>CM075201.1:6057500-8457500 GCA_037577475.1 Chaunax sp. Z400 | reverse complement strand
AAGGCAACACAGAAACTTTCCTTTGTTTATTTCATTGAAACTTATGAATATGAAACAAAAGCCTCAGGTCTCAGTGGGGAAAATTATAGCTTCCATATTTATCATCCTTGAATAGGTGAATATTTGTTCAGATGATTCCAAACAAAGAAACTGAAGTCCAAACAGCTAATGAGCTCAAGGCTGCATGTTCACTGAGTTACACCTCAGGTGGGGATAAATACTATCAAGGTGGATCATCAGTGCCCCTGTAAGGATTGAGATGTTACACAGCCTGCCAAAGGTTTATAGGTAACCCTGACCTCAGGGTTAACGATTGGTATTTGATGCTGCCTCTCTGACCGCACTCTTGACTCCAATCAATAGTCTTGTTAATAAGCAGCAGCAACACTTGATACACTCAGTGCTAGGTGAATTGCTGTATTGATCCTTGAACTCTCATTTTAATTCTAGTATTTCTTACAAAAGAAGCAAAATGCACATGGCACTGACTCTGGCCAAGTGTGTCTGATGAGGTAGGGAATTCAATTTGTGCTGTTGGTGTTCAGTGGCCAACGGTGCTCTCATCATATAAAAGGGCCACGAGACAATGTGTCCTTGCCAGGCAAGTCCTGACACTTTTGTAAAACCAATAGTTACTCTTTAGAATATAATGATGCCTGTAATCCTCTCTCATCACCTCTGCCATAGTAAAAGGTATGTCAATGTAATGCATGTCTTGGCTATTCTGTGCTTCCGGCACACCGCAGCACAAATTACTCAACACCGTACAGATATGTCCCAGAGAAACTGATTCTGACTGAGGAATGGAGGCCAAAGACAGGCTTGCTGGCTTTAATCAACTTCATATGAGGCAGAAGGAAGACTTCATCATGTTGTGCCTTGGGGGAGGAAGACAGGGCATAAAAGAGGCCAGTTTGATCTTGATGAGCTTTTTAGGGTGTCAGGGCTTTGCTGAGATGAGTTTTCGTGGGGACTAGCCACCCTGAGAGGAAAGCTTTCAGGTGACACTAATTGCTCCTCCACCTAGCTAGCTGTCATACAGGGAGAAGACTGTCTGGCAGAAGACAATGTTCTCCCCAAACTCTTTCAGTGTCATGATGAGAATTGGAGAGTGAAGATGCATTCTGGAAAATTTTGGAGGGTAAATTAGCAATGGGTGCATTTAAATCCATGCCAAAAATGCACACTGAAGCAAATATACAGCGATGACAAGGCCTAAGAGGCACTTCAGAAAGTGATGCTGATTTCTCAGAAAAGAAGGAATCTCGTCTCATGAAAGTGTTTCAGACAGTGAGGGTCTCAATGTGAGCTTTAATGTAAGCTACTGGAAGGAAAAAACAATAACATTAGAGAGGATGGTCCCTGTGTGGTGGAGGTATTTGGAGCATAACATGGACCATTTTAAAATGGAACTTAGCATTGTTTTCATCCATGCTCCTGCACATTCTCATTAACATTCAGCTTTTGCAGATTGGTAAGGATCCATTGTTTTAGACAGCACGGCAAATAGGAAATGGCCTTGGCTGTTTTCTGTGGAGGTGAATGTGCAATTATGATAACATTTTTCATATAACAAGCACTGGCGGGACTCATTTTCGAGTGAATTTATCGGGAGATACACAAAAACACCAACTGGACGGGTGCACCGAGATAATTCAAATGTGAGCCTTAGATACGGAGCAATCAGGTACGTACACTGCTATTGTGTTCTGCTGCATAAGCCGATGTGTTCTATCATAGTAATGATGACACTGCAGCTGGTAAGTCCAATGGCTGTTGATTTATTTCCCCCGAGCAGCAGGGTCCTTTTATTTCCATGTATAGTGGGATCATTTTGATTGAATACTGCTCATCTCTGCATCAGCAATGGCTCCTGTGAGTCAGTGTAAATGTTCATTGCAGAGCACCACCAGATGTTTTCAACTGTAAATTATCAGTGAGAGCAAGCCTCTGCAGACAGTTAGCTCATACTGTGTACTTATGGATAAATTAATAAATGAGAGAGGAAAGATTACATGTCATGGTAAAAGTGTCATTTGTTTCAATGCACCTGGAGAAATATCTTTTCCTTGCCCATTTTGTATTCGTCTGTGTTTTTTCTTCCGTTTTTAAGTAGACAGTAACACTGTAATTGCAGGAAACTGATTATTTAATCTCTTACATGGTCAGATACCAGCAGTGACTCTCGCTGCAGATTAAAAGCCGTGCCAGGCTGCTTTCTGTTTGGATGTGATAAGATGGATCTTCACCCCTGCTCGCTGTTAACTCAGACAGTTTAACACAGCAGCACACTGAAAGCTCCCTGTTCTACAAAGGCCATGGTAAACACAGAAAGATCAAGGTACTCAATCCTGCACATATTATTATCTTTTGAAACATTTATTTTAGAGATTTTCACCCAGCCTTTGTATTCCGAGTGAAGTTCTATGGCCTCTCGATCGTGCTGTGGCCTTGCAGGACGGTCTGTTCATTATTGGGGTCTGATTGAAAAGACTGGCTCAAGGAGAGAGATGACCCTCTCTTCTGCAGTCCTCTCATTTTGATTGGGCTCAGGAACATATTTTACGGGGGAAGGAGTGGTGCTGCTTGAGTTCAAAGTGTACCTACCTAAAGGACAGTCTTATATTTATTGCTGTGTATTAGAGCTTCCCTTTCATATGCTTGATTAAAAAAACCAACAAAACTCCCCCCCACTTCCAGACATTCTTTTTTCTCTCCACACAATTCTAAAGTAATGTAACAGCACAATGTTTGGATGGTATCCTCTGATAATGTTGTGTTTGGTGCAGAAGTGTGCTTGGTCAGCCAAATCCCCCCCGTCTCACAAATGCATTTGCTGAGGCAGAGAATCCATCTCATAGTTACACTAAGCCTGCTCTCATTACAATCCAGAGTAAAATGCATGTGTGTACACTCACACACACGTGTCTAGGTGTGTGTGTGTGAGTGTCTGACAGTGAGAAAGAAGTCCCTCTGGGCATTTGGCTGTTGCAGTGGTGAAGATAAGGTAGTCTGATGTCTCCTGACATGGCCAATGATTCATAACTGAGGTAGGACAGCTGTTGCTGGCTGCACTGACAGGTCCCAGGGTGGATGACAAATGATAGGGTCCTCTGGGGCCAAACTATCTATCAGTCCAAATGTTCTCTGTCCACTATCTCCTCACCTGTCCTTCATAAGCCTCCCTGGTATATGTAAACCAAGTTTCCACAGTCCCACAATCTGTTTTGACCTCACTGAATACCAGGATGTGTACCATATGGTAGATGGATACAGTATCATAAACACCTCACAATGTGTGTTTGCTAAATAAACAAGAGACCACTACTAGGATTATGTGATTGTCATACATGATCATGTGTTTGTCTTTTTTTGTCTTTTTTAGCTGTGATTAAATAAAAGAAAACAGGTGCATATTTAATAATAACAATAATAGATTAATATTCAATAATCAAAATGGAAAAATATATCTTTTCCACCACTGACATGAATAATGCTTTGCTCTGTGTTGCTGTAAAATACTCACAAATAAAAACAATAATAATAAAATACCATTGAATAATTAAAACAAAAATAATTAAGAAAATAATTCAAAGAAACAAACAAACAAAAAATGCAATCATCGTCAAATTAATTATTAAGAGGATTCAAACAAGGCTAGTGGAGTAAATATTCACATTTTCTATAAGGTATGAAAGAAGTGTTAAAGATAGAAGTTAAGATAAGATATATATATTTCTCTCTTTACAACAAGATACTCATCGCAGAGCACATTTTACATTTCGTCTTATATTGTATTACTTTGAATTACAAACAGACTGTCATCTTTGAAGCCAGGCAAGGTGAACTGAGCTAGGATAACAGGCTTTCCACCAGTTCCATGGAGGGTTTTAGCGAAAAGTCCATTTGATTTCTGTCATGTTCATTTAAGAAATGGTTGGCTGAAATATGTGCGAACTTGGCTGGAATATCCGCCACCTCATCAACAAACCAGCTTTACATAATTGTGGAGGCATCAGAAATAAAGTAGAGCATAATAATTTGATAAAAGAAGGAAATCATTGTCTCTCGTCTTGATCTCTTAATCTGAATTCCCAAGAAATACAACATGACCTATAAAAAAAAACTAATTTGCTTCCCTGCAGGCTTAAAAATTTGAAATGTCTCGATCTTGTTACATTAAATAAGACTGCAATGTATTTTATTTACTGTGATTTAGATTAAATTCCATATTGCATTTCAGTTTTACACTTTGGATGTATGTGTATGAATAAGAAAATTGCTGTGCGGCACTGTGAGGTGAATTATGAAGTTATAAGATGAGCAGGCGAGATAACCTGATTTGCAAAACAGCCAAGTCGTCCATATTAACTCAGAGAAAAAAGACAGAAGAGAAAAAGAATAACTGTGCCTGAGGTGATGTCATTGCCGTTGCCCTTGAGAAACAGGGATTCTAAAATCATGTGACATTCCCTTTATTACTCACTGTGACGCTGTTGTGTGAGGCTCCTGCAAAAACTAAATTATTCTGAGCTAAAATGAAGAGCTGCATGTTTTTTTGTATTAAAACAAACAGAAGTGAATATCTGAATATCTGCTGTTTGCTTATTTTGATTTACCGTTTGCTCTCCGTGTTCTCTGTTTGTCTGAAAACCTCCAGAGTGGTGTTGTGTCAAATTCAGGTTGTGATAAAAATCAAATCGATCAAAGTGGCTGACCTCATGGATCCTTCAGGAAAAAGTCACCTCCAAGCTCTGTCTCGTAGTGTCCATTAGCCTCTCTGCTCTCATTGTCAGCTCCCGTCACCCGAGTGACAGTTAGTCAACCTGACTAAATTCAGTTTTATTGCCATGTTGTGCAATGTGCTCATCGCGCCCACTGTCTCAGCTTTTCCAGGCTGTTGCCCTAACACTCCTGCACACATAATACCTCAAGGACATGCACCTATGGAGGGGAACCCTTTTTCTGCCTCATGGCATACCTGAAACCTCAGCCCATTACAGCGTTAGCTTTCAGAAAATATGAATTTCACTGAGAGCTTGAAATAGATGCGGTTGAATTAGCTTTGATGGGGTGCTTGTCTTTCAGGAGTTTGGATAATTTTGTATCGCCTCTCTCTTTTCTATAAGCACAGGCATGCACATTTAGTGTGTAGCTAATATTTATATTTGATCTTTTGTTATCTGATTGTGTTTTTGTTTAATATTATTTATTGTTAGCACATTATTCTGGTTCAATGAAAAGACCATTCTAAAGAATTTGGACTCAATAAGCTTCATCCTGGATTTAGTCTATAAAAGGCTGAATCTATTTAAGACTGCCGTGGCAAAACACGTGAAGGTGAACGCTTTAATTTTTATCAGACAGAATAATAACCATGACCTGCTGTTGGATTAGCTCTTCCATAGTTCTGTGGGGAATAAATCAGATGTTGCTCCAAAATGTGCCACTACTCCATTATCCAGACAGTTTAACTACATGCAATCCTCATGAGGTTGCCGCACCAGATTTAGCTGCAGATGCTGTTCAAACCTGTTGAAGACATAAAGCACTGTTGTCAGAGTGGCTTATAGGCACATAGGGAACACAGAACGAGGATGAGTTAATCTTGGAACAAACCATGAGTGGAATGACCCAATACAACTGTACAATACAACTGTACAATACAACTGTACAATACAACTGTACAATACAACTGTACAATACAACTGGAAAACATGTCTATAGTCCAAGAGCAGGTTAGCAAAGGAATGACTGAACCAGACATATGCATGTTTTTTTTAAGCTTAAAATGGAAACCAAATGATGTCATTCAATCAAAATCCCATCTGGTGTGAACTGAGACCTCATAAATTAATGGGTAGTTACCTGGTTTGCGTGTTTGCATGTATAGTATTTAGGTTAAATTGTCAAAACTGGTTCAAAATACACGTTCTCATTAAAACAATACTAACAAAATGCAATTTACTGACTATTTGCATTGATACTTCTTTGCAAGAGTAAGCCGGTCAGCGAACCGCAGGCTAAAATGACCTGCATGATACCCAGAGGTGCAGAAGTAAAGGCATGCGTGTGATGATGTGGCATTGTCTCCTCTTTACTTAGGTGCTAAATGTGAGTGTGATGGAAGGAGAGCATGTGACAGTGGAAGATACGGGTGGCCGAGAACCTTTCATCCTCGCCAATGAGTCCGTCTTGATGAGGGGACTTGTACTGCGTAGCTGGAGCAACCAGATCTCCATCCGATTTCATAGAGATCAACAGCAGACCTCCGGATTCGTTCTGCTGCATTACCAAGGTGAGTCAGTGCTACGTTGTCACAGTATAGCCTCACAATGGATTCACACTCTATGTACTTTTAATGCGTAGTGTCATACTGGGAAACAAACTACCTTTAACCAGCTGCCCTTTCAGCTCCATCACTGTAGTTGTTCTCAGAAGTTAATTATGCCAGCCTAAGGGAAAAAAATGATATTGTTTGGGTTTCACTTCTTATCATGTTGCAGTTTTTACTCAACAAGATTGGAAGGGAAAAACTGTCACTGCAGGAATGTACTCTTATGATCACTTTACATAAAACAAAAGTACTGATGTCTATTTCTGTAAAATGTTCCATAACATTGACTTTTCCGCTTGCTGTAATTTACAACTACATGAGAACATAATCATGTGCCCCACAATGTTTACACACATATCAGGCAGAAGTCCAGCAAAGAAGTTCAGAAGGTCTGAACGTAGCTTGCCATTGGTATAAATATTTCATTAGTTTTGTGAGTGCTGAATTCCATTGGCCTTTGCAGAGGTTAAAGCTATACAGAATGAACTGTTAAATCTGGTCAAACAGTAATTATAATAGTGTGTGGCAGCAGCAAAAAGCAGTCAGAGATTGTTACTGTGAGCTGGTGTAAGTTGATGAATATGATGGTTCATAAATCCCTACCTCTCCCTCGCTTGTGTTGTGCATGACACTCGATCGTCCATGTCCCCAACAATGTCTGTTTGTCTTAGCAATCACAAAAAGTGGCCACCAATTACATGCCCCATCAATTTGAGTTGATGGTGGAAGCTGGTAGACAAAACATTCATTCCACCACATTACTGCTGCACTTTCATCAGCTTGAAATTGAAAGCGACCATCAAAACAGTGCCGCAGAAGCGGGATAAATCCGCCCGTCGCTGTTGGATGTGTAAATATCGGTGTGTGGTCAGGCTGAATGATGACAGCAAGGGGTCAGTAAACATTATAGGTGATGCATCGATAGGGACAGATGGTGGCAAATGGTTGAAATATATTACACTGTCAATAGGTATCAGTAGATGTATATCTCACCTTCAATTCTCTATTCCATACAGACTAAATCAAGCATTTTTGATTAATGTAGCTTAGAAATTGGCTATAGAGTCAGATGTTTGCTCCTGGATCATCAGCAAATTTAACACTGGCCTCAAATGTAAATACATGTTCAAGGATAAAATGTGGTCTGGATATCCATAAGTGAAAGTCATTTATCGGATAATAAAAACAGAGGCCAGGAGTTGAAAAAAGCTGAAAAAAGAGGAATCAAACACTATTATCATTAAATTATGTTGCTTCAAAAAGATTAATCCACTTGTGGAGTCTGAACCAGGAATGCCTGGGTTACTTATTTGATATATGAACGTATATCATCAAAGCTCAGCTCAAATCAGTTTCTAGCTGCATCCTGTCGTGTCCGACACGCTACAGAAGACATTCCTGGCTACTTTACGGTATCAGTTGTTATGTCCCTATCAAATCCTTATAAAACACTTTCACAAAGACAGCTTTCTGTATTATAATTGTTGCCAGCAGTAGTGGTACTGTATATATAGCCCCTGCAGACGGATGTGTGAAGTTACATGTGTAGTAGATGAAGTGACAAATTTATTTACACTAATGAGAAAAAAATGCAGACAGCAGATTTCTAGAGGACTAGACATATTGGACACACTGTAGATATTTCAATTTGGGTTCTTCTCCTTCGTAAGCACAGAATCACCTTGTCCTTTATAATGGGCTGTGATAAATGTGATTGGACAAGCGTAGAGAAGGAGACAGAACTGTAGAGAGATGGATCTCAGCTCAGGGTAATTAATATCTGCTACAGCGTTGGCTGTGCCTCAAATGGCAGACTGATAACCTCAGCAGTGAGCCTGACATTTGGAACACGATCATAGATGTGTTTACTTTTGATATGTATAGAATTTGAAGTGGGAGTGTGGGACAGGAGAGGGGTGTAACAATTTTCTTACATATCCTTATCTTATACATACACAGACAGACATATCCTCACATATCCATCATTTGTAATTCAACAATAACATCAAAAAATAGCCACTGCAGCTATAGTGTATGAAAATAATGTAATGAACAAGGCACCAACATAACAAATCAATGCATCCCTATATGCACACAATCTGCTATATAATTATAACAAATGAGACAAACCTAATGTGCTACATCACATGTAAGTATGTTGAAAGGATACTTTATCCTAAGTGTTAGCACCCAGATGAGAAAAGTAAATACAGAACAGAGGAATGATGTCCGTACCAATCTTCTGAAAGCAAAACAATGGCATGCAAAAAAAAAAAGTTAAAAGGTATCATTCTACCAGTAAAAGATAAATGCAGAATTTTTAAACAGAGGGGTCAATGGATGTCATCATTCATTAAAAAAGATCATTTGTATGCATGAGTATTGTGGGTACAAATAATTTAAAGTAACAACACAAAGCCCATTTTTCTAATTGCCATCATTTCTGACCTCTTAACTACAGATGATCTTGAATTGTTGTATCAGGATAGTATAAAGTGAATGTGTACGTAGACCATAATCAATGACATTGCCAGTGGCAGTGATATTTTACAGGAATTATTGAGTGGCTCTAACTAATAAGCCAGGTTGACAAGAGGTAGCCAGGGGACCTCTGCTACTGACAGTTATCCAACAATTGCCACAACTTCTCCGTAGCTTTGATGAGATGCTGCCTATAGTCCAAAGTTATTTCTCTTTAATTGTCGCTTTATGGAGTAGATGACCATAAACATCGAGTTTCCAATCCAATCACATAAATATCAATAGGCCATATCATGGCAGAACTATGGTCAGGCTTTCTACAGCTGAATAACTTTCCTAGAGACAACATTATTGATCTTTCTGTAAAAGACAATGCTTTGGTTCACGGCCAAGAGATTTGGAAACGGTGACAGTCACACTAGAGCGCTGTAAACTACTGGACTTCTGTCATTTTATAACAACCGGTGACAAGAGATATAAAGTCATCAACATAATGTTTCTGCTTGGAAACGTGTTTTACTCTCTAAATGTTGATGTAGTTTATGGTGGGTAAATATTTCCCACATATGCTATTAAATATAACAATAACAACTGACACTAGATTCATTATTTGTGTTCTTTTTTCTGACATCATTTTTCATTACCTACTGCCCTCTCCTTCCCACAGTTATAATTCTGCTGTCTTTCTAAAGGGATTCAGAAAACACTTGGGATTAGGCCTAAATTGAAATGCATTTTATTTGTTTGTCCAAATATGGTGGATGATATGGTATTACTGGCTTCTTCACCTCCTCTATTTTGCCCAGGTCAACAGTATTTATCCATTATTGTTTGAAGGGCAGCATTCTGAATCTGAAGCACTCCTGAAAAATTAAACATGTGCATACTAGAATAAGTCTCTATAATGGGAGCAGTGTGAGTGAATGCAAGACTTGCACCATGTGCTCTTTCAGAAAAGTTTTCTTTCATTAAATGATTTCCAAAGGTTGATCTCTGGCAACTTTTGACAGAGGGCTGAGGGAGCCGTAACTCATTACTGGATGCAAAAAGTAGATTTGTGGTTAAAATTTGTTGACACAAAACACTTTCAGATAGGTGTGAAAGGGCAGGAAGCAACATAATCAGAAAGACTTTTTAATCAGAAAAGGCAGGATGAATCCATTGGTCTTGCATGAATAAGAGAGAGAAAATGGAGACGGGGAGACAGGATGTGCTCCTCTTGAACTCTTGTGAATAAGTATGGTAAAATGACAAAAATAAATTGAAAGATATTCATCCCATGTTCAGATGCCTTATGATTATGTATTGAGTACGACAAGCTAAACATAAAAACAGCTTCCTAACGTAAAACTCTGCTATTTAAGTCTGACAGGCTTTTATCTATTTTTACTCCTTTTTATGGATGGCTATTTAAAAAAACATTAAGTACCAAAATATATCAAACATAAATTACGTTTGATATTGACATTGTAACATTTATGGCAGTAATGTCTCCCTGTTTTGATGCACGACGCCCTCTTTCATCTAAATAGTGTAATTTTGAAAGAAATATGGGAACACACTGAGGTGACATATCATTTCCTCACCAGCTTATTCCACCCTATTATGAATATGACAGTAGATGATATTCGACTGTATTACTGTGTACTTATCAATTATTTATGCAGAGACCCCTCAGAATGGCCATAATCATAAGATTTGTTTGAATTACTACTCCATCATTCTGTCTCTTTGTAAAGGCTAAAACTTTAAATCCCTTACGAAAACTGAAGGTACACCAGTGTCATACCAATGTGACCATTCCCCCTGTTCTACAAGGAAACACTAAATACATAAGCTTCCCATTTGTTTCCTGTGGCCATCTAGTACATCAGCTAATCTTCCTGGCTGTCTGCGTTGTGGATCTATTATTTGTAATGGCAAAACAATCAGACTTTATGGCCCAGCACCACATCTACTGGAATGGAGGCAGTACGTAATTTAATACTTCAGGAATTGGCTCCACAATTTTTGCCTCTGGCTCTCCCACTGCATGCTCAATAGGGATGTAAATGCTGCCATGATAATGGCAATAACTAGGTTCATTGGAGCTAGTGATAAACTATGAATTGAATGGATGACCCAGGGGCAGTATACCTCGCCCCTGTGGCTCACTGATTTACTGCAAAAAGAAAGGCCTGTTTCATTATGGGGGAACCCACTGGCTTGTGTAAAAGAAAAACCAGCCACTAGATTAAAACATAGTAGAGGAGGGCAGTTTCACAAGCCTTTATGGCCATTATGCATTTAGGGATAATGTTTCCCTATGAGTTAGACTGCAAAGATTGATAGAATAACATTTTTGAATACTCAATTTAGCTTCAAGGTAATGCCAGAAACATGTTCTACATCTGCAAATGACTGGCTGCATCAAAGCAGTTCAAATTCAACCTGCTGCAGAGTTTCTAATATTTTGGCGCTGTTTAATCTCCGCTTACTCATCATCTGTGCATGCAAATACATCAGAACCAGTCTGGTCGGGTGCAAATAAAAGAGATCTGTCTCCGCTTCAGCTAGTTCAGAATAAAGCTGCAAGGCTCGCGCTGTCCTTGTCCGTTAGGTGTGAGATGGAGTACAGAGAGAATACATACCAGTCTGTCATGGCTCAGAGGAGGACAGGTTGGCATGCAATCTAATACATTTCTTCAGAAATATTTGTTCAAGGAAACAACCAAAATGTCTGTAATCACAAATTAATTATGTTAGAGACCAACATGGTCATACCACCAGGCAGGCTAGTAGAGGATTCATAGTGAAACAGAAACCCAGAACAAATGCAGTATGTAGATCAATAATGTTTAGAGCCATTACAATGTGGAATCAAGCTACCAAATATGATCATCAGTCAGTAAGGCAACATTTAAGAGACTACTGAAACAACATATTAACAAGAAGTCTAATGTTACTTAACAGGTGAAGAATTATGAAAGAATGCATTGAGGGAACCTGTAATGTTTGTTTGGTTTTTTCATCTAGATGTCTTTCCTTACATGTGATTAAGATGTTTTTTGTTTTACCTTTTGTATCTGTTGTATGTTTTGTGTATTTTGTTGCGTGTGGACCCCAGGAGGAATAGCTGCTACCTTGGTGGCAGCTAATGTGGATCCTGATTAAAAAATAAATATATAAATAAACCCAAATACATTATTTGTGTGCGTGGACCCGCACGCCTGCCTATCAAGTGTCAGCCTCCACTTTGTACCTGTGCGCTGCTCCTGCTCTAAATGTATGATGTTATGAGGCGAGGCCTTTGGGTGTTTTATTATAGGGCCTGTGTCAAAATTGTTCAATAGTTGTTTACACTATCAGGAGGGTTAGGCATGTTTTTAAACGTGTAAAAAAACAAAAGAAGAATTTCAATTTCCATAGTACATATTACACTTGAATACTAGGATGTTGCAGCTTCTTCTACCTCTTCAAAAGTGTATGCTGCAGTGATGGATAGAAGATACAGTTCAATTTGAAAAGAAATCAACCAAAAACCTGTATGCAAGACAAAATACAAACAAGTAATACTGAAGTAAATTTCTATTAACATGCTCCCACCGAAACAGCCCTTTAATTATGCAGCTGAAAATAGCTGTAGTCCACTTGTTATTTCTGTAAACACCAAATAACCGGAATCACATTAACATAAGCAGATTACGGTGTTTACATTACATAGCCCGTACTTGATTGTTATCATAATTGCTTTCAAGACTGCAAATATAATCCACATGGACAGGTGTTCCAGTACACTCTTTTCCTTGTTGTTTTCTCCTTCCAATTAACTCCTTTTTAGGATTTGCATACACCCCATTAAGCCGAAACATGACATGCAGAGTTTGAGTGAAGTCGCTTTTAAAAAAGGTGTCTGTTATTTTGCAGGTGTACAATCACACTGTTTTTGTAATACAAGCCGTAGCGGGTCCAATTATATTGCTTGTTTTGTTGTTACATTTTCAAAAGTTTTAAAGTTTTAGTCTGGTCATTAAAGTGCCTACACTAATGAGGTAGAACAGTGTGGTTATTAGACAGCAGAAGGTTGTTTAATAGCTTTCATTACAGACTTGGTTAGCTCACTCCATTATCCATGTGAACTCGATCCCATCCTACGCCATTCATTTGAAAACAGGGACAGACTAACAATGCAAAGCAAGTCCAGGAACATTGATCTTACCCCGCTGGAATCACGACTCTTTGACAAACACAACAAGGGCAATTCTTCTTCCAGCTTTCACATTACAGGCCCACTATGATGTTCACCTAATCAGCAACATTTCCATTTGTCAAAGTATTTGCAGTGGCTCTACACCTCATCACATAGATCACTATGTTCATTACTGTAGTGCTGCAAACTTGTCTTTGTACATTTGCATACTGCGTGAACTGGTAAATTACAATTAATTAGGAAAGTGAGTGTTGAAAACACAAGCTTGAAGGTTTGTTAAAGAGAATTTTTAAATCTGCAAGTATGAGAAAGAAGCAGGAAGGCAGAGACCGAGTTGAGACTTTGCACCTGATTTATATGCACAAATGATGGAAAAACAATTTGTTTTTTTTCCCCCTTTGTATCTAAATATCTTTGGTTGCTCAGCTGTGGTTTGGAAGAGTGACAACATTGTCAACAATGCAACACAACAGCACGGGGTAGACACAATGCAGGACACAAAGGAGCCTCTTAACATTATTGGCTGTTTATTTTGGCAAGAATTCGACTTTTGTTCACAATGAAACGTTGAGTTCTTGGCAATTGTGCGTCTAAAAGCAACGTTTGTAATTTCCATATGAAAATCTCCCCCAGATGCTTAAAAGACCATTTAAAATTGTGATAAAATTGAAGCTCCTTAATAACGAGTTTCATTATCGGGACATACATAAGCCTTGTTAATTACATTTTCAATACAGAAGCAATAATTACCAAATTAATCAACTATGTTGTGATGTAACTGAATTGCGTTATAGTTTGAATATGTTACTTGTAATCACTACCCTGTGACATCTTGGTTTCATAATGGACAAACCACTGTGACAATCACACATTTAATACATGTTACATTAGTAAATTAGTAAATAAAAAAAAGTAAATTAGCAGCTAGTGCTCAACAAAGAATGCATCCATTTTAGCATTTATGATTTCAAGCCACAAAATATATATAAATATATATATATCTGCTTATACTGTAATTAAATTGTCGTTTTGCCTTTTCTCTCTGTTTTCTCTTTTCTTTGCTGCCCAGCCTTTGTTCTGAGCTGTACCTTCCCCAAAGAGCCTGCAGGTGGAGATGTTTCTGTAACGCACCTCCATGCTGGTGGCGAAGCCTACTTTCACTGTTTCACTGGCTACAAGTTGCAAGGCCCCAAAATGCTCACCTGTCGCAATGCAACCACACCTTACTGGAGTGGAAAGGAGCCCGAATGTGTGGGTAAGACAAATGACAGACACATGTTAGCTCAAAAACAACGGAGCAGTTCAGGGCAATAAGACAACTGTTACAGAAATGCAATAATAGTCCAAAATGCAATTACTCTAAAGCGAATCTCTATGAGGTCATTATAGCTTTAGGTTATTTGGGATATTGGCTACCAACAGTCACTGTCTTTGTTGTACTCAATGCGCCTATTGACTGGGGGGATACCTCCACATCAAGTTGCATTTGTAATTAAATGGGTTCAAATGTTTTCCAACAAACTTGATAGATGTTATTTCGAATTTGAAATAAGCAGAATTTACAATTAAATTAAGAGCAGAGTAAGTTATTTTAAAAACTGCAAAATTGCATGTCTCTTGTAAGTCATTTTTCTTTAGTTTTCCTCTAGAATACATGTGATTTTTTAAATTATTTTCACTGTGTTCTCTCCTATTGAGTAGATTGGTTGCAATCTGAGGCCAAATGAGAGTGTTTGTATGTGATTAGCAGCACAGGAAGCTGTACTGTTGAGACTGGGCAAAACAAGGCCAATGGACCTCATTGCCGTAATTAGAACTGAGCCACAGGACTGTCCTTCTCCTGCTGGTAAAGGCTCGTCTCCCAGTTCCAGCCTTTCTCTGTGCCTGCCTGCAGCTGCTCTGAGCTGATAGTGTTAGTGCCGCTGTTTTACTGTTCTCTGTGCAAGTCCATCACACACTGTCACACACTCTTAGACCCAGGTGAGCTTCCTACCATAGTCCAGCCAAAGTCAGCTGGATACTCATTTAATTTATAGTCAGACAGGGACTTTTCAAAACCCCTCTCCCTGCTACAGTTGATGTCATTGCTATTCTCATGTAGACTTCCCCTCCAACTATTTGTCTTCTTCTTGTCTAACTGTCTTTCCTCTCACATAGCATCCTGTGGGGGAATGATAAAAAATGCCACCTATGGTCGGATTGTCTCTCCTGGTTTTCCTGGCAACTACAGCAACAATTTGACGTGCCACTGGGTCCTGGAGGCCCCTGAGGGCCACCGACTCCACGTTCACTTCGAGAAGGTGGCTCTGGCAGAGGACGATGACAGGTGGTGCATGCACACTGATAAAATTACAACATTGAGAGTGAGAGCGAACAGTAAATATGTGCGAATTTGTGTGTGTGTGTCTTTAGCGAATAAATGGAAGAGAGCTTTAAACTCATTTTCTGAATAACACGGTGTCTGTGAGCAGACCATTTAAAACCTCAAAGGCTATAAATAACCAAAATCTTTAGGGAATGCCAGATGAATTTGAAAGGACCTTTTATCATTATAATCCTTTATCAGTGTTCCATCAGGCGAATGAATTGAAGGGCCTACAGAGGGTAGGAAACAGCAGTTGCATATGGCTACTGTCACACATGGCCGTTCACCTCATTACTGCGTGGTGGAAAATGTTATCACAGAATTATTACAGCCAAATCCAGAACAGTTTGCATCTCAGATAGGTCTTTTTTTTATGCTTTTCTTACATTTCAAGGCTCACTTACATCGATTTTGATCGATTTTTTACTTCTCTTTGTGTGTGTTTTGTAGGCTGCTGATCAAGGATGGCAACAACATAGACTCTCCACCTGTGTATGACTCCTATGAGGTAGAGTATTTGCCCAATGAGGGTGTGCTCAGCACTGGCCGTTACTTGTTTATAGAGTTCACCACAGACGGGACGATGACCTCCACTGGTGCAGCCATCAGATATGAAGGCAGGTTGATCATGCATTTGACAGAGTTTGCTAATAGCGTGTACTGTTCTTCGTAACTTCTTCTTTTTTAATGCCGTATTTTTTCTGCCCACAGCTTTCGCGAAAGGCATGTGTTATGAGCCCTTTGTGAAGTACGGTAACTTCAGCAGCAGTGACTCCACCTACAGTCTGGGGGCAGTGGTTGAATTCTCATGTGACCCCGGCTACACGCTGGAGCAAGGGTCCGTGGTGATTGAATGTGTGGATGCCCAAAACCCACAGTGGAATGAGACCGAGCCGGCTTGTAGGGGTGAGTCGACAGATTCCATTCGCTTGAGTAATTGCGTGACATAAAATCTTTTTTTTATTTTTCTAAGTGCTTCCAATGGAGCACAACTTAGAAGATATGACTGACTTAAGGACCCAAGACTTTCATTGTCTGCTTGATCACTGAAGGACTTTGTGAAGTCTTTTTACTCAAATATTAAAGACCACTGGCAAGTTAAGTAGATCGTCCTAAGCTGCTTTCCTCTGATGCATGATAACTTCTTAAAATTGTAACAATGACTTACTTTAGCATAGGCTATGTGCTTGCAGGGCAAATTTTAGAAGTGCTTCAGATTTAAAGGCATACATTAATTTGCCTAAAATGAACACTGCCATGATGTGCCACATTTAATACTGTGGCTACACTTGAGCCCTTCTCTTATTTCCTCACTCACTCTTTCCACACACAGCACACTGGCCTCAGTCCGGGTCTTTGTTGCCTGCATGGTCATTCTGCCACGTAGTGAAATTGAAAAATTCTCAGTGAAGCTGGATATGAGAAAATGTAATTTGTGCTCCTGAGAGTCATGGTCACCAAGTGGTTCCCACAGTAGTATACAGTTTCACAAGGTTAATATCAAGGAGTCTACAGACTCGATTTCAGCTGTGTTTTATCAAACGTCAAGTTCATTTTTTCTATCTAATGAAGTCACATAATAATCCTTGTACATCTCTCTTGTCTCACTTGCTACCTGCATGTTCCAAATGACATGATTTGGTATTTAACAACTGTGTTAAAGTGATCGGGATGCAGATTTTCCGTAGCTAGAAATGTAATAAAAAGCGCATATTTGTTTCTCAGTGTCAACCTAAGGTGTCTGTTGGTTGCAGCTGTGTGCAGCGGGGAGATCACAGACTCTGCTGGTGTGGTGTTGTCCCCTAATTGGCCCGAGGCCTATGACAAGGGACAGGACTGCATCTGGGGTATTCATGTGGAAGAGGACAAGAGGATCATGCTTGACATCCAAGTGTAAGAGGCTGCACTCAGGTGTAAGACTGAAAAATCACACAGAGAGATTAGATTGACCTCGACATGGTAAACACTTCATCTCCAGACACAAACACACTCATTTTTTTCTCGTCTTTTTTCTCACTCACATAGACACGCTATGGCATGCACATGGGGGAGTGTTACTGTGGCTGCAGTCACTAATTAGATTTTTTTTTTCTCATCTACAACATTAAGAATTCTGTGTTGCTTCCAGCTCACTCTCTGACCAGATTAGCCAGTAAGCCTCGCTGCTTCAACTTCCCTGGTGTGTCTCTCAGAGTTGGCTTTGAAATGAATATGTTCTGGCAGTGAACTACTATGAGCCACTTATCCAGCTCTCCCCACTGTAATTCATCACACATGCACACAGATGTCATCATCGCAGATGCACACACACGGAAAACTCTCTTTCTCCGTCGTCCATTACTGTTACTGTACATGAATGACAACACACACACACACACACAAACACACAATGCGTTCTCATCCAAGTTAGTGCTCACAACTGAAGTGTAATTGGTCACATTGCTCTATTTTCTTCATGTTACACTAAATGTTTCTCTAAAAACAAAACAATCCGAGTGTGTGCATTGTGTGCATCTGAATCTTTGTCTGCTTATCTCTTATGGATTCATCTGTTTGCCTTTTGAGTGATTCTCACAAAATTCCATGAACATGGAATCCTGCAGAAAGCTCAAAAACTAGCAGCATAATTGATCTGTGTTATTGCCTGAAGCGCTTGCACACAAGAGGGTGCAGTGATGTTCAAATTAAACCAGTGGGAATACTGCCTGGGGTTGGAGAAAAGCAGAGTTACTGACAATTCTCAAACAGAGGCTGCTGGCTATTGGGCACAGTGGTCATTTATATGTGCAGGCATTGGCACCCTTCAGTTTTTGTTCATTTGTTTTTGGGGCTTTTTTGGGCGATTGCAAAGAGCCCCGCTCCCTATACTAGAACCTTAATGAGAGCTGTGTCCATAGATTCAGCACAGACACAAACATGTTTTTAAATTGTGTTGGACTTATTCACAACTGTACTTAGAGCTGTCCACTTGTGATCAGGTCTCCCAGGACCGCAGGTGTAATAATACCAGGTGGCAGGACGACCGCAGATATCTGTCCATCATGAAACTCCATAAATTACCAAGAGTTGAGGCAGAGAGGCAGCTCCATCCACAAGAATCAATTTCGCCGGTTGTTAAGGCTTCTCGAGTTGCGTTTGCACTTATTGTATGAAGGAATTTTCCTTCATTAGACTGATTCTGTCATTCAGATGGTAATATGACACCATCTGACTATTCAGTGTGTTTTCTCTAATAAGGCTGGGTTGTCGCTGGCAGAGAAACCACATTTAAATATAAGTTATACTCTGTCTTAGACTCACTGATGAAGCTGCCTCCATTTTAGATTGTTCACACTTTTGTTGTTGGTCTTTAATTTTCCTATAGGCAACAAGCTGCATTAATTACTTCTGCTCAAGACATCATCTGTCTCCTGAGACATCTTTGCCTCACCTCACTGGGTTTCTTTTACAAATTGATGCCATTGGCACAGGATTAAGAACTCGACCTTACAGAAAGGACATCATCTCAGTAGGCGGGCTTTCCATGTGGCCCAGGACATATTTGTGTACACACTGCTGATAGATTGTGGCCATAAGCCGCCCAAACCGCCACCAAATGTGGTCTTAGTATTCAGATCAGTTATCATCAGATGGTACAACAGCAGTGGAGATCACATCTGTGAAGGCATCACATTGACTGGTTCGCCCCATCATCACAATCATTTTATTATTTTTTTTCTCTTAGTTTCTTAGTTCCTTTGGACAATAAAAAACCAACACCTCTGTCACCAAACACCTCTGTCACCAAAACCTGATCCACCCCTACACATAAAAATCTGTCGACAACTTTGAGATATCTTGTAGACAAACAAACAGACAGACAAACAAACTAACATGGATGATCACATAATCCCCTCCAACTCTCCTTGGCTGAGTTTTTTTTAAAGATTATTGCGTGAAAACTAATGCTTGTATACAAAAAAAAACAACTGATTGCTTCGAATATGGATGCAGTTTGAGCAGAACCCACACAGACCCCAGTTTGTTAGAGTCATATGGTCTAAGCCCAGAATCATTACTGTGTTTAAATTAGGATTAGTTGACTCAGTGATAGTTATGCCAGCCTGGATTTTTTTTTTCCTGTGTAAAAACACATAGGAAATCATTCTGATATAATTTCAACAAATAAACAAGACAATTATATTCATCATGTGGACAGATTTTAATAAGAAAATTGTGTATCAAATGCCAATATTCATTTGAGATGATTTTGAATTACATGAATATTTAAAATATGCTGCTGAAATTATCTCTAGAACTTCTCAGCTGTGACACAGTCAACAGAACGTTTGATGTAAACGTGGATGGTTTCTGTACAGGCTCAGTTTTGTATTCTGCTGCATAGCCTCTGTGCACATAATGCCCTAAACCTTATCTCTCAGGCGTACATCCACTGAGATGAGCCGTAACTCATATATGATCCACAGATCAAAAAGGGAATAATAGCATTAGGTATAATACACAAAGTCTTAATACCACACAGGGGTTTTTGTGACCCTACATGTTTCCCTATCGTTTAGTTGAAGATTGATTAATGTCTAATTCTGCCTTCAATCAGTGTGCCTTGGGTAAAAAAAAAAACACCTATAGCTTTCTTTTCTTTTTTTTTGCCTGATGCAAAAGATGACAAGTTTGATTTGAGGAAAAACTAATTTTCACTCAGAGATCTGTATAAAATAAATTCCACCAACCTCAAGTCTGTTTTCATCCAAGCCACATGACCCTGGTCGCTGTAAATAAATGGTGCTATGACCAGCTCTGAATTGGTCAATCATGATTGGTCATGCATGGCCTTGATGGTGGTAAAAACCCACGTCTCGTCTGATCCCTGCAAACCCTACCATTACCCTCATGTCAGGGCTGCTCGTTTTGAGAGTGGCATTCCGCTCAACATATAATTAGTGTGAAAGTGTGTTTGTGTGCACGTGTTTTGCATGAAGTGACAAAAAGGCTTTTGTTGATGAGAGCTGTCTCATTATAAGGTGGGCACACACTTATTCACATTAATGAGAATGTTTTCTGTATTATCATTCATCGCTGTGCCTGTGCTGGCAATTACAGAAAGCAGTGTGCATAATGAGGACTGATTAATTAATTTAGGCCAAACAGGAGGGCTGGCTCTTTGCTAATTAGCATGGAGCATGGCTTGAGCAAGAGCAGGAGACAAGAGGTAACAGCTGATATCTGCACCTGTGGAACATAACAAGATAAATGGTTCACATGTGGATTTTTAGCAAAAATGTGCTTCATGTGTCAACACTGTGAGGAAGTCTGTTTTACAGTAGTAATTATGTCTGCGTCAGTTTACTGACTAGAATCAGAGATTTTTTATGACATACTTGGTTAATAGAGTCCTCTTGTGGTGACTCTTAGCATTACATGCCATCTTGCAGGTCCACTTGATCTGGGGTTATGCACGGGCCTGAAAACTCAATTATTTTTATTTAAAAAGAAAAGAAAAATTAAAAAGTCCACAATTAAAATGTCAAATATTCTGTTAGAGCTACTGGAGATGTTCGGGGCTCCTTAGACTTGTCTTGACTGGTCAGTGAAGGCGACAAAGTGCCCAGAGGCTTTTAAAAAACTTGACTGTCATCCCTTCATCTGCAAAATGGAGCCGCTGCCATTGGTGTGCAGAGTTTTTCAGAAAATTCTCAGAGCCCCTTTTTCAAACAGACCCAAGTCACACTGGCAGAGGAGATACTGTATAATCAAATAAGTTAGCTCAAAATAAGTAAGAGTTTTTGAAACTTCTTTGGTTGTTTATTTGAATTCTATCCTCTTAGCATCAACCTGTTTTAAAGCTAGTCTTTCACCCTAAAAGTGCCAATTTTAACATAATTTTTGGCTTTTAGTTTGAGGCTCATATCATTTTAGTCCCCTATAGGCTCTGTCCAATTACAGACCAGGAACAAAACATAGAGTAGTTCAGCTAGTGAATATTTGAAGTCGATTGTTGACTTTCACCAATATCTATTTTGATTGTCTGATTGGCTGCAAATTTTATGCAGATTTTTATCTATTTTTTGTATTTATTTTTGCACAATTTTATGACAAGCCCAAAGTTTCACCAAGTTTTCATTGTTGACAAGAATGAAATGGTAAATTAAACAAAATATCGTTGCGTCAATCTAAACATAGTACCCTGAATAATGAAGAAAGGGAAACGTAGGAGACAGAGTGAAAGCATTTTTTGAAGAAGACAAGTTATAGTTTGCATCACAGGTCAGGGAGTGACCGCTTTCCCGACCGGAGGAGAAACCGTTAAACGAGCCCGGTGGGATGACATTTAGGTGGACTGATTGCCAGGTTACTGCAGAGCAGGCAGCTGAGCAACCTGCAGCGACTCACCACGTAGTGTTGTGTCAGACTTTATTACACTGTGGGTTTCTGACTTGTCTCCAGGATTTTGAGACACCTCAAGCTCCGCATGCAGTGAATGAACGGCGTGAAATTTAAAACCGTGGTCATCGGCAGCATTCCTGATGAGTTAGAATGACAGGGGAGACTATTAGGTTTGTGTATAACACAGCCCAAATATTTTTCATACAAAACAGAAGTGGGCCCAGAACCAAATCCTCAGCAGAGAGTGTGAAGAGGCATTCTGAAATCTCTCCATGATGAAGATGAGACGAGGAGAGGCAAAAGCTCAATCTTGAGCTGCTCTGACTTCGGAGAGATAAGCGAGTTTCTTTTATGTACCACATTTTTTTGTGGTATACGGTTATCAGGAAAGAATAGAGATCAAAAACATACTGTTGAGCTATATCACCATACCAGATTAGAGAAACAAACTAAAGAGAACAGGTATTTGCATTGATAAGATACACCAATGTAGAATGCACTACAGTAAAAGCAGTAAATGCAAGAATTTGCCTCATCTGTATTCGGTAGTGGCTACTCCTGTATATGATGTACGCAAAGGGGCTTATGTGTGTTGTTGAGTTGAGTGAAATGCAGAGGCTGGGGGTAATCACATGGTAACATGTGACAGTACCGCATCCCTTGCTCAAGGATAGTCTGAATGCGGGAAGGCCGTGGGGAGGAGATAAGGTGAAATGCTGTCCACTGATAGGTGGATATAGGCTTGTTCTCGTGAGCAGCAAGTGGAAGACAGAGCTTGGATAGAGGTGGAGTGTGAGATGTGGAGATAGAACAAGATGCAAACACCAGTGGCTGCAGAGCTCCTCTGGACTCTTTTATTGGGACTATTATGACACTACCGCTCCGACTGATAATAAAACCCCAGTGTTTGTCAGCCATGGCAGCCAATGCAGGAACTAAGTGTGTGCATATTATACATAAATAACATGTGACAAAAATATATATAAGAAATAATGCAGGGGCCTATAGTATAAAATATCTTTATTGGTTTTTTTGATGTCCACTTTTTCACATGTCATTTCAAGAAGAGCCGTCTCTATGGGAGCGTTCTCATGCTGGTTTGTCGAAGGAAAATTCCCATCACTTCCAACCAAAGTTGTTGATCATTACAGCTCATGCAAGTGTAAATTGTCCCTAGAGCTGTCCAGCTATTTCACTCCTATTGATGCAGCTCAAATCTACTATTTGTGGCCCATCACGACGAGCTGGAATTCAGGTCTTTCTCAATTTTCACCACCAGCATTTTGCACAAGAAGAGTGTGGAATCTGGTCATTCTGGCCATTCTGATGTCTTAAATTATACCTTCAGGGGTACTTCATAATTTCAACAAGTGGTATACAACCTGTGGGTTGAACGTAAGCATGAGTTAATGCTGATAGTCAACTTAAATAGGGAGGGCTCCAGTCTGGATGAATAAGCTCAAGAGTCTGCATTTCACTGAATTTAACTGCAACTTGTTTTCTACTCTGAAGTGATGTGGAAATTCTAGGGGGGAGGTTATGACTCAGAGGTTGAGGAGAGGTAAGCAGACTTGGGTCACTTAGTTTCCTCACATCATTGTAGAACTCTGTCAATTACAGATAAGTGGCCATACGAAGACTACTGATATGTTGATTGTTCCAATAAAGCTACAAAAACATTGTCTATGCACATTAAGATCTGATGTGTATAGAGTGGTCTGTGAGCTCTGATGGTGGAGAAAACAGTATTACTAACACCTCAGATTTAAGCTTTTCATTTGCAACTCAGTGCATCACTGTTTCTGCACACACTGAACACTGGAATTAAGAAACAGTTGAAACCATCTCAATGACGTGTGTGGTATGTCCGACAGATGATTCCAATCAGTGAACTCCCAGAAAAATCACCATGGACATAGAAACAGAGGTGTTGAAGACTAGATCCATGATGCTACGCCACTGACATCCATATGATGTACATATGGATGTAAATGGTGGGGAGTTTGTGCATGCAGGGGACAGGTGATTCATAGCATAAAAAAATAAAAAAATGAAAATAAATTCATTGCTCTTGCCTATGGCCTGCATGAGGCATGGCACTGGGTTATTATTGACGTTAACTTCTGCTTAGCAGAGCTTGTGAACCACAAAATAATGATACAGCCAATCTGCACTGCTATTTCGACATACCGTGCTTAGGGGGCATACTGTAAAAAGCAACCAGTTTCCCCTGACATTTTCCCAGAATAAATGTCAAGCTTTACTGATGGTCCATGAAGGGGGGCAAGGACATTAGAATCCACAAACGGAAAAGGTTAATACATTCTTAAGGTAATCACTGACAGCAGAGATTGTGTCTCAGATGCCTCATGCTCATTTTTATGTGAGCGTTACAGGGTTCGGGGCAACACATAGATTATTTATTGGACTTTTTTTTTTATCTGTGGCCTTTAGTTTTTTTAATCATTAGTTATTTTTATTCCAAGTTGCTGTGTATTTCACCTTTTTCATAATGATGTATTGATGTAAAGGAGAATGTTATGTCATGCTCATGCATTTTCAAATGCAGACTCTTTTACATATTCATGAAATCAATGTGTGTGTGTGTGTGTGTGTGTGTGTGTGTGTGTGTGTGTGTGTGTGTGTGTGTGTGTGTGTGTGTGTGAGTGTGTGGGTGGGTGTGGGTGGGTGTGTGCGTGTGTGTGTGGGTGGGGGGTATCATGAATTATTTAGTGTTTATTTCAGATCAGACCCACCCAATATAAACAGAATCAATATCTCTCAAACTTTGTTGACGTTGCCTTATATCATTATCCAATTCTTTCATCAGACAGTGAAGATAGCATAATACACAAACAAACATAGCACATAACCACTGATAGGGGACATTCTGTAAAGCTGCACTATGTGATGATATGAAAACTTCCATTGACAACATGAGGAGGAAATGCAAGCATGTTGTTATGTGTCTCCTAGTCTCCATGTTGGCAAAAATGATCTGCTGACCTTCTACGATGGTGATGACCTGACAGCGAACATCCTGGGGCAATACAGCGGCACGCGGACACACTTCAAGCTCTATACCTCCATGGCTGATGTTACTATTCAGTTCCAGTCAGATCCTGCCACAAACATCTATGGCTACAACAACGGCTTTGTGGTCCACTTCTTTGGTAAGGCCCTGGCTTTATTTTGTTTTTGTTTGACTGCGATTAAATTGGCAATTAA
The DNA here is from genome assembly GCA_037577475.1 of Chaunax sp. Z400. Lineage (NCBI taxonomy): Eukaryota > Metazoa > Chordata > Actinopteri > Lophiiformes > Chaunacidae > Chaunax > Chaunax sp. Z400. The sequence continues at coordinate 8,432,516 of CM075201.1, read as the reverse complement.
TTTAAAAAAAATATTTTATTCTCTGGTTAAATACAATCCAAAACCTTTAGCACAAAAATCTCAATGCAAAATTCTCAATGCAAGACAGTCAAGAAGGCAAAGAATGGTAACAACCATGGAGTATAAAATGCAGTTTTTACTGGAGCCCAGCAGGTTACCAATTAGGAAAGAAAATGTCTATTTATTCCTCTGTCTCTTTCCCTCTCTCTCTCTTGCTGTGCTTCTGTCTGTCTTCTGGCTTATCTCAGGTGCACAGGATTTGATAACAAACAGACACACAATAATGGGGAACACTTCACAGGGTACACATCAGTTGATTTTACCCAATGCTTTGTGTTCTTGCCCATGTATGTTGCAGTTTGGGAGGCATATATTGACCGGTGCCAAACCACATGCTGTGTTCCTCACAGTAAACATCACAAGCCTCTATTTACAGTTTTTTTTTTAACTGCTGCTGTTTAGGGAACACAGAGTAGACGGTTTTGCAGTTGTGTTCATTCCTTTCAGAGGAGCATGCTGCATAATAATGTTAGTAATGTAATAATGATTCACTTGAGGAATCTTGTCATCTGTCCCTTTAGAGTCTTGATCCCATATAAAGAATGAAAATTCCTTTTTACAGGCAAATGTAGCATTTCTTTTTTATTTCTTGTTCTGACTCTCTTCTCTCAACCGCCACCAGAGGTGCCAAGAAATGACACCTGCTCTGAGCTGCCTGAGATCACCAATGGTTGGAAGAGTACGTCTCACCCTGACCTCATCCACGGCACCGTCGTCACCTACCAGTGCTACCCTGGATACGAGCTGGTGGGCTCGGAGATTGTCATGTGTCAGTGGGATCTTACTTGGAGCGGTGATGTACCGAGATGTGAGGAAGGTAAGGTAAAAAGAGTGTATTCTCCATTTTTTTTTCACGTGGGTAGGGCGAGTGAGGATGACCTCACCTGTCATATACTCTCAGAATCCTTCGGTTTGGATGTCATGGTGAGCATGTTAAATTATGTAATTTAAAAAAACCCAATCTATTTTAGTTTATTCTGCACATGTAATGAAAACTATTAGACTGAGAGAACAGCTAGTTAGTTTCACTTAGTTTAGTCATCACAATGCTTACTCAGTGCATGCATTATTTAAGACTAACCAAAATCATTTAGAGAAAGGTAAGATTGTGAAAACTCTTAAAAGAAACCCCACAGCAACAGATTTGTTTTGTTGATTTTTTTAAATTAAATGATAATAAGGGCAACAATAAAAAATTATCATAGCTTTTCAACAAGATGGAGCAAAAGCAAAAAAAAGCTAAATCTATACAGTAAAAACAAATTTAAAAAAGAAAATGAATGATATTTTAAAAATACATCAAATATATTCAAAGAAACTGGTATTGGATGGAAATTGATTCATTAAAAAACACTTTTGTAATATTTTATAGCAGCTGATATACCAATAGCATAACTAATTATTTTATTTTGTTAAAAAGTCATTTTTATCCTCTACCACTTTGAATGGCAATAATGACAAATAATCCTTTTCTTTTTGTGATGCACCAGTTATGACATGTCAGGACCCCGGTAAAGTGGAGCACAGTCGTAAGGTGCTCACAGGCAGCCGCTTCATCGTTGGATCAACTGTGCAGTTTATCTGTAATAAAGGCTACGTCCTTTCTGGCAACAGCCTCCTCACCTGCTACAACCGGGATTCAGCCACACCCAAGTGGAGCGAGAGGCTGCCCAAGTGTGTCCGTAAGTTACATAAGGAAGCAACAAAACGTATCGGGGACACAAACATATTTAACACACGACCTGTGCTTTATATGCATGCTACTGTTGTGCTGTTGAAATTGATGTGTAACAATATTTTTGTGACGTAAGATGCTGTCCCCCCTCTCAGCTGAAAAGTACGAACCATGCAGGAACCCTGGTGCAGCCTCCACCAGTGTGCAGAGCTCCGAAAAGGCCTTTTACCAAGCAGGAGAGACGCTGACCTTCTCTTGTCACTCAGGCTACGAGCTGCAGGGTGAGGCCACCATCTACTGCATCCCTGGACACCCGTCACAGTGGAATAGCACCCCCCCTGCCTGCAGAGGTAAACCGTGCAAACACACTGGAGCAAACGTTTTAGTTTTTACAATTCTCTTTTTAAAACTCTCAACATTTGGAAATACAATATGGCATGGACCATTTTATGTGCTATTGATTTTGTTGCTTTTTGCAGAGCCTTTTTTTTTTGTAAGTCCAATTTAAAGTGCTTACACAACTCTGGTCCAAATACTGACATAAGTGCAATTATGTCTTTGTAGCATCCTCAACCCAATATGTGAATGAACACAGGCTAGATGGTGAGGCATGTTTTGAAACACTGCAATATCAGTTATTGATATCCTTTCCTGCATGTTTCATCGAAATAATAACTCATTTTTTTGTGTTTTGTTTCTTCTAGTTGTTAACATGGATTATAGCATGGAGGCAACCAACGTTGTCCTTGCAGTTTTTATTCCAACTGCAATCATCCTGATGGTTTTCCTCGGGATTTATTTCTACTTTGCAAAGTAAATAATACCTTAAAATTGTAATTTATTTCTTTTTGGAATCAGAGTCAGATGAGTCTTTACAGGATGTTCCCTGTTTCTCTGCTCTTTACTCAGATTCCAAGGGAAGTCTGTTAGAATGCCAACAGCCTCGCCACCGTATGACAACATGACAGAAGAGTCAGCCTTCGACAACCCTGTGTATGAGAGTGGAGTAAGTACAGATGTCATGAGCATGCAAGACGTGGATTCACAGAACACCAGTGTGCTGTCGTGATCCCTTCCCATCTGGCTGTCAACCTGTTGTCATCACATGTTTCACCAGCAGAGGGCACCCTTCCACTTCATCTCTCATCCCTGCATCAGTCATCAGTAAGAGACGGTGGTCAGCAGATGCTGCTGCTCATAAGAATATAAAGAAAGGACACTATTCCTCTCCTCACTGTGTGGCCACTTTTAATCATGGATTGCCTTGCATTATCCACCTCTGCCCTCTTTCAAAAAATATGATATTATTCATGAATAGAAGTTCGTTTGAAATAAATAATTGATTTAAAAAATCAAAGTAGGTTCCATTTTGTCAGAAAGGATCGATCGACCATCATAATTTTACTATGAAGAAGCTGTTCAGTTATTTTACAATGGCTTTTATTGTATCTGTGATTCATTTCATCTCAAAGATATATGTACCACCATCTACCATATAGCCATAGTTTTATGTGAATATAAGGATCCAAGTCATCTCTTCTTCTTCATTGCTATTTTCATGTACTGCGCTAAATTGTGACTGGAGCCCTTCCGTCCTTTTCCCCTGCTCCCTCAGCACTGGCAGTCTCATTCTAGATACTGAACCCGGTCAGTCTGTGCACCTTGGCTGTACTGATGAAGAACTATGAGGTGAGATCTCCTGCTGATGCTGAGAGCATAGCTCACTCACTGCCACTTGATCCTTTGGCCGTAGAGTTTTTACTATGTTTCCCATCCTGCTACACATTCTGATGTGGATTCACTGCAGACTCTCAGTCATTGCTTTGTAGACATAATTTTCGACAATCATTCTGCTCTATCCTCAACACCATCAACATCTATCTATTCACTTGGTGTATAAAAGCACATTTCTATATCACAGACTGAATATATAAAAGCACTGGTTCATGAGAATGTGAAACACAATATTTGTGCAGCCACGAGATGTGTAGTTGGTAGTGTACTATGCTGGGCTGTGATGGGACAATAACTAATGAAAATTTGTGATTGCAACATCTGCATCACATGCATACTGGTCATGTTTTGGTATTAGTGTCTCAAGTATAGAGTAGCACCTCTTTAAAGTATATAACTCATTATTTTGTCATTGCTTGTTTCTTAAGAAAATATTGATGAAATCATTTATGTTGCCAAAAGACAAATAAATGTAAAAATGACAGATAATGACATTACTGGGGGGAAAACGTCCAGCAGCCATTAATGAATTTTTAAAAATTTAATGATGGCACTTTTGATAATAAATGGTAATAGCCATAATTAGTCATCCAATGTAAAGTAACAAATCCAACATGATCTCTTCTCATAAGAAATTATTTGCTTTTACCAACTTGTTATTGAAAACTGTTTATTAAAATGTGCAAAAACTGATACAAAACACTGTTTCTTTTAGGAGAAATGTCATCACTATATGTATGTCGGAACAACAGAAAAACTGTATTTTAAATCTTTCTTTGTGCATCACAAATTCTGTTATCTATTCTTTTGATTCCTTTTTAACTCATATATTTGTCTGGTCTTCACAGGACAAATGAAAAAGATTAAGAGGTGTCCATTTGAGACCTTAAAGCAAGAATTGCAAGCTTTGCCTTTTGGGACCCTTTCTGCACTGCTCGTCTTGTCCTCCGTCCTTTTGTTCACAAATGATTTCTTTCCATTTTCCCTTGAAATACTGTAAATATATTTTTTTCCACGGTCAAATCTGTGAATCTGTGGATCACTTTGGTGATATTTTTATAAAGTAAATTGCTAATGACCGTTGGTGATAATATGTTTTTGAGTACTTTTTGATGAAACAAGCTAGTAGCAGTTAGAGATGGAAGGAAATGATGCTTTGATTGTTAAGATCTGTTGGATACAAATTCCCTATTGCCGAACAGTTTGGAAATTTGCCATCATTACTTTCCTTTCTTTGTGTGTATGAGTGTGCTCTTTGTAAATAAACTGCCTGCCCAATATGAGTGCCTCACGACTGACTATAATCTGAGAAACCATGCGTGGAAATGTTTTGTAAAACTTAACCTTTTGTTTAACTATTATTTTGTATTTACAGGCCTGCCATTCCTATAGCACTCCACACTGTGTTGAGTCATTTCCATCGTAGAGTTTCTCTTGAAGACACAAAATCAAACGATGCCAGATATTTTCCAACTGCGTATAGGCTCAGAGGATTTCTCAGATATATATATATATGTTTTCATGCAGGGCCCATCAGCTATGCATAACTCAAATTACACTGTAAAGTCTGCCTCAAACATTAAGTAGCATTTGTTCATTTGTGTATTCTCCAAAATGTGGCTGTACCTGAGCATCTGCACACCTTCAGATAAAACCCAGTGATAACATACTGTAACAACATGATTCAGCCAACTCACTGATTGATGCATTCAAACATCAGATTGATCCATAATATAATAGATGGGTTTTTACTTTGGGTCACATTGTGTAGAATTGCTCGAGTTAAATTTGTGGATAGACCTCATATCCTTTGTGCATATTTATACTCTAACAAATCTGTCTTTCAGCATCACAGCTGGTGAAACCACTCCCAGGAAACCAAATCTGAAATATCTGTAATATTCTGGTTGATAATAAAATAAGTTGTTGTTTAAAGTATTGTCATTGTCTCATTAATGAGTGTTGAGTGTTATTCATGGATACAAATTATAACAAGTCTTACCTGCAGACAATAAGGTAAAGCTAATATTACGTGATGATATTGATATTACTCTGATCTTTACAGGTCAGACTTCTATAATTTGCCAAATATTCCAATCCAGTTAAGATCTACTGGATTTGACAGTTTTATACATCACAGTTGGAACATTAGAGGCTTAAATGATACGGTTCATAATGAATAGTTTCCATTTAGCTGCTTTGGTGTCTGGGCCATATTATGCATCCCTGACATGCCTCACAGGAACACCTGAATAGTAAAGAGCCAATGTTTTTCCCCTCATGACAAGTAAAAATATATAATTCATTTTAACTCGGTCAGGCACTAGAAGCAGAATAAACACCAATACTATTATGAATTTCTGCCATGAGTTGCTATATATATATATACACACACACACCGAGCATATCTGAGATCATTTAAGCATTCATGTTACAAATTTAAATTAACACATACAGCAAATATTGTGTGAAAAACATAGGAGGAAGCACCAAATTAGATTTATCATACGCTTAATTTTCTCTAGATGGCATCATGGTAACAAATAGGACATGAGGGGACGTTCAGAATCTCAAGCCGTTGTTATTCATACAGCAGTGACTCAACTTGCATGTGTGCAGTTTATCATGCAGTCCATCCAAATCATCATTGCCCATTTTTTCTTTATGCTTTATCGTCATTTTACAGTCATACCCAACACACGCAAAAATATGACATTGACAGAATAAGTTACACATGAAGAGAGGAAGAAGACTGGAAATGACATGCGTGGTGGGACTAGACTGGAAATCCTCAGATATTATTGTGGATTTTTCAGATTCCAAGACAATGGCTTGAATGATTTTCTTATAAATATCTGAGAATAACAACTGCATTTTAAAATTTGAGGAGCTTTAGGGAAAGTATGAGCTTAGATCATACAAAACGGTTAATACCATAAATACACAACTTAAAGGGTAATCAACTGATACATATGGTGATCCACTATGTATATTTTGTCACTCAAGTGACGAATAATGATATTGTTCAGTATTCACTGGTGATAATCTACATTCTGCCTTATTATTGTCCACATTTACCATTATAATAGGTACAAAATCTAATTGACCTCTGGTTGAATTTGCATTATGGTAAATATCTAGAGCAATGATTTATTATGTGAAGTGGCCTGATGAACATGTCAAGGTTTCTGTTTTTGTGTCTGTGCTTATTGGGGAACTGGTTTGTTTCAGTGAATCATTTGGGGGCAGTCACCCGAGGTTTCAGCTGAGCTTTCACTTTGGTATAAGGTGGCAGGGTTTGAGGGGGGGGGGGGCATTCTGAGCCATTAAAATGTAAATTTCCTGTGCAGTCAGTGTAGGTTGAAGAGAAAGACCAGAACTGAAGATCTACTGATGTGTCAGCTTTTTCTCTTTTTCTTAACATGTTAGTCACTGACAGACTACCTCAATGTCTGCTGTCACAGAAATAAAGGATGCCAAATAATAAAAAAATATATGATGAAGCAACTTTAAAAAAAATGGAAAAATGAAATCGTTTTGAGGTTAGTTTTGTTATTGCTGTGGTTTAAACCCTTTCTGTGTGTTTTGTTTGAGATCCAAGAGGCGATTAAATTATAAACTTTGTTAGTGAACTGAAAGGCTGCACGTAATTTAATTCCATCAAATGAAATGAGTATATACAATTTATATTAAATGTATACAAAAGCCAGAGTACATATATCAATAGGATCAGTTATTTGTAATTAGCTTCATCAAATAATGTGCTGTTGGTCAAGAATAACTGGAAACATTTCTGCTTGCAAAACAAAACAAAAAAATCATTATCATTATCAATGATACCTACTGTGTTGCCGTACCCACACACTGTGCGTTATGCATTCTGCACCTCCCAAACTAAGTAGTTACATTGTGTACAGAGGCACAGATATGTTAAGATAGTGGAAATGGCAGCTACTGATAAACCAAAATGAAAAGTCATGGTAGGTAATATGCTGTGCACACATTCAATTAAAATCTATGGTTTTATGTGGGGTTTGTTTTATTTTGGCACCAACAGGTGGCAGTCTACTACTAGGGGGTCAGCATCCTCATACTGCATCGTGACGACTATCTCCACCGCTTCATACTCCCTTGTACTTGTGCTGGGCTGCTCGGTGAGAGCGTTTACACAACAGTTTGGTTTTGCTCTCTCGCTACCCAAAATCCAATGGAGACCAGGACATGGCAATTAGACCATTAGACCTTCCTCTCTGTGTCAGCAGCCCCAGGGCATACAAAGGGCCGTGGGATACGTATTATGAGGAAATGTTTAATGTAATGACCCATTCAAAGGGTTCTATTGTAAAGTATACACTGAACTGTTGCAGATAATAAAATTCAGCAGCTCTGTATGCCAGGTAAAAACATGTGGGTGAGCATATTTATTGAAATAAAATACAAAGTAATGCACTGCTACATTACTACTACATAGCTCACCACCCGGCATCTCTCATTTTTTTAAATTTTGTCTTTTGAAATTTGACAGACGTCTCTCCCTCACTAAAGCATGAAGCTGATTAAAATATCCCACTACAGGACAGCAGAATCTGAACATGTTAAAGCTGCCTCCTCTTTTGAGGTATAGCACAGGCTGTAGGAAAAATAAAGGTTAGTGCCAGGGTTGGTTGCTCCTCTGAGGTTGTGACCGTCACAAACATGACCTTTGTTCACATAGACCTACAGTATCACACATCTTTTTAATAGCTGACTTGCCTGTGCACCATAACCAGTAGAATAAATAAGGAAGCTGTGCTATAAACTTTACACTGCTATTGTCTTGTTTTTTACATTTACAAAACTCGACTGGCTTTTGAACAACAGCTTAGGCAGCAATTATTATTGCAAATAATTGCAGCTAATACGTACAATCGGCTTCTTTTTTTCTTTTCTTTTTTTTACTAAAATGCAGATGTATTTAGGAATCACAGACATAAAATGAAATATTTAAATACACTATAATAACCAATGTCTCTAACTGAAGATTACTGCTGAGCGATAGAAATACAACTGAACAATAATTTGAATTTAGCAAATGTTTGCTCAGTTTGCTGCATCTCAGTGAGTAATTTGACTCTTTCATCAATGAAATTATGAGTAATATTGTGTCCATGGATGAACCAAACTGAAAGCGATTTATTTCTTAAATATTTCAGTATGAAATAATGAACTTCTTCTCCTTCATTATCCCTCTTTGCTGGTTTTCATGTTTCTCCTCCTCAGTTCTTTCAAGAAGGACATTCTCCCGTTTACTACTGTACTGAATTTGATACGGTCCCTAGGGAGAATTGGCCGATGAAGCAGGCAGCCATGTCATTTCACGCAGACAGGGCTCGCTGTCTTTGTTGTTATTACAAAGTGCTGCCTCAGGAAGCCATTTTCCACAAAACAAAGGGTAAACCCCCTGCACGTCTCTGGCGTTGCATGATGTGGCAAGATGCCAAATCTTACTCTCCAGGATATGTAGGGGGTCAGGGCTTCCTTAATGCCCTCGGATCAGTGAGACTCATGTAAACAATGAAGTGCTTGAATAAGCTTCCATCTCCAATGTCTGAACTCCTACTGGGATAGCTGAGCTCAATTGGCGAAGGAAATACATTTCCTTCTCTTGCATTTATTTGAATTTCACATTGAATTACATTATATTTTATTCAGAAATTTCCCTGACACAAAATGAAAAAAAACACACAAAAAAAACCAAAGTCAGAGGGCATCTTGATCTTGATGAACAAAAATTTTATATATTATTATTATACATAATGAATTATAAGAAATTGCACATTATAAATGACACCCTATATGCTATAAGCATTTAGAGTATTTAGATTAGTATTAGAGAGAGAGAGAGAGAGAGAGAGAGAGAGAGAGAGAGAGAGAGAGAGAGAGATTTGACCATAGGGATGCTTTTACATGTAAAGTGTAGGGGATTTATTTACTGGCAAAGATATGCCACTTGATGATTAAAGTTTTAAAGATGAAGATGTAGGATATAGGATGTTAAGGATGGATGGATGTAGAGGAGGGATAAATGACTGTGGGGGATGAATCAAGCATAAAGAAGTTGTTGGACAGGGCTGGCCATGTGGAACCTCAGGACGAAAATGACTCAATGTTGGGAATCTGTTTCTCAGGCGTCAAGCCTGCCTCAGATGGTATACCTGAAGCATGGAGGAGAGATGGGGGAGGTAAGCCAAAAAACTGAGTGTAGGAGGAAGTGCGAGGATGACTGCGAGGATCAGTGGATGTGTTGAATGCTGGTTAAAGGGATTGAGTGATGAAAGGATGAAAACAGGTTTAGAAGTTGCAACAACAACACGGTGTTCGCTAAGGTATTGGGAGGCTGTGAGGTCACTGGTGATCCTAGACTGGCTTCAGACAAAGAAGCCCATCGTTGCCTGTTTTTCTTATTTTTCTCTTTTCAGGACGGTGGAAGGTGGAACCTTCAGGAAGGTTTTTTTCAGGAGGTGTCCAATCTAACAAACGATATCCAGCTGTCATACAGTAGCTAGAGGGGGCCATATTTAGGTTGTTTTTTTGTGGGGGGGTTTTGTTTTGCGGTGCACTGCATACTGTCTTCACTGGAGGTTTAAAGGTGTTTATAGTTATCATTGCAAAATGTGTCAGTATGAGTGGCCCCCTTTCCCAGTTTCTTTCAAGGGCCACAAACCTAGCCTGTTTTGCCTCTCCTAATGGTGCGCCCCTGGCTGTGGCTAAGGGGTGCTGAGCAGGTGGTCCTCTAATTACAGGTGGTTTCACCTCCTGCTGCCCCCGTTTAAGTCGAAATGCTCCTGGTTTGCTGCCATTGTAGTGTGTTTCTCTGCTTGTGTATGGATGAATGAGAGGCACGTCGTAAAGTGCATTAGAAAAATGTGCAATATAAGTGCAGTCCATGTGTTTACTGGTGTTTACCGGTGCAGTATGATGCCTGATCCTGAGTCAGTTTTAACTATTTCAATGCACAACCTAATATAAGGTGAATAAAGTAGCCGTGCTTGGTGACCTTCAGGCGTACAAATGCCACAAATTTTATTTCATCAAAATTCAATAAATTCATCTCAAAGTTGTTAGAAAAATGATAACAATTAGTGGTTTAAAATCGTGCAGATATAAAGGAGGAGTATTTTAGACATCTATTTTACTTAAATGTGAACATTACATTTTTTTTATTGGTTGCCATTACTGTTAGCTATGTGTATCTGCTCAAGCAAGTTTGTGCTTTTCATTTTATGCTTATATGTATGCCGTGCATGTGCTTGTGCATCTGCAACTGCCTGCGTGTGTGTAAGGCAGAGATCTCACTGCTGTATTGTCTGCACTAGAACTAGATGGAAGATGTTTTCCTTCCAGGATGCTGAACAGATTTGGGATTGAAGGGTCTGAGCAGAGAGGGGACAAAAGCGAGCGAACCAGAGGGCGGGGGAGAGGCGATGAGCTGGTGAGATGATAATGCAGCATGACACCTCTGAAATGAATCCCTGGTTACCATGGCAAAGAAGCAGGATGGGACAGTCTCTCAGGAGCCTCAAATAAAGCCAGCTGTAAATGATGTTTGATTAGTATTTAGATCATGTTCCTGCTTGGCAGACGCATATTGTCAGCTATTTGTGCATCAGTACCTGTGCTATTGTTTGGTCTTCACAAGTCTACATGAAACTGTAATCTTCACAGTGTATTAATGCTAATAACTTTACTTTAAAAAGATGAATTGATTAGCTTTATCCTAAAAGTGTAGTTAGATTTATTATGCCTTCAGTAATAGCAGAGCTAGAACAACTACGGCACCATTAATACATTTAGATAGTTTGATTCTCTATGAAATGTTGTGAAGTGCTTATCAAAGCATTTTGTCTTTCATTTCAAACATTTTATTGGTGCTTTTGAAAATATACAGCGTTAAAATATGACCGTAAACATTTCATACAACTTTATGCATACAAGAAAATAATAAAGGAAAGATAAAGGGAGTCATATTTTTTAAAATCCTTTTTATCTATTATTTGAAAGATACAATTCACCCGTGGACTAGCCTTGGATATCTTAGTGTATCCATCCTATATGTAAATTTGCATCACACAATCCTGTTTGCAAGTATCTTTAAAGCAGGAGTATCTGTCTACCACAAATACGGAGTGAGGGTTGGAGGTTTTATTTACTGAAGTAGACTTTGTTCCAGTTATTTTCCAATCAGCTGGGGCATATTTATCGGTAATTCGTTGTTGTGGAAATTTAAAATGTTGAAAATGTGAAAATATTTGCATTTACAAGACTGTGTTATACAGAAAGCCCAAATATAAGTCATATGGCTGGTAAAGGAGAGCACAGTTGCTTTTACTGCTCAGAGGGTAGTCTCACTGGGTGCAGATTAAAGTTTTGTTCAGGTGAGCCAATTTGGAAGAAATGTAGTATCTGAGCTAATAAGAGAAGAAATTAAGACCTTTAATGAACTGATTTATTTTGGGGAGGATAGATGTGATCTGTCCCGACACTTTGCCCTTAGTTCAAGCAGATTCTTACTGCTGCCTTTGCACTTCTCCGCTTTCTTCTGTCAGTCAGGCCACTGATGGACTGCTTACCTAGCTGGAACTAATCACATCTGACTGCTATCTGTCACTGTCAATTACACTCCATGTGCCTCTTGCCCTCCTGCTTCCGCACAGTGAAAAAGATCCCACCGCAAATCCACAGCAGACACCTGCTGAATTTGTGCAGAGCAGTTATGTCCCTGAAGCACAAGCAATGTTGGCTTTACCACAGTGCTTTCATTCACGCATCCATTCATTCGTTGACGTCACCGGCTAATTCTTCTTGATATCTATCGGTAAAGGGGCTGGGTGGGAAGGTGGGTCTATCAGTAGATACTGAGTGGTCGATCTTGGGGCGAACACAGATGGACAATCAATCTCTCGCACTTACAGTGAGTCTTACAGTTATCAGCTTCCCTGACCTGCTTTGGATTTAAGGAGGAAGCACAATTTGAGGAAACACAAATTTAAAGAACATGCAAACACCGGTCAGGGTGGCCATGGCATCATTTCCTGTAAACAGCTCTCACAAATTCTTAAAAAAGAATTCCAATGTAACCTCCCTATTAGTGACAGGTTTTAAAAAATAGTTACTCCATGCTTTGTTTAATGCTAATTTACATTGATTCAGTGCACTTCTGCAATGAATGAAGCTGTCATTCATATCAGATTTTATTGATGCAGAACTCAATATTAATTAGGCCAAAATGAAATCATTATCTATCCCAGAGATGTCGAGTCCACTGATTCATCCAATCCAAATGTCACTATCCACTCATTGTCATGTTTCCAATTGCTGCTGTAGAACACATTTAGATCAATCCCAGTGCATTAGTACGTACAAGTACATACATGACCCCATCATTAAATCAAAACATGATATTTTAGATGAAAAGATGATATTATTTGAACAGATGGATGGATTTGTGTTTCTCCTCCTCAGTTCTTTCTTTGTTTTGTTCACAATTCAGTATGTTTGATCTTCTCCTGCACACTATTTGAGCCATTTCTCTTCCTCATCCCTTCCTCATCCTCTTGTTCACTGTCTGGTTGCGAGTATAGGCAACGTGTGACAGAGACAGATTACTCAGCCACAGCTTAAAGGTGACTGCCTCGCTCCTTGTTCCCTAAAGCGCTGGATCATTGGAATCCATCATGAGCAGCCGCACTGGTCTCCACATTGACAGATCACATGGACTAGACAACATATGGGCAGCAACAACAGAGAAGAGAAGGCTACTATATGATAGGGGGGAAAACAAAGACATGAATGAAAGAGGAGGGTGGAACCAAAAGACAGGATGAGGCTGTGGTGGTGCGCTCTCTCTGAAGAGAACCAACACCGTGGAGCAAGGATGGAGAGAAGTGTGAAAAGCTTCACCTCTGGTCACAGAGGAGAGTACTGGGGGGCTGGGTGGTTACACAAATGGGGGGCATTTATCATTATTGGCTCATACCTCCATCTCTTACTCAATGACATCCCTCACACTGTTGACATAAATCATGATTTCTCCATAATAGATCCCCCTTTCCACCATGGAGGGGAAGAACGTGCTGTTTTATCGATTTCAACCTCTCCTCGCTCCTCCTTCTCATATTCCAGCTCAGATGAGTGATGCATAATCATTATCAAACTGATTTGCTTAGTGGGATGCCTGGTAAAGTTTGCTTTAACACAGCTTAATTTGGATGCATGAGATACAAAGAGGAGTAATAGTAATAGTGAGTTTGCATCACTTCCGCTGGAGCCAATGAGAAATGCATAAAGATCAAGAAAAACGTCATTATCTTTAACAAGTGCTTTGGTCCGTTAGCCTCCATAAATTTAAATTTCATGCTTCAGGTTCAAACACCCGGAATCCAAAACCATAATAATGTGGCTATAATGCATTTTCTCATCCAATGACATGTTGGATTTGGACCAAACCATATCATAAACCTCAAAGAGGGGCGAGGCCTGACAGCAGGCGATGAAGAACAAAAACAAGAGGACAGATCACTATAACTCAGTCTGAGCTGCAGCAGGTCATAAAACATTAATAACTCTATTGTATGTTTGAAGTTCAAGTGCATTTGTCAAGTTCTCTGCATTTAAACCATTAGCATTACAGTATTCACTGCAGTGCACCTGTTCTGTTTTTAAGTTAATGATCTAACAGTAACAAAGAAAATCAAGATTGTATGGTAACTGAATTATTATTTAATGAACAATAACTGTAAAAAAAAAAGAAAAAAGAGATTAAGTGTCAACTAAGATCTTTGTTTTTAAAAGGATGCTGTGGAAGCATACAAACTCCAAATAAGAATTACTACCAGAATCATTAAGAGTGATAAATATTTAATTTGAGATCTTTCTTATAATTAAACATTAAAAATGTATATGTTCTTTAATATGCTAACCAGGAGGCACTACAGGACTATATTTTATAAGTGTCTTGATTAATCACTTGCCAGCAAATGCATTTTCAAATTTTGCCATAATTAGTCATTCTCTGTTTCAATTGTGGCTGCAGGTGTGGGAGGAAGGGCTGTGGAAGATTTGAGTGAAAAGAGTGGGATTCTTTATTGAACAAAGATGTTTTATTACAATACGTAAATATGTCACAAATCTACACTGCACTGCCAAAGAAGAGTTGATATTTAGTTTATTGTATTTTTTGTTTAATTAAATTTTTAATTTTTTTGATTAATTTAAGGACAATAAACGCTTTTGTCTGTCAAGAAACAATCCTCATTCTCACCTCATTCTCACCTGCTAAATTTATATACGTGTGTGTGTGTCTAAGAATTTACAGAATTTTATTAGCTGCCTTGTGGCTCATTTTTTAGTGATAATCTCACTGAATGGATGAATGAGAAATGAATCGTTTAGAAATGAAACCATTCGTTTGATCTCATTGCCTCAAAATGTTTTTGCACAAGGGTGCAGACGCTGTAACACGTTTTGAAAAGACATACTGATCGATGAAATAATGGAGCTATGCTCTGGTTAACATTAGGGAAAGGAAAACACAGTGTTAGGGAATCTGCTGTGTCCAGCATAAGGATAAAAAGACAAAGGGGTGTGACTCAGTTATGGTCTTTTTGTTTAAATCTCATAGCAACTCATTTTTCAAAACATTTTGTCATATTTTCTTAGGTTATGTTTTGGTGTGGAGAAAACCTAAGCTGTCTCTGTCACAAAATACTGAGTAGACGTGTCACAAAGGTCACTGAAAGCAAATGGCAAAGGCTGGAAATCAATTATGTTGTATTAATAGAACTGTTAAGGTACAACTCTGCTTCTTTTGACAGACATACATATATGGCTACATTACCATTCAATTCCGAAAACAAATAAAACCATAATTGAGTATGAATATGTCATCAACATATAATATTAAAAATATCAACGTTTAGTTTTATGTATCAAAGGTTTATCTAATTGATTATAGTTCTAGTATTAGCATTAAAATTCCATCGGTGAAAGAAGAAGGAGCAATGCTTTGAAAACGACCCTCAATATTTACAAGTATATAAATTATGTGTGACGATAAAGGAGAGGGGTTTATCTGGCAGACATAAGTGGACCATTATCATATCATATCTGAGAACATCAAGAGAGAAATTAATAGCAGTGTATTAGAAGTCCGGCGAGAGTTAATAATCTCAGCAAGCCACGTACTCCACTCTCATTATGGATGGGGATGATAATCAACCACAGGGTCATATGACACACTTTTTCTCACTGAGGACAGCGTGCCACTTTGCCTGTGTAATTGTTGTAATTGTACCATATCTGAGAGGAGTGACCATGTAAATGGAGGACTCTTTAAATAAAGAGCTCTTACTGTCAATTAAAGAGAAATTTAACAATAAAAGATCCACCCTGTGATTTTCTACAGTACACTTGCACAGACCAGGCTTAGTAGGAAAAAAGAAATCAACATTTTATACTCTATTCACTTCAGTTTTATAGGTATTTGCAGGTGATTGTTTTTTTTTACTTTTATATAGAGACAGGTTGAAAGGGTGTTTCCCTTTTTCCACTCTTTGTGCTGATGTAAGTTAGTTGCTGGCTGTAGGTTCTCATTTAACATAATGTTAAAAAGCTAAGTAATAAATTGGACATAACCCTTTATTGCTGTTTGTTAAAATTAAATGATTCTGAACTATTTCGGTCTTTCTTTTTTAATCATATGGCCATTTTTGAGAAAGAATAGTGTGTGCAAATATTATTAAATACAAGTCACCCTTTGAAGTAAGCTAAGTGGAACAGCAAAGCATAACAGTTTTCTTTTATTATACAACAGAAATAGACACATGACGGGGGAAAAAAAAAATCATTCATAATCGTGCAAAATTTAAAGACAAATAATTTTTGTGATATAGATAAGAGCATAAGAGGTCCGTCAAGTGCCAAACACTAAGACTGCAGCGCTTCAGTCACACAAAGGAATGGATGATGGGGAGTTGTTAGTAATGGGAGGGTTATTATAGCAGACTGTGGGTGCTGAAGCCTGTTGCCTTTCCACCTGCTCACCTCTAATGACAGTTTACAAAATGTTTATCCACAAGTGTCATAATTTGGTCTAACAACTGCAATTATGCCATTTATTTTTAGACCGTATGAAATAGAAAAGACAACATCCGTCATTATAACTTGTACTGGTTGGTGAAGAAAGGATGTGGCTGAACTGCCACTCAAACGACCCTGAATTTCACCCTTAGAGCATAGCATGTCTCCAATTGTGTGTGTGTGTAGAAACCAAAAGTAGGCCGAGGTTTTCACTCCTGACAAAAGCTACAGACAAGCAGCTGAACAAAAGCCAGCAACAGGAAAACGAACAGTTGCAACACTGATGTCAACAGCATTGAAAAGGGTCATTTTTAGTGGCTTGTTTGGAAAGGGACAGTTGGTTATTTCATGTATTCTAACTTCAGGATATATTCTTGAGCACTGAATTCACTATGAAATATAATAAGCAAAGCAGCTGCTGTTTCATTTGAATGGAAATAGTTGTTTGTTCGTTTTAAAAAAAAATCCTTTTCTATTTATAATTAATTCTGCTCTAATGAATGTATCACTAGTGGCTGATACACAACCTGCTCCGTGCAAACCGTACACTTTGCTTCTTATTATTTGGCCATTTCCATCCACACCCATTTTTCAAGGGATGATTTAAATTCATCTGTCAGCCCTTGTGTGACACACAGAGCACTTGAATCAGCTCAGTTTCTTATTTGCAGGATGGAAACACTCTGCTTCAAATAATGAACAAAAAAAACAAAATAAACAAGCGTGGCGAGCCCGATGTGCATTCGTTCATAATTTAATTCCATTTTGATGGAGAGCTCAGGAGGCGTAAAAATGTCCAAGCTGGTATGTTGCTGTCAATGTCATGCATTGTTTGGAATATTAGGATGGTGCAGATATTGAGCTGGATTTGATTTCACAAATAACCTGGTGTTGATTCTTTCTCCATATCTATTTGCTTTCCATTGTAATGGTACACATATTAAGTGCAGTTCATCCTCAACAACACTAGTTTTATTTTAAAATCTGTTGTAGTGAAAAAGATGTTCAGAAATTCTTTGAAACAGAATAAACATACAGAGGATTTGATATGCGGATTTTGTCATCTTGTCATTGTTAAGAATTAGATGAGCCTCTCAGCGTGACGAGAATGATCGGTAACAACAGCTTGAATTGATTTTGATGCTTTTTATGTATTAATATAACTTCCACATGCTCTGTATGCACTGGTGTGAATAAACAATACTGAGATGCTCTGGCGAGCATGTTTCTGATAAGCCAGTGATCTCCCAGTGGCACTTAAAATGAGCCTTGACATAGTGTCACTGTGAGCATGCTGGGGTCAGACCTCTGCACTGTGGCATTAGAAGAAAGCAGGTTGGTGTTTGGGAGAGTGTGAGTCAGGGGTGAGGGGGAGGTGCACACCCTGAGGAATACAGATTTAACATTTCTGTTTCCGAGCTCCCTTATCTGAGAGGAGAACACATAAACAGTGCTGTACAATGAAAGGGCTCCAGTCTTTGGACAATGACGTATCAGATTAACATACAGGTGGTAGGAAGCTATAGTATGTTTGCTTACTGGCACATGCTTGCCTTTGAATTATTGCTAATTCTTCAGCACACTGGAATATAACAGTAATTTCTGTTGCTAAAAACATTAAAATCTTGCACTGTCTTGCATGATACTCTAACACAGATATCCTTCACATGTGATATTGCCATACATTCCTGTCATGCATCTGAAGGCATGGACTTACCCTTTCATTCATGGACAGTTGTCATGGTGCTGAGTCCACGTTTTCAGCACCTAGAAAGTTGGTAGGTGAGTCAAGCTGCTGCAAATTTATTTTGGCCTCCTGCATAAAATATTTTTTTCTCAATTTAAAGCTCTGAAAAAAATATTTTGTCAGGCAGCTTCCTGTCATGAGGGATGGGTCCTAAATAAACACATTGTTTTGTCAATGTAAGAAAAACTTACAAAAACATCTTAAGACTACTTTATGTTGTTTTAATGCATACAATTCATACAAATGGATCAGCACCCCTAGCAGCTAGGCATTGTTTTCAGCCTTGTTTTGACTCAATTCAAATTGCAGATGCAGTCATAATGTTACAAAAGCCACATTATGTAGTTGTAACCCACCAATACACATGCAAAATCCTCTTTTGAGGCTCAATTTATTCCCTTTAAAATTTCTGCATTGCATCTATTTCTTGAGCACAGATGGCATTTTTGGTGAAACATTTATTCCCCTTTTCACTTACTAATATGATGTCATCACAGGACAGATGAAGGACAGAATGATGAATACACAAAAGCATTCTGTCATAACACTCCACATTCACAACATACAGATTTATATATACTGTGCTGATGCTTTGTCATAGAGCTATTTCTTTTGTTGACAGAAAAAAACAGCCTACGTCATAAAACTGAACTTTATAGGTCACTTGTAGTCTGAACATTTAAGTTAAGCAGACTTCCACTGTGCTTCAGTGGTGTTGATCCGCTGCTAAGAGGCCAAGAAACAGGTCACAGAAATCAGCAGGTGCTGGGGGGTTATAGATACTCACATAAACACAAACAGTAAGAAGGACAACACAATAAAATTGTATCAATTGAGAATACTGTCGTGTCATCTGTGAAAAAAGTGATATGCTAATTTCTCTTTATTATTTTTTCTTCCTTTTTTGCTTTTGAAAATGACCAGTTATGTTGGTGAAAGAAATACAAACAGAAATAAGCAATTCATGATTACATTTTCCCTTATTTTCCAATGGCACTTGCTTGTTTTCCTTAATAGATCTACTTGCAATTTTCATGTCTCCATGTATGAGGCCTTATGTGATACACCTCATGTGTGCATGCTGGAAGCCAGTGCCTGTGCTCTGCATGTCATTCTTCTCACCATAGAGGAGGATCAGAGCTCAACCAGACTGGTAACACCCATACAGAGCAGGGGGTCTTTATGTGCTTTCTTGATCCCTCACTCTCTTCCCATTTGCTTCACCCTCCCCCTGCCATGACAGCATGATTACCCATCAGACACACAATAGGGGGGCACATGTCCCCACAGCCACGACCTGCTCCCTCAGACCTGTACATCCTAATAAGGATTATGCAAGAAGTTAACAATGAATGAAGTCTTAAATTCATTCTGCTCTGTGTTACTTTTCACTCGAGGCTATTCACCACCCCATGTTTGAACATAAGGTATAATCCTCTTATGTATCAAAGGTGGACAAATCATATTAATTTAGACATTGCTTTCCCAAGGACCAGTGGCACATTATGCGCCTGACACAGAGCCACAACCTCGCCATCTGTTCTACTTTCTAACCTGCCTCTGACAACCCAATGCACCTCCATTCTCATTTTCTATTTTTGGGTTTTTTCCTCTACATTTGATGTTTTTGGTGTTTCTCTTGACATATGGAAAGTATAGAAAGTAGAGACATGTCAAAGGTCTCAAGTGCCCCGTACATATACCTACTCTGACTGTTTCACCTTTATCACAGTTCTGTATAAAAGTTACAAACGTGTAATGAGGGATCATTGTTTTGGGTCAGAGTCAGCAGCGGAGGTAGTAATAGAGCTGAATCAATGTTTTTTTATAAAAGGCGTGAGCCATGAGTTGGCAGTGCAGGATGGGGTTTTTCAATGTGTTGTGTACTTGACCTACAACCAGGAGATTAAAAAAGCGTCTAAGTGAAGGAAGGATAAATTCGTCTGAAAATACCTTCAAATTGGGGAGACAGCATGAGATGTGGGACCTCCTTTACTTACAAGCAGAGGATGAGATCAATCGCCATGTAAAAGGGATGAGAAATATTGTTTTTGCTATATGTCATTTCATTGTTTACAAAGCGGTAATCGATGTGTGTTACCACTATAGTGGTGCACCTCAGCAAACCACAGAGATTATATTGTCCATACTGGTGAGTATAGGAGCTATTGCAGCTTATATCATAGATCTATCTTATTATTTAGGCATAACATCAACAAAAACAAATGTTTTCATGCATGAGTCAGCTGCATTCATCAACTTAAAACATTTCATTCTAAATGTGAGAGACAGGTTCATCTCTGATTCACTAATCATTGTTTCAGCAGTTGAATGAAAAATGACTTATGGCTGTTTGCCAATATGAAATCTGATTTTGGATACAATTCACATATTTTATTTTGGGTTTTTTTCAATCTGTAGAATAAGATTTCCCTTAACTCTAAATGCAAACTTCTTCTTAACTTGATAATTATTTTTCCATTTTATTTTATTTTTCTGAATAGAATTGAATAGGTTTGAAGTAAAGGTTAGATGCAAACTTACTTATGAATTGCAAAATGCATGTGGAACATTTACAGTCAGGGGAATCATCCAAAAATACAGGAATATATAGATACGGTAGAATTTGGTTCAAGATCAGATCAGATCATCTCTTCAGTGGTTTTTATGTCTGCCCACTTGTGCAACCAACTTCATTTCCACTTGAATTTTATCAACCTTCTGCTGGCCTCTCAAGCAGATAGCACACACACTCTGACATGAATTAGCCCCAGATTGACTGATGCCACTTCACCCGTGGGAATTCATGTTCAAATGAGTTCCTGACTTCTCATCTCTTTTCCTTAGCACCACTACTTCTGGTTGGTTTTCTCCCCAAGCGCTGCTCTTGTCACTCACTTGTCTGTGAGACATCAGGCTTCCCCTATGTCTGACAGACAGGTGCTAGCAATGTATGATGGAGTAATTTGCCACAGAAGCGCAAAACACGACTGATCGGAAAAATGTCATCCAAGGTTGTGGAGAATACGTGAAGGTCGAGGCTGGAAAAGAGAGAGAGGTCCATTCCATTCATCAGAAGTACTGACAGATGTCCCAACTCTCATTTTCCATCTAATGCTCTACACCCTCTACAAGTGATTTATTCAGCATTTGAAGATGGTGCCTCCTGACACATGAAACATGCGCATTTGTGTGTTGAACGAATCCTAAAATGAGCTCTTAGAGAGGCAGCGTTAACATGATGTAAACCATGAATGTGTGTAGAAAGTGCATAAGCCTTTTTCACTGCACTTAACAATGAGACACCATGCATGAAATACTGACAAACTAAAATGCACAGTGATGGATGGTCAATGATCTGTAGTGCAAAAGGTTTGTCTTTGGGCTGGCTGTAAATATGCTACATTATCATAATCATGGAAATATGCCTGTAATATAGAGTACATGAAAGTGATAAAAGGCTGACATGAGAGTATGTCAGCGCTTCCTTTGGCCTATTGAGGAATAATAATAATAATAATCTTCCAGGTAGGTATATAGTAAATTAAATTTTCTTTCAAATTATTTGACAATGGTGAACAAATTAGTTATTTCTGATTTTGGACCAGTACTAGTTACATGTCTCAGAGTAACCGATGGCAAAAGCAAAGGTCAGGAGATAGCAACCAATTTGATGTAAAGCCCAGTATAACATGGCATACATCGCCTGGTAAAGTCTTCACCATTCAGCGGAATTTAACCGTCGCCAACATCAATCAAACCCAACCAATTGTATTATTGAATGCACTGTAACAAAGATTAAATTTACATGAAGAATAAGACTAATCTACACAAGGATAATCTTTTTGAAGCTTTGTTCACATGATGTAACACTTCAGAGAATCACGCTGTGCCAATCACGGATTATCAGAGGTTCATAAGGAAGAGATTGAATGATGGGTGGCAACATTTTGGGGCTGCAGGCAGGGAGGTGTGTTAAATCACAGGAGCCACACAACAGATGCAGTGGCATAACGCAGTGTAATCCTCAGGGTGAGAAAGAGAATTAGGAAATATCGATGGGATTAATAGAAATTAAAATGGAAATCATTCATGCTCCATCTAGATGAATATATTTTTTTCTGTGTTGTTTGAGGAGAGGTTTATACTTTTTTGATAATGACATTCATAGTTTATTGTTATACAATGTCTCATTTTTGTATCGTTTTTCCTTCTTATAAGGATATGCTACTTTGTTCTATCTATCTATCTATCTATCTATCTATCATCTATCTATCTATCTATCATCTATCTATCTATCCATCTATCTATCTATCTATCATCTATCTATCTATCTATCTATCTATCTATCCATCTATCTATCCATCTATCTATCTATCTATCTATCTATCTATCTATCAATCTATCTATCTATCTATCTATCTATCTATCATCTATCTGTCTATCTATCTATCCATCTATCTATCTATCTATCATCTATCTATCTATCCATCTATCTATCTATCTATCATCTATCTATCTATCTATCTATCTATCTATCTATCTATCCATCTATCTATCTATCTATCTATCTATCTATCTATCAATCTATCTATCTATCTATCTATCTATCTATCATCTATCTGTCTATCTATCTATCTATCTATCCATCTATCCATCTCTCCATCTATCCATCTATCCATCTATCCATCTATCTAAAGAGATGAAAAGGTAAGCAGCCATGAAGAGATGATTTTCCTCCTCGCTGAGTGGAGGAGCCCAGAATGAAAGAAATCAATACACAATACAACAGTCAGTATCCAGCACAAACACCTAAACCAAGGCCTTCTCCCCAAGTCTGCTGTGACCCTGAAATGACCATATCCTGTTATTGTTCCCTCATCTCCATTGAGAGGATATGAATCACTCAGAATTGATTGTGTCTCCACAAACTGGTGATAGCCATTGATTTCCCCTCTTCTTTAAAAAAAACAAGAACTCTCTGGCACCGTCTTCCTTTTACTACCAAGGTGGGGATACCCAAATGCATTCTGGGTAGGCAGGAATACAGTGATCTTTTTGATAGTCACATAGTCATAGTCCCAAAGCACTGTTTTTTTGTTGTTGTTGTTTGTTTTTTCCAATCAACTCTGCTCTCAACCCTGCAATATTCAGAGGCCGGTTTTGCTGCACAGACCCTCCCTGATCACTGACAAGTCTTGATGAGTGAATGCGGATTCTCTCTCACAATCTCCAGAGATATGAGACACTCTGCAGCAAGACCACTGGGAAGAGCTGATCAAAAGGTCCTATGATATTATCTGGGGTCAGATGTGAAGAGTCGGATTTTCACTCCTTCTTTTGGTTTCTCTCTTTTCAATTCTCACTCCACCCTTAAGGGAACTGGAAGGCTGCAGCCGATGTACCATACTATGTACTATGTATGGTAGTCTGAAATAGTGCCACATGCAGTATATGACCAGTAAGGACTGGGAATGAGTCAGTCAGCGTGAGAACATGTATTTGGTCGACTGTTGCATATGAAGGGAAAACCTTGTATCCAAACTGAGACCTGGATTGTTTAGATATAGAATGACTGCTTGAGAAAATTCTCCTATAGCTCTTAAAGTGAAAAATTTAAAACCAAACTGAAAAAAAAGTTAATGTTTTAGATATACATGATTTTCACAGGGCAGCAATGCAGTTAATATACGTTGCACTATTTTAACTTTCCAAGTTACAATTTCATGAAATAACTAGATTTTTCTTTTCTTCTCTCTGACATCTGGGGAAAAGACAGATCTTGGTGAGTGATAGACAGATAGTTGCTGTATATGAATGCTGAAACTCAGTGCTATTCAATTCATAGCCACGAGCCCACTAAAGTATCAGAATAAAGCTGGTGGGGTAATTATAGAACACTGAAGTTTTAGAAACAGAGCAAATCAGTTTCGCAACTCACTTGTCAATATTTAAATAAGTTTGGAAACTGCGGCAATGTGTCTGATTGGTAGACTAATCAGTAAGTAATAAGTCACATGATGATACAACTGGGGCTACCCCTGTATTGATAGCCCCTCCCCTGTTTTTAGGTCTCATTTGAATGTATTGAGTGAGCCATCTGTAAGCCATTTATCTACATCAAAAAGCCGTTACGATTGCCGTCTCCTCCCCCCCGGCCCTGCCCCCAGCCTAGTCGGCATGTACAAATCAACACATGAGATGCGTATGTTGCTGTGCGCGAGCAAACACACACGTGCAGATGGTGCGTTCGACATGGCTCAAAAGCCTTGATGCATATTTTTTCACAGTATTTTCACACTGATTTTCTATCTTTTAATTATTTTGCTTCTACAACAGGGTCTGCCTGACATTCAACATTCTTCATGGACATAGGAAGATGTTTTAATGTGAACCTCCTGACAACCAATGCCTCTCTGTCTGCAGCTCTTTCAACAAAGCCCTCCTGTGGCTGTTGCACACATGACCCTTGCGAACAAAACATAAAAGCACTATTGTAAGAGTAATGACCAAATTTAACACTTTGCCTCAGCACACCTGGGTTCCAGACAAGGACCGTATATTTCCTCTGACAGTCCCAACATCTCTGCAGAGCGCAGCCAACCGGAACTTAACTGGCAGGGTCAATATCCCCAGAGAGAGCGGGAGAGAGAAAGGAGTACTTTAAAGATGTAGTGTACTTGTGTGTTCTCATTTGTGGCTGCACATAGGCCCGGGGGGCAGAGGAGAAGATGACTAACAGAGCTTCCTGGTAATTTTTACATTTCTGGAATGAGACAATAGATGGTGGTAAGAAAGTGTGCACTGAACCAAAGGGAGTTTTATTAGAAGGCAGTCAGGTAAGCAAGATGGTGCACACTTATTTTTCAGTGCTTTCTGCAAATAACGTCCAGAAAGTCAGACCTCTTTGCATCTGCATTAAATGCATATTTCCATACTAACATGCATATAAACAGACTGGCGAGAGGTTGATATGAAACCTTTCTATTATGGAAAAAGAGCGAGATGTTAGTCTTCTGATGTCAGTGAGCTGCAGTTACTCTAACAGACAGCGGGGCCTGAGGCAGAGCCAGAAATCTTTATTCAGCACCTATAATGTTAATGTGCTAATCAGTTTTCTCCCAGCATGCCCTGGGGCTTTACACTGCTTTATAAAATAATCTTTTCCTCAAATTAGTTAATTGGTCACACGCGCACACAGGAATGGTTAAAAACAAACATGCAAACATTTTTTTGTAAATAAATAGCATATTTGCAGATGCTATACTAAATGTTTCACAGCTTGTAACTGTGTCTATCTGTTGTTAAACTTTATTATTGTGTGAAAGCCCAATATAAAACCAGAAACAACTGAAATCATTTAACACATTACATACTTTTCTTCCAGATACGAATTTGCAAAACTGATTTGCATCGTAATACATTATTCATATTGCATTTGGTCACCCTTTGAGCTGCAAGAGATCCAAACTCAGTGGGGCAGTGTGCGGTGAGGGTCAGGGGAGCGCACAGAGAAGAGGGCTTATGGATTGAGTGTCTGCCGAGGCCAATGCTTCATGTCCCTTGACTAAGACATATGCTCATAACAAACACATTTCACTGTTCTTTATTTGAGTCTCCTGCAGTCCTTTGGCTCACCTCTACATTCAGTACCTAACCTCCCCTGCCAATACAACACTTATAAGAGATGGCAGAGGGCAAGGAGCTAATACCCCCTCCCATGCAGCCTACACCTGCCTGGCATAACACCATATGGATTTCAGTTTCTTAACTGAAACCTACACATTTTACATTTTGCAACATGCAATATCAACAATGACTACAAAAAATAGGGCTCTTTCTAATGTTTTTATGCAAAAGTTACAATTACCTGCACAAATTGGACAGAAGATCAAAAGTTGGTAGATGAAAAGTCTACTGTAGCTACTTTAGAACTACATGTCCCTCCCTTACGTGTCTGGCTCAAGTAGTAGATGTGAAATATTCTTCATTTTTCTTCGACAATGAATTGGGCTGCAATGCATTCTCACCCCAAGTTGGTTCCTGGTGTCATCTGGCAACTGACTTATCCAGTTGTTTCATCAGGTTTTATACAGTATTCACTGTTAATTCACAACACCATCGACAACCACCAATGTTAAAAAAAAATCAAATGAGTTCATGATTAGGTTAACAGGCTGCATGTCCCTGGTTGTTTTATGGCTCTGCCGTGCAAAGCTCTTGTGAAGTATTAAAACATAAAGTGAAAACAAAAGCGTATTTGTGTTGTAATTAGGCATTTTGCATTGACAGCTACACTGTAAGAGATCAATGCAAAACAGGAACACACAAATGAATGTAAAACCATCAAATGACAAAAGATAATACGGGGATATCCACCAGAGGAAAAAAAAGCCTCTGGTGGTATTTCAGCTCTCTAAGATCCAGCAGCCTGAATAGTTTATGACTGAAGAGATAATCCTCTTCATTCAGCCATCTCAGTCTGCAGACAATGTCCTGGAGGTAAGAACTGCCAACAAATTCCACGCTATAATGTTCGACTGATATAAACTGTATTTACTCACGTTTCACCTTTAACACTGGCATGGAGAAGAAGCCAAAATGTGATTAAGCACATGAAGAACTAATCCAGAGATGAGCATAGGGTAATGTATGCTAATTATCCAACAGGATATTCTTACATAGTGATTAGCATATCTGGGCAGCCAGACAGGAATGGGAGGGCAGTCTGAGAAGAAGGAAAGGACACAGCAGCTGATAAGAAGCCCAGTTTTTTTGGTTTGGTTTTTTTTTATGTTGATTGAAAATGTGGATAGTCTGGCTACAGGCATGTTCACACTCCCCTCCCTCTGTTCCTCTCCATCTTATGTGCACATACACAGCCTCGGATGAGAATGGACATATGGATGTACTTGTATTATTAAAATCTGTAAGAATTAGTATGAAGTAAACACATTTATTTCAATGCATGGATTCTTCCATTGGTTAAGGGTAGCAGGCCTGCGGACTGACTTCTGTGCAAAGGTGTGTTATGACAATGGTGATTGTCTATTCCTGTATTGTCGACACAACTGAGAAAAGAGACCTAATTTATCTGTTTTCATTTAAAAAATGCTTCTTTAACATTAAGAAAATAAAATAAGAGCATTGCTAATGCAGGGTTCTTGTTGCATGCTGTAGTTTTCATTGCAAATTGTATGCAACATATTGACTTCTAGCAGCCACCTCCCCATCTACATCTAACCCATCATTTCTCTAAGGTATAGTGCTAGCCGTGTTGTGAATTATTTTGCCAACAATATAAGTAACTTACATAATTTCTTTTCAGTCTGCTCTGTCACCCCGAAGCACAGCATGACCACGAGCCACTGTATCAATCTTAGGTTTGGTATTTAGGTGTAATCAGCCATATAGGACACCAGCTTGCCAAGAAGCACAGGCCCTTTGTCAGACGCCCATCTGTTTAGTGCATTGGGACGAGTCCAGTCCCAAAGAGATGGTGGAGTGAAAGGATGTGAGAAAGCCCAGCTGAAAAGACAAGTGGCAGCATCAGGACACAGTCTGTCTGCGGCACTACTGCAGTCCGCTTTTATTCTAATGCAGCATGTATGAGTCCCCTGCTCGCATACAACTCAGAGATCAGAGACTGACAGATGCACCAGGGGAAGCAGGCTCTGTTGTCTGACACATGCAAGCATCCATGCTTTCATGCATGGCGTGTCTGTTTTCCCCTCGCTCCCTCTCTGTTAAGCTGTTTGGTCATTGACTTGCCAGTGGACATTATACACAGCCTTGATGACCTCTTAGTGGGACATATATGTTTCAGTGCAGATCGATTCGTGCAGCGGGATCCCCCTCCTTGCTGTCAGTTTTCAGTGAATGGGCTGAGCAGAGTGGCAGCAAGTGATAAGCTGCCATAGACCAGTCAAACCATTCCTGAAAGAGTGGTGACCCTACTGCAGCAGGGCTGATTATAGCAGCCTGGGGCAGCTATAGGTCTGAGAATCAAGCCTGAAAAATATCAACCCTGATTGGGATTACAGCAGCCACAAAGGAGGTGGTAATGATTAGACAGCAAACAGTGGAGACAAAAATGTTGTAGTTTTCCACATTTACAACCTAACTTTGTTTATTTTTCTTCTCCAAAATAATATTCCCTTTTGTTATCTTATTATTAGCGGTAAGGTATTAATATTATTAGGGATGCAGCAATCAAGTTCTGATCAGAAACTAGTACCTGAATGTGGATACCGAGCACTGATCCTATACCTATCTGTAACCAATAAGCATTATGCCTTGATTATGTGATCATACATTTCTGTGTAAGGCAAAATCAGACTGGACTTATTTATATAATGTGCAGCATTTTCACAATAAAATGTGAAAAACAAAATGCAAAATGTCTAAAGAGAACCAGTTGTTTTATGTTCGTTTTTTTTAGTTGTCTACTTACATTTTCCCAAATGTTCAAACCCATAGAAATCCTTAATTTTATTCAAGGTAACAGTGCATCTCATTTGGTTACCTGTTGCTACAACTTCCGGGGGAGAATCAGAGAGTGAGACAGTAAGTCGGCAAACGTAGAGAGAATACCATGGAAGAGGCTTTGAAACACTGCCTCATGCATCAACATTTCAGCCTGTATCTCGTCAGCTAGATATTCATTGAAATGGTTGTTAAACAGTAAAAACAACCCCCATGATCCCAAATACTTCACCACATCATCAACCTGTCTTGTTTTTGTTTTGTTTTTTATTTTGGAAGTGGACAAAGGGATGGATCTGTGAATTTCTGTCACTTCCTTTAACACTGCAAGATAGAACTTTAGCATTTTTATCAATTAAGCATAATTGACAGATTTTCATGAAAGTGAGTGGGGCATGTGCCAAATTTGGAAACTTTGAATTTGGAGTAGATCCAGATAAAGAGGTGGATCCAAGATTTTTTTTTTTTAATTGCTGTAATAGAACCATTTTGATGCCTCACATATCTTGTCGTAATTTGAATTAAGGCTTAATTTAATTAAAGATGACTGTGTTTGGCCTCGGCGGAGACGTACACTCTACTGAGTGTCCTTCATAGTTTCAGTCTTATTTTGTTTCTGCTTTCTTTTAGTCGCTATTTTTATTTCAAATTTGTCATTTCAATTACAGAAATGTACAGTAGTTGTTGACCAGCCGAATTTCAGACTTTATTTTGAAATGTGGATATAAAATAAGAGCTGACAACATTAAGAAGGATCCTTCCATCTCTTCAAATGAGCAGTCTTTAGATGTGAGGCAGGTGACCTGCTTGTGAGAGATTTGGCATGTGTTGTGTAGAGGAGCCCTTTTCCTCTCGTAGTAGGACCATATGTCCCTAAGCTCCAACAGTCCCCCATTCCCTGTACCCCCACTTCCCCCAAACATGCACACAAGCACACTCCTTTCTATCCATCCCCACCCCACTGTGACTCCCCTTGCAGATACTTGTGATAACTGACAGCAGCTGGGTTGATGAGCACAATGCAAGGGCGAAGGCAGCTCAGCTGGCCCCACTCCCCACTTGACACTGGTTTGACCTCTGGCATGTGAGCCGTCCTCCCTGAAGGCTGCTCTGCCTGTATAGCCTGACACGGTCTGCCTCTCCATCTCCTCTCCCCACACACGTCGCTTCCAGGCAGGCCATACACCCATGCAGCGACGGGTGCATCCTCAGGTCACCCGGGTCAATTAAATTCAAATTGAGGATAAATGATTTGTAAATCATGTACAGATAAGGAGCTAGGTTAATGCACAGAGGACGGAGGAAGCAGTGCTGCTTGCCATTTGAGAACTTGGGAGATTTCATACCAAGTTCCCCATGGATGCTTCATCAATATTTGCTTGTTGACTTTTATCCACTGACTCATAGGTAGCCTTACAGTCTCTCTATCATGTGCATGGATCCATATTTACCCTCCGTCCAGTCACTCATACACACTCCCATATGTGCACAAGTTGCAGCAGCGGTGTATCTAGTATGAATGAGAGTGAAAGGCTTGTAATAGCTCTCATCCCTTGAGCGACTGATGACACCAAGGAAACCAAACAGAAGCCGATGGTGTGACAGAGAAGGGGAGTGTGTGTGGGGGGGGTCATCACTCCCCTTTGTCATTCAGCTCCTTTACAACTTTACAAAATAGCCTTTTAATTTTCTGTAGCGTCTGGGGTGTCTGAATTGTGCCTGCATCAATCACCATCATCACCAAGGCTGTGGGCACTGAGTCCCCTGGGCCCTCTCACTGAACGGCCCTTCGGGCAGATCACCCTCTGTCCCCTCATATGGGGTAGTTTTCCCCTTCTGTGTGCCTTCCCTTCCTCCCCTATTCTTCTTTACACTCGCTAACTCAGTCATACAAACAATGTGGTACTGCTGGAACCCCAGTCATTGCTCTTGACATGATTATCATTTTACTAGTTCTCAATTGAGTTCTCATATTGTGTCTGAAATGTCCATCTCACTGCTTTTGTGCAGATTTGACAAATAGAGGATGAATTTAAAGATGTTCTAAATTCTAATTTAAAAAGAAACCATGATCAGCAGGATTGATTCCTTGATTGATTTCCACAATAGCTGTTTGAACTGTTTACATTAACATTAAATAGACGTCTCTGGGAGGCTATAGGATATACTTTTGGAGAATTATCCACTCCCTCTGTGTTACTATTGGTATAATGAAGTCAGTGACAACCATCACTAATATCAATAACAAAGGTGATGAAGATACATGCATGAATGAGATAATTCCCTGATATAATTTGCCAGGTCTATGTAGAAGCGGTCAGCGTGGCTTACCCTTCACTCTTTGGATGTCAGCCTGCATTGATAGGTTTTCCTGCTTCAGTATTGTGTGTATTTGTGCATGGAGGAGGTATGATTCTGGCACAGGCAACACAACATTGTCTTACCTCTAAACTTGACCTCAATATTCAGTTTTTGTTGCTATTGTCAAATGGATAATAATTGTTTTCCTCAAGTCTACATTATGACAGTCCATTTCCCTTGCATTTATCTATACTCCTGTAATATGCTAATTCAGGCTGCTACTGGGTGTTGTATGCTATGCGCTGCAAATGTCACACTAAGCTGTTCCACTTGTCCTACAGTATGAAGGCAGGAGGGCAGGTGTCTCAGAGCAGAAAAGGTGCAGGTGGTATGTTCCTTGGTCAGAGATGGATATTAAACACCAATTACAGATGCTATAATGCTTCAGTCATACAGGTTCGGTTGATAGTTTATTAGGTACAAT
Organism: Chaunax sp. Z400; assembly: GCA_037577475.1. Lineage (NCBI taxonomy): Eukaryota > Metazoa > Chordata > Actinopteri > Lophiiformes > Chaunacidae > Chaunax > Chaunax sp. Z400. The sequence continues at coordinate 8,400,914 of CM075201.1, read as the reverse complement.
GAGCTAAAAATTGTTTAGTTTTTGTTGAAACTGAAAAAATAAAAATAGTTTAGATTCAGGCTTTCTTTATTGGACTAAGCCATTAACTGTCTCACCCAGAAAATCAAATCAGTAAAACTATTTTAGGGCATTTCTGAGTTTCATCCAAGAAAGAACATTTTATCCTTCATCTGATCCCACAATTGTTCAATTATGAGCCTTTAGCAAACTTTGGTGATGTCTGTTCACAGTCTGCTTAGAGCTTTTAAAGTGAAATTAAACATTTTTAACAACAACTAACAACAACAACAATAATAATAATAATAATAATAATAATAATAATAATAATATGATAATAATAAGGTATTTTATTATATTTTAAAGTATATATAAAGCATATCCAGAAACATTTTATAAAGATGAAAACATTTTCTTAAAAACTCACGATATGTTTTGCAATTTCAGAAGTCAGACCTGCCCCTGCATGTTTTGGGGTTGTGTGATGGAGCCTCATTTTGAGGTATGTCTATTGCTGACTTCAATTCAAACCCAAGAAAACAAAGGTTTTACTAAATTCGATGTGGATGTATAGAAATATGGAATCTAACTTGTATAATTCTGTTGCAGAATTCATCTGAAATTATACAAAAAATTTTGAAATACATGTATGTAAACTCAGGCCATGACCTATAGGAGCGACTTCCTGGAAATAAGCTCCTTTTAATCTTAAAGTATTTCAAACAAGTACTCTGATTGATCATTGGAGACTTCTGTTAAGCTGAATTCAGTATACAGGAAGTTAATAGTCAAAGGCCATCCTGTAGGCCTCAGTAGGGAGTTCTTTGAGTTGTCAGATGTATTTGTCATGTCATGCTGTGTGTTGCCAGGTATTTTTCTCCTCTCTATAACTTTCCCATTCCACCACTGTTTAATTGGCTTTAATTGGCTTTAATTAGCATCTAGTAATTAATTTTGTTTTATACAAATTATTTGTGTGAATGGTCCCAGTGGGTGGCCTGTTCATCTTGTTAGGGCTAATTAGCTGCAATTAACACACACTAATGACATGCCTTTTTCACTCCAAAACAAACAGTGTACACCCTGCCAGATTCCAGTGCTGCAGAAAGCCCTCTTGTGTGTTGGAGTGTTGCAGCGAGGCAGCTCATCGGGATCGGCTTATTATCAACACCTCTAATGAACTTTGGATACCTTCTGGCCTTTTTGTTGTCACCCACTGTTAACCTACATTTTGCCAAATGAGATCCAATTTGAGGAACAAGACCTGTAAAATGCAATAGCCATTTTCCATCCAGGTTTATGTGGTTTAATATCTGGTTCTGCCATCTTTCCAATGGCAAAAAAAAGACTAGAAAAAACATAGATAATAATTTCCTTTAATATTGTTGTTCAAGACCTGCCTGATGTAATTTGTGTCTCCATTCCAGTGGAATCTTCCAAAGTGAAGAAAATTAATAAAAAATAATGTCTTTTGCTGCTGCTTTCGTGCCCACAAGTCCACAAAGAGTCACATTATGTTAGAAGTCAATCTCAGCATTGGTAAGAGACAACAGTGGGTTTGGGATATTCATAAATCAACAGTTATCATGTGAATGTCAGATGTAAGCAAGCTCTATGTGTCTTTAAGTATCAGCCTTTAAACCACTCACAATCTTCCTGCCATTGACATAAACCGATACACTAAACATATTTGAGTTTGAATGAATTAAAGGTTACAGCATTTCATTTATAAAGAAATACGATCAATTTCCATCTAACCTTCCATTTATCTAGTCTGTATAACTGTTTATCCTTTATACAACCATGTATGGTCAATTTAGAGTGACCAGTTCAACTATTTTGCATATTTTTGGATTGTGGGTGGAGCCGTGGGGCACCCAAAAAAAGGCCCCATGCAGGTCTGAGTTTGAGGTGGCAGTGCCAACGTGCCACCCACTGCTCAAAGCAATTTTTAATTATTCACCGAAAGGTGTTTATTACACATGCTATCATGCTGGTTTGTTTGTTCATGTTCGAAGTGCCTTGAGGTGCTGTCCATGGTGTTTACTGCACACATCATGCTCAGGTATCCACTGTGAAACAAAGTTGACATACCTGACTGCCCATGATACACTTTCAAAAAAATACATTTAGGATGTATTAGCCAATGGATGAAAATTGAGTAATAAAAATGTTTGTTTTTTTTAAATGTGATTGGCTCTGCTTGGTGTTGCCCTTTACTCCTACTACATACTGTTGAGTGAAAACCTTGAATTGTCAACAAATACTTCCTCTAAGACGACTTGCTGATCTGTATTTTTTCTAGGAGGCCATGAACAAAAAAAAAAAAAATCTGACGCATTCTGTCGGGAGTTGAGATATCAGGCTCCGCCAGAGCTGGGAGGCTGTATGGAAATGCGCTATCTCTTTCCCCAGTGTGCCAACATGGTGCGATAACATCTAGAAGGGACAGCCTATCGCCTCAGATTATAACCATTAGTGATTCTTGTCCTTTCAAACGAAATGAGAAATAATGCTGCTGCACAACATTATGTGAAAAGCTTGTGTTCAGCACGTTCATCTGTCCCCACTCCATATTACATGCAGGGATAGGAGCCACTGGTACTTGTTCATTCTATTTCCCCACACAACCCAACGGAAATAATTTATTCACGTGATATGACGATCGAACCTCATCAGGCTATCCTTTAGAGAGAAGATGACTAAGAAAAAATAAAATGATTACAAGGAGGAGAACGTTGGCGGAGGGTGGGGATATATCTATTACTGTACTATTTTCTAATAGCCAAATTCCTATTAAGTTCCCGTTTCTCAAACTAAATAGTACTTAGGTGCTCTTACTTGCAAACTGGTTTGCATCATTTAACGTGAAATTTTGGAGGACAGTGCCATTAGTGCCGCACTCTTTATTTTTCCTAAAATCTGCTTTAACAAAATTTATTCCAAGTGGAATCATTAATTTCATGTATTTAGCCTTTTTTTGTCTGTTTCTCTTTCCAGAGAATTAATTTATTTATAGAGTCCTTTGAGCCCAGGGCATCAGGACATTATTTTATTTTATAAATTAATTATTAAATTTTATTTTATTTTATTTTATTATATTTTCATTTTATTTTATTTTATTTTGTTTCATTTTATAACCGCTACTCATAGGTTTTTCCTGGCTCTGACGTCACAGGTTTCTTAATAGGCAATAGGCTGAGCTTTAAGAGGTGCGCTCATTACAACGTTTCTCTGAGACTGAGCGCTCGTCAGAGGAAAATGGGACGCAAGTGACGAGGTTGGGCGCGCTTCAACCCTTTCGTGTTTATTTTTCTCTACATTAGACACCACTCAGGATATATCGTATAACAGTAAGCATCGTTACAGACTACACTATTTTTTTTTTGTGTGTGTGAGCGTACCCACGACATCGTACACTTCGGATCATTTCAGTGGACCCGCTATTATCTCCAGTCTATAATTCTGTTTCGGAAATGCTGTTTTTTCAACAGTTTACCTGTCGCTTGGAGCTGTTGGTCATATGTGGATTGCTGTCCTGTGTAGAAAAAAAACTGCATTCAACCTCACGGACGGTGATGTAATTACTCAGATTCATTTGGATACGCTGGATTTTCCGGATCCCGAGGAGACGGACGTTGGATCAACAAAGTACCTATCCCACACTCTGAACAAGGAATAACTCCAGACAATGCTCCACTGCGCCAGCTGTGAAAAGCCTATCACTGATAGGTTCTTGTTCAAAGTTTTAGACAGACCATGGCACATCAGATGCGTCCAGTGCTGCGAATGCAAATGCACTTTGACAGAGAAGTGTTTTTCACGAGAGGGGAAACTGTATTGTAAGAATGACTTCTTTAGGTAAGCATCCAAAGGAGACAATTTTATTGTGTTTTGTTTGTTTGTTTGTTTGTTTTTCTTTGTGCTTTTTCGAGGATCAAATCGAAATATGAAATTTGTGAATAATACAACTTAGTTTAGGAATTTATTGAAAAAACAACATCATAGCCTATAAGACGTTTTTGTCACGTGCACATGATGTCCTTTATTAGCCTATAATTGTACTTGCAGTAAGCCTGTATTCTTTTTCCATATCTGAGGTTATGCAAAATATTATTAGACTCATTTCTAGACCGTAGCCTTAAAAAATTTTTAATTTGATTTGGTCTATTTTAATTTAAGCACAGTAAACAGAACTTCCAGATTTTTTTGTGACAACAATTGAATGATACTTTAAGTCCGTGGTGTAAATCCAACATAAACTTTCCCCTGACCGTTTCTCTCCCTCTTGAACAGGAGATTTGGCACCAAGTGTGACGGTTGCGCCCAGGGGATATTACCCAGTGATCTGGTCCGCAGGGCCAAGAGCAAAGTGTTTCACCTGAACTGTTTCACCTGTATGATGTGTAACAAACAGCTGTCTACCGGAGAGGAACTGTACATCCTGGATGAATTCAAATTTGTCTGCAAAGAGGACTATCAAAACAACAATGGGAAAGACACAGTCCTCCTTTCAGGTGATTATAGGCCTACGTTAACTTATCCATTAGACATTTATATTGTGTTAGTGGGCTGTTTTTTATTTTCAAAATAAAATTATTAATATATGAATGCCAAAACGTAGGTTACATTATTATTATTATTATTATTATTATTATTATTATTATTATTATTATTATTATTATTATTATTATCATAATAAAAGTAATTTTATTATGGCCTTGTGTAAAAGTGAGCTATTCAGAATACTGCATTTAATATACCCCTGACAGGCTAGATGTGGTTGTATAAATATTTTTCTTTGAGCTGCTGTTACATTTTTAACCTATAATTTAGAATCAGATTCTGCACCGAAATATTAAACGTCATGTCTTCATCTATTATTATGATGGCAGTCACGACGTGCAGCGACCCAAGTCTTTCTCCAGACTCCCAGGACCCGCAGGAAGACGGGAAGGACTCAGAAACAGGACATTTATCTGATAAAGACGTGTCCAACAACGACAATGACGAGCAGAGCGCTGCCGGGAAACGACGCGGACCGAGGACCACCATAAAAGCCAAGCAGCTCGAGACGCTGAAAGCGGCCTTCTCAGCCACTCCGAAACCCACGAGGCACATCCGGGAGCAGCTGTCACGGGAAACCGGCCTCAGCATGAGAGTTATTCAGGTAACAAGAAAAGAAAAGAAAAGAAAAGAAAAGAAAAGAAAAGAAAAGAAAAGAAAAGAAAAGCAGGAAAAGCAATTGTGGTTGAGGGCACTATGGCAATTTTGGGCATCCTTGGGGCGTCTCTCTTTACTGTGCTGATTTTCTTTTCTTTTCTTCTTTCATTTTGTTCAGATGGGCTTCCAAACCAATTTTTCCATAACCCTTTCTCCCATTGACCCCATTAAACCCTTAAAAGTAGGACTCACTTAGCGTTGTTCCATGGCCATGTACTACAAGGGTGGTTTGGTGAGAATTACTGGTGAATTGACGCAATGTTCTCGACATCGAAATGCATTAAATGTCATTTGTGCTGAAGTGGGCTGAATAAATCATTAATTCACAGGCCCAACATTTGCTTTTTTAACGCAATTTTAAAATCCTTACTCCACCTTCCAAACAGACTACAAGGCCTATGTTTAATATAGACCGTCCATTTTTACTATGTCGTCTGAATTAAGCAAAAAAAAAAAGAAGAAAAAAAAGTTAACGAACATTACAGCAACATAAAAGAAGCGCAATTTTATATTTAAAGAAACTTCCCGTGATTGGCTTAAAATTTTACATTTTCATTCTAATTAGAAATATTGAAAGGATGCCTGCATGGAGAGGTGTGAGCAGGTTTAACACCTTTTCTTGTAGTGCGTCTGCTCCACTTTGTTGCGTGTGTTCATTTCACTGATTTTGCGAATATGCTTCCCCCTCACTTTGTCCTAAAGGTTTGGTTCCAAAATCGGAGATCCAAAGAGAGACGCATGAAGCAACTGAGCAGTCTGGGCGGCCGGAGACACATGTTCTTCCGCGGCCAGAGGAGGATGAGAGCGCTGGGGGAGAGACTGGAACCAGAGGATCTAGGACACTTCTCGTATTATGGAGGTGAGCAGTGGTCTTACATGTGCTATATATATATATATATATTTATAAATTCTGCCACTAACTAATTCCACTAATCCAGATATTTGTATGCATGCAGATTATCCTGGTGAATACTATGGCTCAGGAGGGAATTATGAGTACTTCCAAGGCCCGCCACCTTCCCAGGCTCAGACTCCAGCAGACTTAGGCTTTGTGCCCTCCTCTGTCCCTGCTGGCACCCCATTAGGAGTCATAGACCACCACCATCCAGGGCACCACTGTCCTGGAGAGTTGCAGTGTTTCTCTGACACAGTATCCCATCATCCTGCAGACTCACCCAGTCCAGAACCTCATATACCAGGCTCAGTGCATAGCATCTCCAGTGAGATATGTGGCCCTGGCACACCTTACACTGTGTCACTTAGTGACAATGGATACACCAACCAGTTGTCACAACCCTCCTCAGAAATGAGTGAAGGCACTGTCTGGTAATCCAGCCCACACTGAACTACAATGCACACCTGCATTTTGAAGGCAAATCAATAATTGTCTGTTCTCTATTTATTTATTTATTTATCTATTTATTTATTTGTTTGTTTGTTTGTTTATTTATTTAGCTGTTAAGCTCTATTTAACTATTTATAAATCTCTATATTTGTATGTTGGTATAATTGTTTATTGACTAGCCAATCAATAATGTTTAAAATAGTCCATGTGAGTTTGACTCAGTAATGCATACAGTGTTGGGCCTCATTGATCAAGCAATAAACAAGCACATTTATTCACCGCAGAAAGTGTTTGTTTTTTCTTTTCTTTTTTTTCTTTTTTTGAGTCTTCATAAAACCATTTCTGCCATGTTTTGACATGATAGTCCCTAAAATGTTAATGTGAGGGTTTATGATATCAGTTTTTATCACCGTTCACTGTTTTACAATGTCTTAACAGCATCCTCCATCCATGAGTTTGTGCATAAAACAAGATTGTATCATTTCATAGCAGCTCATGCTTGTTACTTTCAGTACATTCAACCAAAAAAAAAAAACTCTCTCAGGACTGTGGAAACCCTGGTTTTGTTTATTTTTTTTTATTTTTTAGGCATTTGCTTTTTTATTTTTATTTTACTACCAACAAATGTTTGCCTTCAAAGGGAAATCTTTATAAAGCTGAAAATTTTATATGTAAAATGATTTGATTTAAACATGACATGAGTCCAACTGTATATATATAGAATAATGAACAACTGTACAGAACAGTCAACTGTTTACTTGAAGATCCAGTATTCAGGGGTTGGAACATCAGCGTTGCATAAAACGTCTCGATTCAGATGAACACCTAATTTAATGCAAGCAAATCAAGCTTCGGTAGCTGTGCAAATGTGGTTACTCATTGTTAGTTTGTTGTCATTAAAAATATAGGAAATACTGATAAACTGTTGCCAAATGAATGCACAACAAAATTCTGCATCTTTAGCTGTGAGACATGGTATTTTTTTAGGCATTCACTTCTTCTAATTATCCGCATATGTTGGTATAAAACAGTCATTTGCAGCTCAGCCAGCTAACAGCTAACTGGTTTGTCTATGGATTAAGGGTCTCATATACTTTCCTGCAACAGCAGCAGCAGCAGCAGCAGCAATGTTTATGTCATACCATATACTTGATTGTTACAATTAAATTCATGAGATGGATGTTTACGACCATTCACTGTACAATAAAACACATGTTATTTGTTAATCACTTTGGGGAAAAATATAGTACTTGTTCTGTCAAGTATGAGTGATTCTTGATTTTGTGCAACTATTTTCGAACCTCCTTTAAGGAAACAAATGTGTTTCCAGTTTAACCTTCACATAACCAGCGGCATATGTCATCTCACATCTGGTGAAACCAGTGCCAGGACTAAATACATATACTTGCTTATTTGACGTTACACCAAATTTACTATCTTGCATTGGTTGTAAATATTAATCACACTCAATTTACTGTATAATATGACCTTTTCCCTGCTTCTCTTTGTAAAGAACACATTTGACTGTGTGTCCTGTAAGTGTGTGTCCAGGACACTCCCTGAGAGGAACACACTGCAACAGCATGGTGGAGCTTTGACTGCGGGTTGTCTCATAAAATCTCCATTATTTGGAAAATATTTATCAATCTGGGTTTAATTCGTTAAACTCCTCGAGTCTTGTGAGACACAGCTGACTTATACAATTACAATTTTCTGAGCTAGGTTTGAATGCTAAATAATTTACTACGACTGATTATCCAGGATTCTATTGCAAACATTTCGATAAAGAGATTCAGGACATGTTAATGGAGTATTGTGGAGAGGCTCTCTTTAAAAAGAGCGGACAATCTGTCTGCTTCACCACTGTAACCAAAACTACACCTACTCATTGTGGTGTTACTGATTGTTATTGAAAAAAAAAGCATCCAGCCAGCAATCAATAAAGTCTCACATCTCGGAACATTTGGTCAGCATTATTTTTGGATCACTTTGCACATGTTAGTGAGCTGTTGAGTTTATTAAGAGGCTCAGCAGTGAGGGAAGAACCCATGACATTAACATTATTTAAACACTATGAGCAAACAAAAACACAAGAGCGATTTCAGAGAGAAATTTAATATCAATGCATACAAGCGACAAATATCTGTGTGTGTGTTTGTCTGCGTGCACGTGTGTTTATGCACAGCAATGTAGCCTATGGAGGTGTGATAATGGATTTGGGGATTGACCATTTGCTTGGATGATCTGAATATTTTAGAAAACACTGCCGCAGGGACATATTCTAACATGCAAACAATTCAAATAAGTCAGTTTTGAAAACTTGAAAACTCATCAAATCATATTCCGTTAATAGCGAAGAGGCTGATGACAGAGTGAATATTCAAGTCAGGAGAGGTGAGAGCAGCACAAAGGAGGACAGGACAAAAGCTGAATATCAATCCACCGGTGCAGGTCAGAGGAGTTGTTTGGGGGAGGGGCAGGAGAGATGAGCAGGGGGTCATGAAGCATAAACTGCGGGAAAACATGGAGGTGAATCTTTAATTTCTTCCACAGGTATCAATAGGGATGTTTTTAAGATTCAGTGTGGATTTGATGTTGATCACAAGAGGGTTGATGTTGAACAAGTAAGCTGATATGAGGGAAGCCAACGCACTCCAAAGCATATTTCTCTATAAGCCATAACATTATTCTAATGGATAATACGTGGATAAACGTCATTCAGTGTCACTTCACAGAGCAGATGTCTGGTGGTCATCTCTAGTTAGAGACTGTGGGATTATGTTGTGGAGGCATTTCTATAGGCAGTAAAATAAATGGTGAATGTGGACATATCATCATCAAGTTGTTCTTGACGAAATTAAATCAGACTTAATCAATACATTTCCCGCATCTCAAAAAACATGTAGCAAACACTAAACTAGGAAACCAGATATGTGCTCAACTCGAGGCTTCAGTGCTCAAGCTTAAAGCACTGTTTTGGTTTTTGATCTCAAACAATTTTTAGGGTAATTGGATACAAATTAAAATTTTTAAATTCTATATTTATTTATTTATTTTTTTGCGGTTGCCAGCTGTTCATTGGTGTGAATTTATTTTCATAATGAAGATTCTTTGTTGTCCCTCTCCATCGAATTAAGTGAACGGTGCATGGAAAATGACAGTGTGGTCAGAGGACAGTAATAGCGATGAATATATTATATGCAATAATGTCAAATATTTATATAATGTTAATGGTATAGCTATTGAAAAAAGCATAGCTATTAAAAAAGAATGTCAAATAAACTATTTTATACACAATTGTATCTTAGAAATGGTCATATTCTGTTAATTAAAGCCTCTGTCTAAAGCCTCCAAAAGTTTAGATGTTTGGAGATAATGTTAAGCTGTTAGTTAAACTAATCCCTGTTTGTCTGAACAAAATGCCACGATTAAGAGAGATTTGCAAGTCAAACAAAGGGCCAGCAAATCAATTTAAATCTAGCTGACAGTGATGCGGTGACTGTTGGATTTGTTGTTTGACCTCTGAGGAGTGATCTGCACATAGTTCGGTTTCACTGTAGAATTCATGTAATTGTTTCCAAAAGTATGTGCATGCTTTGCATATTTGGTATTTTTATACATTACACTCACAGATCTGATATTTTTGGTCAAACTAGTTACAGATCCTCTAGAAGTACTTGGTTAGGTGTTTGCAGGTCGTCCATTTATTGTTTTTCAAAAAGTCAATGTATCAGGTGACACTGTTATGAAGTCATCTTAAATTATTAGATAAATCACCAAAATCGAAAAATGTGTTGTTTACAGTGAGGTTGTTTTTTGTTTGTTTTTTGCTCAACTGGTTTGGAACAGAGTGAGCAGAAAACATACAACTTCCCTATGTGAAGACTTTTCATGACTTTTTTATTACTCCTTCATCATGATGTAGATAGCTATCTTAGAAAAGGGAGTCCATTATGGCACCTAACTTGTCTATGAAATAAAAAAGGATTATAAAATATATCCTATTCTCCTAAGCTTTGTGGGGTTGAATACCTAAATACTGGGAAAGGGCAGATCTTGAATGTAAGTTAATTCAAAAGAGGACAAACATTATGACTGGATAATACTTCATTGAAAAATTGAGATAGAAATCCTTTTCATTTTCTCATCTAAATCTTATTTGAACTTGAGATTTGGCCTTTTTGTCATTGCTGTTTCTTTTAAGTCACTTGCACAATCTGGCCCAATTCCCTAATTTAACTCTTTCGTTTTTATGCTCCAGGCTTGTTCACTTTCTGCATGAAAATCATTCACACATACAATTTTATAATCAATGCCCACAGTAATAGGATTCCTCTGGCCATAGGCAATTAATACAATTTTTCTCTCTTTTTTTTTTTCTCTCCATGTGCTGATCTCAAAGCTACGAGACATTGGCTTCTCCTCATTTACATATTTATTGCATTGGACTCAAATCTGGCGAGTGATTGATGTGGAGCCTGCCTCCTGAATTTTTAGCAGTCCATTATTATGAAAGAGAGGGAGGGGGCTGCAGCATGTCAGTGTACTTTTGATTAAAGTTGAAGAGGACAGAATTTTGACTGTTCCCCACCTACTTTCTTTTTCTGCCGTACTTAATCAGTAAGGCCAAGTGCTGAGAAGATTTCAGCATGTTATAAATATTGACAAGTCATTCACTCACAAAAGCTGGGGCAGATATGCTCGTTAAGATTTTAGTCAGTCTTTCATTTGCTGTTAATTCTTTGGAGAATATGAAGACAATAAATTTTGCATTTAGTTAGTTAGCTTGCAGTAATTCTATGGGCTATCCTGGCAAAGCTTGGTATTATTACATGTTTTCTCTTGCATAAAAAATGTTGATAACTTCAAAATGATGCAACAACATTCCACACAATAATGTAAATTGACAAACTTCACAAATGACCTCATAACTTACTTATGAAATAACTATCACTACCAATACGTGAAAACAATTTGAGAAGGATCCCTCAAACAACATTAAAAAAAAAATCCCCTCCAATCTCATGCCGTATGGAGGCATTAAGAGGTATGTGGCCCCCCATTGGTTTTACACATTGCTGCACATTTTCCATGCTGAATTCCATCACATCACTTTGTGTGTTGTAATTGTCACTTATAGGAACCGAGACAAAGACATGACACAGACGCAGCTTGTCTCACTCCCAATCAAACACCTGATGTTCAAGCATGAAGAAGCTCTGCTCTGCAAAATGTGTGTGTGCATATGTGGGTGTAATGGGGTGGAGGCAAGGGTGGAGGGGTGGGAGACTCATGTCTGCTAAGGCCACACCTCCTCTGCTGTGAGCACTAGTGTTTAATCAAGTGTAGCAGGCAAAAGCTGTCTTCTTCATTTTGTTTTAAGCTATAAACTGCACACTTTTACAGCATTAAGTCCAGGAAACACATTTGCTCCAGTGGCTAAATTGAGCATAAACGCCTACAAGACCGTCATTAGAATTACATTCAGCTGAAATGCAAGTCTTCTTGCAGCCAAAGCGATGCAAAGGTCAGTCAATTCATTTAAAAGAAGAATCAGCTCATGCAGCAACACGAGACCACAGCTATACAGCATTACTTTACCTCTCATGTAAATTGTCACCACCCTTCATGTAGTCTTGGGAACCTATAGTATCTTAATCAGTATGATTTAAATGTTGGAAAGCAGTACTGTCAAATGACACTACTGTATGCTAAGTTGACAAGCCAATGATTTCCCTGGTTGGATGCCTTTCTCCTTCAGAGCCAGAGGACACTGGTCACAAATAAACCCGTCCACAGGCCCTATGACAAACAGTGGACCAACATTTCCATAGGGAGTGTGGTTTTTTCCATGCTCCACTGATACGCCTCTAATGCATGCATTTTAATGTGGTGCACTTCTCAGAATAGGCCACGGGTGGGCTAATGTTTGCATTCAAATAAACCCCTAGTTAGCAACTCTGTGCATACTAGAACTCATAATTAGTAAACGGTGCATGTGTGTGTTGCAGACTGCATTTTCTTCAGCGTTAAAAAAGCTTTTAAAGCTTTTAAAATTCATTGTCAGACAATTTTTGAAAATTCAAAACTCTGGATGGTTTGTTTAAGACACTCTGAAGATGCAGTGCAGCAAGTTTGAACTCAGCTGGTCGAACAGCATGGGAGAGAATAGGTTTAATTAGTTTTTAATAAAATCACAGTGATAGACTCGACCATTCCTGTTACTTGTCAGGACCTACAGCTATAGGGACGATGGAAATCTGAAGTTTATGGCAGTAGCATGCTTAATATATTTTTATAGAGATCCCATAACAGTCGACAGCGACTTCCTGCTAGCCTGGCCGTACCCACTCTTTCAACATGGCATATGGACCTGTCATAGCTCCTATAATTTCCATGCCAATCAATCAACTCTAGTAATAATTGTGATATATGACCAAAGATGTAGCACCTTAGTTGCTGACCTTTCCCACAATCCCATACATGGGCAACATTCACTACTACACCACACTCCTCCCCTGCTTCCACCAGCCCTTATCTGGTCAGAGGAGGAGGGGGGCTCCATCCTCCATCCTCCATCCCCCCCCCCCCCCCCCCCCCCCATCCCTGCATCTTGACGTTAGCTCGATGTACTCGGCTCGCCACACTCCAGTGGCTCCATGAATGTTAATGCCGGGATGGGGATGAGGGAGTGAGGGAGGGAGGGAGGGAGGGGTGGTGCCATGGCACAGGGAGCAACTTTACCTGGTCTACAATACACAGCTATGAGGAGCATTTTGCATATTATTGTTCATAGTAGCTAAGCTATGTTTGTCTTTTATTAGGCTACAGTGACATCAGTGATATTTCTGCTATCAAGTTCAGCAGTATTAAAACAAACAGCACCCAGTTATTGGGTATTCAGCCACAGCATAATATTTATGTATCTCCTGAAGATGTAACTCAGACGGTTCAATTGTATATTTAAGTAAAATCAAGACAACAACATTTTAAAAAAATGTTGGTAATGAGCTGGTGATCTCCTTCTGATGCCTCCCTCCTCTCCTGTCTATACATCAGGTTTGTCTGCTTGTGAATTAGGCCTTCTCTCTGTCATCCCGACATTCAGTTAGTCAGCCAATGTTTACCAAGCTCTGACAGAATAAGAATGTATGCATTATGTGGTGATGATCACAGGGTGTTGTAATCTTTGACCCTTGTGGCACGTTTCAAATGCAGATTGAAGATTAAGCCTTTCATGCAGCTGCCTGACAGGCTGCCTTCCTGCCCCCGGAGAGATTTGCTGCCTGACTACAACTCTGCAGGCAGGCCTCCCCGCATAAAAGAGACAATACATCATTTATTTTGGTTTGTGATCTATTGATGAAAATTGCTTTGCAGAAATCCCCTTCATTATTTAAGCCTATCAAACATCATTTGTCTTTACAGCCTTGAAATGTATGGGGAAATCTCAGAAACACTACCCACATCAAACCCATGCAAGCAAGGCCAATAGTGTGGCAATAGTGTTTAATTTCCCATAGTGGTTTGGCTTAAATCCAGCTAGATGGGTACTTATATAAGATTTGATCAAACAGCTGGCTGCATTGTTCTGGGTACTTATATATATAAATATATTTTTATATATAATTATTAAATTTGAGTGTTTTATAATACACTAATAAAGACTGCACTTTCGAGAGGTGGTGTTTAGAAGGTTGAAAAATATACAGAAGCACATTAAAAATGTATATACTTCAATTTTTGTATGATATACTAAAATACAGCTTATGTTAAATGCAAATTAAATCATGCTCACTGTTTGTGTGGTAAAACTTAGTGACTGTTTAAAATGACATAGAGTTTAAAGTAAACTTGCCCTTCGTTCAAGCGTTATTACACTTATGGCAAATGCACCTGAACATGCTTAAGTGTGTATTTCAAAATAGTGTACTTTTATACAAGTGTACAACTATATGTTTTCATGTTAATATACCTGGTAGTGGTCCACCAACGAAAGATTTAAACAATTTTGCTAACTTTGTAAAATAGAAATGTATTTTAACATGGTTACAAGAAACATACATGGTTATGAATCCATATGGAACATTTATTTAATCAAACATTTAACACACTTTAGGTATTGAATGGAAAAGCTTACTACTACTACAGTATACTGCATAATTTTTAGTTAATTTTGGGACTGAAATGATCCCGGATGGAGCTGCTAGGACACAAATATGTTCATGGAACAGGCATTCTGCATTTCAGGTTTGCATTACAGTCGCGGGCTGATCCAGACGTCATCCTTTTCTAGTCAAGACAATCTGCTGACAGCTTATCAACTCATATGGCACATGTGAAGAGTGTCTTAGTGTGACTGGCCTGCTATGCACTTTCCGAAATGGCTGAAATATAAGGCGGCAGGCAGGCGGAGATGAGATGAGCTCTTGAAAATCCTCAGCCTGGAGAGAATGAGAACAGCTGGGACTTGGCGCTCCCTCTGTGACGGTCTTCTCTTTGTCATGGGCAAAAGACTCTTGTTTTCAGGCAGTAATCAGACAGCCCTGGGGCTCTGTAAAGACCCTGTTCCCTTTTCATCTCAACTGTTGCACACACCCTGCTAATTGGAATCTTGCAACTGGGTCACAGGCATTGTCTCTCAAGTGCTGTCAAGTCATTGAGACACGTGAATGTGGAATTATGGTTGCCTCAGATGCATGATTGAGTCTCCCCTCTTTGCTATCTTAATGCCTCAATTTCAATCTCATCACAGGCACTGATTTTCCTCCTTTTTTCCATTAATACTTCTCGCTCTACTCTCCATTTTTGTCACAGCTCTGCCTCAAACCAGCTATCGTTGGGGCTTGGCAGTCAGAGTAAAACAATCTGAAGTCAGCTTAGTTCCTTTATTGTAACCTGTAAAGTACGTACTGTAGTTCTTTAGATCAGCACAGGAAACTTTATGTATTCTATATTGTAAATCAACACATTCGATGCACATTGTACATAGAGAGTGGACATCATTAAGCTGTTCCCTGTTCCCTCCACTCCAGTGGCAGAGGAAAATCCTGATTCTGCAGTTTGTCAGTGATTAAAAGAAGAATTAACCAGCCTAGCATGCCACCACAAATGAGCAAAACCCTCTGGGAGACCAGAGACCAGGCAAGGCACAATTCCAATTATACCACCAAATGACTAATTTTCTTTTTTGGCCTGCTATAATTGTGGTGGGTATTGGGTGCATGCAACTCAATTTGTCTTTCATATTTGTTGGTAGGATGGTAAAAGACTTGGCAGAGCCAAAGGGGTTGATAGAGAATAACAAATTAGACAAAATAATAAAAAAAAGGATGAGATAGATCTCGCAATAATTGTTTGATCTGCTATATCCCCCTTAATACTGTTGAAGTTTAAAAGCCAGGAAGAAAATGCCACTTTAATCATGTGTGGATTGAGGACTGGGAAGACTATCATTTTTGAGTAATCAGAAAAAGTCCCTCCAGAGTAACAGACTTTGTTCTGACTGCTGAAATTAAAGAGGCTTTGAGTAATGCCGTTATTTGTTCCAAGGATTATAAACACAAAAATAATTGGCATATTAAAATACAAGGCAGTGTTTTTATTTCAAACCATCAAAAAATAAGAGATTTTAAAGCTTTCAAACAAACACACCTCAACTAAGTTGGGTAAGCTTTATTAAATTTCCAGACACGTTTAGAGATCATCACATTATATTCGTCTTCATCTTTGTGTCGTAAACAACCAGTTACATACAAAGCAACTGGACTACATGTCAATATTGGCACATAAAGGGCCTCAACATGGACCATGAAGTCATTTTACATTGCTTTTCCTCTATAGCACAAGTCACAATGACCCACAGGTCCTATTATTATTATTATTATTATTATTATTATTATGATGATGTCAGTTTTTTAAAAAGAAATCCGTTTGTACAATATGGTTGCCACAATTTGCCTTCAGCTGATCACAAACTCAAGTGAAAAAGTAATATACTATTCAAACATTGTTTTAAAAAAACAATATTAAAAATAAGTAATATGTGATAAACATAAAAGGTCAAACTTTAAATAAAGAGTTAATGCGGGTTTACAGCTCGACATGTGACATGCAAGTCCAGTGACCAGTAGCCTTTGTTCACTCATAGGGACTGATTGTTCACACATGGGGGATGACTTAGTCAATGAAAAGGAAAAAAGAAATTATAAAAAAACAAAGCAAATATAAAGAAATGAAAACCCCTCAACTTTTAGCAAACAAGAATTGTAAAGACTTTTTCACACCACTATCCACTCTGTGTGCAGAACCACGGCCAATTCCCATTTAAACGACGACAACCTCCGAACAGTATTGTTTGTATGTGCGTGTGCGTGGTATATTTGTGTCTGCTCGTTGCATCCATTCCAACTGCACAGGTTTAATTGTGGGTGCAATGCAAAGGAGCAGTATGCAGTAAAGTGCATCTGAAGCAGCATGTGTGCGCTGTGTGTGTGCGAGGAGAGCAGGAACAGCTGTGGTATTGTTGTGAGAGAAGCTCCCCCATTGGTCAGCGTCTAAAAGGGACAGTGTCCTTGCTCCCTGTTGGACTATCCTGTCCAACTCTGTTATAGTGTTCCCCATCTTTGTTCAGTAACTAAGTGCTTCCTACTTAGGAGTTTTAAAACCCCCCTTTCTTGCTTATGTCCCAGCAATATATCGTCATTGTCAAATTGCAAACGTGTAAATCTTGAACAACTATCACAAGCCAAGGTGCAGGTTAATATAACAACATTAAAAATGTAATGCACACTCCAGTTCAAATGGATACCACTGATCATCATGGAAGCATTAACATCCACTTGGACCAAATTTGCCATCTCCAAATATATTACATATTAGTCACTCGATATTTCTTTTTTCAATTACACTTTTATACAAAATGCATGGGTTTATCTAAACAGTAGCATACATATTCAGATAATTTACAAACGTTCAGGATTTAATGTCAGTCTTCTGAACTCTGAACAGTAAGAATCATAGCTAACGATTCATCAGTAACCTGGCAGCTGCCGAGGGCCCTCACGTTAGCTCCTCCAGCCTCCGTTTGCAGCCAGGAGCAGGCGTGGCTGAGCCAAGCTCCTTTGGCTGTATTTGTGGCCTGAGCTGCGCTTCAGCCAGGCGGGGAGGAGAGGCTAGGTTCCCGCTAGGAGGAGGCAGATGTCTCCATAGTGGACAGGATACGCACAACCTCGGTCCTCTGTGTGGCTGAGATGTGCTGGGTCATGTGCACGATTGAATCCATGGCGATCTCTGGATTGGCCTGAACAAGGCTGAAGATTAAAAATAAAAAGGAAAACAAAAGAAAACGTCATAAGGTGCATGTCACATGTTTTTTCAAGTGACAGGAGGTTATGACGTTTGAAATGTAGTTGCAGTGTGTAATTGTTCACCACACTTAACCTGAAGTGTTTAGAAATATCACCTGCGTATCTGTTTGAGGATGTGATCTCGACGGATGTATTTGATGTTCTCGTCGATTACGGACCTTGCGCCTTCTTCTTCAGCTAGTTGCCTCTCAAGCCATGCCACCACCTCTTCATTGTTATCCCACTGATAGGCCTAAATGGGAGGGTGGGGGTGGGTGGGGGGTGGTGGGGGGGGGGGGGGTGGTGGTGTAGAAGAATCAATGTGATCAAGATTCAAAGAAAGCATTTATGGATAAATAAAGTCTAGAAATCACACTTTTCCTATAGTGTCAGTGTGAACAAAATATTTTTTTATATTCCCAATTACAGGAAAAACAGTTAAAACTTACATAACATAAATATAAATAAAAAAAATAAAAAAAATTCATGAATCAACAAGTAAATATCCACAACAACAGAAGAGATGGACGGACACAAACTTGGGGTCTGATGTCTTGTTGACTGGACCTTAGAGGAAAATTAGTATTCATGAGTGCTGGCATCTCTGATCCCAAACAAAGCCAGACTGGAGGGCTTAGCAAAGATTTGGGGGCTGAGGGGTTTAATGAGCTCTTGGCTTTTTTTTTTTTTTAACAGTCCTGCTTGAGGTCCACATGAACATTTAATGCCCATATTAATCATTTTTAATCTGTTTGCTTTTAATTAAGAAACAGTGTGTTGCTCTGCTATCTGCACGTGCCAGGGCTGTGATTAATAGTGGCTTAAGACAGCCAGTCCTGATTGGGATAATATATTAGCTAACAAGAAGGACACTTTCAAACACCGGGCAGCTTCACGTCACCCCTGTGACTGGCCCTCTGAGCCCGAGACTGGGCTGGAAAGGAGCAGCATTTACACATCTCTGAGGGATGTTTGTTGTCAATAACTACCAGTTATCAGTCCATCTGCATTAAATAACAATGATTTAATAGAAATGCTTATGGCTTCTTTATCTTGTGCACCTCGTGGAGAAGGAATAGGAGTTGCAGGGTGTAAAAACCCACAACCAGTGTAATCATCCCCAGGGGTTCAGAAGGTGATTAAAATAACTAAACCTTTTTTTTCTGTTTTTTTCAGACAATTTAATACTGGCAACAATCTATGAAAGATTTTTAATTATTCACCACAGAAGACTGGATATGGATAAATACCTTGCGAATGAGTACATACTGAAATCTTTTAATAAATCTCCAAAAAAGACAAGCCTGAAAACTTATTTCATCCCAGTCACTTTTGAAGTGTACAGTATGCTCTAAATCTGTAAGAGCTTAACAAATTGCATCATCATCAACATGATCATCGTCCATGTATATTGCTTTAAATAGTTAACTATTAGTTGAATTCAAAATCCATACATGCCTTAAAATTAAAATCCAGTTTACAAAGTGAGTCTATGAAATATTAATGACGGTTTACACATTCTACACTCCACTAAATATTGAGGGACTATAGGACGAAGCCTCAAGGCACGTGTGTTGTGTTTACCTTGACGGCCCCCTCGGCCTCCACGAACCAGCGGCGTAGCATTGCCTGGACCTGACCATCTGTCAGCTCACTGTTAGCCGCTTGGATCTTCCTCTTCACCGTCTCCTCCAGCAGCAATCGCCGAAGACGCCAGTAAAAGAACTGACGGGATGTTTGCCAGTCAAGGATATCCTGAGACAGACAAAAAAAAGGCAATAGAAAAAATAATAATGTTTCTGTTATTTGAGCCACTGTCTCCTACCATCTTGTGAAATTAAATGATAACACGAATAATCGAATGAAATAATTATGACATTTTCGACTGATATCAACTCATAACCGTGTACATTGAATGTTACACTGACAAGCAACTTAAGAAGGAAATCATCATCTTCATCACAATAGGCTGAAGATCTGAGGATGCCATTTAGTATCTACAATCACTGATTTGTTTGTTTATGTACCTCAATTGAAAATGCAGACCGATACAGTTAGTAATTAGCACTCACTGTACAAAATACCCTGTATTTGGTCATGCAAGCAGAGTGAGTGTGTGTGTGCATGCTTCTATGTGAAAGATGAGACTGGGAATGCACAGGGTGAGATGGAGCCCGCCTGAGGCTCTTCTGTGCTTTCTAAGGTGATTGACCAGGGTCATCAGAAGATAATTATGAGGACGAGCCTCACAGCCTGGTGAGACCAAACATTTTTCACTAGGCAGGTGCAGCAGCAGCTAGACCGATGCTCCCCTGTGGGCTTTTGAGGTTATTATTCCCATACTGCAACAATACATGCACACATAACAGCATTTAAAGTGCTCACCGTTATTACTCCTTTCTCTTGCATACGACCTGGGGTGTCGTGGAGGTCTGCAAACTGGACAGCCACCTGGTGGTAGATGGGCAGGAGAAACTCTTCACGCTCCTTAAGTTTGGTTTCCAGTTCTTTACGATCAAGGGGATTCAACTCTGGGGTTCCTGTTGGGAGTTTAAAAAAAAATAACGGTAAAAAAATACAATCAAATCATTTTGCAATTTTGGTTTTGATTACAAGCAGAGTATATGGATTAGAAATCACACTTAAAGCGTCTTTGAGTATTTTGAAAAGCGCTTTATAAATAAAATGTATTATTATTCTTATTCTTATTAGAAGAAACAGTTTTCAAACCTAAATTCCTTGCTAAACAAAAATTCCTATCCACACATCAGCTGGCCTTTCCTTATAGTTCCATTACCATCAAACCAGGTTCTACATGATCATGCAGCTTTGAATTAACTCCTGCTAATAGCATTTTGTTTCAGAGCTCCCCCAAAAGCCCTGGCCGCTGTCACCAAAGACCAATTTCTGTCAATTCCAATCTGTAAACTCTCTGACCCTCCCCAGTACCCCCGTCCATTCCAACAGTTCATCCAAAGAGCCCACACAGCATCAGACCGCAGTTGTTCTGAGCCTGGGGGAAAATCAATAGGCTGCACAGGAGAGACAGGAGAGCCGGTGATTGATCTGAGCTGGAGGTGATTGGCATGTATCCCGAGGGAGAGCGGTGAAGATGATACGATCAAAGCACAAGAATGACGGTGAAAGCACACATGCTCCCACCTGACTCAATGCTATTTAGTAAAGTGAACACAAGGCTGAGGGAGATGCCCATAAAGACCTATAATTAGAATCAAATTGGAGGACTCACCTAATTTTTCAGCCAAGCTCAAATAGACTGGATCCACTCTTCTCATGGTCTTCACCAGGTCCTTCCTCCTGAACTTGATCTCCACTGTTCCCTCAGGCTCCAGCACTCCGCCTCTGGAGACGAGAATGATTTAAGTGAACATACATGCTTTCAGATATTCAGATGTCTAATCTGTCCTTTTTCTCTTAAACTCACCGGCTGTCCTTGTCAGCGTACATCTCCATGTGACGGGGGTTGATGGTGGGGTCTATAACCACCCAGGACCCACCTCTTAGTTCAGCCTGTGGGGGGATGTAAACCAGCACCGGTTGCGTGTACTCCCTCAGCCCATCCACGATGTAGGCTCCAAATTTCAGTACCTGGTCATACATATCTAAGGAAAAGAATTTCATGAGACACTATATGGGCACAAAGAGAGATCGATTGATTGCCATGGAAAAAGAAGCACCTTTCATTCCTCCAGAAAAGCCCCTCCAGTTGGCAAACACCATGAGAGGTAGGCCCTCTCTGTTCAGGTCCTTAATGGCCTGGGCGGTTTTGAAAGCAGAATCTGGGAACCACACCTGTCCTGCCTGCTGAATGATCTACATAGAGAAATTAGAAAATCAGTATCAGCCCTGGGTGTCTGTCAATGTCTATACACTTGGATACCAGTTCATGCTTGAGTATATGCATTCACTGAGGCCTTACCTTCGCCTCCGAGTCCAAATTGGCAGGATCAGCTGGGATTGACAGCTCCACTGACCTGGTTTCCACAGCAACCACCCCAGTAGGTATCCCCCCCAGTCTGTGGAGAAAGGCCATTCAGCACTGACGTCAAAAATCCATGTGTATCTTTAATGATAAGTGTGTCATCTGGATTTAGTGTTTTGTTGGGACACTTACCTGGCTCTGCCTACCACCACACTCTGAGCCCAAGGCTGCATGATCTCCATGAAGGAGCAATGGTCAAAGAAGCCGCTCTGCCAGGAGCCCTTTGGAGCTGTACATAGAGATTAGACAGTAGTGTGACAGAGTGCAGGAAAGAAAAGAGTGAAAAAGAAAATAAAGCCTATTATGAAAATGCAACAGAATCAGTTTTCCAACAATATTCTCTCTTTCCACTGTGTTTTTGGAAACTCTGTTTTTCCTCATGCAGTCTTGAGGTTGAGCATTTTTTCCCCCCTCAGAATCTGTAATCTTCACAGCAGCCATGATGGATGACTGTATAAGGAGGCTTACTCAGCTATTTTTCTGCCTGCACACTCCGACAAACATGCCGTGCCTATAAGGTTACCATTCAATTAAGCCTCGTCACTCATCACTACCACAGACGTTGACTGGCTTCCAACATGATTCTCCAATCTCTTGCTGTCCTTAGCAGTAATTACACTGACGTGGAACCTGCTCAGTCTGGAACAACAGTGTAAAACACACTGGATCCATTTTGGTGCTATCTTGATCTTGCTTTTAGCAGCTTGATGTTGGGTTTCATTGTGTCTCACTTAGTTTCTTAATAGTCTCTCTCCAGTGATGCACTGTTTGAGTCTTTAACCAAGGGAAATCAGGCTGATGTGTCTTTAGATTTACTTCAAACACACACAAAATGGGAGTGAAAATTATTAGTAGAGGAAATAAGCAAAAGTGTATAAATCATCATCTTAATTACAATCAGGGTGCTATTTGAGGTAATACTGCTTCTATCATAATGCAGTATTTGATGTAGCCACCCAATTGTCCTTCTGTTTTGGCACAAAGCCTGTCTCTAGGTCTGAATGTATGGATTTAGGGCTGCAACTAGCGATTGTTTTCATTTTAAAATAGCCCTCGCCCTCGTTGACATTTTAAAATAGTTTGTTTTGTCCAATCAACAATCAAAATTGTAAAGATATTCAATTTACAGTCATAAAAAAAACTGAGAAAAGTAGGAAATTCCCAAAATGAAAAAGCTTGGAGGAGGAAATGTTTTGCATTTTTGCTTAATAACTAAGATGAGACACTCACTCTGGCTGGGACGTCCTGCCAACATCCAGCGAGGGTCATAGGGAGCCTTTGTAGGCACAAACTCCACTAGCCGATCTATAGGATCTTTGGAACTGAGGATGGGCACCGGACTAGATTTACACTGAACAAAAAGCAAATGTTTTTATTTTACAATGACAAAACACACATTGCTCTAGACATTTGGATAAGTACATTTATCAGGCTGACATGGGATGCAGGAACATTACCATGGGCATGTAGGACAGCCACTGCAGAAGTGTAAATACTCCCTCAAAGTCATCACAAACAGTACTGTGGGTCACACCATTGTTGTGCATGATCTGGATTCCACCAAGTTGGTTGTTGGATGTGTACACTTCCCTGCCCAGCACCTGTAGTGGGAAATGGATGACGGCATGGATTTTACATCAGGGAAAAATGACTTTTCTCTGTTGAATGCCAGACTGATTTTTTTTTTTTTTTTTTTTTGGAGGCCTGTGCAATAGAAGTAAACGCGAGTTCAAAAAGAAGTTGCACACAGCACAAAACTGTGGATACACTGATTATTACATCTGTTTGAAAACTCAAGCAGTGGGTTTTTGCCCAAATTAAGTTAATGTGGACTCAACCCTTAAAAGCCTCCTCTCTGTCCTCTGATGGAGGCAACAGAGTTAATCCACTGTTCACTTTCTGTGCAAACCCTGGCTGAGAACGGGTCTCGTCAAGAAGATCAATGACACACACAGATGCTGCCTCATCAATAAAGGTGATCTCCACCACAATGGTCAAAGGTGAGTGGCACCTGCCACTCTTCCTAACAGACAGTGTGAATTAACATATGCCTTTCCTCATCCAAAACAAAACACCTCGTTCTACCAATTGTGATATAGGCTGTCGTACAAGGCTGAGATAGAAGCCACCAAACTATTGTTACCTTCACATTGCTCCTATGCCAACGTGAAGCCATTAAATCTCACTCCCAGCCCACCCTATTTTCATAAGCAGCCTAGAACAGGTGGCAGGGCCCTGACATGGTTCCATAAAAATCAGAGGAGAGCTCAATCCCTACCCTCTGCTCTCACCTTTTCAGCCATCATTTACTTTCTTTATTACCATTAATGGTTATGTATCTGGCCACAAATCTAGGGCACTCTCCTAAAGCTGTCAGGAGGGCCTGTGGCCCCAAGACACATTGCAGTCACCTTGACATACACAAAACCCCTGTGCCTCCGGCCATTGGTGGCTTCATTAAGATTCAACAGCAGAGAGAAGAGGGGATATAGAACAGAGGGAGATGGCTGGAAGGAAGAAAACGAGGGGCAAACAGAATTTAACAGCCCACTGGGGTATTTATGCTAGTAGTTACTACCCACTCCCCATGAAAATATGAGAGCTTTCAGCAGCTAATGAAATGATGATCTCTGGGTGGCAGCATCCTGCTCTCCATTAAGTTTCATTTAATAGCCAGTACACCACATGATAAATGAGCATTAAAAAAAAAATCACCCTATTTCTTTCCTGTGTCACTATTAAAATCTGCACGATTTTAAAATAAAGACAATTGATTGTCAACAATGGGTATATTGCTATACATCACCTGCATACCATCGACACTAGACAGCAAACCTCACTATGCATCTACTCCCACAGACAGAGCTAAACAATGGGGCCATTGAAAAACAATTGAGCGCTCAGCAAATAGGAATGCCATCATTGTGGCATTTGCATGATTTGTAATGTTGCAATCTGTCATCCAATTGGAAATGGAGTCATCTTAATGCACTGACAAGGACAGAGAAGGTAAAGCAAGACAAGAAGAGGTAGTGAAGCATGAAGACATGAAGACATGCACACACACACACAGGCACACACACACACACACAAAAACAATCTGCCTCGGTAAAACTTTTCATTTTGATTAAAAACAAATGATATGGGTGTCCTGCACTGCAGCCTCCGGCATGTCACTTCATTTCTATGCAAATACATCTTCATGGTTCGCTTTCAATTATTCCACTATGAGTGGCAGGCAGGCCTGTGGCTGGGATTGGAAAGGGAGTCCTAGTAGAACAGAATTATGGAGAAGGAGGCCTGATCGACGAGTTGGATCAGCAGCAAAATCACAGAATACTTTTCTAAATTCTTTTCCTTGATATCTGTAAAGACACACCATTCTAACCTGTCATATTATATTTCAGAATCTGCAGTTTCTGTTCATTTATTATAAAAAAACAAAACATTGTAAACATAGGCACGCAAGTCATTCCAGATCTGTTTGCTCTCCTTCCATGTAAGGAAAAACCTTGAATGAACATGCAGATACATTAATCATGTGATTTTATCTATAACTTATGCTTATTCAGTGTTTCTGGAGGAGGGCAGTGGATACTTTTTGCACATTATTTCACAACAGTATCCCGCTTTTAATTTAAAATACTTAAAAAACTGTCTGTAAAATATGATTTAAAGTGTAGATGATTTTACCTTGTTTAGTGCTCCAGCTCCTGTAAGGATAATGTGGGAGTTGTCCACTTGAATTGTTCTCTGTCCAAGCCTCACTAGATAGGCTCCAATTCCTATGGCTCTGCATGTGACCTACAGGACAAGACAATCATGTTAAGGCTTTAAATAAAGTAACCAACTGTATCAACTCTTTGTATAGAGCCATTCTCTAGCCACCTCAGTCTTACCAGGTTCATGGTGATGATCTCCTCATAAGCCAAAGAAGATTCTCCAGCAATCATTCCAGATCCTTTCAGGTTCTCCACACCCAGCCCTTCATCTTTTCCTATGATGTCAGTGATCTTGTACCTGCATGACAACAACTATATTCACTCAAAAGTCAAACGTGACCTATCGTGAGCCATCACTTTTCATTGGTACCACCGGTGTAATTTCATGGGCATACTTGATTAACACTACAGCATCCTTCAGATTAATTTACCGCACATTCTAAGATTTAACAAAAAATGCAGACCTGGATTCTCCCTCATCCTCCACATGTTCACAATGCACAGAGTTCAGGGCTGAAACCTTCTTGTAATCCTGAGGTGTGAGGTAGAGATACTTGAAACCCTGTAGAGGGATATAGCGATGAATGCTTAGTTTTGATAGACAATGATGCCATACCGTACGTGAATCTTTTGAAAGACAAGAAAAGGTGCAACAATCAGGCTTCAGAAATGAGAGAAGATAAAAATGCAATGCCTTAACACTTATTGCATGATGTATAGAAATAATCAAACAGCTACCAGGCGGATGTCTGAAGTAATGACATTCATTATGAGGAAAATAAATTTTTTGACTACTATGGGAAAAAAAAGACTTTACTCACAAAATAACATTTTAGAGTTTACAGAGAATTTTGCCTGGGAAGCTAACAAATACAATGTTATGTGACTGAAACTTTGGTGAATGACCTTATATGGATCAGCTGGATCTTGCCAGGCCACATGAAACATATGTCTGATTTCCTCTGCCAGGCCAATGCGGGCGCCACTGTTTGCAGCAATGTAAATTCGAGGGATGCCGCTCTCTCTCGCCATCTCTGAGGCTTGCAGGAACAACACGTCCTCCTGGGGCCCAAATGAGCCTATCTTGTGTGTGATGTCATTACTTATGACGATGATCTCACGCCCTGCTGGATATTCTGGTGTACGCAGGGTCATCCGCCATGCCACCATACCAATCTGTATAACAACGAAAAAAGAGGACCTTTACACATATAAACACTGACTATCTATAAATTATGCAAGACAAATAATATTTTTTTAAATAAATTTGAAGGTAAATGTGTTCCCTCAAATGGTGCAGCTAGGAATGACATCTTTCATATATTATGCTCCATGGTTGAATCAGACTATATAATTATGAGCGATAGGTATTTTTTTCTGAATGCACTTTCAATGATTCATTAAGCATTGACACACAACAATAAAGTATTCAACAAGCTCTCAAGAACCCGGCCAAAGAAACACAGAGACACCTACAGTGTGAAGCAGAAATTACACATTTTAAAAGAGGAGGTGGGTAGATTCAGAAAAAGCCAGTGTTAAAATAAATATGTATTTTTTCAATTATTATTTTTTGATGTTTATACTCTTCTGGCAAACAAAATTTAATTTGTGGAAAATTAAAATGTCAAAAGTCACAACTACCTATTATAGTTAATATGTGTGTTCAGTTTGGTGAAGCTGGAACTTGGAGTAAAAAGCATGTTTCCATAGGAATGGCATAAAATAAGATTTGTACAAGATTCAAAATGTCAAAAGGCATATCTGTTTATGCTGATAAATGTATAAAGCATATCTGGTAACTCTATACGTACAAACACGTATAGAGTTACCAGATATGCTCCGGACAAAAAAATGATTATAGACAAACATACTGATACCTATACACCTCCCGTCATTTTTATGTTAGGGGATAACATAACTGACCTCGTTGCCCCCTGGCAGTCGGTTCATCTGCACAAGCTGACCTTGGGCATCAAGTACCAGCTCTGTGAAGGTGAGCAGCTCAGAGGGGAGGGGACATTTTGGTAAGTTGGCATAGGCCTGGTAAGAGTACCACAGTTTTTTCAGAGCCTGGGAAAAGAAGGTCAAAATAGAGTTACTCCATCAACATCAGTTGGCTGATGCAAGTTTCAGCGTTAGCAGCGTACCTGTCTGAACATTTCTGGAAAGTCATAGACATAGGTGGTGCCCAGAGACTGCGCCTGAAAGCGCTTTGACTGCAGCAGGTCCTTGGTGACGTACGGTGTGTTGATTAGCATCCCATGCAACGGACCCTGCTTGTCTCCGTATGCTTGAAACATGATCTGAACAAAGAGGGACAGAGAGCAATTTTTAGACCTCTTCAACAACATGCCAAAATATCATGACTTTTGAGAATGATGACAATGAACATCTGTCATTCCATCGGCAACAGCATTAACCAATACAAAGTACAGGATATAACTATCCCTTATTCTACACAGGTACGTTTTGATGTTCGATTTGTTGAGAATCTTCAAATAGAAACCAAATTCAAACCCTCTCATTTACAAGATAGAAAAAATGAAAACATATATGAAAGGTATACCAGGATAATGGCTATATTTTCTTCTTATCTACATGTAGATTCAACTAAAGCCCATTGCAGCTATTCACCATCCAATTACAATAATGGATGAAGGTGATAAAGGACTGATGTATGGATGGCTGAGTGAGATGTTACTTACCTGATCAGCTGCATGCGGAAATTATATTACTTTAACAATTGTCCACCAGGCTAAGGGCAGGACAACATACTGGAGCTCCACTCAAATGCAATAAATCTTAAAGCTATAGTTTTTTATATGCTATTATGTAAAAATGACAGACTCCATATTAATTTTATTGGAGAGGCTGGTAAATTGCATTCTACGAGCTGAGGTCTCCAGAGGCCCTTTGCCAGCAACCGGACAATAAGCAGATGAGATGAAAGATGTGTGAGTGCCCCACCTGTTGATCTTTGGGCCCCACCTGTCCCGTTCGAGAATCAGTGACCTCCTTGTACAGGCTGATGTCCAGGTAGTAGCCCGATTCATTGGTGAGGAAGAGGCGGATGGGGATTTGCTTGCCAGTTGGAGTCAAGCGGATGTTGATTTTCAGTTCAGCCTGCAGTACACGCAGCTTCCAAAGACGGCTGCCATAACGCATCACCATGGAGCGCACAGACTCCTCAATCTGAAATTTGTCATGAAGGATTAGTAAGAAGAAATATGAGCAGTGGTCTGACAGCATATCCGTGTTATAGGTGTGTGATAATTTCACAAACCTTTGATGGGTCCATGATGACTGTGGGGACAAAATTGAGGAAGATATGGTTACAGTCAGTCCGTACGGTCGTGTTGTTGAAAGCCACCTCAAGCTCATCCATGGCTTCCAGGAGCAGGCGTTCTGCCTCATTGTGGAGGTATTCGAAAGAGGCCTCCTGATGAGGTACAGAAAAAAAAAAGTTGTCAACATTGGCTATGTATGGACAAATGAAAGGACATACATCTGAAAACAATATGAAAAAAAGGGTGAGAGGGTTCTTTGTTCCACCGTTGCCTCACCTTTGTGACCAGATCAGAATGGCGGATAATGGCTCGCACAAAGAAACGGTAGTCCGTCACCTCTGTGCCCACTTCCACACGGGCTGCACCCAGGTACAGGTGCATCTTATGGTTTGCACAAGGGATGGCAGTTAGGGCGAAATTGCGCATGCGGTTGAGCTCCAACTGGAAAGCTAGAGCTGGCTCCAAATGACGGTAGATCCTGTCCTCCCCGAACTATTGAGAGGAGGTAGGAGACCATCAAATAGAAATACAACACAATTTTAAATGGACACATTCAAAGACTTCCCTTAACGAAGGACTTTTTCTTTTCAAGTGAAGATTCCCTGCTATCATCGCTTCCATTCAGAGAAATGGTTTGAATTTGGAAATCTGAGGAGTGACGAGTGGGTGTACAGCTATGCTTACAGTATATTCACTACTTTAATGAGTTTTGGGAGTGAAACTATGAGGGGTAACGGAACAGCGATCATTGATTGTGATGCAGAGATGGACTACCAAGAGGCTGAAAAGGTGATTCTGAGAAGACCATTGTTTTGAATGGTCTTTCACCCAAATTAACACTTTTGTTAAATTTTTTTTTAATTAACACTTTTGTTAATTTGGGGGTTGCATGCATATTGGCTATATATCTACTTATCTTTCCGATACTCGCGCTCATTTCTACAAGAGCAAACGATTTTGGTCGCACAGAAAATGTGTTTGAAGATACCCACCTTGTCTCTGGCACGGAATGTGAAGAATTTGGGGAATTCTCTCTGTGTGAAAGATAAGAAGTTAAAAAGCACAAAATCAGGAATGTCTCCACATAGAAATGTTAAACATACACAAACTATCACACTAATCACATCAGGTGACAAGAAGCTATTTTGGGCTTGCTTAAATTGCAAAACCAGTAAGTACGGAGTGTTACGCAGTGATGAACAGGACCTTGTATGCTCCTTTACAGCTCTTATTTATCTGTCGGGGAATCCATCAGGGAAGCTCAAGTAATAATGGTAACAGGCTATATATAGTAGTACTAATGAATAAAACATTCCCTTTTTGATTTGATCATCTGAATAATGCCTTGTCTGAAGTTAACAAATGAAGCGTTCTACTTGCAAAAACAATGCCAAACCAATTGGAGATGCATTCATCAGCTCAAAGCCTACACAACAACAAGAAAACTGCTACAGTCCACACGTTGGAAACCTCCACAGCCATGACTTGACACTGAGATTAAACATTACCAAAAGATACTTCGGAAATGACTGTCTGGGTATTTAATGTACATTTCCATGGTAATCAAATACATTGATAATTGTCCCATAAATCAAATCAAAGAGTCCCCTGTCCTCCTTTGTCTTCCTCTACTTACATGAAACCTTTGGTCCACCTCACAGTTGATTTGTTTCCTGAAATCCTGTCATCATAAATGCAGCAAAAGCAAGGCATGCAGAAAGAGATATAGACAAACAGAATGATAAGCTCAATTTCAAATACAAATTATTCCAATTACTACAATGCTGTCATTCCATATAAACAATCCGGTAAACGTATTAGTAATTAGGAGAAGATAGATGCAGAACAATTCATTTGTAAAATGTTGATACATGCTGTTCAGAACTGCTGAATTGGTGACATGCAGCCGGAAGCTGGAGACAAGTAGTTGACTTAGTATCGATTTACCAAAGCTCTCACCTTCTGAGCCACGAGCAAAGTTAGCCTACGGATTCCATGTTCAAACAGTAGAGATTTCTGATGGGGGAAAAGGGCAAAAACGTCACAATGACAAGATCTTCCTGAGCCATCTCAAACATTTTAATGTCTACATATTTAAATCAAGGCCTGGTTGTAGACCACTCCTACCTTTGACTGAGTGAACTCTAGGAAGCTGGCTGCCAGGCCTTCATCATCAATGTCACCGTCAGTTTTTATGGCGACATTCAAGATATGGATAGGCTCATTTGTGGTACTCTGGATGACAAAGAAAATACATATATTCATTCTAAAGTCACATTTCTTCCAATGTGCTTTCAGTGGAAATTGTATGTAACCCATAATAAATGTACCTAAAACTTAGATCTGATATTAGATTCCACCACAGACTTAAGTACTCTTACATGTAGGCGGGATTGTTCTAATATTTGACAAACTGTACTGCTTCAAATGGTCACCTTGTTGTCCTCTTCCCCATACAGGACTGGGTTACCTCCCTCTGGGAAGGTTGGACTTGGGGGAGGAGAGTCAGAGAAGCAGCTCAACACATCTGTGATGTTCCTGAGGAGAAGAAAAATCAAACACACCGTCAGTGAAATTCACAATATTATCTCAGCATACCGAGGAAATATATCCAGTTTCAGAAATGCTTTACTGTTAATGACCTGGTGAACTCCTGGAAGGTCCGGAAAGAAACCATGGCTCCCATGCGCTGACAAGGAGGTGTAAAGGATGTGTCAAGCAGAACATCACTGACGCTGGCTACATGCACCATTCCGTAGTGGTTTAGGTTGGATGAGAATGACATCCTGTGGTGTCAACAAGGAGAGGCAAGGTAAGTTTATTTATGCAGCACATTTCATCCTGAGAGGCATCTCAAGGTGAATTACACAATGAAGTTTAAAAAGATGCAGGGAGGGGATTTAAAAAAAGAATAAAACTTCATTTTACCTAAAAAAAGGAGCAGATAAAATTCCCTAAAACTAGAATGATTGAGCGAAAACGTCCCCCATCCACCTTCAAGAACCTCACAACAGTTTTAATCCCCTCAGTTTTACACATGTTGAAACACCTAAAAGCCTAATGTGTTGTGGGGGTTCTATAAGAACTGAATGAGGTTCCAAGTATAAAAAGCAAGCAGTAACATAATTGCATTACATGTGAACACAGTGAAAGCAGCTGTGGAATCTTTAAGGCAACTATGAAAGAGCATATTAGTCAAATTGAAAACAAAGAAAAGATCATTTTTACAGGAACAATGGAACATAAAACCATCAGAAAAACCCTTTAATTTGTCACATGTCATTTTTTGGGGGGTTGTTAGTCCTTTGGTTGTAAGAAGTTGTCCCAGAGGTTACACCCACTGAAGGCACTCAAGGGGCTTTGTGTGTCAAACCTGTCCACAGATTCCGAATCGGTGGCATTTTTCCTCTCAGCAATATCATCCTTAGATTTACTATCTTGTGCTTTAAGGTCCTGGGGTTTAGTTTGCCGTACTTTACTGTCCATGGCTTTTAAATTATCCAGCATTGGAGCAGACACTCTCCTGGTAGGACAGTCATAGGTTCAACTTCAGGAGATTTGCTGTCCTGTACCACATTCCTCGTTATGCCAAATATCCAAAAATATTGAAGCTCATACACACAACAGTTAGGAATACAACACTCTTTCACGAAGACACAAACAGACACACACGCATAGACAGACTCACAAAATGTTTGACACTGACATTGAATGTCAAGGCCATGCTGTGGTCAGTAAAATTTTGAAACTTTAGTTCAGTCTGATGAGGAACACAAGTTGTTAAAATCCGTTTCCTTTCAAAGTACCAAACAATGTGTTGACTTAATCACCAGATTAATTAACTTTAACATGGATTACTGCTTTAACCATGCAATATAGCTATTCTACAGTCAGTATTAGTCTATGCAATGAAAAGAATGTTTACAATACCTGTTTAGAGTGGGGATGTTCCCTCTGCAATCAAACAACATTGATTACTAAGTGGTTAGTCGCAGGCACCAAGAGAGGAAGACAGTAAAAGTGTAGCAATGTGTGTGTGCCCTTTAATGTGAATTTGTTTTGCATTGATCAATATCTTAATAAACCCAATGAATGTGAAAATGGAAAGTAAATTTGAAATATATTTCTGGTCTTTCAACACATATATCACTTTCTGACTGCTCCCTTTACAACATGCATTACGAGATCCTAACGCCTCCTTGTCCTGAGGTATACTCTGAACAAAGAGAGGGGGATCATTTCACATTGTCTTTAGTTCAGAGTGGTGTGACAAACATGAAGGTTAATTCAGACACATAAAATCACACAGATGCAAAGACATATGCGTGTCATGCTAGTCAAAGCATTTCTGCAGCAAACTGCATAAGCAAGATGAACTAAAAATGGAAAAAAACAAAAAAATAGCACAAAAAAATAGCACTATGAAGAAACAAAAGGCACATACATGGAAACAAACACGTATTCACACACAACCAAACAGGACACAATCACACAGGCGGGATGTAGAATGTGAGTGCAACAGACGTGCCACAATACTTTGGCTGTTACGAGCTTTTTCAAATGCTGAGCATGTACAACACGAATTCAGAGTTTGTCCATGGCTTCTCTCCGATTCTCAGGTTTTGTATAGAATAAGAGTGCCCGAGTGAGTGACTCTTGAGGCTGGGAGCTTTGTCGCTCATGGCGCTCAAACCACTTCTGACAAACCAAGAGAGGCATTTTCAGTCTTACAGAATACCTTCTTTTGCACATGAGGAGCATTTACATGGAAAACGACGATGAGCAATGACACATAGGTGGGAGGGTGGGAGAGGAACTGTGGCATCATGGATGACTGAGGTGAACTACAGCTCTTCACTGCTGTAGCAATGTTACAATTAACTTGTTTATCATCAGCACCTTAGATATTCATTTGACACTGCAGTAGTTTCTAGGCATTGGAGTGATACAGCATGTTTGATGTAAATACAGCACACTTCCACCTATGCTACAAACACAATGAAAGATGATGCACAGCATGTGAGCACTGCGGACATTTTTGAGTGTGCAATACCTGTTTGGGTGTGAGGTGGGAAGCATGAACTGGAACTCTACAATACATGTGTTGTCCTTCAGCTGTCGATGCTGAACACTGTTAAGCTCATACGCAATGTATGCTCTGCGAACGTACACCTTCAGTTATTGGAGAGAGAGCAACACAAAATATGAGTTTGATATGTGAATCTTCAGTATTTTTTTAACATTCAACAAAATGAAGTGAAAAAAAATTAATTTGTGGATTGGATTATTAATCCTCTCACCTCAAGGGCGGCCATCGTGACTACCTGATTACTGTGGTAGAAGAAGTTGGGCAGGACATCAAAAATGGAAGTTTCTGAAAGGATCAGTTTCTAAAAAAAAGAAGAAAAAAAGAGCATGGCGTCTTGAAAACATTCTTCATTTTTACAGCATCATGGAAAGCCAAAACCGCTGCTTCTTCCTTACCTGCAGGTTCTCGATGCAGAATTGGTGTCCATACATATCAATGGCAGAGAGGAAGATGGATTCCACCTGGTTGTGCCGTAGCTCGTAAGAGGGGAGGTGGGAAGCGATCAACACCTGTAGTAAGGAGTATGCATCAAGTGACAGAGTTATATAAAAAAAAAAAGTAGATAGTGATATCTGGTGGTGAAGTTCTCTTAAATAAATAAATATCTTAGGGTAAATCTGCATGTGACTTAGTGGGCGTGAGACACTAATCTTATGTATCTTCACTGTTCCAAAAGCTCATGAGAGTACCTTTACATGAAAGGAATCCACATTTTTCAGGTGTTGACTATATACAGGCCCAATTTCATATCCGGTCTTCTAATAATACCTTTTAGCAATGAGGTATATTTTTAAGTTGTCAGTATACTCCGTGTGCCCCGGCCTTAATCTGAAAGCAGGGCTGCTTATTTCAATTATTTCAATGATACAGGTCCCTTTTTAACAAATACTCAATTTCTGTGCCTTATTTAGAGCTCTAGGAGTTAGTTTGTCATAGTTTTAGTCAGACTTTATATAGAATTATTTTAAATACAAGGATAAGTCGCTCCATTTAAAGATCTCTCAGTTGATCTACCTGCAATGCAGCAGAATAGAAAGAAATAGGGCAGAGAATTTTGTTTTTCTGGGGGATATAGTATTTTTCTTGAATGCCCGTGATTATATTTCTGCTCTCTCATCTAAGGAATAGTTAAGACATCAGCTTACTGTACAAATCATTGTTGGCCAGTTAGTTAAGTGCATGTAAACCGACCAAACGTTGAAAGTAATGACTTTTCAAAAAAAAAAATAAAGCAAACTTGTCAACTAAAATTAGGAGTCTGCGTCTAACCTGCCGGGCACGCAGCGCCACCTTGGCATTGGTGGTCTTACTGAGCTGGGTAAGTTCAGTCAAGATTGTCATGAGTTCATCTGTCAGCGTGGGATCACGGCCACACAGCTGGTCCTAGACACAAGGGATAACATGACATCATCACCACATACCTTAAAACACCTTATTCAAGAAAAAAAGAAAAGAAAAAAAGAAGAACAATCTCAACAGCAGATGCAGCTAAAGCTGAGGTGTAATAAGCAATTATAGAAAACAGTAATAGCATTAATGGCTTGATGAAAACTACTGATCACAACTTTTGTAGTGTAATAGGTAATGGATTACTCTTAGTCATATCACGCATCAGCGGTACATACATATATATACATTAATTGGAGAGAAGTCTGTTTTATCAGTTATTATTCAAGGTGGTCAAACATTCACTTACAATCAGCATAGTAACCAGCAGGTTCTTCTTAGTGACTTGAGCATGGGAGAAGATATAATTGAGCACATTGGCCATGTCAACTTTGTTTTCCTCTCGCAGCATGAACACACACTTGTCATAGTGTCCTGTTAACAAACAAACGTATAAGAGCTCTGGTAAATACTACACAGGGGAACTGCAGGGGCTCTAAAGCTGAGGGGTTTATTGTGAAAGAGCTCCACCAGGTGGACATAAATAGTAAGTGCATTTTGGTGTGCTGCTGCTGCTGCTCCTCACCATTCTGAAACTGGATCTCTACTTTCAAGTACTGTCTGAGCAAGTCCATCACCACAGCCTTCATGTGACCGCGGATGCCACTACGATATCTGTAGGAGACAAAATCATGCTGGTCTGACACACAAAAAAAAAATAAATGCAGCATTGTACAAACTGGAATACGGACAGAAAGTAGATCCATCATTTGTGGAATAGGTTAAACAGTGACTATAATATGGAGTAAATTGAATAACAAATAAAATGCTCTTATTCAGCAAATTATTGCATGGGTCTTCTAAACTTTGTGTCTGCCAGAGATGTTCCAGATCTGCTATGGTCAAGAGTCTGGTCTGTCCAGTCAGTCACTCTGGCTCATTGAATGTGAATCTGAGTGATCACCAACGACACAGAGAGTATCACACTCACTTCTGTACCAGCTGAACGATGCTTTGTGTGTTCATAAAGAAGACTTCTCTCTCTGACTTCTTGTTAAGAGTAGCTGCATGGCTGTCAAGGATGTTTGCAATCTGGGACATAAACAATGCAAAGATTAAATCCCAACAGCAGTGGAAACCGATAAACATTTGATCAAAGTGGCACTGATGATCGCTTATTTATCTTACTCCCATTGTGTAAGATCCTAACTGTGGATCTAAATGTTTTGCAAGTAATAACATCAAATCCAGTGCATTGATTAAATAAAGCATCAAATTGTCAATGCAGACCGAGTTCTGAAAATGTTACAAGAAACCCAAGTGAACCCATCCACTACATATGTAAACACACTTATTTTACATAATAAAGACATGCTGTCACTTAGATATAGATTTCAAAATAATAAGCAAATATTAGTTTACAGAATAAACTGTACAAAAGGTCAAGAACACGTTATTTTGGAATGCAACTCAAAACCGCGGTTGAAAAATCTGACTGGCAAAATAAATGGCTTTAAAAAGAAAGTAATCAATGAAAAACAAAAGAACTCATTTATTATAACTAGATTTCACTCTCATTCTGTAGATGATCTAATGTGCCGGCATTAAAAATTCACACTATATCTATTCATAATTAATCACTTACTTTTGATACTGTGGAAAACAAATATTAATATTAAAGGCAAAGAAAAAAAACAGTGAAGTGTGCAACAGAAGATTTACTATTATTGACATTTTGGAAATTCATAAAGAAATCTGTGGGTGTAGTTAGCATGCATGTGTTGGAGAGGCACCTGCTGGCTGGGAAACTGGCAGAGCACAGAGGTGATGTTGCTAGCATACTGAGCCATCTCCTTCTTGATGGCCTTCTCCACAGCAGGGGGGATGCGACCTGACACACTAGTCATGATGTCTTGAAGCTCCAACAGTGGCAAAGAGGGATCACGCATCGTTTTCATCAACCTTTCTACCCACTCTTTCAACTAGAACAGACAAAGGAGGCATATAAATGAAGAAACGCTTGTGTTGGAAGACCTTTGAGTGTGTATGAATTCTTACCTTAACACTGAAGAAAGGTTCAGGAAGACAGAAGCCATTCATTATGTGAACGAGATGATCCAGAGTGTTGTGGAAGACTCTGTGCAGCTTCTCCCCTCTCAAGGCTACTGCCTGGATAGAAGGCAGGGGCCCTGTGTGCAGCTCTGCCTACAAGACGAACACTATTTCTTATTACACACGTTTTACATCAATGATGCACATTTCCTGATGTTTCATACAGTATTGCCAATCAAGTAGTCAAAAAGGAAGTAGTGGCAGTCTGTCCAACCTGAAAGCAGGTTGAAGAAAGTTTTCTGAAAGAATGCATTCGAATATTTCTTATTTCGCAAAGTTAACTGTGATTACTTAGGTATTTACTCACAAGCTGCTTTAATCTGCACACCTTGCTTTTCCCTTCAGTTCTCTTTCCACATCTGTTCTCTTACCATTGTGCACACACAGGTTAGTCCTGCTCTGCCTCTGCCATTTTTTTTTCTTCCACCGTGCATGCTCTCTTAACTTTCATTATGCAAACAAGTTTCTACCCTACCCAGTTAGCATTCTCAGCTACCATCTCGATAGTTTTTAGCACCAGAGGGGATAGAAAACAGACTATGGAATCGACATCAGTGCATGGATCGGCGAAATCAGTCCGATAGCCGATGGGTGAATTATGTCAGGATGGGAACCACAGATATATGATTGGATCCAACTCTACACAGGGACACAATGTATGATGCAAAATATGTATTTTTTCTTTAGATTGTATTAGTCAGACATAGTACCTGTTGCACTCTACTTGGGTCATCCAGTTGCAACTTAGCAATGATGCAACCAGGCTCGAGTGCTGCTCCAGCCCTCTTCACATAGTGAATACAACCAGACTCTGCAGCTGTAAGGGTCATTACCATCTTCATCACCTGGAATTAGAAAAAAGTACAACATTTACAACTATACAACTCATCTCACAAGAGTTACGTGAATTTGAACGGACTGTGTATTTCTTGTGGATAACATAACATTCCGTACCTCTATCTCAGCATAGCATTGGCCAGTAAACACATGTCCGCCATCCTCAACTGTGTACTGAATAAGTTTTCCTGCTGAGGGAGATCGCAGCATCGAGGGATCGTTCTCCTTTTCAAACACACATGTCTTGTTCCCAATTGTGATGCGATACCTGCAGAAAATCAATAGTTCAGCTCTAAATAAGACTGGTTGTTACAATCCCTAGTGTGTTGCACGTGCCCAGTGCCTGCACCTGGCTGGGGGAGGTGAGGGGCGGGGTGAGGCACTAACACATTTAGTTGCTTGGCCCGGATAGGAGGTCATCAGGAGGCAACCAACTTTCACCGAGTGTTTCAACCTTAAACCTCGGCAGGTCAGCAGGATTGACCAAGTCCCTGCCCCTCTCCTCCAGGCCTCAGCTAGTGTTCCAATCGTACGATCAGCCTGCCTTATAGGCTGACCTTGTCATTTTATTACTGTTATGTTAAATTTCTATCTACTGTGTTGTAATGTTACAACTAAATTGGTACTGATGATGTCATCTTAAAGCTTTGTTTCCTCTTACCTGTCCACTTCTTCCTTCATGTAGGTAGTGTAGCTGCTTCCATCGTAAGACAACAAAAGACCTCCATCACTGAGCCGATGGACGTCCACCTCAGCAGAGGAGTTGTTCATAATGACCACGTAGGAGTTGGGGGACTGGCGTGTCACTGTCAAGACATACTTAGTACCCTCATAGATCAGCTCCACAGTCACAGTGTTGAGTAATGTGTGTGCTGGCAGCACCTGGCCCCTGGTCAGAGAGTAGAAAGCGTTCAGTGTTTTCTATTAAAAGATGCAAAGGATGGTTTTGTTTCCTTAGAATCTACTGCTTGAAAGAGATTTCTATGATATGCCATATCTATACCTTTCCAGAGAATGCAGAAAGTTGGACACGCTGTTCCTCAGGTTGACATCTGCCACATGAAGAGCCCCGCTAACAATGCCCAGCATGGTATCAGGACGCTCCGCCTGCACACAAAACAAACATTACATCTGATCCAAGAAAACACCAAATATGCAAGCTAAATTAGAACTTAAGGGTACCAGGAGGATGAAGCACAAAGTGTTGTCATTAGCTCATCACTTGGATGCAGTGTGGTCAGTATATCAAACATATCTTTTCTCATTCTCGTTTTGTAAAAGAGCATCTAGTGGCCACAGCAGGAACATATATGCATACCTGCATCTTCTCTGAGATAAGCCTGTCCAGCCAGCCTGTATCAATGCTGTTGTGCTGAAAGCTCTCAGTCTCCAGCAGTTTAATGAGGTATTCCACCGTAGTCCTGAAGTCTCCTCTGATTGACAGCTCTTTCAAAGCCACAACCATGTTGCTGGAAAAGATTCAGACATAACCACATATTACTATAAAACATAACTATAAAAATTTGACAATTGAGGGAAAAATATTCTGACACAGCAGTGTTTTTTAAAATTCTGTCTGAACTCACGAGATGGCTTCTTCACGATTCTCTCCCCAAGAGAAACAGTGTCCAAACTGC
This sequence comes from Chaunax sp. Z400, assembly GCA_037577475.1. NCBI lineage: Eukaryota > Metazoa > Chordata > Actinopteri > Lophiiformes > Chaunacidae > Chaunax > Chaunax sp. Z400. The sequence continues at coordinate 8,360,925 of CM075201.1, read as the reverse complement.
GAGTCTGCAAACTCATGCAGGCCTCCAGCTGCTGCGACACTGAAGTAGCCCCACACGTTCTTATTACTGCGGAAATTCAGCTCTTGCACTGTTCCAGAGCTTGGCTTGAAACCCTGCGATCATACCATAACCAGACACACACACATACTTCTCAGATACTGAACAAAATCAAAAACAGATTGTTTTTAAATTTAGAAAAGTAATAACAAAACCCTGAAATTTACGATACAAGAGAATTACACAATGGAAAATCAAAGAGGAACGGATCCACAACAGAAATCAACGGGCAAATATTTACATGGAAATATTTTGTGTACTAGGAGGGAGTGAGGCTTACCTCGTCAGGGTTTTCACTGGTGATTCGTGCTGCAATCACATGGCCCCGTGGGGAGGGTGCTGTCGACAGACCCTCAAAGTCAATGGCAGAGTCTCCCCAGGGCTGGACCCCATAAAGCATCCTGAGATCTTTTATCCTTTGGAGAGGAATACCCATAGCAATCTGAAAGAAGATAGTGGCATCAGTCCAACACAGGTCCATGCTCAGGAACATACTTATATAGAACATTAAGGGACAGGCGTGTAGGTCCTCATCAACCATGGCTGACAACACATGACAGCACTTATACACTGTAGATGGTGAATGTAGCTACTTTGAATAAATCGCATATGCTTTTCCCTGTCATGCTTATCTGATAAACAATATATTGCACCCAATTCATGGAACAGTTTACCTGTTTTTATAAGATCTGCTAGGACCCCAGAAACGTTTAAATCATTACTAAAGACCCACCTGTTTTCTTTGGCTTTTAATTGAGGTTGGGTTTTAATTTTTACTATTATCTTAGTGAGAAATTGTTTTATTGCTTGCTGCTTTTGCTTGTCATGCTGTCTGTTTTCTTTGGTTTTAATTAAGGTGGTTGGGTTGAGTTGGGTTTTTACTTTTTACTATTGCTTTTTTAGTAAGAAATTGTTTTATTGTTTGTTGCTTCTGCTTGTCATGCTGTCTTCTTAATCCACTGTTTTTAAAGGTCTGTTCAGCACTTTGATCAACTGCGGTTGTTGTAAATGTGCTCTATAAATAAAATTGACATTGACATCGCTCAGTGGGTCCCTTTATTGGCAGCGAAAAGATATTCTCATCCTTCTAATCTCATCCGTCCAAGTCACTACCACTGTAACACACTATCAGCTGGACAACAAAGCTTTCCCAATCCGAAACACTGCAGAACAGACCATGTGATCAAGTGGTGCTACAACCACGGGATCTACTGCAGTCGGTTGCCATGCAGAAAATGGGCCCATCTAGTGCTGAGCGGTGAAGCATGCCAACTTTGTCTGCAACAAGACAGTCACAGACTCAAACATGTTGTAGGTGATGTAACAGGATGCCCTCTTTCTATCTCTGTGGGCCTCTCTGGGTGAGACTGACCTGTAGTTGGGCAGCAGGCAGGTTGACATCAGCCACCATTTCAGTACAGGGGTGTTCTACCTGCAGACGGGGGTTGAGCTCCAGGAAGTAGAAGCTGCCGTCCTGGCTGTAAAGGTATTCCACTGTACCTGCACTGACGTACCCAACCATCTTAGCAAGCTTCACTGCACACTGAGGAAAGAAAACAAATCTATTATAATATCAATTATCAAATGTGTTCAATTAATAAAATGTAGGTAGCTGGCCTTAGCTCTCTATTTATCACATATGTATAAGTATAAACAACGCTGGATAGGTTGTACCCTTTCCATATCCTCAAACACATCAGATGTGGCGATGGTAGCGGGAGCCTCCTCTATTATTTTCTGGTGCCGCCGCTGCACAGAACAGTCTCGGCCAAATAGGGAAATTGCATTTCCATACTGATCAGCCAAGATCTGGACCTCTAGGTGACGGGCATGCTTGGCTAGCTCCATGATGAAAATAGGTGAGCCTGGAACTTCTGTCTGGACCTGGAGAACCAAAGATGAAGCAAATCCTTGTAGTCAACAAATGCACAAAAACTTCCACTTGGACCTCTAATGATACATACAGAGCCTTTTGTTCTATGTGTTCAGTCCTGCATTATATTTTAAACGAGAATTGGCATGGGTTTTAATTTACCTGTCTGAAGAGGTTTGGGAAATCTTCAGCACAGGTCACTTTACGGATGCCTTTTCCTCCTCCTCCCTCTGAGGCCTTCACCATTATAGGGTAACCGATCGTCTCTGCTGCCTGTCAATGGAAACATACAACTTCCAGCATACAAGCAAGTATGCACAGTATACTGAAGCACATGCGACATGCATTTGACATTATGAACTCAAAGTTCAATGACATGCTTACATTAAGGCCATCCTCTACATTCAGGATGCAACCAAGTTCATACACATCAGAGGGAACGTTGATGATTTTCTTCTTTTGGTTGTTCTCCGACCATTCTACCGTCAGGCCTAAGAAAGACAAAGACGGAACATTGTCAGCAAGTAATGGCATGATGTTAATACTTTTCTTTTCTGAAACTTAAGGAATCTGACATTAAACACCAGACATTTGCAACATAAGAATGTATTTGGAGAAATGTTGCACAAACCAAAAATGTATTACATGAAGTTAAAATCTGAGAGAATTCAAGAACCATTGATTGTTTTCTTTCCCCTTTAAATATATATATGTCTTTTAAAATCTGATCAGCCTTAACAAAAGAATATCTTCAGAACCAACACAACCTGTGGCTTACCTGAACCACTCCATGGCAGGGTTGGAATGCCGGCTGTCTGAGCCACGATTGATGAGGCAATCTTGTCTCCAAGAGCCCACATAGCCTGACTTGGGGGACCTGAGAAAGATGCAAGTACATGCATAAGAAGCATTTTAGTTGAGTAACTCATAATGCGAAGGTAAAATGTGAGGGTGAATTAAAGAGTCAGCAAATTGATATATAAATAAGCTTCTCCCAACCCATGAAGGCAATGCCATTCTTGTGAAGCAGCTCTGGGAGTTTGGGGTTCTCTGAGGCATGACCCCAGCCAGCCCACACTGCCTGTAAGAAATACATGGTAACACATAATTAATGAATGACTACCTAATGTGGGAATACTACAGATAGATTAGATTAAATTCAACTTTATTGTCACTGTGCAGAGTACAGGCACCGAGACAACGAAATGCAGTTTAGCATTTAACCAGACGTGCAAAGAGCAGTGAAGTGCTGAGGAATGTTAAAGTTAAAATTACAAGGTTATGAAACAATAGAATGTAGAAATAATAGTGAGGGTGTATGAAAACACTAAGGTATTTACAATATGAACAGTATAAACAGAATGAAATGAATACACTAAGATATGTGCACATTAAATACAGAATGGACAGCAGAGAAAGTGACAGCATAGAGACAGGATATAAAGTGTGTGGTGTTACCTGAACAGGTATGCGTTTAGCAATGTCTAGAATGAGCTCCACGTTGGCATAGTTGTTGTTGTTAGTCCCTCCTGGCACAGGGACGTAATGATCTGCCATTTTGATGTACTCTGTGAAAGACAGAAACACAGAGTACCTTTTTTTTTTCTCTCCAAATAATCTGGCTGCCTTCACATCTACAATATTCCTCATTGCTGCACAGTGATAACCTCAAACATGTTGAAATCGTGTTAAAGCTCACCTGCATTGGCCTTCAGATCCTCTGGGGTCACCATTACAACAAAGCGGATTGCCCTTTCATTGCGAAACATCTCATAGGCCCAGCGGCGGATGGAGCGCATGCATTTGACTGCTGCAATGCCATTATTGGCAATAAGCACCTGGAGAAGTCAATTAGTTCAGATTAACTGTTTAATTTCTCTGAAATAACTTTTTAATCATGGTTGGTCTAATCATGCCACAGGTAGTACCGAGTTTACTCTATGTGCATAATGACTTTCTAGTGTAGTAGTCACTGTATTCTGCGGAACGACACAAAAAAATATTTTCGTTTTAGAATTCTTCACATGCCTGTTTTCATGTTTGAAGTGGTTGCACATATTATTGAGATTTGTTTTTAAACCTGGCATGATTTATTCCCGAATGGAATGTGGTAAATGAAAATCATTGCCTTCTCGATAACTTTGTTGCCACCGAACCGGGTGACAAATTCTGCGGGGGAGGCCACAGTGAAGTCCCTCTGGAGATCAATACGGCGGCGATCTCTGCCTTGCTTCACCAGGTGCAGCCCTGACATGCTTGGCCTGTTTTTAAGACATAAAAAGGAATGCATGTAATAACACCTCTCGTTTTGGAAGACATGGATTAGAAGTTTGCTATGCAAACAGCCAGCAAATACAAACTCACAAGTTCTCATTACCAACCATGACAGTCTTTTGGCAGCAGACAGTTTATACCCATGACCCTGATAATGAGAGGGCACTGATGTCACCTCATATTGATAAAAGAGAAATTCATCCAAGAAACAGAGGACTTGACTACTGTTTTTTTTTATATTCAACTTTATAACTTGTGGCTCCATCTTCACCTTAATTTATGACAAGTGAATATTAATATTGATATAAAGACCTGCAAGCAGCTAGAGTAAAATGTCAACAAGGTTATCTAAAATCAGAGAATTGTTTCCTTTAAGTATAACCGTTGACAAAGCAGGACATATCGCAATCAGCAGGACAAAAAACTTTTCAGTTCTCAAACATGTTCACATGCGGTGGCAGTCTTGCAGAGCTGTTTGAATCGAGATCCACCAAATACAGAAACGATATGGAGGAAAGGATAGTACAGAGGGAGGGATATGACCAACAGCTGGAGGGTGTGACTGTGCCTGGGCTCGTTTGGCTGGCTGGCTTCTTTGGCTTGATAATACACTATTGCATCACTGTAGGGGTTACCAGCACAAGGTAAATGAGACCTGGCTGAATGAGGCTCTGATATCAATCCAGCTGTGGAGATGCAAGAATTTGCTTTTGAAAAGTGCAGAAAAGTGTCGAAAAGTGGGCACAGAGGTGGAGGAAGCAGACACCCCCCATCCAATACATCCAGTTTTAAAATTACCATCCCAGCTCCATTTACTTTGCCTTCTCTCATCCTCTTTGTCCGTGTGGAACCAATCACTCAAAACCAGACAGAAAAACGTACCTATATAGCCTATATATATTTGTAAAAAAAAGTAAATGAATTTAAAAAAAGAAATCACAACTTTCATTACTAGAACATGAAGTTAAGTCAGCAGGCAAAAACGAACACCACTATCCACAGGATTGGTTGCACACTATAACAATATCTAAGAATCTTTTTGATTCCTTTTGGTTTTAACCCACATCAACCAATAGGAAAGGAAGATGCCTGTAATTATCAAATATATGAATATCAAGTTACCGACCTATATCAGTTACCTACATCAGCATTATGATCTCATTAAATCACAAAACCAAACCTTTCCGTGAGGCCTTAGAGGAACATTTGATTTGCAAGGCCTGATGTGTGAAATTGACAGGTAAATGAGAGTTCTAGGGAGTGTGGTGAAAACCCCGCGGTATGCAGTGACTAAAGACTAGTGCAAGCTTTAAACAAATTTCTGCTATTACTAAATAGCTAATTTTAACTGTAGGATTTTGGAATTTTTGTGAATGAACATTTTTCCACCATTTCCAAACCAACATTCCAACAACTTTCCAGGCATACCTCAAAGGACTCGGGACACAGAGAACCACTTCTGCAGTTTGCAGCTGAGGAAACCACTTTTTTCACATATACTGCAAAAAGGGACTAGTCAGTAGAGGAATGAATAGTCTGAGCAGATTGTTCAGATTTTTGGATGACACTAATACTCCTACTCACTCCTACTCTAATAGAACTTTTCACATAGAGCAGTATTTGAAATTGCAGGTTCTTATTTTTATCTTATATTTCCATCTTTAATACCCATTAAGAATTATACAATTCAAGGCTGCTTATTGTAATGTATTCATAATACTGTATGCAAATTTAATGCATTACGATGTCTACACAATTTAAAGACTGAAGGTATGTTTATGTAGATTCTCATTCATCCAGGTCATTGTAATCATCCAAGGTTGAATTAAAAGCAACTGGAATTCTTTTTGAGGTTTCAAGACGGGATATTTTTCAAACTAAGCAAATGTTTCAAGAAGCTTCTTAAATGTTATTGATAAAAAAATACCTGGATAAAGAAACTATTTAGGATAAGAAGAAGTCTTTACAGTAAAAATATATATTCATACACAACTAATATCCTAAACCGAATATTCAGAAAACAAATTGTAAATGAACATCGACTTTAGGTGATATAGACGAACCAGGAATGGATTCCAACCTTAGATTGTTTATAGGGCCATCAATGTGGTCAAATCCCATTTCAGAGGTGCTGTCGGAGCTACTGGAGGATGGTGACAAAGATCGAGTCTCCTTCTCCTCCAGCTGCATGTCAGGCTTCACTTGGGTCTCATCTTCTGAGTTCTCCTCTGACACTGATCCCACCAAAAAGCGAGAGCACGATTTTTTACCCGCAGGGCTCCTCTTAGCGATACCATCCTGTTGTGCCATAGCTGGCCACCAACAGGCTGTGAATACTGACAAGAAACAGAACAGTGGCAGCAGCAGTTATAGATACAGGGTCCAAATATCAAGGCACAGTATGACACAAGACTGGCTGACATGTGATGCTGTTTGCCATATTGCAAAAGCAGACAGTGAACATAAGTATCCTGATAAAGCAAATTATTTTGCAACACCTGCACTCATACTGGGAGCAACAGTACATTGTGTGCTGGTCCTGGAAAAAGTACCATCTTACCAAAACAGCTGTATGTGAAAATTAAAGATGGATGAAACAATGGCATTTCCATGTAATGCTGCACAGTGTTACCAGTAACAATACTATACAGCTAGAGGTAGCTTTAATAATGTCATAGCACTAAATAGTGGACACCCCATAAAACAGCACCAAACGTGACAAGCATGCATTAAATCAGTTTCACCTTATAAAACAAGTAAAAATCCAACCTAAATGTGAGAAACACTTGATGGCTGCACATTCCAACCAATGCACACAAAATGCACTTTAGCAAACGTTAGATTATAATGTAGTGTTTGAGACAAATGTGTGTCTACATCTGCAGGTTACATATGTTGATATTAGCGCATGTGTTATTGAACAGACCAACAGTACATTACGCCTTCACTTCTCGTTCAATAGCTGAAATGAACATTTAACTCTAATTGTGCTGTCCAACCTGCCTCTACGTATTTAAGTGATTGTTTGTATGTCGTACTAGTAGAAAGAGTACCCTGCTGAGACACACCTTACCTATCTGTAGCTGCTTGCGGGACCAGAAAAACAAGCCGAGCACTGCAGCAAGACACACCGAAAATGTGAGCAATAGGAACATCACAAAATGATGCCGAAACCGGCATTTAGCTTGTTAGCAGAAACTTCTGACAAGGACCACATCACTGAAAGACATATGAGGCGAACAGCTTTCTAGCCAAAGCTTAAGTCTGTTAAATCAACTTGATATTGACGTTACCTGTCAAGTCAAAGCTAGCTCCCAAACTCTACAGCACCCACGTACAAGTTGAGGCGCTGATGCTAATAATGTTAGCTAGCTTACCGGCAGAAGCTAATACAATTATATTACCACAGTAACTGCGCTCATACAGCAGTGCCGAGTGCACTGCAGGTGTACTACGGCGTGTTCCGTACGCAACTAATGATCAGCAGACTTGCGCAAAACAGTCTGAGATAAACGTCTAGGCTAGGAACTCACCGGTGGAGATAAATCGTGACGTAATCCTGAAAAAGTTGAGTACACGAGTCCGATAAATTAACTGTGTCCGTCAGACATCTCTGTTTCTAGTGATGAATGAAAAAAACACATCATGATGAGGTCACATAGCACCAGCAGACGCTTTAACAGCAGAGAGTGGGGTGATGTGACGATGCGCAGGCAGGTTACTCTTGGACATTGACCTATAACCGCAGCTTCCGCTATAGAAATAGTTTAGTATAGAAGATATTCATACCCTAAACATTACATGAATCCTACTACGGTGAAGTCATGGCCCACCCTACTCTGCATCTGATTGGCTAGTATTTGTTTCCTTGGTTGGTTGGGTCGGTTAGGTTTGGCCAGGATCCAGGAGGTGTGATGAAGAACATTAGGGTAAGCCAACCAGAGGCAGAGTAGGGCGGGTCATGGAGTAGCTATAGTAGGATTCGTAAATTGGCAGACGGTACACCTATTTCATGGTCCAGGAGTCATATCATGAGTGTCAAACTATCATGGAACTATTGCATTTAGGTGCAATGACATAATGGGGAAACTAAGCTGCTTTGGCAGAGGTTTGTGCTCTCTGAATGCTGTCTACTTTTGAACTCTGTCTTGAGTATACAGCAAAGCACAACATACTCAACCTTGGATTCTCTGTCAGAGACAGACCAGCCTTACCAAAGTAAATACAGTACATTAAATATCCCTACTATGTCATATTACCATCTGAATAAGAGAATCAATTTAATAAAGGAAAATTCCTCTACAGTTGGGACTTGATTACTGCAAGAATTTCTCACTGAAATTAATAAGGCAGGGTACTCTATCTGTTGTTACATTAATGTCACAGCGAGCCCACAGCATTTCCCAACTCTAATTATGTTAATGCTTCTATAGTTACATAATCAGTTCTTACACAATTAACAAGATGGGTACATATTGCGTGCACTAGCAGAAAAGATCCAATGTACAGTATTGTCCTATCTAGTTCACAAAGATCTAGGAAGGTGTCGTTCGAAAAGAACCAATCAGAATCCAGAGCGTTTTTTGTGGGCGGGTTTGTGGGTTTACAGGAGGCGGGGTGCCTCTGGAGGAGGAGGTCATACATGTGCTCCATGCTCTCTCCAACATCTCGATGCTGGTGTCCGGAACAAAGCAATGTCAAAATTATTAATTTTCTAATTACTAGAATTAGAAAATGTGAAAAGATACGAATCTGCCCGAGTTCAACGTCCAAAACTCACCTTGTGTTGCCAGACATCATTTGTGCAATAAGATGAGTTACTAACGTAAAAAATGGCATCTCAACAGATCCAAATCAACGAACTAAAAGAAAACTTCTTTTGTTCTTTTTTGCTTTTGTTTTTAGTAAGGCAACTTTTATGTGGGCTCTTTAAAACTTGACATTTATAACTTCCAGTGAAAAATAAATTGCCCCTGTGTATCCAATGTTGCTCTTAATTAGATTGCAATCCATAGTCCTGCAAAAACAATAATGCCATCTAATTCTTGCATTGCATCAGTGCAGACTTCACATGATTACACGCTTTGGTTACACGCAGGTGTCATTATCTATCTGCTAATAGATGTAGTGTATCCATCCCCATTATCAAATGCCATTAAGCACCACTCTTAACAATAATTTGAGGAGACAAACTGCATTAAAGCACCAAAAAAAGCATATCTTTGTAAACCACAATGAGCGCTAAGGATTGATGTTGTCATCTATCACTATAAACTAATTGCTATAGTTAGAAATAATTTTTATTGTGAACTTGGTAAATTTAAAAGTTTTTTCCTTGCTTGCTGCATGCCCATCTCTCAAATGCCTAATGGTGTACTTTTAAGCAAATGAAAACATTTTTATGATTTACTAAGTTTTTTTCTAAGTTGTTGTTCTGACCTAAGAGGGCTGTCACATGAATTTTCCTAGCCAGAACCTTTTTTTTTCAGATTATTTAGAGCCACATGAATGCACTATCCCTCCTGAGGCCCCAGTTCTCTGAGCCACTGGGGTCTGAACATGACTATGAAGTGGCAACAGTGCTGGCCCTGACCAATTTGGTGCCCTAGGCAAGATTTTAGTTGGCACCCCCCTTGCATCGTAGTCAATTTCACTACCAATCTTCATACACTAACACAGAAACTGCATGTATGTCTTTGAGATTTTATTTTATTATAAATAGAAAATATCCCACAAAATAAAATCTGTATTAGAAACAAGTGATATAAAATAAATTATAAATATAATATAAATAAGGCATTGCACAAAATAAGATATAAAAGAAACTAGTGAAGACACTATTTTATGTTATGTTAATAATGTATATTATTACAGCATTTAGAACAGTTAGCCTAGCCACTGAAGTGATAGCATCTTTGAATGTTTTGTTTACAAACAAGGACAAATCCTACTTATGTAAAATCCAGACACCATGTACATTGTGTTCCTCTCAAACTAAAACAATTGTTCATTTTTTATGACTGGAACTGAAACACCTCACAAATTAATTAATATCCAATGTCTTTACCCATCGGATTTTTTAAACTTCATTTTTTTCAGAAGTCTAAAAAATGTTGTTGTTTTTATAAAGTCAGGGGAAAAAAGTCAGAAGTCTGACTTTATCCTCAGAAATTATGCATTATCATTAATGGCATGCTGAATTTAAGCCAGTACTCACTTCCATATTATTTTTCAAGTATTAATTTGATTTACTGAGTGACGGTTGTGGCATGACTGAAACATTATTTCATAAACTAGAAACAAATGAGTCAGTCGATACTTCAGAAATTATATTTATATACTTTTATATAGTACAGGTTAAGTAGAAGGTATAATGTATACACAGTATAGTAGTGGAAGTATTCAGTACGGTGTAAAAAAAATAATCTGAGAAACTGTTCAGGTGTCTGTTTTTTTTATTTATTTGTATTTATAGTTATAATATGAAACATAGGAGGGGTAGATGGAGCTGGGGTAGAGTTCAGGGTGGAGGCAGAGGTGTTAGGGTTCACTTAAGAGCTGGGTTAAGTGGTCCTCTTTTTTCTCTGGAATAAGCGCCTCCAGAAGCAGGTCTACAAGGCCTAACTTAAAAGTTTCTACCACAAATCACTAGTCAACAGGGTAATTTGTGAAACCAAAACACTGCTTTCATGGACTTGCTTCAAGCTTGACAACAAAAGCAAAGCAGCAAAGCAGCAAAGCCCCAAACACATGTCATTAAAGTTAGTCTACTACTTTTATGTCATCAAATATTACAGTAACAGTTATAATGTAATTGTATTCAGAATCAAGACATTTTGAAAAAGCATCTAGCTATGCTAATATCTATAGGAAATTAAAATATCCTAGGAGGCTAATGGGCTAGCAATGGGATCCATAAATACATTATGCATAATATCTGCAAGACATGGACCTGAAGAAAGAGGTCTGAGGTGCTGCAGCTGGACCCTTTCTCCTAAGATGATCAAAGAATGACCAGACTGATGCTGCTCAATTGCAACACAGTAGACTACAGGTTAAGCTGCGTTGCTTGTAATGTGAAATGAAGTAAGTAATATTGCATGTAATTCAACACTGAAATTCATCCAAGTTATAATAAGTTCTATGCATATATGACTACCTTGTGTACTTATTCTAAGAGGCTTTTCATGAGTCTTCCCTGATGTCTATTGTGCCCTCTAAGTAACTGGATTTGAAAAATAAATGAATGTCAAGTCAATTGTATTTATGTAGCACTCAATCACGACAAAAGTTATCTCAGGGCACTTTCCAAAAGGAGAAGGTTTAGACCATATTCTTTATTCTGCAGTTCCCCCATCAGCGAGCACTTGGTGACAATGGCGTGGAAAAACACTGCCTTTTAACAGGCAGACGTCTCGAGCAGATCCTGACTCAAAGCGGGTGGCCTTTTGCTTTTTCCAGTTGAGTAGAGAGACGGATGGGAGAGAAAGAAAAAAAAGAGAGAGCGAGATGGGGGCATAGATGGGGCAGGTAGAGGGAAGGTGGATAGGGGAGAGAGGGTTTGAGGAACAGGAGCCAAGCAACAGCAACAACAACAATATTCTTGAGTTCAAGAAGGCATTTGAAGAAATTTCCTCTGCATGTTCCTGAAATGTTGTGTTCATGAGAATTGGACGGACGAACAGCCTTAAAAGCCACAACTTTTATAGGAATGGTGGCTTCAAAATTGCATTGGAGCCATAAACATGTGAGCTTTATGCAGAAATCCAACCAGATCCATGTTAGAACTGTGAAGATTCACACGTAGTGAAAAGAAACTCTGAATGCCAGTATTTCAAATCAAAACATTCCACTCTAGTTGTACTGAACTGCTGTTCAGTACTGTTAAAAAACAAAAGTACAGCGTCACTGCCATTGTGATCCGCAAGTTGGCCACAGAGACAATGGTTTGTAATCTGTTTGTAGAATAAACTTTGGACAATGGCAGCGATCACTTGTGAAGAAACACTTTATGTTGAACTAGTAGCCTAGGTTTCCTCCTGGTTTTCCTTTTTATGATTGGTTGAGATGAGGTGGAGATATTTAGAAGTGATCACATCGTTCTAGTCTTGCTTAAGTCTTCAACCTGAATTCAGTTTTGGTCTGCCACATATGAACTATATGTAACTCAGAATCTTCTCACAGTTCTAACACTTCAGATGATTACATGCTTTCTATTTGAAACCTGACAAGTCATTTGTTCAGCATTAGTTGCATACGTTTAAACTGTATTGCTATTCAAACAGTCATCTTCACGTTCATATATACAGACATGATTTTCACTATTTTATTTATTTGGATCTTGTACCCAACAGCAAGAGAACTGTGATATGCTGTTAAAGACATACATCCATATATACTGTATATAATGGCATATCAGTAATCATAACATCTCAGTATCCTCTTCACAGCATGTGGTGCAGTCGTAGTAATGCACATTTCCATTTGTAATTTCATTTCAATGTATTGAGACTTCATCCATTTGAATTGCCTGCTCATGGTGCTCTTCAGGGAGATAAGTGAAGAGGAGGTGCACCTGCATTTCACCTACCAGGAGAGGGCACCAGACTCCTGTGGAAGTTAGGTCAAATAGAACGGTATGCCACAGGGAGATTGAAGTGCAGCCACAAAGTGCATTAAGGAGTGAGCCTCACGGCAGAAACATCACGGGGAAACTGCGCTGTAAAACTTTGATGTAAATTTACAGTGAAATCTGATCAGTTTTCTTCTGTATTAATGTCATACAGTGATAGGTTGTAAAATATGATGCAATCTGGGAGAAATAATGTAGGTGTAAATGTAAAGCAGGTGGTGCCTTGCTTTACATGGTAGCCTGTGTGTGTGAATGATGGCTGAGTAAAATGTTGAGTGGTCAGTCACAATAGAAAGGTGCTATGAATGCCATTTACCATGTTAGTTGTAGTATTACAGTACATTTTTTTTTACTTATCATTAAATACAGGATACATACATTCAAATACAGTTTACATTCAGTAATTTACTGACAAACCATGTCCAGAACTGTAGAGTTTTGAACTGTAAATTTATTTCAAGTAATATAATGTAATGTAATATAATGCTGTAAAAGAATACAGTGCTTTGCAGGTGAAGCTGGTGCCAATTAATCACTGAAATTTACAGTCAAAAGTTTTGTAGTAAGAGTTGCCTTGGCAGAGGTTCCTTAATTCCTTAAAAACTTGCTTCTCAGTACGTTTATGGTCCCTAAGTTAGTATTCTGTACAATATGCATTGTGCGATACCTGCTTTCAAGTCTACACCTATGATTTTGCTTGCTTGTAAACTAATGGGAGCGTGAAGCAGTTTGTTTTTGATGGGCGAAGGCCTCTCTCCCCTCAGCTCCCAAGGGCTTTCCAGCACTGCAGGGAGAATTTGCCAAAACTTTACAGTTGACCTTGGCACATTTTTGAGCCAGCAGTGATGTCAGTGTCAAAGTCATTGTAAGGCTATGCTCGGTCAAGGAGAAAATGGACACAATAGAGGTTTGAGAGCATCCCAGCACAGGGTATGTCTTTGAGCTCAGTTTTTTCTCCTGGGAGATTGCCTGTCTATTTTCTTTTTTTTGGTGCACCAGCGGCTTCATTGAAAAAGGAACTTTTTTTCTATGGAGTGTGATTAAAAGAGGATGATTACCCTTTTCACAATCTGCACGAACCTTTCTTATTATTTAGTAGTTATGTGCCAATGCAGAGCAGACATATTAGTATGGTTATTAAGTAATATTACCATTGCTAATAATATAACCACAAATTCTTACATTTTTAATTCATTGGGGCTTTGCTTTGCATTGATAATTACAGATTTGCAGTTTGTGGCTTATTTCTCAATGCAATGCTCCTATTGCTAAGACAACACTGATCTGCGTGTTAGGGAATAGTAGATTTGGTCTTGCAAAACACCCACAGTTATTTTCAAATTTTCTCCCCTAAAATTCTTCAACTTCTGATTGGCTTCCTTAGCTGCAGGTATCACAAAAAATTCTTAATGCCATAAACGTTATAAATTGACTTTGTGTGTCTTTTAAAGTGTCTTAAACTTTTCATAATGGCAGTGTTTTTTTTACAGTATGCTGTAAAAGTGTCATGTCTTGATACAATGATACTGGCTTTTCTCTTTCATAGCTCTTCTACCACACTGGGTGACATTCCTGATAAGGTCAGGCAGATAGTAGAAAACTAGCAGCCTTTTATTTCTTGCTATTAAGACAGCCTCAATGATGACCACAGAGAATTTACCCTGCTGCATCTGATAATGTTCCAAGATTAACATTATCATGTATTAAATATGGTGTGAACGTCTTTTGCATCACACACATAAAGCTATCTACATTTGTTTGCATGAATGGACCATAGTCCCTCTATATCTAAAAATGGTGTTACATTTGTCTCAATGTATCTTCTCATTCACTCAAGTCTACGGGTTCATTGCTCTTGCTGTGGAGCTTTTCAGGGGGTTATTATTATTATTATTGAAGAGCTCATAAAGTGTAGCCAAAATAGGAATTATTTCCTCATGTTTTCTTCAACATGACTGCCCTACTTTAACTGCTTTGCATTTCATTACCTCCTCCTGAAGCTCAGATAAAATGTACTTATCAGCCCCTCTTTGTCTGCTCATTGTACATGAATATATTAATACTCATGCACTTTCAATGTTTGCATGAACATCAGCAAATCTGTGATAGCTGTAGTGTGTAAGAAGTCTTTCAAAACATTTCATATTGATTATATGAGTCAATAAGTCCTCCAAAAAAAGTTTTGTTGCTGCACCTTCAAAATACGTAAGGTTGAGGGAATAGCAACTCAAGTGTAGCTTTGCTGTCACAATGAGAGATGTTTTGTGGAGCTGCTTCAGCAAGCAGTGAACTGCATCCATGCATATGGAATCAAGTGTGCAGAGCAGCAGACTTGCTCATTCACCTTTATTGCTGCAGACACCATTGTTATGGCCAAGGGCATGGTAGGAGTAGTTATTACTGGTTTCTGATGAGAGAACTGGAGCACTACTGTCTGAAAACCATTACCTCAGTAGTAAGATCATTAGGTTCATAGCCACCTTTGCCCAACAATGCATTGGTTAAAATGGCAGCCGACGCGAAGGACCAAAAGAATTAAGGACAGGCCAGAAAACTTAACACGAGTTAAATTAGATTATTTTAAAGGATTACATCCACATAGATCCGGATCCACACCAGCTAATTCCATTTGGCTCTTGAATTCAGGCCAACAGAACAAAGTGCATGTGTTTATTTAGACGTTGATCTTAAATAAATGACAAATGATGACTGATAAGCTCTGTTGTTATTAAGATTTGTGCAGTGTTATTAGGGATTTGCCATGATTTTGGTCAAAGCTGTAAATAACAGCAGGAAAAAGCCCGTTGTGGAGTCAGAGAGCAGCGATGAAGAAAGAAAGCATGCAAGTTTCAGGCATTGTTAGACTGCAGAGGTAATGTTATATCTCATGTCTATCTAGCAGACATGACAACATTTAATATGCAAAGTGACATCAGCAATATTATTTCCATGTATAATAAAAATTGAGAGAACTGAATAAAATTTGATCTTTATTTGTATTGAGATAAAAAAAACACACAAAAACATTGCCTTAAATACTGTTAAAAAATAATAATCTTGAATTTTTGAACATCAAAACTGTGCAAAACTGTGAATAGATAGTATATCATTTTTGAACCTTTCATTGACAGGTTTAATAGTGATCATTTACAGCATTCAGTCTCGAAAGGCTTTGATTAGTGATGTTTTATGTAAAAGCTAAAATTGCTGTATAATATTTACATAATTATATGAGTAAACTAATTTTTCCATTTAGATAAATCAAATTTAAATAACATTATTGTCCTTCTATAGAGGATTCCACTTTGGATATTGAGTTTTGCATAGCTTTATTTCCCCAATAGTATTCAAATGAGCATCTTTCATTACTGTTATTATTCTTATAAATCTTATTATTATCAATATTGTTATTCTAGTTATTCTTCTTCCTCTTATTCTTATTAGAACTAGTATTGCTGCTGCTGCTGCTTCTGTTGTTGTTGTTGTTGTTATAACTTAGGAAGCACTGATTGTTGTTAAAACTGCGCTAAATTTGGTTGAAGAAGTTTTGTTACACATTATATAACCATTGTTTTAAAAGCACAGTACAGACAATATTCTAATATGTCATTTAAACCTGATTCATAATGAAATAAAATATCTAAATAAAATCAAGTATTGTGTTAACATAAATGTCTTGGTGACTTTTGACACTCAAGTCACCAAATCATTGCATATTTAGTGGTGAGACAATGGCAATGTAAGTAGCAGCAGCACATGCAGTTTCAAACAGAAAATTATTTTAAGTGATGATTGAGTGCAACTTTATAAACAAGTCAGGTTGTCCATCAGCCAGTGTCCCTCACATGTAGGATGAAAATTCTATTGTGGAGGAAGTGGTTTACCAAGTCCTCTCACCAGATCATGTATGTTATGCAGTTCATTCAAGGAATCCTTGACAATGCTTTTCATTGGAGCAGTCTGCTTGGCTTTGGTTTTGCTACTCTGATGATCAGATACAGGACTTGACTCTCTGCTCCTTGATTTAGACTGCTCAGACTGAGTTTGAACTGCCAGCCAATCTGTAAGCATGTATTGTCTTGAGGTGAGAGAACTGGGGATCAGATAGGGGTTGAATTGCAACCAAGGCTGAGGGCTGCGGTAACATTGGTTCCTGGCCAGCGTGGAGATTGAAGAACAGGTGGGGAGAGCTGGAGCAGCTGTACCTGGTGCTCCCATATAACGGTAAGGATAGGTGAACAATCCTCCAAGAGGTGACAGTGATACTCCCTGTACAAAAATAAATAGATAATATAGTTAATATTCCTAATACTGCATCATGGACTTTCTGGTCTTCCTCCATTTTCAATTACAGCCTTGTTTGTTTATTAAGGATATTGATACTGAAGCATTAAGCTAAAAGCAACGACAAACCCCCCCCCATAAATATATGGTGTTATAAAAATGACATCAATTAGAGTAGTTGATGTAGTTGTATCAAGCAACAAGAGAGCTCTCTTTTCTTACAGTAACAATACCATATTATTAAGGTCCTTCAGCTACACATAACTGTTTTATAGGCTTATTCTGAGCTTTTGTTATCTATATTTATATATATTTGTTTGCACACAGTACTTGCTTTTCAGAGAAAAACAAGAGAGTGAGCGATGGAGAGGCCAATTTTCACTATCAGGAAGGTTTTAGGGGAAAACTGGGAATGATATGCCTCTTGAGAACTGCTTAGAAGCAAAGAGTATGTTATTTTGAGGTACAAATAGTCAAGATATCTGATCTCGCTTGCTCAAACTGCTTGTTTCAGCTGATGACTGATTATACTGTCAAGGGTTTCATAAAAATTAGAAGAAGAAGCTGAATTTTGTGTGGCACGTTTTTATTCTTCAATTATTTTCTTATGGCTAAAAGTCTTGTCTTGACATGTTGCAGGTTTGGGAGAACTGGTCTGGATTAGAATGTTGGTGTAAATGTGAAAAAATGTCATATAATTTGAGGCTCAACACAGCCTAGCTCCTTATCAGTTTTCCTTCAAATCCATCAGTTTTCAAATCAGCCTCTCATTATACAGTCTCTGAGCCCATACAGTACCTTAATGGCCAACAGGCTCTCTCTTTAAAATAAAGCACTTTTTGCAGCCTCTGCATCCTTGTTCTCCCTCCAGTCCATTCAGCGTCGCTATGCATTTTAGGGCTATAAAGAGATTTCTCTCTTGGATAATCATCTCCCCAAACACATGGTGTTTCATGCAGTATGATTTAAAGGGTCAATTCACCCAAATTGCAAAAATAATTTTAAATCTTTTTCCCAATGGAGATATTATACGGAAAATCCACAAACGTTACTGTTTGTGGGCAGTTTTCAATGGAGTTTTTTTTTTTTCTACCAAAGAAATAGTCCTTCTGAAAATGTATGACATTTGAAGATTATCCAAAATAAGAAGGACATTGCTTCTAGAAAGATTTTTTTTTTATGCTTTGTTGAGCAATGAATTCTGATTCTGTTTGAAGTGGTGGCAGGTGTTAAGCAGAATTTACATGTAGGTAAATTTGTAAATGGACCCTTTAAGTAACCAACATCCTCATAGAGTGGGTGTGCTGGCTGAAGCATACCTGAGATGTCACCATGTTCTGGGACAGGTGAAGCATTAAGGTAGATGGAGAGGCGATGCTCTGAGAAGAAAGATCTCCATTTTCTTCATCATTTACTCCAGGCACAGAGGAAACCAGATGTCCCATACCCGTGGTGAAAAAGGAGTCTCTCTTCGCCGACCACTGTCCAGGATGAAACAACACAGGTGCTGCGAGTTTAAGAAACTGTTGGCTGGGCGTGCATGAGAAATCCAAAGTCTGAAGGTGACCCGCACTGAGGGATGAGGTCTGCGTTTGCAACATCATAGGCCAGGCCCCGTCTTTGATTTCACTCATGCGCTTTTTTGAAAAATCTTTCTCCACAGAGCACATGTTACCTGCCTTTCTGAATATGATTTCTTTTGGTGTGTCCTGATTGTCGCTGCTTTCACAAAGAGCAGACTTGTTCCACAGCATGTCCTCGCTCTTCTGACTCAAACTAGACCTATAATCGGTCCTGGAAGAGCTGCCTTCACCGCTATCCTCGTCCTGTAGATCGATTTCTGAATCACTTCCAATATTGTTTTCATCTGTGGGGGAAAAAATAATGACATTCATTATATGTCTTTAAGTTAAAAAACAAAGCATACCATACGTCTGCCTTGTTATCACTGTGTATTATTAGAAAAGAGTATTCATTCCATTACGAATGAATAAATAATGCTTATGCCTTTCCTACTATTTCCTACTATGACAAGTGATTATATGGTCATAATCATGGATGGATGGATGGATTGAAAATCCTGAATACAGCAAGTATGCATAAAAATCTTGCAATAAAGACTGCTTATTGACATATTATACATATTACACATTATGTATCTCACCTTGACAGGTTGACGTGGACATCAGAGGGCTGCTCACCAGCTCCTGAGGGGAACAAAATGGATCACTGGTACTGGGTTGCTCACATGAGTCATCAGAATCAGCACAGTCCTGGTCTGCTTTGCTTTGGTTCTTGTGCAGCAAATAATTGCTCTGCTGCTTATTCCTGTGCATCACAAAAAGACATGAAATGTGTGCAGATGGGTCCTTTGAAATATGACAAACTCTGATGGCAAAAACACACACCTCTTTTCTCGTTTCCCATTTCCAGTGTCTCTGAATCCTTTGGCAAATGGATTGTTGTCGATTTTTAGCTGTGTAATCTTATGGAGGAAAAGACAAATCAGCAAGTTAGTCATTGCAAAAACACGGCTCGTTGCACAGTGACAGCTAAATGTAACATCTGGATCCATAAAGCTCAGTATTGACGGACAAATTGTAGAGATTTTTCTTTTGAGCTTCATAACTCTTAAATGTACCTCTCAGATCCTCAGACCATCATAACAGCTGTCAGATTTTTGTTTGTCATACAAATAAAATCTATATCACAGGAAAATAGCTGCCTGGTGCATCCCATGCTATAATGCAAGGACACGACTAGGACTGTTAGTGTGGATGGTGTAGAAAGTGGGAGGAGGAGGAATTACCTTTTCATTTTGATATGCAGTGACAGCAATGAACTCCGTCTCCGGGAACACGTAAGTACGGAAGGTGCTGTATGGAAGCTTCATTATGTCATTGGCTCTCACAATATGAAATCTGGGTTGGTATTTATGCATCGAATTCAAGATTGTCTGGAAAAAATAACAACATAAAAGTGGAACATTAGTTATAGTAAATGACATAACTGACTTGAAAATGAGTGACAAGGTAACTGTGACATAGACATAACAGAAAACCAGAATAGTAAATCTTAAGCTTCAACAATTACAATTGAATAATTGCTACTTACAAATCCATGCTTATCCGAAATATTATTGGTGAGTTTGAGTTTATGGAAAGCAACAGACTTGCTCATCCACTGCCCTCCTTTAGACGGGCTGTCCGGGTGGATGTACATGCGCTTTGGCATCTCCGGGTCAGCCTTCCCCGCCACCATCCAGCAGGAGCTGTGGAACTTGTAGCGGCTGTCATCAACAGCGACGATGTCCATCAGCAGGATATACTTTGCCGTTTCATCCAGCCCGTCTACCCGCACTTTGAACGGCGGAAACATCCTCCTGTGGCAGATAATGAACGAAAACTCACTCATAAAGGCTTATGTTACAGACTTTGACTTCGCAAGGAGTTTCCAACGGTCTCTTTTTGGAATAATATTTCGTTAGTATAAAAGATGATGAGGGTTTAAGTCTGACCAGAGTGGGAATGTAACATTTTTTTATTCTAATTTCCAGGAAATGAGCAACTGGAGAGCGCCATGGTGCCCGACCAACATAATAAGGATTTTAAGAAGCATGTACTTAAAAATGACAAATAAATGGAAATTACTTAGCCTTTTCTTTCTCTGAGGTACATGTGAATAATGGAGCATGAGTGTTTGTACTGTCGGTAATGCACTAATGAATTACACTTTTGCATTTTTCTGTCGCCAACTACGCAGCTAAAAAGTTGACCCCATAATAATAATAAAAAAATAACATCAATAGATGGTAAAACAAAAATGGCTGGACATAAACGTCTCATGTTTTAATACATACACTGTTCACCTACCTTCCTGATTTTGTAATAACCATCTCAGTTCCCTTTTTGTGAAATTCACTCCATAAATCCTGTGAGTCTAAAGTGACTTTCGGGTCATCATCTAACCCTTCCTCTGTTTGCAGGCTCTTTGAGGACCTCGGGAAAAGCGGCCGATGTTGGCGGCCGAGAGCTGCGTGCAACCCCGCGTCGGTGGAAGCCTGCTCCACCAGAGGCTGGGACATGGAGGCGACCTCTGGTCCAGTCAGCGCAGGGAAAAACGAGGGCTGAGAGGCAGCAAAGAAGGCTGACAGGGGTAAAACACCTGGTCGGTGAGCTTGGAAAGGATGGTGAGCCATGGCAGTAGCTGTATCAACGGGATCTCTCATCAGAACAGTTCGATCAGTTTCTACAAAGTCTCAGTCCGACTGCTGTTCCAGGCGCACAAAGGTCTACATCCAAACTGCAACAGCCTTTGACTAATTCGTACGGTTTGAAGCATGACCAATACATAAAAGGAAAGAAAACATTTATCCTCAAGTATCCAGATACTGGGCCATTGAAAAGGATGGTCATTAATATATCCGTTGGAAGATCCACCAGAGAAGGAAGTGCGCTTCGGGATCATGCGCAAGGCTTGTAAATTCTGCAGCTGCACCAAGGAATGAGGATAGAGAGAGGCTAAGGGAAGGCGTTCACGCAATGTGTCCTCTCCGGGACATTCTCTCACGAACCAAGTTTCCCCCCGTTGCTACTTCACAGTCCATGTTTATTAGGCCCACACAGTGCTGGGCGTGGTTTGAGCCCCTTCAGAGGGAGATGACCGCATTTTAGTGGCGCGTGGGTTAGACCGCATGTACACAATATAAATAAGGAGCATCACAGAAACAACGAATGACAGTAGTTTTATCAATTTAGCTCGTTATAGTGTTTTAGCAATAACGATAAAATCAAAAAGACTCTTTTTATTTGTTTGTTTGTTTGTTTGTTTGTTTATTTCCCGAACAAGGTTAGTGATGGCCTATTTATTTTGTATTTTATAAAAGTTAAATCTTTCATCTGGACTAGTCTTTTCAGCAACGCAACCTTTCTTATTGTGTGTGAATTGTCCATAAAAGCGAAAAATACTTATTATTATTATTATTATTATTGACAGTATAAGTAGTAGTAGCAGTAGCAGTACTGTTCCTTTTCTTTTACAGGTAATGGTCATCGTGCCAATTTCTGCCAAATTACAGTGATAGGCTTATGAGGGGAAACTTTTGACTCTTCTATCGTGTCGCATCCCGGCTCAGCTATCCGTCCTTTGAACGCACCACAGGTTTTTGATGAAGTGGGGATGCATGAATCTGTTAATTAAGGCAGACTTGGCGCCAGTTTGCTGGCGTCCCACGAAGAGCCAAGAGCTCTCTCCTGTCACTTCACATTTAGGCAACTCTCGAAATCCTCATGTTGCCTGCTCCAGTTTTCTTTCTAGTGCAGCCAACAGTCTATTAGGTTATCTTTAAAGCAGAAGTTACGGCGGAACATACCTCAAATCCAAGGTTCTGAATGCAACACTTGGACTGAGGAAAGACTTGGAGTTCTGACATTAAACATTGCAATTTGGCTATTCCTCTATATGGCAAAAAGCTTGTTAGTGTTATATTTTTTTCTGGAAAAAGACAATGTTTATTAAAAATGAAAGTAAAAAATTCTTGTTACCCTTTACTGTAAAAGGTGGGCCTGATGTAAACTGTTATTTTTTAAAATTGGACTAAACAGCTTGTATTACACTCTATTTCACTTCACAAGTCCTAAAACTAAAGTATAGAACTAATTTTAGAGTAATACAAAAAATGTTAGTACCAACTCAGAAAATCATGTGTCTGTTTGAGCAAGATTTAGGCCCTAGGCCTATATCAAAGGAATTTAATGATATTTATAGTTGTCTTTTTTTTAAGTCATCATGCTCCATTGTCGGCAGAAGTGTGAGTAGTAGGCCTATTTTGCGTTTCCTTAAGCAGAGCGTGTCTCGGCTGTCAGTCCGCATTTTCCAGATGATCCTGGAGATAGGACATTAATATCAGCACAATAGCAACACCCCTGTGTCCGTTGTCATGTCCTATAACGGGATGATGAAGACTTTGAACTCTATTACCCACTGAATTCAAATTATTCATTAGAACATTTGTTACTTTAATTTTAAATTTTTTATCTTACCTGTTTAAAAGAACAGAAGAAGACAGAGTTTACAAATTCATCTTCCTAACACATTTTACTGAGCTGCTGCATAAACGGGCAGAAGTTAGTGTAAAGCATTATGTTTCCCTCATGACAACCTTAAGGTCAACTTAATAGGCCATTTACAGGCCAATAAAGTAATTAGAAATAAGGCTATTGATTTAAAGATTTGATATTTTTGTACAATATTGCACACAAAATGTCAAATATCACAAGCCACTAATTAAAATTAGTCACACACACACGCTCTCAAGAGTTTCATAGGGACATTATGAAACTGTCATGTTGTAAACACATAAACCCTGTAATACTGGAAAAGTATCAGGAGAACTGAGATGTCTCCAGGGAGCATCCATAAAGTCCATGACTTTGGTAAACAGTTTTTAAATATTGTCTTGGTTTTGATGTTTTTGCACAGGCACAGTCCCAGGATTCCAATTTGGGCGATTCAAAGTAATTTTGACTGTGACTATGTTCACATTATCTAATGTGACTCAGTTCTGACTGTTTTACCTTAATGTGGCACAAATTAATTTTCTTTCAGGGCTGTGTGAACACAAAAATATATTTTCAAATCTAATTTTAGTCACTTTGGCTGCCTTCACATTACAATCCACATATTTCAAGTCCAAGTTTTCACTCATATCAGATAAATGGACTGTACTTATATAGCGCCTTTCTAGTCTGATGGAGGGATTGTGATTTACCTTATTTTTTCAGTCAGTGTCCATAATGCATGCAAATACAGTACCTTGCATTTATCCAGGTGTGCAGCAGGGAGGCCGATGATGGCGCATGGCCTGACAGGCAAGGGCCCGTTCAATGTTGCTTACAGCTTTATAAATTTTTTTTTATTTTTTTACATTGAACTCAACCTTCACACAGACTACTTCATCATTGCTGCCTAATATCACCTGCATGGACACATATATATAGAAACACACACACTTTAAAAAAAAATTTTCTTCGTTTATTTGGTTTGTTTATTGTTAAATGCCTCGGTCTACATCTATCCTCTGAACTTCTAAAGCCCTTAGGTTCCATCCACCTCTCCAGCCACAAGAACAGGAGAGAACAGGCATCCAGGCTCATGATCTTCTGATCTGGCCTATGGTTGGGTTAGTGTGGGGGGCTGGGTCCAGACACATCAGGGTTCTTCTATTTCCGTTGAAACAAACGCTTCCAGAAGCCCTTCTTCTTTTTCTTCATAGCTTCAATCAGGAGCTCCTGAAAAGAGAAAGACAGCATGTTTGATTTCTCATCCAAATGTCTAGCTGTAAGTCCAGGGGGATCACTCAACCCCCTAGTGGCCGGAGCCAACATGTAGAGATATAAATGTCTATATTTTATAACACAGAACCAGAGGTTACAGGTGTCTTCTTGATATGATCAAATAATGGACATATTCTGTTTCATTAGCAGCACCAGCTGTGTTTATCTAGATCAGTCATAATGCAAATGTACATACATTTATGTACCTGGTAATAACAAACATGGTTGTGAAACTACAATTCTTAAGTGCAGTTTTCTGTGTCCATGGTAATTCTTACAATAGTCTGTGTATATAGTAGTTTATATATTGCACCAGCTGGGATCTGGATTATTAATTCTAATTTAATAAAATTACACATTCAATTTCTCTAAATTTTCCCGAACCTTAAAACTACACTTCTGATCTGAAGACTTCTGCAATAAATAAGTATAAAACAAAATATGAGGTGAGGTGAGCTTACCTGCTGTATGTTATCCTCCCTGATGCGCTGAAGCTCCTCATTCCTCTGTACCACCAAAAGATGTGCCTTTGTCTCCCTGTCAGAGAGCTCCTTCTGGAAGCTCTCCTCTTGCTCAAGAAGCTGCTTTTTCATGTTGTCGAGCTTCTTTTTAACCCCCTCCTCATGCTGACAGAAGACCTCCCTGTAGCTCTCTGCTACTGAGAACTGCTGTTTCATGTTGTCCTCCAAGTGAGTAAGCTTCTTGTTTAATCTGTCCTCCCGCTCAGAGAGGTCCTTCTTGTAGGCGTCCTCTTTCTCGGAGAGCTGCTGCTTTAGCTTAGCTTCTCTGTGAGCAAGCTCTTCCTCAAACTTCTCCTTCTGCTTAGCCAGCTCCTCTTTGAACCTTTTCTCCTGCTCAGAGAGCTCCTTCCTCAGGACATCTTCCCTCTCTGAAAGCTCCCGCAGATAGTGCTGATCTCGCTCTACTCTCATCCTTTTCAGATTTTCCTCCAGAGCGCCACACTGACGTTTGGTCGCTTCTAGAGCTGGCTGAGTGTCCTCCAGCTGCTGCAAAGTGTATTTGTAATTTTGGGCACATGTATTGGCCTTGCAGAGCTGTTTGTCCTTCTCTTTAAGGAGTTCTCGAAGCCGGTAGACTTCGTTACCCGTCTCTTTCTTCAACACCTTCTCCCGGTTGTCTGTCTGGTGGAGGCTCTGCATCTGGGGGTGACTCTGCTTAAGAGTGGCGATCTGATTATCTGCCTCTTTTATCGCCACCTCTATCTTTTCCTTCTCTTTCTGCAAGTCCTCCTTGTCCTTATTGGCTCCCTGTATTTTCTTCTGCAGATCTTTGATCTCACCCTCATTAAAATTGATTTCCTCATTCTTCTTTTTCAGCTTTTCCCTTGTCTGATCGAGGGTTAACTCGAGCTTTTGGCAGCGTCCTCCAACATCGTACAGCTTCTTCTTGATGTTGTTGATGTCGTCCGGCAGCAACTGACTGCCATCTCGACGGTCCCTCTCTCTGGGGACCGTGGTCTCTGCTGCTCCTGCTGTTCCTTCAAAATTCTGTTGCTGGAAAAATGCAATAATATGGTGAGTAAGGAAATGAGTTACAGATCAAATAAATTATTATAAATTAAGCAAAGTTTTGTGTAAACATTTTTAGGGCAATAGATGTATCATGTTTCTGGTTCTGATCGTCAGCCTGTTGCGGGCCAGCAAACATGATAATTTGGTAAAGTTCAAGCTTGTGTTATGACACACGAGTATGAGCAGAAACTATGTTTAACCATTAAATAAATCCTGCATTTATCATAAATAACAAACAAAACAGAAAAACAAACAAACTGTAATCTCTTTAAGTGCAGTGGTTACTAAAACGTGTCTCCAGGTTTGAGCTTCTTACCCTGTTGGTCCATCCTCGTCTCTGGTCCATGGTGCTTGAGACTATTGTGATAGATGCAATTAAAATAATGTAACTTAGGTATGGTAGCCTCTGTGTTTCTGAAAGATAATTCTATCAAGATATAAATCTACCTGTCAGAAGATGACTTATGTACACATAAACTTTCCTTTGATGTGTGATCAAATGTGATTGGGCTGCTAGGTCCTTATGATGTAATGCCCCAGTTTGTCAGTGTTAGCATTTAGTATTAGCATGCTAAGCTAGCATTAGCCACTGCCAGTTTACTTTCTGCTTGTTGCATTTCTTTAAAATACTGGTGATATTTTGTATGTATTTGGATTTTTCTCTGTCACCTGTGGAGTAACATTTCCTGGTCTGCTGATCAAACCAGAAGTGGTGTAAACCAATGGTTAATGTAGATGGGGGGGGGGACCAGGGCTGTACCACCCGTGTTTTGGAGTGGATCAACAGTAATGCCTTTTTAAGTGTCTAAGTTATGTTATTTACTTTATATTTCTGTATCAATTCACAGGGCTTGAAGTGCTTATATATACAGAAATGTGTAATTATTTATATGTTCTATATTTGGGTTAATTGATTTGATCTGACTATGGTTTGGCTGGTGGGAGGGGTTTCTCCTATAAAGCCAGGGCAGTAGGCTCTTCTGGAGGAGAGTGTATGTATGACTTGCCTGTGGAAGTGCTGTCCGTTTCAGAGCCTTATAGATGAGAGGCCGATCTAGATTTTGACCTTGTTGATAACAGTTTTTCTTTCTCTTTTGTAAATATGTTTGCATTTTTTGTACATATAACCACCATTCACATGTTTTCATTTTTGCACTGTATTTGCTGGTGACAAAATAAACATAAATACCAGGAGAATATTTTTGACTCCAGGATTCCTTCTTCAACCACTGGGCAAACCCCTTACAAAGACGTTTCACCTCTCATCCAAGAGGCTTCTTCAGTTCTAACTGACTGGTGGGGAAGTTTCAGATATTTTAAGAGTTTGTACATGTGTGCCTATTTAGCTTCACAGTCCTGAAACATTTCAGACGTCTCTGACTTGTTAGCAGTTCCACTAAAGAGACAGTTCCCCTCTGAACCTCTAAGGTGGTTTATTTTTTAATTTTTTTTTTACAACTTCATCTACTACATCATTGCTGCCTAATATCACCTGCATGGACACGTATATATTAACACACACAGACACACACACACACACACACACACACACACACTATTCTGCAAGAATTACAGATATTAAAAGGACTCTGTCACAGGAAGCATCCCATGTAGCATTCTGTGAGGACATTCTATCATCACCTCGAACAAAATGTTGGGTAGACAAGAAATACAAATAGAAAACAGCATCTGTTTATCTCTTTGTTCTACCCAAAGATGAACTACAATAAGTACAAGGTGGAGTGCAGTGCTGCCTGACAGTCACAAGGCAGCGAAGGCTCCGGATAGGAAGTGATCTCACAGGTCACACAAATGATGAATGGATCCCAAGTAGTCAAGGGCAATAAGTTGTAATCAGAGCCAAAAGAGCCATAACTTCACAGAAGCGTGATCAAGAGGAGAAGGGTGGGATGACATCAGTGTGCATTCCTTTTTGTATATATTCGCTGACATGGTGTGTATGGGGTTGCCTGTCTAACACAGCCATTGACATCAAGAAAAAGTTTGGGGTTGAAGAGGGGAGTGGCCGTGGTCTGCCTTTTCTCACTCAGCACTCCCGTGAGGGATGGTCTATATACTACCATTCTTCTCTGGTGCGGCTCCAGCTGACGGCTTGAGAGAAGCACCAGAAACAGGAAAGAGGCAATCAATCTGAGTGATGGTGCATGAATTTCACCTCTCTGGTCACAGTCCACACCTGGGACAAATTCAGAAGAATGTTAGGCCACTGACGTTTTCTGGCGAGTCATCCAAAGGGCAAGCTCGTAAGGTTGGAATCACATTGGAAGGCTGGAGAACACTAATGACAAATGGGAGGAAGAGGACAAGGAGATAATTTAAGTGTAATTTAAGACTGATCAGAGAGGACTGAGCAACAGCTACATAAAGTGTCATCTGAGCTCTGTAGTGTCTTCTTTTTATCATGACATATAGATATAAGACATGCTCTGTTTATCCTGACTGTATATTACTTATGTGTAATTGACAAAAACAACCAAAAAAGCAATTGAAGTGTTCAAAAATGAGGGAAAAAAGTCCTAAATCCACCCCTTTATGCAGAACCACTCCAAAATTTAATGGGTTCTTCCCTCCTGCAAAGTTTCACAAAAATCCATGGAGTATTTTTTGTGTAATCCTATTACACACATGTACCCTTGGTTCGGCATTGAATTGCAGCTCTAAAACTTTTCATTTAGGTTCATCATCAGTTCAAAATTTTACTGTCCAGTACTCTTTTGTCGAGTAGGCCTACGGAAAAACCCCAGAAAAACTTAACGGCATTATCATTATCATCAGATGTACATGTTTACACACTAAACTGATGATGATGAACACAATAAACATTATACAATATCAAAATGTTTGCAGTGTCATTGTGAACAGGTTAGCATGCTGATGTTACTTATTACATTGTTGGGCCTGCATATATATATAAATGAAGAGTAAAATGTATGGGAAGCAATTTCAATTTGACAGTCCAGCATGATTTTACCACAAACGCAGCCTCGAAACACACAAAACTTATTCAACAACAACTGAAGTAGTCTCAGCAAAAAAAAGAAGAAAAAAAAATACAATTTTGAATTAGTTAGTGCAGGGTGATTGTATTGCATTGCCTCCTCATATACTGACATATTTCTCTACTCACTCAAGCAGATGTGTATAGTAGTGATCCACAGTGGATTGAATGTAAGGAATTTAATCCAAGCAGTGTTTCTGACACACCTCCACAGACAACCTACTGTAGGTTATGTTTTGATGCGGTTGATTCGTTAATCTGTTTCACATTTTGTCTCGTGACATCCTTTTGTTTCAGGCTCTCCCCTCGTCTTGTGTTTCTCCACCTCTATGATTGGCCTGACTGTCCTCACTTGTCCCTTGTTAACCCTGCCTCCTATTGACTATACTATAGGTATAGTGCTCCCCTTCCCTCCAGTGCCAGTTTGTGATGTGCCTTAGAGTTATCCTTACCAGCCTTTTCAGAGTGCTTTCTCTTATATTGGTGTTGACCTTGCCTGGTTTTTTGAGCCTTGTTCATACCACACCTCAATTAAGGGTATGATTTTTATTCATACGAACTGTGTCCTGAGTCGTGCATTCGGGTCCTGCCTCCTCTTGTTAACAGTGAGAGGAGGTTTGGCTGAACATCACAGCATGCATAGGTACAAGTGAGTGGGCTCAAGTTATTTCAGTGAATGGTGCAATGAAAGAGTTGTCAAAATGATACATAAGAACAACTATTTATTGGTATTTTGTCTGAAGCCTTAGAGTAAGAACTGCACAAAAGACATATTCGTATGTTTTCTGTATCGCACATTCCAACATTTTTTGTTGTAAAAGGAAAACATAGCTTCAAACTTATGGTTCAGACAGAGAGAGAACCAGAGACCTGGAGGACTCTTGTGGCATTTGAATCTGTATGCAGTCTAGTGTGAATGGCTTGTGTGTTTATCTGCTGACCTTTGAGAGCGAGACATGTTGTCTGCGACATAAACCTCACGTCGTAGTAATGAATTTTGGGTTGCATTAATCCATTTGTGGTGGTGTTTCAAGCACAGACTCCAAGTGTCTGGGATTCCAACTTAATCTAATGGACAGAGAGGCATGAGACACAACTAATCATAAGGAGAGGGCCAAGTCATTGTTCTTTCTGCAGGGACTATAAATGTATTGCTCCAAATTTAATCAGGACCTTAAGTGAGACACTGCTAGAGACGCCAGTCAATAAAACCTTGTGAATTCTCAGTGCAAAGTGGTACTGGCTACATGATGTTCAATGGGCTCTGAAAAACAGCAACTTTGCCTCGCTTAATGAAAATATTTATTTCCTAAACAAGTTAAACATTCTGCTGGCAGACAGACTTCTTATTTTGGAAAAAAAATATGAATGCGTAGAAGAGTCGCCTCACTGTTGGAGGCTCTGTCGCACCACCGCTGTCGTTGTTTGTTCCGATTTATTGGATTTACAGGAAGACTTAATTAATAAACTTAATTTATCCGGCTGTAAGAGGGACTGCAAGTCTAACAAACAGCTGATCACTCTACAGTACGTGTGTGGCTCTCAGCTTTGAAAGCTTCCAGCATAATTGTTTTTAATGTATCAGCATTCATGATGACATGGCTTTCTCACTTTTTTTGTTGAATCAAATTAAACACACCAGACCTTTATCCTGTGGGATGCTTTTGCTTTGCTGCATTGGTGGTGCCTTCCACTTTTTATTTTTGGTTTTGAAAGTGTTAAAAAAAATCCCTTCTGATTAAAAAAGAGCAGTCAGCAGAAGGGTTTTGTAGAGCTGTCTTTATTCATCTTAACTCACTTCGTAGTCTTTTTAAAACATCACCTTTCAGTTTGTTTTGTAATTCTTGGTAATATTAAAGGTCCCATATGTTATATATACTGTGTACTTTCTTCTGAAGCAGAA
Source organism: Chaunax sp. Z400 (assembly GCA_037577475.1). Lineage (NCBI taxonomy): Eukaryota > Metazoa > Chordata > Actinopteri > Lophiiformes > Chaunacidae > Chaunax > Chaunax sp. Z400. The sequence continues at coordinate 8,330,017 of CM075201.1, read as the reverse complement.
GGGACCTTTCATAATGAAATAAGCCTATCTCTGTGCCTGAGGGCATGTGACTGTGGTGGATGGGACCTGAGAGGATGAGAGGGCTCCACAGCACTCAGTATTACATGACAGTCAATGTAGCTGTGTGGCATTGCAGCTTCAGAGAAACACTGTTAGATTCTCTGATTATGCTGTAGATTTTTAATACACATAGATGTGTTTTAGCCTGGACAAATGAGCCACCGGACCTCAGTGAGACCAGAATTTTGTTTGTGGCGTGTGTAATTTCAAGTAAATTTACCTTTATTAACATTTTATTTATTTAACATTTATTATTTAACATTTAAATAACTCCTGGTGATGGTTTGATTAATGAGGTCTAAGATTTATTGATGTTGGATACTACAGATATGTCATACTTAAAACTGCATGAATCAACACAGTTGAAATAACATTAAGTCAAGTCAATATGTCCAACATGAGAGGGGTCATTCGTAGTGACTGGGCCAATCCTGCTGACCTGCCAACTGGAGAGTGTTGAGGTTTAGAGGTCGAAAACAATCAGTGAAGGTTGATGGCCTCCTGATGACTTCTTCTCCGGGCCATGCAGCTAAATTTGGCAGTGCAGATCATCCCCACGCCACACCCAACCCAGCCAGGTGTACGCACTGGTCATGTGCGGCACATTAGAGATTGTAACAACCAGTCCTATGAATAACATTGCTGACAAATGTAGCAAAAATAGATTAAACAACTCATTTGTTAATGTTAATGACATCTGCAATGAGTTGACCACTTGTCATTATCTCAGTGTTAATTGTTAGCTCCAGCTGATCCAGCTTGTATCACTGATTTGCTGAAGCAATTTTGTTTCATTTCAAAATGTTTTCATGTCATTTTATGTTATAGTTTTTTTTATATAGCTTAAAATCTCCACACACGAACACGTGTGTGGAGATGTGTTCGCCATGAACAACACGCAAGCATTTTTAAAAAATGAGACACATCAGAGACTGATTGAGGTTAATCACAGTATGTCCCGAGCCGGGCTGCAATGGTGCAAACTCACCAGACAAAGGTGGGATAGAGAGCTGGTGTGAGGAAAAGCCTTAAATTACCAAAGCCATTAAATCAGACTTTGATACACAAAGACAGAATCACAGACAAACGCATTAGGAGTCTTTCAAGGTGCCTGAGGTCACGGCCTATTACAGGATGAAGAGCAGAAAGAACTTTAGCAGGACCTCAGAGTTGAGCTGTGGTTACATAGACAGTCAATGGCTTATTATTCCCTCGTCTTAAGGGAATTGAAGTGACATTTCTTTTTAGTTTTTAGTGGCCTATTACATCAGATGATTTGTGTCTTGCCAGATTGGATATCTGTCCCCTGACGACCCCTCTTTACTTTGCCCTGAGGATTGACCATGGGTGACCCCTGCTTAGACCCCTATGAGATTAAAGTTACATAACAAACAACTGTTTCTATTCAGTCAGCCTCCGAGGATCCATGAGCTGACTATTTCTTTTGAATTTCATGACAGAGCAGACAATGGTTAGTTTTAAATTCAGTAAAAGCAAGGTGAAATACAACATGCAGTCTAGCAAAAGTTCAGAAAAAATTACTTTGTGTTGCTGTAATGTGATTTCTTCAACTTTATGTTAACTAATTGCTTCAACCTTTAAAATGTTTCCTTTGAGGGCTGCTGTGAGCTCTCAGTTCAGTGCTCACGTGATGCAATGCACTACTACACCTTCACTTCTATGTATTCCCAGCGTGTGATGCTCCTTAGGTCCATTTCAGAGAGCTTCTCAGGAATCCTGCTCTAGGTCATATATCTAGGTCTCAAGTCAGATGCTCAGCCTGTCTCCAGATGAGTCATGCTGCCTAATGTGGCGGTAATAATTACATGACGTGGTCAAAGAGTTATTTTTTTCAAAGATTTCTGTTTTTGTCAACTGAAAAACTACATTGAGAACATTTTTATCTAATTTAGTAACTAACTAATGACGAGACATTTCCCTCAGTGTCTGCTGTATTTCTTTAGTGCTAATTAGCACAAGCTGGCACAATTACACACTAAACCATTAAACTAAGATGACAAACCCTATACCTGATATGTTAGCATAGTCATTCAAAGCGACATAGCATGCTGGCATAGCATTTAGCTCAAACCTGCATAACTGCTGGTCTGCAGACTCCGTCTTGTTACTATATTCTGCTCTCCATCACAAATAAAGTCGTACGTTTAAGAATGAGAAATCTATATCATGAGTGTAATTTCTCTCATTTACTATTTGAAATAATTTTTGGGGGTTTTAATTGATTCTATTTTTTTTGTTTTTTGTTGGAGACATTTATGTCACTTCAATATGCAGGCAAAAAATGACAAAGGCCCCACTAAATGATGTGGGGCACTAATCAGCTTCATTAATTACACCTGTGTTTACCTGCTATTTCATGTCTATATGGCTGAATAAGGTATGTTGTCACAGGAAAGCATCGTTACACATGTGTACTCAATGCATCATCCGTGTCATATATTATCTACCAGTGTGCCAAGATCATATGTGAACGTTAAGGTGGTATCAGATTGCAGTTCAGCATTCAGTTGCACACTGTCACGAACTCATGAGCTATAATAGAGGATGCAAATGTCAATAGTGTAGTGGTTGCACTTTAGGTGGAGTTGTGTGAGCTTGTGTTGTCTGTTTCCCTGTACAGGGGTTGTGTTGAGTATGTGAGAGTAGTGGTGATAAAAGCAGCAGACATACTGGCAGTGACGGATGAAGCATTGGACAGCTCCCAGGCTCCAGCACATCCTCCTGCCTTCACTGTCACTTTAATCCAAACTGAAAAGACAACACATTCGAACTATACAAATTCAGTGCTTCCTCCAGCACCTGCAGGGAATTACAAATGAGATGAGTCAGCTGTGTCTTTTTCACGTCTCCCCCTCTGTGTTTTTGCATCTGTGGTCATCTGTGTGTATGTGCATGTAAACAAATTTTGCATGAACACAATGGCGGAAAATTGTAAAGGACAACCAGCAGCAGCAGCCAGGAAGATCAGACACGTCCGTCTAATCAAATGTGTTACCTTGTGCAAACATTTACGGGCATTGTTTTTGCAAGAAGCCATGCATCTCTAACTTGCTTTTTGGGTGTCTCACTTCAGAACAGAAAATCATCAGCTTCCATGGAAGAATGAATATAGCCCGTCTGACTTGCAAGAATTCTTAGCAATGCCAATGTAGGTAAATTTGCATGTCAAAATTACATTCCTGTAAATGCTAATAACTCGCAAATGAACTAATCAGGGTTTAATTACATTAATCAACACACTAGATAATACAAATTGTACAAATGGCTCCAAAATGATAATTTATCAGGGGTAGTAGTAAACTTTTTTAGCCACCCAAAAAGAGCCCATCTACAGAGATCCAAAGCGAAAGTTGCTCGCAAGTCAGTCCTCACGAAAGTAATTTAAATATTACTGACACCCATCCTTGTTGATCTGAAATGTGCCTTATTTATCAACCAGCCTGGTAGCCTCACCAAACTGATTTGTATATTGGAAACAACATGAATATGTATTAATACTAGGTGTAATTGGCTAGTCAAGAATCACTCTGTGCAGTTTGTGGTCTATGAGCAAGAGAGTGAATGTGAGCGGATTGAGATATCAGTAGGCGAGAGAGAGAGATTATCAAAAGGGTGAGATGTGACTGTATTAGGCGTGAAGGTGCCATCTGATCAAAAGTGCACATTGTGGAACTGCCTATCTACCGTGAAGGTCCATATGATACTGGTCAACAACACAGACTACACACCAGTGGTTTGGAGGCTTAAGAAATGTGGGGCTGGATCTCATGACCTACCACAAAGGGAAGCCATTGCGTTGCAACAAATCCCTCCATTCAGCTACTCTCATCAAAACCAGCCAACAAGCATAACCAGAAACATTCTGACTCATCACAAGATGCCCGTAAAAAAAACCTGTGAGGTAGTGCCACAAAGCAGGACCAGAGAGGCAGAAGATGACAGAAACCCAAGCCTGGAACAGTCTAATCATTTACAAGGGTGAAATAGTAAAATATATATATATTTTTTTATGGTGAAAATCATTTGATCACGCTCCTTCCTGCCATATTTGAGTTAAAGCAAAAGGACAAAAGGAGGGCACGTCATTTCTCATCATCTGGAGAAGTCTCTCTCCTCATAGCACTTACTCCAGAGCCTCCCATGAGTGGCAAAGGGCAAGCCATTAAAGGCCTGTTGAAACACTACAGATATTGTCAGGAGGAGACAGGAGACCCGGAAAGAAACAAGTTGGACAGGCTCCATCAAAGGCTGTGATACTCATAGCTCTCACTATTCCTGTCCATGTTAAGAGTGTGAAGGAGATGAGCATCAGTCTAATTTAATATTCAAAATCTCATGGGACACGCTTAGGAGAGATGCAAGGATGGAAGGTACAGTAGCTGTGAGTTAATGTACATTTTTGACATATATGTTATAGAGACAGAGGAATGAGTATAAAGAAGAACCCACAGGACGCAAATTACCTACAACATTAAAACCCTCTGCCTGAGGGTTAGGAGGTCGGGCCTCCATGAATGGAACTTGTTCAGTGCAACCAGCAGATGCTCGACTAAATTTAGATCTGGGGAGTTTTGGGCCTAGGTCATCATCTTCCAGTGTGGGGAAACTTCTAAAGAGATAATCAATATCATTTACTTCACCTGTCAATGATTTTACTGATTTGTCTGTGTTGAATCCATAGTCTCATGAATATGGGGGAAAAATAATGGCTTTATGCCGTTGGCAATGTAAAGAATGAGGCGTTAGCATTGTAGGCCAATGGATTTGCTTTCTGAGTCCATCCTATGTCGCTTTGATGATGCTGATTTGTAGCAAACTATGAGGAGGGAGAGTAGAGGGAGAGATGGCTGACTCTGACGCTCCACTGGCTGATATGCAGTGACAGACTGTCAGCAGTAAGTGGGGAATGTTGCATGTTAGGCAGGTCAGCAGATGCTAGGCTGACAGTCAATAAAATATTCAAGTCAAGACACTGCTATCATAGATTTGATGTCTGTAATGTCTCAGAAAAAAACAGTTGTATGGTACATGGAAATCGTATCATTTAGTGTTGCCATCCCTATACTGGCTAATATTCACATTAATATTTATAGACAACTATAATGTCTGACCAATTTTCCTATAAGTGACTATATTCAAATCGTCCAATGATCGCTTACGATTTGCTTAATATAAGTGGTTAAATGTGCTGCTTACATTTATGCTTTCCATTTGACGGCAACTTCAATTTGTGTCGGTCTTCTTTAGAGATAGTAATGGGAATAAAAACATTTGCAAAACTCAAGGTCCACTTTCTCACTTGTTTGGGATATTTTGACCGCATCAGCAGACGGAGGTTTCTCACTTGTCATGGAACTGCAGATGCTAATTTTCCATTTCTCTGAGCAATTTTTTTGGGACTTTTTGTGTGTGTTGGATTTAAAGTTGAGTTTTACAGGTGAGTCTTTCCATTTGAAACTGAAGCAGACAAAACAATCTTAACTCAAAGGTTCACTTACTTGCTCGTTTAAGTAGAGAAAGAAAATGATTTGCAACTGAAGTAGGAATTTATTTCATGCATCCGTCAACAAAAAATAAGTAACACAGCTTTTTAAAGTTAACTCCACCTTATGACACGGTCATTTTCAAACACATTTTATATAAAAAGCCAGGATATAGTGTTATGCATGTGACTGACCTGGAAGTGTGAATTAGAAAATGTAGACATCAGTGTTTCTTATTATAAAGCACAGTTCAACAAGCTATCTGAGAGTTTTAAGGGAAGTTATTGTAGGACAAAACTGCTCAGAGCCTTAGCATTACTGCCATCTACTGGAAGACTATTGTTACCAGTACACCATGACAAAATGTGGCCGCAACCATTATCTCTACATTTAAGATTCTCAGTAGCTGAAGGCAATATGAACATGCTTATTAATATAGTCAATAAATAGATAGCTTTATGAAACAGAAACATACAGTTATTAATAACAGTAACAATGGCAATTCCCTGCTTTAATAACATACACACCATAACAGACATGGCCGCATCATTTGGAAAATGAGAACTTTATTACAACACACATTGTATATTCCAGTCACTTTCAAAGCATGTCACTTATAGTTAGTCAAGAAACTGGCTGCAGTGGATATAAAGCCGAGTATTGTAATTGCGAAAAACAAAGCACGTGCCCATTAACATCCATTACCTCTGGAAACTTCACAACACACACATAGTAGTTCTGAGCATGCCAGAATCCTGAAAATACCTTGCATAATAATGTACTGCACAAACTTGTATTGCATATTCACGTACTGTACAAAATCAACAAGCTGTTCTGTAATATAACTTAAAAACATCAACCAGGTTTAGGAGCAAGTTCGGTATGCTGTAGTTTAAATGGTAAAATGACATCGGGGTAGAACTGAAGGTGCATGATAAACAGCCATACATATATGGACATATCTGCTCAAGTCCCAGACATGAAAACACTTGGAAAAAAGCACCTGTGACAAATCAGTATTAAGGCAAACATGACACTTATGTAAAAAAGAGGCAAACAAATTAGCTAAAATAATATGTGAGCTGCTACATTAAAACGTTAGAGCTTTCATCACTTCCTAACTGATTGTATACAACATGGAATGGGAACTTCCTGCATTGGACATAAGGTGTTTATGTACAGACTAAAACACAAGTTGTAGAACACACATGGGTGTAATACATCATAACAGAGGAAGACCTATTGAAGTGATATTAAGGGCAATGTAGACTCCAAACCACCATCCAACGAGTTATGGTATTGGTTTTTACATCAACATACAGGACCATTCCCCCCCAACAGCCTCCACAACTTTTGATTCTGCTTGTGCAAATTTAAACAGATGCACTTGTAGGCCCGAAGTTTGAAAACAACATGTAACAGTAATTGAATTGGCTAAATCACACACATACAGATGCTTGGAATGAGTTACTATGACAGCAAAGAAAAGTAATTTTGCTTTGATTCTTCATTTGGGTGAAGTGACCCTTTAGCACTTCCTTGCAAGCAATGCATAAGACAAACCGATGAGCTGTGTAGCAATTGTGACCCTGACAGTACATACATAGCAAACTGTCAAAGACGCAAATAAAAATAAATACTTGAAATCAAATTCTACATGTATATCTAAGACCATTGCGTGTCAAATTTCTTCCAATATTTTCCACCCTTGTAATATCACTAACCACATGTTTCATCTATTAGAAAAGATTCCAAACAACTGGTCTGAGGCATTAACCCCGGTCAGGGATAGACTGGCATGTTATGACATCCGAGGAGTCAAAACAATCTAAAATATTTCATTTTTTGGTAATTATCTAAACGGGAAGATTGCATGCGTCACACGTTATATCAGATTGTAGAGATCTATCGTCTTCAAAATACTGTACGTCTTTTGGATATACTATACATACATATGAAAATAGACTGTGTAGATTGAAGAGAATCTAAGATTTTAAGTCACACTACGATTTAAGGAGGGGGGCATGAAGAAGAAGAGAAGGAAGAAAAGGTCAGCAACACATTTACAATCTCAAATTTCTCAGATATTTACAAAAACAAAGACTTTGTATAAAAAAAAGTATACATCTAGGAAGAGGGTCTGTGCCACAACTGATACATGAGCAAATGATGCAGATTATCCCTCTAGTCTCAGGGCAACAATGAGGACATTCAGCACACACACAAGGCAGAGTTGTGGTGCTGTGGCAGGATACCGTGTTCTTCAGAGGAGCTTATTTCTCTCTTTTGAGCGTGAGCTTGACGGGTTTGCTCAGTTTGTTCATCGTTACGGGGCGTCTCCTGGGGGAAACCTTTGTTGAAGCACTGGCAAAGCGGACAATGAGGACCTTTGAGTTCAGGGTGTGTGTGTGGAAAATGGCGAGACCTTTTCAGCGGAGGAGCAGAAGCAGCGCAGTCCATTTGGGTTGTCGAGTCTTGCTTTTCCAGAACGGTCACAGAACCGTCGGAGGGGTGCAGCGTGGCTCTCACAGAGTCAACATCAGGTAAGAGCTGTGCAGTGGCACAGAAAGCTGCTTCGTACAGCCCAAATGCCTGCTCCAGAGCTGTGGAACTCTCTCTGAATGGGGAGGGAGCATTCACTGCATCACTCCACTGGAAGAAAAAAAAAAAAATCAAAAACAAATTTAAATAACATTTTAATCAGAAATTAGTTCATTAAAAATAAAAATAGATCACTTAAAATTAAAGCGTAAAAGAAAAAAGAAAAGAAAAGCAAAGAGCCATTCATCAAACTAAAATTGAAAATGAGACACAGATGATTATGATACAAATGATAATGTAGATTGTAGAGAATGTATGAAGTAAATACAGATATCTGACTTTCAATTAAAAGAATGTCGAGGCCAAAGGGTGATTAAGAGCAAGCATTGTCAATTCTATGTCTTGTATCTACTTACTTATTGCTTTAATATATAAGTTTATTCAAAAGTACTAAAGAAGTAATAAGAAACCTTCTAAGAGAATCCCTCTCCTCTAAAAGTTACAGAAAGTACTATTATAACTATAGAAAGTACTATTATAACTATAGAAAGTACTATTATAAATATGATAGTAGTATCACGTCTTCAGATAATGTTTTTGTGAAAGGGGACCAAATTCAGAATTTGCAAAATGGCACGAATTTTTTTAAATCAGTTGTCAACTGTTAGCTAACTTTGGTAAATACTGAGGAGACGCATTATAAAAAGTTATCAGCAGCTCTCCGCTGCAGCTAACTGATGCTCCAAGCAGAGAAGACTAACCAGCTATAAAGGAAATTTTTCATTTTTATATGCACACGTCTGAATATTTGCCAGCAGGTTCAACAATACAAGCCCAGCTCTTCATCTAAAAAGATACACTAAATCATTGGCGGGTATGTTGCTGACACTCTGACACACTTTTATAACTGAGCATTCACCTCACTACCACTCCAGGCATGGCCATCCCTCATGTTCTTCTCCATATATCTCATCTTCTTCATAAAACATGTCATCCTCATTCTCCGCCTGTTGGCCCCGAAAACAAAAAGTGATTCATTGAAACTGCTGGTATGACCTGAAGTAAAACAAACACGTCGACTACAAGCCTTCGTTATTTTAACTGGTGACAGTATTGAACAAAATGACAACAGGGATGGACTGGAATATAGAAAAGGACAACACGGTGAATAGCAAACGACGAACAAATGCACAAAAAATGTCAACAGTGATCCACTCTCCATTTGCCTGCATGACCTATGTGATTCATCCTAATAAAGAAAGAAAGCTATGGCACACACCTTTGGGAATTCACATGTGTTATAAGTCGTGCCTGGGTAAGGAACATGGTCAATTCCTGTAGACATGTCAACGACAATCTCATCTCGATGCATAGGGATAGGCCGGCCTTCGCGCTCCTGTAGGGCCAGGACAATAACTGTTGTGTTGTCCGCGCGGAGCATGCGCTCTTTCCAAGACAGCAGGGCTGTGCAACCCAGTTGGTAGGCACAGGACATTCCCTTTGGTCCCTGGAAACAAAAACAAGTGACAGAAAAAGAGAAACAGAATGCTTTTGTAAAATCATGTTGCTTTAAGACTGTAAATTCTATAGCGTCCAGAGCCCAACAAAAGTGTAACTACTTTAAACGTAAAAATCACATTAGACATCATAATTATGTACAATTACGTACCACCATTTTGTCATGGCTCCAACACATATTAACCGCAGTCTTGGGTGACATCATGTTCCACAGTCCATCACTGCCGAGGATGATGTAGCGATGGCGTTTGGGGTCAAGGGTCATCACGGTGGTATCAGGCTCTGGAGAGACCACGAACTCCCCACTGTAGAAATCGTAGCTCCACAGATCACCTTTCAACACAGAAGCAGACGTCGTCTCTTTTGGTGGAATGATTGCAGCGAGAAATTGGTCATGAGTTCAAGTGAGTATAATTTTATGGACACGAATCTAGACAGTGTGTCATCTATACCAAGGGATCGGGCCACGGCTAAGAAGGGGATCTGGTCAATGACTGTACTCCTCCTCACAGGGCCGTTATGGGTCAGTCTCGGTCTCTTCCACACAACACGGTTCACCCCAGATTTCTTCATTACACTAGTTACACAAATAACAAAAAATTTTTTTAAGCTTGCCAGAAACTGGTGAAATGCATGCAAAAAAACAAACAAAAAACAAAAACATTAGCCCTACATGTGATGTTATTTTTCTGATGTGGTAATATGACTTCATCTTGACACATCCACAGAAGAACTCTTCTATGAAGTTGTGTTCGCCAACTCACCTGCCACCCAGTCGTTCGATCCTCTCTTTTTCTTTAGGAAGTTCCGGTTTATGGTCTTGCGTTAGTTCAAGAGCCTGGAGTGCGATAACGGAGTCATTTTCCTTCACTCCAACGACTATTGCAGAATCTCCTACATGGGCAACGTACATGTGAACTCCTCGGATCACGATCACACTGGCCGTGGTGCCCGATGTACTGGGGAGGCCGGTGATAGTCTTCGGCCACTCGGCTATAAGGGAAGAAGATAAACAAAGTAAGTTAAGTGATTAATGTTACTATCTGGTCAAATGTGGTCTAAGTTTCTATGTAAAACAGTAGCATGAGTGACGGCAGCACAATAGCCAAATCTTAAAATAGTCAGTTATGAAGAACTAGCTCTGATTTATTCCATTACAACAATAAAACTGCAACATAAAGGCTAATGAAGTTGAGGTAGTAGCTCAGTCAGTAGGAACTTGACTTGGGAAGTCCTCTCACTCTAACACCTCTCCACTAGTGTAATGTCCATAGGTCATCTGTGTGTGCATGTGTGATGAACAAAAAACGAACTACAGAGAATAAGTATAGCTGCTATACAGCGGTGAGTCAGGAACGGGCGTTTAGAGGAGGAGGAGGAGGAGGAAGTGTTTTCATTCTGCATGGATCTTGAACTCACAACCGTTGACACCAGAGACAGATTATGTTCATTTTGGGTTATCTAGAGTGCTGTACACGTTTGCCCATGTATGCGAGAGGAAGACGAAAGAGAGGAAGAGGAAAATGATGGAGGAGACTAATGACAAATACATGAGGGTTCGTCAGCGGAACTACCCAAACCGTAACCACGAAACATGCATGTGTTTGATGTTTCCCTGCTCCAACACACCCGATTGAATGTAATCAGGCGTCTGCAGAAATTAATAATGAGCTGATCATTTGAAACAGGTGTGCTGGAAGAAGAAAACGTGTAAAACATGCAGGGCAGGCGGCCGCCAGCACAATGCCCGACTAGATATGAGATGCCGTCTGCATTCCAGGCAGGGGTCAAACTCACAACCTTAGACACAAAAGGGCAAGTCTGGATGTTCCTGAGCAACCTGCCAAGCGAGAAACCATAGACGGCTTCACATTATAACTTAGATTGCAAAAGATCTGTTATCAGGATTTCAAATCAAATTCCTCTCATATTTTGAATTGTTGCTTGGTAGCTCATCCTCCTCCGCACCTATATTTCATGTGGGGTTCCACAGGGTTCTGTTTAGTTTGACCTCTTTTCGGACTTAACCTGCTCTTATTGGGGGAAATCATTCAAACTCACAACATCTCCTATCACTACTATCCAGGTGACACCCAGAACAACGTAACGTTACGTAACTGGTTGGCTCAAAATCTGAGTCTGTTTCATTAAGCATGGTGACCATAAACCAGGTTTACGTTAATGCATGTGGCTCGTTTTTGAGAAATGTCGTTTCATATGGCAGGAGTTTGGATTTCTGCTGTAAGTCATTGAAGTACACATGGAAGGGATTTTTACCCATTTAACCATGCTGAGCATCCTTGCAGACAAGCCTCTTGCCTTATTCTGATCAGACTAGTGTTTAATGAGCAACTTAACCATTCCACCAAACAGACTGAAAAGAATACCATCCAAAACTTCACCTTGGTATTCTTGTTTTGTCCATTTGTCCAGCATTATGTTCTGTGACTGTGGACACACACGGTTTACTCTTTATCTTTTGTTTTGTTTGGAGTTATACAAACATGTTTCTCCTATTACCCATTGATCATCTTGTATCTACTCCCATGGTTAAAGCATTCAGATATATGTCGACTCTGAAAATGTGTTGTGGTCAGCTGACGGCTCACTGTGTTAATTTGTAATGGGATGGGCCAGTCGGCAGATGGCTTATCATCATGCCAGCGGGACGCTACCTCACGTGAAAGCTTTCTATCATAATTATGACCAATACACCATATATCACAGACAGCAGGACAAATATAGGGGCAAACAACAACCTCAACTTGTGTTACTTACGTAGCTCTTTCCACATAGCATGGTGACAGGCTATAAACCCTTTCCGAAGAGCCGCACACACTTCACTGTGATCCTTAGACCAAAATCCCCGCTGCCTCTTCAACAAATCCCACAGATTCTCTTTGGCGAAATGTGCTGCTTCTCGACCCCCGTGACCATCAAACACAGCGAAAAACGCTACGGACTTCTTCGTGTTGACAACATGCTCTGTGACTTTTTCGTGCGATACCGGTTCACTGTTGCTGCCACAGTCCTCATTTGACAGACTCTCTACCCACATTTCAGACACCGGTCCAGATTCGGCAGCCACTATGTGGTCGTGTGTCTCGTCCTCCATTTGTTTGGTGGGTTCATTTTCGGCTTTTCCCGGTCCTCCATGTCTCTGCGACTTTGGATAATCTTCGACTGACGACGGCGTCGGCTCATACTCGATTCTTATCTCGACAACATCCTCCATGTATTTCCTCCCTCCTTGCTCGGAGAATGCACTCATACGAAACACTACTGCCTCGTCCATGATTGTGAACGCCTAATGATAATTACTTAAGCAATAAAAGGGCACATGTAGTTGCTAACTGTAGCTTGCAAGCTAAATGTTTGAACCGATTTTGCCGCGATTGTATGGCCGAAGGCTTCCTTCCTTTTTGTTTATCTTCTCCGAGACGTCCTGCTGTACGTAATGACGTCAGATTTTCCAGCTATCAGCTTCGCAACGACGCACGCATGACTAATGCTGCATTTACGGCGTTAGCTGAAATCGGAATTTAACCAGCGACCGCATCGCAGTCCACAGACATCGTAAGTGGATATGTTGTTGCAGCCATTTTCACGGCTCATCCTCAAGTCGTGGTAGGGAAATTCCAGCTTTTGTTTTATGTCTCTTTGCGTTATTATGCTTTATAGAAGTCACATGAAAAGGCTTGCAAGTTGCTCGTGAAGACTTGACTTTGATTTGGCCCCAAAGTACATCACACTTTGAATCAGACCTGCTCTGACTTTTTCATATTTAAATGGCTTGTCTTTAATGACCCCAATATTTTGCACCCAAAATTAAGTTTGATTTTTGCTTGAATGAATAAAGTCACAGAAGGAAAAGCACAAGTGAATGTTAATGAAATGAATTACTTAAATTTCAACCAGCTGCTGTGTTTTCATAGTCCTGGTATTGTGCATGCTAGTTCAATTTCACACTGCAAGGGGTCACTCAGTTACTTACATGGAATAGAGCCAATTACTATGTAATTGGTAACACCTGTTTGTTTCCTGCAATGCTTTTTGTATTTATGTGACAGAGAATCTTGTCATGGTTTATTATGTTTTTATCTTGTTTTATCTTGTAGGAACTTGTGCATGTTCTAGAACAGTAAAACATCTTATCTCTCAGATGAGGGTACATGAATATATGTATACCACATACAAATCAATTATGTGGTTTAATTGCCTCTATTGCAGTCTGTCATAATTTATGTTTTTGTGACAACTGGAGAATTGATTTGCCTTGGAAATTTTTTTTCGCAAAGCCAAGAAATATTTCCTCCTCAAGGTTCACTCAAAATCACAGTAATTCATTTAAATGTGTAGTCCTAAAAAAATCACTTAACACTATACTTAATGTTCTATAATTAAAATTGGGCATGCATGCAATGCTATGAATGGTACCTGGGTTTTGCATGCTGCATGATTGTAATGCTAATTCTAGTTTAGTTATAAAGAAAAAGACATGAATTGTGTTGCAGTATAGGCATTCAGTATTAAAAAAAATCTAACAGTTTTCAAAAAACAAATCAAAATAATTATCATAATCTGGGTTTTATTTCTACACATGTGGTGTGTTGGCATGAGATCTCTATCTAGCAGTGCTACTGTAATGCCAGGTGGAGGCAGTGTTAATCCTTATTTCCCTACCTTTATCCCCATTTTTCACAGAAGTTCAACAAACAGAAACGAACATCTATTTTATCAAGTGAACATTTCATATATACATACATTTTATCATTGCATGGTCATCATGCAGAAACAAGCGTTGCATTTATTATTATCACATTCACAAGGTAGACCCAGCTGCGAGATGTGGTAGTTGAGATTGGACTGAAGTAATGCTATTTTCATTATAAATACCGGTCTTTAGGAATTTCATGATCATTTTCAAATCTTTGGTTTGCTTTGTGGTGCCGCAGTGATTAATGTTTAATAGAAACTGTCTTAAAAGACAAAATAGATGCACCTTTCTAAAGGAGAAAATAAATTCTTGTATTCATATATTCTGAAAAATCTTGAAGCCTATTTATGTAGTTATATATATTCCTCTCACAACTCAGCTTTGTGGTTTGCTGAAGGATTTCTTTTATTCTTTCAGGAAAAATCTATATATCTGTATGTGTGTGAGAAAGAAGGAGGCAGACACTAAATGAGAGAGAGAGAGAGAGAGAGAGAGAGGGAGGATACACATGTTTGAGAGGAGAAGTAGGACTTTTGCTCATTATGCTTTCTCTCAGAGTCTTTATACCTTTTCATCCCTTAATACCCAAAGCTCTAACCTTGACTTTATACTGGAAACTTGTTATTTTAGCTCTCTTTCTTTCTTTCTGTCTTTCTGTCTTTCTTTCTTTCTGTCTTTTTTTTTGTACTCTTTAATATCCATTAATAGCCCAGCCCTTAGAGGTCCTGTCTACACACAAGCCACTATTACAGACGAAGAGGCAAAATGATTTCCATGTAAATGGTGTCAGAATGTCATTTTCAAGTGAAGCTGCTGAGAAAATGAATTCCTGAAGACGAGAGAGATTACCAAGGGGCAGTGACACCTGGATTGCATTCTCATAGATTCCCCGTGCAGCTCTTGTATAATGGTCCATCCATAAAAACAGCTTTGTTTGACTCCCTGACTGTGGAGATGCTGAAGTGTCAGTCAGGCCAACCAAAGAAGAGAGGAAAAGGGTCTCAAATATTACCATATAAATGTGTGATATTATGACCACTGGTTGTTGTTTTTTTGTTGTGTGTGTGTGTGTGTGTGTGTGTGTGTTAGAGCAAGAGAGAGAGAGAGTGTATTGATATAATTAGTTTACATAGTTCAACATAGGCTAAGCCACAAGGTAAATAAACTGCACTTGGACCTCTGTGGACCTCGAGATGGCCCATTAGTCAATGTGACAGGTTTATTATAGAGCTAAAGAAACAAATATTAAGATCAATAATAGAATAGAGCAAAGAGAGGCTTCGACCAAGGGTCATCAGGTTTCTTAGCCCCTAATCCAGATCAATTTTATCGTTTTTAACGGCGAAGAAGACACACGAGGAATACGCCAGAACATTCACAGAAGTTAGTGCAGAATAAAGACTAATCATCTCCCTGCTACTGTGTGACTACCCTTAAATAACTTTATTGTGAGAAGTGAAGCACTGAAACATTGCAACAAAATTTAATGAGCTCATTTGAATAGATTGAATAAATACATGATATAATATTGTAACTGAATTACATTAACACAATGCTTGTCCTCATCCAGACTTTATTTGTACAGCTATTATTCACGAGTCATGTGTCTGCAACAAGTTATTGCAGTAGCAATGAATGAAACAAACAGTTAATGTTGCTGCTAAACTGCTTTCTAAAATGTTCCACTGAGGAGAAAACATCAGAAAGGTTGAAAGGATTCATTGTTGTGAGCATCACGGCAAATCATTTAAGAGATCATTCTGCATCCTCCAAATACCAAGCATGATTTTTTTTATTAATAGCTTTGCACACTGTCCATCTTTGTGTGTCTCACCCCAGGTCTCAACCACAACTGATTTGGCCACTTGGTTCTGACCATTTAAGCAGCATTCTTGTGAGAGACGACCATGTGTCCTCTTGAGGTGATTATCTTTCCAATGTCACGCTCTCAAATCTGCTCCTGCCAGCATGATAGATAAAAAATATTGACTTGAGGTTAATTCAAAACTGCACTGCTGACTTAGATGAATGATCTTGATAAGAGTACAGTTGATAAGAGCGCAGTTGAAAAGAAAATTGTCTTGGGTCACATGCCCTGATGCCCCTCAGTTGCAGCATCGGACTCTATGTGTTTCACCATCTTCTCTTCTACAGAAGAATTATAGGTTAGAAATCTTAAAGGTCACAGAGCTAAATGTCCATCTTTATGGATTTAGAATGCTCTTAAACTCACGCGTGAAAATAAACTTTTGCTGTTAAATTGAAGTGAACATAACACATAATCATATACCTAAAACACTTCTGTGTTTGCCTTTGTCTAATCCTCGGAGTCCATCACTTTGCTCTATGGTAGATTGACTTGAATAAGTAGGTGGTGATGAGCAATGTTGCGGATCAATACTCCTTTTGTTGCACACATCATTACACAGAAGAAGATGCTCCCATCAGTCATTGTGGACATTATTTTAACGAGATAAAAGTAATAATTATTGTAAATTATATCAATTTGATTTGAGTGAATTGATCATTCTAAAAAGTATACGGAGTACATGTATGACGAGTGGGAACCTAGAAAAGGTTCCCCAGACATACAAGTCAGCTAGAATAAAAATTTCAAAATCTATATTGATGTTAATGTATTTGTCTGAATTGGGTGTTTTCCTGCCTTGTATGCATGCACAGGTTCCAGCAGCCCCTCTCTATACACCCAGCTGAGTTGGAATAAGCAGGTGGCAAACATGCAGGAGAAACATTTCAATTCCACTCAGTGAAAGAGACAGAGGCAGGCTGGTTTTGGTGCAGGTGAACGTGGACCCTGTGGGATGGTTTTCTGCAGCTTGTTGGCCACAATGAAACAACTCACACTGTGAGTCTCCACCATTTGCTGCAGGAAGCTTGAGCTACGATGCTTCATTGGGAATACCATCAAACATGCAGCATACTGTGTATATGCACACTGAGCTCCAAATTATGTCAAACCACGGGTAACAACAGCTGAACGTGCAATACAGTGGGTCATAATGAATAACAAATACCTGAGAACTGTTGATGCTGGAAGAAATGCTGGTCAATGTTCACTCTAGAAATACTCCAAAACACTCGCTATTCAGAATGTACTGCACATTAATACAGGTTTAACAGGTCACTTAATAAAAGCATTCAGACTAATCTTCAACATGCCTCATATTAGTTCATGAAAAAAGGAAACATTGGAAAAGGACATCCTTTTAAAAGAAATTTAAAATCAAATCAAAATGGTAGCTTTATTGTGGATATTCTACATTTCTAATGTCCTTGAGTGTCTGAGGTGTCAAGCTTGATCCATAAGTATGAATTGTGTGAGTGCAGCCTTAGGACCCTGAGGATATTGGACCTAGGGTGCTGCAGAGGTAGGTTTGTGATTTGTATGCACCCCATCTGATAGCGTCTCCTGAATCACAGATGGATTATTTAGGCTTTTCCTTCACCAAAGGCTCTGTCTTTTGATTGTCTCTCTCTCTCTCAGTTTTTACAATTCAACGTTGTGTCTTGTTTCTGTCTCTGCCTTCATTGTTTGGTACTTGGATGCCTCAAAAGCACACACTGGCAGAGATTTTGTCTTCACCGAAGAAAATGGAACAGTGATGTTGGAGGAATAACCTGTAGGGGTAAGTTGTAAAGTTGTACTCATATTTTTTTATTAGTGAGGCTCTGTTAGTATCTGTAGTAATTTCACTATTGTGAGTGCAGATGTTTTGGCTTCAGAGGGAATATAACCTTTTCCCTGGCCATTGATTCATACAGAAGCAGATGCTGTCCACATGTTGTAGTGCTGAAAGTTATTTGTGGCTAATTCAAATTTGTAGTGAATCTCATTTGTATTCTGATGAGTACATGCTGCTAAACAAGCAATGATTGCAGAGTGCACCACTAATTCTGGCACGTATCTATTTAGTTTGACTGATGAGATGTTAGAAATCAAGTCTGTTTCATTAAATTATCAGAAATTTTACCATGATGAAGCTAAATTAGAGCTTAATTCCACTATAACACACATTAATCTGAATGCAGTGGATGGAAATATGTTAAAATGCATATGCTTAATTATGTATACTAAGCATGTATTATACATTTATTCAAATCTAGGTAAAACACCTCACAGTTTTCATATCGATAATAACTTTATCTCTATTTATGGTTTCTGATTTCTGTTTTATTTTCTCAAAATCCTGGTGGATTAAGCTATGGATGCACAACAGTTACCACACTTACATTTAAACAAACCCATATTTTTAAGGGTCTCTTGATCTGTTGGATTTTGTTTATTTGGCTGTACTATCAATACAAAAACTCTTCATTGTAAATATGAAGTTGCTCTTAACTGATTCTACATTGCTGTACTGTTATAATGAGAGCATTGACTGAAAAATCCCATGTCAAATCGAGTGGAGTCAGTGGATTCAATTCCTATTAAATCCCTTAATCTAAATGCCCTTCAGTGGGCCTGAGGTGTTTATCAAGGAGAGATGAAGCAATGGTTTGGTGCAGTATGGTCACCAATATTTTTGTCATTCCACTCAACACATTCTTTACCAAATATTTATACAGCTATTAATACACTACAGCAAACATATTTTCTTTATTTTTTGCAGATTAAAATGCATCTAACGGCATGTTTAGTTGTCTATGGTCTTGATTGTGTTATATCAGAATCATTCATCTTCCGGGGTCAAGGGTCACTGCCCCTTGTGGCTAGACCAAGGGATCATCTGATACTTCCCAGGTTAGTTTTTTTCCCTTCACAATGCCTGTCCGACCAACTATGACTTGTTACCATGAGCCCTGACAGAGTTCTAGACATTCCCTCTCATACTTTCAATATCCCTTGTCTTGCTCCGATAGCTCCCTTAATGCATTATAGTGGCAGTGGTGGAAGTCCATATTTGACTCCCCATCCATCTCCCCAAAAGACACGACTATGTGTCTGAGATAACTGCCAGCTGTTGATAAGAACACGAGGAGGCAGTGCACCCTGTATAACATTAACAGTATGTGATGTATGACTTTACTTGATTGACATTAATATATGCAGGTTGTTTGTGTGGTGTATGTACATCAGATTTCCTAATCTGTCTCAAAAGCGTAAGCCTCTTCCTCCACATAGCTCCCACTGTTGCCTTGATTTAGACTCCAGTTCATGTGATATTCAGTGAATCATACTTCCTGGTTGTGCCCCGCTGTTTTCACCCATGCAGCACAGTTGCTGATTAACTATCACACTTTTGTCGAGATGTATACAGATTTATGTTTAGCCTTAAATAAGAGCATCTGCAAAAATAGCCAATGCAATAATAACTTTACAGTGTTGTGCAATGGTATATATATATATATATATATATATATATATATATATATATATATATATATATATATACGTCAAGCATGTATAATGAATGAAAATATATTTTTAGAACTACTAAGTTAGAATTTTATTTTTTTCGAACACTACAGATGAGTCCAAATTAAAGTGATGAGTTGAATGTAAGTATATTCACTGCATCTTTTGACATGACATACCTGGTATATAATTTTGTATTGCGCGCATCTGTCTCTGTGAGTAGAGGGGATTGAACCTGGGAGGGGGGAAAAGATGGGGAGGGGGATGCTGAAAGTTGATTCTGTTCACGCTCCAGTGCTCTCTGCAGTATGTGATCTGTCTGCTGTGGTATGGGGGAGCTCCTGTTCTGTCTTATTGACAATATGTTAGATGGTAAGCTGTGATTATTCCCCAGTAGACGGAAGGAGGAAGGGGAAATCAGTAGTCCTGTCTCCTTTGATCTGCAGACTCTCCCTGTTTGTCCATGCAGTTTGACTAATAGATATTTATTGTCATTTCGTTCAGTACAGGCTGCTTTGCAGGTGTGCATGTTTGTCCAGTCATAAGGACATCAAGGGGTGTGTATGTTATTTTGCTTATATTATTACCGATGAGACCAACACATAGTTATATAGAAAAATGCTCTTATCATTGAACTTCTACTGTATGCCTAAAAGCACAGAAGATACAGTGAGGTAAACAGGAGCATTCGATGACTGCAAACCTACAGCAAAGCTGAGCCTTACCTCCAAAGGGTCCCCTCTCCCAACAAGTTCCTTCTCATTAATATGCAACACCTGTGTTTAGATTCATTTACCATGAAAACATGCACCTACAACTTGGATCTAACCTGTTCCCATGTCAGATTCCAAGGTATCTCTGATTAAAGTTTCATGCATACCTGTCTCTGACTTTTTGAGTTAAATTGCTGTCCCCCAAAAAATCATGGATCCACCTCTAGTGGTAATTTATACAGTAAGCTGACAAAGAATACTGCTAATCTGTACATACTAAACCCCTAACTTGTTTTTTGTTCCCTAGACCCATCCCTTTCTTAGTCCTTTCATATCAGGTTTTAGATGTCTTGGAGTTATCACCATAATACACACACATTGAGGTGTTTTTTTCTGTTTCATTCAAATCACTTTCCTCTCAGTGACATTTTTAATTTATTGTTTTTGCCTCTAAACCCACTTTTACCATTTTCCTTTCTGTATTCCCCATAGATATGCTAGGAAAAAAAAGAAGGAAAAACAATGAGATGTTATGATGATCATACACAAAATGTAACCTTCCCTGCTCATTATAACAGTAATATATCCATGTGTGGATGTTTGTATCAGCAGATTTCAAAATGAATGTTTTTCATTCTGAATATTATACTACAATGTGACATTATTGGTTCTGGCTTTCATAGCTTTTGAAACATCAGCATTTTTACTAGATGGAGCAAACATTGTAAAATCTTTAGGTTATTTTATCTCGCAACAGGATAGTTTTTTTTTTAATTATAGTGTCATGTTGGCCTATTGGAATACGCCATGCATAATTAAAATATTATTATAAAACTGATCCAGAATGAAGAACTTATGAGATGAACAAATGATTCAGAATTTCTAAAAATGATGAATACAAATTCATCCCTCAATACATTCAGACCTCTGTATTTACATGAAAATGTAAAAACATACATAAGTACTGTAGTATATATGTAGGCTTCCTTTAATGAAAGACCTCAATCACAAAAACTAAGCTCCTTTTGCTTCTCATCACTGTGTGCAGTGTATTCAGTTTTTGCTCAAGTGTTTGGCGTATTAACAATGTTGGCTGTTGTACATTTCTCAGAACAATTAAAGTGGAGCATGGAGCTGGTGGACACTGGGTGCCAAGACATCCCAGGAATCTGGCTGTCCATTAGACAGCCAGGATGAGTCGCAGAGCTGTTTGTTCCACAGATGGCCGATCAGTACAACTGACTTCTTATTTCTCTCGCCTAGCGCTGTCACCGTGTCTCATCACAGCTCCTACTAGAGGGTGTGTTTTTTGGTTGTGTGTATGTGGAGATATGTCTTTGTATGGGGGGCTTGGATTGGGATTTTCAGCAGGTAGATGTGGACATGTTAGTATGATGCTGGACTTGGATTATATGTATGACCACATGAGAGTTTGATAATTTGGTGAAGTGTGTGTATGCACAGTTTTGCATAAAGCCAACAGAGAGGGAATCTCTAGTAATCTTCATTCCCTCGCTTTGTATGGATTTGGATCAGAATGAAACAGACAGACTCAGAGTTTTGCTGCGTGCTGGGTGGGATTCAGAGGAAAGTCCATCTGTCTTCCTCTCTTCTTCATGACGAAATTTCACACAGGAAAATGCTTGTACATAATGCTCGCCAGCAGGTTGAAATGGTGCGTTGGTGTGATTTCACTTTGTGAATGTAATTGTATAAATCTCCTTATGACTAACAAAAAACGTTGACCATAAAAGGATTTTATGATGCTACTAATGGTGTTATAAAACTCTGATATTCAAATGTCATGTTTTTCTTATGGCAATACTCACTGTAGAATGACAAACATGAGTTCCAGGTAGCAAATATACTGTAAACCAGCAAACCACAAAATAATCAGCTTGAAGCCAAGCTCTCAAGTTCAGCTCACAGGCGATGTCCAACAAAGTTATAAATTGGACCTGTCTCCTGATTCCAGGTTTGTTAAGGCCTTCTTGAATGCAGGCTGGGCCATCGGGGACCATGCTGGCTCTACAATCACCAATCGTATTCCTTCTCACCAGCCTGCTCTGTGTGAACCAGCTGCAGCAGCGCTGTGTTCTAGGCACTTCAGGTGAGAATCTTCATTCTTATTCTGGCAATATTCTGTCTTTCTTGATGTGTTTTAAGATGAGACAGTGTTGACTTTGATCCTTATTCTGTCATTAAAACTTGAGGTGCATGCATAGTTTACAAAGAGATTGCATTATCAAAAAAAATAAATAAAACAAATGAAATAAATAACACTAGTTTGGTGTCAACTAACACTGCAGACTCGTCTTGGGATCTCAAAGCAGGATACCCTTACCCTTTCTGGTAATATGACAGTTATTCTGAAATCCTGATCAAAAGGTATGTTTCAGACTCACTTATCAAGGTATTACAGAGATGCCAGCTTTGGATCTCTGAAAAATTATGTTCACCAAAACTTCAATAGCACATTTTACACATGTGCACTTATGCTGTCCTCTTGTGGCCAAAGACTTAAAGGCATGGAACACATATGTAGATTTATTGTTTCTTAAATCCATCCACAACTTGTTTTTTGCCCTTTGTTGAGTGCAATCTTCTTTTCCCCCCTTTACCTCTATTCATTTAGTGTTACAGTGATTATGTGAGTAATAATAAAAAGCCTATAGTCTCATTTAATGAGATGATTAACAACATACTGCATCATGTTTGGTTTTAGCTACATTACTAACTTCCATATAGCCACAGTCACAGTTACAGCTTTGTTAATGTTTGATTTTTATGTTAAATGTTTGCATTTGCAACGACTCAAACTTACTGTAAATTCTGTGCATTCCACAAGACACATTGACGATCAGCACAGTGATTATAGCTGTTATGCATGGCTTTTAAATGAAAACATATGTTAAAAAGAATCTGCACTCCAACATGACATGAAAAAAACAAACAAAAAAACAGAGAAATATCTTTGTTACTGCTTACTGGCTAGAAATCCAATGAATTGGTGACGTGGTAGCACCATCTGGTGGTATAGCTGTCGACCACATCCATGACTGTAAGTTGCCGCAGCCCAGCAGCCATCCACTGTAAACATCGGTAAATCACTGGAGACCTAATGGATGTGCATTCAAGCATTTTATTTATGAATATTATGTATGATTAATTTCTTTTAGATTGTGTTCATCAATAGAATGACAATTTGAGGACTCTACACTGAGCAAAATGTTTATTGATTGCACTGATTATTTTTCATTAGCAGTTACTGTAGGTGTATTTAATCTAACGATTTAGTTTCTACTTACACACAAGAAATTTTATTCCTCTTGCAAGACATGAATACTTTCATACACTTCACCTTTACGCCTGATTCAATTTGCATACCCCCTTCCTTTCATGTATTAATAAAACAATCACAAGCTAACTTCAACTTGATGAGTCACCATCAGACTTAAGTTGTATTTTTTCAGTTTCAGTGTCAAAAAAAAGGTTCACAAAAGTGCTTTTGTTGACATGTTGACACCCTGGAGAGTAATAGAATGTATTCAAGCAACTTATGTAGGTCTAACTAGTGTTTTTATTGTGACTTCTGCTATTTTGCAACACTTTTCAACATCTCTATGAATGTTGCAGTTCATCCATGTAAAATAAATTGAAGGTGTCTTCTTTCAGGTAACGGATGAAAAATGAACAATTAAATAAAAACTTTGTGAATCTTTTTGTTTTGTCTCGGACAAATAATCCTACAAATGACACTAAATTATAAATCTGCCAATCCAACTTCTAACAGGACATGATAAACAGAAAAACTGAAAAAAACCTTTTCTTTAGCATGGCTGCCTCATTAAAAGTTCCACATCATTCATCCACCAGTTTGATTTATTGATTTAGTTTCCTCTCATGGTTAAACTCAAGCCAGCAAAAAGAGATGTCCATGTTGCACATTGTTAAATTATGCAATTTTGTACATTTTGTTTTTAATTGCACAGATACAGATAAACACCGAAGGAACCGTGAGGTCGTCACCCAAACACCGGCGTCTGAACCAGCAACTGAACAAGACAACAGCTTTGGATACAAAGGTATCGATCGTCCTGAGCTAAATGTGATTTGTGCAATTTTGGTTGATCAAAAACAATAATCATAATCTCTTTTATTTTTTCTCGCATTTTTATTGATCGCTATACTGTAGGCTAGCGGTTTGTGAGACGATCCTATGTACATAATTCTTCATTCTCTTTTCATACACCGTGTTGTTGCTGCAGCCGATGCATCAGTTAAACCAATAGTCCATAATTAATCAATCAATCAAAAGTATTGCACCTTCTTCAAGTCAAAGACTACATGTGTATTTTACTTGCAGTTACTTGCAGAAGGTTGTTCAGTCTCCTGAATCTTGCCATTCATCAAATCAACAGATCTATTTTCCATTTACTTCTAAAAGGTACACTTTGTCTAGGTTTAGTCTTCTAAGAACAGTTTAAAAGAAATGTCTGAAATACTCGTGGAAAAAGCTAGTGAGTAAAGAGGTGCTCCAGATTGTGCTGATTCTATATTTGTCCTTTGAAAGATAAAATGTTGAACCCAATTCCCCTGAAGAGGACCAGTTTCCTTTTGCTGACAAAGACTCTAATACCACCTAATGCAAGTTCAGCAGCTGCAGACCTTAAGTGCTGCATCCAAAGCTAACACGGGTCAATCCCCTCTCCCTTTGCTTTGACATTTTATGGTAAGGGTCTTGCCATGGGATGCAGAGGGATAGAACAAAGCTGAAAAGTTTAGAAGCTCTTCCCTCCTTAAAACTTTTATGGTTTTTGTAAGATATCAAATTCTGACTACATGCTGCACAGTCTCTCTGACACCCGGAGCATAATTTAAGCTAACATGCAAGCAAATGAAATGCTAAAATAATGATAGGTTTTGGTCTTTTATCTCATTGGGCGCCATACAAATGTTTCTTTTCTTTCATGTAATCCAAACCGGAGCTTTCACATTGCTAGCGATGTAGTTTATGTGGCGCAAGCTGAGAGAAGGATTCTTTTTCTACCTGCTTTTTTCTCTCAAGCTAAAGAGCCTATTTTCTCCATGCCTGCTATCTTTGTGCCCAGCATGGGGAAAAAAAGAAAAGAAGACAGTGAGAATGTGAGAGGTTGAAACAATGTCCATGTCTTAATGATCCAGGTGGCTGCCAGTTCTCTAATTTGTAGGGCGGTAGAGAAGAACAGAGGCATGACCACTGCATCACTTTTTAGCAATGTGTTGTGGATGGTGAACATGAAGGCTGCTTATTTTTTCGCCTCAACACTACTGTATGTATGACCCTGAGCAACTACTGATGTGCAGTAAGCAGTACTGACAAACGGGCAAAAGATATAAAGGAAAATGACAGAGCCACAGAACTGTCACAGATAACAGACCATAGGGAGAATAGAGGCTCAGCACGGAAAATAAAAGCTGGAATGAGCAAAATAATGTTGTGAAAGATGCAGTAATTGGTGATGTTTTACGCAACAGTTTGGACTTGGCATTCACACAGCTTCTACAGTCCAGAGCATTTCACTCCTGATATCAGGTATGGACAAAGAACCTGAATGTATTTTTCAACTATAGCTGAGGATGATTTTGTGGCACTGTCGAGATTCCAAATTATTTATTCCTTCATATTATTTTGGGATTTGGCTCTGTGTTTTTTTTTTTCAGATATTTTCTCCCCTGGCTCTGAACCAGCTGGAGAGCTGCTTTAGAGTTAAATAAATAAATAAATAAATAAATAAATACAGGTCTCTGTACTTGGCTGTGTTTCCTTTAAATCCTTGCCATTTTACTTGCTGTGTTGCCATGAAGACGCAAATGTCTTTGTTACCATTTTAACCATCTGTTCTGGAAATGTTGGTGCATGGCATTGAGACCAATTGTAAATTGATAGAAGTCACTACCTCCACATTTAGCTGTGAGCATGCATAAAGCCATAGCTCCATTGTTGAATCTCTATCCTGTCGTCATTTATGCTATAACCCTACGGTGAATACAGCTAGTTTATTCCTGTCAATGTTATGAGATAAAACTAAATATGAAGTCATTACATGACCAAGATCACATTTTCCTCTGCAATACTAATATTGGACTTATACAGTCTCAGCCACAGTCACTTGGGGAGAGTATGTGAGCAATCAGACAGCCCTGTTGATTGCCTTGAGGAAACAGAAACATGGAAGCAAATCAAAGAACTGCGTATATGTGTGTATTCAATGCCAATGTTGCGACAAATATCTTGAATAGAGGAAAACTTGCAAGAAAGCAAAGAGAGAAGGATGGATGGTGTTGTTGAAAGGGAGAAAATAGAGTGCATATAAAGACAGAACTTTTGCTGGCACTGTAATTTCCCATTTTTTTTTATTGGCTGTTTACCAACTGTGATGGCTTAGCTTTGAGAGCAGGCTCCATTCAGCAGTACAACCAGTGGCCCACAATGGGCAATTAAAGGATTTGAGGCAAGAGGTCTGTGCAAAATTTCTCCAGGCTAAATGTGATTTTAAAGACCAGAGGCAGCACCGCTTTCCCCCGTAGTGTGTGAATAAGACAGTGAGATTGAATTTTGTCTAAATGCATAAAAGTCATTTCTTTTTTCCTGTAACTAACAGGATTGGATGTCAAGGCATGTTCAAGCATGCACATTTTATTGTAGAAATTATGCATGTGCTTAAATTGGTGAATGTTTGTAGAGTCATGCAGCCTTGCGTGCTTATTACACTGTGAAGGCAAACAGAATTACAACCTTATCAGTAATGTAACACTAAAAAAAACTAAAGTACTATTAAACAATGAGCTGTTGAAACTATCCTTGCACCAGACAGTGCTGCAGGCCTACAGCCAGCAGAGGGAGCGCTGAGCCGCTTAAATAAATAAAGACATCCTGAGGCTTCTAGACAGAGACTGCGATAAACTTTAAATTACTGATCTCTTTTAATTTAGAATGCACTTTATCACAGTACAGTTTCACTATAGTTATGGGATTTTTATGCTACTTCAACATGTTTGATATCAAGTCATAATATGTTCGGCATTATGTTTCTAATGAACTTAAAATTCAGTCCAATTTCTCAGTAATATGTTGAGAGAGATAGATGATGGCCGATGATTCTGCTGCCGGGTATGGATGAAGGCACATTTCTCTGGCTCATTAACAGGACTCTTACGATACCAGTCCCTTTATGTTTTAATAAGGACTCAGTGGAAGTGCACGTCACTCGGTCTTTATAGGAGGATGACATTTTTTATTAATCATTCATAAAGGTCAAATTATGTTCACTTTGAACTGCAGACACACTTGGAAATATTAACATATTCTACAATGATGTACACTTAAAACAAAGCGTTTTAATTGGTGCAGCCAATTAAATTCTCAGTGTGCTGCAGCCTGCAGCCATCCAATAAACTTGAAACAATTTGAATTATGGGACGATAAATCCTTCTATTGGACGTTAAAACTTCTATCCATATTCCATAGTTTTGCAGTTATTTTGTAACATTTATCAAGCTGCTGTAGCCTGGATCTTATCCAAAGCCAAGCCGAGCCTGGTGTTGTGAATGTATCCTTATGCGGTTAAATGGTGCCTGACTCGCAGGAATCTCCTCTGCGCAACAGAAAATCCTCTGACAGGGAAGGAAAACCAAACCCATCACTGAGCGCAGAGACGCACGGCGCCTCATCCAACCAGCGCCAGTCCCACTAAACCGGGTTGAAACTGCACATTTAAACCATTAAAGTGAGTCCAACTACGCGCGTCTGCTCTTTGGATTCTTGCTCTCCAGTCAGCCACGTAAAGCTTCTTGTGAATTGGAACTAACAGCGTATCTGATCACCGATGAATTCCGCGAAGTTATCAGCATTTGGAGGAGAGGAGTTGGACAGCTGTGGAGAAAATCAAAGTATTGCGTGGATTACTTCCCCAATAACCCACAACGATGTCTCCGATTGATCTGAACTTTGATTTAAGTAGATATCCACTCTCTGAGGAGCAGCTCTGAACATTATTATCTGTATTTTGTGCGGAGTTTTTTTTTTTTTTTTGGAACTCTCCACCCGGACTTCCATCATCGGCTCTACCGTAGAAGTTGTATTTTAGATGAAATAGACCACAAACAAAGTGCATTTTAACTGGATTTACACCGTCTCCAGCTGCTTTTGAATGATGCCTGCTTGTTTGACGGGATTTTATTTTTGTCTACTGGTATCTCTACAGATTTGTTCAGGTATGAGTTTGGAGCTTTCTTTATTTTGTCGGGACGGGAGGTTTAAAAACAAACAAACAGATAAAGTAGCCTGCTGAACGTGTAGTCTATTATGGAAAAAAATAAATCAAATAATATGTGCAACACAAAAAGAGAGGTGGGAGGGTGATGATGAATTTGCTAAGTTTGAGCTGTCATGGCATCCTGCAGCTATTTCAGCCACCCTTCCTCACAGTGTCCGCATGCGGCCCTTGACCCATGCAGCGTAATTGTTGAGAGAGACCCATCTATCTTTACAGTATAGGCTATGCCCTGCTATAATGAAGCATACTGTAGGCTATAGCTCTTATCGCACCGGTATAAATTAATTACCGCAATAAGGGGAAAAAGGGAGATAGAGTCAGGTTTTTACTGAGATAATGTTTTATTGCCATGATAACATCAGTGGTAGGGTAGCCACCCAATGCATGTGAGGTAGGACATATCATCTTCAGTCTCTGGTGGGTGCATGCATTACATGAGATGCAGATTAATGAGGAACATGAAGATTTCATTTCACAGTTGCACCAGTTAGACCAGTGACAATGTGTTATTTCCAATAGATGAAAAAAAAAGAAAGAAAAAAAGGCTGCATGCACTTACAATGTCATTCACTGCTAGAGGATTCAGGAAGAAATATTGGAATAAATGTATTCATTTTTGAAAGAGTAAGAGATTCCTTTGCACTCTGGTATTATAATGCACTTTGTAGTTTTTATTTTAACAACTCCACAGTAGGCCTACAACCCAGTATGACTGTTATGTTGGGATATCTGGTTGCTTTCTCTGCTGCAGACAGAGAGAAAAAAAAAGCTTGGGATCATGCATGCTGCGTATCAGCTATACTGTAGCTGCTGCATCTTTGTTGGAGGGTCAAGGTTCACTCTAGGGGAATTACCCTAAGCATAACGTTGATATAATACCGATAACACTGAAAACAGTCTTTTGTTGGAATGCTAACAACATACTTACATATCCACTTGAGTTTGTTGACTCACACACATTTTTCTGTAGCTTTGCTAGCATTAACTGCTGTGCCCCAGTCATCCAGCAGACCTTGCAGGTGTATCCATTGAGGAAGCATCAGGGACCACCAGCTCCTGCACCCATTAATAAATCATGTTCATTTCATGCAAAACATTGCAGCATCAGCTACAGCCACCTTGGTCCAGATATTAGAAAATCTTTTTTTTTTTTACCTATACGTATTGTTGTGCACAAGTTGGTTTAAGGGGCTCAGAGACGTTTGATCACACTCCATCAAAAATATATTATGAGTAATACCTAATCATAAAAAAAGAAGCTTTCATTTAACATATTTTAAGCCACTGAATCGATTTTTGGCTTGAGTGAAACTGCAGACTGAAATGGGAAACAATAATATCCAATTATAATTGTTGTGATTGTATTCAGCAGCAATCGTACAAAATTACAAGTCCCTGAAATTTCCCACTGGCGCCAGTCATGTTCACTCTGTAAGACAAAGACAGCTGTCAGTAACATTAGCAGAGGCCACAGACTGAAAAAAGAACAGCATATTTTCAGCACTACAGTTTTCGTAGTGTCTGATTGTGAGCGATGGCTTTATTTGGTGCCAGACTTACTTTCTTTGACAGATTGTTTCAAGGTTTTTGCTCTCAGGATGATTGAGATCAGTTTGCCTACTTCAGAATGCATGTGAGTTATTCTTGGATCTGACACAATTTTTCAAAATTAACATACCGTGGTATTTTTATTTAGCTAACGCTTCCCAAACCAAAGATAATCCATTGAATGTTTTTTTCCTATACCTTCTCTGACCATAGAAGCCGTACAGTGCTAACATGTGGCTGCAACACAGGCTTTTACCATCTCTTTTCTCCACTTTAAGTGGTGACTCAGAAAAGGAAATGTACTAAGGGTTGGCTATCCACATCAAGAGCACAAAAATGTGTATGACACCAATTTTCCAGTTCGTTGTCTCTAAATTTACAAACTGACAACTTGGTAACCATGCAATCCAGAGAGTTCCAAGAGTGTTCAAGGGGATTTGTGCTTGAGACAGACATGTCTCTGTATTTAAGAGGGGCCTCTGATCCTTCAGCATGATGTAAATATTAGATATTCATTTGCAGCTGAGTACAATTTTGTTTTTCGCACTGCAAGCAGCAAGATTGAATATAGACTTCAAGGGTGGATAAAATCTGTTATTTTCTCCAAGTATTGCATTATTCACTCAATGAGCCCTTTCATAAAGTTAAGCCCTTACTGGGCATATTTATTCAGTTGTCTTGACCACAGCTTTTTTTGTTGTTGCTGTTTGCTTCCCTTTTTGGCCAAAGGAACAGTGCAATGGACCAGACATCCAACATATCATCACTGATGCTCCCTGCACTGCAGCTTTTGGCAAAAACATATGACATTAAAGAGGTGATGGGCAGTAAATGTACATGTCAATGTTTGAATTTATGCAAACATGTGTATATCAGATCCAAATCCCACCATAAAGTCATTTATTACAAGAATTCTCAGACATTATAGCAGGGATAGCTGCTGGGCTTACATGCCAGTCCTTGAAAATGATCCATGCATGATGAATTACAATCTAAATTCCATGGTTTTTCCCTCCCAATCCCTCCCAAGATACCAATCGTATCTTGACTATAACACAAAAATGTACAATGTTCTATCATTAAAACATTACACCTTTAAAGCTGTGCTGTTAAGTGACTTAATCATACTCAGAACCAAATGTAACCTGGAACTGCCCTTCGTTTAGAGTTAAACCTCTAAATAATAAATCTTGCCGGCGTTAATTGGATGATACATAATAATCTAAATGATAGCCATTAAAAGCATATGCTTGTGTTGAGATTTCTTTGTCCCTTTCAACCCACTGATCTAAATTATGCATCCCCAGAGTGATGCTGTGACTTGCGTCGCCATCCTACCTTTGTTTTGTTTGATGGCCTGCAAACACATGTCTGAAAAAGGAATTGCAGGAAAATGAAAGAATAGTCCATCCTGTTATCCTTTGTTATGATGGCTGCTCACAACTGCTGCTTTCAAACAGAGTGCAGGGTTTGACAGTGCTTTAGATTGATATCTTTATAATACTAGCTGAGCTAATAACCGGTTTAATTACTTTAACTATAAGTGACCAAGTTCCTCTGAGGTTTATTTGACCTTTATAGATCCTTTGTCCACCATCTGTTATTAGTGCAGAAGTTAAGTACAAGAGGGGCTCAGAGACCAGCTGGACATAGTTTAATTCCACCACCGGTGTGTGTCGCAACTCCATAGGAAAAATTTTGACTGAGACATGTGGCTGACCTGCTGGACTTAGCTGTGCACCGGTCAGAGTTGACATGTACTTACTCATGCTGCTTTGGCGACTGACACTCATTGAGGCAAGAGGTTGACTGTTGTGACTCAAAATACTGCGCAGCACTCGTTACAGAACGCTGGACTTTAAGTAATGATGTAATGGCTTGACTGGGGGAAGTTGGCCTGCTGCATCGTCCCTAAGTTAACAAGACTCCCAGTAGTCTTTGTGATGTGACAGTGAAGAGCTGAGTCCCACTACTAATGAGGACTTTTTCTCTTGGAATGATGGCGCTGACAAGACATATTGGTATGAGCGTTCCTTTGTTCGATGGATGAAACAGTCAAATCCCCTCTGTTCTCCCTTAGAAGTAAAGCAACTAATAAGCTTAAGACCTGTTTGGTTGGAGAAGCATCTTCATTAATGTTGTTTACTCCGCTGGAGCAAGCCAACATCTGGGGCAGTAATGAAATGTGTGTTCAAAGTGTTGCTCTGTGAATCTGCTGAAACTACTGTTTTCATAGAGAGGTGCACTTGCTACTTGCAACTAATTTAGCATGTGGTCTTTTTATTTATTTATTTTTTTACTGCTGGCACCAGCTCTGGAATGCCTTGCTTTGTCATCGATTTAAGGTTTTTAAACAATTTATAATTTTCTCTGACATCCTTGGGATCTGGGATCCATCAAACCTGATTGTGATTGATCGTGTGTTTATACTTTTAAAGGGTTAAGTCATAGACCAACACCTTAA
This sequence comes from Chaunax sp. Z400, assembly GCA_037577475.1. NCBI lineage: Eukaryota > Metazoa > Chordata > Actinopteri > Lophiiformes > Chaunacidae > Chaunax > Chaunax sp. Z400. The sequence goes on along the minus strand of CM075201.1, from coordinate 8,297,257 downwards.
ACCTTAATGTACACTGTCATACAGAGCATCTACAGGGTCAGCCCTTGCAAAAATGAGTTCATGGAGAAAATGTTCAACAAGAGTGTTGTTTGACACGGGTGCTTTTGGGGTTATTATTTCCTGACAAATGTTCCTGAGAATGTCGTGCATTGGGAACTGTTCTGGCAGACAGTATCTCTTGTTTCTCTCAAACCTCTGCAGACGCTGCTGCAATTGTTTGGTTCTGAATGAATGTGCATAAATGCATGTATAATGGTGTTAGCGTAATGTGTGTTTTCAGATTGTGTACCGAAAGCTGTGTTTCATGATTACTTCCCTTGTTTACTCACCGGTTCCCTGTAGTGCTGTGAGGCTGAGCATGGTTGCCAGCCCTGGGGAAGGGAAGCTACTGAGAGATTTAACAAATGCCTGTGGGCCTGGAGTTCATTGGTCATCACACCCTGACACAGGCTCACTCATACATACACCTGCACATTTCTATAGACATACAACTCCGTGCTGTGAGGAGGATCGATTACTATCTGCCCCACAAAGGTAGCTGGTTCCTTGCCCAAAGGAACCTCCCATCACTTACTTGCTCCGCAAACCGTTTCTGTGCATCTCTGTAAAAAGAACCACAACGTAGTTCATTTGTTCAGGCAATTATTTCTATTATTTAAATTGTCAAGCTCTTATTAAAGCACAATGACACCTTTATTTGGCGGAACAACAACTGAAAAATGAGCTAAAAACAAATAATAAATACAAAAATCAAATGATAAAAATGACTAGATTTTACTAAGCATGAACCTGAGCATAAAGTTGAAATATTAAACCTGAAGTTTGGTCACTGCCACCTCAATAATGTGTTAAATCAACCAGACAATATTTGCACTAACTAAATTACCCTGTATGGTATTTAGTCTGATAGAATGTGGCTGTGTCTGCACAGATCACATCATACTACTGTGAAAACAAAATTACAGCTGCAGACCAACACCACACAATAAATAAGTAATATGGATTTAATAAGGTTTCGCCGGACTGTTTGTGAGTTTATGTTAATTTATTTAAACTTTTTAACGTCTGCTGCTTGTCACCCCAAGGTGTTGCTCACAATACCTCTCAAAATAATTGTCAAGACAGGCCTAAATAATAACTAACCTCAATTATCAGGATAGACCAGCCCAGAAAGTCCTGTGGATTTGTGGCTTTCTCCCACCTGTTTATCAATTTCACTGTAGTTTCCTGTTCTGAGGTCAGTGTCCAGCTATGCACTGAGGCACTTTGGATAATTACTTCTGTGAATAATTCCGCTCTTTATAGTTTTTTAGATGTTGTAAGTAATTATGAGGGGTTCGACACCTTGATGGTGATAATAAAGATAGACTGACTGTCAGATTTCTTTTTCTTACACTAACTTTTCTGTAAAGCAAAATGATCCGTTTGCCACAAAAATGATCCAACTTGTCTATTTGTGGCAATGATTGACTATATTATTATATTATTATATTCCTCAAACATTTCACTTCCGCAGTAAGTGATAGAATTAATATTTTGAAAGGACAGCTTTAAAGGTCATGGCAATAGTGTGACCTCAGAGAGGCTTCTGAAGATTACCTCTGTGCGACTCATCGCCTTTCCAGTCAGGCGGCTAATAATCAATAAAATCCATATGTTCCCAGTGACTTGGTTTATACGGTAGAATCGATAAGCCAAGCTACCACAAACAACTAACTGATGGTGCTCACTTTAATTGGCTGTTAAAATAATGAATCTGTCTAATATTAAAATTTACAATTTATTGACAGCCTTGATCCGAGGACATCAAAACAAAAACCCAGTGTTCCAGTGCCAAGAATAAGTGGCATGAAGCCCTCAGGATTGACTTTGTTAATACACAGAGTGCTTACCTAACGTTACCTTCGTTAAGCGAAGGTCGACTTTGGAATGTCGCGTCTCAAAGCATCTTGAGTACAGTATTTCAACATGTGGGAGAGCCAATAGGATATATTTGTATTTTATGTCATAGGAATGTCACACCTGCTATGAGTGAAGATCTAAAGGGAGATTTTGGCCAAAACAAATGTATTTTGTATGTGTATTTCAGTTTGGCCTAGTCGTAGCGTGTCAAGCTGGATTCACTTACTCAGCTCATTCCTCTGAGGAGATATTTCAATCCTGTGAAAAACATATTTGTGTTTAAGTAATGTGATTTATTGTAGGAGCTAAACATACAGCTTTTAACAGGATTCCAGCATTTCAGTATCCATTCTAACGATGCCCATTTTTGCTATATCTTTAGTATTTCCCCTACCGTACCACACTGCTTTTATTACATTCCCTTGCAACTTTCTCACTGACTAGTTCACAAGAAAATAAATGATGTATATATCTTTAAACCATCTGTTTCCATCCGTTGTCCCTACTGATCTTCAAATTTTCCATCTGTTAATAAACTTTGTTTAAATTTGACTGAAACGTGCGAAAAAAAAGAGCCTCTTGGATACAGGCTATACTTTGTTACATTCCATCTCTCCCACGCTGTGCTGGGCTACAGTGTAGCCGAAGGCCTTCGTTTTGAAGTTGATATAACTAGGGGTCTCAGGGTGGAATGGTAGTCAATGACATCTTATCATACGTGAAAAAAATTGCCTCAGGTTAATGAGGGAGTAAGAAGGAAGTGTGGATAGGGATGGTGTCAAGGTGTCTGGAAGGGAGAAGCACTGTGACATTGGCAGTCTACGTTGTGAGATACAGTAATTAACTTCTGTTCATGATCTGTATGCAGGAATACAGAGATGAAAGGATACTTCAGTCATTTTGTTCTCCCGGTGTCACGTTCGTGCTAAAGACAGGGAAAACGAGGAGTAGGCGATCCCAGATGCAGATCAGGGATTTGATAACACGTATTGTGGCTCCTACACAATGATGAAAAATGAGGTAGGCAAGAAACATAGGAGCCATCCAAGATAGGCATACAATATCAAGAAGCAGGCCAAAACAAAACAAAACAGGTGAGGTGTGAAAAACTGGGAAAACCAGTGGAAAAACAACACTGTGAAATAATGGAACACTTAGACACAAAGTGCAAAGACTAAGACACACAGGCTAAATACACTAGGAAGGCTTAGGAAGGCTAAGTAAGGACAGGTGAAACATGACACATGAAGAGAGAAATTATACAATGAAACAGGATCTGACTAAACTAAAACTCTAAACCAAACACCTAGCCTGTGATTTTCCAGTGCAATAAGAACAGAGGGAACACAAATTCTTCACTTCATTGTTTTACTCAATTCAAAGACCTTTAACTGTGACATGCAAGGCTGGTATCAAGTGGAGCCAGATTTGTTAGTTGTTTTCCACAAATACCTGTTTTGGCAATGAGAGCTATGCCTAACTGTTGCCTTTATTGTTTATTTATTTATTGTTTACAAGTCATGACAATTAATTCTAACAGCTGAACAAACCTCTCTTTAATCAGATCATCAACATTTTTGGCAATGATTTATTTGATTTTTTTTTTTTTAGATTGTAAATGGAGTTTTGCACTCTGAAAGGAATTTATTAGAACACACAAAAGAATATCAGAAACTCAACTTAATCCAATTTCTTTGTTAAATCACGGAAGCATGGAGACATTTTTGGACTCATATCCTCAAAGTCACTCCACACATCATAGCGAGCCAAGCTGGAGAGCTGTGCTTTAACAGCATGCCTTACATCAACAACCAGCCACTGTGAGTCCTGTGCCAACAGTGATCAACAGCAACACCATGAATGGAGCCAAATAAAAAGCTGTTCATACAGATAAATTCTCAAATTACTACCACATGAGCAGTTTTAATCGGCCTCTGGAAATCAGTTTGAAAAGCTCATCAGAGGGTAAGCTTTTAATAGAAAAAAAGGACTGAAATCCATTCAAAAAAACAGCGGTCAAAACACATTGGCTTTGTTGATGATTTAGTCACTACAATCAGGCATTTTTTTTATACGTCTTTCCCCGTTTGCTGCATTTCCTTACATTTGGAGTACGCAGATTGCTTTCTTGTTCGTTCTTCTCTGTTCAGAAATGCTTCAGTTCTTCATAGCAAAGATGAGGCGAAAAGCAATTTGTCAGGAACACAGTTAAAATCATGTTTGCCCAGTGGAAGTGATTGACACAAGCAGGTTTGGAATGAAAAACGAGGGTCAGGATATTATGGAGTCCCAGATGCCAGTTTTCATCCGTGCTGAACTCTGACTTCTTGGCTGCTCCCACTGCAGTGCTTTATTGCCATTTGGTGTATTGCTGCTCCCTGCAGGTACTGTTGATAGACTAGTGCCTTGAAATAAAAAATATATACTGCAAGGGTTTCCTCTTATACACTGTATTTATAAATGGAGCGCTAGTATCTGTAGTATCTCTAGTAATCTGTATTATTTTAGTGATTCATCAGTTTAGGATAAATGTATGTTCTTTAAGCAGCGATAATGTCTATGAAATTTTTTTTTGAAAGCAAGGTCAACAAGATCAAACATTAAAAATGAGGACTGTATTTTTTTCCAAGGTAACCATGTGGCACCAGCACCAGCACCGGTGCAGTGCCACCACAACCACCACAACCAGCAGCAGCAGCAGCAGCAGCAGAAGCAGCAGCTGTGTTTTGATAAGATTTTAGTTTGGCTCCTTGGCTTGTCTTCCACCAATGTGTCAGACACTCGCTTCTGTTTTTGAGGCTGTCAGACTGCAGCTTCAAAAATTTTAAACCAAAGCACATTTTAGTGATCTTTCTTCATAAGCAATGTCAGGTTAGTGTGTTCATTTGTGAAAAAGGACAAGCAACATGCCACAGTTAATACTTTGTTTTACCCATTTATCAATCAGAGAGTCTAATGGGCATAATTACAAGCGAGCACCAAAAGTAGAAGATGTCAGTCAGATGTCAGTCAGATGTCAGATGTTGTGTTTGGATTTGTAAAATTCCTTATCCTTAATAGATGTCATCAAGAGGTACACAGATACCTGTATGACAAGAGGGTCAATCTGCATTTTCAATCAGGTTAAAGATGCATCTTAAGGTGAATGTTTGGCATATTGGGGAATTTGTGTAGTCAGTCACTTTGTTTTCCAATGTATGAATTTATGCAAAGCTAAAATGATCGCATTCTGGCTCTATCTTCTTATTTAATGTTGGGCGATATCATTCCTTTCGAGAAGAAAGCAGATTTTCCACATTTATGAAAGTGTTGAACTCTTTATTGAAAATCAGATGCAAACATAATCCAACTAGAGGAGTATTAATACCATAGAGCAGCTATTTGCCCACTGTCACGTCACGGGGCTTATTACAGAGCTAAGTGAGAATTCTCTTCTACTGTGCACGTTATTAACAAAATTTGATGGAAAAGCACAGAACCAACATATGATCTGATGTGGCTGAATGTACCCCATTACGAATATCCTCCTCGATTATTAAGATAATGATTGCTTTTAGGGCCATTGCATTCCAAGGGCATCCATTGCTGTGGCCAATCGTGTGTCTTCCTCACAGTGACAGTAATTTAAAGTCAGTGAGTGGTTTAGGGGCAGCTCTGAGCTTGTTTCTGTGTTGGTTGATTGAGATATTGTGGTGGGCTGTCACTACCAGGGGCACAATTAAGTCCGAAATGAAGTAAAATGAATATAGATCATGCAGACATGCACTAGTGAAATGCAATGACGCTGCAGTTAATGCAGTTTTAAGTTCTCAATTCAGCATAGTAACAATAACAAAACGTAATTGGATTTTTTTTGCACTGCACGAATATTACATGCAGATTGAAGTATATTTAGTCTCTACATTTGATTTTGGTTTAAAAAACTAAGATCACAGCTTTTATGTTATTGACAGCCTGATGAATTTGTTCTATGGTGGAAGTGTCCTGGTGACCTAGTTGGTTCAGATGTTTATCATGTATCCAGCAATGTTCTTGTTCAAGTCTGCCCTGGGGACTTGGTTGCTTGTTACCATTGAGCTATTAAAAGCTTTCAATACAAGGTCAGTTTTGTCCACAATATTATTGCACAGAATCAAACAGGCCTTAACTTAATACATAAATAGAAATTTGCAAATATTGTAAATGACTGTTCAATTATTCAATTTATTTAATTTTTTTTAGGAAATAAGGCAAAACGTTCACTTCTGCTGGTTTTCTGTGTCATTTAATTGAAAAAAGGAAATCTTTTGATTGTAGACAGTCAGCTGTAAAAAACAAATGATTTGAAGACATTAACTTTAGGAAAGGTTTTGGGAAATTATAATCAGCATTTTTCATTTTTCTAACAATGTATAGACTTCATGATCTATCATAAATATAAATCTGTCCTTACATCTTTTCATATGAATTCTTAAGCTGGTGCTGTGCTAGTGTATTCCTCAAACATTTCCCCTCAGTTGGTATCTTGCCCTGAACATCTGTGTGCTGCAGTTGGGAGGTGTTATCATGTCCATGACCTTGACTCTCCTCTCTGGAGATTGCTTCATTGTGAATTTTGTTGTTAGTGGCGTAGAAGCATGCAGAAAGAATGTCTTATTCACAGTACTGTACTACAAATGTTGTTATTACATCTTTGTCATTAAAATAAATTGTAAAAATGTAATTTGCAAAGATCAAATGCACAATGTAAGAGAGAGTGTGGCTGCAGACACCTTGTCCTGGCCACACACAGGCATAGAAACACAACTCACATTCCTTACCCCACATACTTGGGTGAATGACAGTGTTCAACTGTTCCACTTAATTGTAGTTTATACAGCCTGAGAAAGAATGTCTGGCATTTATCAGTTGCCTGTGTTTTACTTGACAAATGAGTGAGTTTGTGTATGTTATGAATATGTGTCTCTAAGGGATGAGCAGAAAAAGTGGTTTATGTTCCAATGAGTCACCCCGATGTTTTGGGAAACAAGCTTGTATGGTTTCACGCAGAGAGTGAGTTGAGATCGATGTCATGCTCGTATCACTCTTTGCAATATAAGCTAAAGCCAGGAGATGGGTTTGTGTAACAATCATTATCATCAGAGTAACGATAAGGATGCAAGGATGTGATGACTGTGCTGTAAGTGCATGAATACAATTAGATGTTACTATAGCTACACAGCTGCAATTATTGTGAAGAATATCTAAAGCAATAGAAACTAATTGGACAACAGAAGCTAAGTCCAAACTTGACTTTAGACAAGATCATTTCTTTGGATTTTTCTTTTTTTTTACAGCCATTTCTGTGTAATCAGATGAACTTAAAACATTAAAAGTAGCACAATTATACACAGCAAACCCTTACATACTGTAATATCAACCTCTTGTCACACTAAAGCCTTGTTGCTGTGATTTAAGTGTCAGAAGGATCTTGTCTGGCTCAATGAAGTGTATTTCATCATTGAAAGGTTGGCAGCACTCAAACACAGGATTCATTCATTAATATATAATCATGCTTAATCCACTGTTTTTATGTCATTGAGAAATGTCCTGTATGTCAGGCCAAATGCAGAGAAGTACCAACATGAGTCTGGTTTCAAATATCCACTTGCTGGTCTAATGGTTAGAATGACATTTTCTTTTTTGTTGAGTAACTAAACATGAAACTACTTCAGTAGTTCGCTATAAGTGCATTTGAGGTTTTACCCGCGATATTCTTTGGTGTGGCTGTTTCTTGTCATGTCGTGTCTCGAATTCACTTTAAGCCTTTAAATCTTTCTTTTGTCTATTTTTCTAGTTTTGCTCTCGTTCCTGCCTTGTTGATCTGGCTCGACAGCGATCTGTGGTGTCATTTGACTTGCAGGAGTACTGCTCTAAATTCAAAAGCTTCTGAAAATCTCTGTCTTGCCATTAAAAGTGTGGAATTTAATCCACGATCTATAGTCATGGATCACAAAAAAAAGAAAGAAAGAAAACTAAATGACTTTCACAGTCCAAAACAAGGTGACTTCCTTAATAAGACATAGCTGCACACTCTTAAGCTTCCTTGACAATCCACCTGCCATTGTTAGCTGGTCCTGACAGCTACTCTTCCAGAGTGGCTCTCAAACACAGGTAATCCCTCAGCACCACAGGTGGAGATTTGTCATTTTCCACCACCGTGGCTCTGGTCAAGTTGATATAAGTCACAGAGAAAGCTGACTGTGTCACACAACTTTTAGATGCACAAAAGAGTGGGAGTCCATAGCATGTTACATTACATACATGACTGTCACCCACTGTTTTTCTAATGCTTGCTTGAATTGATGCTTCAAAAAAATGTGCATCAGTGTGTATGTTGATGTGTCTGATTGTGATATTTTCTCTGTACATTTCCTTGGTTCGGTTCCATACAGTCATAATTGTCTCCTCTCACGCACTCTAAATAGATACAAGATTATACTGTACATGACACTGGGGTAGGTCGATTCAAGACCACCAACGTTGTGGTAAATAAGGCTCACATTTGTCACATTCTGTTTTTATAATCTCAGTGCTCATGATTTATTGTTTTAAAGCCCCTACAACCGCTTGTTTTCTTCATAAAATTGATCCCCTCATGCCTTAATTTTTACCATACATATTCCCTAAACCTACTCGAGTAAAATGCGAAATACCTTGTTATTCCATCTTTCTATGGCTTTCTCAGTTTTGTTACTGAATATTTTTGTTTATTCTCTGAAGAGACACACAGTTGTGGAGAAAACAGACTTTCCAACCTCCTCCTCTCTGACTGACTGAGGCGAAACTACACAAAAATGCTCCGTTCTCTTTTGTGTTTGTTGCTCTTCGTTCCCACTCTCGCGCCAGATCTTCACAAGACAACAGAACTGCCTCAGGGATGACTGACAGAAAAAAAACATATTTGTAAGGGTACAGGTGCTACAAATGACCTTTGCTGTGTATATGTGTACTCCATTGTGCAACTGCGTGGATGTTTTTACATACTGATTGCAGGCTGCCTCCTGGCCCTTTCCAGATAAAGCCTGGTCTTCTGGGGGCCCACTTGAGGCGGGCTGATATTGCTTTTCTGTAATGCCAGGGAGCTTAGGGAGCTGCATGGACCCTTAGGCGTTAGCCAAATACAATTAAGAAAGGTAGGCAGCATGTGTGCACAGTGGCCACCTTGTTTATATTGTCTTTTTATAGCTTTAAATGTCTAGACTGTGTGTACAATTGCTCGTAATGGGTGGCAAAAGGTGGTTTTGCCTCTCTTTTTTTTGGGTTGGGGTAGCAATGTGCTTTGTTTCTCTGTGGTTTCCTTAATTTTTGACATAATTCAGAACTTTTTCCGCACCAAAGGTGCCAAAGGTGATAGGTTCAGTTATTAATTCAGGCAACACCTTCAACGTTTGCGCTGCTGAAGAATCAATTCACCCAATTTTCTTAATTTGTTCACTGAAATTGTTGATCAGACATCCATATGTCCACAGGATGCTTCCTCTGACTTTTAATCCAGTAAATCATCAGGCCCTCTAATAACATTCCCGTAAGTCTCAGCTCTACTTTGAGTTTTGTGCGTAAATGGTGACAATGGTAAACCATATCAGCAAATCATCAACATGCTAACATTGTCATTGTCAACATAAAATACCAGCATGCTGACTTTAGTATTTTGCCCAAAACACTGTATTGTCTTAAATTGGATACAGCTGCAGTGTATTTAACGGAAATGATGTATGCAACATTTGACCGTGAATGTCACGTCACTTTCAAAACAATCTGTTGGCTAACAGATAGTTTTTTCGCTGTTGTTCTCTGCCATAACCGTCGCCACCTCAGCTGCCATTTTTCTTGTAAGCCCCTCCCCTTTCCGCTATGCAGCCAAGATGGCGACCATTGAGGGTGAAAAGTGTCCATGGTGCCACACCTTTCGGCTGTTTTCAGTATGCCATCCGGGTACTCCTAGTATACTGGATTTTGGACATACTTAGTAGTGTAAATGCACCTATACACTCAAACTATGAGTATATGAGTATGAAAGTATGCGATTTGACTTACAGCAATAGCCTCCCCATACTAGGCTAAGAGTAAGTGCGATAATGTGTTTTCTTGTAATTACGGTGAGTTTACTAAAAGTTGCCTGACTGAAAATTGGCCACTACCAACTATTAAAAGGTCCTGCTGGTGCTCTTGTTTAAAAAAAAAAGGCCTGGGGTGTGTTGCTGTGGTGGCTGTAGATTTGTAATAACCTGTTGTTGTTTTTTTCTGCAAATCTACTTTTTGTCAATTGTTGCATGAATAAGCATGTAGCCTTTTAGCTTGACAGCATTAAAGTAAAAAACAGGAAAGAAATGGTTGGCAGAAAGACACTATTGTCAGATAGTGGGAAGGCAGTCCACATCCCTTTAGGGAGATTCTTATGGATATCTTATGGGTGCAAAACATGCAAATGTCAGCTTATATTTTATTTTCTAATGATAAGCATGTACACTTATCAAGCACCTATTCCTGTGCTCTACCTGTTAAATAATATCACATTTACCTTTAAAAGCTTTTGGAAAAGACAATAAACTGTTGACTTGTGCAAATGCAAAAAAATCTATCACTGCAATGCATCAAATTCTCTCCCATTTCACAATATGTGAGGTGTTGTCTATCCGGGCAAACACTTACCTGTGTATGGGACTTATTGGTTGCAGTGGGAGTATAGGAGTTCATCACTCTCTAGCAAGTTGGTGATTATCTGCTTCACAGAGCCATCGGCACATTAAAGCGTGACCTGCTGAAGGCTTTGTAAGCCAGTGTTTGCAGCATCATCAAAGAACAGAAAAGTGCTCCCACAACATTAAAACAGTTAACAGTGGTTGCATGGCTGACATGAACAGGCCTACCACATTTCCTTCATCCTCTTTGTCTTTCTTCAATCTCTCTGTCTCGTGTTGGAAGGTCTTAGGATAATTGCTTTTGCGTTTTGATTTTAAGAGAAAAGATGTTTTTTTAATCTGGTCTAAATTCTGCAAAGCGGTAACTCCTGTAGCGGCTTTGCGCAATCCTCACCTGATTCCTCAGCATTTACACAATCCTTAGGAACAGGAACAATGGATAAAGAATGACTGAGAGTGTGTTTGGACAGGGTTGGAGGTGGGCTGTATTGACTGTGCTGGGGTATTGGAAAGAAATGGAGGGAATGCAAGATGTACAAAGGCATCGGAGTTGTGAACCTGGATCTCATTAAGGAGGTTTGCTTTGTCCTCTGCCTCACAGGGACTCATTGTTAGACAGCTTCTTTGGAAAAACTGGCATGATTGACATTTCCACAGTGTATCAGGGATTAGAGGTGATTTTGTGGTTGCTAGTGCGAGTATATTTGGAGGTATATTGATTCGTATTTCAATGGCATGTCTAAGAATTTCAGAGGCTGTGCTAAAATTGACTCCACATGGTGAACATGGAGCAAAATAGCTGTATACTCCAGATGAGTGGAGGAGAGAGGGTGGTGTCTCATGTTGAGGATGAGTTTCCTCTCTCTTTTGCTCCGAATAGAACAGGCATTTATGGGAAATACAGTAGTAACACTGTAACATGTAGATGTTTAGATTAACCACCATATTTATGTGCTTGGTCCCTCAGGAAGTCCACTGTGAATACAGTCACAATACGTTTGTGATCAGATGTCTCTCCTTTATTGTTTGCCTTCGTAGGAGAAAATTCAGACATGTTCAAAACTATTCAGTGACATAAACATAGACAGAATGTTTAATGTTATATCAGTGAAGTAACAGATAACACACAACAATAATAGTACCAATTGAAATCAGCATTGAAGCTTTGAAACTTCAAACTGAATAAATATGTCTTTGCATGCATACATGCACACATGTTTCAAGTCTATTCATGTTTTGAAAGATACTGCTTCCATATGATTTTTATACTTCGGCATACTAATTCCTTTAGAGCTGCTGCTGTTTAGATTAGTGATACTCTTTTTGCATAGGATAATTTGATTGATTTTACAATGGCTCCTTGTGTTGTGTTTCTGTTTTCCATTGACAAATACAAAATATGGCAAGAAAAGTCTAATTGCCTTTACACCTTTACACCCTTCTTCCTCTCAAGGGTCTCGTCTTCGCCAGGAAGACTTCCCTCCCCGAATTGTGGAGCACCCCTCTGACCTCATCGTGTCCAAAGGGGAACCAGCCACTCTCAACTGTAAGGCAGAGGGACGTCCAGCTCCCACAGTGGAATGGTACAAAGATGGGGAGCGCGTCGAGACGGACCGCGACAACCCTCGCTCCCACCGCATGCTGCTACACAGCGGGTCCCTCTTCTTCCTGCGCATCATCCACGGACGACGGAGCAAACCCGACGATGGCAGCTACGTGTGTGTGGCCCGAAACTATCTGGGCCAGGCAATCAGTCACAACGCATCCCTGGAAGTAGCAAGTGAGTTCTGTTGGTGTGTGATGGTGTTCACATTACACTGTTGAGAGTTTTGATAATTCTGTAAAAAACAAACAAACATGCAATACACATGCACACAAAGACACCTCATATAAATGGCTATCGTCAAACTGAAGTACCAAATCAGTAAGACTAGACCAAAAATAATCAAGAAGCTGTCTCTAACACCAGGTATAAAATGCAGATATCAGATAATTGTTATATGAGCTCTTTCAAACATGTCCGTTTTTTCTAATCTGTGAATGTGCATCATGAATGCAGGGATTATAATATATATCTTCAAAGAAAATAGGCAGCTTTTTTCCAAATGGGTAAGTCTGAAAATGTTTCCTCAATATAGCCTTTAAATAATCTCATGAATAATGTATTGCAGCTATAGAATTTAAGAAAAGAAAGTTGCTAAGCAGAAATACTTTGATTGATTCTTAAATGCATTAAAGTCTGTGTTATATTTATGTTTTTGCGCTGAGTCTGGTTGCACTCTAAACTCAACTAATGGCGAACCCAGACAGACGCCCGTTTAATTTTGTTACTTTCATTCCTGCATGGATCATTTTTATGGTTGAGGGACAGGTGAAAGTTCACAATACGACCCACCTGCCAGACATGCAGCAGCTGTGTTTCTGCTTTAGTCCCCCAGGTCTAAACATGTACTGAGTATGTTCCTAACAGGTGAGTGCTAAATGGTGCACTTGCAAGTGTCAAGTGTGTAGAGTTGCCAGTTAAATAGCTTTTGACTGAAGTATCTGTCAGTAATCTGTCAGGTTCTATGCAGAGACTCAAACGTGTGTATATGTTAGCTATAGGGTGATGGAATGAAGCATGATGGGCAGATGGGCAGATGGCAAAAGGTCAAGGTTTACGACCAGCAGAATAGGGTAAGTGCAGATGGTCTGTGAATCTCTATGGAGGTTATGCAAGTCCAAAACACTGGAATCCAGTGAAGAATTCTTCCCTCATGCATTCTTTATTCACTGAAGGAAGGAGATGTTGAAAATGGTTAAAAAGCTGCAGCCATACTCTCACATACTGCATTGCTCCCTGTTGTTTATTTTCTTTTGATTCCCTGCTCTACTCAGTTATGTCAGCGTGCACAACCCCAAACCCAGCTCGGTCTCCCAGGCAAATATTTCGCAAAGCTTTTAGAATAATAATACCCCTCTAGTATCTGTTTCACCTTTTGAATTATAATGAACGAGATGGTCAAATGGTTGCACATAGTATAATGCCAGATCAGCACTCCAACCCTGAGAGGCTCAGTACTCCAGGGGAGAGTTTATTTCTCATTGTTCACTAAATTTACTGCCAGATTTTAAGGTCGGGGAGAACACAGAGTGGACTTGTTGAAGCTGCACAGATGAGTTATGTCTCCCTGCTTCATCCAACAGAGGTCACACAGATTCATGGGTCACCCTGGAGCTGGTTAGTAAAACAGAACCTCCTTTGCAAATGCTGCTGAGTTAGGAAGTTCATAAGAGGACTGAGAAGCTGTTAAAAAGAGACTTGACCTCTATCTGACAATAAGCTAATGAGTCTAGTTCTACTTAATGGGGTTGTTGTTAGTTTTGTGTTGGGTTTTTATTGCTTAGAGGTTGCTTTGACTTAAGGGAACTGTATTCACAAGGGTGTGATACAGAGTAAGCTATTTCTTTTCAATAATTTGCTTTGACAAACAATGGGCACACACACAATGATGTTATATTATGTTTCTCTCGTTATGTTTGCCCCTGAAAAGTCACTGAGGCAATTATACTTTGTGATGACACTTATTATAACAGAGTACAGTTGTGGATGACAATAATTTCCCTGTATAAAGAGTCTGAACAGCTTTGAAATGATGGTAACACTATGTGTCTATGTGCATCCCTGGTGTAGATGAATATCTATACTGTCTAAATTGCAAGAACTCCACTAAGTCAATCCTCCTCCCCTGCTGATGTCCGAACAGTTAGATACCTACAAATACAGCCTTATGCTTTTTGCCAGAAAAATAAAGTGCATATACAGGGCAATTTTGAAAATAAGAGTGCAATAAACTCTTCATCTCTCAATTTGCATTGTAAATAAATTCCTTTGAGTCCATAAAAACCCAACTCCCTCAAAGGAAAACTAAATAAAGTGCTCTTTTAGGCAGAATTAAGCTTAATAATCACTTTAGATGGAAGCAAAATTTTTTTATGCTTGAGAAATAAATTAGATATCACAAATCACATACATGCATTCGCATGCATTGTCTCTCTCTCTCCAAAATTCAGTTGGATAAATTGACTTTAGCCTTTCAAAACAATAAAGTAATACAGGCAAAAATGCAGTGCATACATTGCACAAAGATATGATGTATGAATAAAGTGCAATGAACCTGTCATGGACCCGTCTCTAAAGTTGCATTGTAAATAAATTCCCTTCAGTCCATAAAAAAACATAACATCCTCATAAGAGAACTAAATAAAGTGCATTTTAGGTTGATCTGAGCTTAACAAGCACTTGAAGATGCACGGACACATTTTTTTGGCTTAAAAAAGAAATCCCATATCTGTACAGTCATCTCGGTAGTCTCGTAGCATATGTAGCAGCCTATCGGAGTAATCAGTAGTCGAGGGACCCAGCTGAGTCTACTGAGCTGGCATCGTTCTGCCTGTCAAAAATCCCTTTAATGACAAAGGTTAAGGATATTTTTCCCCGTTGTGTCAAAATGCTTTGCCGTCCGGATGGAAACATCCCTCGATCCAGATTTGGTCAAAGGGCTGCCAGTTGTTGACCCTTGATCCATACTACATATCATGCCACATATGATGAGTTCATGGACATGTCTATTCAGGAGAAGAACACTGCAACACATCACAAGAATCCCACAGAGCATTAGTTGCTTGATCTCCTATCGACAAAGTAAACGTGAGAGCTACAGACGAAAAATGTATTACTTATAAAAGCCTCAACTCAATTGCAAGCGAATTTGCTGCATTACAACTTCGTCTAATGCCACTTGGGTTGAAGTGAAATAAGGCAGAGATGTTGAAAAGGGAGTAGACGGCTGACAAAAGACAGGCCGCTGGATGTATAGTGATTTAGCAGGAAAAGACTGACAGAGATGGACGGTAACAGCAAAGAGAGAGAGAGAGAGGAGAAGTGTCTGTCCTTCAAGGCACACAGACAAGAAACTTGTTTGCTGAAAATTGAGGTGATAGAGACAGTGACAGATGTAGTATGTACTGGTGCCTGAAGCGTGTCCACAGGGTTGAAACACAGCAAGCACACAGAAAACGTTCACAGACACATGCACACAGACACGCACTAGTGGAGCCCTTTCCGAAAGCGAAAGTGATAAAATGTGGGGGGAAAAGGGAAAAAAAAGACATATGACTTAGTTCCTATCCAATAAATGTCACAGAAGACACTCAGCATATTTTTTTCCCTGCCTGCAGGGACCCCAGAGCACCCTGGGAAATGAACATATGTCCTATTGACCTCAGCCACTTGATTCAATCATGGAGCGCTTTATTGAGGTGAAGGCAAAGTCACAGCCTGTGTACTCTAAAGTTTATTGAATAGTAGACCTGTTTTTGGATTCAGTACAGAAAGGAATGAATGATATTCTTAAACTAATTGGACATTGCCGTTTTCCAGCGGAAGGTGAAGGTTTGGTAGGGATGCAGTGATGAGGTAATGAGCCACAGGGAAAAACAATGATGTAAGATAGCCCTTACACATGGGAACATATGAAAAGAAAGGCATGAACATCCCTTCTGATTCCTCCATTCATTTAGTCATATGAATGCATTTGGCCCATTAATCATTTAATCATATAAACACATGATTAAAAGACACCACTACTAATGCCAAAAGAAAAAAGAAATACATTAATCTTAGCAATATGCAGTATACTGTATATATTAGGGATACATATACATAATTTGGATATGCACACCATACAAATGTAGTGACATTTGTCCCCTCCGCCCCCAACAGATGTTGCAAATCAGTTTCCCCCCCCTGCTCACACTGCTAAAAGAGTCGCTAAAATACAGGAAATGAACACTGAGGAGAGAAGGGCTTAATACTAGTGAAATTATTTGTCCATGCAGCAAGATAATTTTACTTGTCAAGAAATCTTAAAATAAGTTTGTTTGTCTATAATAAGTACACTGATTTAAAAAAAAAAGTACATAACTTTTAAAACAACATAATTAATCTCATGTTTCCAGATCTAAGATTTTAAATCTTGGCAAGTACAGAACAATTTGCCGTGCATGATCCTATATTGAAGCCTGTCACTTGGAGTAACATGTTAGCATACAGGAAGCTTTAGAGCTGATGGGTAGGGATTATCTCAAAAGATGACCTAGAGAGATTTTCAGATTTCTTTCTTTTTTTCTTTTTAAAAAAAAAAATCACAGACACTTTCATACCAACTCTATTCTTTATTTTAAACCAGTGAACTTAATTTTCAGAATCGGAATGATCTTTATTGTCATTGTGCGAAAGTACAATGACATTTCGCGTGGCTTCTCTCCAATGCAGATAGAGAGAAAGAAAATCAGACAAGAAAACAAGAAGTGCAAGATAAACATAAGGAGCTTAATTTTCATTTCATCCTCATGCAAAACTCTTTTTAAAATGATCTTCTTTTAAATTATTAACATCTTTTATTGTTAAAGCTATGTTTTACATTATAATCCAGAAGCAGACTCGGAGACTATTTAGTGGATTAGTGGAAATATATTGTCTTTAGAGGCAGGAGGGAGGCTCGCGAGGGCAGATGAAGCTTTACATAGTGGCTGAGACCTCATGCTCCAAAGAGAGCTGAATCTGGTGAGGCGTGGGCAGTGAGGACTGGAGTTGATGGCTGTTACAGAGATCCTGGACACAGGGAGATCACTAAAACAACACAAGGAAAAACACTGACGCAAGGAACAGAGCAAGAAATTCGCTGGCCACATACAAATCCATGCATCTTTGATAAATTATATAAAACCGCTCCCTCCTGTACTCTTATTTCATCAACCTTTATCTTTATTCCTTATCTTTAAAAAGGAAAGCCAGTGGTAGACATGCGGTAATTATATGAGTGCATTAACATGACGGACATGTTCATCATAACACCATTCTCTCTGAAGTGGATCATGGGATATGTGCAGCTCAGTCACACTGCGAGATTGACAGCTCAAGGTGGGACCCCTGGTCTGTCTCCCTGTCTGCTCCTCTTTGATTGTAATCTTACACTGGAAACGAGGGAGTGGAGGGAGACATACAAAGCAGAGAAGAGAAAGGCGGATTCTCAGAGGTCAGGTTCCTCCTCTGCCCGGCCCTATCCATTAACTAATGGCTGCTCACTTCAAGTCGCTGTCACCGTCACTGACACCATCCTGTAGTTGTCACACGGGACATAGACAATAAAAGATCCTAAGTGGCATCAGGGCGTTATATTTGAGGAAAGTTGTCATTTTCACTGCATACGGACGAGGAGGGATATACAGTAGTTTGATACACTGACACATTGTAAATGCTTCTTACATACAGCCACAAAGTCAGATATCACTATTTATTTCCAATCGTCTGTGACAATCTGTGAATGCTGTGCTAGCCTCTTGCACCTCATCCTGTTTTCCGCTTCATTCTCTCCCAGTTGGCCCATGGTTAGATCAGTCAGTGAATAAGCATCACACTCCGGGGACAGCTGGTTTGTGTTTACAGTCTGGAGACAGGGGCGAGTATTGTGTAAACAATTATAGCCCCTATATTCTCCTAGGCTCAATGTTTCCAAGAGCCAGATTGGTGCCAGAGTGTCAGAATGTGGAGTTCATTTGGCTGGCTGCAGCACGGTGAAGGGAGAAGAGAGGGGAAGTACTCAAGAGCTTCAGACAAAGACCATATGGCTCCTGGGTGTGTGGCAATACTGTCAGAATGTAAAACTGTCCTTTTGTGTCTCTGTGTACATTAAGTCAGTATTGTGCTGGAGACATATTTGCATCAAACAACAGTTGCTTCTTTGACAAGAAAAAAAATAGGACTTACATCTTTGCATCCTTTGACAGATTACTGAATTATTACAGTAGTTAAAATTACATTTTTGATAATTTTTTTTTTTTTTTTACAATTTCTCTGTTTTTGTTTTCTCTGTTTTGTTGCCTTGTCAATAAAAAAATAAATTAAAAAAAGGTTTATGTATGGTAATAAGCTTGCAGGCATGGTGAATTATCTGTGCCGTTGAAGGTTTTTACTACATTACAGACATATGTAGCCTCATTTATCGGCCATGTTGGTGTGTGTGTGTGTGTGTGTGTGTGTGTGTGTGTGTGTGTGTGTGTGCACATTCTTTTTTTCCTCCCACTTTTCTCGTTTTGTGCTTATCTTTGGAGAATAACTTGCTGACGAGGAGAGGCAGACGTGCCACAGGGTGTGGGGGGTTGGGGGAGTGGGGTGAAAGCAGCCTTGAAGAGTCAAATCATTAAATCTGTCTTAAGATAGACTTTTGTGTACTGTGCGCTCCTTTGTGCCCATATTTGGATGAGATTATGCTCATGTTTTAGGCATGTCTCCATTTCTGCTGTATTTCACCACAATCATTTTGATTATCATCTTCTTGTGAGTAATGTATTAGGCTGTAGCTGTTGGTGGGCACTGACACAAAATCTTTTCAGTTTTTCTGGTTTCTCACTCAGCATTGAATGTCGGTGTTTGGTTGCATTTCCCTGCCGCCTCAGAGCAGTAATGCAACCAGATTTGATCCATTATCGATAGAACTCTGTGCTTGCTGTGTCAGATTACTCTTTATTCATTTGTTGTTTTGTATCATGGCAAAAGAAACTTACCAGAGGTCCAAATAAACAGCCCTCATGTGCTAAGTTTTGACTATCCTTAAGCGAGTCAAAACTCTAATGTTATCTAGTAGAGGCACTTTGCTTTGTCACTGCCCACCGAAATCAAATATAGAAGGAATACCATACAGCAGGGGCGGAGCTAGACTCTCAGCACACAGGTTTGTTGGGGGGGCCTTCTGATAAAGTCATTTTAAAATTCACAACTATAAAACAGCTTATCCTAGGCTATGCAAAAGCAAAATTTGTTACACGTTGAGCCAAGCAAGCCTATGTCTAAGAAAACATACAGTAAAGCCACTTTGTCAGACGAGGTTCTGTTCTGAAGAACATAAAAAGAAAACAGGTTGCCAGTCACGTTCAAATGTTCCAGCATCGATGCCGATGCTGAAAGGCAGACAGGACAGCTGATTGACAGTGTCACCATAAGACACAGACAGGTGCCGAGACGCAGTAAACATGGAGTTAAACAGTTGAATATGTCGAATTATGTTTCACTCACCAATTGTTGTCCCTGCTCAGCCTGCTGGTTTGTGTGTAGTCTCTGTGTGTATTCCACAATCCTCCATAGAACAAAATAATGCGAACAGTTAACAAATTTTGTACATAATACGATACCTTTTTAAACTTCATCCTCCTCTCCTTCATGATGGCAGACCTGGCAACCACTTTGTCCTTGTAATGTTTATGTCCCGCTCAACACACAGCAAAGTTTGATTGTCTGGCCTCATGCATGCATGAACGCAAATAGTCCCTAATGAGGCTGCTAATGGGCATGAATCCACGGCCGGGCAGGTCACCTCCACCTCATCATTTCTCATGCATGTGCCTCCCAGTTGCTGGTGGTAGTCCGCCCTTCTCTGGTGTGCTTTTTTTGGCTTGACCGACGTTAGTCTCCTTGTTAGCCACTGTCAGGCTAGTAGTAATACTAACAGTAACGACAGAGTCGTCGTTACCCGTTCCATTATTTTCACTGTTTTGTTGAAAAGATGATCGAAATGAGAAGTTAGATGTAAGAGGGGCACGACAGTTGCATCTTAACACAACCGATTCATACTTTACGTTTTACCGCCGAGCAAAATTAGAAAAAAACACAAACAGCAGGATCTAGTCAAGTCAAGTCAAGCCAAGTTTATTTATATAGCACATTTTAAACAAACATGACGGGATGATCAAAGTGCTGTACAGAAAAGACTGACACAGATAAAACAAACTCCAGGAATAAAAACAAATCAAATAAGTTAAAATCAAATTAAAGTAAAAGGATAAAATATCTCCAAAATCTGATGATTTCTTCAATGGCACATGTCCCACTCTTCCACCTAGTTTCATGGTAATCTGGCAGCTAGTTTATGTCTAATCGACAAAAAGGTTGAAGTCTTACAATGTTCAAAAAAGTAAAAAAAAAACACATCCCTGACTCCGCCCCTTTAGCCCGATCCACTCTAAATTCAATGAGTTCTTCCTTACATGCCTAAACTTTCTACCAAGGTTCATCAAAATGCCTCCGGAAGTTTAGTATAGCAAATCATTTTTAACCATATTTGCTCGAACGTCGCCGCTTTATAAACTGAGCCAGACAGCAGCCTGTTACACAAAAAAGAGTGCCACACACTGAGCATTCAAGTACATCACACACACATCATGTGAAAAATGACGATCAAATCAGTCAATATTTCAGGTCAATCTGAGAGAAACTGAATACTGTATCTCAATACAGCACTTCACAAAAATTACACCACAGTGAAGCAGTGACAGACCGTTGCTAGTGCAACAGCAGAGTAAAATGCTGTTTATGCAGTGTTGTTCCTGCTGCTTACCCACTATAACCAAAGATTCTGGAATCTACTCTAATAGGCTGCAGATGTGGTGATTTATAGCATGCCATTCCAAAATTGGGGACAAATAATGAGAGAGAGGAATGGTTCCTCAATGGCAAGCTGAATAATGAAATGAACAGTTCCAACACACTACAACCATTACTGTGCCTGCCTGGCTGTCAGTTCTGCATCCTCTATTTTCTGCCATTTTCCTCCTCCTCCTCTCCTGTGGGAATACTTTGGAATGTGCAGACAGGTTTGGAGCTGCTGATTTTGAAGCTGCATACTGAAAGCTTTGATGACCAGGGATGTGTTTCCCACTATTTTCATATATACCACACAAATTGTATGCAAGTCTCTGTCTGTCTGTTTAAGGTGCATAGTATGCGGTGGCAGACAGTAAAACAATGGTGTATCTGTGTCTTACAGTATGTTATGTTGTCCTTAAAACTAGTGCATTTTATTTTTAATGTTAATATTGTGCCACATGTCAAATAAACTAAAAATGTTTAAATTAGATTCATTTTTAGGTACCTGGAAAATAATGAATTACCCAACATTGAGTCTGATCTTGACTTGTAGCACCACACTGCCTCAGTGCCTAAGCTGTGTTTTTTTTTTCTTCTATCCTTATCTTTTAAACATCCAACAGCCTTTTGTGATGTTGACAGAATTACAAAAGGCAATTTGAATGTTTTTCCAATGAATTGTCTTGCTATATGTGATTGTAGTAATAATTAATCTTCACTATCTCTTTGTTTGCTTAGCTGCCATCTTCCTTCCACACCCAGGGACTAAATTCCATTTGTGATCAAGGCCAATTTTCAAGGTTTCAATTGAGTCCTTTAGAGTCTTCCTCAATATAGTACTGCATAGAAATCTGGTTAATTTTCCATTCAATTCATTCTTTCAGAAGTCATCAAATGCCATAAAATATATAAAGATATTTCATTATGCATAACTCCCTCTGCCAATAAAACCCTCCTTTCTGTTTGCCCAACCTTCTTCACTCCATGTTTCTCTCTGTGGAAAACTCCCCTTACTGTTTCTCCCAGACTTCCCAAGGCTATTGCAGGGATACAACTGAGAAGCACAAATACAGGGAGTGTGAAATGAGGCACCAGGAGCTAAAGCAGAGGATGAAGCTTAGAGGTAAAGAGAAAATGACAAGACACTGAAGAGGGACTGAAGATAATTAAAAGGATCTTCAAAGTGGTATAGCCCTTAGCACTGGGACTCATTCATTTACGCACATATAAATGCCTCTCCACACACATGCATTAAAACCAATTAATGCACCTATTTAAAAAAAAAATATTTTTCATGTTGTATTCATAACATAAATCCTGCCTTCTCCCCGTGCATCTAACTATAATGCAAGGAAACTCTCTCTGTCTGTCTTTATGTATGTATGTATGTATGTATGTATGAATGTATGTATGTATGAATATAATTCACCTACCTCAGGAACCCTTCATCTGATCTAAAAACTTAGCATATGAGTTGCTGGGGGCCCAAGGTGCAAGTGCAGTGTCAATTTTGGTTCAATTTGGATTTGCCAGTAACGAAAGAAGACTGTGCGCATTTATTTTCAGGCATGGCTCTGCGGACTGAGTCAGGCTTCGCCAAACAGGCGAACCTTGTGTAGAAGCGGAGGACAGCTTCAGGGATCTGCAAATTGAGTCCTGCATGTCCTCACCTATATCCACAGCCAGTCTTTGCTTGCTGCGGCTCATTGACTGCAGGTCACTGCTGCTGCTGGATACTGGATATACTGTTATTAGTGTAAGAACAAGAAAGCTGCAACCAGCAATACCACCAAGCAAACAGACCATTCTGAACAGGCCTGTTTAGAATGGGCACTGCATTAGTATCTTAAATGGGAGTTATACAAAGCACGTCAGGATTCAACTCATTTTCATAACATCGATCTCATGGTAATTCATCACAATCAGGCATGGAAAATATGCTTTCATGCCGCTGAAATTAAGTTTTGTTTCAATGTAATATATTCTGTGTCTATGAACAATGTAATAAGATCTTAGGGGTAAAATGCCTTTTTAAAATATGTGCATTAGACTTATGAAACTGTTTCCTATTGGGATCTAGTGGTGTTGCCCTCTTTCATGATCCGTACCATGCACATATCTGAGAGTTAGCTGATGTTATGTATACTGCGCAGAATAGCTGATCAGCCTCTTCTAGTGGCCTCATTCACTTCTTTTACAATGAATGACCTGAGGGGCTGCTATACCTCCACCCTGCTAATATGTTTATGAGTTTCATTGAAAGGAAGATAATACAAACGCCGTCAACTCATATTGTAATGCTTGCTTGAGAGTAAAACACAAAGGAAAATGCATCTTCTTTTGGTATGATTGTTATTTCCCAATATCAAAATTTACAAGGATTTTATCTTATTTGTTTTCTTGGATATCCACCCAAACCTTTTTTTTTTTTTTTTACAGGCTGTTGCAATCAAATCAAAATCACTTTCAATCACTTTAAAAATATAGAATGCCACCTTTGGATTTGTATTGCAGTCTAATGTAGAATGCCGTAAACTACATTTGTGCATTATGTTCAGTAAGAAATATGTAGCAATCAAGCTAATATGATCACATGTTTTTAGTACTGATAAGTGCACAAGGAGAGTGAAACAAAGTACAACTAGACTGACAAAGAAGATATGAAATTATGGCATAAAATATGAGCACCTGTGCAAAACTGACAAAAGGGCGGGAGGATTTATTTTCTCTGCGCTTGATGGAACCTCTGTTTTCTACAGTTACATTATTTATAGTCAGAGAGGATTGACAGTGTGTTCTCAAACCCTAATGTGGTCTACTTTGAAGCATAAATTCAGACATTCCAGTAAGTCAAACCCAGAAAGTAAGACAATAACGTGCTAGAGGTGTCAAATAATAATTAATTATTTATATTATCTGGCATGTCCTTTCATTCTTATAGTGAAATTATTATTTGCCAACTCAGTTGATGGTGGGAGGGAAAACAGATGGCCCCATCTTGATCATTTCATCTCTTACTATTAATGGAGAAGTTGTTGATTTGCATTGTATATGTTTGATAGTTTTAGATTTTGTTAAGTTGAAAATTTTCTTTAAAAAAACAAAAAACATTTTCGACAATTTAATTGATCAATTAATCATCATTTTCCAAGCAAATATAGCAAATATTTTGTCATCTTAAACCCAGGAATTTGCTGCATTTCTTAATATTTCTGAAGAGTCTTTTGGTTTTTGACTGACAAAATAAGCAAAATGAAGATGTCATGTATTTTCATAATTTTTTACTTTTTATTGACTGAACAATTAATTGATTAATCATGAAAAAAAATCAACAGATTAATCGATAATCAACGTAATGATTGGTTGCATCCCTCCTCACTATGCATTCATACAATTTAGACCTGAATGTGTCTGAATTTCCATCTATTGATTGTGAGCATAAACTGTCTGTTGGTCAAACCTCTAAAATATACAGCTTCTATTGGCTAAGTCATTATATGTATTATATCTGCACAGAACAATCACTGCTACTGTGCTGCTGTCTGTCTTATTGTCTCCTGGTGTTGTTGGTTGAAACCCCTTCCCATGGCCTTATACCACATCTGTATGTCAAGCACTATATGCAGTGAGATCATCATGCACCAAAATGTCAACGGCCAAAAACACATACCACTCACCACAAACAGCTGTGATTTATTACTATTATTTTGTCCACTCTGTTTTGAGTGTGAGAAGCCTCTCAGGTTGAGTGGTTGTTTAATTGACAGCTGCTTCACTAACTGGATCTCCTCACTGACAGATGAGGAAGTTTTTGCACTAATAGCCATCAGACACCTGCGCGTCCTGTCAGTGTTTCCTCAAGGTTTGTTGACAGCATGTGCACAGACAGCAAGTGTGATGTAGGATCACTGTCAGTCTGATGTCTTAAATTTTCACTGCCACCTACTGTATACTCTCACTCACATGAAGTGCCATTTATAAATAGAATAAAGTCAGAGCCATATGCCGTTGTTGTTCCCTCCCTTCCCCCCATATTTCTTGTACCTCTAGAAAAACAAGCAAAAATCCACAGTGATAAAGACATCTGATTTAGTAGGAGATTTTAATACATTTTATTTTATTTTATTTTAATACATGTACGCATTCTTCCTCATGCATTTATTTTTGAAGAACATTATATTTATATTTATTTGCAGTTTTGTTGTTTTACTTTCCTGTCATGCTTTAATATCTCAAAATGTGTTATAATTTTAATAAGCTGATGTCCATTCTAAATCTGAATAATTCATTTGAAATATACTGTAGACAGACAAAAGAATTGTAAATATTTGGGGTCAGGGCACTGATATTCCCTCTTCTATTATATTTTCTTTTTGGATTTCCTTGTTGGAGTAGAACTTGGCCTTGGGTCTGCCTCTCTCCACCTTCTCTCTGCTGCTTTTCTTTTGGCATTGATTTTCACTGTGTTTTTGTGTGTGTTGTTGTTGTTATGTGTGTGTCTTTGCACAATGTGCACATACTGCCCTGAATGTGTGTGTATCTGTTTCAACGTCTCTATCCCATGCATGCTGAGAAGGCAGATATCTCTAGAGGTTCGGTAATAGAGTGGATACTGTTTCCCACCTCACATTACCATGGGGGGTGGAGGGAGCATTGGAGAGTTAGATGCTGGGAGGAGAAGAAAAAAATAGGGGAGAGGGCAAAAGATGAATATATTCACCATTTACTTTCAGATATTACTAAAACCTGTTTGATTAGCCCTTTCGTCCCATTGGTCACAAAGACTTCTGGTTTGAGCTAATTGTGTTGTGTTTTTCATGAGGCATCATATGTAAACTACATGTGATGGACCATGTTAGTATAGGTTTGCAACCCTCTTTTATCCACATTATCATTATGAATTAAAAGATCAGTGGTCTCTAGCCTTGAACCACCTTTTTAAAGATATGTCTCTGAGATTTTCATTTCAACAATGGAGGTTTTTTTTTTTTGTGATTTGTAACTTTGGTGAAGTGACCGTCAATCAGCAGAGATTTAGAAGCTAGCAGCACAAACAAGTTCAATTGTAGCATCTTTTTTTTTTTTTCGAGAAACAGTGTTCTGTTATTTTTGATGACACACAACATGCTCTCAATAGTTTCCATAGGGAATATTATTTCATTACAAGGTAGTTCCATTGAAAACTGTTCAAGGTGATGTTAGTGGATTATGAAATCCATATAAATTGGGACCACTTGTTCTAGAAAAACATGTTATTTTATGTTAGTTTTAATAGTATAGGAATAAACACATAACCTTGAGAGAGGGGCTAGACATCCTCCCTGAGTACGTGTATGTGGTGAGAAACAGCACAGCTGTATGACTCCAGTACCAAATTGCTTCTAGGACGGAGAAGTGCACGAAGCTTCACACTCCCATGAACACACAGCAGGGAATGTGCTGTACGTTGTTTACAGTATACACATTCTGCCATGTTTAATAGCCCTCCCTGTCACTCCCATTTGGTTTCTGAACAGAACAACAAGCTCCCAAACACCGGGACTTTAATCATATGTTACTCAGTGTGTTTCAATAGATGCCATTAAACACAGGCTACCTTGAGCAGAGTCACCTAATGGGTCTCATCACAGGTTTCAGTCCCAGTAAATCTCACTGTTCCTTGCCTTGTACATTAGTGTAAGACAACCTTCTGTATTTCCTGTCGGCAGAGCAGAAAAAACAGCACGCACAACAATAAACCAGTTAATTTGGGCACATGCTGCCATACAAGACGAATTGAAATTAAGGAATTGGAACTCAAGTATGGCTACACTGAAAACCTTGGCATAATGTGGACCTCAGTGGTTTGTTGTATGCTAACACCACAGACTGAGGCAGAAATGATAATTAACACTGACCTTGACTCAAGCCTGATTCCCTCCTCTGCATGCCATTTTTATCTCCATGGAGCCTATAGAGACACAAAGAAGCTCTCTCTCCACAGACTATGAAGGACAACATTACTTTGAGTTGAGAATGCCAGAGTAGTCTTCCCGGAAGAGGATATTCTTATATCCATAACTGCCCTCTTTTCTCATGTCTTCCTATCTGGAGCCAGACAGTGCTGAGCCCACCAAGAGGAATCAGCTGGATGGATTACAATGAGCTAATTGTAGGATATCTATACACAATTGCAGCGGATTATGCTATTATTCACACAGAGCTTAGCTGCCAAAAAATGGCTTAACCACCATCACATTACATTGTGTGTATCACAATGTATGATTCAATATTTATACGGCTGAAACTAAATACCACATTTCAGTTTGAGTGGCCTTGGTAATGGTAAAGAATAACAAGACCCTATTAACCTGAACAGGTCTTTTCTCGGTCTGTACCCATCATTGATGACTCCATTAGTCCTGTGCATTTAGGGTATTGTTGGACAGAAATGAGGGAATGGCACCATCCATTCAGGCTGCAGATCAATCAGTGAAACTAATTCCAGGAGGAGAGCATGATTTGACTTCATTGCAGGCCTTAAGATGACAAACAGACACTTTAGTGGAGGAAATCATTTGAGCAAATACCAGAGTCTCATTGATCAGGTGTAGAATTCCTGCCTTGTTCTCCACATGCTCACTACTACATTCTACATAATATATACTGTATGTTTATGTGTTAATATGATGACATTTTTTATCATACTTTTATTTTTTCCCATTATCTTCTTCATTCATTTTGCATCGTTGGCACCGTTGAACAAAGCAGTGAAACTTTCCTGCCAAATTTCAAGTAAATCAATGCTCAGCCACAAAATAAGAATTAAAGGTCCAGTGTGTCGGATTTGTGGGGGTTTAGGGGCATAAATTGAATATAATACTAATAATGATGTTTTCTTTAGTGTATAATCACGTGAAATTAAGAATTTTACTGTTTTTATTAACTTAGAATGAGCCTTTTATGTCTGCAGACTGACAAAGAGCGATTACATAGAGTCGGCCATGTGGCACTGCCAAGTTACGTTTGTGCTTTTAGCGACCACCATAAGTAAGAGTGAAAGGAGGGATGTTGAGTTGGTGGCAATCTGCAACTTCACCAATAGATGGCACTAAATCCTACACAAGGAACCTTCAATCAACAGTCATATTTGAATCAAGCCCAATTCATTGCCTCTGCCAAGGAGGTTATGTTTCCACCTGTGTCCGTTTATTGCTGTTGTTTGTTAATTGGATTACATAAATGCCTTTGGACGGAGTTCCGTGAAACTTGGTATAAGGATAGGGCATGAGCTAGGCAAGTTAAACAGACATGTATGATCGTTACAATCAGCCATTCTAGTTTAATTAACACTTTGCACTAAAACCAGATGTCATCTCATGTTTTGATGTAATAGTTTGCAGCATGCAACAGACATTAAATATAATAGTATGTACATGTTTAACTACAACTGTATCAAAGCATTATTGTTGTAGTGTGACTGTGATTATAGTTAGTATAAATCCTCTGCCTTGTGATAATTCATACTCTGTATTCCTCTCTCGAGTACATCTCAGACTGTGTTTTCCTCAACGAGTCTGATGGGGAGTAAGTGGGCAGAATGATTCTGGGTGATGCACCACATAAACAGTTTTGGCTGTAGATTCTTCTGAGTCCAATTTAAAAATCCCTGACCTGCAAATCTGCAGGAAGACAATATTACCAGAAATGTGGTGTTTGCTTTGGATTCGGTGCAAGTGACTGAAAGGCAAAATGAATGTGAATGTTCACAGAGCGTGGTGCAAGCATTAACATGTACTTCCATCCATCTGTATTTCTCTGTAGCCAGGATGACAGTATGTTGTTCATCAAGCTTGCTGGTAAGTAATCTATTTAGCAATATGTTCACTTTCCTCCCTCCTTCCTCTTGCCCATCAGAGCAGCTGTCTCAGTACAAATGGTGCAGCAAGCCAGCCTTAACATTTTTTTTTCTCTCCATGGGTGCTGCAACCAGTTAAATTTATGGCAAAGAAATCACCTGATTACAAACCCCCCTTCCCTCTTGTTCCCTCTGGTGTGGGTATTCATGTGTGGATCTGTGCATGCATGCCACCAAAAGGCAATGCTAAGAGCTGATCAGGTGGAAATGTGACATGCTTTCTTCTTGTGCCTGTGCCTGTCTCTTTCCTAATCCATATGGGTGCATCACTAATTAAATTTAGCGGCTCAACCATTCACACCACTGCGTGCTTGGCGCTGAACAAAAATCTCTGCTGGTGTTCTGTCAGGTAATATGACAAAACCAGCGGGAAGATTTTATGTTGGTGTGCGTTAATTTCATTGAAAGAGACGGGGATGTGATTGAGGCTGTAAAATGAGTTTGTTTGTGTGCAAGAGCTGCAGTTTGAGGGCTGACTTGCAGAGAGAGACATATTAATTCTAGTGCAGTGTTTGCAGATGAGGCAGTAAGATTGGCTGTTGATGACATAGATATCTTTGTAAGGAATACGATTTTGGCACAGAGGTTAATAGCAGAGGGGACGTCATGTCACGCATGGCCTCCTCACTGAGGCAACCCTGCTGGTGTCATAGACAGACGGGATGCTTGTCTCTTCAGAAGCGGGGGCCTCTCACAGCAATTTCCAGGCCTTATCAAATCGGAACAGTATAAATGTGTGCTTCCCCTCGCCCCTGACCCCATCACTCTGCGTGGCTTTCTTCCAACCCCTTCTATTTGTACAGCAGAAACTTATTTTTATAAGTGTGGTGGCTTTCCCCCAGATTTAATCTCTGAGTGCATCACCTCCATTTTGCTTTTTCAGAATAGTTTAGGACTTTTTTTGACAATATCTGCAGATGTATAAGATCAATGGAACCTGTCTGCTGATTTTATAAGTGTCCGCTTGACTTATGTTTCTCCGTCATTACACAGCCATCATCATACGTTGATGTTCTTTATGGATTGTGTGGCGACAGGCTTGGTTAGCCTGTGCTTCTTGGGTAATGTGTTGGTTTTAATGGTGTTGTGTTAACAGGTTAAAGCTTGACGGTGGACAGAACAGCATGTGTACACAACAGATAGATAAATAAATGGAAATTGAGCCCATTTGTCACTGTCCGGGCTTGCCTGTGATGCCGCATATATAGGCCTACCTGTGGAGTGCAGAGCCTGGTGGTAAGAAAGTGAAAGGTTCCAAGCGAGCTGAGCAGGTAGTAAAGGAAACATTACAGACCACTGATTGGTCAATTCCCGGCATGCACGGAATATCCTGCACAGCACATTTCAGTGGCCGCTACACTCAATCAGTAAAGCTACTTCAGCAGCCGTAAACGACCTGCAGAAAAGTACACAATACCGAGTCGAGTCGAGTTGAGTGAGCCGGTACTACGCAGTGGAAATGTGGCTTTTGATCTTGTCAGTGTCTTATCGTTGTCTGTGACACATGTCCCCGTGAGTCTGTTACAGCCCCTGCACACATTACTACTGGCTCACATCCTCACCGAACCAGAGAACAAGGCAAAGATTTATGCAGCTCTCTCAATCAGTTTTCTAGTAGATAGGGAAGCTATAGCATAGTGGAGGGCTCTGACAGGCACAGATGTGCTCACTCAATAACAGTGGGTAGCCATTCTTACCTGTTTTCACCATGTTGGGCACAAAGTTATGATTTGGTTGAAGTTTACCTGTAATTCCTACACTTTTATTATTCTCAGGCGCTTGTGGACCTGGATACTTATGTAATAGAAATGTGTAGGGGGTTGCCCAGTGTGCACTCTATGAAAATGTGTTCTTTTGCATATTCTTCACAGAAAATGAAAATGAACCAAGGCCAATTCGTTTTTACATTAAAAATATTTTTCATCATGCCCTTTTTCCTTTACTAAACTTTGAAAATGGACCACAGACCCAAACACCAAACAAAGTTTAATCAGAATGTTAATCTCTGCGACCTAACCCACCTGATTCATTGACTGACCACATTGCCTGCAGGTATGAATCTGATCCATACATCACCAGTCTCCAAAAGTCTTAAAAATACATCAAAATACAGTTGTGTGTAGCTGAAGCGTCAGACTTCTATCATCCATTATGATAAGAAGAGTGTTTTGGTATCTGTAGCCTTTGGGTAGCAGGCTTGTCGCCCCCAGCCATGACCCTTATGTTCTTCTTCAGTCACCGCAAGCAGATATTCTATTGGAAGAGTTGATTTTCTTTACGACAGCCTTTTCACATTTTGCCTCTAAGTTTAGTGCCAACATTTTGCAATTAACAATATATCCTTTCTATTTTGATAAAAAGCAACATTGTGTTTATAAAAAAAAAGTGTGTTTTGCTAACATAATTTCTAGGAGACAGCATCATTTACTCAACAAATTTGCCTATAATTTTCCTCAGTGATGCAAGTTTTGGCTTCTGAGTTTACCAGAAGCAACAGCAGTTTCTTTTGAAGATAGAAGAACTGGGTAATTATCATTTTTAGGAAAAAAAAAGGAAACTTAAACTGAAGCTATAAATAACAATGACATGTAAAAACAATGTTACACTGACTCCTTATCATCATTATAAGTTAAAGACTTCATCAAAAAAAGTAAAAAAAATAATAATAAATGTGTGTTGGCTGCCGTACAACA
This sequence comes from Chaunax sp. Z400, assembly GCA_037577475.1. NCBI lineage: Eukaryota > Metazoa > Chordata > Actinopteri > Lophiiformes > Chaunacidae > Chaunax > Chaunax sp. Z400. Next base: position 8,265,640 of record CM075201.1, on the reverse strand, counting down.
GTATGTCCTCCTGTAAAGTTATTTATTAAAAAAAAAATAAGACTCAGCTTTATGCGGTAAGTAGAATCTTATTGGAGCTCTTTAACTGTAATATTAAGCCACAGTTTTTCTTCTCATTTTTTCATACATAGAAGAGACAGGCATTGAAGCAGAGACAGACATAAAGCCACAGTGCAGTTGTGTGGTTTACTCTGGTATTCTGCTGACATGGGATCCATTAGGATGGTTTGGGGAGGTTGGAGCGGTGGTGGGGATGGAGAATGCACAACAGGGAGAGAAAAGAACGAGGCATGCATGAGCCTAAAAATCAGTGAGGGAAATCTAGCAGAGTTGAAAGACTTTAAAGCAGGAGAGAGAGAAAAAAAAGAAAATGGGGTGGAGCAAAGCCTGGCGAGATGGTGAGATACAGCTTAGAGGAAACAAAGGAGATGAGAGTAAGCAGTGATTGAAGCTGGAAGACAGGAAAACACAAGGGAGAATGAAAGGCGATGAGGGTGTTCACTACTGTACATGCAGGAAAAGAGAGAGCTAAGAGACTTGGTGGGGGGCTGATTCAGCTTAGTTTGCGCTGGTAGAGAATCAACGTTGTACAATGGAACCTACACACAAATGCAGATTTTGGTGATAAGTGTCAATAAAAAATATTCAGATGTGCACCTATGCTGATGATGTGCACCTATATCTCTGTTCTGTCCAGTTAGGTGACTCCTGTTGCAAAGGGATGAGTCAGGACAGATGCATTTCATCAGAGGTTGTTCATAAAATACTTCATACTAATGATAAGGTAGAATGTGTGTACAGAGAGATCTTTCCTTTGATGTCCAAATGATACCCTTCTTCCCTGTCATCACTTTAGCCTTGCACACCAACCGCTGATAGTGTCATTGTCAAGGAGATTGAAAACACCTGGACGCTGGCATCATCCATCAGCACATCGGTGTTATTTGCATGGAATCGAGCATTGAGAGATAAATATTTGTTGCCACAAGGCTGCAGCAGTGTTTGGGGTAGGGATTAGATGGTGAGAACGAGGATGACATGGTGCTGTATTAGCTTTATTTTCCAATGGGCTTTATGTAATTACGGATGCTTCTCAGGGATGCACCTCTCATATTTTGCTCATTTTTCTAGGAACATTTTCGCATGCAAATGTGCGAGCTCTCTAATTGTGCCTCTGACCACCACATCAAACAGAATGGGCTATGAGAGACAGGACTGGGCGAAGCCTCCAATATCAATTTTTCGTTTTCTCTCCTCCTTTGGATATCATTTCGAGCCCTCCTTCCCTCCCCCATACCTTTTCATGAACTCGCCTCGTCAAAAAGACAAATTACCCAGTGGGCTGCTCTTTTAGCTGTGCTTTCTGTACAATAATCAATTTGAGTATGTGAGAATTAAGGCTGGAGAAACGTGAAATTATTCATCAGGGTCTTTCTGTAGAGGGCCTGTATAGGTGTGGGGGATGGTAGGGGCTACCTCGTCCTCCACAAGATAATTAGGGAGAAGACCAAAAAGCAATAATAAAAGGAAGAATGCAGGCCAACAGTGACAGCAAAAAAGTGAGCGCAAAACAAGAGAGAGAGAGAGAGAGAGAGAGAGAGAGCTAGATAGAGGTGCAGAGATGTGGGGAAGCTAAAAGCAGCTTTTTGTTGTATTTGGAAATCTTGAGATGTTGTGTATAGTGTGTCACCCCAGCAACAGACAGATACACAGGGCCGGATAGAGGATAGACAGCTGGTGAAGAGTGAAGGGGAAGTGCAGAGAAAAGGGAGAAGGAAGAACTTTGAGGGAAGAATGACATGAGTTAACGTCATTAAAATAGTCAAGAAAACAGAAGGATAGTGTGAGGAGGGGAAAAATAACCCAGGCTCTCCTTCGTGGCGGGTGTTTATTCAGAGACCTCTTGTTTCCTATCAATTAAAGGGGCTGAGGGACTGCTTCAGCACAATCCTTCTGGCCTCCCTCCCTCCTCAGCTCAATCTGTCTTCACTCTTCTCTTTCATTCGTCTGCAATGTTTGCTCCATCTGCAATTTTTGACAATTAAAAAAAATCTCAGTGCATATTTCTACATGTGTTTCTAACACAATATTCTGACATCTGCCGTTTTCATTTATTCGACAGTCAGACACTTGACATTTGAATTTGTTAAAGAACATATAATCCTAATGTGTTTATTGTGTGGTAATTACTTTTATTATCTAAAACATTCCTACATTTATTCTGTTCTTATCTATACCCTTTTCTACAGTGCCGCAATGACCCGATTTCCCCAGAGGGATCATTAAAGTTTCATCTTTCACCCCTCATTCAATTTCTCTCTCCAGTCATTCCTCCCTGGTGCAGTTTGGTCCAAGCCAAACAAGCTTGTAGTTAAAGGCTATTTCTCTTTCCTCTCCGACTCTAAATCACCAGCCTCTCCATGACTTGAAGGCATTTTATGTGCCAAAGACTACTGTTTGTCGGCTTTTTAAATTTATGGATGGATTCGTCTTTGCACATGATTATTTATTTAATTTCTGAAATCCCTCTAAAGTTGAAGGTTTTAAGGCGTGTGTATGGAAATACATGATCGAGAAATGACAGCCGGCTGCTTGATAATCACGGGTGCTTCACATTATCTGCTCTGGAGTGAGCAGCGGTAATGTGGTGCTTTCCCCCCTCTTTCACACATCATTATCAGTTTTAAACACCTGACATGTTGCGCTAAATGGCTCTAAAGCAGCCAATCATTCATGATTTTTTTTACTTCTATGCATCATCTTTGCCCATATCCATCACTTGTGAGTAAATAATGTGTACAGGATAGTATCAGATACACCCTCAATAAAAACCTGGGAGTCATTTGATTCTGCTATTTGTACTTGCACTGTCAGCGTTTTTCCCCGTCACGCGAATGTAATTTTCCATGGTTTAATAAAAGTATTATTGTGCTATGTTGTGTATTGCAGAATATAATGTGTCAATCAGCATAATATGTCCTGGAATCTAAAGTCATAGTCTCAGATTTTTATGTGAAAAGAGCCTATGATTCTGTCTGGTATCTTCTGATTTATATCATCCTTTTCGTCACACCGGAGAGCGTTACATACCTGCCCATAGCCTCTTTCTCTCCTGGGCCCTGAACTGTCTCTCAGATTGATGACAGGGGAAGGACTAAGGCACCTCAGGGTATATTAGGATGCAGAACATAGCTGTAACTGTGAGAGTGTGTGTGTCTTGTGTGCGATTTGCATGCATGGGAGTGTGTGCATGTGTGTTTATTATGACAGAACTTGGCCTATTTTGGCACGATACGCTGCAGCGAGTGTTGAGTCGTCTTGCTCAATGTTGCATTCACTGTGGCTCTTTGTTTCTTTGTGTCTGCATCTTTGCTCGTACCCATGCTTGTATGTCTTTGTCTAGCTCACTTCTCTCTTTGTTACAATGCATCGCTCTCCCCACCACCAGCTCTTCCTCCTCTTCCTCTCTCTCGCCTCTCTTTGTGACCTGGGTGCACTCCTCCCTTGGAGAATCTCTCCTGGGTTTTGCTCTTTATTATTTCTATGTCTGCCCACTCCGTCTTCTTTCACAAACAAAGGCCAGGTAGGAATTAGGGTGGATACTCATTTAAACAAAGCGTAACCCACTAAGCTTAAGATTTATGCTCTCTCTGCAGTGTGTAATTGCACATACCCTGAAGTTTGCCCCTCTTTGCTTTTTTTTTTGTGTACAGTTCTTAGAAGGTGCTTATTTAGAACTCAACCTAGCCTGAGGAGATTTTCTAAACACCATTGCTTAGGTCATTCTACTGCTCAAACAAAGGTTTCTATGGGTATTTGTCTCAATGTCTGACTGCTGTCTACTTTCCAGTTCTTTTGTTTTTTTCCAACGAAACTCCAAAGTCTATCTCAAAAATCTCTCCTTCAGGGGCACTCATTGGCCTTATTAGTGGAAAAGAAAATCTAGAAATGTGTTTTCTGTCTGTGAAAAAAGCTAATTGACACAATAACACACAGGCTCACTCACAGATATGCTTCCCTCCGCTTACCATATTTTATCTACTCGTTAATGTTCCCAATTACTCTGTCAAACACTGCCAACATTTTGCAGCATGGCACGCTGATTGAAATGGTAATGAAACCATCTCAAAGTGAAAGTCTTTCATTCACAGGCTTCTAAGTGGATTTATTCATGACAATTTACTCTTCTCATGCAGGATTACACTAATGAGAGGGTTAAAGGGTGTTGTGTGTGTGTGTGGCTTTTCTCCGCTTTCATGCGAGGGACTCTTGCCCTGGAGGAGAAGGGCCGGGATTCTGCCTCCAGCTCTCTCCATTATTCAGAAGAAGAGGACTTGATTTGGTTTTTTGCCCCGTTTTCATTGCTATTCGTGTTGCCTTCCTGCTATCTAAAGGATCCAGGTGTCCACTGTTTCTCTCACAACTGACTGTGCATACAGCCTGGGTTTTTTTTTTTTTTTTGTTGTTTTTTTGTGAGAGGTTATCTCATTTGAATCACAAATCTCTCTCTGTGAATTACTTCACACCTGGAACAGAGCATAAAATGTAATAAAGCAATTGTTGTGTGCCACTGGAACAAATTGTGAGCCATCTCCTTGGAGGAGGTCAGGTCCCAATGGGGAGGTATTGTTAGTACACATCTCAGGATGTAGGTCATTTTGTTTTGAGTTCAACAATCCTCAGGTAATGCCGGAGCTCTATTGCCATTTTAACCTGCTGTTGTCATACATCTCTCTCTGTGCCTTTGCTTGTTGCTCATTAATGTCATCCACCAAGCATTCTCAGTTGTTTGCTCTTTCTCCTCCTATTATCACTCATACTGCACCAGAAGGAGTGATGTTTGGGATCATTAAAGGGAAATCCGTGACTAGAGAATGTGGTCAGTTCACAATTTCACTTTTGATTTAAAGCAGGTGCCTGATAATTAAAGTAAAGGGCTGCTTAAAAGCACAGTTAACCCTGTTAACCTGCGATTGTTGTAAGAATGTAAGACAAGGGGCTAAGAAGGTGTACAAATATAGGCTTCTTACAAAAATAGCAGGTGGACATAAGATAAGACACCACCCCCACATATAAATATTTTATTTGGTCTTCAAAAAGGTTCAATCATACAAGGCTTGCAGCATCACAACAATGAGGGAGGGTTCAATCTTTGCAAATATTATACTGGACAGAAAATACAAAGGACAACTGCCTACATTCATTGACTTTTATTTTCTAACATGTTTCAGAGAACTGTGTCCTTCCACATGCGTTATGCACCCCGAGGAATGCGCCTGTTTCGTGGAAGCTTTTGCAATGATTGAATGGACCAAACTGCCATATTGACTCTGAATTACTCTCTATTAATTTAATTTGCTTAAAAGAAACTTGATATAATGAAATAGCAACGCCTCAAATAAATTAATTAGACAATATTCTTAAGGGCGATTACCATTTTGGATGGTCTGAATGATCGTGTTTACTCAGTTGATGTTAAGGAAAATAATACAACACAAATAATATTTTGTAAAGCTATGTTTCGTTTACTCTCCATTTATTGCATTTAAGTAGAGGGCCTCAAATTAAACAAATTAAACCTCTTTAGGCTTACTTACACACTCTAATGACACACAAAATTAAATCAAATGTGTTTATTTATTTATAATGAAATAATGATGAAAAGCATATATTTGGAAGGGATAAACAGCAGCCATCTTTGGCTGAGTTTGATTGTGTGGTTAACATTCAGCAGTTGAAGCCAAGTCTCTCCTAGTCTGATCTATTCCCTGTACTATTTACTGTAGACATTACAGCCATCATCCATGACACTGAGCTTCTATACGGGATGGAAAAACATTGTTGAAACATGACATTTAAACAATTAAGCCACATTTTCAGTATACCATTACAATACCGATATGGTCTTTGCTATAAGAATGACATTTGGTATATAGCCAGTGTGTCCACTGTAAAGACACTGATGGGTCAAGGGCAGCATGCTCTTGCATTTACTTGTATGCTGCACAGTAAATAAGACGAGGATATGTGTGGGAATGTTCAATAATAACAATATTTATCCCATAAACAAAAGAACAAATCTGCCCTACAAAACCAAATTGCTGCATCTGAAAAAAAAGCAAAACTGAGAAATTTAGTTTAGATTAAGTTGCAGCAAGTAATATCACTTAGTTTTTTAAAGTATTAGGAGATCAGTGATTACATTTTAATTCATATACACTACCTGGTGCCTAAATAATGGCAAAATTATGATGTAAGATATATATTAATTGTTAAATAACTTACACCTTTCAAAGTTGGTCCTAACAAAGGCAAACAGCATTATCTGATATTCTTTATGGCGACACCAAGCCAAACTGCAGTAAGTGTAGTTACTGCACTCTGCCTTTGTGTCACAGTTCATTCCTGCGGATGTACTGCAAAATAGAATAAAAAAAATGCAATTCCTCCAAAATATGCAGCAGTAGAACAACATTGCAATAAGAGATTGAAGATAGTATACATACATACAGTATATACTTTTGATTGGGTATGAAAAGTAAATTTTGCAAACATTGCAGATACTGCACTTTGCCTTTGTAGGGTAGCAATGCGTACATCTATTCCCCTGAACATGTATAACAACTTGTTGGTGTTACAACCACATTGTAATGTCTGTAAAACTGTATCCACATCTTTCTCATTGGATTCTAAAGTTATTCAGTATTTGACATTGATTGTAATCGTGCTAGCGTGTGCTCCAGTGAAGGCTATTGGCGAGATAAATCATATTAAGAAAATGAGGAAACCCTTTGTTGGTACAATATCAGATTAGAAAAACTGTAGTTTTCTGTATTTTTTACTCTTAACCTGCAGCACAGCAGTTATTACAGATGTCAGTGTTTACCTTATGTCATAAACCAAATGAATGAAATCAAAACTCAAGGAGAGTCAACACTGGAATTTTGTGTGAATGACAATTTTCTTAACCTTATCATATCCATTTTACTCAGCTCTTCTCTCACTTCTCTAATTCTCCTAATCTGCTTCATGTGCTTCTCTCTCTCTGTATCTGTGTTATCCTTATTCTCAGCATTGCTTTTCCTCCTTCTCTTTCTCCTATCGTTCTTCTTACAGAGGGATAGGATGAGCAGAAGAGATTAAAATGGAGGTTACACAATCCTTTTAGCTGGCTTTAATGTCTGCCCCTCACGAGTGATATGTTCTGTACGTATACATCAACAGGATTAGAGTGGCAGAACATCCGAGAACCGATGAACCGGTGCTTCCATCCTTACACACATTCTCACACTGCATCACGGTGCACACGGAACTCTGCCAGAATGCAGTGCCTCTTAAATATGAGACAATTATCTTAAATCTTGATGCACTATTTGTGCCCTGAGCATGTGTTTATATGCTGATAAAGGCTGAAGAGGAGAAGAAAGTAATATGGAATAAAATTACCATCATAACAAATGACGTGAAAATTATTGTTTTTAAAAAGTCTGTCTGATCCATATAGCACAAGTCAAATTTGAGTTAACACAAGAACACACACAAGAAATGTTGACATACACATCTTCCATGTATAGATGTATAGCCTATGAAGCTAATGCTTTGGATTGACAGAGCTGTTCAGGAAGGTCCTTTGAGTCTAAGAGAGAAAGAGAGTGAAAGAAAAGAAAAGTTTAGGTGTGAAATTTGACCGGAAGCTTGATCCTGGTAAATTGGCCCCTATGTTGATTTAATTGGTTCACCAAACTAAGATGGATTTATTGCCCTGCATGCATGAAAAAAAAAAAAACGGAAAAAAAAAACCTGGCTGCCCTGGGACTTTTGTAAGTAATGATTTATTTTCAGAAAATGAAATTCAAATAGGGGAGCTTAGGGAGAAGAGCCAAGGAATTTGTGTTTCCTTTCTAAGCAGCATGCAGTGTCTTCTGGATTCTAGTGTGTTATTCTACAAATCTCGTGTGGCGTAGTTATGAGGCTTAGCTAATGCATGTATACTAATTTGTATGAGGACCTTCATTTTTTATTGGATTTGCTTGGTTGCTGTTCATATTATGTTATTGGCTTTGGTATGTGCTTGCAAAAGGGGTACAAGGCCCTCTGGACCTTCTGTGTGAGTCAATTTATGTGTGTCTGTCTGACTCTTTTCGATCTATCTTACCAACTACACAATGCATGAGCAGCACATATTGGCTTTTCTATGGAGCAACTGTTTCTCCTGCAGCTTTCTGTCTCTCCAGACTTCAGCTCTGTAAGAGCAAGGTGGAGAAGAAGAGGAGGAGGAGGTGGTGAAGGAGGATAAGGGGGGGAGATGGATAGAAGCAGAGAGGTAGGGGGTAGGGAAAGGTCAGGAGATGGATTGTGAGAAAAGTCAAGGATTTCATTTCTGCTGGGTTTGGATGATTGCTGTATTTTTAAGGTTAGCTTAAGGTAGTTATCATGTTTAATATGTTTTTGAGTCCTTGCTCCGGGACATTTTAGTCAAGGAAGGCTGGTTTGTATTTGAGCTGGAATAAATATTTTTAAACACTGAGAAACATAAACACTTTAGTACAGTATCAGTAGTTATTCTTATTTATTACTCCTTACTCTCTTTTTTTTACTGCAGTTTCAGACATGGAACAGAGAATGAACCATAATTCCAGTGTCCTCTTTGCAGCATTAGTATTTATGTAGCATAACTGATAGGGCTAATGAAATTTAAGAAAAATATGTTTGAAGTAACAAGAGTCTGGGCTGTCATTTTTTTTTTTGGCCTAATTTTCAAGGGAGCTTTTCAAGTTTACTCCCCTCACTATTGAACAGTTTAGGATAGGCCAGTGTGTATGAGATACTTTATCTGATTAAAACATGCATGTATTCATCAATAATGTAGGTTTAATTTACTTTAAATTGCATTGTTATATGCATTTATTACCATACACATACAATTACTTATGATGTTAAAGCACAGTTAATATCAGATATGTTATCAATTATCAGTTTCTATTCAAATGGGTGAGTGGCACTTTCACAAAATAAATATATAGCATATCTTTATTTTTAATTAAATATGACTTTTGTGTAGTTTTTACAACAATTCAAAGGACATTTTACTTATTATAAAGTACAGCTATGGCAGCTGGTTATCATGTTTAGACCCTTAATAGAAAAAAAAAAGTTCTTACACACCATGGCATGTTTCCTTTTTCTCATTTGTGTTCTGTGTTTTTTGTTTTGTTTTACAAAGGTTCTGATACTTTACAAAAAATAAAAAAAACATCTCAAAGGTATGATGTGGATACAAAGAGTTCTACTCTCATCTCCCTCAGATCTGTCACTAGTCTTTAAATTTGGGATGAGCTGATTGCTAATCATCTTGCAGCACTATAATATCAGTTGGAGGCAGAGGCATGCACAGCTGTTATCCTGCTTTTGGCAAGTCTTAGTTATAATTCATTGAACATCAGTGTTTTACAATAATGTTGATGTTGATTGTGGGATGTCCAAATTACTGTTGTACCAAAATAGTTATACAGCTGGACATGCAATATGTAAAAGTACTTTGAATAGAAAATGCAGTAACAAGGGTGTGTTAATTTTGTCCATTGAGACAAAAAGGTGCCTCCGGTTGTCTCATGCGACGATGTAATGCAATAAGGTTACTCTGTGTGCCTACATCCCACCTCTGTTTGTAGGGTTGTTCTTGTTTGGTCAAGTTAAAATCTGAACAGAGGATTATTGGTGCACGGCTGTCGTAGTTCTTTCAAGATCTTTTTCAAGCTCTCGAGGACTAACAACATGTCAGATGCAGTCAGATCCAGGGTAGTGCGGCCCAGAGCCGATGCTTTGAAGTAGCCTATGAGATTGTCATGTGGAAGGGTTGGATGGGAGAAGAAAAGAAGACAGCAAAAGGTGAAAGGCTCCAGTTAAACAGGCGAGCTGAGTTAGCTTTAGAAACTACAGAGGTGGGTTTCACTGTTATAGGAGCCAGTCCAAACATATTATGAATGGCTTTGAAAATCTGTGGAATTCACATGTGTCCAACTTTTGAAATGCATAATTATAACTTGAGAATAACAGGCAAGACGTAATAGCATGCAAATCCATAAACACAGATGCAAGAGTGAAAGAGAAGAAGATGAAAGTGAAGTAAAAGGTTTTGTTGTTGAAGTTGACAAAGAAATACAAGGGAAATATTAATGATCCTGCAATCAAAGCCTGCTTTGTATAAAAATATTTCTTCATTTTTATACAAATTTGTGGTGATTGTGTTGTGCATAATCCTTCAAACGTCCCTGAAATCAGGCCAGTCATTGCAAGATTGCCACATTTTATTCGTCTGCAGCATTAAAAAAATGCACGTATCTGTCAAACTGAGCCTCATTTTGCAAGTGCCAATGACTTAAGGGATTTTGGGTTAGACGATGTTGTCAGCAAAATCACTCCTAGAGTGTATAACTTGTCAGGATAAGCATACAGATAAGCAGAAATTATATAAATTATATGGAGCCAATACATGACGAGACAAGAAAAGGCATTCAAGGCTGTTGAAAACTGCCTTAGATTTAGAGAATCGGAGTGCTTTCTTTTGTGTATGCTCACGTGGTTTTTACTTAGGCATGCATTTCTTATTAGAACATAATAAGCAGATGTGTTCCCTTCTGAGAATATGAACAGTTTTGCAAATGCATATTCCAGATTATTTGTGCGCTTGCAACACAATAGTATCACATGCAAAAAGAAAGCACACTTCCAAGGACATATTTCACCAACCTTCGTAAGCTTCCTCCGCTTTTAACCCTTATCTCTCCTTGCCGTGTTTCTTACACTAACTCCAAAGCTACCACCATAAATAAAAAGTGTTTGGGGAAGTAGCCTAGGCTTTCAGATCATTTGGAGACATGGGGACCTCACACGATTGTAAAAACAGATGTGTAACCTGATTACCAGCGAAATTATAAGATCCTATCAGTTAATCAATCAGCATGCACATGCACATGCACATACGCACAAACGCTGTACATGCAGTTGTGATGGTCTCACTTTCTTCCTGCTGAAGTAACCTCAACCATGTTTTGTGTCTCACAAGGAATGCCTTTTATCATGTGACACAGTGGTGGTGTTGGTGGGGGTCGTCAGACAGCTGTTCCCCATCAGCACTCAGTCAACTCCAGTCTGCGAGTTGCAACTCTGCTCAGAGGTTCACAGGGGCAGAGCAGCGGAGCACAGCTCAATGAAGTGCAGAGGCCAAAATACTTCAATTAGAAGGTCATCCCAATTCGTTCTCCCATATCCATGGTGCTGGTCAGTCGTCTCAGGCCATGCTTGTCTAGTGTTATATGAACAAATCCATAGCCAGAGGTGAACAAGTTGCCACCATCTGTGAGTGGTTATGTCTTTTCCTCATTGTTTCCTGTCTTTTCACCCCAACCCTACTGAGTTCTGCTGTTATGCTCTCTCTGTGTTGGCTTAGGTCCCTTGGCTTGTTCAGGTTCCAACCCCTCCTGAAATTTAAGACTGGGAATGCTTAACAGCAGTCACTCATGCACAGGCATCTACATTAGCACATGTTGTTCACCTCATCAAGAGCAGAAAATGTTTCCGTTATGCAAAACATAAGCCTTGTTTTCATCCATGATGAAAGACCTTTTCTTTTTTATTTTATACACGTTGACTCCACTTTCTCTCTTGCCGTCATCTTGCAAATAATGCTCCAATATTACACTTTAGAGCTCTGACATAATTGTGGCAGATTTCTTTTCACACTTTTATGGTTTTAGAACCTCTTACCAAACATCAGAATGTTTGGATCTCGAGTCTGTGCATTGGAAACCTTTACTGTATGTACAGTCTATGGTGTGCAGTAGACAGGAAGGAGCTGCCTATGGCCACTGGAGATCACGCTCCTGTTGGGCGTCTTGGAGTGGATGTGAGTTTGCTGTGTTTCCAATTCAGCTTCTGGTTGGCTCTCTCTCTCTCTCTCTGAATGCAGACTATTCAGCGTGGAGAGATGATAAATTGCTGTTGTAGCTTTCCTCCGTCTGCTAGTGGAGCCGTCTGGATCTCACCTTTCAGCATTGCTCTCTAACAGTGTATCTTCTTGTCTTATTAACAGCAATCAGACAATCAGCTTACGCAGCAGTATTTCACTTTGTCCCCTGCTTGACTCAGGGAGTACCCACATGACGGATCTCGGCAGATTTTGCAATTAAATTGCAGTATTGATTTACATGAGTTATATTTTTAATAGATATACGAACAGTTGGAGGTATTTTTGACAAGAGTTGGTGCGTTGCTCTTTAAATATGTGATGAACAGAGCGAGGAAACAACCCTTTATTATGCTGTCTTCAAATGGAATTGTGGTATTTTCAGCATCAGAAGCAATGACTTAAACCACTTGAACATCAGGATATTGTTTCTTACACTGTTATGAAATTACTGCCATAAAAATCGACAGTGGCCTTGCTCCCCTGTCAAAAGTGGCGATGGTTTTTCTTGTTTTTCGGGGGTTTTTTAAAATGTTTTTTGCTTTTTATTATCATGCTAGGATCAAGAAATGGGTAGGCAACAGACAAAAATACATAAAAAAGCAATTTCTCTGTCCTCTGACATTTAAAAAGATTGACATACATTGTGTCAATTCCATTATTCCCACTTAAGAAAGCATTTAATGGCAGATGAGTCAGTAATTTTTTTAAACATTGTGATCATCTTTGTCACATAATGGCATTTGCTGTGTGTTTTCCAGTCTTACGTGATGACTTCAGACAGAACCCAGTGGACGTTATGGTGGCAGTGGGTGAGCCTGCAGTGCTGGAGTGCCAGCCACCCCGCGGGCACCCTGAACCCACGATCTCCTGGAGGAAAGATGGTGCCAATATAGATGACAAAGACGAACGCATCACAGTAAGAGATGGCCACTCTGTCCTGAAACTTAACACATATTCTGACCTTTAAGGAAGTGTTCACACAAAAATCTGCCATTGACAAAACACTAATTACCAGTTTTTTAAAGCAGCACGATTAGAAAAAAATAGTGCCATGTGATTTCTTATTGTGAGATGCTACTAATCATCACACTTGATTCTGTTGCAGAAGCTATTTGTTGTAAATTCTTGGTATTTAGTTGCCCTTTTCGGAGCTCTAAAGAACCAATTCTTGCCTCAGTAATTTCTAAGTATGGAAAAAACAGGCTTGTCAAGTTGAGATCATGAAATAATTGCCCTGTGGTCAGTAGAACATGAGTCATGAGTCTTCTGAGGATCCACACATGGCTGAAAATGCCTGAAGAAACTAGCACAAGATATATTAATATGGAAGATTTATTGTTTTTTGATATGCCTGATTGTAAAATTACACAATAACAGAAAACAACCACAAGCTGACATTACTACGTGTCATCACATGAGCTACAACACAGCATGAACTTGATACATTAAATTGTCATGTGGCATATACCTTACACAGCAGTGATTTTCTTTTCCTGGTTTTGCACACACTGAACCGGTTCCAGACTCATTTGACGGGTCAGGACAGCGAGAACAGCTTCTTATTCCTTTAGCTCAAGACAGGAACCAGGTGTCAGTATATTCAGACGGTTTTATGTGTATGTATGTGTGTGTGTGTGTTTTGATTTGTTTATCTGAATGTCTGTGCATGCTCCCGGGGACACACAAGACCAGATTCAAAGCTCATGTTAGTATGGAGTGACAGGTAGAGTCTCTCTTGGGGGCTGTGATGGACAGAGCAACTATCTCTGATTTAAGGAGCGGCATGATCAGAGCCAGGGGGGGGGCTCCTCTGAGGAAAATACAAAGGCTGCTTTTTTGCTTTGTACTTTCTGTGTGCCTGTCTTAGTCCTCCCTAATCATATTTTCTATATGGAAATATGTCTTTGCCATGAGAGTTCACTCAAAGACATCACTTACTGTACAAAGACCAAAGGACTCCACCACAAGTTATGCATGGCTACTTCCGGTTCCTTTGAATGTTCCCCTTGTGGCCTGGCCATCATTTATTAATAGATATGCAGATAAAGTTTTGAGTTAATTCTTAATAACAGTTTTTAGAAGACTCTTACATATGGAAAAGTGATTTATGGATTTTAATTAAGAAGATTTTATACTGAAAATCACGTCATCACACTATGAGCGGCTGCAGAATGTGCCCGTAGGGCATCTAAGGCTGTGTGAAGAAGAGAGAGAACACACTGGAACAGAAGCAGAAACTAAAGCTGAGGTTTCAGTGTCCGACATGGAGCATAGACAAACCACATTTGGATCTCTTAGCAACAGAATTGTTGCAAAAAAAAAAATTGGAGCGGTTATTCTGGGAAATAAAAAAGCACTCAGTCTGCTCTTTAATCAGCTGCTTAAGTTACTAGTGCAGCAGTATTTGCAGCAAACTGCACAACGTTGCAGAGCAGAAATCCAGTAGTCAATGGAATTAGTTAGAGCAGGATCATCTTTGCAGTGTATTTGAAGTGTACTTTGTTTGTCAAGAGAGTTATTACTTCCTCTAGTCTCAAGTGGGTGAGCTCTGACTTTAATATGGTTCTGCATTTAATCTAACATTTAACGCTTAATATATAGAATGGAAAAGTACATTATGAGAAAGGTTATGAGCCAATAATAGATCTCTCCACTGACATTCAAGTAACTGAACAAACAAAATCCTTCATGTCATAGTTCCTCTATTTCACACTTGGTGCTATATCATTTTACTTTTACTAATGACTGTATTTTAATTTCATGAAATTCTATTTTAAACGAAATTCTATTTTTTGTATATTTGTCATGGTACAACAAAAGCCTGTCTTTGTTGCTAGGATTTTAATACTGTTGCCAGATGTTATTCATGCGTTAATAACAAGCAGTATTAACACCCCTATATGCTTGTATTAAATTATACAATTATGTTTTTAGTCAATACTGAACATTACGTATTGACTTTAATGTGAGCCCACACACTCAAACACAATCATCTGAGCACTTAAAGGAATGGCCGAATCTTCAATACCACTGACCCCCACCTACTCCTTATGATTATTAGTGGTTGCCATTGTCTATGAAAAGTAAATAGAGCTACTTTGACCCCACAGTTTTTTTTTTATCTTGCTATTAAGACCACATAATTTGCACCAGATTTGGAATATCAGCCATAGCCTCTCTGGTTGTTACTTATTTTGAGTATGAGCTGTTTGTGGTGGAAGGCTAGCCTGGAGGGAGATGACTAATAAATAAAAGGCTGTTGGTTTTATCCCTGCAGCATGATGCATTCCATCTGTATGCTGGTGAGCGGAGAGGGCTCACTATGCGAGATGCTGTGTAGAATGACTGAATCCCTGCTTGACAGACACAGCAGTGTAGTCAGCCTTGACCTTTGACCTCTGGTAAGAAATGTGTCTCTTGTAGGCATGTATGAACAGATTGGTCCCATTGGTTGCAAAGAGCAGGAAGTCTTGAATCATAATGGGGGGGGGGGGGGAGTTTAATGGAAGTTGATGCCTGGGAGATGGTTTCAGATGCGTGGGTGTTTGTTTTTGAGGTCTTCAAATCAGTATTCCCGTGACCACAGCAGTGGCTTATACATCTGCTCACTGCTGCTCTGGTGTCACCTCTGACACAGGATAGCTCACGTATGTAAGAAAGGTTAGAAAATGAACGAAAACAGTATGAATGCCTATATCTTCCACCTTCTTGTTGTGTGTCTGGGGGTGTGCATACATGTGTGTTTGCAGATACCAGCATAGAGAAGGTAAAAAGTTTGGGAAAGGCATAGAAGGCTGATTGAACATCTGAGGAGTGTCTCCACAAAGAGGGAGTGTCTTTGTTCCCAGAGTTCTGTGCTAATGTAGCACTGGATATGAATTATGTAATTTCATAATGGGTGACCTTCTTGCAGCCTTAAAGGCAGCGCAAATGCTATTCCTTAGATAAAGAGATGTGTGCATATGCACACATGCCCACAAAACGCTACTTGCTGTTGTGCAGTGCATAGAAATGTATGTTTTAAAAGGGAAGGTAAGTACCAAAGGTGTGATTATATGTGGATGGCATCAGGAATTCAAGTTTTCATCTACAACTAAATCTGTTTTGCATTTTATCACATTTTTGCTCGTATTTTTATGTAACTCATACACATTTCTCATATATATGATTATTAATTTTTTTTTGTGCCCTCTTTTAGATTCGCAGTGGCAAGCTCATGATCACCAACACTAGGAAGAGTGATGCCGGAAAATACATCTGTGTCGGAACTAACATGGTGGGAGAGAGGGAGAGCGAGATCGCTGAGCTCACTGTGCTAGGTGATTTTTGTGATCGCATTTCTCTGTATTGCAGCACTTCACTTAGTACCCTCTCATTTCATGGTGGTTTAGCTTGCCACTCCGTTATGTTCGATCTGTTAATTACATTGATAAAGCAGCACTATACCATCCAATCTGTCTGTATTGGAGGGTTTTCCAACCAATGCATGCTCAGCATCTGCCGCTGCTACATTCAACACCACATCCCCTTGAACCTTTCAGTACAAGACCTCCCCGCTCAACCCATAACACCCCCTGTCCAAAATGACTGTTTTCATCCCCCATTTACCTTTTCCTATCAGAATAGAGTTCTTATCAGTATCACATGGTTAGATGACCTTGTTGGAGGTTTAGAGTATAATGCTTTGTAGAGCCATTCAAGGCTGTGAGAATAATCCTGCTGAATGTAGACACAGGTCAAAATATATTATTCAGCAGGCTGTGCATGAAAAAAAACCTCTAATAAGTTCTTCAGTCAAAACAAAATATTAATATTTTTTTAATGTTTTCTGTAATCTACCAGATAGTCAATTGACTAATTCCTTGCTCATATTCCTGGCATCTTGTGACTTTTATTGTTAAACAATCAATTATAATACTTGATACAGTGAGATGTAGACAAGCTACAGGAGGAGGTTAGAGGTTAAAAAATGTACACATTTTTTTCATTATTTTTATAAAAATCAGAAAGGTAGATGATGTAATCTAGACGACGATAGCGTACAAAGTATAGGGATATAGACCCCAGCCATGACAGTGATGATTATATTGATAGTTTTGCTGCCCTCTAGAGCGCCCGACCTTTGTAAAGCGTCCCATCAGCGTAGTGGTGTTGGCAGATGAGAGCGTGGAGTTCAACTGTGTTGTTCAAGGAGACCCTGTTCCCACTGTCCGCTGGAGGAAAGATGATTCTGACCTCCCAAAGGGCAGGTAATGCACAAAGGCCTTCTATGCACATTCATTTGGCATGCAAACATAATGTTTCTTTTTTCTTTCATCTCTTGATTGTGTGTCCATCCTGCCTGCAGATTTGAAATCCTAGAGGACAATACCTTAGTTGTTCGCCAAGTGACCTCTTCAGATGAAGGCTCCTATACATGTGTGGTGGAGAACATGGTTGGAAAGTCTGAAGCATCTGCCACACTCACAGTACACGGTCAGTACAACCCTCCCTTCAAATTTAATCTTCTCTCTGCATACAGTTCTAATACTTTGCTTCTAGCCTAACTGGAGAACTGGAGTGTCCTGTAGTGTCACAAATTAGCAGGCAATTACTTTTTACTTGCCTTTTATCCAGACCAGCTTTCCATTATTTTACCTCAGGCTGCTGTTGCTCTCAAGATAGTACAGACAGGAATGCTTTATCTGTTTTTCTATCTCTTCTTTTTATTATTCTTTTTCTCTCTGTGTTGTGTTTTTCAGTTCATAGCAGCAGAGTCCCATTCTAAATAACAACCAGAATAGATAGATAGATAGATAGATAGATAGATAGATAGATAGATAGATGGATAGATAGATAGATGATAGATAGATAGACAGACAGACAGACAATACAAACAGTATACACTATACTATATAACTGTATATACACCCACACAGCAATAGCACAGTGGGTGTCGCGGATTGTGAGGACACTAGGACCTAATTACAGATAAGGCAGGTGTGGTGTCATACAGGGAAATGGCATGATGGCATGGTTCCAATTATATTGTCTTCCTCTTCCTCCAAAAACCTGAGAAAACGAACATCAAGGGGGGACCATAGCTAATTTGGCCAATGAATGGACAAAGGCAGCAATAACTGGCAAATAAGTATAAGTTGAATCAGCATTGACAGGTGAATGAATAATGTTAACTGCAGCATATGCGATAATTGGACTAGCAGAAAGTCTTGGTTCTTAGACTCTTTTAGCAGATTGTGATCGAAGGGCATCTGCCCTGAGCAGCAGCAAGATAGAATCCAGACAGTACTGGACTGATGAGGCTGAGGATGCTGCTGAAATGATGAAATCGGTGAATCCGTGAGAACTGGGTGGTAATTGGGAGGTGGAGGGCACAAATAACAGCAGCATGAAGGAACTAGAGGTACAGAGAGAATCATGTTTAAAACAACAGCAGCGCACTGATAGGCTAACAATGAAGGTGTGTCACTGTGCTATTGGATAGACGTGAACAGCTGATATATCTCAACAGACAGCCAAATTAAATGGCTGCAGGAAAGTAAAAGCATGCATGAAGTGTGAATGACAGGACTGTATGATAAATAAACCATGGCCTAGGTGTGCAGTCTTCCTGACTGGCTAGAGCTTTATTTGTATTATGGTATTATGGAAGGAAATATAATTTATCTAAATAAATATATGTTTCAAAATCAATTTAAAAAAAATCCCTTTTTTTAAGCAAAGAGTCTATCATAGATATAATCTTAACCACAGAATCATTTTACCTCTGAAGAAACTATTAGCGCCCATATAGTTGCCTACATGAAACACACATTTTCAGATGGAGCTTTTCTGTAAAATCGTGTCCAAAATGTGTTAAGCAATAAAACTCTAAACATTCATTTCACTATAAATATAGTTTATACTGTAGATGTCAAAATTAACAGTAGTTCCATCTTAACATCAGTTGCTGTGTTGTACATAGTAAAGCATGATGCGTGCATAGAACCACTAGCTTCACACTTCATATTCAGACGCAATGCTCCCTCCTCACACCTCTCACAGGTTTATGTCCTCGTTAGGGCATTATATCTTTGTCATCATGTGCCATAAGGCTGACTGGCTCTGCAACTTAAACCTGCAATTACATACACTTTTCACAACTCACAGTCATCTAGGTATTCTGGTCATGCACATGCACATTGCATATTTTTCTGTCAAATTTAATTAAGCATGCTGGGTGCATAAATATTTATTACTACAATGTGACTGTCACACAGAGAGGAAATCATGAGGCTGCTATGAAGCAAGATTAATGGGCATGTTTAGCCAGTTTTCAATGTCATAAAGGTGGCTCTGTCTTAACCTGGCTAGATCACCATGGTAAATTAATCTGCACACCTAACAACTCAGATCAGATTTGGTTGTCTTTAAGGTTTCTATTAATTTTCATGGCTCATTCAAATGGCCGGCCCTGTGTTTAGTTTGCAAAGCGTTAAGAAACTTTTAGAGCATTTTGTCGAATGAACATTCTGCTGCAGAGTTACGAGACATTGAGAGCCAGCAAGTCAAAAACAAAGTTATAGTGTCCAACACCAGCCTGTATTTAAAACGTTGATCTCCTTATTTGAAAATGGGAGGATTCCCTCATCTTCAATAATTTGTAGCAGAAAGTGTAGCAATCACCGCACCAAATGGAATAAAACCCATCATCATTTAGTAACTCTGTTATTACTCTGTTATTTTCATCCATTTTGGAAATCCTCCATTGGAGGGAAATGTCCAAAAAGACAAAAAACTTTACCTGAAATCGTTCTCATGTCAAGTTCGCTCATGAATGCAGGCCTGTATCTAGCTGTAACGTGAACACATCTGTCTATGGAAATGGCAGGTTTGCTCACATTGATACGTTTTTTTTTGCACGAGTCGTCTGCATTACCAATAACAAAAAACATGATCTTTGTGAGACAGCTAAATTGGATGTGCTTTGTAGCGAATGTATGCATGACATTTTGCTCTGGAGGATGGCAAACACTTTGTCACCTGTTCACGAGCAGATCGCGAACTCTGAGCCTGACAACCACCATCATCATAGTTATTATGTCTGACTGGGGTTTTACATTTCGTCAAACCAGCTCATACAACGAAAGCCTGGTATTGTCAAAACTGCTACATAGTATGCCGCGACAAAACCCAAATGCAAGAAATGACAGTCAGGCACGATCAATAGCAAAATTATTTGTCGTAAATGAGAACAGGGAAACTGAGGACAACAAAAACAAAAAAACTAAGGAGACAACAACAAAGACTGAACACAAAACTGTACTAAAATACAAACCAAAGCAAATTGGAGATAAGATACAAGTAGAATGTTAGATGTGTGCACGTGTGCAGCAAGAGCAGTGCTGGGAGCCAGTGGAGTGAAGGGAGACCACACCCACACAAACAGAGAGACAGACAAGCACTGGGAAATATGAGGGGGAAAGGAAACGCAGGACAATACACAAGCATGGTCTTCTTATTATTTTTTTTTCCCTCTACCTATCTATATTTCTATGTCTTAGAATAAGAATGAAATAATGTGAATGTTCTTATGAATACTAGGTTAGAGGAGAAGTATTGTAGAAATAAAAGGAAATAAATATCCTCAACAAAGAAAACCAATAAATCCGATGTGTAGATACATTTGTTTCTTCACCCATATATCACTGATTTACTGTTCTTTCAGACTACTTGTGTTGTTTATTTTATTACTGTAGTTCCATATCCCTATACATGCCATTATTATTCATTACACTCCTCTCTTTTGTGTCTTTTCCCTTGTAGTCCATACTGGTAAGTTGTCATCCATCCCTCATCCACCATCAGACAGCAAATGGAAATCATGAGCCTCTGTTATTGTCCTATTTGTAATTCCATCCAACAATACAGTATGTAATTTATGTTATGTGTTGGTAAAGGAATAGAAACTTGCTGTTTTGTTTTGTTTTTTATTCTAAAAGTACTATTTCTGGATATAATTTCACTTAACTTTTTTATGCTGAGTTGATCTATAACTGGGAATGTTGAAATGTGTCAGGCTATCATGTAATTGGGGACTTTGTTCCTCTGCAGTGCCCCCAGCATTTGCCATACGCCCCAGGAATCAGGTGGTGGCAGTGGGCAGAATGGTCACCTTCCAGTGTGAGGCCACTGGCAACCCACAGCCTGCGATCTTCTGGCAGAGGGAAGGCAGTGAGGTGAGGCATCATGTGCACTGTATAGTGATTTAGTGTGATGACAGACTAACTCTGTGATCTTTGTCTCCCCCTCTAGAGTCTCCTGTTTTCTTACCAGCCTCCACAGCCCTTCAGCCGTCTTTCTGTCTCCCAGATGGGCAGTTTGACCATTACCGATGTTCAGCGCTCTGATGGCGGCTTCTACAGCTGCCAGGCTCTCAACATAGCTGGCAGTGTTATTACCAAAGCTCTGCTGGAGGTCATAGACTGTGAGTATAGGGAATGAGGGATGAAGGGCAGATGGTGAGACTTTAATTCAGCACATTTCTACCTTCAGTGTTTTGTCTTTCGGCAAAACAAACTACTTTACTGATGCAGTTTTGGTGAGCAGGTGTATTAGACCACAAAGGGGCCTTGATTCCAGACTGGGGAGAGCTACACTTCCCTGTAGGTGTGCTATCTGGCCTTTGGTTTTCAGGATGGAAGGAATTTGAGGAGATGTTGTTCACATTATCTGCTCAATAATCCTCTGTTTCCATGGTGACTATGTGTGATAGTGTCTGGCCTTATCTTTCTTACCTCTAATAGTTAATTTACTGACTTGATAATGTACAGCAATAACCTAAACAGAGATAACTAGAATAAATATTATTCATTTTCCTTTGGTTTCCTTTAACACAGTCTGTGGTCTGTGATTTCTCTGATTTAAAACTGTAGGGTATTATCCATTTTTAGGTGCTTTCACATGGTGGTCTGAGGGACTGCCATGTAAATCCTAGGTGATGAAAATAACTGTGTTAATTGTTTAAAAAAGCTATTTAAATGTGCTTTAAGGCTCATACTACTAATTACATACCGGCAGCAAAGCTCCCAATTAGACAGCCTGTGTAATTATGAATACATGTGTCTGGGAGAAATTTCTACCATGCACATATATTGAATTAATGACGATAATTGCTTTCAGATTAAGCAGACAGTTAACAGTAACATTGAGGTTTTTCACTTCAGCCCTATGAGTATTTAAGAACAATTTTCTGCTCATATTGGTAGTGCTTTCTGCAGCCACCTGAAACCACCACTCAGTGAACAATCTGTAAAAGGTAATGGGAACAAAAAAAGATGGGGTCATCTTGTATGTATTTGTTTTTTCAGCAGTTTATTGCACATCCTCGTCTGTACCTGTTTCACTCCACTCTCCCCTCCCCTTAAATTCTCTCCATCCCTCCATCCCTCACACTCTTCTCGTTCCCATTTGGAGTGGTGCATTTGTATGGAAATAGCTCGTCCACATTACCTCTGGCATTTTTCCATCACCTTTTTTTTTTTTTTTTTTTTTTTTTGAAGCCCCTACCCCCATCCACCGAATTTTAAATTGTGAGACAGAGAGAGAAAAGAGAGCTGTGTTATCTAAGTGGAATTGTTATTAGTTAGGCTTTGCCGCTGTGATTGGAGTTGGCTCCGGCAGAACCTTCTGCCGAGTGAACGATTAGTTGCTCTCCGCTGGAGGGGAAAAGTTGATTTTTTTTCCTTTACTGCCTGCACAGCCACATAAACTCATTGTTTTCTCTTTACCAATTTTTGCCTCTCAGTATCTTTCACATCTTATCTGTCTTTCATTTTCTTTGGCAGCATTTCATGTTCATTTTCTCTACTTTCATCTTCCTTACTTTTATTTTCTGTCTCCCTCTTCATAACTTTGATCTTTTGGGAAACATCATTTCCCAATTTACAGTCCCATAATATACTGGTAACACGGCGCTGTGTTTTTTTTTTCACATTTTGCCTTTATTCAATACTGATAGAAGAGGTACAGACAGGAACGGGCAGAAAAAGAGGGAATGAAGTCTGATGGAATCAAGCCAGGGATGTTGTGGTTATATGGAATGCATCATTGGCTCTTCGCCTCAGCCATAGTCCACTGATGGACATGAATTAAGAAACCTGGATCCTCTATATAAGGCATGAAATGCAACACCAGAAACCGCAGCCTTGCTTTAAATAATACAACGAAAAAGTCTTGTTTTTGCCTAAGCTAAATCTTACTCTACCCATATTGTACTTATAATGACCCCAATGTCAAACACATCATTTTAGCTACTTAAACATAAACACTAAAACCTTATGTTATGAAAATTTTTACCTGAGCACAGTTAGTAGCAGATAGTGCCGGACATCACTACCATTGTTAGATAAAAACTTTATTAAAAGTTTATAAATATCTAACTAAAACATTTTTGAAGAACTTGATACTTTATATTTTGTTTTGTTTGTATTTTGGGATTGGTGTGAATGAGTCTTTATAGGGTTACCCTTGTCCATCTGTCAATCCTCCTCCATCTTCTCAAATACAACTGGACAGAATTCAGTGAAATTTCACACATGCTTCGTGTGCAAAACTCATAATGGCTAATTTGAACATTTTTAGGCACATTTGAACTTGTCATTCTGCTATTATTCTGCTACGATAGAGGTTATGGTCTATAAACATCAGCACAAATTGAGTTCTTCCAGTAGCGGGGGCATCTTTGTCCTTGGACACAAATTATCTCGTCTTGCCTGAAGTAACCATTTGTCTCCTGAAATGTTAGTTTGTAGTTCAACTAAAGAAATGTGTCGATTATTTTCTATCCCCGTGGAACGAGGATTTTTATTAACATGTTTGACTATTCCAAAAGCCAGTTTACCTTACATTTGTTTAGTCTTTTCATCGGTCTTGGTGTAATGTAACAAAGTAAAATTACATAGCAATTTAACAGCGCAATACGTTAAAACAGTTGTAATGCAAATATATCATTCCCAGGTTGGCTGTATATTCATACTCCTCTTTTCATAAAGGAACAATACCTTTTCCAACAGAACCCTTATCTCTGCTTTGTGTTATAATAATTCTGTCTTTTTCTAATAGGGAACATGTGTTGACTCTTTTAGAGGGAACCTCATGCAGAGTCTTTATTTACCCTGCATGTTTGCATAATCTCAACTGATGCGTCTCAAAAATGAGCTTCTCATATGCTTGCTATTACTGCAATGCAAAACTGACATTTTTGTTTTTTCCCAGAGTTCCTGTTTGTATGGCCCCACCTAAAGGGGCATACAAGGTTACACTTATTGATAATTAATCTCCACTGTCTTACATTGTGGACATTGTGTGTCCAACGTACTGCATGACTAGTCCACTTAAAACATGTGTTAACATTATTATTCTTATACTTCCCTTATTTGTTTTTTTCATAGCTGGGTCAGACCACCCCCCTCCTGTGATTCGGCAGGGTCCACTTAATCAGACCGTGCCTGTGGACAGCACAGTTGTCCTAGGTTGCCAGACTGCTGGCTCTCCACCTCCTACTGTCCACTGGAAGAGGGATGGTGTGGTGGTGTCTCCAGTGGACTCCCGCATGTCCATAGCAGACACAGGATCACTGGAGATTCGCTACACTAAGGTAGGGGGTAAAGTAATACACCGTTTTGTCATTTGATGTTACAGTCATTGCAATGAGCCAAGGCGATCCTTTAATGCTACTCTGCCACTGTACTTCCCCTCCTTAGCTGGGAGATACAGGCTTCTACACTTGTGTGGCTTCTAGCTCTAATGGAGAGGCTTCCTGGACAGCGTACTTACAGGTGGAGGGTAGGTCACACATATTCAGATAAAGATTGCTGCTACGTGCTTAGGAGTTATGTGTGATGTACTTTAACCTGTTGGTATCTCTGTGGCAGAGTTTGGAGTTGTTGTTCAGTCCAGTCACCCTATAGACGCTAACCTGATTCCCAGTGCTCCATCTAAACCTGAGGTGACGGACATCAGCCGTACCTCTGTCACTCTATCGTGGAAATCAAACCTCAATGCTCCTACATCTACGTCTTACCTCATCGAGGCATTCAGGTTAGACGTGTATACAAAACTAAAGTGTTAAAAGTGTTGTACCCAGCATGTTTTAGCTACTTCTTAATAAATGTTACAGCTACCATCTGATGAAGCGCCCCTTGTATATGTGCATTGCCATTTCTTCTACTCTTCCTGCAGTTATTCAATAGGCAGCAGATGGGTGACCCTAGCTGAGCATATAAAGACACAGACCTTTGTCCTGAGGAACCTGAAGCCTTCTACAGTCTACCTGTTCATGGTCAGAGCTGTAAATGCTTATGGCCTCAGTGACCCCAGTCCAATCTCCGACTCTGTCAGAACACAGGGTCAGTGTGGGTGCTTTTCATTCCTTTTTTTTAATTTGTTTTTTTTTTTAGCTTTAAGCTGCATGTTTTTTCAGTTCAAATCGATAGATCACTGTTGATTTCTACTTCTTTCCATCATTTTGTACTATAGACAGCACTTCCACCATGCAGGGAGTGGATCACCGTCTCATCCAGAGGGAGCTGGGAGATGTGGTCATCCACCTCCACACACCAACTGTTCTTTCATCTTCTGCTGTCAGGGTGCACTGGATGGTAAGGTCACACCATACTCTATATCAGAGATTGTATAAATATGACAATATCTCAATATATCATCAACAAATCCGATAAAAGCCTGTCTGAAGCTGACCTGTTTCCAGACCTTATCCTCTGATATGTTTTCACTTATTCTTCCAAGCAACATGAGGAGGTGAAGTCTGATGAGTGAGAAAATACACTTTCAGAGATTTAGTGAAACGGAGATCTTAATAGTTCAGATGGAGCATCTAGCCTAAAACTGTCTCGTGTGAAATGAAGAAAGGATTTATTTCCTGACGAAATTCCATTTGGTTTTCTCTAAACATTTCTCAGCAGATAATCCATAGCAGATAAGTCCACTGCTCAATTTAAATTTATATTGATGTGATGATTGTACATTGTGTTTTGCTCCACAGAAATCTTTTAAGGTACCTTTTGATTTTGTGAAGTGCTTCATCCCCTATTGTCTTGAATTTTACTAGAACCATGCTGTTGGCAAACTATTATTATTATGTGTACAGCGAGAATTCTCAGATATGGGGAAATGTTAATTTGCATCACCCCCAAGGCTAAGGGAATTAACTGAGTTCTAATAGATCATTCTTGCAGGATGTTCACTCTCACACAATACGAGACTCTAACTTTCCTACGCGTATGTTGGTCTCACGTGCAGTATTCATTGTTAAGACTTTATGTGCATTACAACGCATCTCTTGGATTCAAACTCAGAGGTTTAGTCGCTCACGATCATAAGGTGTCTAATTGTCACGTGATATGACATTTATGCATGTTGTATCTGTGCATCTCCACTAGGTCGAGCAACATTCCCCGTACATCCAGGGTTACAAGATGCTTTACAGGCTGTCCGCTGAGCATGGCCAGCCAGAGGGGCAGTGGAGCATCTTGGAGGTACATGCCCCAAGAGAGGACGGGGTGGTGATCGGTCAGCTGAAGAGAGGATCCATCTATGAGTTCAAAGTGCGCCCCTTCTTTGATGAGTTCCAGGGAGCTGACAGTGAGGTGAAAGTGGTCAGGACATTAGAAGAAGGTAACTCAGAACTTTTGTTCTATAGAATGAAATTTATCTAGAGATAGCTGAGAGATATTAAACAGCAGTGCTGCTTTTTTTCCAAATTTGTATATTAGCATCTGAAAATTTTAAGTTTTATTTATCTTTGGATGACAATACAAAGGCCAAGTATCACTTTGTATAGTGTGCAAAGCAGAGATGATACAATGGTTGCAGACCATACCATTGTGTTTATGTCATGCATGGTAAAATATACACTTCCTTGTTACAGCCCCTAGTAGAGCACCCCAAGGCGTCACAGTGACAAAGAGTGATGCCAATGGAACTGCCATTCTCGTTGCTTGGAAACCGCCTCCAGAACGAGAAGAGGCCGGACTCATTCAGGAGTACAAGGTAGAAAAAAGTGCTCCCGCTCTCTCCTGTACTCCTGTTCTGAATCATGCATGTGCCAGTTAAGCTGCAAAATGCATCTTTGTGAATCTTTGCGATGGTGCCTTGTGTTGTCGGATGTGTCCCTCAGGCATTCACTGTCATCACATCTCCTCCTCACCTTCTCCTGACAGATCTGGTGCCTAGGTAACGAGAGTCGATACCATGTAAACCAGTCGGTCGACGGCTCCACCTTCTCTGTGCTCATTCACAGTTTGGCAACAGGAATTCGCTACAGTGTGGAAGTTGCAGCTAGCAATGGTGCTGGACCTGGGGTGAAGAGTGATATCACTTTCTTTCAATTAGGTGAGAGTACTCCCCAAAAAGGAGTGTCCATTTAGTAAGATGGAAAAAGGGACCTAAAGACAGTATCTGTATCTCAGGGTCAAAACCTGACGTGAACATCATTTTCACTATACAATATTGGAAATAAAGCACCATATTGTGCTTAGGCTGTTGTTTCTTAGCTTTTGTTTTTTAACAATGCTTTTCTGTCTTTGCATTTTTGTACACACGGAAATCTTCACTGACATTTTTGCACATCATTGCTGTTGCATGTTGTTTTCATGCACGTGTGATCATTTCTCTCTCTTTTTTTTTTTTTACTGCTTAGACTCTGCAGGCCAGATGATGGATATCAGTGAGGACAAAGACACTTTGTCTCAGATCTCAGATGTGGTGAGACAACCAGCATTTATTGCTGGCATTGGCGCCACCTGCTGGCTGGTCCTCATGATTTTCAGCGTGTGGCTGTACCGTCACCGCAAGAAGAGAAGTGGCCTCAGCACCACATACACCGGCATCCACAAGGGTGTGTATTTCTCCGTTGCGTGTCCGTTTTAGAAAAATAAGCAGATGTATGTTAAAGATGCTAACCATACAAGTGTGTGAATGGAAAACAGGTTCCTCTTGTTACTTTTCTGGGTACATTTGAAGGTTAGGGAGACAGTCAAAGGCCGACCTTTAGTCACTCATTTGTAGAGTGTAATTTCCTCCACACAGCACAGCTCTTACAGGTACAAACTTGCCAACCTGCTATTATCATGTCTGCTACAAGACTGCTGCTATTTTCCCCCTCGCTCTCAGGTTGCCTGTCACCCCCATTAACCTTCACCTGGACACTTATGTCAGAGGCACCAGTAAAGCAGACGGCATGTGGTTATTTAAATGTTTGTATGCATCGGTTTTTCACATAAAGAAATGCTCATCATACACCAGAGACTACACGCCTATAGTGTGAATAAATAAGTAAGTATAGTAGCTACTATGATAGTAAAGTTTATTCAAATTACTTACTTGCTCCTCTTATTCCCCTTCCCTGTCTTTGTCTGCTCATACAGTCCCATCATTCACTTTTACACCTACAGGTATGTATATTTGTGTTATTGTATGCATTTGGGAAGTAAATTACAGTAATCATGTTTCGTTCTGTTCAAATATTCCAATATGAAAAATGCGTTCCATCTCTTTATGTGTGAAATTTTATTTCTCTTTTAGAAACGGAAATGTATCTAAGTCCAGGTGAAAGATCGTACAATGCTAAACGAACATATAAATGGTATTTTATAAACATCTAAATGGAGAATACCGCAAACAAAAACAAAATTTAAAATGTTAAAGCATGAAATTCTTCTCATAAGTCAAAAAGACACTATGCATTACATGATCGCAGTACTAGCGTGCAAATATATATTTGTTGAAGCAAATTATAGACTTTGCTGACCATAATAAAGCAACACTGTGTTTTTGTATCCATGCTTCTATAGCATTGAATTGAATATAGAATAGAATACTGTGTGCTAAGCCATCCTGCTCCCCAGTTTATATTTAATGTATTCTACAGCCAATTTTTATTTGTGTGATGTTTTAGTGGTGGTGGAGGAGAAACATCCCAAGCAGTTAGGCTGAGATCAGTAAAGGCACAGGCAATTATTTGTGTTGTCTTCATGCACATTAAACCACAGAGTAAAGACTTTGCACCTTATTGATGGAAACATGTATTGAAGTCAGTCTAGACTTGATTTAAGCATTCTGCTTAGAATAACTCACCTTTCATGTTTTTCTTTGCCTTTGGCACTTTCACTTTTGACAGCTCATCAAGGTTGAATGTTTTTCTGTTTCTCTCTGCAGTCGCATATCAAAGAGGAGAGTCTATGTGCAGTGCTGGCAGGTGAGTGATATTTTTGTTCCTTTGTGTTATATTAAGACTCGACAAGAGACATGCACTTACATTGTGAAAACACCAGGGGGAGGTGTCTACCTGCTTTATTCAATGAACCTCTTGCATCAACCCCATTCTCATTTAATAGAGGTACTGTATGAGAACAGCAGGTTTTGATTGACAGCACTGTGGTCGTCCTTGTTGCAGACCCGGCCTTCTCAGCATGGGTGAACCTCTAAACCAGCTGTGGCTGCCAGACAATTGGCCAAATGCATGTGCCAATCATAAGGACTGTAGCATCAACTGCTGCAATAACGGTAACGGCACCAGTGACAGTAACATGACAACATACAGCCGACCAGGTAAGTGTAATATTGAGTCCGTGTCATAATTCTGACATTTTTGGAGCCTGTGACATACATAATGTGTCAATAAATATCCAACAGCTTCCAGTCGTGCTGAAGCTTTGTGATTTGAGTTCAAGCTGTGATGTGCTGCTTTGTTCCCCTCAGCTGACTGCGTAGCCAACTATGGAAACCATCCAGAAAACAAACATGGGGGACAGCTTGGTGCTGAGGCGCCCATTTACAGTGATGTGAACCTCTCCAACAAGCTCAATGATATTAAAACATTCACTAATTCCAACTTGTGCTATGCGAGTCCAGGCGGAGATTCAACAGCCACATATGAACCCATCCCTTATGCCACCACGCAGCTCATTCAGGCCAGCATTAAGAATAAGCCAGCCACTGGTGGCCCTATAGCAGAAACCCTGGACATACCCTGCTGGAAGCAGCCCCCCAACTTGCCTCCAATACCAAAGGAGATGGCAGCACAGATGCAGTACAACATAATGGAGCAAAACATGCTTAATAAAGGTAAAATTAGGCTGAATTGGGCAGAATTTACACGAAAATAAGAAAGATGTGGAAATTTTGCTTGACTCTATGTCCTTAGATAATCTGCAAGGAAGTGAGGGAATGAGCCATCCTAAAACTATCCCCTACAACTACACCCGTGATCAAAGCACAGGAGGCTCACACCACAGCTCAGACAGAGGCAGCAGCAGCACCTCAGGTAAGGCCAGCAGCGACACTGTGCAGGGGTGAATTTTAATGAGGCAAGCCATACGGCTGTGGTAACCTTGATGTCCTCTCATTTCTCAGGTAGTCAAAATCAGAAGAAGGGAACGCGGGCCCCGAAGAACCCAAAACATAATGCAGTAACCTGGGTAGAAACCCCTCCATATGCAAATGCCTGCGATTGCGATGAGTATAGCCTTCCCATGGAAAGGAGGTATGGGGGAAAAAAAGACACAGATGCATGTAGCTCTCTATAGCACAAATCAGTACACAGAGATGCATAGCACCTCCAGCTGGTTGTGTTTGAAGTTGGGATCTTTAAAATGCTAGAAAACATGCACCAAATTTATGATTAGATTTCTTCCAACTAACTATCGAGTGTATAAGATAAAATCAGTTATATTGCTGAACGTACCAGGTTAAACACCATCCTAATTATACAAATTAGATTTGCCATTTTCAAGCAGCCAAATGTAATATGGCAGCAGGTTATGTATAATTGACATTACCTAATGAAATGTACAATGAACATAACAGAAATAGCTCAGGAGATGCAATAAAAAAAAAACCCAGATGGTGCAGAAAGCTCATTGTTCATCTTGTGTCAGGACTTCCTGCACCTTTCACTCCAATAGCCATGACCTCATGTCATTTGTACGACAAACAGTTTTGATCCAGAAGAGACAATAGAAGGATGTCCTGCTCCACCAGTTAGAAGGGCAGCCTCACCCCCTACTGAAGCATCCTATAGTCACCCACCTATGAAACCATCACAGGCCCAACTGAGCAATGGCCTGCATGATGGAGCTGAGCACCACAGGTAAACAGATTAAACCTTCCTGACCCTGCTTTCAACCATTTCTAACTGATGGTACAATTCTGCATGTTTCCTAATGCATTTTCCAGTCAACACATCATCAGCCATCCTCGCCCTCTTTCCCCAACACACACTTCCAGCTCCATACCCGTCTCCATGGACACTGATGAGCACGAAGAGGATGAGGAGGAAGCAGAGGAGGAGACAGATGCAGAGCTGGTTCAAAGTCACTACGGCCAACAACACCTTCGGCAGAAGCACAAACACCAACTACACCATCCGTCTCCACACATGCTGCTCCTCCATGGGCTGGAGCAGACCCCAGCTTCCAGCACTGGGGATCTGGACAGATCAGTTACAGGGTCTATGATTAACAGCTGGGGCTCAGCATCTGAGGACAACATATCATCAGGCAGGTCCAGTATTGTCAGCACCTCGGAAGGATCCTTCTTTACAGATGGCGATTTCAACCAGGCGGTAGCCTCTTCTCGAGATATTGTAGGCCTTCGCATGTGCAGATACACAGAGGAGTCAGGTGAGTACGCTTATTGGGAAGAAGAGTTTTATTTTATTTTCCATATATTGTCTATTAGTTATACATCGGTGCCATGTCTCGAGGGGTGACAGTGTTGTCATTCCATCCACCGCTTTGGTCCAGCCTGTAACATCAAGATTGTTACTGTATTGGATTTATTTCCATGAATGGTACCCAGAGGTTGAACCCTAAAGCATTGAATTAAGTCATTCTTGACTTTTGCGCTAGCTCAATGTGAGGTTAGTGTTTTTGTTTTTGAATAAAATGTATTGACAATTATTGGATAATCGCTGCTATATTAGATGCAGGGATTCAAGGTCCTTAGAGGATAAATCCTAATGACATTGGTGATTCTTTTTACTCTTCTTCCAGTCACACCAGCAGGTCCCAATTTTCTTTTAATCAGTCGAATGCCTGAATACCTGGCAGATGTATTGGCATATAATTTACATCCAAAGACAAAGTCGTAGATCCCAGTTTATGTATCCTAATGACTTTGGTGATCAAAGCGTTTTCTGTTGAACCACCTTGACTTTTATGGTTCTAAGGTGGAGGAGGTTGGTCCTTTGCACAGAAATACGATTGGAATCAAGTTAATTGCCAAGTAGATTTTTACATGCAATGAATTTGCCTTGGTGTTTTCTTTCATAACAATGAAAATAAGTAGAAAATATAGACACCGTTTAAAAAGCAAGTACTGCAAGTCAAGAGGCATAAATAGAAATAGAAAATTGACAATAAAATATGAATATTATAAAGATATTACAATATAACTCCACCAGTATTATTTTAAATGTCAACTTTCAGTATACAGTTATATGTAATATTTTATGAGAGTAGTAGCGACAACAACAACAAAATTGTAACAATAATAATAATAATAATAATAATTATAATAATGTGTGGTAAATATGTGTGATGATTTCAGGGCGACGGCACCAGCGACCTAGCAGCCCCATGTCCACAGACAGCAACATGAGCCCTGCAATAACACATAAAAGGCCCAGGAGGCATAAACAGAACCAGTCTGGAGAACAGGGAGACCAACCCAAAGATGTCTTCAATGACGGTGAAGACTGAACCAAGCATGAGATGAGAGATTTACTCCTGTTCATCTCTCACTAACGTTTGGTCTCTGTGCTCTACTGCGTTCTCAGACTCATGCACGCCGCTGAATTTCTCCAGCCAGATGTCCCATGGTGACATTAAAGCGAGGGGGGCCACGCTGCCTCGGATGGGCTCTGGGGAGGCCAGAGGTCGTCGAGGCAGCACTGGGAATCACAGGGTCAAGGATGCTGCATGTGGAGAGAGGGAGAGCCACGACAAGCATAAGATTCCACATGGAGGAAAAGGAAGCAGCAAAAGCCAACAGCACTCAGGTACTGGATGGATTATACTGTATTTGCCCCTTTGGAACTTTTTCAAGTTATTGTGTGACTCGCCATCTGAATTGTCTTCTCTCTCCTTTAGACTTTGGGGACATCTTCCTGTATAGTCGTCCATCTTTCCCATCAGGTCAAACTCAGAAGGAGCCTGATGGTGCTAATTCATCCAGTTTTATCTCATGTGGAGACTCAACAACCAAACAGACAGGACATGAAGAGGTAAATCAAAATCTGGAGCCCAGATATCAATTTTGTTTTTTTGTTTTTTTTGCCTAAATATGTCATCCCTTTACAATTTAAATACATTAAATGCAAAAAGAGAAACATGCCACTCTTTTGTTTCCACAGTTCCTGCAAGGCTAAGAAGCAGTGTGAGCACAAATTCCCTGCAGTTGCTTCAGAAGGACTGTGACCTTTATGATATGGAGAAAAAAAAGACTCCACAATACATGCTTTTGTTTCTTCAGATTTCTCACTAGGTGTTGTAAAAAGGTGCTCTCATGTTTAAGTAGGGCTGCAACTAACAAATGTTTTCATTGCGGATCATTAACTCGATTAATCGATTAGTTGTTTGGTCCATAAAATGTCAGACAGAAATTGGTGAAAATTGGAGTCAGTGTTTACCAAAGGACAAGATGACATCCTCAAATGCACTGTACTTTCCACAGCCCAAAAGTATTCAGTTTACTGTCACACAGGAGTAGATAAATAAAAAATAAAAATTCACATTTAAGAAGCTGGAGGCTCAGAATTTTGCCTTTCTTTCCCTTCTTATTTAAACGATCAATTATAATAAAAAAGATTGGCCATTAATTTAATAATTCACAACTAATCAATGAATCAGTTAATAGTTGTAGCTGTATGTTTGAGTCTGTGCTTCAAGTTGATGCACTGATTATTGTTTGCTTTTTGGATGACTAGTTTTCAGAAGCCTGAACCGCTGGTCTCTCAGCAAAGTAAGATGAATGCACATTTGATGGCGGTTGTTAAGTGTCTACACAAGTATTGCCCATGACGACTGCTTGATGCGGTCCATGCTTGTCAATTGTCTTGTTATTTTACTGTACTTGTCATTCAGTCATTACCAGCCATCTTGTAAATTCTTAAAATTGTTTACTGCCACAGAAGTGCTTCAAATTAAAATTTTATATAACAGTGTCAATGTTTTATAAGTGATGTACATCTCGTCTTTGTATTATTTGTTCTACTTTGGTTATAAAAGCACAATCACTTAATTTTATTCTAAGTCATTATATAATTTTCAGTCTGGAGGAAATCGGTCTTTGGATTCTTGTTAATCATGTCTTTAGGCTGATAAAGTGATAGTTGATTGTGATTGTGAATTCAGTTGAGCTGCTTTCATTCAGATTTGAACTATCTGTTGTGTACTGAAAGAATTGCATGCAGATTCACCTGTAGGATGTTTTACTTAACATCTTGACTGCTTTGTCTGCCCTGGGATGATGAAACACCTGGTCATGGACTGCTTCCATTTATTGTTTCTCTACAATGAATCCATTTTATTTAGTCCTGTTTTCACTTGACCTTCACTTCAGGAGTAAGGCTGGGCAATATGCTTAAATCATCAAAGTATTGATTATGATTCTCTTACCGATCTATATGCACTTATACAGCACTACAACAACCATCTAACCCAAAGTTAAATCAGCCAGTTTGCCCATATATATATATATATATATAACTGTATTATAGATTTTGGTCATATTTTCCAGCCCTATTCTGTAAGTTTCATGTGGATATGTCACTTTAAAGTACTCTGTTTTAATAAATATTGCTGTTCTTTAAGCAAAAACCAATAAGCGTCTTCTTTTAACCTAATTTTATATTGCCTATCCTCGCTGTAGCTTAAAATGCGACACTGATTTCCAACCACAAATAATCAGAAGCAACAAAAAAACAGCTCATTGTTCCATGAGCTATAAACCTCGTATAAAAACAGTCCCTGCAAACATCACTGAAGTTTATGGCGTTTGTGTTTGTATCTGCAGAGATCCTGCCCTCTGCCTCTATTTTCTCATTGTTTGTTTTGTTTTCATATCTTTCTTTCATTATTTAGCAGTTTCCTGGACAGTTCTGGGTGTCAGTGCTTCTGAAGAGAGATATTTGAATGGTGTGTTTACAATAGGATTCTCTCACAGAATGGAAGATTAGGGAATTTGAGGTCTCAAAAGGTTTTGGCGAAGGACAAGACTATGGAAAAATAATTTGTGTTTCCAGACTATTTTCCCTACTGTTTTTTTATTTTTATTTCACAATTCAGGATTTCTAAACCTAAATCGATAATTTTTTTAATGTCATTTGGAGCAGACAGCCAAGATGTTTGCCACTTTCACAGAAAGTAATCATTTATAGTCAAACTTTGTTTACCGCCAACAGTTTTACAAAGTATTTCTGAACCGATCCTGTAATATTCTGTATACAATCATGGGTTTCACAAAGTGGTGATAGCTATGTTGTAGTTTTACTGCTTTCAATTGAGTATAGTTAAAAAAGTATTAACAAAATATCATAATGATATGATATGATATTATTATGATAAATAAAATAATGTTTTACCAAACATCCTAACTTTTTTAGAATTGTGTTTTTTTTGTGTATTTGGCAACATAATATCATACATAGTCAAAATGTAACGTACATGTTGCAGTTTTTTTTTTTTTTGTTTTTCTTTTTTTTAATTTCACACCATCAATGCTAGACATCGCAGTTGGCTTTTAAAACAATTTATTTACACAGCATCTAGATTTTTTCACTGCAGAAATGTGAGACTGGGAAAGTGTGGAACTATATAACCAGAAACCAGCCAATCCTGTAGGGTATACCTTTAAATCACATATAATAAGGCTTTGAGATAATGTGCCACTGTGTTCAATAGATAGACATAATGTCAGAAACTTTTTTTTTTTCTTGAACAAGGATCCTGGAAAAAAGAATGAGATGTGAAAAATGGCACTCTGTGTAGGAGTTACATCAAGGAAACAAACTTTTTTCTTTCTTTCTTTTAAGTTACCCACAGTGAATATTTTTAAACCAATTTAAGTTTTAATCTTACTCTTTCAAACGCCCAACTATTCTTGAGAATCTCACAAACTGAACTAGAAAAAAGTTTTAAGTTATTTGATGCATTCTTCTTGAGACATCTTCAAAGACATTTGTTCATTCATGTTATTTTAGTTCAGTTCCCGATTTCCAGCTGTCACCAGGTTCGGCTTTCAGTTCGTCCCACAGGTAAACCCATCCAACTGTGTGGTTGTGAAGTGAGGTGGATGAGGAAGATAAGGAAGAGAGAGGAAAAGTGTGAGACATGCTGTTTAATTAACCTCACTTATGAACCTTCAACAGAGCAGCTGTGTGCTGTTGAAAGTCTTTCTCACAAGTCTTTCAAAGTGTGTGTATGTATGTGAGTGTCAGTCATACGGTAAGTGGTGCATCATTCACAATTACAGTGATCTTAGAATTATACAGATATCGTGATTAATTAACAAGGTTGACCCTGAACCAGCTCCACTCAGCAGTGATGAGTTAAGATGAAGAGGTGCTGTGATCTTGTTTGTAATTGATGAGAGATTATTTTACCTCAGTGTGCCTCTGATTTGATCTGAGTGTGACTGATGCAGACTGAGATATAACTTCCCTGGTTTGGAGAACGTTCACTTTACCATTAATCTGTGAATCTTAAATGTGACTAAGGCTTTCAGATTTTAATTAGGAATCATTATACTATCATTATACTCTTTCTGTTCAATCATTATACCACTATATAAACACAACAGAGCCTGAGCAAGATTGTGAGAACAGAACAAAAAAAGTTTGATGAGGAGAGTTGTGTAGCAATTTTAAACCCAAAATCAGCAAGGCCTGCCGTTGACACCCTGATCCACAACAACCAGCATCACTCAGTCCACAATAGCATTAGTAGTGCACAGCTTAATTATGTCATCTGTTCTCACCAACCCACTTTGTGACAATGAGTGGGAGACTAAAAGTGCAAGAAATGAATTAACCAAACATGGCTGTTCTGATGATGGAACAAATTAACAGTGCAACGTTATTTATTTTGCACCTAAAAATAAACTCTAATCAAAGTAGAATAACTGACCCGTTTTAACATTGATTGCACACAATAACGCAAAGCAGTGGGATGAACGTATGAATGGAAAATGTATGTTTTCTATCAAGAGAAAAGCAGTAATTGCATACCTTCTATAATACACGTTGACAGCATTCATGATTTGCACATTGACATTGGGTGAGAGGCACCGTGCTTCTTTCATTAAAACCTGTGAGTGTGTGTGTGTGTGTGTGTGTGTGTTTCACTTGTGCTAAAAAGGCTGTCCTCCTTTATAGCTGTAAGCAGCTACAACAGGGTGTGATCTACCTTGATTTTTTTGGTCCAATTATCACTTCTAGCTTAAGCGATGTGATTGCCGTGACTAAAAGGTGGGTGATTTACAACCAAAGCTGTGAAAGGTGAAGTCCACTCCAATCAAAATCACTATAACTAAATAAATAAATAGATAGATAAAAAAAAAATATTTCTTTATAAAAAGAGCATCGACCTCTTTGTTATTGCCCTGACGGGGGTCATTACATACGGGCACAACGTAAATGAAAACTTGCAATACTGGAAGTTTTTTACTTCATGTTTACTGAGTCACTCATGTAATAAATCTCCTCATGAATTATTCCAATAACATGATTGCAACTAAAATTAATTAGAGTCAGATTCAGTTGAGTGAGTAATGCAGTTTTCATCTCTGAAAAACGATTTCTCTATACCATGAATGGCTGCCTTCCTTGCCATCTATTGCTTTATCTTTCTTGTTCTTCCTTAGGTCATTCACAATTGTTTGCCTCGGTTTCTAAGATACAGTGTGTGTGTGTGTGTGTGTGTGTGTGTGTGTGCTGCCAAGTTTCATTTTCAATTTCGCTGTGTTTATCCTCAAATTCTCTGCAATCTGTTGACAAAGTGCCAGCAGCCATGATAGCGAGGGAAAATGCGGCAGAATTGCTGGAGAGTCTGACAGAAAAAGTGCAACTGATGCCTGTCAACCCTGACCAGAATCTTCATAAAGGGGGCACACAAAGACACAGTATGGCTAAGTGCTGTGCTGTGAATGAAAATGTCTTCTCTGACCCACCAGCTGAACCTCACCATATGTCATGTAGTTGTTCAATTTTCTCTCACACACCAAATGTTGAATCTTAACACAATCCAACACTATTATTATTCTGCATCTGTGGTGGAAGTCACCGGAGATTTTGAAGAACTGGTACGCGTTGGCCTCTTGAACTGGTACATGTAATCATTCAGGAAATAGGATTTTCATAACGAGGTTCATTGAGGATGTGCAGGAGGCACTGTTGCGGGGGGAAAAAAAAGTCTGGGGGCGATGAAGACATTGATTAGCTTCGCAGCAGTGAAATAAACAGGTGGTGTCAGAGATAGGCAGCATTTCTCAGCTCTGACAGGCAAGGTTTTCCCATATCATTGACATCCTTGGAGACAGCAAGGGTGCCAAGTTTGAGTGCTAGGGGATGAAGAGATACTTGTGTTTATTGAGATGTTATGAGTGGAGGGGGGGGCAGGAGTAATGAGTGCAAATTTATGATTTCAAATTTATTGCAGTTGTGTTTGAGGAAGATTACTTTCTCTTAAGGCAGGCAGTTGGTGAGGAATTAGGAGGTGTCAGAGATAATAAATCTTGTGGTGAGTTGGAGCTCGATCCAGCAGCAATAAATTCAAATTTGTTTATGAGATATAACACTGGGAGATATAACACTGGCTGTTACTATAAAAGTTGACTGAAAACCGAGGGAGGATGTGTCCTATAAGGGAGAAGAGAAGGGAATGCTAAATTGGCCAAAAATACACTTAAAGAAAAGAGGTTTAATGTGGCATCAGGACAAAGAAAGTATCTTTTTGGAATGAATATCAAATGCAAATACAATATAATATAAATTGTAATTGGGAAGCAGCATGGTGTTTTCTTGTAAACATCTTTTATCTGCAATTAATTAGAAGTGCATGATTAAATTGTGCATAATACTTATCCCTCCAACAACTTTGTTCCATGAATTAAAAAAAAACAAAAAGTAATTAATTTTATGAACGCTAATACACATCAGAATTCTGGGGAAAAAAAATAAGAAAAAAGATGAGAGACAAAAACAAACAAACACCCAAACCAATTATTGAGTTAAGTTGGAAGCCAAAGATGTTAATACTAAACCAGAGGATCTCCTCAGAATTGAATTTAAGAATTCAAATTATATATTAAGTTTATATCAAATTATTATACAGTTAGTGTAGCACATGAATGTGTCACTTAAATCTTATTTAATTGCTGCAAATTCAGAATGTTGTTATCAATTACATGCCTGATTTTATGATTACATCACATGTCCCGTTGTGTGGTTTGCGCTGTCACCACTCATGTCCAGAGTGTACCCTGCCTCCAACCCTGAAAAGGATAAGTGGTAACAGAAAATGTATGGACGGATGTCCTGTCGACATGTTGGATGTGTCATCTTATTTAGAGAGGAGCTACTGTATGTCTGTTATCTTTGTCCTGCTAT
This sequence comes from Chaunax sp. Z400, assembly GCA_037577475.1. Taxonomy (NCBI): domain Eukaryota; kingdom Metazoa; phylum Chordata; class Actinopteri; order Lophiiformes; family Chaunacidae; genus Chaunax; species Chaunax sp. Z400. The sequence continues at coordinate 8,226,008 of CM075201.1, read as the reverse complement.
CAGTGTGATGTTTGTGAAAAAGTGACACAATACACATTTTGTCCTCTTTGTTCTCTTTGTGTTGCTGTAAAGAGGAGAAAATAAGAGGGAGCAGCTTTTAGAATGCACACGTCCTGACAGAGACTGACAAAGATTTTTTTAAATGAGATTTTCTCACACAATGAGAGGCTGATCACAGACATATTCGAGGCTATAATAGCAACACAATCTGCTTTGACTACTAATTCATGTCTGATGGTTTTTCCACCAAAAAAAGTTCTGTATCCCAATAAAAATCCTACGTCTCCCCAGTTAAATAATTCACAATCTTTGAATATTTGTTATTGAATAATATACTGAATAATATAGAAAATATGAGGTAACTTCTAGCGCAGTGTGAAGTCCTTTGTCCGAGTGTCTTGAAGTTTAAAGTAAGTGCTGAGAAACTATCAACCTTCAGCAGATGATTGTAAAAAACAACATTCTGGTACCAAACGCAGCACACTGAAGATTAAACATCCAAGCGAAGCAAAATAAACAAATCACATTTTTGAGTGGAGGGGGTGTTTTACATAAAATATGGCCACCAGGTGTGTTGTCTCAGATTAAAGTGAATTTGAATAAAACGATACATATTTGCAACCTAACAACTGGATAGGAAACACGCTGGCTTTTATTTTACTGTGGGTTGCATTCCGATTGGCTCTAGGGATCTTGCTGTTGCTCAATGATGCCTATAAAAAACATCTTCAGAGAAACTGTGATTCTAGACTGTAGAAGAAAACTATTTGGGCAATAGAGCAGAGAAAGTCTATAACTATAAAAACTAAACTACAAGTGCATCACTGCACTCTCCTGGGGAGCCTCCTGCAAATAGAGCATGGGTCTTGGCTCCGGGATTGAACAGCAGAGCGGCAGATTTTTATCTGGATCTATGAGCGAGAGCAGACAAGACAAAGATACACATCAATATCAGAATGCAAATGTCCTCTCTGTGTTTACTGTACCTAAATGCCCTCTATCAGAGACCTCCAAGAGAGGCCCTGCTCCTTCATGTCAGCGACACAATGTGAAGTGGAAACATAAAAGTTCGTGAACCATGAGGGTGAACAAGATGAAAATAAATTGGTCTCTAAGGGAGTTGAAGGCCAGTGGTCTCTAGCTTACCCTCAGGGCAGCTGAGCCACAGAGTTGAACCCGCGGTCCCAGGTGGGGTTTATGTTAACCACCACACTGTTCCAGTGTTGCAATTAGCCAAATGTCATGAGTCACAAATCGGCCTTTCAAAGCAATGTTACACAAAATCATACTGAAGGCTGTCCACCACATGTTGGAAAAACATGAAATGATGCAGCTCATACAGTATTGACTTAAAAAAAACTAGAGAACAGAGTGAGCGGTTTTTTTTTTTCCATTGAAGCAGCAATATTGATTATTTGCAGAACAAGATATTACCGACTGTTTTTGTACAAATTTGTGTTATTTTAATACCGTCATCTGGCTATAGTTTGAGCTGGCAAAATGCATCTGCAGGGTGCTGAGAACACTTTAGATGAATGATGCTATATTGTCATAGAATATGCTAGAAATGAGTCAAATCTTTATCTATCCTCTCTATCACTATTAAATATAACAAAACGCTCACATCAGACTCACATCACAAAACGTCCTCAGAGGTGAAACTGTAAAATGTTAACACCTTTCACACTCTCAGCTCATTGATTCCTAAGAACATGCTGTATTATAGCCCTATGTTCACACTGTTCACACATAAAAAATGACTGCATTAATATGGTCCTCTATGCTTTATTGTCATTATTACTACCGGTGCTTTCTGTAGACAAACGATTACCATATATAATATTTTTTAGCACTGTCCAAAGAAGGGAAGCAGTTTGAGGCCAAATTGTTCCCCTGAGTGCTGAAAGAATTATTGCAATAAATAACAGTTACAGCAAACCCCAACACCCAATTCAATGACCACACCATTCCAAGACCACTATGAAGCTACAATATAATAAGATGGAGCTGTAACTCTGTCAATGCACATGGAGGTTTATAATTGGGCTCTGTGGGCTCAGCTATGTGTGTCAGTTCTTCCATTAAATTCCCTTGTACTACAAGCTAGGTAAGTTATAAAAGGGGACTAATCAAGATTTGGTGGTAGGATTGTGCTGGGGAGGCGTCTGGGATAGGGCAGATAAATTGGGCCCAAGTGAGTATAGAAATGACTGCACACTAGCAATTCTTTTGTCCCCATAGCACTTGGACATCCGACCAATTTAAAGTTTAAATGCTGGATTGCACATGGTGCCCCATCTGCAGAGTTTTTGCAGACAATCCTAATCCATGTCTATCAGTCAGAAGATACAAATATTGACAGTGTCTGACACTGTGAATTACAACAATTGCACTTTCAAAGATACAGTAACTTTCAGTCTTTGCCGTTAAATTTGAAACTTGACCAGGAGTCTTTGTCAAACTTGTGAATTGGTGCTCGGAGTGTCATAGAATGCCTTAAAAGAGTGTTTGGCCCACACATTCAAACAACAACTACGGGTGTTGGATCAAAAAACAAACTGGAGGCAAAAGTCAGAAAAAAGATCAACATAGCAGCAAAGAAAGGCTCCAGGTCTGGATTCAAACCCAGAACCTTAATGCTGTGAGGGGACAGTGCTAACTACAGCACCACGCAATGCACTACGCAATGAAACAAGTTTTTATTCCTTTTATGTAGCTATCTGTCTATGTTTCTTCAGACAATTTCATATATTATCAAAAAAGAGAAACTTGATTTAAAGTAACTGACGCTGTCGCTTAAAACATAGTCCAACCCACAAAATGTACGTGAGATGATAAACTAAACCGGCTTGAAAAGTGAATGAACCAAAAATGGACTCTGTGTGTGAATTCAGACTCAGGCATCGTGAGGAGATTTCTGCTTCATTTTCACATACACACTTTATTTTGCATCAAAGGATTGAAAAACGGCCCTATACTGTATGTGGCTGTGTATTCCTGAGGGCAAACCAATATGGCAGATAAATCTTCTTCAAAGGGAGAGCCATGATCAGAACAATGATTAGAACAAAACCACCCAAACAAGTGTAAACACATGGCATCATGAATCTCATTGGCAGAGAATGCTGACTGGCTGCAATTTAATACAGGGAAAGGTTTTTAAATTCAGCAGTTAATCTAGTCTTTAAATATAATCTTTAAGGTGATTGTGTCAATCCATAGCCACTCAACAGTGTATATATATAAGAACAAATAATGTAATTTATTTCATGTTTAACATCATATATAGTTGTCTTTAAAGTCTGTATCTCATTTTTCTCCAATGACATCAGGGCATTTTGGCCACCGGGTTCCAAAGACATTTCCCTTTAATGTCATATCAACTTTTCAATATTGCACCCATTATGTCACTGTAATTGGAAAGGAACTACCGAAACAAATATATAGATATCTTTTATTAACATACTCTTTTTGGGAATCTGTTTTCCGACATATTTCCTTTGGATATCAAGTGACGTGTTGCTGTGTTACCATAAAGAAATGTTGTGGTAACCATTCATTGAGAACCATTGCAAGTACAATGCATAATAGAATTCCAAGAAAGTATTAAGTAACACAGTTTCTTATATTGACATGTTATTTCCAAGTAATTAACTGTGTTTTTTTCTGTGTATCTCTCGATATATGAGTATTTCTCAAAACAATTACATCAAAGTCAAGTACATATCTTTTGTTTAGGTACGGTTTAACATCGACGTCCCTATTTGCCATTATCGATTCTCGTCCTCAGCTCAGCTGACAATGGGTTTGTGCTTATTTTTACCAAAACGCTCTGTGCAAAGTACAACAATACAGTAGCTTCTTCAAAATAAGCTAACAGTTTGAGCATTAATGAAAAAAAAAATTATTCACAGTAATAAATCACAAAAGAGACAACATTGGGTTTGGCTTGCATAGCAAAGCAAAAAAAAACAAAAAAAAAACATAAAAAATATATTTACAAATTATGCAAGTCCTTTTTCCATTTTAAGTAGCCATTTTGTTGTGATTTTTCTTCTTCTTTGTACAGCATGTGACAGAAAACAGAAGACATACAACATACTGTATTCTCTTTAGAAGAGAGGGGGATGGAAATAACACTGTGAGACTGGTGTCTGTGTCTGTACATGACATTTACAGCTCTGCATTTTATCTCGCATTCTGTTTTGTGGTTGTCTGTCTCCTCTCCATCTTCCAAACATCATTCTGTGTCACACTCCGAGAGAAAATCTCATAGCGCTTACAAGCAACGTGTCCTGGAACAGGCAGCGACTGCAGGGAATGATGTTTCGCAAAGACTCTGAAAGAGAGGCAGAAAGACACACAAAAAAACAACAACATTAAAATCCAAGGGACAATAAATATTTCACTCTCAATATGTGCATCTCCTTTTCACAATGTCTCAGTTTGCATGCAGGTAAAGAAAAACAAGGGAGATTCTACACCTTTCTTCTCAGTGGAAATGGTGGAGCATAATTCTCCCAAATCTAATATTGTCTGACAGTGAGAGACAAAAATGAAAGAGGAGATTGTTCTCTGTAAAGTGTGCTGGTTTTCTTATTCTTCTTGTCAATCAGGCTAAATCAAAACTGTAAAATAGATTAATTAAAATACAAAGACAGATTCAGTAAAACCTGCGTATTGTGTCACTCTGCATTTAAAGGTGGCACTTGGATTGCATTCACCATGTGGAATGTGCACAGACACTTACAGTGTTCCCTTTTCTCTATGCCGTGTGTGGGAGGTTGCCCATTGTGAGAGGGATCTGCACCAGGTCTCTTGTGGGATTCCCTGCTCAGGGTGGCCCTGTTGGATGCTGTTGTGCCGCTCCAGGAAGCCATATGCTGCCGCTCCAGCGTTGACACGGTCACCATGCATTCCTCAGAGGGATCTGAGACTGAAGCTGCCCACGAACTGTGCATGCGGGAACCCACACTATGCAGGGACTTCATGACGGGTGTGTGGGCTGTTTAATTGATAGTGGGTGAGGTTATTTGGCAAAGGATGCAAATGAGGCAGCGTGACAGAGGCATACATTTACTGCAAAAGAGGATTCTTTATTAGAGTGTTAAAGACTTACCATCTGCCATATTGTCTCTTCGTCTGGGCAGAGTCCCGACCTTGTCTGTCTGCTGTTTGAGGCCGGTTAGTGGTGCCCCCTTGTGGCCAAGGCTATGTGTGCCGTGTGCACCGTGGTCTGTTGTGCCGGAGCTGCCTGAGTGACCCTGCTGTGAGCTTTTACCTACAAGAAGCACACAGAGAGATTTCATGTGCATACAGAATTGGCTGTCCGAACAAGTGCTTGGCTCACATTTAGAGGATCGAGTTGAACAGTGAACTTTAGACATTTGTGAAATTGAACAATAACTTTTCATTTCATTCTTAAGAATAGTTTTACTTCATGCTTTAAACAGATGTCCCTGAGAACCATTTTCTTGGTTGCAGCAATGTAATCACCCAGTTATATTAAGCTCAAAACCTACAGCAGTGTTTTTTTTTTTTTTTGCAAACATGCAAACATGTCTAAACAAACATGTCATTTAAAGCATTGAGCCACAACTGCAATATGGGACCCCTGTGGAAATGCTGCCAACACACTGGCTTTGTTCATTATTTGTCTTACTGGGCTGAAGATATTTTCTCAGTCTGCCTGAATGCATTTCTAATACAATGACTTCCAATGTGTGACAGCTACACATGAGATGCTAAAATGTTTGCATTGCTAATTATCTGTAAATATTTTTAGTCAAACCGACCTGCATTTTAACCTGCATTGGGTTATCAAAAGTACTGAAAACACATAGTCTCAATGCAGAGGTCAGTCTCTTAACCAATCTAATAATGGAGTCTAAAAATGGTAAAGTACTGTCCCTGTGGGAGAAGCCTTCAAGTTTCTCTCTAAAGAAATGCTTTCAGACAGAATCCTATTTATAAATGCATCAAATCTTAAACTTTAGACGTGTGACTTTTAAGTAAGTTTTTAAAATATGCTATGTTATGGTTTTGATGTCGATGCAAGACTGGCTTCAAATAACTTTCAACAGACCGTCTGGGCATCTCTTTGACAAAGAATACTTTCTGTGAAACAAATATTATGCATGAATAATTTTGAGCCTATCAAACTTTTTTACTTTATAGTCATTATTGTTTCTATATTACTTGTGACTTTCAATCACCATCCCTGCTGGCTACATAAACATATTCTATACAAAAAGACGACCACTACACTAGTGGTTGGATGCTGCATATTATCAATTGGCTATTAAATGCCTTGGTATTTGTTCTGTGTGGTAATAGTTCAGCCAACGGACTGTGTTTTATGACCATATTGGTAGACAGAACTTTGATATTGGACAAATCTGCCAAACTTTGGATTATGTTAAAAGACTGCATTTTTAAATGTCATACTTATATTACACATCATTTATTCCTGGAATATCTGTGCATGGCATCATTTAAAATCTTGGTTAGGGAAAGGTTTTAGTCATGGGTAAAGAAAGGCATGCATGCATCCACTACTTTCACAGCAGTGCAGTCTCACCACCTTCCACTATACTAACACAGCATTGTCATGGGAGTTAAATCATCAATGGCAAAAGGAAGTCATTGTATATTTTTCCCCATAACAACTATGCAAATTTTGCAAAAGCCAATTTGTCCCAACTAGTTTCTGTAGTATAGGCAACAGGGACCACCGATGTGTGAAGTGACTCTAGTAACACTACACTGTATAAGATTGTAGTCATTGAACATTTCCCCAATACAAATTCACCCTAAATAACAGAAAAAACTGCGTCTTAAGATTAGAGAATGGCTTGTTTTACTGAAAATGAGATTGTAGCTCGTTGTCTCCCTTGCTACGGTACAAACGACGCATCGGTTGTGTTTTGACAACGTTTTGCTAATGAGTTATCGTTCTGGGAATGTTCAGTCTGTGAATATGTTTCCAAATTTACCGATGTAAATAAGAGTTAGCTACTGCTGGGAAAAGCAGAGATATTAAACAGGAGGAGTCAGATTCCTCACTTTTCTCTAAATCCAGACATCATAAATGGACAAAAAAAACATACAACTATAGCAGGAGTGGTTATTTTACTTGTTTTCCAAAACCTTTTGTGCCTTTTCACATCATTGGGCCCATATATGAAAACACAATTGAAGCAGATTTCTCATAGGAGGCCTATCCTTCATACCGGGTCCCAATCAAATCTATTTATTTATTTATTGAAGCTGCCCAAACAATGTTCCAGATTGCTCCAGCCCACTTTATCCTCTGCCTTTACCAAGGAGGTTATGTTTGTCCATTGGTTTGTTTCTTTGTTAGTTATGTTACGCAAAAACCACTGCAGGGATTTCCTCGAAATTTGGTGGACTGGTGCATAGGCCAGGATAGAAGTTTTGGAGATGATCCAGATAAAGGACCCAGCCTCGGATTTTTTTTTTTCCATTTTCTTTAACATTATGTGTTAAAGTATATTTACACAAAAACTACTGCAATCATTTCCAAAAACCTTGTGGAGGGGTGGGTCAAGCAAGCAAGCTAAACAGACATGTGTAGGATTGTTTGGCCTTGGTGGAGGTATACTGTACACTCCACTGCTGTGTTATTATAGTGCTATTCTTGTTTCATTCTTACCCCTGTATCTGTTGGTATGTGTTTCAGTCGTATGCTCCATTTGTTAGTGTTAATGAGAGGATAAAAACAACCTGAGAGGTGCAAAAGATCAATAAATCTGCAGCTCGATGAAGAATGATGTGCCTCGGGCCTGCTTAAAATTACTTTTTCCTGTCAAGGACCCAGTGGTCTATTTATTTAAAAGTTATGACTTCAGTAAAATTAGTTTTACCGACTGGAAAACATTACCTGAGCCCTCAATGTTATCCACGCTGGGACCAGGAGTGTATTCAAAGCCACACAAATTCTTTGACACCGCGGCGTATCTTTCCTCCTCCTCTTCGTCTTCTTCAGAAAGGAGAATGGCTCCCAAATCAGAGCCCAGTGTAGTGGACATGAAGTCCATCGGCGGGTTCGGGGTGTTGGACACGTTTGGACTGCTCTTCATGTGCCTAATTAATTGTGGGGGGAAAGAGTGCAAATTAATGAGCAGAAAAATGGGAAAAAAGCAACGGATATCATGTGATAAGTAGGCAAAAAACTGCAAAGCAAGTTTCAGAATGCAGAATGCAGAAAAATAGGTATGCAGAAACTTTTAAATGCCTGCAGTGATTTCCCTCATTGCTTTCTCTGAGCTGGAGCGTGCTGTGCTAACACAATGGAATTGTAATTGAACTGGTTAAAAGGATATCTAGATGGGCAGAGCTGTCACCAACATGCTTGTTATCTCCCCCACAGCTGTCCTCCACGATGGCTCACATCCCCGCCATAGAGGAGATGCATGCATAATTACCAACTCTATTTACTGATGTCAGAACAGCATGTTAGACTAAACCCGGTTATTACCCTCCAACACGTGTCGCCAGTGACTTGTCAAGTTTTGCTATCCTCCATCAGAGGTGTAATCAATGGGGAGTTTACAAGTAAATACCAGCTTTATAAGACGCTCAAACACTGGCCACTGATATTCAAAAAGCCAAATGAACAGAATAAAATGAATATAATTACAGGTATCTCTCCTACTCTGCAAAGCAAAAATATTTGGTGACGCATACACGCAGGCTTTTGAACAAGCTACATGTTATAGATAGGTCTATTCTTTACCAGAAAAGACAAGCTATAGAAGGAAGGTGGTCTCAAAATGTAGCTAATTGGAGCTTTAAAAGAGCCTCACCATGTCTGTTTAGCCACCTCATATTGGTAAGCTCTGGTCAGCTCATCCAAGTGGGCCTGCAAAATGGATTGCATTTCCTCATGGTGGGCAGAGCTGAGAGAGGAAGTCGAGGGCTGGCTGAAGGGAGCTGCTGCTGGCGAGGAGGATCGGCCTCTCAGAGGAGGAGTGGGGCCTCTTTCATCGTCTACCTCATTGTCGAGATTCTGGTGGCGGTAGGTCTGGACAGACATGGGTGGGGCCCAACTGTTGCTGTCATATCTGGCATGTGGAAGAAACGTTTTCAACATTCATCATTACATTGATTTCGCTCAACAGTCATATTTATGTTTAAGAGAATATGAAATGTGGAAGGATTTGGTTACAAAGTTAAAAAATAATGATGATGTTAATAATCATTATTATCATTTTCTCAAATCATCTTCTCAGAAGAACGAGAAGAAAAGGCTTTAGGCTTAAAAGACAAGTAAATTGAAACAGCCAATTAAAATAGCTAAATATTCTGAGAAGGTCAAATTGGTCGTAAAGGCGGAAGAAAAAGCAAAAGGATGGATTTGTTGATGTATGGACTTGTGGGTTAGTCAACTTAAAGCTGGAACGATATTCACAGATTTGAACTTCCTGGAGTAACTCATTGGTGAGACATTGTCAAAACACAAATGGTGCCCCTTTCGTACAGCAGTAAGGTAGACAACGAGCTACAATCTCAATTGCAGCAAAACAAGCCATCCTCCAAGCTGGATGAATAACATTGGTCTGTATGTGCAGCCAGTTGTCAGATGGGTCCACAGGGACCGTCTACAAAGTGCAAAACCAAATATAGAATTTTTTAATTTAAAAAAAAAAGTTTGCTGGTATGCAGTGTAGTCCCAAAATCATTCCACACATCAGTGGAATACTGTTGATTATACTACAGCAATATTTCAGGCAAAAAGTGCTTTTCTATAATTTTGGGAATGTTTTATTTGGAAAAAAAGTTCAGTAACCTCTCTTTTATACAGTGTAGTTTTAGCAGATTCATTTCACACATCATTGGTCCCATGTTGAATATACTACAAGAAGAAGAAAAAAAAATGACATTGGGCTGTTTCCCACTCAGATCTTTTATGAGTTCCTCCACACATAGGCTATACTTTTACAGCACTCAGAAAATGTGACTTCCCAGGTGCACAGATTGGAGGGAGGCTTAATTTGACAGCGTCAATGTCATTTACTAGTAATTCATTGAAGGATTTTGTTGTAAATCAAAGTATCTTATGCTTAAAAGTATTAATGTAATTGTGGTGGGTTGGAAACTTTTGCAAGGCACTGTATGCATGTCACATGCCCCCCTATAAGGTCTGCACTAGAATCTCCCCAGTTCCCACCTAATTAGTCACTATCTTTAGTTAAATCTGGCCAAACTGATGCCAAACTGATCTTTGTCTACATTAATCAAAATGTTCATAGTTTTTTCTTCCATTAGCAAGTTAGTATTTAGTTTTTCTATTTTTGGAAAATAGACAGTTTGACGTCTATCTAATCTTTGTGTCATCTTTGTGAAGCTCTTGTCCAAGCACACAAACACACACACACACACACACACACACACACTGGGCACAAGTGCAGAATAGTGTGACCTTGTGCGCATCTGTTCCAGGCCCGAGACTGATTAGATATGAATGTATCTTACCCTCGTCCATGGTTTTCCTGGGGGTAACGGTCAAGGTCAACCTCGGTACCAGGTAGAGGGTGCATGGGTGGTGGAGGCAGCGGCATGTTAGCCCAACATGTCCCATTTGATTTAGAGGCCTTTGTTGCACCCTTCACCTTCTTTTTCTTCCCAACCTTTGCACCTGGGGGGTAAAGAGGGAAAGAAATGTCTGCTTCTCTGTGCAATACTAAGAGATCCCAAATGCTCTACACACAAACATTATTCTACTCCAACATACACACTGCCTTGACAGCAATCTTCTATATGTCTCTACTATCTTAAACTATCCAAACCTTTCTCCCACCCAGTGTTCATTATTTCCTCCTTTTTGTGTGCTGACAGTGCATTAGGACTTTTCTAAATGTCGACATTTCTTAAAGAGGCATCAAAACCCGCGGCGAACCACTTTAAGTTACTTCCATACAGCTTCAGCACTTGCTCCACTTTATCTCTAAGCCTGACATTTAGCTCTTGCACACAGCCTATTGTGCAACACTACGAAAGCACAGGCAGACATGCCTCCATGATTTTGCTAAATGTATATAAGGTGCATAAATAACTCAGAACACTGAGGGATTTTCCGCCATCACTACTAATCACATTAACCCAAAGAAATGTGTCATGATTGTGTGACATTTCTGGGCTAGATAAGCTCTCAGGGTAGAATTGTGATGAAGACAGAAGCGTAATTAAGAACATTGTCCTGGGGGTCCATTTTCAGTGAATATGTAAATAAATTCACTTCTTTCCATTTTGCTCTTTTCCTGATTTAGCTTGCCACAACTCCCTTGTGGTATTTTTTCAAAGAAACAAAATCTAGAACCTGTTATTTTATGGCATATGTTACTTTTATTGGGAGTTCAAGCACTGCTGCAGTAATCAGACACCCAAGATACATACAGAAGGGAGCAGACATCACACCAAAAAAAAGAAAAAAAAAAGAGAGAGAGCTTCATTTCTATCATGGCTCCTACCACTGCCAGGGCGTCTGTCAGTTAGCGAGTAGCCCAGATTTGCTATTTCCTGCTGGGCTTGGAGAGAGGCTTTCCAGCGAGGATCTGGCCTATCCACAGCCAGCTCATGGAAGCTGTTGGACTGGAGTATCTGAGTGGTGGCGTAGGGCGTGGGCTGACGCACTGGACTGCTGTAGCCGGCCTTCCCCATGAAGTCAATACTGCTGTAGATGGCACCATCAGACAGCATGGTGCCTGACTTCTCCACTGCTGCAGATGGGAGAACATCTGAGACAAAAGGAGGGTGACAACAGGGAGGGAAAAGGAAAAAGGGATCATGGAGAGATTAGTTGACATTAAGTTAACGATCTCTAAGGTCATTAACATTCCCTGCTGCTCTTGGCTCTCTGTATTAGTTAAATACAGGTCTCAAATGGACTTGATATAAATGGAAGTGATTATCTACAACCATAATTAGCATGTGACACGCTGTGGAGGCCCGGGTGAGTGTCCACAAGAGGGATATTCAAACAGTGGTAACCTTCTGCTCCACTGTCTTGCACACATACAGCCTGCAGCTCAACAGGATTCCAATAAACTGAGAGAACATGCAAACACACAAACACACAATACAAACACGCATACTTGAACTATCAGCCTCATACAAACTTGTAAAATGCACAATGGCAGGCCATGAGAAGGAACGACAGGGGGAAAGTACATGTAAACACCACAAACTTTAGCCAAATATCAGGCCTGTCAAATCACATCAGTAAAGTACAGCCCTCAAAGGCTCTTTTAATTTGTGTGTGTTTATTTGTGTGCTTGCACTAATGTGTGATGTCCTGTCACTGTGCTTCTCAGTGGATGAACATCAAAACTATCCAACCAGGCATTGCTGAAAGTGTATTTTCTGTCACTCCATCCTGTTTATGTTTCTTACCTCCTCGGCCAAAGTTGCTGCCGCCCTTTGGACTCCCTAAGCCCCCATTAGCCGGGAGGCTTGTGGAGGGCCAGGAGTCAGCCAACCAGGGGAGGCCTTGATCACCCCCTTTCAATAGCCCTGGACGACTGAGGGGGGTTGTTTATGGAGAGACAAAGATAGGTAGGAGAGAGAACCAGTGGCATAGTTAAATATACAGCCGGCACCATAACAGTATTGCTCATTTTCTTCCTGCGGCATCAACAACAAATTGATGTGAAAACTCATTCAGCATATTCTCGCCCGTGGAGCAGCCTAGTGCACAGGCGACAATAAACAACAGAGAGACATAAAATGGCAAGTATATAAATCAGACTTCTGCCTCTTCTAAACTCCACCACCCCTAACTCTCCTCCAAGACACACGGCAGGCCTAAATACACACTAAATCCACTTTAGAGCCTTAGCACAACAGAAATTTACATTTTAAATTGAGAATCATGGACAGCCCCTGGCAGATCAGCTACACAGGCGCGCTGTCTCCATAGCAACAGAGACAGCAAAAGCCCATTAGGTGGTTTAGGAAAGCTACCATGCCATTTTGTCTTAGTGAAATACAACGCCCATGAATACAAGCTTTGACTTCAAGGTAGAAAAGTTGTGGGCAGCAATTCAGGGAGAAAAAAAAACACAAATGCAGAACCACTTCATATCAGCAGCTATAAAAATAGCACAACATTCACATACCTAATGCATCCTGTTTGCATATGTTTATTTAACGTGCAGCAACACACAGAATTTTTCCACTGGGTCTGAATCTCAAATTGTCAAGGGAATTGTTCACAGCTGACTTGGTGATGGCTCAAAGGTGTTCAAACAATTATGTCAAAAATTTCCCTTTTAAAATACACACGCATACATTTACATATATTTACTTCGAAATGCGTGCCAGCAACGGCACAATAACACATATGTTAGTATGCAGAGAAAATAAGCCCACTCATGCACACAGACACACAAAAGGACAATAAAACTGTTTATTTTTGTCCATCATTTTCGACATTTGTTCTAGCTCTGGGCGTATGTGCTTGCTTAGGTGTGACAAAAAGGAAAGAGAGAATGAAGACAAAGAAGAGGACCTTCATTCTGCCTCTGTCTGCAAAACAAATCTTATTGTTTCAGTACACTTTGATATTAAATGGGTACAAACATAGGCTTCACTTTGGTATTTTTGAGCTGGCAAAAAGATTTTGAGCAGGAAATTCATATCTCAAGGTTCAACACTTTGCTGGTCCATGCCTTCAGTATGCCAACCTTTCTATACATCACATTCATCACCTCTCCCCTCCTCCCACAGCCTCTTGTTCTGCCAATAACCTCATATAAAAAAACAGCGGTTCACCTGCATTCACGGGGAGCACTCATTTCAAACGAGTGATTAATGATTTCATCAAGTATACATCAGTGCACGTCATACACTGATATGAGCAAGCAGAGGGATATTAAAATATGTAGCCAAATTGCATTCAGCACAAAAGAACTCCTCATTACAGGTATTACAATGGGCTTTTGTCACCAAGAGGGCAGGTTGTGCATAACATTGCGTGGCACGTGTGTCAAATGTCAGTGGTAAAACTCGTTCCCCTTTGTTTTTTCATAAGTTAATTTAAATTCTTACCTTCCATTTCTGATCAGGCCTCTGTCTCTTTGGAATGTAACTTGCAGAGAAAAAAGGGGGAAACAAATTAAAAGCTATTTTGTCTCAAATGATGGATACATTATTGTTTTTAATGGTGTAAAAGGGTGAATTCTTATGTTATTTGAATATACAGTATAATGCTCCAATGCATAGACATACCTGCACGAGTGAAGGTGAAGGACTGAACTGCAATTCCAGACAGAGATAGATAGAGGTAGATAGAGGGTCATAAATCAAACACATTAAAATGCAGGAATTTGAAGCAAAAAAGACATTCATGAAATCAGGTATGACAATATGGATACTGTCCTTTCATCTTTAGCTTTGTTTATTCATTTAACACTGCTGATGTGTCAGCAATAATCACATTTTAATGAAATTCAGGTCAGTAATCTGACATCTCATCACAGCATTGCATCATTGTCTGAATTAAACTGAACGCCCTGAGGGAAGAGGTTGAAATGAAGGGGACACATTTGACCCCTTTTACCCCGGGGTATCTGCATCATGCTGTGTAATTAATTCTTACAAAAAGAGAAAAGACAAAAAGGTTATTCTGAAATTAATTTTATTATGATCTGACAAAAGTGACACCTCAAAACATACACAACCACACACACCAAAAAAAAACAATGAACGTTGCATTTAAGAATTTAATGTAATTTGATGTGATAAAAATGAAGTTCAAATATTTAACATTTTAAAAGAAATCACGGGATTTTGTTTTATATCTGAAACATTCTAGTAAAAGGTTCCTTGTTCTTTTTCTAAAATGGAAATGTGGTTGCTTGGAATTTAACACCTCAATTTGTTTTGAGAGAAGGGATCAGAGGAGCAGCGCTCAATCATGTAAATCCCTATTGAATTAGAAAATCACAGAAGTCTCTCCAAGTCACTGCAATGAGGGAAACCTGGACGTGTCTCGTGTTAATGTGCAAACAACCAGCCTTGGTCTGATAGTGGATGTTAAATTACTTATCTTGCATGAAGAGTGTTGAGGTGAGGTGCTGATGGAACTCAGCACAGATGATGCACATCAGTGCACAGTGGATTCAAGTCAATAGGGCCTATTTCCATCTCTGCTGAATATATTTCCTTTGTTCAACAATTTAGCAAGCTCAAATGAATCACATCTGAGATGACATCAGTTGTCATTGGAGAGAGAGAACCTAGTGTGTGTTGAAATTTTGTGTTGATGTGGAATGAGGTAAACTGATTTTTTTTTTTACCTGCATAGTTGCTGAGTCCCTTCCTCTTTTTTCTCCTCCAGTACAGCCAGGCACTGAAGCCCATGAGGACAATCCAGCAAGCCCCTCCCAAACCAGCGATGAAGGCTGGCTGCTTCACCATGTCTGAAATGCTATTGTTTCCCTCCGATCCCGTCATTATGTCCCTCAGTTCTGCACCTGGGGGCACAGCAGGAAAATACACACACCCCCACACACACACACCCACACACACACACACACACACACACACACACACACACACACACACACACACACACACACACACAAGACACAAATAAATGGTTGTCAATTGGATATCAATTCAACAACAATGGAGTGAAGAAATGTTTATTTTTAAATCGTTTCTGTGCATGAAAACCATGTGGTATACAATGAAATAAAGCCAAATATTCCATTCCATTTCCATTGCGGTCTCAAATATTAACCAAAAACAAATACACAAAAATGAATAAATGTCTCAATATAAATGAAACCAAACAAACTAACAATAAGACTATTATTAATATTATTTATTATTTGTCATTTTTTTTCTGGTTAACTCAATAGGGAACTTAACTAAGGAAAAATAAATAATGACAAGGGGCAAGAAATATCTTGTTTCAATGATGCACTTATTAAGGAGAGTATATATCAAACATCAAGGCAAACAGACCTTTGGAAGAGCCAAAAGATGAGGAGGCAATGGTAAAAGCTAAATAAATAAATAAATAAACAGCATCAGTGTATCCAATATGTAGGCAGAGTAAATCAATTCAGCTGTGCACTTATCAACTTGAGCTGCAAGACACAAGATTGACAGAGCAGCTCTGACAGAGTTTGATTTTCTGTTGCAGCTACTGTGCTGTGAAATTAGATTCACAGTCTCCAGCAGGAAGGCCCCCCCCCATCATTAAGCTTCGGTCCACAGGGCTGTGTTTCCCTTTCCCTGTGTGTTAAGGGTGTTATTATATATCAGTCAAAAGTCACAGATGAAGACCATCTGGCCTGGGCTCTGATATTGATTCTGGGCTTATATACTCTGGGCATCCTTTTATTTGCTATTTGATAAGATGTGATAGTCTGATAAGCTCCAACAAAAACACTGTCTACTTTGTTAGCACCAGCTGCCCACATATTGAAGAGGATTATTGATATGGCTAACAGTACTTGGCAGTGTTACCAGACACTACACTTAATGAAACACTATTGATTTCTCGGTAGACGTCTGCGTTGTAAAGCGCAATCTTCTTTCTTCAAGTGCAATAAATTGATAAATCATTTTTCTAGACCGCCAATCTGTGATGGGGACCTAGGCTCCCCATTAGAAGGCCTTTTCATTTGACTCCTGGTTTGGTGTGTGTGTGTGGTGTGTGAGAGTGGATTACCTAAAATGATGAGCTGAGGTTTGCTCTTGACCCCCATGCCTGCACTAGTGCCTGCAGCCACCTCCACACGGTACTGCACTCCAGCCTGCAGCCCCCCGACTACCACTGAACGGATGGTTGCATCCACAGACTTATTGACATGAAAACGGGTTTCGTTGGCCAAACACCAGATCTGACAAAGACGGACACGCCAGACAGAATAAACTGTAAGATTGTACAGTACCTTGGTAATATATTCAGTTTGGTACAGCGTATGAGGAGCAGAATGTGATCCTACTTTGTACTCCTGGATAATGCCGTTCTGTTGGTCGGAGGGTGGAGGGTCCCAGGACACGCTGATGGACGTGCTGTTATGGCTCCCTACTGTCAACACTGTCACTTGCTGTGGGGGCGCACCAGGTGCTGATGGGTGATGTAAGAAAGAAAAAACAGAAATACATATTATAAGCTTTTTTTTTGGTTTTCCAGAAAAGTGAGTCTGTTTGGTTCTATAATGTTAAAGAAGGATTTGTCTCACACACTACCTCATTTCATATTCATACAGGAAGCCATACAACAAGGTATTATCTACAGTAGCATGACAGATGACTACTAGAGGATTTCATATCTTAATGGTAGGATTTTTTTTAGTATACCTGTAAAGCAATGGGACCTTAAAATACACCATTCTTCCATTATGTTGACTTTTATTAGCTTACTGGTATCATAACTTAAACACATCAAGTATTTGTGGTCCAAATTGTGCTCTACTTATTGCACAAACGATAACCGTTCCAAACATAGCAGCACGTTTTTTAGATGAGAGGAATTTCCTCTGAAAATACAACCAATCCCAATAACTGACATTACTTCCTTAATGGATTAGGGCCATTATGATCACATGCATATTTGATTTTTCATGTCTGAATGACAATGCTTAATGACCACGTCCTTCAATGCATGCTGATTGTAAACAGAAAAGTGTCACTGTGCTTCTGGGATGCAATATTCAAAGTTCCTCTTTAATGGGTGAGTTTACATGTACAGAGCTAGCCTGATAACCTTCATAGACAGATTGGAAAATTAAAGAGAGTGCCAATATCATGTCCATGCCACTGAAAAAATCATCATCTCTCACTGAACTGTTCTGGGTACATAGTTTCTCATGATTCATATTAAAACTTCATTATGTTCTGATTGAGTTGATGAAATAACTATGAATCCTATTAAGCAGCTACAAAATGATAACGCTAACTGCAGTGAAATGCTGCAGTGTCTGCAGAAAAAGGCAATGATAGCCACAACAGTGCAGAGAAGCCAAAGCAGGTGGGCCGTGACGGCTTTGTCTTATTTGCCACCTGGCCCAAGAGCAGCATGATTACTGTGACTTAAATTCTCCAGATGGGATTGGTTCTACAAATGGCTGGAGAGAGATGCAATCAAGATGTGAACAGTATCTCAGTGAGGCAACAGCAAGTAGTGTTTGTATTGTTAGATCAGGCAACGCGGGAGTATAAAAACAAGTGTCTTTACCAATCCTGTGATGACCTCTGCCGGGCTTCTTTACATCAAGCTCTGAACATCTGGCTCTGTTAACTTTTAAAGTAAATGATGGCAAAACAATTGATTTTTGAATTGGAAAGATGAAACACACCCTGGAAGATGTAACTTGTGCTAAAAGGAGGTTCTAAACAGGTCAGACATGTCGGCAAAATATCTGACAGCCTGGAAGAATAAAGGAACTAAATCTGCCATTTACTCATCCTAGTTTGAGTATATCTATATTAAGTCGTCTGGACTGTATTGATTTTCTGAGGTAATGCTGAACCAATTGCACAGATCGTAAGATAGTGATGATTCTAGTGTACAGAAAACAAGATGACATATTTCATGACAGGCCAGCCAAATATCACTTATCATGTACAGTATTTATGCTGAAAACTCATCTGCAATGGGTAAAAATAAACTTAACTCTTGGCTTAAAACAAACTGGTGGATGTAGTGGAGGAATTAAGGCATTAAAAACCTTTTGAATTCCATATTAATTTTTTCCATGTGGCTCTCTACATCATAATTTCTAAGGCAATCTGTCATCATTTCAGGCCAAATTTCACAAATAATTAGATATCTGAGGAAAGAAATTTTAAATTGTTTCAAATTTGTATTGGGTTGATTTTTCTGTGAACACATAAACTTCCTGGTTGAGGGGCGCTGGCCAAACTTAGTCCCTCAGTTTTTGGCTATGGTGAGCTGAGGCTGCTCTCTAATTGGTTGATTCAGATTTTCCATGGGATACAGCTCTCTGTGGCCTGGACCCTCCCACTTTTATTGGCAGCAAATTGCCATTGTTTTCATGTTTATTTTTTTTTTATGTAATGTGATTGGACAATCCTCAACACTGTCTTTCATGTTCACATCCGTCATTAATATAACCAGAGACATGGTGAATCTTAACTGTGGAACCTCCTCCCTCCCTCTGTGCACACAGCTGAATAAATAAATCTTGTTTCCTGACTGAACACTGTTCTCTGGCTGAGTCTTTGATCTGAGGTTTTGGAAATTTAACAACAGTGCTTATGCAAAATTAAGTGTGTTGTGTTGAATTTTGCATCCCCCCCCAAAAGAAAATGCATCACAAGCCGTCACTGGTCTCCACAATTCTGCTTTCTGATGCATACAGTTTCAGCAAGGAAGCAGAACATGCACAAAGTGTTATAGCTATACCTCTACAGTACATATGCTAAATGCTTCATACAATTCCCAAAAGACCACTATAAGTATAGAGCATCAGCACCTTTTGCACATGCAGTGTGTGTAAAAATGAGTAGGCTACAATGAACAATAAAAAAAAACAAGAGAGCAGCAAAATAAGAGAGGAGACTCACAGTAACCATTTAAATACACATTCAGCTTCACACAATTCTTTACATTATGATCACCTTAAAGAGGAGATTTAAATTAAACTATAAATACGTATTTTTGGCTGGCCGGTGTAAATACAATATCAACGAAGTGAACTTTAGTCGGCCAAATGTCATTTCAGTGGTGCTGTTTCAGCAAACTGATAGAGCTTGCCTAGTCAGTCAAAGGAAGAAGTCAGGAACCAATTAGTGTAGTTCAGCAATTTCTGCATGAACAATCCCTGTGGATGAATAATGGCCACAATACCAGTAATGACTCAGGAAAACATTACAATAAATAGCTAGACCAACAGAAAAAGTCAAATAATATGCTCTTAATAATTTACATAATAATACTATTAATAATATTGATATAAGGACTGATGAGCACAGTTG
The DNA here is from genome assembly GCA_037577475.1 of Chaunax sp. Z400. Lineage (NCBI taxonomy): Eukaryota > Metazoa > Chordata > Actinopteri > Lophiiformes > Chaunacidae > Chaunax > Chaunax sp. Z400. Next base: position 8,206,028 of record CM075201.1, on the reverse strand, counting down.
GTTGAGAGTCATTGGAAGCGATTATTGCTTCCAGTGACTACGGGAACATTTCGGTGTTTACTCACAGCTGTTCAATCAAAACAAAAGGCACATAAGCTGCTTAATGTCCCGCTTTACAGGATATAAAGAGGTAAACATAACCTGTTTTGCAAATGAGTGCATCAATTAAGCAAATTAATTCATATTTCAACAAACCTGTCCCCATATAACACATGCAAAATCAACTCCATCTAGCAGGTTCAGGAAATAGGTCGAATGGTGGATGCTCTCTTATATAAAGGGAACTTTAATGTGGAGGTCATATACATTTTTGCAGAAAACAAGATTACGTTAACTTCTTGTACGGAGCCTCCATGTAAGACAGGCATGTTCGGTCATGAAGGGTGGAGGCTGCACAGCCATTGGCACATTGTGGGATCCAATATCAGAGCCAATTCACAAACCCTCTAGTTCAATTAGCTCTATTCTGCAGAGGATATTCTGTTTTCTCTCTTCACTGACCTTCCTGCCTTGGTCTCATAATATTAGAACATCATCATGACAGCTCTACCTGCCAAGGACTTCAGCATAACAAAGCGTTTCATTTGCTCTTCCATCAGCAGTGGTGGAAAGCTTTAGGATCCCATGGTTGACAGTGATTACGGTGACGTCAAACAGCCTCTTGCCTCTGGCCACATTGCCCTCACTAATAACTTATTATAGGGTTGTAAGGATCATCAATCTTAACATACAAATGTCACTTTATGTGGTGGTAAGCATCCGTTGTTTTGACCTCTGAAGCTCCTGAGACGCCCTGTGCTATAGGCTTTCACAAAGGCAGGGACACATTCCCAACCTGCCTTTGATGGATATCATGTGTTTTTTGCATGTCAGCGCATTTGCAGGCTCTAGAGTATCAGTAGATCAAGCCAGTGTTTCCAGAATTCAAGTAACTAGAGCATGTGCACCAGTCCGCAAAGACATTAAGTGATCTAATGTGGCCATTTTAATTCGGCTATGGGGTGAGTTGGGTTTCTTTTGCTCCACCACATGTATCCCTTGTCCATAGCCTTAATCCTCCTTCTGGGATGAAGATGCATTAAGCCGAACTCCATACAGTCCAGCTGATGCAGCACTGCAACTACATGAACAGCTCCCTGCCCAGCCAACCAGCAGCATCATTCTTGACCTTGGTAATAGTAGTTTTGTTAATTAATACCAACACAAGGAGCACTAACTCACGTCTCATGTTCTGAAAGGTTTCAATGTACGAGTGGATGTAAACTGAATTTATGGATGTTTATCAGCGACGGAGATCAGAGACAAGTGATATCATATCATCATTTTGAAGTATAATTAAGAATATTTGAATGTGTGTGTTTCATGTGACTGCATTTAAACTCATCTATTTCAGTTCAGCAGTAGCAGTGACAGGCGGGGTCAGTCTGATCTGATGGTGTGTGTCTGAGAATGTGAAGCACAAGATGCTCTTGTGTGTAATGTAGACATTTCTTTGCAGGAATGGGAGTAGATGGGACGGCGTCGAAACATTGAGTTAGACCGGATACGAGTGAGGACAACTAGGCTGGATAAAACCAGAATTGTTTGGTTTGTTGTGGCGACGTATTTAGCTGGATGGTTGGAGTATATAGGTCTGTGTTGCACATTTTAAAAATGTCTTGGGATTCTGCAGGCCAAAGACCCAAGGTCATTGCATAAAGATCTTGTAAATTCTCCTTCTGCCTCATCAAAGTTTTTCCTCTACCACACCAGTTTACAGGGAATCATGCTGTAAATTGTCATTTGTGCCACAGACAGTTAACCTAACAATAACTGGTAGCTGATCAAATGACCAGCATGACAGAAGGACCAAGAAAACTCACTGAGAATTCAGACTGTGTGTGTGTGTGTGTGTGTGTGTGTGTGTGTGTGTGTGTGTGTGTGTGTGTGCTGGTAGAGGGAGGGCATATCCCGCAGGTCTTTTTGGTGTGTGATGGAGATTTGGCAGCAGGGTTCCACAGAGAAGCAGAGAGAGTTGAGCTTCTGTCAAAAGAGACAGTTTTGGCCCTCCCCCATTTGCCCACCAACCCACAGAGGCCCAGACTTGTCAAAGACCCCTACTGTGCTGTCTGCGAAACCTGTTTTCACACACAGGAGACAGGGCACTACAGCAGTATGCGTGTGTGGGTGGCTGTACTTGAAATGCCATAATGCATTACTATCAGGCCATGATGCCACCATAGCGGCACCAAATATAAAAGTATAGTACAGTAAGTAGAGTCATTTACACAGTAACTCTTGTGCTACTTGCAATACAAAGGCAGCAGAAAATAGGATTTTTTTTTTGGTCTCGCTTACCTTCTTCCATAGTACGTGCTGTCATAGATTCACTGTCTGCTCCTTGGAACTCGTTGAAGTATGGCCGCACTTTAATCTCATAGACAATGCCTTTCTTCAGACCAGCGAGAGTTATGTCCCTCTCTGAGGCAACCTTCAAGTCCTGTATCTGCCACGGCCCTGGGGAGGGCAGACCTGAAGTCTGCCGGAACAGAACACGGTAGCCTTGAATAAACTGGGATGGATTGTCCACCTGAGTGAAGAGCAGAATGAGAGAGAGTGTCATGAATACCTGCTCTATGGTAATGATGTGGGAGCTGCAAAGTCCTTAAAAGCTATGGATCAGCATTCAATTTTCTCTCAGTGACAACGCAGGATTAGTTAATCATACAGTTTAATTAGCAGCAGAGAATCAAGAAACCACTTGAAGAAGGTTGTGTGCGACCTACGGCAGAATATGGTCACAAAATTGGATCACCATGGGCCGAAGTTTTTTTGCATTGAAATATGTGACAGATACAACTCATAGTAATTGCTTGTTACCAAGGACAGAAGCAAGAAAATGCTTTTACAAGTGATATAAAGCAGCTGCTTATCATCAGACCTGTCCAAGTATATTAGGATGGATCTCCTCTCGTCTCTCTCTTTCTCTCTGTAGCCTCAGCCCACATGCCATTAACGAAATGACTTCTGAATCTAAAAGCCTTGTGAACACAAGAAGATGTTACTTGAAGAAGAATTTAGGTTTGAAGCCTTGAATCCAAATAAATTACCCTCTTCTGTATTCGCTTTCCTATCGTGCTGCAGATTTGATCAAAACCTACGGCGCATGTAGTCCACACTTGCATTTCGATTCAATATAGTGAAATCGGGCATCAAAACGTCAACTAACCTACAAATATGATTGCAGAGTTACATAAATACTCTGATTTAAATGTATAAATTAGTCTTTTCCTAAATGCTTCTTTTCAGTTCCATTATCTTACATTAAAAACAGGGAATCGATAATTAAAGAGGAAAAAGTTAATTATTTGAAAAGCATACTTACAAGTACCCATTAAGTGAATGAAGTGTGAGACATATTGAGAGTATGGGCCAGCTTAAAGTGGGCCTGAACAGTTCTGAGCTGCAAAACTTGTCATAGTATGTAATGAAATATTGGTTTATTAAACACATATACATATTTTCTCTGGACCTATGCTGGCTCTTATTGCTACCCTGGAATTTCCCAACTCAAGTATGTGTGTTTTGTCATGTGACATTTATCTGAGTAACAGACTGTCAAATTAAAGTTTACTGAAATATGTACATTGTGCAACTGTTCCCACAGGACATCAGGGCAATAAAAACTTCAGACCAAATCCAACAGTGAACACAGTCCACTGTAAAACAGTAACAACTGCTTGACATTGGGAAATGAATGCATGCTTTTCCTACAATAGGACCCTTGTCAAATAATGGATCCATTGAGATCGACCAAAAACACAGGTTTATCCTTGCACTGTGTCACTCTGCAAGCAGCATTGCAGTACATGGTTGTCACAATGACAAGCATGAAATAACAGACTGGTGTAAACACATCCCAGTGTCATTAACCCACAGCAGCAGGCAGTAGGGACACCTTGCCAATAGACGGAAATAATATTTCCTAAATAAAGGGCTGACTGCAAACTGCCTGCAGAAGTGACACATGTAGCACCTAATGGTGATGTATTTGTCCTGAATAGAAGCATTAGTCTTGATTCCTGCATCACCTCAAACCATTTTAAATTGATGGAGCACCAGCTGTTCAGACTATGAATTCCACAGTGTATACTGTGTGTGCCAACGAATCCAAATATAGTGAGATGAAAGATTTACTGCTCTGAAGGTAAAAGCACAACAATTACAACCACTTCCAAAAAAGTGCAACACTTTGCTAATCCTTTTGACAACTGAAAAATGTGTAGATCAAATACATTTGATGTCTTGCATCATCAGCTTCACTGATTTTTTTGTAAATTTGTGCTTATTCTGAATTTGATACACATTTCAACAAGTTGGGACAGAGAAAGATGCCGAATGCTCAAAAGACACTTGATCGGAACATTGCATCGGAAAACAACAAATGATTGCAAAAAAGGATATTAATACATGGGCTGAAGAACACTTTGTCAAACCATTGTCAGTGAACAGTTTTTGCAAATTTACACAGCATCCTAATGAGAGTTTGTACAATAAACTATCATTAAAAGGTTGTGGGTACTCACAGTCCATGTGACCTGCACTGAAGTCGAGCTGAGGACCACTGGGTTATGCATGCTGACCACCACATCCCCCAGCTCCTTCTGCACGCGACGATGGTCCACTCCCTGTGCTGTGGGACTAATGTCTTGGAGAGGGAAAGAAATGCACACATGTAGAGTGGAAAAGTGATTCTTATCGATAATAATCCATTACTATCCATTTCTGTACCTTGAGTGCGGACAGGCTCAGACATGGGGCTGGGGTCCCCAAGACCATGAGCATTGACTGCCCTGATGATGAACAAGTAGACCGTATTGGGTCGCAGGTCCTTGACTGTGAACTCGGTGGTCTTCACATGGTCTGCCACTGTCTGCCAGCTGTTACTCACTGACTGACTGTATAAAGCGGATGAAAAATCTGATCAATTAGGAAAAAATGTATTCAAAATGTATTAATGCCATAGAAGTAACCTCGATTACACGGGGCAACACTGGTGGGCCGGTCTTTCCAAAGGATTGCGGGTAAGAGTCACATGTGAAACTTTTTTTGAAATTTTTTGAAATGCATCCTGTCATCATCAAAAAGAAAAGGAATCTCTATAAATATCATCTATGTCATGGATTGGCTAAGGAAAGAAAAAGCAGTCTCTTGTGCCAGTAATAATTTTTTGCTTGAAATGAACTTTTATTTACCAAATAATTGGCATTAAACCAGAGCATTTTTTAATTCTTGAAAAAGCAGTATAATAGAAATTGAATTATGAGACATTAGCCATCCAGAATTCTGTTTCAAACAGTCCTGACTTGACTGAATTGCCCACGAAAAACCCCCTACATCTGTTACTGCCGTGAAAGTTTGGGGTCACTCAATGTAACCAGAGGGTATAGGTCACAGACATACCCAAAGGCCTCAATGACATAGGAGGACACTGGGGAGCCTGCCTCAGGCCCTGGTTCCCATGACAACGAGATACTGCTCTTGGTAACATCAGTGACCTCTGGCTTGGAGGGCGGCCCTGGGAGAGCCGTAGCATTGTGAGACACAAACTCTAGGAGGTCGGTGGAGTCTGAGGACAGAGTAAACACAGATACACAAAATGAATACTTGCAAACGTAAAGCAAATCAAGCAGCTTTAGGCTTCACAGGCATACTTGCGTTCATTTTAATATGAATTATTTCTACTGAAGCAGACCTCTGACGTCCAAGTAGGCACTCCATGATGTTTCCCCACTGGAGCTGGTTGCAACACAGGTGTATAAGCCAATGTCAGACAGCTAAGGAAGACAACAAGATCCCATTTTAATCTGCAGCATGACAACTTTTACAATTAGGCTGATTTCAGATTTGTAAACGAAACTAAATTCAACACTAAAAGCCAAATACACGTACAGATTTTTGCTGCTCATCCACGTCCCAAATGATAAAACTTTCGAGCTGTGCTCTGCTGCTGCATTTTACTATATCCAATCGCTTTTCTAACTCTGATCCCAGGTGGTTTCTACAAGCTCTTACATCAGTCTGGGCTTCTGAAGGAGGTTCACGGCTCAAAGTACAGTAAAAATGCATTAACCTCCACTGGCCTGCATTTGGCTCGAGAAAAGCCGGAGAGTGGCTGAGTGGAGGAAACTTTAACACCGGGCAATTAGAAAAAAGAGCCCAGTAAGAGCTTACATTAATTTTCTTAATTGATTCCCTCCAATAATAGTCACCCCCATTCCCCGAGCCATCAACATTATCATCATCAGTGCTGACACAAGAAATAAGTGATATGACAATTTATTTTATACAGGCAATGCCTTAGGAGCTGCAAACGGCTGCACTATCTCTCAAGAGAGAGTTGAAGAGACAGAGAGAGAGACACTTTGACACTGTGACAGGACACTGTTTATTGAAGTTCGTCCATTATATTAGCCCCTTTAGACTCCTCTCACAGGTCCCTGTCCTTGAGTCCTTGAGTCTAACTGCTGCCTCACATATTCAGACCAAATAGCAGTGTTTAACAACTTTTAAAAATCAATATTTACTATTCATCTTTTAAAGGCAACCTGACTGTACTTATCCATTTCAATTAGATTCAGCTGACATCAGCTAGCAGATGAGAGCAATGCTCTTTAATCTTTCACATGCAATAGAAGGATGTTAAGTGCAAAAAAAAAAAAGTGCAAAAACAAAAAAAAGAGCTGTTTGAGTTTGTGTGTCTGTCTGTGCATAGGCAATACATGCAGATCCTTTTTTTTCTATGGACAGGTAATCAAAATGAGGAAAAACAGACACAGAATTAGCCGTCTCTTCCACTCAACAACAATTACATTGCACTGTACACATGTCTAACCTCCAGGCAAGTGGAGTGTAGAGTGAGTGCACAGTATTATTACTTGCAGGTACACATTTAAAAGAGATTCAGCTAATATTATCCTAATGGAACCACTGTAAGTTAAACTTAATTGCTGTAACTATACGACTTCAGGTACAGAAAAAAGGAATGGAATCTTTGTTCTGTGTTCCAGCCACTTTAACCCAATATCAGTTATCTTAATAATTATGATTTATTAATTTTTTTTGCACTTTTAACCATCATTTATATAGACAATGATAAGATTGGAATTTCATCGCTTGTTTACAACCTGTCTAATTGTCTGATTTTCCTGATCAACCAATGTTGCCGTGTTGCCACATGGCCATGATTACTTTGATTAGAGCAAAGCAGACGGACAAAACCACAAAAAAAAAACATGCATCACTCTGTAATCCCACCCTGGTATTCTGGATCTGAAGGCTGCCGTGCTCCAGAAGAGAGAATCGCGGGTCCTTTCCGAGCAGACTGGCCCCGTTCTTTCTCCAGGTGACCGTAGGCTCTGGGTCCCCTGACGCCTGACACCTCAGTAGGGACACTCCTCCCAACACCTGGGTTTGATTGGATGGGCCCTGCCGGATTATGGGTGGTGGGCGATCTTTCAGGGCTAAGGCAATGAGCAGGGAACAGGTGTTATTATCTAAATACAGTTCTATCACTATTATTTTGAACTCTCTGTTCTAACTGGTTGAATTTTGCCTAATTTGTGAAAAAGACATGCCCTTCTCACATGGCGTTAATTTGTGATTGCAGGAATTTCATTAATGGCTGCATGCAGACCCAAGATAGTCGGGTTCAACCGGTTAGATTTGTTGTGAGCGGAGGTGACCGTCTTGTTAGCCATCTCCACAGCAGGGCAGTGTGCTCACGGCACTGCATCACACCTTTGAGCTTTAATTACTAGGTAAGGATTAACGATGCTTCATCCACGGTGCTAATTACCATACCTTCTTATTAACACTTCTCAATGCATTCATGTTCTTTTCTCTCTCTTCCTGCTCTGACTCATGGCTGCACCTCCTCCTAACATTCACACACACATTCACAGGCACATAGCTACTACACTATGAATTATCATGCCAAGCAGTACAACAATTCATCTATTTAAAAGCTTTTTAAAACATGCTATATCATCCAAAAACAGCCTGTGCATTCTGCGACAGTAATTTCTCAAGCTCTCTAGGCCCCCGCTTCCAATTTCCTTACTACTCCTCTGCACTGTTATCGGGTCTGTCTCCATTCGCACAAGTGTTTACAGCAGGTTCCTCTGTATTATCTTCCATCCCACCTCCTTCTGCGCTATGAGGAACACAGTAACTCAAGCAGGGTTATTGTGTTGAGAAATCAGGTATAACTATAGGAAGGGGACATGGAGAGAACCATATGTGAAATGGCAGTATGGAGGCCGAATAGTTTGCATTTATGGGACAATAGACAATCTTAAAAATAAAATATTTTTTAGACTGGCAAAACATAGACAGTCTAGCATTATAGGCCTAGTTCCAGGAAAACACTGCATCTACAGTTCAGCAAGCGATCATAACCCCAAGTGATTAGAAACCATACAACACAACACCACTCTTCTTATTTAGCTGCTCTCCTGTAAGAAAATCCAATCATACAGTCTAACTTAAGTGATAAAGGCAATGACAGAACGTTCCTTTTTGAGGATGTTTATCACTTATCACAACCAGAGGCTACTCTAGCTGCAAAATTAGTTTAAAGCTGGTGTGCAGATACAGGGATGTACTTATTAGTTCTATGCCTGCTACTGAGAGGAGGCTGTTTATGAGAACATCGGTTCGATGACATGATACAGATGATGCACCACTGCACAAGACACAAGCTGAAAGGTAACTCTTGAGGTCCTGGTGTGTACTCTTTGAACAAGCATCACACCGGTAGTGGTCCCTTAAACTTCCTGGCATCCTCAGTGTCTGTTAGAATCAGTCAGACATATTGAAGTCAGAATCTATCTTGTATCAAATACTCACCCCCTGCAGGCTGAAATATGGCTTTGAAAAAAATGTCATTTTGCTCCTGTGTGGCTGTGGTCATCTTGGATTCCAAGCAGTTACATTCTAATGGTGTTCAAATTTCACACCCATAATACAGTCATTTGGCAAAGCCACTTGCACTGCGTCAACTGCCTATCTGTATGCACAGAAAGCTCCAAATGACTTCCAGCAAATAACAGCTAAATACCATGTCTTCCTAAGCTTGTAAACTAACATATTCAGTGGTTTGTGTGTGCATTAGAATGTACAACTCCTATTCTAATGGTAGTCAGAAGAACTTCCCTGCACTTGCTTATTCTGCATAAGAACCCCAGTGGCATCTTCAAGTTGCAGCATGTACCATTCTCACAAGTGTAAATGAGTTATAAACAAACTTGTCAGTCATACCTCCATGGCAACACATTACCCCAACTCAGAAAAGTTTACACTCATTGGAGGAGCCTTGTCTATACCCAGGGGTGCACATAACATTTTTGGCCTGGTTCTCGAAGGAGCACCTGAAGATGTTGCTTGCTACACTTGTAGTTAGTTGAATTTGAATGGCAGGTAATAGCCTCAATATTTTCAACAGTGTCTTGCCTCCATGCAAACCATCTAATATCATGAAACTTCCCTCGCTTGACAAAGGCATTGCTATTCTCACCACATATCTTCTTTAACTGTTCCGCTCTTTTTGCAGCCCCTTTCTGTAAATAAAAGCTTAGTAACTTTACAATGGGGTGAGTAAATGTCTGATGATCATTTCTGAAAACGAAGCTGTGTGAACACAGAGAACCCAAAGAAAAAACGTCTCCATTTTCAGCAAAAACACAGTTTCCAAGGATGTGAGCGGTACACAGAATATACACTACAGAATCCCCGATTGCCACCATCTCACGGAATTTTGAGACAGTCACTCATCCCAAAAACCACAAGCATGGAATAGTTGCAGAACCCCCTTTACTATGTCCTGTTACATTCATCTTAATTAATTAATTAATTAATTAATCTCTATTTATCTTCATTATTAGACACAGACATAATGTACACAATGGTGGTACGCAAAAGCGCTTTTTGTGCTAATACATGCCATGCAGCTTTTATTTTGACCACGCATGTGCACCTGCACACCAGTTATGTGCACCCCTGTCTATACCCCAAATTTTAAGTAACGTTAAAAATGGCCATTTGAAAGCTTCAAAAACTTAATTTAGTATCCCAGCAACTGCCTGCCTATAGCAATCATTCAAGCTCCCATTGTCCATGGTCTAAACCAAACATTTGGTTATTGATTTATCTCAACTGAGTGACAGAACAGGAGTAATTTTCTCTCCAAAAACACTTCAATACATGCTAATGTAATAATGTGTGGGAGACAAAGCCAAGCAACAAATGGAGAGAGAGGCATAAACATCCCTCAGCTGGCAGCAGCTCAGCACTTAATGCTGACATTAAAGCTTTGTCAAGAAAAGTGTGAAGTGTCTCTCCGTCAGGGAGAAAAGCAGACTTTTATTTCACACAGCTTCAGTCTTTTCAGATCATTCAATTTAACCACAGTGGGGTGATAATGACAAGGGTGGTTGTGGGTGACTGGCTTTTAAAACATAGAGATGCATCTTCTCTGTGGGCAGATAAATAGCCTTTGGTGAAGTGGTATTCTGGTTTTATAAGGTCTGGACGATGCTGCAAGGTTATGTATATATTAGCTTTAGAATTTTAAAGAAGCAAGTGTGCAGCACATCACAATAAAGAAAATGCCCCAACATCAAATACAGAATAATATTGATTAGACTCTTAAATTATAATGCATGCTGTTATCTTGCTTGCCCAGTTTGAACATGATTGCTATGACAATGAGACGTCAGGAAGCAGGCTGAAATGCATTTGATGTTTCCAAAGCCAAGAATCTGAATATTAAGAACATGAAATAGAAGTTGGCTGCTGAGATCTCCAGATGGTATCACTTAAAAGTCTACTCACCGTATCAAGTCATAGTATGTGTATGTGCATACCGTAATTGCAAACTGCTATCATTACATTTGCGTTTACAGTTGGTCCATTTTGACATATAATTACATCAGAGAAGTACTGATGTTTCTGTCATCTACCAGCTATTCCAGAAATCCCTCCAGATGATGCCACGAGGGGAAATATAATAGCTCGGTAGAAATTACCTGTGTATTGAGCCATGCAATCATGCACAAGTGTTACTTAGTATTCAGTAATATTACACATGTACTGTAATGGTGCAAAAATTACCTAAGTGGGTGTAACAATAAAATGTAAGTAGAAAAAACATAAGTGCTGTTCGCGCATGTTAGTGCTGTTAAATTTCCAGTAGTTCTCATATTGTAGTATACTGTATAGACAATCGTATTCTGTGTGTGTGTGTGTGTGTGTGTCCAGCCTTACCGTCTGCTACCTCAAGCTGGGCCTTGGCCATGATACTGCCTGCTACAGTGAGGGCCTGGCAAATATAATATCCTGCATCGGAGCGTTGCACAGAGGAAATGGTCAACTCTCCGTTCACGGACACAGAAACACGGCTATCGCCCTGTGTTGGCTGGTTGGGAAACAGTAGATCCTAAAGAGAGTGAAAGTGGGAAATAATGTAATTAAAATGGTATGAATGGAACACTCGTAGCAGTCCGGACGTATACAATCGAGCAAATCTTTCCAACCCCTTTCTTTCAACATATTTTTCAGCGTAATGTGAGAAATTCCTGGCCTTCTTCTTCTGCTGTTCTCTCCAGCGCTGATCTGATTATTGTTTACAATGTTACTCTAGTATTGAGCTGTTTGGAGCAGATACTCCCCACATGTCTCCATTGTTTAAAAGAAATTATTGGGACTATTATTTCACATGTACTGTAATATTTTCAATTTATGCAAATAATTAATCTTATGCTGTCTATCACTAATTGTGATATAAACTATTCTAAATAATTATTTTGCCAAATCAAGTGTTGATTTTCAGGGCAAGACGTATTCTACTTGAGGTATTTTAAGGTTATCACTATTGTGTTCAAGATATGCCCTCAAAACGGTTCCATATATGAACAATTGTGCACAATTAAGTTAGAAAAGTGGCTCAATGTCTCTTCCCTACTTGCTTTAAATGCCACTTCACACAAAGGTTGATAATCCTGTTGTGATAACCTGCAGTCATGGTCATGAATTTGAGGCTTCAGTGCTGGCTGTATCTGTACCACAAGCAGACAAGCTGATGGGCAGGAAAGACACTGCCCTGCTTTCATTATGCCTAATGGCTCTAATGCACTGCAGTGTTGTTGTGCAGTGAACTGAGTGGTCATACTGGTGCAGACTAATGATAAATGACCATTTCATTATCTGTATGTGGAACAGAAACACACTTGCCTGTCTCCTGGTTTCCTTTAGTCTGATCCTTGGCCAGTTCTTTTAAAGCACCAGTCAGACACATTCTCCCATTGGATATACTGTATGCCTGTATAGCAAGCTGGACCTCAAGGGGCTGTCATTAATTCCCTATCATGCACAGATACCTACATAACTTTTCATAAGTGCATTTACCTTGCTACCCTCTCGTTGCCAGAAGACAGTGGGCTGAGGTTTGCCCCTGGTCTCGCAGGGAAAGGCAGCTGTTCGTCCTTGGGCAACAATCTGGTCCCGGGGTCGCACCACAAACTGGGGTGCCTCTAAGGTTTAAGGCAAAATAAACCATAACACAATAGCAACACAATTCCACATACTGTATTACAGTGGGACAGAGACTTACCCGGACTGAAAGCCCAGCTGCTAACTAAAAGCTTCATGCATTCGGTCATTGTTATATGTTTAAGAACTATGTCTTGATTATGTCAATCACACGAGCCATTCATCTGGCTGCTAGGACATGAGAATGAATGAGAAGGGTGTCTTTACATAGATATAAGTTCAAGTTCAAGGTGAACTAAGCCATATACTGTAAACCAAACTGTATGTTGTTCCCCAATTTTGAAAGAAGAGTGGTGTTTCCACTGTTTCTACAAAAAAAACTGGAAGAGGAAGCCAGGGATTTATAGTAAAAATGTAGATATGCATGTCCACTATTAGTTAGATGAATATGTTTGTGGAATGCTGCAAAGATCCATGCATACGTGTTTGTGATAAAAACAGAGAGAAAGTGACACATGCACAATGGGATGAGCTCTTACTTACCGACAGGGCGAGCTGGTGACACAACAATGGTGTGGATGAGATTAGCACACAACACAGAGAGCAGGAAAGCAGAGGAGTAGAACAGAGGGACAGAAAAAAGAATGAAAATCAGAAATGAATGATGTGGATTTGGGTTTCCAGCCATGAAAAAAATCACGGGGGAGGAGGGTGGAACTCCACCAAAACAAGGTGATGGCATGGGCCTCAAGGAAATAGCACCTTAGCAAAATTAGAGGAGTAACAAAGGAAAAAAAATCTGTCTGTCACACTTTATGCTACTTATGTCACAAAAATAATCATATTTATACAGTTTACTTATTTGTTTATCATACAAATGAAACAAACCTTTGACTGAGACTAGATAAAATCCATCTTATTAAATAGGAAATTAGAATTTTTTATGTATTGCTTTTGTTACACGTAGATATCCACATCAGCCCCATATGTACTTAAAAATATATTTAAAAAAAAACATATCACAGCTAATGAAAATATAATAACATGAAGACCTTAAGTGACATCCTCAGTTATATAATACCTTTTTCTCCTTATCACTGATAATTTTCCTGGATTTTTTATTTATTTATTTATTTTTTTATAAATTGCCTGGTGATTACTTCCTTAATTCTTGTTTTGTGTCAGTGATCTGTGATACCTCACTATATGTGTACATTTTACTTCATATATGTTTAGAATATATCTTGTTGACTCCAACACCAACCTGAAGATTGGGTCAGGATATCTTTACAGATTTAAGATAATTCATGAAAGAGAGATATATACAGGAACAAGAATCCAATATGAACTATATGATGAAGAGGGAATGAACAGTTAATGTAATGAGGTCAGTGATGAACATTATGTATGGTGATGTATTATATATTTAGTGTTTGGTACCAAATTAATTGTAACTTATCTTAGGTTACCTTAAAAAATGTATGAACAATGTTTTCACACTCCCCATTTAAATTATAATAACAATGTGAAGAGCTGAAAGCAGATGGAATATGACAGCAAATAGCAATACTGTTTGTTTTCACAATTTTTATTATGGAATAGCTTCCTCTCATTGACATGGTGTAAATATGGAGCGAGCATGCTGGTTTGAGAATTAGCCCCCCAGGAGGAGTCATAACAGTTCACTTAGGGCCAGTTAAATTGCTCATATCTGGAGCCTAGCTGGAGATCTGAAACAATCAACTACAACAGCCTGCTATATGAAAGACTGAGTGAGGCCAGGCCCGGCCTTTCAACAGAGGGGCAATAACAGTCGTAAAGTGGGCAATAAAGGATTGATTGTCCTGCGACCTGCTTTGGGAGATACAAGAAAATATCATGGATGGTTTATTATGAGATTTGCTGTGAGTGTGTCCACAAGAAGTTACCCACCTCTTATAGTCAGGTAGGCAGAGGCTTCCACTTTACCAACACGGTTCTCTGCTAGACAGGCATACGTTCCCTGATCACTGACTGATGCTTTCTTTATCCTCAGGAGGAAGTCCTCTTTATCATATCTGATGTCATACCTGGCAACAACGGAGAACAATGGCATCGAGTCACGTGAGGTTGATTTCATAAGACCGGAAGATCAATAACAATCAAATGCATATTAAAATGTCTGTTTTAATGAAGTAACTGCAAACCACAAACACTGAAATTGAATCAAGGTTGCGTAAACTTTTGCAATGCTTTAGACGGAAGCTTTTATGAAGCCTGTGTCATTTTTGATAGAATAAAGACTTTCTACGACAATTAAGACTCCCTGCTGCACACCCTCCACTACAGATGCAGAAAAAAAGGGGAGCAATTATGCTGAGATGAAGGCATGGCAAAATGAAAGGTGCTTTCAGCTGGAACCCTAGCTGTTCCACTATTTCAATATTTATAAAGAGGAGCCACCCACTGTGGTGTGGGCTGTGCAGTATGCTATACTATATGTGTGTGTGTGTGTGAGAGTGTATCTGTGTGGGGAAGAGCATGCAAGAGCGATAGGCAAAGATGGAGGGGGAGATAGGCAAACAGACTGAGAGAAAGGGAGTGGCAAAGTCAGACAAACTGAATTTGATAAATGAGCCGAGCAGTAAGAAATGACTAATTCATAGACATGTTCCAGGCATCAGTGTGTGTGCAGCAGTGCTGCATACTGTAAGGCAGCAGTGGTGCAGTTAGAGAGAGAGACAAAGAGAGAAACCTCTCAGCTGCCCGAGTTTAGATAAGGGCCTCAAAGGGGCTACAAACAGAATGAGTAGAGGGGTCGGGCTCTCCCTCTCCGGGGTCCTTTTTGGCGTGAGAGATCCTGCGAAATTGTCTACCCAGCCATACTGACTCAAAGATGGACGGCAAGTCAGGCAGAGAAATGGCACAAGGGGTGAGAAAAAGCCACATTTGAAATAGATGTTCCAAAGGGTGTGGGCAGAATATCGATGGGGGTTGTGAGGTCTGTCCAGAGTACGGTGAGGACTCCATTCACAGCACATCCCTGACCCAGATACAGACCTCCCAGGAGGCTGACGGGTTTAGGAGAAGAATGAAAGAAGTGGAAGGAGGGAAGTGAGGCGAGGCAGGTCTGAAAGTAGGACATGTTTCTAGATTCAAGGGGTGTTGAGGTCACAACTAAGGTAGGCAGACAGACAACCAGACAGAGAGAGAGACAGGTTGTTACTATAGTCTACCTCACAATATGAAGCTCTAGTGAAAGTTCAGGAAAGACAAAACCTTTGCACACTTGGGTCATAGTTTATTCCTCATTTCATTCTGTTATTCACACATGCTACTGGCTTAATTTCCTGCTCTCATCATCTGGGGCTGTCAATTATCAGCTGTTCTCATCAGCTGGTCACATCTATCCAATAGCGCAGTGACATCCTACTGCTGCCTTGTCAAATATGACTCGCTCTCTTCCTCTAGTCCATTCATGCTACATGTTTGTGCACGCTCCACCTCCTCATCACCACCACCCAGTCTTCACAGCTTCACCAGAGTCATCGGCCACCACCACGAGTGACTGGGGATATATATCTTGCCATTGCTCAGGACAGATTCCCTTCGATCTCAACCTCCCTGAAGAGTCTAAGTGCCAAAGGCTAATTATCACATATCAACTGATGTAATATAATCATATTTACTTCAACCACTAGTCTCTCCTCATTGAAATATCATGAGACACACAAGACAGAGTATGATTTTGTGTTCACATAGCAGAATAGCTGCTAACAGGTGTTAGTTTAACTTATAGTACAAGTTGATGTTTCTCTTTTCAGACGATGACAGACTTAAAGTAGTCGTTTTGAAAGCTGATTCATCAATTTTAACATAGTTGACTCACAAGGTTTTGAGCTTCACAGTCGAGTTAATTGTTAAGTTAATACTCCTGTATTTGATTTACTTGATAGCAACTCTAATGGTAATTTCCATCAATTGAAAGAAGAAAAATCTGTACAGATGTGTGAATAAATCAGACACGGCTTCAGCTTCCTGAAACATCAAATATAAGGACTGTTAAAAAAAGGTTTTAATGGATGGTTAGATTGTATAATGTGACATATTGTAATTAAAAGAATAAAGCGCTCAGCAGTGACTATTAAGACCCACATGACAGGCTGTTAATGACTTCATAAGTATGTTTTTATAATGGGATTGCAATATATGCTTAGGATGTGGGTCCACTAGAGTTAACCAAACTGCAGTAACACCTTACAATACGATGCAACAGCATCACAAACTACCATCTACTGTACTTCTGCCCGTCCATCAGGATTTATGACTTTTATTGTATGAATATGTACACAAAAACAACTGCATGCATGCACAGACGAATAGACTGCACACCGTCACACACATCCCTCACCTTCCACGGGGAATATCCACGTCCTCCTTTTTCCAGCGCAGAGTGGGCTGTGGGTCACCATGGACCTGACACCTGAACTCGACACCCTCGTCAACTAAGACCACCTGGTTCACAGGTCGTTGCACAAACACTGGTCTCTCTGGACATGGGCAGTGCACATAACATAGATGATAAATATACCTTTTTAACAGAGTGATAAATACTGTATGTGTAGCAAATACTCTACAAAATCATGCTTTTTTCCTCTCTGAACAAGGAAAAGAGTTTATGTAAGACGTCTTACCAAACACTGAGAGCTGAGCTTTTTCACTTTCTCTCTCTCCAACCATGTTGGCCGCCACGCACACATACATCCCTGAATCAGTCTTCTTAGTATTCGAGATGGTCAGCTTTCCTCCACGAACCTGCCAAAAAAAAATACATAAAGTTTCAATGAATACAAAGTGCTTGCCATTGCAACATTTCCAGGTAAATATGAAAAAAGGTGAATCACTGAGTATGTGATTCATGTTATTAATGCAAAAGCTTCAAGAATGCTCCATGAGGAGGAACCCACTGTGATCCTGTCGTCTTTGAGGTCGAGACGAGCTTTATCTTTCCTCCAGAAGGTGGTGGGTTCAGGATGCCCCCGTGGAGGCTGACACTCAAGAATTGCCGTCTCCCCGACTGCCACAACCGCATCCTGTGGGTTCAGTCTGAAGTCGTCGCGTAGCACTACAAGACAAAATAAAGGGAGCAGGGATTGTTATTCTTATTGTAGGAGTAGCTCGTTCAGTTGATTAGTTTGAAGTGTTATTAGATTCTATGATACAGAAAGTCATTTTGAGGATGAGCTGTCTTGGGTTTACTGACATACTGCCTTTATGAGAGTCCCAAGACCAATCTATCAAGACCACCTCACAGGACTCTGAGCAATATCTCAGTCTTAATAATACAGCTTTCCCCTGAGGGGCTATGGGCTCCTCTTTAATCACAATAGCTAATAAATACATGAGTAGGTAAGCAAGGTATGGATCAACAGTACAATTTACTGTGCATAGGAAGGACAAATAAATGAAGAGACAGAAACATGAGAGGAAAGTTAAGCTTGAGGAGTAGCCTGTGTGAAAGATCATCCATTCAAACAACACTGCATTTCTACAAACCAATAGCGACTTCTCTTCTGCTGACATTAATCAAACTGAAAGCGTTGGATGGAATAAATAACCTACTGTCAATGTTCTTGGGTAGGTGAACATTTTGACCTGAATCTTGCGCTAGAGGAAAGTTTCATCCTCTGGGGTGTACGAATGAGCTCTCTCCATTAAGTTAGTTTATTGTGCACTATTAGTCGGAGGATCATCAGATTATTGCACTTCATCTTCTGGGAACCTTAAGCAGGCATAGGAATCTTTGTAACAGAGTTTTAAAAATGCAATACAAAACAAGAAAGTCTTGACACAGAGTGAGTATCTGAGTTTTATAGCGAGAGCATACTGTAGGCACAACTGGTTTCATGGTTATGGTTATTATTGGATGCTCACGTGAACAATGAAGTTAACAACCTTGCATGTAATCCCATATGGTGGAGATATGTTGCTTAGACAGCATATATAATATAAATAAACATAAACATAACTGATAAAATACCGTGGTCTAGTTTGGGCTCTACTGTGGGCTCAACAAGAATCAACAAATATTTACTCGCAAAATTAAATGTAGATAATAATGGATGTGCTGTGAAATTCACTGTATTTTGACTCCATTTTTCAAAGATGTTATTGTGTCAAACCAGAGCATTTCTCTGGCACCTTGTGAAAACCGCAGTTTGAAGACGGGCCTGCATGTACTTTATAGCAAACACAGGGTCAGACGACGGTTACATGAAAAGAGACCGCACAACTGCGTGTACAAATTGAAAGAGAACACCAATGAATCAAACACATTTCTGAAGCTTTACGAAATGACAAGGGGGCAGTTGCAAGGTCTCATTCAGAACCAGGGGTGAAATGGTTTCAATATATGTCATCAACAGCAGCAAATGTCAGTGAGATGTTCCCGAAGGAGGGTGTTTCTTTTGAAAAACATACAAAATGTCTGACATACTGCTCCTGATGGGAATCACTTCTGAAGCTAGAAGGAACAGCTCTACAATATTAACAGCTACTTCAAGTAATAGTGGTGAAATGGGCCAAAATTGCTTGATTGTACACACCTTTATATTATCAAAACTCATTAATGAGACATTTTTTTTACTACATTCTTCCACTGGACATTTTAATTAATCCATGGCAGGGATGTCAGTACTTGCTTTTTGTTCAAAGGAGTGAGAACATCAAATGTTGTCAAGAGATGCCTTTTAAAGCCAGGCATTTTGAACAGAAGTATGAGTATAGCTGCTGCCGAGTTAGTAGGTTACCACTTCAAAACTTCAAAAATCTTCTCACAACTGTTTTCCCCAATAGCAAATCAAAAGCTACTGCGTTGAGTAGCTACGGGAATGACTGTCCTGGAAGTCATCACTGGGATTATGGTTAAAAATAGAGATTCCGCCATGAGTTGTGGCCGCTTTGCATTAATACATAATGACATGTTGTTTTTGTGAAAAGCCTTACAGTAGGCAGAATTTGAATAATAAAGAGACCCGTGTGACAACAATGATGACTCTGAAAATATCTTTTTAAAGAATTGCTAAGATTTGTCAAAGACTAACCAGCTTGTGAATAAAAAAAAATGTCTGCTATATGACATTAAAGGCATGATGATGAAACAACATTCACAAACTAATGAAACACGACTGAACTTTAGTATCATTCACACTTCCTATATGTAGATAGCATCAGATAATCAGCTTGTCTCTATTCAATGACCTCACCTGCTATACACCAGCTGATAAAATGGTCGTCAGTGTTGTGACTGATTTTTAAATAAATGTTTAAATCGAATGCATGGCGCTTAGCTGAGCACACAGAATGAAAAAAATAAATAAATAAATAAATAAATTAGTGTTCAGTTTGCTTTACACCCTCATTACAGCCAAATGTGATACTGCTGATATACTGTAGTCCCAGAGGAAATCTCTATAGTGAGAGGGAAAAATCAGGAAAGAGCCAAAGGCCCTTTGGCCCACCTGTCAATCACATCCAGTCTGTGCTGCACTGTATGAGCCTCGGTTGCCGACGCTACTTTGGCACAGACGTATGCCTAGTTGGCTGTCACTGCACTGTAAGATTAGTGACCCATTCATTAGACAAAACACTTCACACAGCCAGTCAAACAACTACCTTCCTGTTCCTGATTTGTCACATTAAAGATGCTTCTATAACAGCAAAGCATGTCTCAAGAGACTGCGAAGCCCACCCCATTCTATCATTTTTACCTCTCCAAATTGTTAATTTCCCTTGTACACTTTACTTTTTTTTTGTCAGTTTCAGGGATAATTCCAAATTGCACATCACCCAGAAAATACACAGAACAACAGGCAAAGGTTTTCATTTGTGTGTTTAATAACTCATGTCTAAATAAAGGGAGAATGAATAACTTATAATCTCTCTGGTAATTGGCTACTGCAAATTTGAAAGTGTATGGGGCTGAGGTCCATGCCTAAATACTTAAACAAGGATTATTGTTGACTCTCTGGTTGTTATTTATTCAATCCCTATGCATTGCCTCCTGCAGTGACAGCTCTCCCGCATGCATCCCAGTACTGCTGCTGGTGTCCCCTCTCTCCTGTTCTTACTGAGAGGCCTCTGCAGGATTCCGTAGGTGATGTTAATGAAGGCATGGGAGATGTGGGGTGGGGGGTGGAGTTGCTCTAATCTAATAGTTTCAAATGTGGAAGCAGCATCCATGTAATAATTTCCCATGATGGGGCCACAAACGGTAATGTTGTCTGATTGAGTGTCGGTCAATTATTCAAAAAGCTATTCAAGGGACTCACTTGTTCACCAGTTTCATTTATCAACTCACAAGGAGAGTGATTTGTAAATAGGCTTCAGTTCATGACACTGGTGGTAAAAAAAAAAAAAAAAATGGTAAGGTGGAAGTATCTGAACACAAATAACTATGCAGTTAATCATCACGATTAACAGGAAAACGGGAGAGGTGTGGTTGTAAAATTTCATTTTAGCATCCTGATTTCTTGAGACCCTCTTCAGCCACAGCAGCACTCTGAATTTTAATATCTGAATTTAATTTCACCATTTAAAAAAAAAAAATCCAATCCATGAAAATCCCACTTGAGATGTGGATATGTGCTGCTCAGCTCACAAGCTTCCCAAAGGACACGGTAGAAGAATATCAACTCCATTTGGTACCCAATACTTGGATATAAAGGAGCCTGTTTATTCCTATACAGTAAGTGATGCTTCAAAGTGCATTTAACCGACAATGCATTTATTATCTTCTCTTGGTACACTTAATGTCTTGTGTATCCATTAGGCTTGCATGCATTTACCGCAGTGTCTCTTTTCAAAGATGCAAGTCAGACTGAGTATCTCTATATCTGTACAAGGTCTAAGAGGGGAATCCTTCTGACTCGGTACGCCCTGACTTTTCATCGATTTAAATTTATTATGATGTTGAAATATTTTGTTTTTTTAGTGGCCTGTCAACATTATGATTTGTCCAATGCTATGGTTTAAACCAAACACTTGCAAAATTAATCACATCTGATCGTCATCAGCTGTTTGTGTTTACTGCTAACACACTAATGCATCACAAGGGCAACCAACAGAAGCGCCATAATGGCTGTAAACCTCTAGTCTTGTTTTAATTATCAGAAGCAGCTCTAGTGTGGCTGTTTGGGGTTGACTCATATCAAATTTAATTTGAATAACAACCCTATTTCCAACATTACTCATAGGAATTTGACTCTCTATTATAATTTCCTAAATTTGTTTTATTATTATTATTTTATTATTTATGTTTTTTTGTATATTTCAGCCTTGTATGGGGCCATTAGAATACATTGGTAATGCTTCACTGTATAGATATTTTAACATTAACAACACATAAGCAAAATGACTAAGTAGACGATGAATTTCCTCATAAATATAAAGTGCATGTGTCACTAGAATATGGTGTAATGTAGCAGAAATAAAAAAAAAATACTAGATTAAATTAGACAAGCAGTTATTTTCAGAAGTGTTTCCACGTGTGTTCATGCATCTGCAAAAGAAAGTTATTGAAATGCACACTCTGCAGTTTGATCTCTTAATACAGCACCAATTGAGTCACCTGAAAAATAAATGAATTAATATACATTCATTCAGTTCACAACACTAAATGGTAAATAAAAATGACAGACAGATGGTGATGGGTGACAAAATCACAACCAAATCAACTCATGCATCATTTTGTTTATTTTGTGGTGATCTACTTGTTTGCTTGTGTATGCTTGTGTGTACCAGTGTGTGTGTGTGTGTGTGTGTGTGTATACGTGTGAGGACCAGTGCAAGCAGGCTGGTGGTCAAGCCGCGGAACACATAACCTCACCCCACCCCAAAGACAACAGGTAGACACTGTTGTCTTTGGGGTGGGGTCTACTGTTGTCTTTGGGGTAGGGTCTACCACGTTGTTGTAGACACAACAACGTGGTAGATCTGTATAGCAACACTGCAGATGCAAAAAGAAACAGAATGGTTTATGAGTAGAGCTGAAAGATGAAGACACCACCTTGGGATTTGTTGCATGTAACAGATGTTTTTCCATCCGAGGATCACAGATGTAATGAAAAATTAATGTGGTGCATGTGGACAAAGCTCGTCACATAGCAGGTTGAAACATCAATCAGGTTGTGCTCTTTTTTCAGAAACTGTTCAATAGCAAATCAAAGTTTACATATGCAATGTGCCTGAACCTGTTGTCAATACTGTGATGCTAAAATCACCATTTCATTGTTGCAAAGCTTTCTGCTGTTAGTGATTAGTGACAGAAGATGCATTGCAACAGCTAAGTGATGTCTTATGACAGTGGGCCGCTAAATTGTGCTTTGGAGTTTGCTGAAGATTCTTTTTGAAAACGATCGCCTGCAGGGGTGTGTCACTTCCTCAGCGGCGGTCAAGGATGTCCCATATCTGTCACATGAATAAAATGCACATTGACTCATACACACATACACACACATGCAAAAACAACAAAAACAGCTGCCCTGTCCTTATATCCCAAAGTTTGCTGATGACCACAACATATCATTGCTGTTTAGGAGGCAGACACAGAAGCTGAGACAGATATGCCGACACACAGGGGTTGCAGGAAAAATATGGAGTGGAGAGGGGATTTTTTTTGAATAAATAAACAACTTACAATGTCTGTGCCCTAAAAAAGTCATCAGCAATCAGTCAGGACTACAATCAGCAGGGAGATGAGAAGCATTTACACAGTGTCCCCTGAGGCCACAAGGCCAGCCCAGGCATATATTACCTATTATAATTCTACGTCTACAACAGCAGGACACTGCATGAGTAAATCAATGCTCACTTTCACAGAAAGAATATGGTAGCCAGCATATTGAAACATTTATTTTGAGCGTGAATCATAAAGAAAAACACGAGGACACAAAACAACAAATATAAACCGATTGATTGTATAACATTTCCACCTCTAGTTTGAATAAGAGGGTTAAAACTACTCTGTTGATTACATTTAGACATATTTAACAGTACATAATTAAAACCAAATATGACCCAAGTTCATTTCCATTTTTGAAACCAGGCATGGAATGTAAATCCTGAAGGCAGGGTTGGGTCAGGAACTCCATGGTAACCGAAGTCAGCAGTCTCCAAAATTATAAGCAGGCAGCTAGGAAAACATAGCACCGCTTCACTTTGCTTTTTTGGCATCATTAGTGTCAAGTCGAATTAATGTTAATGTAAAGCTTGAAATAGATGCATGAGCAACAAAGACAAGAAAATTCAGCAGCGTTTTAGATGCAAGTGCGTGAAAATGACTTTTGCTTTTTTCCATTTCACAAAAATTTGCACCACAAACGACTGTAGGGCTTCATTTTACCCATATATAGATATTTGAATATGGATTTACACTTTAGAATAAAACACATTTGTTATTCATTCTTTGGCCTTTGAGTTTTGGAGTCAGTCAACCACTGTGACCATTGTCATGTTTAATTAACCTCCATCCTTTTGTTATTTAATGTAAATTAAAGTTGTCTTGCTATCTTGCTCTGCCTCTAGTTACAGTAACAGCATTCCCTCAGACCACATTTCCACATCTATAATTAATTACTCCTGTCTCCATGCATTTGTTCACCAGAACACATTCCTCTATTTCTCAGACTTAGACTAACCTATGTAAATCTGCTACTGCCTGTTTCCCAGACTCTCATCTAATTACACGTGTAAATTCAGAATCACATCTGTGTGCACAGGATTATGCAAACATTTGTACACGGCTTTAGTGCATGATTTTGCATTTAAGGATGCGGAATGCCTCCATTAATTACAATTCTATTGTGCTATCTCCTTGAGTATTTGAAGAGCACCATCCCCAAAGTTGATTGGGCTGGGAGGTACAATATATGACCCTTGTTCATAAAAGTGTCATGGCTCTTGTTGGAGGAATATGAAGAGTAAGAGGAGTGAAAAAAAGAAAGAAAGCAAAACATAGAAAACGATGGTCATATTTTTTCTCATAAACCGCTGATATCACATACCCTTGCAGCAATATTGTGGAGACGTTCAACACGAGCTGGGAAATGAGTCAGGGATGGATCGGAAAAGCATTTTATCCGCCTTGTTTCACTAAAGCAGCGGTCACCCGGGGAGAGAGCTTTCCCTACATGCACTGGTCTTTTCAAACTGAAATTATGCACGCTGATGTGTTTCACATGGCCATCCTTGTTGTCATCATAGCAAAGGATGAAGTGGATAAACAAAAGCTAAATGTGCTTTCTCACAGACCTTTAAAGGTTAAAAAAAATGCTTCATCTGATTTTCTACACCTTTATTCTAGCAGCCACTTTCACTCTGCTCTATAGTATATCCTCTATTGATGAATGCATGGGAAATCTTCACTATATATATACAGTACAATAAGCTTCATAATACGTCCCTGTTGCCCTGACTTTTTTGGGATCTAATGGAGGAACATGATGTTAGTGATTGTAAAAGTCATCAGCTGTAATCTGTGCATCTACGCCAAACAGCATGATCAAACACACCTCATGATGGCCACCAGAGATTGGGTTACTAAAATGTGTTTACTACAACGGTCTGGTTATAACCCTCTTTGCATGGGTACATACAGATGGCCCACAATATGTGCATATTTGGATAGTATAGAGATAAGTATGAATGCATTTGAAAAAAAAATGCTTGGGGCTTTAGAGCGGCATACTGCGACCCCACTACTGCTGACATTCGGCACAAAAGAAAACTAATTAATATGGTAATGTCATGCCACCACATTAACTGATAAAATATGGCATGCTTTGTTGCCTTGATTGCACTGATTTGACCTTTGATCTCCAGACGAGTAAATGAACTGTAATGTTAGAATGTGAGTGTAGAGCACAGTGTTCATTGGACCTGGAGGTGACTCCCCATCACCATCACCAATCTACCATGTTACACCCAGGACTGACATAGATTGGTGCAGTATGACATCAGGCCAATACTGGATTTCGTAAGGATACAATCTATATTTGAGGGTTTCATAAATAATGTCAGCTATATCTATTTATTTATTTTTTACATTTGATCACCTAAAATAACTTTTGGTTACAAGAATTTACAACATTTTACACTTGACAAATAAACTTGCAAGAATTAAGAAATTGTAAATAAAAAAAAACCATATCATTATATAAATGTATGGTATAAATGTGTTTATTTTAACTTAATGGTCAACTCAAAGATATACATTATACATGATGCTGATCTATGGGTGGGGTCCTAGTCAAGCATTTAAAAGCCGTATGGCACCTTCCATGACAAAGGGTTCCAGGTATATGACTCAGTAACTCTAAGCTCCTCTCATCTCCACCCCAGCCCCCAACACCGATGCTCCACTGAGCAGCTTAGAAGATTATTCACCCCAAATCTCCGTTAATCACATACATACACACCCCCGGTGAACCGAAGGCCACCCAGCACAGATCCTGTACATAAACTGAGCAGCTGTTGGTGGCTGTCGCTGACCCGCTGCTCTCCAACACCTTCCCTCTCCTGCTACCTTTTCCATCACATAAAGCATCTAAGCGTATTAAAATGCACCATCTATCAGAAGAAAGACTGTGGTGTCACTTCAGAAAATGGCACTCGTTTTTTTTTTATATATGACATTTCCATAGACAGATGGAAAATCAGTCCAATCTTCCAGTGATCGCCCATCGTGGGGTGATCAGTCTCCAATGAGACAGCACGTCCCTTCCCGTGTGAACACACACATGCATATTGGTGCACTTGCTGGTGAAGGTACACACTGACACACACAGAGCGACGTACGTGTGCAAACGCAATTGCATACATCTCTCTCTCTCTCTCTCTCAAGATAAACCTGCTCAATTCATCAACATCTCTATACTGCACACATTCACATTTCAAGTTAATCATCTCTCTTTATCCCCTGTCAGTCTTCCTCTCTATTTTTCTTTTCACCCAAACCTCCCATTTATAGTAGATTTCGTGCAACAAAAGACATGGCTTCATCCAACTCCTCAGACAGTTCTTTTTATCCACATACCTTCATCAATACATGGTAGACAGATTGTCCTCCATAACAGTCTCTCCCTAAAGACAGAACATGCAGTATGATGGTTTTAAAAGTGAATCTAAAGGTCTAAGTAAAGGAAAATGGAATACATCAAATATGGCAGGTCATTCTTTGAACAGAGTGTGTGGTGTGCTGGTTGACAAAATAACTGTAAACACTGACATGGCTAATCTCTGCACAGCTGTGAGTATTAGGTCCTTTAATCCTGGTCCAGATCGGTGATGTGTTCAGACTGGCTTGGGGATGGATGAGCAATAGCCACCAGGCTGCCAAGTGGGCTAAAGACAGTGGAACTGGCTTGAAGCTTACTGTTAGACATGATAAGCTGTGAGTCTGTGGGTCCGGGAGGGCAGCTCCGAACAGCACAATGTTTGTATTGCATCATGCAGCCTTTGAGAAAATGGGACAGATTTATTTCGCAATCTTACACCCAGAAAACTCTGAGATGTATTTATTTATTTACTTCTTACTTTGCTCTCTGTGAAAGTAAGTTTAGAAATAAAATATAGAAAATTAAAACTCCTATGAACAGAGTAGAAAATCTCATCCATTTATGTTTAGATCTTTATTGGAAAGGCAAGATTTTGCAGGTCTATAGAAAAGATAGTGGCGTTATTTTACTTTCAATGTAAAATGTGTCCTTTTGTTACATTATGAACTATTAAACGACATAGTGTTTTTATAAATAGTTGCACAAACACATTATATTACTTTCTTGAATTAACCGCAATTATAATTAACTTTAAATAATGTGTGAAGCCATTACACCTAAAGAAATGTACACAAATGAGTTGCTGTACAGGTCAACCACTGCTGTGATTTATCAGCTGCTTTACTTCTTCTCTGTCATTCCCTCTTTATTGTCTTTACCTCAGAAATCCTTTTGAATACATTTCACTTGTATGAATGCAGTTTGCTCAGATGTTCTCTATTTAAAGAAGGATTTTCTAGTCCCATATTTATTTATTCTATCAAAATCAAATCATATTTGTTGATTTTTCCATATAAAGTGTCAATCAGAGTTCTAACTCACATGCTATCAGTCACCACAGCGAGCTTCCCCTGATGCAATATAGTGCACAGCACAGTGATGGTTCCCTTTCCTCCAGGCAATTTAATAAGCCCTTAAATCATGGTAAAAATGATTGCTTGAGAGGCTGACTCTGCAGTATAAGGAATTGCACTTCTTTGTTGCTGACACACTGGAGCCAGTCTGCACTGGCTTGACCGTCTGATCTACATACGACGCCATGTGCCAAACCCAATTGTCTGTGATCAGATCAAGGAATGAGAACAAGAGACAAGGCAACATCTGTGTCGCGAATCAGTAAGAAGAAAGGTCAGAAGTGTGAGGCATGCAATAAATGACTGACAGATGCAAGCATGGATGTGATGCCAACACATATTCTCTTGTTACAATGCGTAGGGAAACTGACAATCCTGCCTCAATCCCCTGGATAAGACAAATCAACCAACAGTCTCACAGCATACAAACAGGCAGTGCAAACAAAGTATACTGACTTGGCTTCCGCAGCTAGTTCTCTTTCAACTTACTATTGAAATTCAAAGAATGTTCATTAAATTTAATTTATTTCATAAAATCATGGCATCAAAAGTAAAAACCAAAATTCCTGCAGACTACAGCGTGCCCTCTATGTATATTGGGTTGGTTGCCATCGAGCAGGCACTGAATTTTAAATTCAAATCAGCAAAGGGATGACATTGATTATCCCAGAATGTGCAGGCAACAAACTTCTTTAATGGCTTAAAATATTTACTGGACTTTTTAGGTATTCTGTGAATGCCAAAATAAATTAACAGGTTGTTTTCCTTTAATCACAATTGATCCATTTTTAAAAATAATTTCCAAGGCAAGCCAGATGCTTTCAAATGCATATTGAAAGGGAATGTGAGATTATTATCCGCTCATTTCAATGTTCTTCTAAGTTGGTTGGTGATGCTTTTTATATATATATATATATATATAAAAAGAGATGCTAGAAGATGTGAAAAGTGGAGGAAAACGAAGCGTGAACAACAGGCCATTCAACAAAAGCCGGCTTTTCTACACAATGATGCTGTTTTCAGCCTGAGCTCCCTACTCTACAAAGACTGTACTTACGATTGTTAAGTTGCTCCAATTACTGGCTGGCAGAGGCGTTTGAGAAATGCACCATTAACCCCGTCATCAGAAGAAACAGAAAACAGCCGGGCGTTTTCTCTCAGGGAATGTAATTGATGAGACACCAGGAACAACACACCCACTGGAGCGTCCAGTCCCACAGCAAATTATTGCTTGGCTTACAGTACATGTGTCTACCTGTTTGCTGATTTCATGACATTTGGTGCCTGAGTATAGCATCATGATATTCCTAGGGTGTCAGATATGGAGTAATTACACTACAGTCTATATTAAAAATCTTCTTCCAAAACTAAATCTTTTGTTTTCCTTTTTGTTTAGAGATACAGAATTGTGCTGCATTGCACCATCATATTTATAATGAACATTTCCTGAGTTAAGATTACCAGGTGCATGTATTTCAGCATTTCAAATTCTGATGTTTGTAATCACAGCTGCATTAAAATTCTTTCAGTAGACAGCCTAATCACAGCAGCAGAGGAATCATCCTTCAGACTGACACATTGAGTCTCGAGCCCCCACACATCACTGATGCTCTTTTGCAAATTCTCTGAATCCGAGGCTGCATGTAAATAAAGTATTGTTGTATTGAAATAGCTATGCATATTGAAGATTACTACCTCCGCCAAGGAGGTAATGTTTTTGCTGCCGTTGGTTTGTTTGTACTCAAAAATGTATGAATGATGAGTGTGATGATCTTTTTTTTTAGACAGGCAGGATATGGCATGAGGAACAATCCATGAGATTTTGGAGGTGATCTGGATCATCATCTGGATCCGGAATCTTTTGAAGGATTCTGTACCATTGTGAGATGGAGTAATTACATTTTTTTCTCTTAACTTCATGGATAATGCCTATAATGCTTGGACAAAAATTAGACTGCGACATCCCCACAAGATCTAACAAACATCTAAATCTGATCTGGATCCAATATTCCAGATCTGGTGATCCGGAATGTTTAAATCTACGAGGCTAACAAAAGATTTGCTACTGTGAGATAATAAATACTAATGCTACAGACTTGCAACGAACATCATAGTGCCACTGAAACTGAGCTGATTCAGTTAGGTATTAAATTTGACCCATCTTCAAAAGTTAGCGAGCAAGAGCCTGAAAAAAACAAAACAAAACACAATCAGTGAAATATCATTTATCTTGCATAACTCAAATGCTAGCAATGTGATTCCAATTCCTAGGGGTAGGTTTTCATGCTCAAGGAGCCATATTATGTGGGTCAAACTATCATGGGACTATTGTTTTTAGGTGCAATGACATAACATGACATGGGGAAACTGGAAAAATCATGAGGTTTGCACTCTTTGAGTGTTGTCTAATTTGAGAATAAAAACCAAAGGGTCACTGATGTGCGCAATGCTGATGTGTGACCAGTAAGGCAGCACAAACACAAATTGGTACACTGAAAGTGCAGAGCTTGAAATGAGTTTGCATGTTCTCCCTCTTTCTGAGTATCTCTTATGGGTGCACTGGTTTCTTCCAACTACCAAAAAGACTTTCAGGTTAGGTGAATTCTTGAACTGATTAATGTGTTGAAGTCATTCTTAAAGTAAAACTGCCCGTAGCTGTGAGTGTTTGTCAGTCCATGACTGTGTGAGAGGACTGAAGATGCCTTGCCTCTCACCCAATGTGTGCTGGGATAAATTCCATCCTCTTAGAATAAACAGTTTAGCAATATTTAAAATACAATTTAAAAAAAACATGCAGTGTTTGCCTCGGTAATACCATGTATTACACTGTTTGACTATATGGCTTTAGGGATAGAGGTGTCAGTCAGTCACAAAAAACTATTGGATGGATTGCCAGAATATTTTGTACAGGCATCCATGGTCCCCAGAGCACCACTGTGAGCCTAACCCTTCTGATTATTATCTGAGAAATGTGACAGATATTGCATGGATTGTCGTGACGTTTGTTATTCATGATCCTCGGACGATGAGCTGAAACATTCGGATAGATTGGCACCGATCTTTGTACAGGTAAAGCTCTAAATTCTCATACATCTGGAATCACATCTCTTCTCCCCGTTGACATAATGGATTGAATCCTATAGGAGCCTTCACTCCCATGTCACTCTGCTGCACCACTTCTAGCTCAACAAATGCTAAACATATTACAATATAAAGATGAGCGGACTCCACATTCGCTTCGAAATCTTCAATAGGCTATGATTTATCCTGTAATTGTGAGAATCTTCTTTCAGACCACGCTTGAGCTTGAGGAATCTCATCCACCCCGTCAGCCATTTGGTGTAGGTATTAAACTAGCCCCCTCATAATCTCTCTCTCTCTCTCTGGGATATAGAGGCAAAACGTAATCACTGACTGATAACTAGGCTATCACAGAGGTGTAGGCTTTCATATCTATCATTTTTGCATTACATATTTTTTAGAGGAGCACTTTTTTCCCTCAATTATTTTTACTTAGCTCCCTTGTCTTCATTCTATGGTGGCTGTCAGAGTTATTGCCAAGCAAACAGGATTCCTTTGTGCCGTTATCATTTAATTGATCAGCAGAGTGATCTGCAATAATGAATTGTTTCCGAGCAAATTCCTAAATTAAAGAGTGCAGCATGTAGTAACAACTTCATTAGTTGAGATGTTATCAGACTGAAACCTTCATTATAGTGCCACTTTCAATTTATATTTCCATCTGCAAAAGAAATATCAAAATTAGAGCACTGTGTAAGTACTACAAAAATCTCATGTTCCTTTCTAAGCAACCATATTTGGATAAATTCCCCTGTGCGTCTGTTCTCTTACTTTGTTTGAGGAGCATGCATGAATTAGTAATAAGGCCAGTGATCCCTTTGCTGGTAAATAGGTTAGAGGAAAGAATATATAATTATGTATGAGGAAAAAGATGGGAGTTGCGAGAGACAGGTAAAAAAAACAAAAAACAGACAGCCAGATAGCAAGACGTTGAAGGGAATACAAGGCAGAGAGAGGGAGTGTTTATTACGGATGGATGGCCGTATAGTTTCAACATGGTGGGTGTGCTGTTGCGCACTGCATGGCTGACTTGAACTGCAGTGCAACTTGCTGTAGCTCACTCTCAAAAACCCTCACCCACAGAGAGTTCCCCAACTGTCACATGCCACTGAACCACAGTAAACAACACACACATACACACACACACACGCTCATATAGCAAAGCCATTTTCATTAACAGAACCACTGGCACTCTCAGCCCAGCTGGTCCCTGAGTCGACACTGGAACTGCACATCTGGTGTCGATGCTCTGTTAGAGGGAGACCATCTGTTTGGATGGAGGGAGGGGGAGACAGGAAGAGAGACGGGGAGTCAAAGGAGATTGGGGAGACAACAACAATAGGACTCTCATCGATACTTTGCCATTCGATGTATGCACATAAATATGGATCTGTTTGTGGGGTGAACTGTATACTCTGTGTGCATTAGTCCTCTTCCGAGTAAGAGGATTAGATGTCAGGTTGGCTCTCTGAGCATTTGGAGCTAATGGCAATGAACACATAGCATGTTTAATGGCTCCGACTCTCAGCAAAACACACGTCTTCTCAACATGAATAATTCTCTATCTGTAATGTCTCTATCCACACAAGGGAACTTAATATTACATAACACACAGAAACATAAATAATTCTTAAGTATTTCAATGTGACGTCCCTGTTTTTTTATTTTTTTTTTTTTTTGTTGCTGTAACACATTATGTTATTCAGTGTCGCAGTGTCTACCAGTCTGTTTGCATTAGAACACTGGCTGTTGAAGGCATACCCATATAGAATCCATGCAACGCTCCAATTAACTCCGTTGAGCTGCATTTATACTTCGCTGGAAATGAGTTGCAGAGCAGCACAGCGGTTGATTGGACATGGTGTTCAACAGTGTCGCAGAGATGCTCCATCTACAGCTGCGAGCATGAAACCAGTGTGCAGACACAAGAGCAAGCTGATGATAAAATCGTCTTAGTCACCTATTGATGAACTAGCACAAGTCCAGAATGCAGAGTCGAAGCCCCTGCAGTGGTTTGTATCACTTAAGAGGACAGGTGCATAAGCAGAAAACTACCTTTACCCTCCTGATCGAATTATGAATGACTCATGACATTCTCTTGTTAAGTTTTCCTGACCACAGTTTGACCCTGATGCCAACAGAGACATGTGATGCATGTTTAGATCTCACAATTGTGTCAATATGAGGCAAAAGGTCAGAAGCCCTTTGGATACACCAGAAGTAATGCACTTATACTTTATGT
This sequence comes from Chaunax sp. Z400, assembly GCA_037577475.1. Taxonomy (NCBI): domain Eukaryota; kingdom Metazoa; phylum Chordata; class Actinopteri; order Lophiiformes; family Chaunacidae; genus Chaunax; species Chaunax sp. Z400. The sequence continues at coordinate 8,173,011 of CM075201.1, read as the reverse complement.
TAAGGCACATCCACACATACACACACACACGCCTATGCACACAAAGCGCCTCCTTCCGCCAGTGACCGACTGAATCATGCTCTTATTAAACCTTGATCGGAATTCCAGATAGAACATTATCCACTTACAGTTATTAATGTTGCTGCTCTCTTGGGAGGACAGAGCAGGCAGACAAGGGAGAGATGCATGCCACGCTTACGCATACTGACATAAAAGCTCTATCACTGGAGGTAGGATTGCTTACGAACAAGGTTTGCGTGACTTAATTCTGTGAAAATTGCTGCTCCCGTTAGGTAGGAAACTGGACACACACATGCATTGTTAAAAGAGATCCAAAAAGCCTCAGACAAAAAGTAATTATTTAAAAAGCACATGATTATCAAACCAATCAGGAAAAGTGGTGAGCACCCAGATACTTTAACCCTGCAATAGATCCTTGATGAGACTTTACAAAATTACTCCTAAAATCCGAGCCTCAAGGGAGACAAAGAAAAGGAGATTTGCATTTTATTTTTTTCCAGTATACTTAAACCTCAGCCTCTGGTAATTAGAAATCCAAAGGCATTCCTTCTTTTGGTACACTGAATTACAAGTTCACAATAATATGGAGATGTATGCAGAAACATGACAGCAAAAGACAAGCGAATGAGAAGGAAAAGGAAGGGAAACTAATGTAGAGTTTGTGTTGCATGTATAATAATGGCAGACAGGAAGGCAATCAGAGGATGTTAAGTGCTGGACTGATTGGATATTTGTAAGGTTTGTGATAGAAGACGGAGAGGTAAAAAAAAAAAGCAACTTTATTCAACATTCACATATATAGTTGCCATGTTACATGTGAGCATTGCTTCAAGGCATACGAGCCAAGATTCCATTCACAAAACTGAGCAGAATAAAAAGCTTGGCAGGTGCAGAGGGTAAATATTAGCAGCCAAACTATGTGAATACATTTAGTGAATTCTTTGCATGGTCAGTAGCCTTAAACCTTGATCACTATTTTGATCTTCAGCTTGACACAGACAATCAGCCACAATTTTGTTAATGGCTCAATTGTTTGAATAATTTTGTGTGCTATTTGTCTGAATAGCTCTGGGTTTGTGTTGGCCAAAACAAGCTGCTTAAAAATGTCAACTTGGTCTCTGTAAAACTGTAATGGACGATTTTCTCTAATTTCTAATCATTTAAAGGCTAAAACAATGAAGCCATATTGAGAATAATAATTTGTTGCTGCCACGGAGCATGCAGAAATCCCCTAAAATCAGATGCTCCATTAATTCAAGGGTTTTTAAAGGCAAAGGTTGAAAGGAAAGCAATTCATTATTGTGTTTTTTGTTGTCACCTAGGGTACACAGATGCTTTTTAATAAGATAAGCTTTTTGTTGTGTTCTATGGGTAAAAAAAAAAAATCAAAACAGTTCTGGTTTATCAGTGTTAGTAAAATCCAAAGATGAGTGTGTGTAGAAATAAAATCCTGGCCAATAAATAGGGGAGAATTGCTATTATTGTAGTCAGTGGCTGGCATTTTGTTCAAAGTGTAGGGCAGGGATTTTGTGAGCTAAAACATCTGATTTGCAGCCTGGGAAATATCTTTCCTTCAAATGCCACCAACTTCAGGTCTTACACTTGTAACAATTTTTTTTGCAGTCCTTTCTAATCTTTAATAGTCATTTTAAGAGTTACAGCATCTGTATGTGCACCGGCCAAGCCACATGGATTTGTCCTCCCAGGGATCGAATGACACCACAGTGATACAAGGGGAGTGGTGGCTGTTGAACCCGGGCCAGACCAGCTCAGACAGGGGGAGGGGAACACATGCAGGGAACGGGAGGCAACAACTGGGGCTGGTTCTAACTTTGATGAGGAGGCATGAGAAGCAGGGGGGGGGCTCAGTCTTTGAGGGAAGCAGGTGTGTGAGGAGGTGATAAGGATGTTGTGGCAGGCTCTATACACACAAACTGGCACACACACACACACATGCTTGCAACAAATAAATATACTCCTACAAACACCACTTGCGGAAACTCATTCAACTTCAACACTAAATTGAAATGGCATCCCTTCAAATATCTGAGCCTGCACTAGTGCTGTCCCTGACTCTTTCTTTTCCTTTGCATCGTAAGACGGCACACAGAGAATTGTGGGGATGCAAAAAAAAAAAAATTAAAGCGTGGGATGAAGATGATGAGAAAGGGAAAAAAAATGGGAAAGTGGTTGACTTAAGGAGCTAATATTGTGGTAAACACTTCTTTTCTGGGGGAGAGGATATGTCTTTTAGTTTGTGTGCACTGTGTGTGTTCACGCCTGCACAGACATACATTAATGTGTGAGAGTTAAACCGTCCCTTGGGAGTGCTTTACGGCAATGTGTGGTACGGAACAGAGAAAAGTAATTTATGGATACGATTTTTTTTTTTTTTTTTTGGCTGGCTTATTTCAGAATCCATTAGGATTAATTAAGTGTTGCTACATGTGGTGCTATAGAGTTCAGATTTCGCAGATGCATTATAATCATTAGCTCACAGTTTATTCAGCCTGCTTAACAGCTGCTAATAGCCGGAGTGAAGCCAGACCAGTGTGTTATAATGGTTTGAGAACAGCAAGTACAACCGTTGGACTGGTGGAAGAGAATTTAGTGATTGAGAGCGTCTACTGCAGCGATAATGTATAAACCACTGTGTGTGATTTACATTCACACACAGTAACACACACACAGAAACACAGTATACACCTGTCCAGGCTGTTAATCAAAGACAGGGAGAGAGCAAGTCAGACAGAGAGGAGGCAATTAGACACTCTGTCATCAAATATTTGGTTTGTTTGGCAGGAAACCTGCATTAAAGAGTGAAAGAGACACAGCCAAGCCCGCTCAGCCTACTTCATATCAACTGTTCTTTCAGATACACTTTGCACAAGCAATTAACACCAATCAGGGATTAATTGAGCTAACACAGAAGGAGAAGGGTGCTTTTGCAATTTTTCTGCTTTAGCATTCATCCTGGTCCAATCATCCAATCATCTTTGTCATATCTGCTCGCAATGTGTGTGCATCTGTCAGCACACACGTTTGTGTTTGCATATCTGGTTGCACCACACAATGCGGTTCAAATATACCTTAAATGTCTATCATCATTCCACAGTTTCACGAGAGCTGAAAAACACGGACGTTTGTTCAGGAATGTGTGATATTGTGGAAAGAAGAGATGCCACACTCACACTTTTTTTGTCGCTGACACCGAATGCTGATTATCTATGAGCCATATTGGCTAATACAGGGTCGATACCAATGGTGTTTTTGTTTTATTACAACAGCTGAAATAGCAGTATTATAGGTCCGTTTGACTGCTTTGTGGTGTGTTGTGATCCAAGTGGTAGCATAAACGCCTATATTGATATGCTAGTTTGTTGTATGCTAACACTGGATATCATGTTTTCAATCTAGTTATGCATTATTTGAGAGGCACTGCTCTGATCAGATGATTTATATATAGCAGCAAATGTGTGATGCAGATTTACATGAGAATCAATATACAATGGAGGTGAATACTAATCAAAGATCACCTGTATAGTATTTTTAAATAGGCTACCCAGTTACAATGTAAGTAAAAAAAACAAAAAACAAAAAACAAAAACAATTGGAGACAAATCGATACTTAGATCTGACAACATTTTGATAATTCTGAATCAGATCTAACAGGATGTGAGTGTTTCTGTGACCTCTTAAACAGACTGAAGTTTGATGAAAACTGTACGACGTCATTGCAGCTTTCATTTTTACAGGTGATGCACAGTTCATCTCGAACAAGCCTCATGGAAATGGCAGGTAATGTTCACACTCTTTCAGTCCACAGCTGTTTCCTCCCACCCCTTGTGACATGAATGTGTGGCGTGTTGGGCAGGCAGGATGCTGCTCACTGCAGGACCGGCAGTTTACTTATAGTGAGATATTAGCAAAACAGAGCAGCTGCCTAGAAACCTAATACAACACACACGGCAAAGCTGAGCAGTCACCGATTCGCTTGTCGCTGCTCCCTCTCAGCGATATCAGTCAATGTTCACAAGCAGGGATTTAGTTATGTGACTTAAAATGTATGTTAGTTAGTTTAAGTGAAGATTACTAATATTCACACTATATCTAAGTTGCTTTTAAGGATATGTCCGGTTTTTAAATCAGACTTTCAAATGGACAGAGTCTGTGATGTGAGTCTGTGTCTGATGACACAGCTTTCATAAGCTGTTTGAAAAATAGCTACTGGTATGATCTAAAAAAAGGCTTGAAATTAGGTCACATCACATGACATAAATTATCTTAATAATCCACACTTCTGCATCAGAGATAATGAATAAGTTAAACAAAATCTGCCAAGAATTATTTTGGTTCATTAGAGTGTGTCCCTCATCCTAAAGAGCCTGAGCAAGATTATAAATGGATATATTTTAGGAACATTACTAAATATTTACAGAGTTTTCTCTTTTTGTGGCAGTGACTCACGCACAGTTTTATTATAAAAAAAATCAAATATCGTAAATAATTAATGAAAACATGAATAAATTCAATAAAATATGCAAATGACACAGGAAAAAAAAAATCATATTTGACGTCGAAAAACATCCTGTGTGGATGGCTGCACAAGGTTAGACTTGTGTTGTAACTAAGTCATGACAGAACCAGGTTATCTGAGGCAAGTGCACTCGCACAGACGTCTTCCCTGAATAACACATTTGGTGTAATTAGTACTGTCTGTGCCACTCATCTGTTGCATCATCTTTACTTTGGACAGAAGAGCAGCAAAGTGAAAAATCAAGTGAATTGTGGGCTGTAAGAAGCAGCAGCAGCTGAAAAAAATTGCCATTTTCAGTTGTGTCTTAAAATATAGTCCAAATCTAGTATGGAGGGGTACCATTACATTAATTGGATAAAAAAAAAAAAAAAGAAATAGTCCCCCACTTATGGCATCGCTATCTTGAACTATCAATATTTTCCACCAAACTAAGGAAATACTCTTAACATTTTTTCCACTTCGATATACAATAGGTAGCTGTATTGCCTCTGAATGATTTCTGATGATGGAATCCACTGAACTTGGTAGCTTAAAACATTACGTCCTTGACTTTCAAAGAGCCGTCTTGCACTTTAAATAAGGACTGACCAACTGAGAGACTTGTATTAGCTCTGATGTACAGAGAAAGAACTGGACACTTATCTTGATTAGGCTGTGTCTTTAATGTCATTGTGGCTATCAGAGGATTTCCTACGACAGTTTTATGTGCAACAAACCCGTGGAGTACTTCCATATTAGGCCATTACCTTGGCAAATACAGGCTTCATCCACTTTAATAAAAATTACTATAAAAAAACAATTACAAAGAAATACATTATACTATATCTATCTGGAAAAGTGCCACTTTTAAACTGACTGAACATAAAATCTTAAAGACCCACATATATTCCTTCACAGATAAACTAAACATGCCATAACTCAAAAGCAGAAACATGTCGTCATCCTGAAAATCATCTTCAGCCTGTTTATTGTCCTCCAATCCCTTTTAGCTTTTGGCATTATACTACAAAATGACCCCGCGGTATACATCACTAAAATCCACACAAGCCGTGCATTTTGGCCGAGCAAATTATACGAATGGGCTCATTTTGTTAATCTTCTCATCCATTAAGTGATATACCTTAGAATACAAATTAATTATGTTAAAAGCACAAAAAGACTGTGTTCCTGCCATAACAGAATTAACATTCAAACACTGCTTCTACACATGAATGATGCATTGTGTTCAATATTTCAAAAAGTACTAAAATGCCCTATGTTAGCCGAAGCAAGCTCAAGAGGACTGCTTCAGATTAGCAAGAATGATTGCAAATGGCTCAGCTGCAGACACAGGCAAACGAGATGTTCAATATCAAATCAACAGAAGTCAGGTGTTAACATTTTAATTGTCTTGCTATCGCGGGGGAATAGGCTTGACGTCCAGTGTACAAAATCCTGTTTCTCCCTTTTAACTGAGGTTCAGCAAAGTCATGGCAACATAGTCCGAATTCCCAGAATCAATACAATAACCAATTTCATTCATTCATCCATCACAGTCAATCATGTCTGAGTCCTCGAGATTTTACTCATATCAGCCTATGAGATGCATTGTTACATTTTACGTATCATATCAAAAATCATTACATCAATCCAAGAAGGATCTGTATAGTTTCAAAGATAGTTCCATAAGCAACTTCACTTGAGACATTAATCTGATAGAAATATGTCATGAAAAATTGCTGCAAATAGTAGCTTTGCAATTTTCAATTGGAATTAATTCATAATCAGTTTGGTAATCTATACTGTAGTCTATTGTGGAGAGCAACTGATGCACAAATGGTTCCATGCAAACCTCTTTAAAAGCATTTATCAGAAGGAAGTTCTATAGAATTTACATTTCACAAAAAAGTTGACTTTATGGTCATAATTTACTACTTTAGATATTTCAAGAGAATTGTTTACATCGGCTCTACCTATCTGAACATAAATTGTTTTCTATTGACTATGGAGGTGTCTGTTATCCAATAGATGCAACCTAATTTAGGGGGCTTCATGACCCTGTGTAACAACTCCCTCCCCATCCTGCATCCATGAGATGATGAGAGATGTTTGTTTGGCTCTACTTCATATGCATTTCTACACACACTGACAGAAAGCTGTCAGCTGTGGGGCTGGAGTGATTTTCCACTGGCATTCATGGAGAAAATCCCGTTTGGATTCAGAGCTGCCTGACTTTTCTGACGTGTAAGAGTGCTGGAGACAGGCCTAGCAGGTTTAAGCAGATTAATTAGGGTGTTGCGAAGACTGTGAAGAAATCTTTCTTCCATAGATGCTATATCCACTGACACAGCTTCACACACAAACACACACACATGGAGTAGACATTGTTGGAGGGCAAAAGGTTTGCCATAGCCCCCACTCATCCTGTCTCTCTGCAGGGTGAGCTCAATAATCATACCACTCCCTCTTTCCCTTAATTTTTTTTTTTTATCCTCGGTGTTTTCCTATCCCTCTGCTTTTGCTTTGAGTGCATTTCCTCTTGTTAGTCCACTTGCAAAGAAAATGCTACCCTACCAACGATGTTTTTCACCTTCTGTCTCTTCATCACAACTTGCTGTTCATTTAAAACTAATCAAGGGATTAGTAGCTGTGAGAGTGATACAGTTCAAAACTAATGCATGCACCAATACTGATGGAGGTTGTTTTTGTGTGTGTGTGTGTGTGTAGCAGACTGGGTTTTGCTCCTGAGATATGGAAAGTGAAAAAGAACTTATCCAAACTCCAACCAAAACTTGTTATTCCTTCTACACTTTCTGCAAACACCTAATTATACAATCTTATCTCACTGCACTGATTGATATTGAAGAAAAGTCAAGGGCAGAAAATAGAAGCACCCTCCCTCCCTCCCCCAAATCCTCATCACCATCATCATTTTCATCATTACATGAAATATGACCGAGAGCATAATCCCACAATGCCGTGCAAATGTCGACGTGAGTTAGCATCAAGAAGACACAAGAGATATGCATGCATCATCTGGCCAGGAGAACATCACTTGTGGGGAGACAGCCAGAGGCCCTAAGGAGGGGACGTGGAGAGGAGGGTTGGGGGTGAAAAGGAGAGAGTGACGGAGTGAAGGAGTAGTGGGAGAGGAGAAAAGGGTGCAGAACAACAGAAGGGAACTGAAAGGAAAGTGAAATGAGAATGATTTATAATATTAGAGAGGGAAAAAGGATGAGATGAGTGGGATATTCAGAACAGCACCAGGAGGAAAATAATACAGAGGCAATCAGAGAAAATGGAGGCATAATATCCCAGCACTGCATAATCTCCACAGATTCAAGCATAATGCATAATCTCCACAGGTTCAACAATACACCGCGTGACCTCATTCTGAGCTAATTACAAAATGTGTGCCATTTGGTTGGTTTGCATGTTGGGTATGGATATGACAGGAAAGAGCTTGAATGTAGGAGTGAATTTGAGATTTGTGTGTGTGTGTGTGTGTGTGTGTGTGTGTGTGTGTGTGTGTGTGTGTGTGTGAGTGTGTCGGGTGTCTTCTGAAAGGTAAGGACAGCTGGGGTGCCCATGCATGCAGCATCGCTGAGCCTTTGCCTTATATGTATATACTCTAATTCCCTTCACTGACTAGATTAAAGCCCAAATGACAAATGCATGAAGGCTGGTAACATCTGTTCTGGAAACACACTGTCCATCCCTCCCCATGCTGAGCTCTGTTGGTCACTCCTCAGTCCCAGTCCCCACGCGGACAACATCTGCAGCAATGGACTAGTGCACATTACCTACTGGAGCATGAGACCAAGCTAACCCACTCACCATGAAAGCATCATCCTTTAAACTCAAGTGTTTTATAAAACTGCTTTCCACATTTTCATCTCCCACATAAATTAATGTTACCTGTATTATTTTTCCATTAGTCTGGTTTAAATCCAGTCCAGTGTTTAGATCTTGCTAGCATGGTTTTGATGCCTATGCATTTGGTCTTACAGGTGCGGTTGTGTGCCATCTTTCCCTCCCTGATGCTCAGCCTGGGGTATAAGCAGCTGCTGCAAGGAAAAGGTAAAAAGAAGGGATAGCGAAGTGTTGAGGTGCTTATGATCTAACACATTCTGCTTGGAGTAGCATCCACTTCTTTGTCCAGCAGAAGAGCCTTTCTCAAAAGCATGTTCTTTTGCAAAAAAGCTTCACTTCTGTGACAAATGCAATTACACTGCACGCCATCTTTGATTATGAAATTGCATTAAGTGTCTTAAAGTGTGAAGTTAAACTAGTAAAGGCTCTGTAGCTCCCTAACATGTGCTACCAATCACTTTTAATTCAGATAAGGGATTTTTACAGCTGCATTGAAGGAGTTAAGAACCTTTACAGCAGATAGTAAATGGAGCATGGAAGTGGACAAAATTCCATTAGTTGGAAGGCGCTAGATCCATGCTATCAACCAAGAACCTTCTTTGTACATTAATTTGAAGATTTTGTAAAAAAAAAAAAAAAAAAGAATAAAATTTTTAGCTAAAAGTCACACTGGGTAGAGGAGATGAAGGACACCTAATGAATTGGTGTTTTAACTTCTGAAGGCAGTAATCCAGGAAGTGGTGTGGTAAGAAAGAATGAAAGGTCCTTGTTGAGAGGAATGTGAAGTCTGAAAATGCATGACTACGTAGGTGAATAGTCCTTTAAAATAAAGGACAGAAAGTAAAGCACGTTGAGGTTGTGATTAGCAAAGCATGCAGTGCAGGATGGTTAGCAGCTGTTTCATTAACAGATACATCACTTAGACACTTAGGGCTTTATCTTACACCTGGCGCAAAGTGTCATTTCAAGAGTCCGACCAACGCAGTTGTTAGTTTTCACCCCCAGGGCCCACATTAAATAAGCACATATATCTGTGCACCCCTATAGTGCATGAGGTGTGGTCACACACATTGTTGACACATTGCTATCTTTAGGCAGCACAAAGATATTGTGTCATTGACCAACAAAACCTGGTCTAAAGTCACTGGCATTGTGTTTTTCCTGCTCTTGTAAGGGCACATTGTTTAGATAGTAACATACGCTTTATTAGTATTACATTTATTTTATTTATCCTTCATTTAGCCAGGAAAGTCCTATTGAGATACAAGGTCTCTTCTTTCAGGGAGCCCTGGTCAGGATGACAGCATATACTGTAGTTTCAAAAAATAAAAATCAAACAGACAATTTAACATCATAGAGCACACACAATATATAATCTACACAAAGCAAAGAATGAAAGAAGAGATGCAAATATGCCATACCAGAGCTAGTCATAACGCTGTCCATCACAGGTCAACGTTACATAAAACAGCAACATGTTTCCTGCAGGGCAATATTTATAAGACATTTAAAGGTAAGGCTACTTGGTATTTGTGCACGGATAGCACAGACGGCAAAGAAAACACATCATTTCTGCTGCTGGAGGATCAAGTAATGTAAATAATATTTTTCTTATCAATAATGTATGTGTGTATTCTCGTGCCCACCTGCATCCCATCTGCTATTAATGCAACTCACGGTTTTTATGACCTGGCCAGCCCGAACTTCAGACTGCAATCTGTGTGCATCGCGATCACACACACACAGGCACACAAACACACACACACACACACACACAAATGACTGCAGCAGCTCCTCCACTGCCTCAGTTGAATACTGGTGCATCATATGCAGTCAAAATAAAGTTGTTGATGGGACAGAGGACTGGGAGATGATGGAGGCAGGGGGTCCACTGTCCAAGTACCACATACAGCACCGGTCCCTCAGTGGAGATGAGTGCTGCCGCTTAAACAGCAATGCGCCAGGACACCTAACTTTTAAAGGGAATGACACTCATAATGGCTTAATTACTCCCAAAAGACACCTATGGGTGAAAAAAAAATACACAACTTTGTGTCCAGATTATGTGCCATTTAACTAGAAAAAGGGAGTTGGATACTACATACACTTGTCCCATGGAATTTATTTAGACTATGTGGTTTAGATTGTTTAAATTGAACCCTTAGTATACTGGTTCTGACTCTGACATCCAATTCACCACCTTGACCTCACAGCATCAAGAGTAATGATTGCTTGTTTCATTCAACAGACATATGTCGGATGGGATTGAATCGTGTATGCTGCCCTGTTGCAATAACATCCTGCACAACAGTGGAGAATGAATTCACACACACTGGGGTGCAGCACACGGAGGATTCGCTCGGATAAAAGGCGGGCCATAGAGCAGCGTGCACTCTTGTACTAGGGCTTTTATTTATGAAATAACCTCACCCAGGTAAAGAGCAGGAGAAAACAGGTGCTTGAGTGTTCCGGCTTGGGTTTCGGATAAAAGAAAATACACTACGTTCAGTGGATTCATGAATTAATCAAGCTCCCGGATATTCCCTTTCCTTTTTACTCACTGAGGTGTATACTGGAGAAGTCCGATGGCATCTCACTGCTGTCCTGGCACTCTCCATTTCAGGTGAATCAGAGGACACAATGGATAAAGTTGTTGACAATTTCTGGGCTGACTGATGTGATGGAGGTGAATGGATGGGCAAAAGGAAGTCTGGGATTTAACACTTAGCAGTTAGAGCAGTGCCTTGGCCTAGATTGGTGGGATGTTGGGTAGGCAGCATGAATAATAAACCAACTGCAAAGCCCCTCTGGCTGGCTGATGATGTTCTTCACTCTCATCACTCCAGCTAGACTGGAGATCACTGAAGGGAACGGATAAGCTAACTCAAATTAAAGGCAGTACACCATGAAAATACAAGCTATATTTTAACACAATAACTTGCTACCAGTTTAGTTACCAGAGAAGGTGACACTATTAGATTATATGACTGCTGCTTGTCAGTCCCTGGGTTATTTTTATTATTATTATTATTTTTTTTTCATTAGCAACAAATGCGAAGATTCTTTACCCACATACAGAAACCAGTCTCTATGCGGAAATTGCACATCAATCACAGCACAGCAACAATTATGAGCTATTATCAGACACAAGAAATATCTATGTCAAATTCAGATGCACATATAATCACAACCTACACATACATGTAGTAGGAGCACATTGCTATGCTATTGTATTTTTTTTTTTATAGTCCCTTCTGAAAATTCCAGTATTGATACGTGACTTTACCGTACATAGTGTTTATGAAATATGCCTGGATGTAGCTTTCAGAAAACAGAAGGCTACACCCAGCTGCAGCTTTCATAAATGACAGAAGCAATAAGTTACAGCTGTATTATGTAGCTATGTGAAGGCCTCATTCAAGGACAGCTTATGGGGGGGGGGAGCTTTCGCCAGCACCAAATAATTTAAAAGGAGCTATATAGCCATATTTCAAATTCAAATGCTGAAACATGACTGCATTAAATAATAACCAATAATATACTACAGCACGATATACTACTTTGAAAGGTGGACAGCGGCGTGCAATGAATCATTCTGTGATCCATCATATTGAAAATGGATTGCGTGGCATGGTCTTTGCAAAGTCCCAGCTCAAATATGTACCAGCAAAATAAAATGATCACATGACTTTGTATGTACAGCATGAATTAAAAAATATCTTAGCATCAAAATATTTAAAAGTAATATCTGGATTTATTTTCTATGGCATAATCTTCACTTGGAGGAGTCCAATTTAAGCATCAACCCATTTGTGTCCAGTTTAAAAAAAAGAAGTTTTTATGCATATAATCATATTAATTGAATGCTATAAAATCATGTTCTGCATTTATCACCTCCGTGACTGGTTTAGTTTGTTTGTCTGTCTGTCCTTATTATTATTGTAGCTTTTTCTGAAATGAAAAAGAAAGCTTTCAACGAGTTTCAAAAGAGTAAACCCACTTATTTTTATTCTTCACACCAGGCATATGTTTCTTCCAACCAACTGTAAGGAAGTGCACCAAGGCTCTTAAAGGTGTTTGCATGGTCCAATTAACACCAGATGCTAGCCCTTAGCTAACTTACAGAACCTCATAATGCACAGACCTCCAAGGAGAAAGCATGGTCCAGTTAGCACCAGATGCTAGCCCCTTATCTCACTGTCTTCAGCCAAAAAATATGCATAAATTAGTTCCACTTGCCTGGCCTGGCCACCTCTATATTTGCACTATTTCAAACAAGAGATAAGACCTTTAACAGATGAAAATAAATCTCCTGAACATTTCAAAAACTGTATGAAACTGACTGTTTTATACACCAACAAAGAAAAGGAACAATTGTGTGGCCATATTAAAGGAAAATGTGCGCACTGGACAGCAATTACAGCAATGATACACAAAATGCAAGTAGTTGGACCATAAAACTCAATAAATGCTCCTCATCATTGCCAGAGTTGCTTTCAAATTAACCAGAGATGTGAAGTAATATGTACCACAAAGCTTACAACTGTCATCAATCATGATTGTATTAATATCAGTTCTCTACATTATAGCAGGAGTTATTGTGAATAGGCTACACAATGCCTACCAGTAAAAGAAAATTAAAGTGTTTAAGAGGTCTTTGTGCCCCTTTATGTGTTTTGTGTGACTCTGAAGAAGTTGGTCTCTGATCTGGCTTGGAATAACTTTGAACAGATAAAACTCTGGGGCACTGAGCTCGGGGTTACATTTCCCTAACAGCAATGTCAACAGCAGAAACTGAGAAAAAGGCTAGTAGTACTTATTACTGGCCACCCGGAGCTACAGTATCTGATTAAATGGACACAACTGGCCATGACATAAACATCAAACATCAAGCTCAAAGTAATATCAGTAAGGCACTTGAACCTTGGGCTAAATTTTCAGATTTCTGTTTCAGTGACTGCTGTGTTTTTGATTGCCTAAACATAGCTGCTGGAAATAGTTATGTGATGCACACAAGACATTAATAACTAATAATGTGTTGCCTATAACTATAGCAAGATGAGAGCAAAGACGCCTCAGTGTGTTTGTGACCAGCCATATAGGGGACAAAAGGATTGCAATGTGCCTTGTTTTTTATCGTGTGATCACCACCTAAGGCTTTTAAGAATAATGGTCTTGTCATGCAGGTATATTGACGGCTTTGCGCATCTCAATTGTGTCTGAGCTTGAGTGATAGCTCTTTTACCACGAGTAAATACCCATCATTCAGAGCATGGGAAAAGATGTGTCTACCCCAATATGCTCTATTATTTCTATTCATTTGTATTTCAGCTAATCATGAAGGCTGAAGCTTCTTTGATGTACAGTATGTGTGAAAAACACATTTTATTTTTATTGCAACATCCAGAATTGTACTTATTTGGCCCCAGGTGGCAACTTTTGCTTTTCCATGTGCCTTATACAGGTTCACCATTACAGTATATTGCATTTGGTAAAATGGCAGAACAATGTTTCTTTGTATTTTGTTTATCGGAACACATAATACGAAGATGACTGTTAATGGTGTAATGACAACAACACCTCATCATCTAAGAAAGGTCAGGTCTGATCAGCTGGCTTCAGAGAAGTAAGTACTCTGCACCATCTTAACTAGGGGAAGGCAGAGGAAGGCAAACAGGGGATAAGTACACATGAGGCCTGCTGGACTGGCAACAGATGGTCCGATGAGGCAAACCTATCTACTCGCAGAAAACATTGACAATCTGCCTGGAAACACACAGAGCTGGCAGGCACTAGCTTTGGATGTTGTCAATGGGTAAGAGTGAAATCCATGATGAATGGCAACTTGCCACTTTGCAAAACACCAGAGGGTGTCTCCCAGTAGAAACCACAGCTCTCCTGGTGTACTACATTTTCAGCTTCTCACCTCTAGTGCTAATAGGAGCTTAATGATATTCATGCCTGACAACAATTTCATTTCTGGCATCACAACAAAAAAACTACACACAGAATCCAGACTTGAATCTATTGGATGTCTGGATGATACTGAACACAAACATTTTCTAATCCACTACCCACGTGGTATACGCCATCTATAGCACACACATGGAGGTGGGGATAAATGATTCCTTCCATGTGATGCACTTTTTGAAGAGAACACTGTCTTTCTCATGCCAGGAGAAATGATGGTTTTGACTATCACGTTATTAGGTTAAATAATGGGTCAACGGAATGTCCTCTACTGAAGAAAACACAACGCAGCAAAACCTGAGGTCAAAGTTAGCGCATTTTGTGGCTAACTAAATGAAAAATGTTAATAACTTTAATATGTTAACTGAAGTGGTAAGCATGGTAAAATTATCCTTACTAGACAAAATGTAATTTTTTGCATTTACATTGTGAGCATTTAGCTCTAAGAACTATACTGTTCCCTAGCACAGCCTCACAAATGGCTGTAGACTTGGCCGCTGCAAATACCCAAACCGTTCTAATGTATGCTGGGATATTCACCATCATAAAAATCCCCTTGCTCCCATTTTGCAAGGCAAGTAATAGTAGCTTGACAACAAAATTTGTGACAATTGACCACTTAATAAATCCTACCCCTCAAACACAGACAGGCCAATAATAGCGTAGCATTAACCAGATCTGACCACATTCTGACGACAATATGCTGCATAGATTTTCATGCAGTTGTTTCAGATGCTCAAGCTTGTCATGGGGTGATGGTGTAATAGTTAACTGGGAGGAGATAGATGTTAATGATTGATTACTTAAATCTTCTCCTAAGCACTTCTAAGCTACACTAGCTACTGAAGACATACTCAGTGGATAAACATAGTCTTTTTGCTTTTTAAATCAATTCTAATTTTAATTAATTTTTATAGTGTTGCTACATAAATGTGAATTCTGACATTATGTTTACTGATTTTGTTGCATGAATAACCGCAACAACAAAGTCCTAGTGGATAGCTTTGACCATCAAAGTGTGTTCACTAAAAATCCTTGTTTTTGTCTCTGACACACCTTTAGATTGCTTTTCTAAATATCGGACATTATGGTTTTTTATTAATTATTATATTATTGTTTTTTGTTTGTTGAAGAATAAAATCATTTTTGTTTAACAATAAATAGATGTCATTTGCCCTAAACCCACCAGACCCTATAGACATACACTGTAACTTTAAAACATACACATTTTGGGGCGCAGATAGCGCCGTGGTTAGAGCGCGCGCCCCATGTACCGAGGCTATAGTCCTCTAGCAGCCGGCACAGGTTCGATTCCGAACCGTGGCCATTTGCCGTGTGTCTTCCCCACATTTCCTGCCACCTCTTCAGCTGTCCTATCAATAAAAGGTTAAAATGCCCCCAAAAAATAACTTAAAAAAAACATACAAATTTTACAATTGTCCAAAAGAAAAAAAAATCATCACCACCTTGATTTGTATCTAACTGCATATCACAGAATTGACCTCATGCATTTGCATTTTGACCTCATCCTCACTAATTCTACAAAAATGTCAAATTCATGTCCAGTGTGATAAATCTCTGATCAAATTTACTACAATGTACCAAAACGTAGTCTTATCTAGTCCTGTAGCTGCTTAGTTTGTTGGCTGCCTGTAAGTGGTAGGATTAAATCAATTAATATCTAGCAGAGTAATTCTTCTTCTCGTTCATTTGACACAACGGAACAGAGAGGAACTCAGTCTTGAGTTTTATATTGATGAACACCCGTGCATCACCTCTCCATCGATACCTCCTTTCAACGCATCGCCGTTTATGTCTTACTGCCCCTTGTTAGTAGTTTGAGGGAGCTGTTCTAATTCCATCAACAGCCACTCACTCTGATGATTAGTGCCAGTCCACTGGTGGCCTGGAGGTCGCACAGCTATTGTTGCCACTGCTCTGAAGTAGTCCTCAGCTGTGCATGGCGTCTGAATAAAAGACCAAGGATGTGAAAAGCTATCTCAGTGGTTGGCCTTGTGTAGTTGTGCACAATGACAGCAGGTGACTGTTGAATATTAAAATTATGTACTTGGATGTGAGAAAAAATTGACATGCGGCAACAGTAAGAGAAACACAATGAGTCTTGTTTATCAAGCAAAAGTACAAGACCCTCAAATAATAAACAGACATGGCCTCATTTCACAGTGAAATGGCTGATGTTATCGTTTGTGTCAAATATGCACTCAACATGTCTGTGCAGGAAATAGAATTGTTGAAATGTAACAATGTTCCCTTACTGCCCTTGGATTAAATTTGCTTCTCTCCAGCATCTTTCTTTTGCTTTTTTTTTATTTCCAGTCTGAGAAAAATAAGGCATAGCATGAGCATAAGACTTAGCATGAACACGAGCTAAAATAATATGCTAACACTTTCTTACTCTGTTCCCTATTATTGGTTTCTACACAATTATTTATAGGGATTTAATTGAATCTTTGCCGTTAGCCATACCTGCAACATATGGGGAAATAACTGCATGGCAAAAAAGTGTTGTTTTTTTTTCATGATGGTTGGTTAATTCCTAAAACGAACAAATATATTGATGTTGTTTTGTGTTGGTTTTTTTTGCCAGAGTTCCAGCTGTACATTGTCTGGCCCATATAATTTACATGTTTTAGGATTTGGTATCATCTTAATCAGATAAAGTGTTTTGAATCACTTGAAATGAATAATGCCACTTCAAATTTCAGTCAGACTCAAGCTCATAAAATACATGACGAAACCCATAAATTGAGTTTGTACAGCACAAATGCAACCAAGGGAGAAGCAGCCCTCTAGTTAGCTGCATTTTCGAAGCCATTGGCTGAGATACGATTCTACATCCCATTAGGAAAATTTGAGGATGTATGTGGACTCTAAGGAAACAGAGCATTTTGAGCTAGGCTCACTGTCAGTGCTTCCCCACAGCACTTTCATCTAACCGCTTGCTCCCACCAGCAGCATAGCATGACAACTTTGGCTGCAGCAATACTGGCAGGATCCTGCAGCCCTTGAAGGAAACATGTGATTATGCATCCCTGTAGCCATGATATTCCGAATTGAACAAAGAAGACTAGAGGCTGTCTTGGCTGTACTGCATTTTATGTAAGAGAAACGCCAGAAAAAGCAACCTATTGACACTGTGTCCACAAGAGGAAACCACATAGAAAAAAAATACATGTCTGTTTTAAACTGGCAAAATGCACTGAAAGAACTTTCTTTGTTGTTTTTAGCTTCAACTAGTTGGTAGTGTGCATCACAACAATTGGTGTTAGAACAAAATAATGTCGAGAGGATATTTAATATTGAAGCAGCTAAACTGCAAAAGTAGACAGTCATTACAGTATATTCACACCCAGCTTTAAAAGGAACCCAACAATCAATTGATAATCTAAGTGGTAAAATACTTCACATTTAATTAACATTGTTCCATTGTTGGTATGCATGGTCATATAGAATCCACAAAATACAGAGTTATTGAAGTACATAATGCAGTCCCCTGTTGACACACTGAACTCTGAGGATTCCACATGTCTTATCAGACTAAATAACAAAATGCATATAAATTCATGACCTATGATCCCAACATGGCTACAAGAATGATCCAATATCCTACAAGAGTTCATTAAAGCCAGCATTTCACGAAAAATGGAAGCTGCTCTGTGGAGAAAACAAAATATTCCATCTGTATTTCTTGATATTTAGATTTAGTGCCTGTATGTTTGGTACTTGATATTTGTGACAATATACTGTGTTTATATCCACAATCTCCATATGTGCTGCTGGTACGTGAGTGGCTTACCTCTCTTCCATCAATAGAAAAAAACAATTTGTCAAAAATAATTACAGCTGCTGCACTTAGAAAGAATGTGGCATTTAACTCTGAAAATGAATTCAGAACGCCTGTTTGAGCAGCAAAATGCTAACAAGCTTTATAGTATTTAAGAAGAACAAAACAATCCCCACAAAATCACTGTGAAGCAGTCATTGCGGTCATAAAGCCAGCCTCTGTTCAGTCAAGGGACTCAATGGAGCAGCTACAACATTTGTCTCTTGTCATAAAAAGGCAGTTTTAGGTCTCTGTTTTCTTTTTGGGGGAGAATTATTCACTCTTCTTCCAACACAACAGCACAGATATGATATGCAGTCTAAACGTGTTGTACAGCACAGTGTAAACTCTGATTACATTGGGACGGGACATTGTTATATTAGCTTTAGCGTTAGATTGTAATCAGCTAGAATATCAAATGCCACAATGTCTCATTATAAATGCAAATCCTGCATCCTAGAACAGAACCTAAAAAACACACACACACACACACACACACACACATTTATGCCCTATTTCAGAGCCTCTAAAATACCCAGATTGTCCAAAAGCATTAGTATTTCCTGGACAGTTCACCACTATTGATCTGAGAGAAATGAGATGAAACAGCAGATTAAAGAAACAATGTGGAAAAGGCAATAAGACAAAGATGTGGAAGATATGGTGCACAAAAAAAACACAATGATCTCTGATAATAATGACTGAGTCGCTATTAGAAGGGCTATTTTCTCCGTTCTCAGTTTCCACACTTTTAAAGCCAACACATAAGTTGGGAAATCAAGGAATGCAAAGATCATGATTCTGAAGTGGAGACTCGTAATAAAATAAACAGTACACACCATAGCTCCTTTTTATGACAAAAACAGGGGAATACATAAAGGAATAATTGGGTAAGTAAATGTTTTGTAAAATTAACATGAAATTACAATTTACTGTTTGCCTGGAATCCCCTTTCTCTTTTGCACTGCATCTCTATGAGAGTGAGAAAAGAGGAGAGACGGTGTGTGTGTGTGTGTGTGTGTGTGTGTGTGTGTGTGTGTGTGCATGTATATCCATGTGTGCGTCCGAGCGTGTGTGCATCTTGTTTATGGCAAGGAATCAGCTCAGTTTAGCACATAATGGAAATGTGAATAGCCCAGAGCGCCTCTCTCCCACACAGGGAGAGAACTGGCTGGGAGCATGCTGCTTCTTTCCAAATCCAAACAGTGAAAGGCAGGTAGCTGGGTTGAAATCCTGCCCCCTCTTCTCTCCCTCCCTGGAGCGATTCACAACTCTGCCCATATATTACTCAAACAGGTCATCCAAACAGGTCTCACTAGCAGTCTGAAAGCATATTCACACACATATGCGCAACCATGCAATGCACATGGCTAAGCACACACAAACTACACACACACTTGCAGGTTCAGCGGATAGGTGACGTCGCTCATATTATGACGGATAACATCTTATGTGGATCCCTTGGCACAACAGCCCCAAAATGTGATGCTTAATTTAACATTAACTCTACCTTTTTCGGATTCAAAATGAACACATTGTCACATTCTCATACATCCTACAAAAGGTTCCCAACCTCTGCGCAACATTTTTTTTTTCATTATTGTGTCATGCAATACCTTGACCACAGTGCTACCTTCGTGCCCAGAGGGACATGTTGAAAACTTACATGCTACTTCCAGAGATGCATTCCGGCTTACGGCCTCTCCCAGATAGTTTCGGGCCACACACACGTAGCTGCCATCGTCGGGTTTGCTCCGTCGTCCGTGGACGATGCGCAGGAAGAAGAGGGACCCGCTGGGCAGGAGCATGCGGTGGGAGCGAGGGTTGTCGCGGTCCGTCTCGACGCGCTCCCCATCTTTGTACCATTCCACCGTTGGGGTTGGACGGCCTTCTGCCTTACAGTTGAGAGTGGCTGGTTCCCCCTTGGACACAATGAGGTCAGAGGGGTGCTCCACAATGCGGGGAGGGGAGTCTTCCTGACGAAGACGAGACCCTGGAGGGAAACGAGTGATTCAAAGTGACCCATCAAACAAAGAGCCATAATATTTACACACATGAATAATGCCCTTTAATTTTGCTGCAGCAGCAACAGCAGCATCATGGGATAAAATAAGCAAACTACTAAGTCAGCACAACAATAAAAGTATTAAACAGAAAACCAAAGGGCATTCCATTACTGATTAAAATATAGTCATAATAAATAAAAGTCATATGTGTGAAAATACAGAAAACTTCCATAAACTATTTAGTCCTCATCTGTCTCTAGTATCATATTACTTTTGAAACATTGAACTACATACATTTGGAAATGTAATTAATTGAATAAATGTGATCAGTGGCATAAAAAAAATATAATTTCATAACAGTCCTTGAAGGGAAGTTCATTAGTTTCACTTCCTCACTGTCTTCTCTATATGCTGTTTTACTCACATATTTACTTTCACAGGCCGGAGCTGTGTTATTATTAAATCTCATTAGCTTTTTCATTAACACGTTTCATTAAATACTGACATCATCAAACATGTTGTCTCAGTGGGTGTAGAACAGCGACTGCTACATTCGATTTTTCACTTAGTACTGTAATTGTGCAGATATTGAACGTTTGCAATCATCTTACCTCTCCAAAAGCTACATTATTGTATTAACATGCAGAACGTTTAATTTTTAACAAAGAGAATTTGTTAAAAATCCCCAGGAAATGTCAGTATCATAAGAATAACTCCCATTTATTTGGCACTGTGAACACTTTCAATGCTGTTTCTTAAACTCTACATCTAAATGTCACAGAAGAATTACCCAAATATAGCTTGTTTACAGACAAGACAACATCACAACTCTCACCTGTTTCATGGTGTTGGAGCACATTATAATATCTGGGTTAAAAGGTCCCCTCTTTTCTGTTGTGTGCATGCAAATAAACCTTGAGTGCAATTTTTGAGTCAGTAAAACAGATTTTTTTGGACTATCATAAGACAAAGAAATGGATATGATATAAATAAATGATGTTACGCAGCCTCTTGTCTCTGATGATGACAAAACATACAAATTGCAAAGGCAAATGTGACAATTGGTTGCCACAGCAACCAAAATAAAGTCACACATGTGAGCAAAATTAATGTGACAGTCTATAATGTTAAGTGGTTTGTTGACAAAAAGCATTCCATTAGCTGGAGCCAACACAACAAATCCATGGTGATATATTATATTTTTAAATGCTTTTAAAACCATATACATGGCTCTTGGTTACGGGACATTTATGTGGATCCACACTGACACACAAACACACAATTGTGAACTTCTTCTAATTGGTTATCCCATTACCCAATCTCCACTGTGGCTAATGCAGAATTTGAGACTTGTGTTGTCAGACAATATAACATGATTTAAATGAGATGATTTAAGTTATGGGTAGCTTAGTGGTTGGTCCTGTGAGTTCCTGTCAGTCAGTTAGCTGTAGAATTGCAACCCGTCCATGGTGTTTGCCTGCTCTCTGCTCATGCTTCACCCCGTGACCCTGAATATAAATAAGTGGGGATAGAATATGAATAAATGGATGGATATTTGGATTTTGTTTTTGAGAGTCCTTCAATTTAATGTTGGCATTTAAGCAGCTGTAAAGTCATATATTTCCTCCTACTCAGGTTATAAATTGAATGAAAAACTGAGCTGATTCTTGGCAAAGACACGCTGAGAATTGTCTTTTGGCCAAAAATGTGTACTATCTGGAGCAACAAGCTTCATGTAGACCAAGGTCCTTTTTATCTCAGCCAACTGGTCTGTTTATGGGGATCTAGCCATGGTCCTGAAGCTGAGACTCATGGTCTTGTAGAAAAAAATAAATGCTCAGGAACATGCTAAGGCTAGTAAGCAGGGACCCCTCAAATTGAATTCACTCTGAGGTGACATCGGTCTACCAGCAGAGCTCAGAGGAACTCAGTCAAAGCTGAAAACCAAAACAGTCAAAATGGGCACAGGGATCATGGTAAAATAAATTACATTATGCAAAGGCCACAAAGTTTCAGCATTCTCCTCTTTGATCACAGATTGATATCTGAGCACAGGCATAGTTCATCAGACACCATATTGGGTTTGCCTCTTTCTCACATTTTTGAATCTAAACTAGTGGTGGAATGTAACTAAGTACATTTACTCTTGTAACGTACTTAAGCACAAATTCAAGGTATTAGTTCTTCCCTTGACTATTTCCGTTTCATGCAACTTTTACTTCTGTGCCACTACATCTCAGAGGCAAATACTGTACTTTTAACTCCACTAAATTTGTCTAACAGCTTAAGTTATTAGCTACTTTTCAGACACCATATACCCTTCCTGTCCAGTGAAAACTATATGTATGTCGATGTGTCCATTTTGGATGTTTGTGATAAACTAAAGGAGGAACTGTTACTTTGCGCCTTGAGTGAATTGTCCTCGTTCTTGAGCTAAATCAGCCACGTTAAAACCCGCCTGGAAAATGCATTTTCCAAAAGTGGAAAACATGGCTCTTTTTCTGAGCTCTTTTTTTTTTTAGATACATGGATCTCACAGTACAGAAATACTACAAACATAGATGATATAATATGATGCACTGCTGTACATTAAGCTACCCAGCCTCATGTAAAGTAGTTAAAATGATGATCATTAGTTCAGTTTAGTTTACTGCATAATGACTAATTTTACTTTTTATACTTTAAGCGAATTTTTTCTGATAATACATTCATACTTTTACGTAACCCAGCAACAGAGGGTGCACAAACCAGTGTACTCTTGGTGCCGGTCCCAAGCCTGGATAAACGGGGACAGTTTCATCAGAAGGAGCATCCGGTGTAAAACCTGCGCCAGATCAACAATGAGGATGGAAAAAAATCCACCGTGTTGACGTCTAATGGAGCAGCCGAAAGAGGACTTTTATACGTTTACTTAAGTAGGGCTTTGAAAGCAATACCTTTTCTTGAGGTGGAGTATTTTCAGTGCTATTACTTAAAATGATAAGTAAATGATCTGAACAGTTATCTAAAAAATGTTCAAATATGCACTGAGTAACCTGTTTATTAAATATATCTTCAGACTCAATTACAAGCTATTGCAACAGCTCTGCAGTTAATGCTATTTTTTTGATGCTTATTATGTTTGTGTTGAAACTGTATCAGATATGTGCTGATTAAACCAAGCTGTATACATACTGTAATTGGGATGGACAAAACATTAAACCCTGTTCAGCAGCAGTCTAATACAAACAGCCCCCAACGTGAACTTAGGTTAATGAACATTCACCTCCCAGAAATTACAAGGTGAACAAAAACAGATGACTTTAAGCCTCACCATTATATTGTAGTATTTCTTTCAGAGCCATTACATTATATCACTTTGCTTTAGAGTGCACAGATGTGCTCTGTACTAAATGAACTAGAAACACAGAACTGATTCAAATGACCTGGAACCACCCAAACCCACACCCACCCTCTGTACTGATCACCCCTCCACCTCATTTACTCCACTGCCACACATACAGTTTCTATTGGCTGCAGGGTATACGAGAAAAGGGCAGCACTTCCAGTAAGGAATTATTTTCTTTTGAACATTTCCATAGCAGGTCCATGCACGGTATGAATAACCTGTAGACACAGTCAGGGGTGAATTTCCAAACTATATGAGTATAAGCATCGATGGCACATTAGATATTTCAGCTATAGGACATAGAGTTAACTCCATCATCCGCCTGAACAACCTTTTTGCACATGGCCACACAGAATGTGACCCGAGATGAGTCCAGTACACCAAACTCAGATCAGAGAACAGGCTTGCAGCACTTTTCAAGACCAGCTTTTATGAGGTATGGGAGGATAATTTTTATTTTTATTTTGTAAGTTAATTACATCCTCTTTTCTTTGAGAATACAAGCAAGTGCGGAGTGGAAATCCTGGAAATACTAAAGAGCTTCCAAAGATTATATACAAGGAACAGACGTGTTCAATTAGGGCAGCCCTCATAAATAAAGGAGCAACAATCGACTGCCTAAGCCATTAAATAGTTGGCCAGCCGCAATACCTTACATCAAGAATAAATTAATCGACTATGTTATAACGCATTAACTTGGTCCAGTCATGGTTTTAAACACGGAGGAACAAATCCAGTGTACACAATGTGGGATAGCCATACTCTTATTGATGCACTTGAGCTGACAAGAATAACAGATAACCGCCCAGTGCGGTTTTACAAAGCTAAATCTAAGGCAAGAGTAGACGAAATAGCCTCCATGTATAATCTTACCGTCGGTTTGGGTGTACAGAAGTCCACAGAGAAAGAAATACTGTAGAGGACCCATTCTGGCATATTGGCCCCGTAAGCTATAGGTGCATGAATTCCTCCTCAAGCGAAAAAAAAAAAAAATTAATTAAGCAATCAATCCTGTTTTTACTCGTGCGGCTTTGTAAGATTTTACTGTTTCAAGTTAGTGAACTAAAACCACCAAAACATTTATTTCAGCCGCTGAAAAAAAAAATCCTTCCAGTCCGCATGTCCATTCTTCTTCCTCTCAAAGAGCGCACCAGTGAGCAGTGGTGTGTCGACTTGCAGGCACGTTGGGAAATTTCTGCAGTCACCAATTGCAAACATCACCGACGCCCAAATACATTCCAGTTATCGATGGCTTCTCCCGTCCGACCGCATCTTTCTGGCACTTTACCGCGTCCCACCGCAGGGAGACGCGTTCATCCTTACGCGGGACAAGTTGATGAAAGGTGGAGACGGGATTTAGTCAGAGGTGAGGAGCTGCACGGTGCAGCACAGCACAGCCCCTCCTCTCCACTCCGCTGGCCGGAGACAAACTATAGGGATAATATAGCCTAACATACATGATAGCGCTCTACATTCTGGACAGTTTCATTCTAATAATCATTTTTAGTAGTGTTTCTTTTTTTTTTTCATTAGTTAATTTACCACAAAAAGCTGATACAACACACAGTCTTTGCAGCACGTTCAGTATAGCATATATTTAAATGAAAGCATATATTTAAATGTTGTTGCTTAAGGTTTTGGTCTATTTCCTTCAATTCTTCCATGGAAGTTGACATTGTCAGTTTTGTATTTTTATTTATTCATTTATTTAAACTCATTTCATATTTGCATGTCGGTCCTTATCAGCTTGCCATTAATAATAATAATAATAATAATAATAATAATAAAAACTCATTAAAATCCCTTCCTTTTTATTTCTCCTCATCTCTTTCTAACATTTTGATAACATGCATCACGACACTGTCCTGTGTACACATGAAGGATGTCAGTCTAACAGGTTCGCTTTTACATTTTTTTACTAAATTAAAGCAATCCAATACAAAAAACAACAACAACAAAAAAACATCCCCAAGCTAATTATCTGGCCTGCAACATTGCAACTGTAACTTGAGATACTGAATTTTGCTGGAGCCACTTTGTTTGACCAACAAACAAGGATGTCTCCTATACAGCAGATCTGATCTTAGTTGATCCATTATAGTATTGTCCTCCACCACAAAGTGGGTTGGAGGTATAGAAATGGCTTTCATCTGTCCATATGTGTGTGGGTAAGTGTGTGTGTTTCTCATAAACCGTCATAGATAGGCAAGTCACATTTTGTGGAGAGCTTTACTTTGGTACTTTAATAGACTGAGTTGGAAAATTCCTGCCGAAGAACTTTCTTTCTTTTTTTTTGAGTTATGGCCGATACTGTATGTTATGGTTGATTGAAATTTTGCACTCAGCACATATTTTTGTTCATCTGAAGACCTTTGCTCAAAAACTATTGAAGATACTTTGTAGAAGAATGACATTTTATGAAGAGGTTCACTGTTCATTGTCATAGATTGAGTTAAAAAATTACTGCTGCTTGAGTTATGGTCCTTGATTTGAAATCTGCTTTTGGTGCATAGTTTCATACATATTACACATTAGGAACAAGCATCATGTGACAGGGGATACTGACGACTCTGTGTTCTTTTTAATTAGATTTTTCTCTCCAAAACGTTTTAATACTATTCTATACCACCCTGCCAAAAACACAATGTGTTTATTGGAAAATATAAACAAAACCTGCTTTATATTCATGGTTGGAAATGCTATTACAACGGTATACAGCTCTCAAACAAAAAAAAAAGGCACTTCATTCCTGTCCACTGCCTGAGGTGCTTGTCCCGCCTTGTCATCAATACTGCTCAATATTGTCAATAGCATTATAAATGCAGTGCCTCGCCATGAGACGAGAATGAGATGGGCTGCATCAGGTGCTATTGATCCACAGGGTGAAAATTAAACCATTTTTGGCACAGTGTTCAGAGCAGTAGGTCGAATAATAATTGTGGACGATAGCTAAACTGAGCCTGTATGAAGGGGGTGTAAAGTGAACACAATCATTCAAATTGAAAGGATCTCATCCCTCACTGGGCGATGTTTTCAATAGAAATTTCTTGTCTGATTGTTCTTTTGGCAGCTCAGCTCAGTTCACGCTGTTGTGAAGACCTACTGCCTCTCAATAGATTTCTGTTAAAGCTTCAACAGCACAAGCCTTTAACAAAACTGCAGTGTTGAAATATGCTGGATAGCCTAGGTGGCATTTTTGGAATTAAAGGGAAAAAGTGTTTCATTTCTATTCCTGAAAAGCATGATGCAGGACTTCGGTGGAAAAACTTCCCCCCTTAGCATTTCCAAGTGGTGTTATTATATTGCTGTCACAAAGACAATGGATCGTTTTTCCATTTTCCTTAGCGATTTACCAACAACACAGAACAAAAGTGTGACTTTATTAATTTATTTAGTCTATACTGGAGATATGAAAGCAGATAGAAATGGTGTCAACCTAACAAACTGGATCTCCAGTCAGCCTTCATTACCCCCAGGAAATTTTGTGTGCCTGACAAAATTGCACATTGAAAGCGAGGATTATAGGGAGCCAATCTGAACGCAGATGGTGTCATTATTCTAAAGCCATTACATCGTGCAATCAGCATTTACTTCATAATGATACCTTAAAGCAAAAAACTTGTCTGATCCCAGCTTAAGTAATCTTTTACTGATTGTTTTCCAGATTTTATGCAGAGGGTGACCTCAAGTCATTTCACACCCTGTCTTGCAGAAGTGCAAGGAGATAACGAATAGGCTTTTTAAGAAATTAATTACCTCACAAAATCCATCAAGGTGAACTTTAATGATCTGTGAAGGAAACTTCAAGAACATGTAAGTGCTGATTGTACAAATGACGTGAGATACATTTACATTGTTATAACTTTGTGCTGTTAAATAAATGTTAATATCAGTCTCATAGCTTTTTGCACAAGAGTTGGAAGCAATAGACATAGTTGACAACTGCAATAGAGCTAAAGCCGAAACGGTAAGCCAATGCCTATGTCCCTAGATATTAAAATATTGAAATTGTGAAGAATATGGTTCATCCAGTGAAATCGTCACAGATAAGAGTTGTAGACATTATGTTTGAGAGAGTATGAACACTATTGTATACCTTGAAACACTCAGATATAGATAGTTATTGTCGGTACACAGTGACTACATCTATGAGAGATGTTACTTATTCATTGGAATTCTAGAATAAAGAGATTTAAAAAAGAAACATGTTTTAAAGCATTCTTTGCTTTCATGGTGAATTGTATAAAAATAAATAGTAGTATTAATCAAATTGAACAAGTGTTATTGTAAATCAAGATAAATGAATTCATGAATCGTCTTTTATTGAGCTAGTCTTATACATAAATGTCACTTATGGCAATGAACACAAACTGACACATCCTCTGAAAGCAGGTACGATGCATCTGGGAAATGCACCTTTATATATGCATATGGTTGGGAGACTGAAAATAGCATTAAAAGGGATAAATCCAGGAGAAAATGACATGTGGCATGAGTAATTGCATAATGGCATTTGACGTCCATCAGAGGGTCAAAAACCGCATTTCAGTTTATTGAGTGAAGTGATTTGATGTTTGTCTTTTAAGTTGAATAAGATAAGGCAGAGAAAGCCGCTGTCTTTCAACACACACTGAGACAGACATGTTTCCAGGCAACGTAAGTCTCTGCTGCCCTTTGCAGACCAAAATCAAAGAGGCTACTCGCGCTCATTAATCTACCTCTCTCTGCTGATCACACATAGGAGACAGTGTCAAGGTCACAAGTTTTGTCTGCACCATTACCTGCTCATAACTGTGTTTGTCCAAGCCAGGACTGTAGGAGGTAACAGATGGTGTGTGTGACAGTGTGTTCAGCACAAGGCATGCTCGGCTTTAGTGAGAGTAGACAGACTTGACATGTGTCCTGCCCGCAAAGCCCAAACCTGTGCACAAGTGTCAAATGTCTGTCTAACAGCTTACGGTGTTCAGTTGAGTGGCTGCCTGAAACAGCTGGAATTTACACCAATGGCTTCAGAATTTTTATATTATGTCCAACTACAGAAATTTAAAGCCACAATGAACAGTATTTTAACCCTGCAGCCAGAATAAATGTTTCCACTTTAAGTTTCTGTAAACCATGAATTACGTCTAAACTGAAACATGAAAGGTCACAATATGGTCAGATTATAGGTTTGGGCACAAAAAAACACTTCATTGAGGTTAGGAAACAATCACATTTTGCTTTCAAATAGCTGGTTTTGTCGCCGCAAACACATCTGGGTACTCTCCCAACGTAACTTTGAAAACCCACATTAGTCATGACAAAGACAGCTGGGAACTCTGGTGGCATGCTATGTACATGCTATTCTGGTCAGTGGGCTGAGAATGAAGTGTGTTGGCCAGAGTCACACTGTGTCACAAAGAATTTAAATTGAGGCATCGATATACTGTATATGAACACTGCTGTCATGGTTGGGTTCTGAGCAGAGTAAATAAGAGAATGTGTAAAACAAGAGGGATAGACATTTTTACTTTAAAAAAAAGCATGAACAATGTCATGCAAAAAAACCCATATATTCATATTCCCTTTTTATACTTTTATTTTGAAATAATTACTCCCCTACCATCGTTTGCCAATATTCTGCTTCAACAAAAAAATAAACACTTTTTATATTCGCCCACTTTGACAGTAAGCTCTCATTGTTTTGGAGAGCAAATCACTGAGTCACTCCGACGCTCAATTTGCTCAATACAATAAATAAAATTTGACTGTAAATAGTTTCATATGAGATGGTTTGATGTATTTTACAACTCATCAGTTGCAGTAACTTTAGCTTTTGATGGCTGTGATCAGATTCTTTCTATCTCCCCTATTTTTTTCTGACTGGCCAAATACTAAATTTTTTAGGATACTGTTTGAGGATGGTTTCATTTTTAGCAAACATTCTCTGTGCATATTTATAAATGCAACATGAGGTAGTCATGGACTGAACCAAGAGAGACAGACATTAAACCTAATCATGAAAACTGATGGTCACATGACAGAGTGTTACTAAAACAGGATCGCCCTGATCCAGCATAATAAGAATAATACGTTTTTACCTTCAGGCACAAATGGCATGGTTAATGACCACAACAAGTTTGATACTGTTTTATAATCTTTATGGTTAGAATCAAAGTTTTCCGAACAAGGAGACAGTTGTGTCGTGATCTGCTTAAAGAGAGATGAGAGGAGGCCATTAGCACTGGCCCCACATGCACCGCCTTTTGATCATAATTGGTTAGCCTACAAGGTTCTTATTGATTCGCAAAAGCTGCTTCAAAGATGCTGGGTATGGCCATTAGCAGGGATGAAACATTTCCAGAATATTTCACTCAAGTGCTGTGAATTTAAAGAAATGTTACTCAAGTACAAGCAAATCAGTTGTACAAACATGTACTTGTTTAAAGATAAGATGTAGGTTGGTAAATGTTACTGTGATACATTTTTAAAAGGACAAAGTGGGAAGAGAGGGTAAAGAAAAATATTATATATGATGATAATGTCATATGATGGACCTCTGAAATTATAGAACACATTTAGGCCACATAATAAAGTGCATTAACCTGTCAACATATACAAATCATAATACAATTCTCTTGCGTCCAAACCAGCAACATATTTCATGTCTATTAGAAGGCACTTTGCAAACTGTGCATACAACTTATTATTAATACACAACTTCCCTCCTCAGTGTTTCCTCACTAGAATTAACCAGAAAAATGAAACGCCACAAATGTTGCTGCCACAAACACCCATATTTCAGGGAAAGAAAGATGCACCATTTTTTGCACAGTGTATAGTCCACACAGGCAGACATGTTGGAAAGTTGAGAAGTTACTCTTCATGACAGAGTTACAACCAGTGGCGAATTTATTGTGTGAATTTGTGCGTTTTAGGATCCATTTTAAGATTTTACTGTTTGTCTTTAAATCTTTAAATGGGTCGGCACCATCTTATATGTCTGACCTCTTACAATCATATACCTTCTCGAGGTCACTGAGGTCCGCTGACCAGTTGTCTCTAGTGGTCCCTAAGACAAAGCTCAAGACCAGTGGCGACAGGACAACGAGGAGGAGCGAACACAAGATGGCTGGAGGGGATACTACTTTGAGGCTATTGAACAGACTTTTGGATACGGAGCACGACTCTTCTGAAGACGGTGTACTGTAGCACTGTTTTCATTTCTGTTCTCAATTTTTAAACTTGTCCTTCGATCTGTCTGGCACAAGATGTCCCATTATTGTAAACGCCCAGCACGAGTTAATGAAAGAGACAGAGTGGCTGAAGACTGATCTGTCACCTATGTGTGTATGAATAAATGTATTAATTTGTGAACATATTTAAATCTACATTTCTCCCCACCCGTGTTTTGATCAGCTGTTCAAAGGAGGGTAAATAGACTGTGCCTTTGGGACTCTGATGGAAAATAAATTGAATAAAGCAAAAAAACAGGCTCTGTTGCAGCCCCCAAATTGTGGAACGACTCTCCCCCCCGCAACTAATTTATCCCTTGGCTTTTAAACCAGTACGCGTATGGTTTTATTATCTTATTTATCTTTATCTTTATCTTATTTAATGATTGTACAGCACTCTGTTGTTTTTAAATGTGCTTATAAATAAAGTTGAGTTGAATTGAGTCCAGTCTGAAAGTCATTCTGGAAGGCTTTAAAGAAGGTCCTCTACAAACTGCTCCAGGTTCACCTTGTTTTCTTCACCATTTCCAACATGCAATATAATCAGTCTACTTCGTCACTCTATCCCAATGTGCCCTCATAGTTTTCACACATTTTGAGCTGAAGGAGCACTCAGCAGTCACTGCGACATACATTATTGTCAAAAGCAGCGAAACGAGCTCCCACTCCTCCCTGAAGGTCGACGCTACTAAAGGAAAACAAATATCAACACTGGAGGATGAACATTTAAGCATGTATTTTGTTGCCAGATCCAGCAAGCACCTTTTTGATCACACGACAGTTTTGATGTGTTCATCTTGGTTACTTAGCGTACTTATTTGTGCATTAAACTGTTGATTAATTGAGGTATAATTTTCCTATTTCAAGTTACTTTACGATAATGCTTACCATAATTACTCATTCTTTAGTAACTATTGTAACTATAGTAACTATTCACAAACTGCAAAGCCAGCCCTCACACCGCCTGCCTCTGAGCTGGTGAATTTTTCATTGAGAACATCTATCTTGTCCAGAGTGTCAGCTAAGTTCAATGTCACCTCTCTGGAGCTCCCGCCTCTTGGGGACACAGATATACACCAGCAACTTCTCCTCTACACCGCAGCCACTGACTTGGCTCCCCTGTGTTCCATTCTCATACTTTTTACATGTGCCTTTTACTTTTTGAAAGTAGATGAAAAATTAGTGAAGCAAAAGCAAAATTACTTGTTTTGTTTTTTAGAAATAATTCAGAAAAGTACAAGTAGACCAACACAACACACGTCTTACTAAAGCACTCATTAATGTAATCTGTTGGTTCCATCCCTCAATTATGACTTTGTTTTGTAAATACAGTCAGAGAGATGTAATGTGGGGTAGCAGGTTTTGTTTTCAGATACATACAGCTTGATAAAGGCCATGGCAACTGCACCACAGCTCTCCAGGCACTTCTGAAGTAATTTGAAAAGGACTTGTGGAAGCGTGGTTGTGTTAAGATAGGGAGTGAGAGCTAATTATTCCAGGTGTTTTGTGTTAAGAACTGATTGCTCTCTCTCCCTCATATATGGGGGCGTGATGGACCTGGGAAGCGCTGCCGTTTTGAGTCTGCCTGAGAGGGCAGGCTGTATGCTGAAGTCGGCCTGGAAAGGAAGAGTCTGTCCGACACTGGAGACGCCAGGGGCGTGTCTGGGACTGGCGCTGCTGGTGAAGAGGCTGAAAAGCTGTAAATAAGTTTATTTTGTGTGTACAGTTAAAATAAAAATCTGTTTCAAGCATCGACTTCGTGTCTCACTGAGAGAACCCACAGTGGTATAGCAGGAGACTCGACTGTTACAGGACTCTTGAAATCAAAGCTAGAGTTCACAAAGTGTCTCATCTCAAGACATTTTTTTTTTTTTTTTGGAGAGGAGTTGTGTTGCCATTGTCTTACTATCACTTTATTCTCCTGCAGTAGACGCATACATTCACGCTCCGCAAAACGCCATTGAACTCCTGACACACCTTGCTAGAGAGGGGAGAGGGGCCCAATCCTTCCATCTTTAAATGCTTTCAAGGTGAAAAAGGCCCCATTCAGCTCCTGGAAGTGGAAGAAGTACTTTGGAGGACTCTAGTGAGATATCTCTCCAGTGACACAGATGTGTACAAGAAAGAGAAGGGCTTGTGTTTAATCAGGCGCAAGGACATTTACACCATTTGTTTTTTCCTCTGGATGAGCACAGGAAAAAATAGAAAAAACAAGGAGAAAGTGCTGCAAGCAATATGAAGCAGAAATCACAGGAAGCTCTGTGCTCTTAACATTTTCAAAATGGCAGATAATAGACTTCACCCATGCGTGTAAACATTGCCTTTCCGTAGTAATGGCCTCTATCCGTGTCTAAAATAGGTAGTCATCGGTACAGGAGTCATATAGCACTCACTTCTTAATCTTGTAAGATGTTTCTAAAATGCCACTTTTTCTCTGGTTTAGAAAAAAGAAATAGAAAAATGTGAGAGCCTTGTAGTTGACTTTTTCATAGTCAATTATTATTTTAAAAAAATCATCTAAAAAAAGAATAAAGCTAAATCTAATGAAAACGATGTATTAACAATCTGAGAAATGATGACTACACACTGTGTCTCATTTTAGAGTAGTAGATAAACACAGAAAAATAATAGCTAAAGAACACGACATTTAAGAAACCTAATACATATGTGCACCCCTATGGTCTAATTAGATTTTGGAGGAGTTTTTGCAGAATACATTTTCGTTTCCGTGTGGATAAAAACGCTCACTTTACACTACTGTCAGGCTCAGGCAGCCCCTCCATTCCTGCAGGAAATGTTCTCTACTGGATAAACGTGGGCTGCTCCATTAATGGCCTGCGATTCAAGCAGAAGAGTTCAGATGTGTCAACGAGTGTTAGAGGGACAGTATGTCAAAATCATCATCTCAAACTCTCTGTTTTCAAGTCTGTCTTCTTTGTGACCCCTGGGCTATGGTCACAAGGTTTCTGGGTAATGACCGGAAGAATGGGATTGTGGACACAAGTGACCGAGGGCTTACAGCGTCACTCACCGTGACAGGGTGAAGGATTTTGTGATCCAAAAGGATGCTGGTAAAAGGTACTTCTGTCAAATCCAGAAGGAAATATAGCAAATATATCTACCTTCTATAAAAATCTATTCCGTCATAGTCGTAAGTCTGTTTTTATTGAAATTGAATTAGGAAAATAAAACATTTTAATTGTTAGCACAATTCAAATGTACAGCTTAGACCTACTGATCTGGCAGTGGTAAGATAAGCATTCTATCAGCTGGTTGTAACTTTTAATTTGATTTTCACAGTGGTGTCAAAATTAGCTGAGACATGAGGATGCCTGCTGAAGTTAGTGTTCATCATACACACTTACACCATTCAAACGATTATAGGTTTACAAGATATTACATGTGAGTGATGGTTTTACCCTATTCAGTTTAAATCACATACCAACAAATGTCTTTAATCTTGGTCTACTGTAACTGCTGTAGTATTAACATTAGAGTCAATGTTATGACTCGTGATGACATGAAATGAGATGGAGCTTGCAGATGACTCACTCTTGGTGAAAAAAAAGCGTTGAAAAAAAAATCAAATACTCCTAAACCTTTGAGAAAACATGTACACTACAGCCAAAGGCGCTGTGTTGTACAGTATTGCTGTCTGTGAGACAAATGGTGGCAGAACTCAGATCTCTATTGACATGAAGCGTTCTACATCAGCACTACCCTAACATTACTCAGACACTGACATCGGCATAACGTTCAAGCCAGTCATTTCTGATCACACCATCAATATCAACAAAACGGATGGGACCACAGTTTTGATTGGGTTCCAACAGACATGGGGATGAAATATGACTCATCATGCTAATGTAGCTGTGCCAGTGTCTCATATACATTATGATTAATATCTTGTGAAACAGGCTCAGCAGAACAATTCAGCTGCCTGGTATTGAAATTCAGATAGGTTGAAATCTACTTAAGAGCAACTGATGAAAACAAAAGTGATTGCAGGAGGCACACTTGGGGTAGTGTGGCTAAACTTAGGTGATGTGGAAGGCAAATGCCACTTACACAGGTTCCAATATTGTCATGTCTTCTATGTGCAAGTTTGCTGAATGTGAGTTCACTGGATGCTTTAAAATCATATGCAACTGCAAGCTCTCGAATATGATGCCTCAACTGACCACAACGAAGCTATTCTCATCAATACCAGATCATTGTTTCTCATCACACTGCATAGATTTTAATCATAGTGAAAAGCAAAAAAACACTCTCTTGTGTCTGGTCTTCGGGACCTGATATAAAAATGAACCTTGTGGTCTTTGCAAAATGAATTGTGTTTGGAAGGGTACGACAGTAATTTTAATAAATAAAGCACATTTTAAAAAAAGCGCGAGGCTCCTTCTTCTGCCTCAACTCTTCCCTTGTTTCTCAGTCAGCTTCATCATCAGACTCATGCGCCTCCATCTAGTAGAGCAGATGCAAAAATGCAAAATTGGTATTGGCATCATCCTGATAAATCATGTATTCTCTATAACCAAGAAAATGAAAACATCGCTCATTACTCACAGTTCCTGAACGGGTGTAATTACCTCCACCAATCCTCCATGGTGTTATCATCCATGTCCGTTTATTCGGTTGACTGGTTTGTATGTTTGGTAGCAGGATTATGCAAAAGGCAGGATGGTGGAATGTTGGAGCATGGTCCAGGAAAGAGCCCATTGGATTTTGGGGCAGATCTGGTTAAAAAGGCACGATGCAGGATCTTTTTTTTCCACTTTCTTTAACACTGCAAAAACTCCTGATTTCCAAGAGATTTTGCAGAGGGGTGGGGCATGGGACAGACAAGCTAAACAGACATATATGTAGGACTGTTCGGCCTTGGCTGAGGTGCAGCCACTGAGTGCCACTCATCTGAATATGTTTATGAACCAAAATTAAAGCACAGTAATTGAGAAACAACACAGCGAGAAGTTTGACAATAGTACATGATTACAGAAATTTCCACCATGGTTACTGCTCATTTCACCTGATTGTTAAACTGTATGTGCTTACCTTACAATAAAACTTTATATTGGTCCTTTTGGATTTTTCCTGTGCGGGGAAATGTGTTCCGATGGAGATGAACCGTAAAGGCTATGATGCAGCTAGAGGGTATTTAGACAGGTATTGGTAGACCTTCATTAAAGAGATCAATGAGTGAACCTCATTACTTGTGGCTAAATCAGGCAATAAACTTAAATTGACGAATGAGTGATTATATGTAGATAAAGTTAACTTGACTGAGAACATTCCACACGAGACACTTACCAGACAGCAATGGACCATGCATGCCTGACTCTGTAACATAAATCTTTGTTCCTGAATTTAGTTATTGCCATAACTTAATTTGTCAGCTCTAATAGTAGACGCAGGTATAGTGATGCCCCAGGTGTCACCCGGCTGCATAAACCAGCCAAACTATTGTTCTTCCTCTATCCATCCATGTTAGAGATAACATGAAGTGAACGGCACAGGAAACTTCTATGGCTGGCCTTGGTGGCAGAAAACATTGTCATGTATTGTTAATGTCACATGTCATCCCTAATGCTGTACACAACATTAAATATTGGCTGAGTGAATTCCTTTAATAAATGAGAGTGTGTTACTTTTTTTTCGTGATATCAGACTGTTGATTTGTGTGCGTCAGATAAATGTTTGTAAGAGACGATAATACGAGCAGGCAGATGGATTATTACTGCTGTTGCCGTGAGGCTTAATTTTGTTTTGCCGTGTTATATTCAGATAACACAAAGCTACCTGAAAAACAAAGAAATGACAGCGACTTACTTGATGAATCATTTCAGTTGCAACAGTTATTGATGCAGCACATTCTCACTGCCAACTTATCAAATACAGCAGCTTGGTCAGTGGACGTAAGCTTCAAGCTATATGATGTTCTATTTATCCCTCTGGCATCAGTTTTACTAGGGTTCCATCATTATATTAGGAATAATACATATGTAATGTAGGTCCAGTTTCATACAGATTATCTCGTTTTTGACCCCTGTTCCAATTCAAGTGAACTGAATTTTCCCGTGTTGCACTTCTTGTCTCAGATCTGCCTCAAGTCATTCCACTGGGAACATGGAGTAAGACCCAGGGAATTTAGGACCCTGGGAACAGACACACTACTCAACACAATATCTCCTCAGCTCCATTAGAAGACCGCCTGTTAGTAACTTTTCACTGCGCTTCAACTCACTCCATTGCCAGCATTGTTGGCAAAAGAGCTCCAACTCTTCAGTGGAGGCATGTAAAATACAAAAAAAAAATCCTAATTTTACAGAAAATGACACTACATTTTTACCGTGCTTTTCAGGTATTTTTTTTTTGTATACAAAACTGTAAAATTATGAATCCACCGGGGGGACGTAGGTAAGTAGGATCTGTGTGAATGTGTAAATGGTTGTTTGTCACGCCTTGTGATGAACCCTGTGATGTCAGCCCCCCTGTGACCCTGCACAGATAGGCATTTACAAAAATAGATAGATGGATGCAAAATAACAGTGTTTCTCTCTACTGAACATTTAGTGTCATTGGTTAAATGAAGGTATAAGTGACATATATTTATTGTTTATGCATTTAATTTGAATTAGGGAATTATAATTTAATTTAATGGCTTTTGTTTGGCAGCCATTGCTGCCAGTCATTTGACCTTTTTTTTTCTTTTACTTTTTGTATTCTTCACAGTGAAGGCAGAGCTGGAAATTTCATGTACAGTTGTAATTCGTCATGGTGGAAGACTTTACTGTTTTGTTGCACTTCCCAACAGAACTTAACATGCTTCAGTTTAAGACCCAATGTCTGGATTAATTTATAGATTAGTTGCTCTCGGGTCATCATTGAAAAACTAGCAGACTAGCTCTTTCAACTAAGCTTTTCTGGTCTATCTGTATTTAAAAGGAGAAAATTTGATGACATCCAGTTTTTTTTATTTTTATTTCTATGAGGCATTCCTCAAGCTTCACTGGTTGATGATAGTCCTAGGTTTAATGGAAAGTATTGTCTGCATAGGAATGAAAACCTAGTTTGATTAGTGGACCAAGCGCACGGTAACATATAAATAGAAAATAAAATAGGGCTTGGCACAAACCCTTGTGGTACACCACAACTGACATTAGCATGATCAGATATAGATGTTGTATGAAAGAAAGTGAGATCTGTCTGTTAAATATGATTTAAAGCAGGAGAAAGCAGTACGTGTGAGACCAATATAGTATTCTAAAAGTGCTACAAAGATGTAATTATCATCAATGTTGAAAGCTGCATTGAGGTCAAGGAGTAGCAGTAGTGAAGAAAATAATAAATCATTTAAAAGTTTTGTCAGAGCAGTTTCTCTGCTGTGGAATTTCCTGAAGCCAGATTGAAGAGGTCCAAACAGATTATTGGATGAGAGGTGATCTAAAAGTTGTTGCTCTGCTTCTTTTTCAAAGGGTCAATCTGTGATTGGTCTATAGTTGCTGAACTCAGGATCAAGGTTCAGCTTTTCAGGTAGTGGCCTGATAACCCCTTTTTGGAAAAAATGAGGGTACAGTTCCAGTAATAAGAGAACCGTTTATTATTTGAAATAATGATGCATTAAGAATTGGAAAGAATGCTTGACAAACTCGGAAGGAATAGGATCAAGTTAACAGGTACAGGCTTTGAACAAAAAAAAAACAGTTTGGAGAGTGTTTCAAGTGAGATTAACTCAAAGTGGGTGAACATGAGGTAACAGTTCCGGTGTACTTATCCCATCCTGGGCAGGAGCTGAGGGAGGATAGGATATTTATGTATCTTATTATATCGACTTCAGTGGTGAATAATTCTAAGAAATCAGTTGCAGTAAGAGAAGAGCTACATATAGAGGCTGGTTTACAAGTGTAGGAACTCAAGTGTCTCTGTTGCACAAGGGAGACAGTTTCAGTTTTGCTAGTGGACAAGGAGGTAAGGGAGTTAAATGAGTTCAGCAGTGCAAGATTTATAGTCAACGTAATTTAGAAAGGCAAAATAACAACAGCATATGGCTACTATTTCATAATCCCAACACGGGACAGATGGGTCTGAAACAACAGTGGTGTTGTCCATTGTTCTGATAAAAACAACTATGCAATATCTCTGCAAATATTTCTTTTTCTGTTTTGCTATGTATTTTTTTATATTATGCATTGTACTGGAAGCATCTTTGTGTGATGTCTAAAGGGTTTTAGCCACAGCTGTGGGTGCTGAGCAGCACAGTTGAATAATTTATTTTAATTGACACCATTGACTCACTTTTTAACTGCTTTGTGTTCAGGGCAAATCATATTTAGTTGCATCTAAATTTCTAAAGTGTCTTATATTTGTATTCGAAGCTCAATATATTCTATATAGGCCAGTTTTCAATATGATGGTGGGTCAGTTTGACAACTGTACATTATGAAAAATCAGAATTATGCACATTAGTTTAAACCCTCTGCCATGAGAGTCTACCTTGTGTGCCTCTGCTGTTTTTGTCTCCTTTCCAATACAGCAATTAACAACAGACACCGACTGTCTGCATTGCACTGCTGCCCCCTACGTATGGGCTGCAGTAAACAAACCATATGGGAGGAATATGACAACCTTTTTGTAAATGCAGCTGATGAGAAAAACATCTTCTTCTTTTTTTTTCAAAAACAACACATTTACCGCCTCTACCAGCCCACTTTTCACTAAGTTGTACAAAATAGTTGGAAGACTGTTTGTATTTATTTATTTATTTTCACATTCAAGACTTCAGTCATATCTTGTCATTTCCATTGAAATAATGCATTCTATTACCAACAGTGTACAAAAGTAAAACTGACGAGCTGTTTGCAAGGCGTCCTCTAGACAGTTGTTCATTCAGTTCAGTTATTTTGGATGTCAAACAGACTGGAGAAAAGCCGATACACAATATACAATAGATGGCACGCTCAAAGTCTACAAGGATACAAAGGCATATATCCAACACATTTCCATTCAGTCTCAGGAGAGGTGCTACTCACTGCACATCTACCCGGAAAACCAGCCTATTCTTACATTTTTCAGGAAATTATTCTCATAATTTGTTGTCCTCACGAACAAGAAACACTGTTATTTCACCTCCACTGGAGAAGCACTCTTTTGAAAGAAAGCTGCACTCTTAGTTGAGTTGACAGTTCATATACCTTTCATTTGGACAAGAGATTCTGCTTTAACGTACTCTCAGGTAGACTTTGAGTAAAGCTTTGTTTGACCAGAATGCAATCTAGACAATTAGTGAGACCTACTTGCATAAAACCATCACACTCTGGTCTCAATATGCAACTCAATGACAGGCATAAGGAGTTTCAGGGGTCTGCTTCAGTTGGTCATTGCACATAGTTGCATGAAAGGTAAACGATGGGTGGCAAAGAGAGGGAAAGGGGGTAGTCTGCTAAATCTACAAAGCAGCCAATACTAATAAGGGAACGCTAAGCCGTTAGTGAGGCTTAGAGCAGCTTACAGATGAAGAGAGTCTCAATTTGGCTGCATTTTTTTTCCTCCATAACTAAAATCGTATGGGGCTTAGTCATTTCTTCACATATACTGTATGCTAGACAGGATGAATGGATCCATCTGTGCTGAAATGCATCCTCAGCTGCCCACAGCTTAAGTTGAGCACTAAATATACGGTAAAGGCAGTTTAATTGGAAAGGAGATGTAGACACTTTAATTCCTGGCTGATGTAATTTTAAACAATATTAACATTAATGCAAGTGTATCATCCATATCCAGACATGTCTTCATGGGATTTAATTTTCTTTCTGTGAAATACATTTGAAGTCAGATTGAAGTTGGCACCGAATAACATAGCTTTGCACAAAACTACTTGCAGAAAAACCAAATGTGACAGGAAATGAAGTTGGACTGAGGATGGGAAGGTTTCTGAAATTCTGTATTTTTCTTATAAAGCCTGCTGTTGTTTAACTATTTAGTGTTTAATAGTTTATTCTTGTTGTACAGGATTTGGACATCTCAGTGGCATTGTTTCCATCTGCTGACCTTGTTGCTTGATTAGGTAGACACTGCTATGACTCATCGTGTTGCATACATTTTAGCATCTAAAACCATGAACACCCCTATTTAAAAATTTAAAAGACACCACATAAACAAATTGTGCAATACAAAGGGCAAACTATCAGTCCAAACTCCATAGTAACCAGAATATGATTTTTACTGGTAGTTTCAGATTCATGTTTCTAATGATTGCATCACATCTGGTTATGTCCTCGCTCCTTTATCCAACACCAGCTGTTTATATCCTTTTTATCACTAACGTTTACAGAATTTGTTCACATCCTCACAGCTGATGAATATGCATGCTAATCAACAGCAGACAGATTTAAGACCTGTCAGCTTAACCGAGCTGCTCATCATTTTCTCTAAGTATCTACGAGGAAACCAA
Source organism: Chaunax sp. Z400 (assembly GCA_037577475.1). Lineage (NCBI taxonomy): Eukaryota > Metazoa > Chordata > Actinopteri > Lophiiformes > Chaunacidae > Chaunax > Chaunax sp. Z400. The sequence continues at coordinate 8,131,732 of CM075201.1, read as the reverse complement.
GTACATTTTCTCTCTCTCTCCTTTTCACTTTTCTTCCCCTGTGACGCATACATGCAATTATCAGCAAAATCACTTCCATTTCCTGCAGATTTCACTTTATGCACCTGTTTTGACTTATTTTGTTTCCTTACATCTAGTAAGGAATCAAATTAGTTGAATTTGAACACTTAATCTCTCTCTCTCTCTCTCTCTCTCTCTCTCTCTCTCTCTCTCTCTCTCTCTCAGATAGATATATAGATAGATAGATAGACAGATAGATAGATAGATAAATCTATTTAATCATTTCATTCCAGCCAATAAAATGATTGAATGTGCTTATTATTACAGAATTGCAACAGACACAGATCATATCAGAGGATATGATTCATTGATTACTTACTGTGTACACATATTACTATAAAATAGGTGTTTCAGGGTTGCCGACTCACGCCTCTGGTGTGTGACACATGCTTTCACCTTCAAACTCATGCTGCCTATAGATTTTTTTCATGGCATCGATGCTGACATGGAATTGCAGGTAGACATTGATTTAATTAGTGGAGTTACTTGAGGTTCTGTTCAATTTAGTGTAACAGAGTGTTTTCAGGGAATCAACATGCAAAACAGCAGGAACCTGATTCAGTTCGACTACAATAGAATAAAACCTTAATTAAAATCATTGGTAACACTTGTGTACACCTTGGCATTTCATGTCAACGTGGCTGCTGTTAAAAAGGTCTATTCTCATGTCAAAACAGCAACAGACAACAGGCAAATGTTTTAACTTATAGTCAAACCAAGTCATGGTTTTTGTTGCATATAAGCAATGCATTCACATTCTCCTCGGATGTTCCCATTATCTGACTTAGGAAGCCATTCTTCAGACGTTTGTGTGTTCATGAGTTGAAGAGTGGGAACAACATGGATGTTACATTGCATCAAGATTTTAACTTATTTATATCTGGAAGGCAAAGTTATGTCTTGAAAAAATCATGACGGATTTTTGGATACTCTTTATTATCTGTTAAGGCCAACCTTTTGACATTTTTGATAGTGTGCTAACTTAGTTGGGGTTGGAGTGCAGAGTATTCTGTAAATTCTTTGCAGCTGCAAACATAGGCTTCCAAAAGTCTAAGGGAGAAACAATAAATTACACCCTGGAACAGCATTGCTTGAAATAAAGGAACATTATTGAAGCTTCTGAAGGCAGAAATCACACAGAGGAACAGGCAGACATAAATGCTTGTAATGTATGCAGATAGGCAAAGCGCTTACCTTAATGCTCTGTCTCAGGCAGCATTACAGGGGACATAGAAATAAGAAAACAAGGGCGAACAGGGGAAATAACTTCAGCTCTCCAAGGATTTCATATCATGGCACATTCCAGAGAACAATAAGCACAACACAATGAGCAACATCAAGTACAACAGTAATAGGAAAGAGGGTGGAGGATTGTATCATTAATGAAAACCTGCATTCACCAGCCTCCTACAGAGTGCTCCCTTGTTACGGAGACTACTGATGTGACTCTCCCATCAAGTGTGACAGGCTGCTAGATACATATCTTATAAAAGAGCTGAACTCATGTGACTTGCTGTCCTTAAGCACAAAGAAGCACCCTAACAAGCTGACTTAGAAGCACGAGATAAAGCACAATGCGCATCCTTCACGATAGGAGACACCACAACGTTCTTGCTCCCAACAGCCCCACTTCTTAATCTAATCAGTTCAAATTAACCTTAATACACGCCGTGCCTCGGGGTTTTGACTACGCTACGCTGTATCTCGCTGATGCACCTTGTTCAACTTTACCACGTTCCCAACTGAATGACCGTCACATGGACTAACCTGGGCTGACACTCATGGCTTGAGAAAAGTTCATCTGCAGATAATATTGAAGAAAACTCAAACCAGGGATATCGAGGATGTTTTTGGTTTGCGAAAATATCAAATAATATTTGGGCAGGACTATATATTTTTAGCCATCTCAACGTTATTTATGATCTCCTGAAATTTGATCGTGAACCAAAATCTGGGTTGACATTAAAAATGTATTGTGGCACAGTATACAGAGCAGCGAAGATGTGAAAATGTACGCATGAGGAGCAAAGTTGGTGGTGTTAAAGGCCCACGAGTAGCCTACTTAGAGATGTCAACAGCAAAAAACATCCACTGTGTTGTATGCTGGCCACATAATTACATGATATTAAACTTATCCTGAACCAGACTGGACACCTCTTTGACCCCAGAACAGCCTGACATCCTCAGGGCATAGATTCATCTAATTATCCCTGCCCAAGCTAGTCACTTTATACGATGATGGGGTCATCTCACTGCATGCTATGACATTTATAAAGAAATATTCATCTGAGAATAGTACACAGCACTCTGTTAACATTAAAAGCTGGCCAGCAGGCTGCCTCTGGTCCTCACAACACTGATGGTGACAGTCTCACAACATGCTGTTTACCATTTCAAACAGTGCTGTCTGCTGGATTTTTCCTGCTCTATTGAATAAGAAACACACAAACTGAATATGCTACTTTATTCTTAGCACTTGAAAAGAGACAAATATACATCTTAGCTTTTGAGGTTTCTAAAGCATTTTCCCTTTGGTTTGATTTGTCTAATTTGCTGTGAAATATGCCATGCTTACACGACACACACAGTGGCAAACATAGCAGATGCAGACACCTACATGAGATATGTATATATATTGTCTTTTCATTTTTCCTGCTTTTACAAGAACGATCTGCACTGTTGGTTTTAAAATGCCTGAGCCCCACATGCTTTACTAGTGCATGCAGTGTATACGTGAAATCACTTTCACTGATAGCCAACATGGGTAACATTTTCCACAGCAAAGGAAATTTGCTTTTATGATTTAAGCCAACGTACATGTCCACAGCTACACTGCCATCAAGTGGTGGAAAGCAGTTATTTAGGATGATTAGTACGTGCCACGTTCTCCCCAACATAGTATTTTTCCTGTAAAAACGACAAATAACTACAGGCCTTTGTCTTTAACTTGCATACAAGTTCTAGTGGGTGTATTTATTAGGAATAGAGTATTTATGAAGCCACTGAGACAAATTGGACCACAGTGGAGGAGGGCTCAAGTAAAATGCTTGAAAGGAATGGACAATTGAAACAATTGGAAATGCACTTGTGTCAATATACGTGGTCATGTTGTCTGTGTTGTTAAAATATACTGCAATCTGATAAACAGTGGAGAATCTGCCTTCCTTCACCCACACCCAGTCAGACCTGGCAGGGAAATCAGTGAAACTGAATTCTGCTGCCATCTCCTGTTATCAAGGTGTCATTACATTATACATAACACAGAATTAGCTGCATTTAATACCATTCTTTCATCTTTTTAACAATTCCTTCTGCTTATGTTCTATTAAAAAAAAACACGCATCTTGCCTATATCTCAATTCACTTCGATAGACCCGCCTTCAAGAGGCAGCAATGAGTTAGAACACCAGATAGTGTCTGATTTAACAACCTTAACTGATCACTTGGGGTTCGTTATCTGTTCATTAGCGCCACTTGAATGTCATCATGACTACAAACCACACCTCAGCTTGACCTTGCAAAGCGTCTCCATGCGATTACAGCTGACCATGAAGCTTGAGCATGAAGAAAACATCTGAGTTTCCAGAGATACAGCTGCCAAAAAAGGGGGAATATTGATTATCATGAGCTTAAATATAACAGAGAAGATACAGGTATAAAGTGTTGAACATCAGTGTAGAGATGAGCTCTCGATACAAGTCCTTTATCATTTGTAGACAGCCTGGGAATATCAAAAACTAATATTGTTGTTCCATCCGGTTCTTTTTTTGTATTGTGGGGTGTGATTAATACTGCAGCATCTGCAGACTGCAAATGGGACATGAGGATTTATACTCTTATTAGACTCAGTCACATGGTCTTGACCTTTTGACTCAGATCCTTTCATATCGTTTAATAAGCGACAAGTTTGATAAAAGCTGTTGACAAGCAGGAATAAATCCAAGGAAAGAAATGCAGGGGGAGTTCACTGCAGGCCAGCATTCTTAACAAGGAGATTGACTGTTGTTTTGTGTACATTTCTTGACATTTAATTGCCTTTAAACCCATGTGGGGCAGAAAAGGTAATTGGTTTCGAAGCAGGGATAAGGGGACGGGAGAAGAAAGCAATTAGAACTGACAACTGAAAACACTGTCCTATTAAAAATGTTGGACAAAATATTAAAAATACTTCATGAAAGCACTACAGGTGACCCGATACTCCAGCAAGTTGGCCCCAGATCGTTTAGCTTCTATGAGGCTCTATTTGTTGACTCGTGTTCTTTGAAAAAATTAATCATGTGCTGTTTGGCAGAAGGAGTTGACAAATGTTGCCAATTAGCTTTCAACTTATCAAGATCCACCGTTACTGCATTATTAAGTACAAGTAACTTTAGAATTGCAGTCCTTGTCCATGAGGCGTAATGTCATATGCCTCGCCTGTATATCCTTCTCATATGAAAAACCCTTAACCTAGATTATTATTTTTTTTCATAATTCAATTAAAATCAATTAAACAAATTGCTAAATTGAATATTTACATCATGGAATAATGATATGCTTCAAAGAACGCAAACCATCATCTCAACAATCAGCCATTAAAACCAAACAGTTGCACAGCTGCTTCCCATTAACTCCCACAGCCCACTCAGCAGGCGCCATTAACCATACTGAAACCCAACAAGAAAATGAAGAAATGTGCCACACCACTGATGACACCAAAGTGAAGTTATCAATTCAATGTAAGTTTCTTTGTTAATGTTTTTTTTTACAGCCATGTGTTGAAATTAAGATTGCAATTATGGCACATTACTGTTTTTTTTGTTTGTAATTTGCTCTTTGCTCATTTTCTTCGTTGTGGGCATGAATTTGAAGAAAGAGGCGAGTTCTCCACTTGTAGCCCCTCCAACATCCCTTTGCACCAAAACTTTCCATCTGCAGAATAAACAGTACAGTACATCCTTGCACCTTGATGCAATGATTTATTTAAAAGGCTTAGGACTCTGTCTGTGAACCGTGTAGAGTGTACTAATATCTCATATTGGTATACAGGTATGTAACGATGATGCTGACACTAAGCTAAACCTAATCAAAATTATGTATGCAAGAATTCCACCAACTCCTGTCCAACTAAAGTGGACTTTAAGGCCATTAAAGCTACATACCTATAGAGGTTAGGTGAAAATATGGCATATTGGGAAGACCCTCCCTATAAGAAATAATTAAATACCACCACTCTGGATTAAAAACTTCCATTTAGGTTAAAAAACCACAATAAAATATATAAGCAGCTCACAATAAACAGTAACAACCACGAAATCCTCCGCATCCCCTGTTATTCATGTTTGAGAGGCTCAACTCTGGTATGCCTTTAACTGGCACCAAAGAAATAAAAAGCAATGCATTCCACAGGCAATTGGTTTTCTCACTTCCAATTTAATCCTATGCTTTGTCTTTTATGTTGATACTGTAAACAGTTAAATAAATGGACGACCATCTCCACACACTCAATAAAAGCAAATTGCATGAACATGTGAGGGCATACATGTGAGTGACTGTCACATGCATGTAGCTGACTAAATTAGTTTCACTGTTTTCATGCTGAATTATGTATCTTGCGATGCATTTATTTATCATGAGGATATATGTTGTAAAGACGGGGGCATGTTCATGTACATCTTCATCTACCAAGTCAAGTTTTCCTCATTTATAATTCTAAAAAACTTCAAAGAATAGGAAGAAGATATGCCGACATCTGCTGTGTCCTTATGAGCTTTTGGGGTATTATGTTAAAGCACGTTCCGGTGCAGGGGCAATCATTAGTCGTCGACGTGCGTGTTATAGCATACAGTACACCGTCCGAGATCACACTACTTTGTAAACAGTGCTCTTTTTTCCAGGTCGCAAGTCAGTTGTGACATTTTCATGTCTTGGTGCTCGTTCATATCACAACCGCCTATAAATCCCAAACTCTGATGCTCAGTCTGGTGTAAACAAGCAGATGCTATTGTGCCTTCTCTGCGTTAACAAAAGGACAGTCCTTCCCTTAGGTCTTACACTTCAGAGCCATGATGTAAGTTATTGTCTTAGAGGAAAGTTAGTTCTACCGATATCTAAATGACAAAATGATATCAGCCTTCATCGCTTGTATTGTGACTGTTTCTTTATCATTTGAAAATGTGAATGCCACTATTCTGTTTAACTCTTTGCATGAATGTCATAGGGCAAATAAATGATACTTTTGATGATAATTATCAAATCCCTGGTAAATGAATGATTATGCTATCTATTGAGAACCTTTTTTCAATGCTGGCCATGTCCTGGTACTGTTGATAAGCTCCTTAATTATGGTGGACATGTCAAATGAGTTTTAAGGGTTGTAAATAAACTAAAACTAAAGTTTTAAACAATAGTTTTAAGTGTTTTTAAACTATAGTTTTATTTTGTATCATGCTGCTCACAAATCTGCGCTGAAAACAAATTTGCCTGCCTGAACACAGCTACCTGGATTATGATTTTCCTGGTATCTGGACTTCCTGGTTTCTGGATGTATGGGATGAAGAAACCTCCAACCTCTGATCTGCACACACTTACCCCTTGTGAAGGGACGATCTCCGCCTGACGTGATTCTTGAAGATCTTCAATTGAGGTACAACTTTCCTGATCCCTATTTTTTTGGTCTGCTGAGACGGTTCAACCTTGTCTGATTGTGGAAGTGGATAAATCTTTCCTCAGAGCAGCTTCTCCAATGTGACAAACTGTGTCTTTAAATAGAATAAATCATAAAACATGTACATTGAAAAAAAAACGCAATACCAAATATAACAGAGCAAACTCCAAATTTAGTTTCTTAAGCGATACGTAAAATAAAGAACAGACGATGCCACAATTCTTGCTGTGATCAACAACACTTTAATTACAGCCTTTATTATTTCTGTGTAAGAATAACCTGAGCAACACTAAATGACTGATGTGTAATAAAGCCCAATATTGATCAGACCCTGAAAAAAAGCTAGTGACAGTATGGCTCATAATGAGGGGCAACAAAGCATAAATTACTTTCACAGTCAAATAAGCGCTCAAATCGGTTTGCTGAAAACTTAAGTAAAGTGTCCTCTAGAGAGGAGTAAAACTGCACTCCGAGTGATAGGAGGACACACATGACTACAAATGGCAGTGCGAGTTAAAACAAAACACTTTTTTATGGCCTACTCCCTTACTGATACACAGTAAGTACACACTACACACAAGTTAACAGGATACATTACATTCTGGCGTCTCATTCTAAGAACCATAACCAACACAGAGGCTCCTTCATGCTTGCTCAATATGTCTGCTCTCCTAGGCTGCGGCTTCTTTCTCTTTCAATTGTCTTGCATACAATTGTCTTGTACAAGCTTATGTGCTGAGATCAGCTGTGAATAAATATTCATAGAAAGCCTGTGGGGGGGCTTTGACACCTTGAAAGGAAATATTTTAATTCTGTTCAGTAAATATTGTCATGGAATATCTGCAGGGTCATGTGCTGATTAATTAGACAGGAAAGAGGAAGCTACACGATTTTGTTTTCTTTAATTAATTAATTCATCTTTGCTTTTTGGTCATGTAATAGATAGTGATTAGATGATTTTTACCATTTTTAGCCTTGGACAGTTAAATGAGTCTATGTGAAAAGCTTGAAGGGAAGTCTTTGGTTGAACTGCTAATTACTCATTAACATATAAAACCTGTTGAAGGACCTCAGCTAGGCTTTTATTTTGGTAGTGGTCACAAGCCAGAAAGGTTTGAAATCACTAGTTTAATCTTCAACAGTGTGTTGTATTTCACATTCGCATGCGAATGTTTTGCGTAACATCTTAATCTGAAAAGCTACAAGTAACTATGGCTGTCAGATCAATTTGGAGGAGCAGTGAATACGATACAAAGTATAAAGTAGCATGAAATTGAGACACTGTACTCAAGTATAGTACTTACAATTGTAAAAAATACTTCAGTAAATGTGCTTCCACCAATGCTGTAGGATGGAAGGTACATTTCACAAACAAGCTAAATGAGGGACAAATAAACATTCATGCTCACACTTACAGGCGGCACAGGGGGAACATGCATATTCGAAATCCCCAGGTTATTAATATTATTATTATTATTATTATTATTATTATTATTATTATTATTATTATTATTGTTGGTGTTGTTATTATTTTTTTTAAAAATGCAAACGATGCAGCAAACAATCCCATTCGCACATGTTGAGTCACTCATGTGGCCTTTAGAAACTGCTCTGCCAAGAAACCTGACAGCATCTCTCATTTGAGCAAATGCCCCTAATAACATGTCTGTACATTCAAGTGCCAAAGCCTTCCAGCCGTTTTCATAATTAACACACAAAACACATCAAAAAAACACTGATTTCACTCTGGGGGACACGCAGTTTCCCCATTTCTATCAACATTGAGTCTTTTATTTTTTAACACTGACAACAATCATCTCACAATCTTAACCGCCTTTTTCTGATCGTAACCATAACAATGAAACTCCTTTAGCCATAGCAAAGTACTTATTTTGACCCTAAGCATGATCTCTCCCTAATGCTTTACCAATCCTAAAGCATAGGACTGCCATAAAACTTTTTATTTATTAACTCTTGCTGTCATTCTGCTGTCGGATCAGTAAAATATTACCGTACGCAGTGTCAGAGAAGATTGGAGAAACGTTTTCGCACTTAAGTTGGAGGACTTGCTGGGCTTTTAATTTAGTGACAGTAAAACCTGTCATCATGGCAGTTCGTTTAAAAAGAAATGTCTTAATGATGACTAATGGCAACAACTCTCCTGTCCAATTCCTAGTGAATGTTAATATGTTTTGAAAACAGCCACAAGATTTGCAGAACTGAAGTAATGACATCAAGACAGGATCTCGAGTATAGCCTACAAATTTGGCTACAATGTTATGATATTTTACAGATTATCTTTGTACCCTTCTCTGTGTTAAGTGTGGCGTTTTTCAACGTACCTCCAGTTTTGACAAATCTGGGAGAAATTGCATTCTTCTTATATGCACCATGGGCATGGAACAATTTACAAAAGGATCTAAAATTAGATTTGCTTGTATCAATTGACAAGTTTAAAGGCATTATGAAGAATGTGGTGATGGAGAAATGTGCATATTTTTGTCTTGAGAGGCCAGTATGACTAGTCCATGTTGTTTCATTGTGGATTTTTGTAAAACATGTTGTACTTGTTGCACTTTATTATGAGTGATTGGCTGCTACCTTGGCCAGGTCTCTCTTGTAAAAGAGATTTTTAATCTCAACAAGACTTCCTGGTAAAATAAAGGTAAGAAAAGAAAAAAAAGCCAATATCCATCTGTTCATCTCTAAGTTTTCCTTTCGTATCACGCAGCAAAAACTTGTATTATGACGTGTTTGATTTCATTTGCCTCTCTTGACATTACGTTTCCTATAATATGACTATTGCATGTGAAACATTATACTGTGCAGTCCTGGCTAAACCTATACCTGTTTGCGCTAGTTCTAAAAATTCTTAAATATTGCAGCCATATAGATTGATGCCTGTCTGGGGAACAACCGCATAATACTTCCACCTCATTAGTGATAGCGCTGTAGAGGGGAATCACTTCATTATACATCCAGTCCAAAAGATAATTCCTCATAATAAAATGGGCATTTGATGCCTTTTATAATCTGCAGCAACACAGTCAATGTTATTTGTCCTGCCTCTTCTTTTTATTGGTTAAGGCATCTTTCACATCCTTGATGAACACTGAGCAAACAGCACATCAAGAAATTACAGCACCGCATTAACACTGACTAACATAGCATGGCAAAAAAATGGGAGAAAGAGCTGCCTCTCAGCACTTTCACAGCCCTAGGAGATTTAAATAATAAAAAGCATTGGGCCTCTGAACAAACAGGATAATTATGGCCTACAGTCTTCTTGTTGCTCGTCTGGCACGTCCAAGCGGAAAGAAACATGTTATTACCACTCAAAGGTTCTGCAAGAAGAATTAGGAGAAATAAATGTTTTATGAGGAAGGGTGTCTTCGTGGTGAATCCCTCTGACCAAATCAACAGCTACATATTATTGGCTTCATGCATTTTATTGTATAGCAGTGACAAAAACACGTATGTGTACACATATGAACTAAAAAAACATTATCAAATCAGATCAGTCTAAGTTTTAGCATATTTGTTACATATTTAAATACAACCATTCATTAATGTCATTGCAATGATTACAGACTCATAGTAGAAAAAAATATATGAATAGCTCCACTACAATTCATTTGTGCTACCTTTCTGAAAAGTGTGTCAGAACACAAAGCAGAGGATTCAAGACTATCTATTGATCTTTGTCTCACTGGCTATGTCATGTCTTTATAGAGCACATGGACCTGGACCATCCTGCCTGGTTTCTAGGTCTCGCTCCAACATGTGTGCAGCTGCCAATGTTGCCTTTCAGTGGAACAGATAGAGCTATAATGAAAAGAGCTTGTCTCCATTAGCTGCCCTGCCTTTCTGTAACATAGTCAGTCAAGGCAACCGTCGCTTTCATATTGCCACACTTTTCAAAACGTAACGATGGCAGCACAACACTGTGTGACCTTTACTGTATGTCTGACGCTATACGCCACTTGGCACATACAAATGCAGCTCCTTCCTTCTTTACTCATTCTTTACAATTTGAGTGACGGTGACTCCAACCTGGAAAAACATACAGTATTTCATGCTGAAACTGTTAATGATTTCAGCATTTTACCTTGACATGAATTAAGTATGAGAAAACTGTGGTGTTGTATGCATGGTTGCAGATGCTTTTGTTTTACAGCAACACCCTGATCACTTTCAGTCTTGGAATGGGTGGATTAATCTCCAAAGAATTGATATCAATGGATCCAAATATGCCATCCAGAGCACTTAAATATTTTTCTTCCGTGTATTTTTTTATTTCGAATTTCAAATTGTTTTGTGTATGAGCATGGATATAATGAAATAATTTACAGAGATGGTGGTAAACTATTCAGCAGTCAAATAGCAGTAAATTATCAAATGTTTTACTCCTTTAGTATATTCGCTGCTTTTAACAAAGAATAGTGTCAACCTCAGTATCCATATCAGTGATCATGGGCTCAGAGTTGCGTAATATCAGAATGATACCAAATTTTGTTGCATCATCCAGAACTAAACCACACAGTGGGGCGGCTACTGAACCCCAATTTGCTCCCCGGGCGCCGCAAGGGATGCTCCCCTCTGCTCCTCAGGGATGGGTCAAATGTAGAGAACAAATTTCACAGTTGGGGATAAGGGCTTTGCTCAAAGGGCACCACAGTGGTAGTAATGAAGGAGGTGCTGGTTCTGCCTTTCACTTTCCCCTCCTTCTTCCTTTTGCTTGAAATGACAATCCTCTGGTCACAAACTCACTTTCCTCCACTGCCCCTTTTCACGAAAGAGACTGAGACAGCATGATGTTTGTGATTAGGATTTCTGATCATCTAGGAGCTTCAGTCCTTTACACTTAGTCATACAGCCATGCACAGGAAATTACATCTGGCCCGGATACTTTAAATTTAATGAGAGCTGCATGCACTAATTCAAATGTCATATCCCCACATGCCAAGTTTATATCTTCTTTTCATATTTAGCTGGGGTAATGCAGAGAGACCATTCAGTCAAAAAAGCCACCTTCCACCAGACTTTGTGTATTAATTATGAATATGCTTTGAGGGCAAGAACATCCAGATGTCTTGTGGCAATTTGAAAACCTTTTTGCCTCTCATCTTTTTAAAATTCAGATTGTGGACATCCCGAATGCAACTGGCAACTTCAGCAATTAACATCGAGCCGGAGACTTTGTAAGCTTTGTGCAGGCATTATAAGCGTTAAAGCATATTGTGCAGTATAATGATTGCAGTGAAAGAACAAGCATGCGACCAGAAACTCTGCAATATCATCTGAGCGGAAGAAAAGAACCATTGAAAAATAATATGAAAGTGTTTCACAATATTCAACAATATGTGTCCTTAGAGTGAAATATAGGGGATGTAGTGACTCGAAGACAGAGGTATGACAAAGAGCCTGCATTTTGGCTATCTTGTTTTCCACTATCTACTGTTCTTTTTATTTTATTACTTATTTTATCAGCCTTGTAATTTTCACTGACATTTTATGGAAGCATGGGGACTCTAACCTCCACTCAAGTCACACCCTTTAAATAAGGCTACGTTAAATTGTGTGTGCCATATGCAATATGCACTGAAAATAACTGGGAGAAAAGACAAAAGAAAAGCAACCCACACTTATTCGACAGCAACACTCAGCAGCTCACCATGTTACACATTTTATTTATGTTAGCACAGTGCTAAAAAAAAACAACTGCAAGGATCTGCTAAACAATTTAAATACCTAGAGTTAAATAGAAAGAAGGCTTTTGTGTCTGTATGGTTGCATCAATAAACGTCTGCATTGTCCTGTGATACTAAAGGCATGTCCTCAATAAGTCCTCAATAAGACATACAATTAAGCACCAACCAAGTGTGGTGTCTTCATAATGTTCCACGAGAGGTATAGATTACAGTAATGATAATCTTTAAATGATCATAATTCTCCTTAGACTGCAAAGGTTTTATGTTGTTCCATGATAATTACTTTTTTGAAAGCACAAATTGTCCACAGCAAGGCAAAGCAAAGACGTGTTGTATAGCTAAATGAGCATTGTTTTTTGTTTTTTTATTCAACTGGCAAAAACATGACAGAAACACAGATTTCAGAAGACACAGATAGGTACATATGAATCCCAGCTCTTTCCTTTAACACAGCTGATAACACTTTGATAAATGACCTGGGTGTTACGACAACGGCAATTGTGTTTTCTTAACCGCATTCAGAATCCTTCTTAAAATGCTGGCATAGCACCATAGGTGTGTCTAAAGCCAAAAGTCATTTGCCGTCTAAAATAGACACCCTACTTAGCCACAAATTTCATCTCTACAGCACTGCATGATGTTGAAATCAAACGCTTATAGGGGCCAGAGAGAGTGCACGTGAAAATATTTCATTCTTTTTTAACATCTGCTGCACAGAAAGGATACGAGACATCCACTGTGATCTGCAACATCACTGGCCCGGAGACACTTGTGCTGGCTAGAGTATGTCATCTCTATGCAGCATGCCAATTAAAGGATTCCTCCTCTATCTCGAAGTAGCGCGCATACAAAATAATTAGGATCCCTCCGTATCAGGGCTCTCCTGAAAAGATGACTTTACCTGCAAGGTTTTGCAATACCAAATCCTGTGTTGTATCTGGAGGTGCTCCATATGCCACGAAGGAATCTTACATCTCCCCCCACACAATACCAGAAACACATACGGTACATTCTCTGTTAGGCATAACAGCTAAATAATCTACTGCTCCGTCCCTTGCTTTGAAATTAGCCTTTTTTTTCTGAATTATGCTCATTTTGCAGAGGTCTGTACAACTACATGCGATCACGATAGACAAACATAGTAATGGTAGCAAGCACCTTAATCATTGTCTTTACTCTCAAAGGGTGGTGGTACAGTAGGTATGAGGTCTTTTGATTGGTAAGCTTCTTATGATTGGGATTAATGGAGTTTTATCAGAGCAAAGAGCTCTGGGGAAATCGTTAGATACTGCTTGAAATCCATAAATACAGCACAGGTTGAAATGCACATGGTTGAAACGTCCTTCCAAGAATTCATGAGAGACATACTAATCCTTAACAGACACATTTGTGCAATTAAATATTTGGCTCACATACCGCTTCCCCCTGCCGCTTTGCACTCACTGAATGTTCTTAAAGGTAGAACTAGCACTTGGAAAACAATATTTACACCTTTTTAGATAATTTAAACTGCTGATTGAAACAGGGGTGGATCCAGGGGCAAGGCCAGAGGGGCACTGGCCCCAGCTGAAATCTGATTGGCCCCTGAAGTGCCCCTGTCCTGTTACTTGTCTGGCTTTTCTTTTTTCTGTTTGTTTACAGCTTGAATACTTGACTGTGTCATGTTTTTCTCCTCTAAACTGTTGTGTATGCTGTAATATAGTGTACAAGTATTTTCTTTAATGTAAATGTTTACATTTGAAATTATTTTATGTATTACATAATTGGAAAAAAAAGTGTCTTATGTTTAATATTTATTTATGCATCCTAGTTTAAAATTCAATAATTGCTCAACTTTTTTGATGTACACAATGTGCTTGAAAAAGGTACAATTTGCATAATGTATTCACTTGTGTGTCTTTACTAAAAGCTATGGAGCCAACAGCAAACAATGAATGACTGGTGAAATAATCTGTGTATACATCTTACTAAATAAGGAAATGTGCATGAATGTTGCACATATTTGGCCCCTCTGTAAAAAAACATGTGGCCCCTCTATGGCCCCTGATTTAGAAAAATTCTAGATCCGCCACTGGATTGAAATCTAAATGAAAAAAGCCTGCTATATATCATATTTATGGATGTAGAGTTTAGTCCCGCTATAAATGGGGCCTGTGTGTTCGATGTGAATGTGTTTCACCAGATAAAAACAGTTGAATTAAGACAGAGTGTTTAAATGATGGATGTAAGATGAGTGGCTTAGATAGAGAATGCAAATGGAATACTCCTCCTCACCCAAGTCCCTCATCCTCTGTCCATCCCACACCATGTTGCACTCAAACTACATTTCCTGCTGCTGTCGCCTAAAACAGACCGTTCTATTCAGAGAAAGAAGCTTTTAATTGCATTTCCATGTAGGTGTTTTCTGAGGGTGTCGTTCCCCAGGCAGAAGGAAGAGTGCTCTGAGACAAGCTTTACATGCTCACCAGTGCAGTCAAGCCCCACCAGGGATAGTGTGTCAGAGTGGAGAGGTGCTGGAAGTGCAGACAGCCCTGTAGGGACACTTGAAAAAGCCATAACAGCCAGGGTATAAATAAATGCATGGGGAAAGCTTTTTTCCTCATGGATGAAAAGCCTTTAACCTTTTGGTCCACATAAGAGCTGAAATTGTTCTGTGACATTTAACTTGCATATTCCTCTTTTCTTTCCAAATAGATAATTTCTACCTTTTATAGGTAAATCAGCACAGGCTTATTGGATTCTAGTAGCCTATTAAAAAGCCTCAACTTTAGCTCCATACCAGTGAATTTGAATAAATTTGGATGTTCCAGAGGAACACCTGTGAATTTTGAGATGAGGTCCCTTTTTCCCTTGGATAATTTATTCAGCATTAGTGAACACTCACCACCGTCTCTGCCTGAGCAGCCAAAAAAATGGATAAAAGGGAGAGGAAGAGAGTTGGTTTTAGCCCCCAAATCTGTGATGCCACACAGATGCATAATTGATTTGGAAAAGGACAGTTTGATTTTTAAGGGTAGGCTGACTGAAGATCAGAAGATTTCACAAAGATAATGCTGAAAAGAAATTGTTGCTTATAATAGTGTAAAAAGTCAGTGCTAATGGACTGCATTGGGAACGGTAGACGAGTAACTGTAAAATTGCTTGCTGCTGAAAATTCTGAAATTATGATTTCTCCCACTTGGTTGATATAGATGTTTGAGGAGAGGATGCAAGTTACTTACAAGTGACCACTTATTTTACAGGTATTTAGGATTTAGGTGTGTCACTACTGCATATCTACTGTTTTTTGCAACGTGAACAATATGACTGTATGATATATAATACAACTTTAATTGGCTACTGTCACTACCATTACACATTAATAATTTAGATGTATTTATTGTCCAGTGTTGTTTACTGAGGGACTTGCAGTGATATCCATTTATGAGATTTTGACATTTAGCAGTGGCTCAGACCTTTCGCTTCATCATTTTAACCACAAATTGTCCCTTCAAAGCATTAAAGTGGTAAAGTGCAGAGGATGACTGATACATATTTTCACACTATGGCTGTACCAGACAGCTGTGGGAATCAAGTACAACTGCACTGGAAAAAAACAAAACAGCGTGTGTTCTTATCCAGGTTTCAGTGGATAAATAATGGTTAAAAAATCCACCCAGTCAGTTTCCCATCCATTGAAGTCGAAGAACAGCTCCAGGCTGTACATCAATGTGACATCACAGATCATAGACGTGGATCTCTGAGGGCTCATTTATAAAGCTTGTATACACTGAAGATACACCCTAAAAACTGTGCGCAGCAGCCTCCAAGCTCAGGCAGAGATAAAGACAGGAGAAATACCCTCACATATCTGTGAAGAGGCAATAACACTTTGAATGCAAAGAAGAGGCAATCTGTAACAATCATGGAGAGGGTAACACAGTTTTTGCACCATTTAAACAGGTTTATAGGTTTTCAATAAGTCTGATGTGAAAATTTCGTCACAGTGCACTGCATATATATGTTTGCCACTTCATGCATTTGCCGGTAGAAAAAGAGCACAGAGTTTGGCGAATCGACTAATGGCTCTGTTTCAACTGCACAAGAGCCTGACAATGGCTGACCAAAATTTCTGACATGTCAGAAATTCCTCCAGCCGTCTGACAGCTATTCAGGAGCAGCTGATCCCACGCTGCTGCCCCCTGTACACTCCACAGCAAAAAAAAAAAAAGCCTCACGTAGCTAAAATCCGGGCCGACTCTGAATCAAGTAGAGTGGCTCAATAATTGTGTCAAAAGGCTCAAATCGTGCAGTGTATGCCCAACATCAGATCTGAATTAGAGTGTGAATGGTTGTTTATCTCTGTGATGGACTTGCAACCTTTTTACCCCATGTCTCACCTGTGCACCTTACCTCTTGTCCAGTGTCAGCTGGGATAGGCTCTGGCCCCCCCCAGTGACCCTACAAAGGATCAGCAGTTTTAGAAAACATATGGATCAATGTAAAAACCTTTGGGTTAATGAGCAAAAGCAGAACCACAGGAAGAGTCATCAAAATCTAACCAAGCCAATGTTGTATATTGAAAACAAAGGGAGTTTACTTTGGGGGTATTATGATACAAAATGGGGATATTTCATGTAGATTACAAACTGTTATCTTTTATAACAAAGTAAAATGGAAACTTTACAGTAGAAATTTAATGCTGAATTACAGAATAACAAATAATAATTGTATTCAGTGCAAACATCACATAGTATTGTGTGTTATTGTAGTGGATTAAGATTTGGGGAGACTTAAAAAGGAGAGCACAACATATGAATATGTTATGTGAATCTAGCAGTACTGCTTATGTGCGAGCAGGGCTAAAAATATGTGTGGGGATGTGTCAACATGTGTAGGAAAATCTATTACAAAGACAGGAGGATGAGAGCTGGTAGCTGCATAGGAAATAAGAATTAAGATAAAAAAAAGAAAAAGAAAAAGTAATTTACTGCCCCATCCCATCTGCTTTCATCAAAGTCAAACAAGTTAAGGTATTTGCAAGGTTTGAAATTTTATCCTTCAAATATTGTGCCCGTCAGGCAGTGCCAAAAATCATCATCCCTTCTGCTAAAATCAAAAATCACAGGAGCAGTGTGAGTTTTGAAAACATTCAGTGAATATATTCAGTTTCATTGCTGTAATAACAGTATAAGGTATTCATGTAACTTAGGACTGACATTTTATTCCAACTTACAGCATTAACATCACTGAATCGTTGAATAATACATTAAATTGGATGGATCAGCTCAAGTGGGCTGAAACTGCTGATAAATCAATGTCTGGTGGTTGTACTATAGTCGTCTCTATACAGAGCTAAGTGTGTCGACAAGTTTGCTAACACAAAACGAGTGTTCAGGACTAAGTCAATTATTTTCTTCCAACCTTTGGGAATTGCTTCAATACTGGCTGGCTGCTTCCCAAAAAACGCGGTGGATCAGCCACACAAACAGAAAATAACGGCGAATCAAATGACCCGGTCCTGAGTGTGTTCATTACAGTTGGACAGCTTGCAGGAATTACAAAAATCATCCTCCCACTTTAATTCCCCTGACTGGGGTTTTATGTAAAAAGTTACATCATCAATTATATTATCATCATCATCATTAATCAACACATAAAGTACAGGGGGTATATTCTGTCCACTTGTGTTGAATTTCGTCAGACTTTTATTGTAAAATTCAAGTACAAGTACCTTATTTATACACATGTCGTCAGACATATGCTACTTAGATCAAAGCATTTCTCATTTAGTCTCAAATAACATGGCAACATTTCAACAGTAAAGCATGTCAGAGGTTAACAAATGCTTTACAGATTTTTAAGTTTTTTTACCCCAATCCTAGCCCAACTTATGAAGGATTAATGTCTTTGAACTTATCTTTTATTATTAAATTCTTAAACTTTGGATTCTTTAAATCAGTTGCCTAAGAGAAATAAGGTTTTCATTTATAACCAAAGTGTGTGACTACCACCCAGTTTCATTGATTTTAAAACAAGGGAGAGCAAGAGAGAATCAGAATGTGCAGTTGGACATCAAAGATGACTGCAGAGTATACTTCATTAAATAAAGTTTTTAGTTTTGCTTCCACTGTCAACATTTAAGTTTTCACACAGTTTAGTGTAATTACATATCAGGCAAAATAGGTTGTATGTATTGAATGGACCAGAATCAGATAAACAAATGCCCAATGGTTAAAGTTAGCTTTTCAGCATTTTATTTATTTTTTTAATTACTAGTGCAGTGCCCGTGCATTGCTGTGCATTTGACTTAAAACATATACTGGTTTTATGCTAACTGGAGTATGCAGACAAAAATGAAAATGAAAATAAATTGAAATTAAAATTAAAACAAAATCATACTTTCGAATGTTACGTTGTGATGCAGAGCTTACAATGAACCACAATGTTGGATGTTGTTTAAACTACTCCCACACATTATGGGCGATGTCTTTTAGATAACAGTAGCAGTGCAAACATTACTGGTGATAAACAAACATTTAAAAGATTAAAATTAATACGTTAAAACAGTAAACTGGACTCCCACAATTCAGATGATTGAGAGCAAGGATATTTAGCAGCAGCTTGTTCTCCAGAAGAAAGTTTTAACCCACGGATGTGGTGTTTTGGACCGGGTGCAGTGATTTTGTCAAGGCGCCGTAGTCATTACCAATGACTTCACTTACATCAATACGTCTCAGCCCCCGCTTCTGCACAGTGCACTGCTTGCCTGTTTATTCTAAATGTATTAATATCGAGCATGCTGCCAAATTGCACAAAAGTCGACGGTGCACTTCTTTGGGCCCCTAGCAGCTCACGTGCCAAGTTTGAAGTGGATCAGATGAACAGTTCTCACAATAGGTGAATTACAGACAGACTGACAGGCAGACAGGCAGACACACAGAGACAGACAGATATTCCTGGCATTATAGTACGGTGTTTAAATCCAATGATCTTGAATCAAATGTGGATATACACATCCACTTCCAAATATGAATTATTTGGAAGTTGTGCATCTTTTCACCAAACTGCAGGACTAACAACATTCCCTGTCACTTACAATGGATTGCCTCAGGGTGGAAGCTGGAGAAAATAACGTTAAAACACCAATGACATGCTCTATTTGATAATAAGAGCTACCTGGTCACTTACCTTTTCTGTAATGTTCTCTCTTTTTCTTCTCCCTGTATCTTCCTCTGCCTCCACTGGGACGCCTGTATCGACAAAATCAATATGACTCTCCGACAGTTTTTTTTATTTTTTTTATTTTATCGTTTTGATCTCACACTTGCTATGAATTACCCATGTATGTTGTGTGAAATGTCACAGGAGCATGCTGTATGAAATAAAAATGCAATACATCGTGTTCAGCCCGAGCTGTTCTCTTCTCTGGTTGCCTGGCTCTTTTTGTCTGCTGCTCTCTTTGATGGCTGCATTAAAAAAACACTACAATATAAATGTGTTGTGTTTTTGAGCAGAGATTTTTTTTTTTCACAGACTCCCCCACACTGCCTATTTTCCTCTCAGTGTAGAAAAGAAACACAGTTGGTATCTGTCAAACAAATGGTAATAAATTCATGTCGTATAACTTGATATTGTAAACAAGTCACAGTGCAGCAGTAACATTTCCGATGTTTCTCCTGCTTTACCTTTTACTTTGGCAAAAAGTTAATGGCTGCAGCAAGCCGTGCTGGAAGAGTCTACAGCATGCAAACATTCCTCAAAAAAAACTGCATAATTCAGAGGCAAATTTGTGTGTAACAATCTTCAAAGACTAACAACATGTTGTATGTGATAATATTTTATTATAGCCCAGATTTGTATTCTTCACCTGGTCTTCTCTCCATTCTCCTTTCCTTGCCTCATGGCTCTATGAGTCTTTTGCCATCTGATCTGTTTTAGCAACAGCCAGGAGGAAAAGCAAACAAATCTTTCATTGTTATGAATTCAACATTAAAAGTGAACGTAAGTATTATATTCGTTATGTATTATGTGGCCCATTAGCATACTTTGATAAGTATGCTAATGGGCTCCTTTGTGCCTACAAGGGCACAATGGGCTGTTTATACATAGCGCAAAAAGTAAGCTATTTGGCTGACAAATGGCTTTCCTTTAAATGTGGGTGGGTGGTGGGATTCCATTAGCATCCACAAACATGGGTAAAACCTTGCAGCACCATCCTTAAGCCATTATCTACCACCAACAGGACAAGTGCACTTTACTTTTATATGTGACATCCCTGTTCATACGTATTCATTAAACGAAGAATGCAAAATGACAAAGAACTGATAAAATATGCACTATAAATATGTACAATTTCTGACTGTCATAATTTGACAACTTGAAAATCAGTACTAACCTGGAGGGAAAAAGGTTAAAGAAAATACAAACAAATATTAAAGCTGCAAGCAGTGTTGAACAGGGCCTCGCACCCCGGCGCTGGTCTGGCCATGTGCCCGTCGGGCCGTGCGCCAACTTTGGCCTCACTGCTGCATACGCCGATAAATGCAAGGCTCTGTATCTGCATGCATTATGTACACTGATGGAGGGATAGTGATTTAACTTATTTTTTCCACTATGTGGAGCGAGACACCAAGAGGCTTTTTCGTAGATTTTGATATGATACACATGTTAACAAGTTTCATGCATGTAGGTTAAACACAGACTCAGATATGCTTATTTTAAGTTTTCCAGGGGGCGCTGTGGAGCCAATTTGCCACAACGGATCCTGTAAACCATGTGAGATCGTAAGTACTACCACCTTTGATGAGTGTGTCAATTTTGGTGAGCATCTGAGCTTACCTGGCCTCTCAGCATCGACTTCCTGTTTGATGGCGAACATCAAATGTTGCGACTTCAATGCTTCATCAAGGCCTTATGGCTTTACTGACCAAATTTGAGATCATTGTGATGAACTGCCTGATAGTAGCACGTCAAAATCTGTAGCATATAACTTCCTTTTGCCACTAGGTGGTGCTGTGGATATTACCAAATTTATCTGTATAGATGTGTTCAGGGCGGGACTTTTATCAAACATGTGAAGTTTGGGGCAGATTAGACCACTGACAGCAGAATTATAACAACTTCCTGCTTCACGACGAAACATCAACATTCGCTGCACAGCCACGTTAACAACTTTGCATGAAAATGCACAAGCTTCAGAATCCTGCATTACCAACTTGTTATAGCTGTTCTCACTGAATTTGAAGGCAATATGCTCAATGGCCTAGTAGTAGTGTATCAAAATGTAAAATATGTCATTTCCTGTTGCCACTCGGTGGCGCCATGACTAATGCTGAATCTTGCCATGTGGATGTCTTTAGGGTGTGACTCTTAACCAGCGTGTGAAGTTTTGTACAGATTGGACCTTAGACAATGGAGTTATGACAACTTTCTCTTTCATGGCAAGACATCAAAATTTGACGAAATTTGATGCCTGGCCACGCTCACATCGTTCGACAAAAACTCAGGATTTGAGCAACTTTTCATTCTCATGGGGTTTAGATAGTTCTGACCAAATTTGAAGTCGATCGGGTAAAATCTCTAGGAGGAGTTTGTTAAAGTACAAAGTCTATGATTTACAAAAAATGGCAAAAAATGGCCACAAAAATAAAAATGGCCGACTTTCTGTTTGTTTGAAAGCATTACTCCAAGAGAGTCAGTTACATATGTGTACCGAGTTTCGTACATGTACGTTAAACTGGAGGCGGGGCTGCACTTTAGGGGGCGCTAGCGAGCCATTTTGCTACGCCCATTTCCAATCACCATATCACACATAAATTTCACACCCGACTAATTTTTCTGCCAACCTTCATGAGTTTTTGAGTAAGGGCAAGTCCCCAAAATGGCAATTCATTTTGGAGAAAAAAAAAAAAGAATTCCTTGCAGAACAATAGGGTCCTCGCACCCTTGGTGCTCGGGCCCTAATAAAGGATTAACTGCACTACACTGCACAAACCCTAACAGCCTCAGCTATTAGTTTATAGTATGAAAGTTTTTTATTTTTTATTTATTTATATTTATATGCATGACTGGAGCAAGGTTAGATTGCTGTTTGACACTTAGTCAATTGTCATCAGTATGCATTTATTGCACCATTCACAAGCAATGATGTTGTGACTGTCTGTAGGAGTTTATTGTCTCTGACAGGCCCCTTGAGGAATATAGCTGGGAATGTATCAGAGGCCTTTATGAGCACATGCAATGTGAAAGCAAATTCCATTAATTCTTGTTAATTCTGCCTTCATGAGCAACTTGTCATATAATTTCACTCTTCTCAGTCATTTTGTGCTGGCAGGTTGAGTTACCAGCTTTTTCTTCACCGCCGCCAGGAAATGGATTTTTTTTTCTTCTAAATTGAAATATTTCCTGAATCTCACTTGCCTGTTTCATACAATTAATTGTGCTGAACACCTACCTGGCAGACACTGAAAACAGTCAATTAAAAACACGTTCAGTAGGAATTACCATATGCTAAGCAATGGACAATTTGTCTAAAGGAGTAATCTAAATAATTACACTCTTCAGCATATGTCTTTCTTCTGTATTGCAACTCTGTAAGTGATGAATTGAAAATGAAGCACAAACAAACCCGCTCTTTCTTCAGGTTCAAGAGAAAAGTCAAGTTGCTTTGAGCGAAGTGTTTCTGGTTAACATACCTGCATTCTAATGAATTCTACTTGGTAATATAATTGCCACTTGTGTAGCATGTATTTTTTTTTTTTACATTGAATAAATATATGTTTTACCATAGTTTTGATCTGTGTTTTTTTTTTAAATTTCTCGTTTTTTTTTAACTTACCAAGGAGGTTGTGTTTTCACCCGTGTCTGTTGGTTGATTTGTTTGTTTGTGTGCCAGCGAAATTACGCAAAAAACTCCTGGATGGATTTCCATGAAACACGAGGACCCATTAAATTTTGATGCGTATCTGAGTAAAGTAGTGGATCCAGGAGTTATTATAAGTTTCCTTATCATTGCTTTATACGGCGTTTTTCAACATTTTCACTATTTACTCAAAAATTGATTTCTACAAAACTTTGTGGTGGCGTAGGGCATGGGTCAGGAAAGCTAAACAAACATGTGTAGGGTTGTTCGGCTGTGGTGGAGGCACACACTCTACTGAGCGTTATTCTAGTCGCACACTTTGACAGAAGAAACAAATGATCAGCTGTATTCCCACTGGGCAGAGTACTTTTTCGTCACTAATGTGTGCCATGCAGGTCATTTGATGGTTTGCTGAATGTATTACCCTAGCTTAACCCTATGCAGATGATGAAAAAAAACAACATGATTTTAATGTGACATCATTATTAACTTGTTGCAATATTATTATCATCCATTCTTACCATTTACCTGATGTCCTCCTTTATCAACTTTAACATTTTATTACTGTCATGCTTTTGCTCTGTTATAACCTTTTTATAAAGCTGAACTTTGTATTATCAATATAATCTTTATTGTTCCCATCATTAATATTTTTAACCTGTAATTAACATTTTATTACCTTAATATTGCACATTACACCATGGCCATGATATAAAGCACTATCAATTATTTACCACACTACTCAATGCTTTATACTTGTTCAAACTTAATTATGCCTCATTTCTTTATTCAGGTGAAAAGACAGCTGAGTAAAAAAATATAAATTAAAAAAAAGCAACAAAAAAAAGCTGTTTTAAGAATGTCCTTGGAAAGAGTATATATGTAAGCTAAAATGTACCAGATACTCCTGGGTTCACTCTAGTTCACTTAAGTTAGTGAAAGGAAAAACAAATTAAATATTTGTACCTTATTTTTTTCAAAAGATTCAAATGTGGCTTTCCCGCTAGATGAATATTTTAAGCAGAAGGGCTTTGATGGAGTGCATTTGAGGGTTGCGCATGATGTGTCTCTGTACAATGGGTTTGGTGGACTCCATGCTTGGAGCACTTTGGCTGCACAGTGGCAGAGAGAGAATGGCCTCCGTCCAGCTGAGATAATGGAATTGGTGTGTTTTCCCTGTGCTGTGCTCTTGGCTGGAGTTAATTCTGTGAATAGCAGGAGCTTCAACAGTCAAACCCTTTCCCTGGCTTGAGCAGTGCTCAGAGAGCACAAGAGGTGGCTTCTGTAAGATGGGTGATGGATGTATAATAGATTAACTAGAAAATGGCACGTACAGCTTACAACTGTTCTTGAGACTCCTTATTTGTAATCATAAAGAGACTTAGCTTTTTATATTTAAACCCAGTGCTATTCATGAAAGGCCATTATTGTACATATTTATGCATCTCTTACAGCCCAGCACCAT
Organism: Chaunax sp. Z400; assembly: GCA_037577475.1. Taxonomy (NCBI): domain Eukaryota; kingdom Metazoa; phylum Chordata; class Actinopteri; order Lophiiformes; family Chaunacidae; genus Chaunax; species Chaunax sp. Z400. The sequence goes on along the minus strand of CM075201.1, from coordinate 8,107,007 downwards.
GAACATAAGACTCTTTATAACAAATCAAGATTATTTGTAAATTACATACAGTGTCTCCACATCAGCAACAACTTTTCCATCCAGCCCACACTCTCTGGGATGATGACAACTTCCCTGAAACCCAAACCACATAAGGACAATGAGAAAATATTAGCAATTTAGAGAGTTTGTCTTCCACAGATGACTAAGGATGCAATCAATAAGATGGTTAACGCTCACAAAAATCCCTATTGATATTTGTTTGCCCCGGCAGTATAATGACATTGATTTGTGACAGTTAAGTTGAAGGCTTAAGCAATGTAAAATAGAGTTGAATTGTCTCTCTTTCTCATAACCACAATCACATACGCTGTTTGATTTATAGCAGAATAAATATTAAAAACATTAACTTGCAATGAATGTGCAAATGCAATACATTCAATATTGCCTGATGCAAAAGCTTATCTGTTCACATGACAAACAGCGAAATCAAATAATATACACCAAACAAAGTCTTGTTATGACTGATAATATCTGCAGATTTTTTAATAGGATTTTAGATCAATGCAAAACAAAACAATTGAGATTAGCAGCTTTAACCTTCAGTGGCTGTATGAATTGTTTATTAACTACACAGTTAAAGGTTTTGAGCTTTAATTGGCTCTCATGACATTTAGTTATTTATTTATTTTGGTCTTCCATCTGCCCCACAGAGATGAACCCCCTCTTTCATGCAGACACTACATCATTTTGATTAAATTCAATTGACCATTTTTAGAAATACACTGGTAAAAATATGCTAAAAAAGCAGCATGTTATGAAGTTGCAGCCTAAAGTTAATAAACGACATGTTCCATGTTTTTCTGATTTATACTGCATTATCAAATATATGACCCTTCTGTCTTTATTGTTTAAATGCCAGTGCTGTGCATATTTACTTGAAAAGTATACAATGCACTCAATGTGACACAATAAAGCAAAGATAATTCTACAGCTTAATGCAGACAAATTTCTTTGTGAAGTTACAGCAATAAGACCTTAACATTGCATGATTACCTGAAATGGAAAATGGACTCCTTCCGTCAACTTTGTTCTCCCAGTAACATTTCAAATCTCTCCTTTTGTTTTCTGTCTTACGTAAAATGTAAAAGTGCATTAAAATGCATGGAGTTGCTGCCATAAATACATATCAATGACTGATGCCAGCTGGGTAGATTAGTTTGCAGTTTTGATCGCTGTCAAACCCATTCTCTATCAGCTGGAGCAGAAGCTATAAATGAGGCTCATTGTTTTGGGCTTATGTCAGAGTATGAATTCTGCATAATATGTACACACTAGAGAAGAAATCTTCCGTAATCTTCACCTCCAGTTAATTACTGCAGACAAACATTATGGATCGCCAGAGACTCTTATCACTGACTGCTTGAATACAGAGGAGCTTTGCCCCACATCTGATATGATTTTAAACTCTAAGTAATCTTTGCAACAAAACAATCTGTTTGTCTATTGTCAAATTCATCCCCTTTTCCATGAGCCGGTCTGAAGGAGATGGATGTACATTCTCACTAATTACAACAATTATTACTCAGTGATGACATAACAAGCTCTCAAACAATTACTCCCTCTCTGCCTCCTTTGTCTGTCTCTTCCTCCCACACAGTCTCAGTAGAAGTATTTTACTGCACAAATATATGCTTGCCATCTATTCTAGCTCTTAAGGAAAAACTACAAGCATGTCCTTCATTATATTGCATGCCTGCATAGAAACTAAGCAAGACCAGCACCAGGGAGCCAACTTGCTTCCTGCTGAGCACAAGATGTTGGGATGGTGACACTCTTTTATTATGCAAGACTGCTGACTAAACTTGTGCTAATGCCTTACACATACAAAAAAAAAAAAAAAAAATACTCTGCCCGAGGTGCAGGAAGGCATCCACGTAAAAGATACTATTGGACTTTACCGACTCTTTTGTCACTGCAGAGGTAAAGTTCAGTAAACTAGGATTTTTAGTCATGATTTAACAAGGTATGTTTAGCAGAAAATACATCCCTATGTACAGCAATAGCAGCAGAAGGGGTGTTCTCACTGCCAGGAGCTACCAAGTACAAACACTACAGCCTTGTCTTGTTGGCCTCAGAGCAGATCTACAACTGCAGCACCTCCATGCCTTGTTTAATGCCCTGCTGCGGGCGATTCAGCTGTGGTGGATGACAGAGTCGGGGTCACTCATTTATCAGTTTCCTTACCAGGTTTGCTGACGCTGAAGCCGCACCATTCTTACAACAACCTCCTTCTTTAACACTGACCACGGCTACGAGCATGGATAATAAAGCATGCATATTCCTACACCAATTGCTCACAACATGCAGTCTCACCCGTTACATTTCAGTGTTTGGAAAACAATTTTTGACGAGTGATTCCTCTCAGTGATTATTTGGATTCCAATCAAAGGCCTCTCCTTTAGTCAGTCTCCGGTTGCAGCCAGTGTTTTGTGTTCCACATTCCAGAGACCGTTGAGGACCGGTGGGGGGACTGAAAAGTGAGTACAATGGACAGAGGCATGTGTGGCACCTCACATCCATTTCTTCTCTTCCTTGCAGCTACTACTGTATGAAAATGCTGTCGACAGCTTTTGCACTGCACCATGCATCGTTGAACAATGGGGAACTTACCTGCCCTTTGCACATGGAAATGATGCCTGCGAAGTAAAAGAAAAGATCTGTATCAGCAGAGATTAAGAATGAAAGATATACCCTTAGATGATCACACTCACTTTGGTCACTCACCTCTTTAGTACATAATACTGTATAATGACTTACTTACTGTATGCCTTCAGACACTTTGTTTTGGAAGATATTTTTCATAAGAGCTATAATTTTTAGGCCCAAGATTGAACAATGCTGTGCTGCTGCTAAAATCATGCATTAGAATTACCATGTCTTGTATTACTTAACAAATGTTCATAAAACATAATTATGTCTTATCATTGAGCAAAAGTTGGTTTAATAAAATTCAGTGTATGTTTCATTGAAATTGACTTATTGACAGAGAACATGGGGGTTCACTGAGAAACACAGGTTCTTCTCTTCGACATACTCAGCAAAATGCCCCAATCAGACCTGGAATAGAGCTGAAATGGCAGAATAAGATCAATCAAAACTACAGTACCTTCTCTAGTAATTTTGAAAGACAAGATCATTTTCCTGACCTACATTACCTTTTCAATAAATAGAATATATATTTTCTTTATTTCTCATCTTAATTATCTCTTCTAAGTTCCATTATATTAAGCACATGTTCAGTTTAAGTGGATTTAGTGAGTACAGCTGCACTGTACCTTTGAACCCAGATGCATGGACACCATTTTATGCATTCCTTCGTGCCTGGTATATATTGAAGCCCAAATTGTGAAGGATAAAAAGACTTGACATGTGGCCTCCTTTCCACTTTCAAGGTTCTAATGTTGTAAAATGTTCGGATTTTCTAATGTTAGTGTCAAGATGAATCATTTCCAGCCTTTGCATTTAATTAAAAAAATTACCCGCCACTGTCATGTATATGATAAAACTAATATAGCCTAATAGTAGGCTGAACACTATAAAACATTTTCTATGGTCATTGGATACCTACGATGTAAACTGCATCGGAGGCCTTGAGAGTCACCTCCAGCCTAATCACACCATCAGTGTTTTCCCCTCTGTGCAAATGTGCCTTTTGATGGGCTGTCTAATGTGAGCACTGTGGCCAGGCCTGGAAGAAGTCATCCACTCACCTCATTTGGTTGCTTCATTGCACTCTGGGAAATATTTCATGAGGTCTAAGTGACTAAAACACACAGTGAGCATTTTTTATCAGATCTTTACATTTTAATAGGGTTGAGATAGCCTATTTAAAAGTTTGAAGTTGAGGAGATAATCTTGGAACACTTGAGGACTGTTGAGTTTAGTGAATGCCTGAAGGACAAAATGGTGATCATATGCTAAATGTCATTTATGATGACGACGTTTATAACAGGGCGGTATTATACCTTTGTTTGTGCATATCTGCTTGAAATTGGGCAAATAGGGGATTTAACTACAACTGAGCATTTCAACCATTGATGTATTGATGCTTTTTACTTTAATTTAATCATTTAATAATTTAATAATACGTTTCCGTTCATAACAGACTGGATGGGGGAATGGTCTATCCACATTTCCTAAAAACCTACAGAAATGAGTGCAATTTCACACATTACACATGCTCTGTAGTGACCTTTAAGTTGTGCATCTCATAATTGGTTTCTTGAATTTGTTTGATTTGACATTTTTAGGCACAGGAAATTACATGATTTTCATGTCATCCTGCTATCTACATAAGCAGAAATTTAGTTTCTCCGGTGGATGGGGCATCTGTGTCCTTTTCCGCAAATGTTCTGGTCTTTAATCTTGAGACTTTTATGGTTTAAAATATTTCAATGTACTTAAGACTTTAAAGGTCCGCCTTTTCCTCATGATTCTTTTTTATTTTGCTGCTGTGTATACAGTACAACCCTGTCTCCTTGAAAATATGTCAACATATTATTTATTTTTCCATGTATGTTTTAAAGGGAACACAATTGGCATAGGTGGATATTGAATTTAATTTAATGTTGTCAAGGAACATTTTGGAACTTGGCAGGTTAAAAAAACATTAAAAAACATTAAAAAAAACTTTTCCAAATCTTACAATTAAAAATGTAATTTAATTGTAAGATTTAGTGCTCTTCCCACACATCAAGAAGGTTCTGGGTTTGAATCCCGACCTGGGGCCTTTCTGTTTGAAACTAGCATGTTCTCCCCGTGTCTGCGTGGGTTCTCTCTTCTCCTCACACAGTCCAAAAACATGCAAAAAAAACCCATTGCCCCGAGCTGTGAATGTGAGTGTGGATGGCTGTTTGTTTTTCAACGTGTTGGACCTGTGATGAACTGGCAACTTGTCTAGGGTGTACCTTGCCTCTCGTCCATTGTTAGCTGGGATAGGTTTCAGCCCTCTCCGACCTCATAAGAATAAGGGGCTATAGATTTCCAATAGGATGCAAGCTCTGCTCGCCTCTGTTTGGAACTTGCATGTTATCTATCATCATCTCCTGAGTGTGTGACTCACCAGGCAACCCTGAACTCCATGCATCTTGCGATTTTCTCACTTTGTAAAATATGATGCATTGTGCAGTTAATCTGATTGTCTCACACTGACATGGATGTGACTCCATTGGAGGTAAAACATTAAAGCCCAGTATGTCTCATGCTGACAATAAGGGTACCATCTAAATCTGGATGAAGAAAGGATGTAATTGCCAGTATTTGAGGCCCTCAGAATGAGATCTCATTGTCACATTTTTTAAAATTAAAAAACAATTTTTTTTGACTTTCATGTGGTCTTCATCCCATTTCAGACCTCTTTTCATTTTATATGCTGCCCTTGGGATCCATTCTTTAAAAAAAACACAATATTCCTTTTCACTGTTTTGCAGATGATATTCAAATTATTATGCCCCAAAAACATGCAATAAAGAATCACTGGAACCTTTGATGAACTGTCTTTAAAAACCTTATTAAGACTTGGATAGAACTAAATGTCCTTAATCTCAATGAAACTAAGACAGAGATGGTTATGTTTAGACAATCTGAGCTACTGCTCAACTTTAAACTGTAAAAAGAAAGCGTGATCACATATCCCCAATATTGGCTTCCCTCCATGGGCTTCCTGCGTGTTTCAGGATTGATTGTAAGATTTTATTGCTTGGTTTTAATATTTTAAATGGGCTTTCTCCTTCTTATTTATTAGATCTCATACTCCAGGTAGATCAATGAGGTCTATCAACCAGCTGCTCCTGGATGTGCCAAGATCCAGCCTTAAAAACAGAGATGACCGGGCTTTTCCGGTGGCTGCTCCTAATCTTTGGAACAGCTTGCCAATTCTTATCAAATCAGCACAGACCCTAGAAATATTTAAATTGCTGCTGAAGACCCATCTCTTCTCACTGGCTTTTAATTCAGTTGAGCTTGACATCTTGATATTAAATTGATTTTTTATTTGTTTTTTTACTGAGCTGCATTTCTTTATTTATTATTGTGTTGTTGCATTTTATTACTATTTTCATTTAATTCTCTATTGTGTATTTGGCATCTGTTATTTGTTATTTAATAATGTTCAGCACTTTGGTCAGCTGTTGGTTATTTTTAATATGCTATATAAATACATTTTGACTCGACTTGACTTGATTCAGCCCACTGTTAAATTCACTTAGATCTATTCCTGTGGCCTTGGTTACCAAATGAGTGGTTAAGCATCATGACCCTGTTGGCAGCCTAATTATCTTGAGGCTATGTCCGGGATGCAGGGCATATACTGTCTCACTCTCCCTACTCTTTTTCCAGTGACCTGGTATGTGGCATTATCATATGTCTCGCAAGTACATGTTCTTTGTCTTTCTAATGCTCATATGTCCTCAGTCATAACCATCAATGTCATTTCAATCCCTCTGTTTGTCTCAAAGTGCTGTACCCTCACTGGTTCCTACTTTTTAGGCTGAATATAATACGTATTATGAATTATTCAGTTTTGACTCAATCCTGATATATCTTTAAATGAAACTCCAAATCTGCTATCTGGGTATATTAAAATGTTGCAATGAGGGCTGTCAACATTAATGCAGTAACACTAATAATTATCTGGAATTGTAATTTATTTATTCATTGTTTTTATGGCAAATTAATCATATCAGCAAGTTTGACCCTAATTTCCTCTTATAACTTATTTACGGATGACAGCGGAGACAGTTAGTAAAGGGATGCCATGACCCGCCCTAAGCCAAACCAATCATCACCCCTCATGGCTAAACCAACTCAAATCCACCGAGGCAACAAGAGTATAGTGAGAAAAAAGAAAAAAAGAAAAGATAAATAGAAAGACAGACGTTCCCATACACATTGCTATTTTTTATCAACACATTACAAAAAGCTTTTAAATAGGAATAAAGGTTCACATAAATGGTTTTTTTTTTATAAAGAGCACACTCAACAAGAATCTGCAATAACCTCAAATAGGCCTAAATGCAGTTAAAATATAAATGTTAAGTCTTTATCAGTTTAGAAAAATCAAATGACAAAAAAACTGACGGCACAATTGTGCAGTACTGTAGTTAAGAGGGTTCTGAGTTCAAGCCCGCTGGCCAGCTGGGACCATTCTGTGTTGAGTTTTTACATGTTCTCCCTGTGCCTGAAATTCCTCAGGGTGATCCTCCTACAATCCACATGGATATGAAAGTTGGGTTAATTGGTGACTCTAAATTAACTATAGCTGATGTGAATGTGAGTGTCCCTATATGTCAGTTCTTTATAGGATGTACTGCCTCTCACCAAATGTCAGGGATAGGCTCCAATCCCCATTCATCCCTGCAAGGGAAAAGTGGTTATGGATGATGGATGGAAAAGGAAAATCACCAAAAGAGACAGATAACAAAAGTAAGGTGTAGTAACAAGTAGAAATTTATCTTGGACACACTGTCAAGAGAAAAAGGGTGATTTTGGCAGGGAGTAGTTCATTAATTAATAATAAACTCTTCCTTTCATTGCTTTGCAGTCATAAATTAATTTTCCTAGTCTAATTAATTGCCATTTTATGTGTTTTTGTCTTTGCTTAAGAAAGAGGCAATGCGCAAAATAGCACCAACAATATAACCTTAACACTGGCAATAATACCCTCATAATAACCTTCAAGTAAATCAGAAAACAGATGAAATTATGTCGAAAAAATTGTGGAAGAAGAAAATGACTTCAATAGGATTTTATCAAATTAAAGCAGCAGAAATGTGGAACATCCATTAGCAGTGCACTGCTGGCATATGACTTTGATTTGTATATGCTGTGCTAGAAGAAAGGGAAAGAAGATGTGACACTAGAACGGTAACTACTCTGATAACAGAGCTGAAATCTTGCACAGAGAGCTATCACTTTTCATACACTCCAATTACAAGAATCCCCTGCATGGTCATCATGAATCATAGAACACATCATGATCCTTTAATGGAGACACAGAATCACTGGCAAGTTGGGCTTGGTTGTTTCCTGTGCTCAGTAGTGTAAGGAGTGGACTGATAAGATATTTTTTTTTTACTTTTCACAAATTAGTGATGCACATTAAATTATGTCTCCATTGAGAGCATAATTGAAGGAAGAATGACTGATGATGATGGAAAAATCCTGCTGCTAATGACATAGAAATGAAACTGTAGGGCATGTCAGTATTGTAAAAGAGTCAAACAGTGTGTGGCTGCTTTGTAAATGTCGTGATGTATTTCACTGCAGGACAGAATTACAATTCAATACATGAAAAATATTAATTGTTATGCTGCTCTGCTTCAGTGTATGTTGAGTTTTTAGTATTTTTGTTTTTTTTGTTTGTTTTTCAGTTCCGCTGGTTTCCTGCTGCCATCCAAACTCATTTTGAACTATAGAAAAGACACACAAATGTAAATATTAGCGTTTAATGTCACAAATCCATCACCGGGATAGCACATAGATATTGACATAAAGTAGAAATGTGCAGATCAATACTCGACGGTCAATATGTCTGAACCTACTATCTCATTTTTATTAAAAAATAATGCAACGAGTATTAAATTTGAAAGCTTTTGTGAGAATGGATGTGCACCTGATGCTTCAGACAAATTAAAATATAAGCTGCAAATTACTGTTTGAAGGAGATATACCTCCTGTATGTCCTTGCAGCAGCTAACAAATTCCATTAAGGGAGTTAATTAACTCATATTTTCAGTAGACATGATGTGAAATGCCATCTACTTCCTATTGCCGTTTGTTTACAATCTTTACACATTTATGCTTACAATACTTTTTTTAAATTCCTATTTAGAGTTCATCGTGTTGAACTCAAGGTATTATACCTAATATTACTTTGTTTTACTGTAGGTGGGGAAAAACATGGATGTCAATAATGCAGGGGTCTTCCTATTGCATGCTGGGATAGGCTACAAACCAACTGTCATAATTAATTATTTTGTAAATAATTACAAAATAGAAATGGGTGGATATAAGAAAAAGCTCACTGCAATGATTTAGCTGTGCAACATGTAAATAAACTGCCTACTTCATTCCTGTATCTTTCTTTTCTTCTTCAGAAAGACATTAATATTCAATCGAAAAAAGAAGTACCTGAAATAGTTTAATGCCTAAGCTATTATTATTATTATTATTATTATTATTATTATTATTATATTTTATACAAGAACAAGCCACTTGTTGAGGCTTTTATTTGATAAAAGCTGACCTTTATTGAAAAACCCACATACCATTAGATACCACATATACTTTACATACACATTTACATATACACATATACTTTACATATACATTACATATACTGTTTAACTCACAGTGGAAAAAAAAACATGTAATCAAAAGTAACATTTACATAAAAAGCCGTTTCATATGTTTTACCTTTGGTAAAGGTCAAATATCCATTATCTGAACTGCAAAGACCTATGCTATCCTTATCTTCTGCTAAAAGACCATCCTTAAGTCATGACAGTTTGCTTTTGTGGTAGATTCACTTCCTGCTGGTTATCCTAGCCCCAACCATTGCCTGTGTGGTCTGTCGTTTGAATGGCATCACTGCATGTTGTTCTGCACTCATCAAGATTTAAAATCTTGGATCTGGAAAGATGAGATTAATTATCTTCTTATTGTTATGTACTATTTTTTTTTAACCTGTTAGCATTCCGGCTAAATTCCGGCTAAATTAGCCTACATCGCCTATCCAGTGCGTACCCAAAGTAAATTGAAAGCTATTCTTGAACCATTTGTAGCACATGCATAGGTTTGGTATCTCTTGAAAGGAAACACTCTGAATTTCTTCCCCAAACAGTCAGAATCACTCTGAGTGCTACTGTCATAGAGTTACAGAGGTTTGAACACACTGAAATAAAACATTTTTTTTATTATCGCCTGAATTATTTTGCACACCGATGCCTACAGATGACTGCAGCTGGCAGTTATGAGCTGGAAAACACAATGGGGCCATAGCCTGAAGTCATACCTAGTTCAGGTCCAAAGTTGATAACAATAACCTTCTTTCACATATCATGGTCAGATTTCTAAACTGACGCGGTACATTTGGCACCCTGACATTTTTGTCCAACCATACAAATTCCACGCAAGAGAAAGTTTGCCTTTGAGTGAAAATTCAAACTCACATTACTTTTTTGTCCTCATCAAATTTCAAAGTATACGAAGAGAGGTGGAGAGGTTTGTGCCACTTCTTATATGTAAGAACGCTGCTCTCTATGGCTAAGGATAAAGTAGGCCTACTGCTAAATACTGCTCTTTGCAGTGCTTCCAACATGTAAAATTCAAACACAGTTCACATTTTAAGGAGATGAAGGATTAATTTATGAGTCACTCCACTTTACAAATGCCCTCACCAGTTTACATACATCGGCACTGACATGTGAGCTTGAATGTGGATTCACTGAGCCTTCATATCATTTCTAAGTTACGATTGAAGTGATTTGAGCTAATAGAGTTGCAACTGAATTGTTCATAAACATTAATGGTTTAATTTTATGTTTTGTACAAAATAACACACAATCAAAACCACTTGTGTGTTCATTAACATACAGTCACACCTCTAAAATCAGACCAATTTTCTGTAGTTGGCTGAGGTAACGGTTTTGATGTTGTTGCTTTGATTCCTGCAGTGCTTTGTTTAACAGTGGAACTACACCCTGCAAGTGATCGACATAAAAAGCATTTTGCATATCATCTCACATTGTTGTTGCTTTTGTTGATAGTCAATAATAGTAATGGTAAGAGCACCAAGTCTAGGTGTTTGTCAATTGACAGTATAATGTTAAAAGCTGCAAGGGTGACACATTTTAATCATAAGCTTTTTCCTGAACCTGAGGACCATTATCTCCAAAACAGTTGCCATTTTTGTTACAGCTGGTGTACTGTTTTATTTTTTCACCTGAGGAGCAATAGGTGAAAAGGTTTCCACCACAGCGGGAAAAAAAGGACACACACACAATGTCAGAAAACATAAGTCAGTCAGAAAATATACCTGTATTACACCAAAATATTTTTTTCCTGTTGTGTCATTGCTGCTACTAAACAATGTTTCCTGAGTTTCTTTTCCCTACTGTGTGCTGGAGGAGTGTGTTTAGACACAGTGTATATTAGCAGATCTAAATGGGGGAATCTGTTATGCACCACTGACAGCATGAGACATGCAGTCAGCAAAACTGGAAAATCTTTCTTTGAGTGTCATAAACTTTCCTAGACACATTTTCAGGGTCACACAGCCACAGAAATACTGGGTATGTATTTCTGGGACAGCTTGTACAAGTGTGGGAAATCATATCCACTGTGGATCTGATGGATGTCTGACTTTTTGTCATGCAATGTAAATGCTTTTTTTTTTTTTTTTTTGCTTCACTGCCATCAACTACACCTGTCCTGAAAATAATACCACCTTTTTAAATAGCAAATTGTGACAATAATGATATTTAATAGATGAGTATGGTGGCACACACATCCCTGGGTACAAAATCAATAATTGTTGTTTATTGGGATGATAATTTTACTCCTTTTATCACAAATTATAACAGGTCAAGCAAAAAAAACAAACAAACACTTTTGATGGAGATGTCTAATTTAAAAACATGTCTAATTAAATGGTTCAATAAAATTTGTATCCATTCATGTATTCCTTGATATGAAAAGAAAATATGATGCATTTGTTTGCTCTCTGCTGCCTGCCTTCAAGACCTTTTGTGTTTACTGAGGAAACAAGTGAGTGGAGAGAGGAGGTTGCTGCTGTTTGACACAATCATGTAATAATTCACAATTTACCTGTCAACTGTCAGAGCTTGAGGAGACATCAGGGGCCGCCTGGACACATGCATGCAGCACTTTTCACAAACACTGACATTTTAGCTGCAGGCTTAATCACGAAAGGACTATAACCTTTTGAGTTCCCAGAGATTTTTCATACAAAGATATAGGCAAATGTGCAAATGTGCATGTGTTAAAGCCTTTCTACAAATGTGTTTTTCTTCCTGTTACTGAGATACATGTATAGGATTACATATTATTATTTAAACTGTAGAGTTAATGTGTGAATAATGCATTTGAAATTGTAGATTGTGTGTCACTGATCAATAGGCTATTATGAGTCCAATTACAGTGTATAATGGTTGTGAATAATGACACATATGCTGTTACATGGCAGTGCTGTAGGACATATCAGACAAGGGTTCATATCCAGACCTTTATTATGATAATGTGTGCTGACCTCTATTTATAGCAGATTGTGTTCATTTGTATGCATTATTTTCTATGAATGCAAGATATTATAGTTATGATATACATAACCTGCAGCAATCTAATGTAACAGCTACATGTTCCTTGCACGAAACAAGTATTATTCATATATCCTACAGCCTTTTGAGGCTGTTTAGAAAAATTGCATCATTTGTATAGGAATACTGTATGTTTTAAAGCTAATGCATGTTTTCATTGGACTTTAAAATTGCAGTCCTAGCCATTCGATCAGCATTTACCAATCAGCGATGTTATGTAGAGACAATGTATGTTTTGGACAATATGTATTTAGATATTATAGTCGATCAATATGGAAACCATAATGATTGATTTGTAACTAATGCCTGTCTGATACACTGTAATTGATGAGACTTCATTTCAGCTATGATTTAACTTAAATTCAGATTTGATGTGAAATGATGTTTTAAATTGTACCCAGATTTAATTGGAAGTAACTTAAAAAGTCATTTGCTCACTTTTTATATACAGAGTACTGAATGCTCAAAAAATATATCTGTTGCCCATCAATAATAGAAAACCACAGGAAGTAGACGGAGCAACTTTTTTGTAACGCCAACCTCCCAAACAGGATGCATTTGTTTACTTCAGTCCAAGGGTTGGTATGTCATCTATCTGCATTCTGCATGGTCCATGAGTGTCACCCTTTCGAAATAAAATATCGCATTGCTTCAGCAACTGCAGTAAATTGGGAGGAATTAGAGGTTAGTGTGCACTGGTTGCTAGCCTGACTAAAGTTCACTTCTCATACTGTTAACATTAACATCAGCACTCATTTATACTGTGATGCTTTACACCCCCTGCAGTAATGTATTAAAATATATACATGAACACAGTAATTGTTTACAATTTGAAATGCTACTTGTCGTCACTCAGTCGGGCCTTTAGACTAGCTTCAAGCGTCACTCGGAAATGCTGTTGATTGAAATTGTTCACATAAAGAAATAGGGCAAAAATAGAGGCACTAAACTATGTCGAAAGTCACTCAAAGAGGCGTTCTAAAGCGGAATGTTTCATGAATTTGTTTGTGAACATCCACAAATTGAACGCTTTGAAATGTCTGTCAGCGATTCAGAAATTCAGCCTCAGAGAATCAAACTCCATCTCTCATTCTCAAGCTTTTACACTGGCAGCGGATTAGTGACGCTTAGGAATAGTGTCAGCAACAAAGGGCGTGATGAAAAAAATAGCTTGTTGACATACAATTTGTAAAGTCTCAATTTTAGGCATGTTTATCATGTGAAAAAGTGAAATGCTGCAACATAACGGATCAGAATTCTTTCCAAAATGTCATGTTTTTAACCATGGTATCGATGATATCTCAACCCACCATAAAAACTGTCAACCAATCTTCAGTGAAGTGAAGCATAAACTGTTAAGAAGATTATTTTGAGGTATTATCAATGAGTTATTTACTATGTTTCGAGTGATGCCTCTTGATATGATGGAGTCTCTCCACCCCTGTGCATTCTGTTGGAAGCACAGCATCGTGGGGCTGCATTGACAAGCTCATCCATCAGCACAGCATGTTCAAGTCCCCATCAAATGCCTGCACCGCTCCATAAAGTGGAGGAGGAGAGGTGTCACTCCCTAAACAGGATATATGGTCTCTCACTGAGACACAAATTAGACCGTAAATACATTACAGTAGAAGTAGCCTCTTCCGCAGCAACATGTTTGTGCTACTGCTGTGCCAAAATCAACACAGCAGGGCTATTAGAGCAGGCTGCTTGTCTACAAACAAGACATACACATTAGCATTAGGTTACCCCAGCAATTCACGTGCATCAGATTAGAACATTAACAAATTGGCAGCTTTTAAATTTGTGATTTAATTAATGAAATTGTATCTTCAAAGTCAGCACGCATACTCCTTTCTGGGCTATTTCTAATTGTATTTTAATTACTGAGACATTCAAATTGCTTCATAGTATTTGTTTTGTCAGTTAATTGTGCAGCATAATTATCATCTTCAGCCTTGACTGACCCATTCAAGGGATGTTACACCGGAGGCACAGGTGGAATCCAACCCATCACAAATTTTGATTTGGCATGCACGGTGTATGCATCTGTGTTGCCACATGAAGGAGTACATAACTGCAGACAAAATAGACCGACCACCACAGTTTATTAATTACGCTATCCCTCCCACCATGTATTTGCTTCAGTTTGCTATCGCCAAGTCCCAGCAGTGCTCGTCTAAGCTTACTCCACGTCCAGACTGGAGAAGGTGCAAACCAGGTTTCCCACAGTTTCTAAAACATAAAATTCATAGTGAGAACTATCAGACCTTACAGAAGCTCACAAATGATGTGTTACAGTGATTGCAGGAGACAAACATGCAGACACTGGAACATAGCCTATTTGCTAACTTCAAAGGGGCATTGTGTAAGATACGGTATGGCCGCAATTCAAAGATTGTTTCGAACAAAGAAGGGCAGCATGTCGCCAGAGTAAATGAAATCACCAACTCCTGGTATACTCTTTGCTGTAGCCATCTGTGGCTACTTTTACAAAAAACTATTCAAGGCATCATTATTATTCTACCTCTCTGATCTCTATGAAAGGTATGGAGACAGAATAGGGTGTTTGAGTAAAATACCAAATGTATAAATTCAAGCATTTTCTAAGTCAGTTTATGTCTATTTTCAAAAACTTTTCTCAAATTCAAGACGTTCAAGGTTCTTCGGGACACTTTATTTTGTTGGGATTTGCACAACCACGGCAGACGTACCATGACGGGGAATTAAGCCTGGATTTATGTAGTGATGGTTTCTGTGCTTGTGCATCCCAACAGGCTTTCAAATCCTTGGTAGTAGCCAATTAAGAAATCTATCTCAAATAAACAATGTAAAAAATATGCTATAACTTAAAAGGTAGAGGAGAGCATGGAGAAGCCTTATTTGCTATGAAAAGCAGAGCCCGCACTTTTTTTGCGAGATGTGTGAGGAAAATCCCAATTTCATGGCCAAAAAGATAAGTGCTGTTATGGAGCTTGGGAGATGAAAACCAAAACCGTTTGTCTTTTCTGTGTGAGGTATAAGAGAGAATTTCAGTGCTCCGAATGCCCGATTGTGAAACTGGAAGGACACAAACCAGGCATTTATGAATATGCATGCTGCAGTAAAAGACAATTCAAATGAAACTTCATCCACTCAGAGGGCTAAAATGCAACAGGAAAAGCACAGAAGAGGTTTACGAACCGCTATGTGCATAAAGAGTTTTGAAAGTTTTACAAACCCATTTTCATTTTATACAGTTTTTCGAAATACTGACACGTAGAGCTGACTTAATTACAGAGGAACAGCCCTGAGGGCCAGGTTTCAATCTCTTGAGGCAAAAGAGTTTTCCCCTTTCATCTCAGACACAATGCCACAACTCAACCTTGAAGCTGCCTGTGCGGCAAGTATGTTTGGAAGCATTTATTTGTGTAAACAAATGTTCTCCGTGATGAGGTTCAACAATCATCTGACAAGTTCTCTTGACAAACAAACAGAGGTATCTACTTTTTCAAAGGTGTCTGCTGTCAGACTACAAGGTTTATTTCAGAAACGGCTTTGACATTGTCGCTGCCTTTGTTTTCAAATCAGAGATCATAGTCAAGCCTTTGCAATCAAACTAGAAGGGCGGCTTATACACGAGGAGTAGAATCAAACACTAAAATTTGACAAAAACATAACAAAACGCAGACAATCTAAATAATCATCTCCTTGACAACCTTTTTCCTACATTAATTTGCTCATTCAATCAGATGCATTAAAAGTGCTCCACCAATTTAGCTCATGATGGACAATTAAAAAGGATTACATCCTGCTTTTTTTTCCTTCCTTATAAACACCTGGCACCTACATTACATTACCCACATTGCACCTCTTTCTCCAATAATTATACCAACTCAAGGGGAAAGTGATCTCCAGCTGCTAGTCTCATGCAGAGATGAGAAATGTGCTGCAGAGGTGTGGTATAAGCTCGCTTGTTTATACCCAGCTGTTTATGATATGCAGTGCTTTCCCAGACAAGTTAACAGCTTGTAAAATAGATAGAATCCCCCTTTAATTTTTTTGGACAGCAGTATCGGGCTTTGATTTTCTTGCCGTCCTATTCATGGTTATCCTTCTTGGCCATTTATGATCACATAATGATGAAATACACAATCCTGAAGTGACAAAGGAGTCAAAACACTGGTAATTTTCTTGTGGAACAATAAGCTAATCTCTCATTTATCATGTCATAAGGGCTTAAAAAACACTTATTTTTAAATGTAATATTGAATAAAGGATTTTACTGCTCATCTTTTTTTTTAATGGTTTCAGAGGATTTCATGGCTTTGACAGGCTATGGGGAGAATCAGTGACAAGCGGAGTGACAACTTGTCATCATTCTCCTTTTTGATTGAAAATAGAATAGAGAGTAACTTTATTAGTGACATCCATCAATCAATTTAAACAAAGGTTTACAGACATTTATGAGAGAGACATCACTGATGGAGGATTCAGAGGGCCTATTGAACTATACGGAGCTGGACCTTCTCATGTACTGGACACTTTTTCTGTCTCACAAGTTCAGATATGTTATTTATAGTTTCTGGGGGACATAATGAGGGATAAAGGGGATATACTAAACTTTACAGAAGCCCCACCTGATTTGTGAAAGTAGTTTTCCTCATCTCCAATAGTTAAAAGTTGTAAATGAACACTTGCCAGATAAGGACGATTACATGCAATTACACCCCCGACACACACACACACACACACACACACTGCAACCACGCAGACATACACTGATAACTCATTCTACTCCCCCATATGTCACAAGAATCAGTAAAACATATGTTTTGATGATTAAGGAGCTATAAGTACGGTAAAATAAGTACTGTATAAATCGTGCACATAGTCACAATGCCTTTCAAATTCGGAAACATAATTGTGTCCCCATAGTGACGCAATTCAGTATGTATCTTTTGCACATAAAAGTTAAATTAATTTTGCTATCACAAGATATGATCAACAATCTTATATAGAAGAATCCACCATGTTGTCTTCATGTCATTTTGTCTCCCCCACACCAAAACCCTCTGTTCTCTAGGTTATAAAGGGAGCCTTCTGATATTTGTAATCAAGCTGGACCTTAAAGTCACTCAAGCAAACACTGTGTTTCATTTTTACCTTGGTTTTCTTTCAATATCTTTCTTTTGTTCTAATTCTAATCAAGCCCCTAGGGGTCTCAGTACTAAATGAAAGAAAACGCAAAAGAATCCTATTTTCTTAAGCACTCAAGTTGTTGTTTTTTTTTAAAGTTTTCACGAGGCCAATGAGTACTCCAAGCCTAGCTGAAGAAGTCAGTGTACCCAGATTAATTTGCTCCCCAGCCAAAGTCCTGCTTTAGGCCCTTGAAGTGAAGCTGCTGCACCTCTGCGTATAGGCTGCTGTCAGGGCTTCATCTGCACTGCAAACCACTGACTCGCCTGGGAGACCAATCAACAGCTTGCCCTCCGTCATGCTGCAGCCACGGGCTGACAGTGCTTACAACCCAGCAGTATTGAGGTAGTACACCATATGCATAGAAACCTGTGTCAGTTCTGCAGATGCTTCAACATGTGGGCAAAATCCTTTCGCTGCTGATAAAAGTTGATGTCAAAGAAAGTTCCCTCTTGATAAGTCAGTTCCTGCAGGAGCTTGCAGGCCCAGCGCGCGGGACTGCTAGTTTTGGCAGAACGTGGAGGAAACTACAATGATTTGTCAAATTTGCAGACAAGGTTGCACAGAATGTACAGGGATTGGTCGGATTTGTGTTAAATGTTGAATTTGGAGCATCAGAACTTCCTGGAGGTACTGAGAAGTAAATTACCTCAAACTTTTAAGACATTCAAAACATTCAAGATATTTTATTCAGCTTCATTTTCTTCACCCAATACTCATTGTTAATCCATCATTTATTTATTAATTAGACATTTATCTGTGATAAATGTCCTCATTCATTAGCCAGACATTGTCTGAGACAAATCAATCTAACGAACCTGTGACCAAAGTGGAAAATACAAAATTTTAACCCTAAAGTATGTCACACTACATTACCATGACATAACCATGCTGAGACTTAACCAACACACCCTCATATATCAACAACATACTGTATATAACCTATAAGATTCTTGAACATGGAGATGAATGTTCATTTTTTTCTGACTCTTAGTACAACTATAATTTGTACCTGCACCACTTTTCTTTGACTTGAATGAAACACTATATTTATTAAATGTACTGGATTCACAGGGAGGCGTTCAAGGCTGATGGCAGGCCTGGACTCTCACACTGGAATCTAGAGTTTGAATCCAGATTGTGGTTATGTACAGGCAACAAAAATACTTTGGTTAATGAACACTTGTGTTTGGGTACCTGTTAATAAAAGAATCAGTTTGCATAATGCATTTTTTCTTTTAGATTTGTGCATGGGCTCACATTTTCCATATTGAACTCGTGCTGCCTGTCCACAAAGCCTATTTTATCACTTTACAAGCTCCTGTTTTACATGAAAGGACAGACTAGGCTATCTGTCATTGACTTCCAAAACTGCATACATGACTATTGTCATTCAGTTGGACCAACAGACAAACACGTTCATAACATTGGGAAACATTGCAGTTCGGTTTGGCAAAAAAAAGAAAAAGAAAAAAAAAACATACTTTGGGTTGGCATAAGAATATTAGTTAGATACGTTCCAACAAGTTCTCACTCCCAACTTGACAAATACAGCAGCTTGGTCATTAAGGCTGGGCAATATGACAATACTACAATTATTTATTTTACATGCTTTTTCACACTACCCGCTAAGTTCTCTGTCAGTGACTGTACAGTTAATATATTGAAATATTAAAGGTAGGATATTTTTTTTGTTTTTATTTAGAGTCATCTTCACTGAAGCCAAATTGTTCCCAAACTCTTCATTCTTGGCCATAAGCATTGGGTCACTGACTAGGCTTTTGGAGTGAGAACTGTCTGTAAGTTCAGTTTCATATGTTACTTAAGTTATCCCAGATTTAAGACACGAGTTAAGTGTCCTTTGCAAATTTACTTGCATACATGCATATCAATGTTGACTTATGGGACAGGACATACCCAATGGTCTACTGGGGGAAAGTTAGTCATCAAGGACTTGTGAGCACCTCAAAACCTGAACAAAAAGTACTTTCCGTTTGATGTTATGGCCTGTGAGCACACCTGCTTCAACACATTAATAGCCCATCTGTTCTTAAGTTGGATTAAAAAGAGTTTCTGATTTGACTACACACTTTTAATGCAGAGACAGAGGGATGATTTTAAGACAAAAAGAAACCATAAAAAAGGAGATGGGTATTAAAGAATAAAGGGAAGGTTAAGTGATACAACTGTTGCAAATATTGCAACACTCTTGACGTCTGATTTTGTTCTGTTTATGTTCCCTTGTATGTGCTATTGATTTTTCTTTTTTGTTTGACCATCTGAGTTGTTGAAGTTTTGTTTTTATCTTGTGCAGCCAGTGAGGTCAGCCCCAATGAGACCTGTTTCTCTCTCTCATCTCTCTCTCTCTCTCTCTCTCTCTATATATATATATTAAACAATGTTCAGCAGTATCATCTGTAATGACAGGATCCAAGCTTCAGTCATTGTGTTGCAGTTTTGTGCCAGTAAAATTTGCACATTATATAATGTCAGCTTTCATGTTCAAAGCATAATTTGTTATTTATCTACCTCAGCCATAATCTACCAAAGACATGCTGAAAAAGAAGTGCTTTGCACTGATCAGAAGCCAAATTTCCACCTTTGGAATATTGCTTTACCTTGGGAGCACTTTGCCCTAAGTAATCTGTTTGAGGTACTGTTATAATTTTCTTAACTTATCTAACAGAGCAATGACAGATTGTTATAATAATAGAAGACACAGATGAATGATATGCAACCTGCTCTTCCTCCTCCATTCTTTCTGTATCCCCTCTGGCTAACAACACACCAACATGCAAAAAAAATGGGAAAAAAGGTGATTTAAGCTGAAGCCAACTGACAGAATCAAGGATCTTATGGTAGTATGCAAGGATCAATAAAATATATTATGAAATATTGTAAATACATTGAAAAGGGAATACATTGTAGGATTCAAATTTGTTGGTGTGATTTTTCCCAAATAAATCAAACATCATTTTCTTGGTTCTTTCTCTATTTTATTGTGTTCATAGTTATTTGGCATGAATATGTGTTCTTCAAAATTTTGGAGGATGTTTTTTTTGTGCTATTCATTGCTGTTTTTTCAATAAATAAAAAAAATCAACACAAAAACTGCCTTTCACTCTGGAATGAATGAATGTCATTTGGCAGAGAGGCAGCACAGCTTTGCATGATTGGCTGTATTGCTGTCCTCTCACACTCCCACAGACATGCATTAGATTTGTCACCAGCATCCAAAGTCTTATCTAAACACTGCAAAGAATCTCTGAGTAAATTTCTCAGCTGGCAAACTTCAGCAGCAAAGAAGCAAGTTATTCTGCAAAAGGATCTTAACCTTTCGTTTATATGAACTAGGATTAGAATGCACTGCGAAATAAAGAGAGTGAATGATGTGATAACTTGGCTCATGAGAACATGCAGGCATTGGAACATTATTACCGCATAAGAGGACATGTTTATTTTATCCTTACTCGTTAGAGGAGAATGAAAGAAAATAGGCAAAACTTGAGTAATTGGCTTCAGAAGTTGCAGCTTTCCTGTCCTCCATTTCTGGGCTGAGAAGGAGAAACCTGTTATGCTTGTCAAATCATCCTGACTGTTACTGTGATGGCCAAAAAGAACGAAAATGGCCTCCATCTTATAAGACTAGGTGGGGGAATACAGGTTTAGTCATGTGTGAAACAACGTCTCGTAATTTAAGTGAAATATGTCAGCCTGGCAGCTACCAAACTGACAATTATAAAATTCTGTTCTTACTTCACTAAATTGTAAAAAAGAAAAAAAAATTATATCACAAATTTTGACAACAAAAATAGGCCTAGACATTAAAATCTGTGTCAGAATACCTGTTTTCTTTTACTCCTCGTATTCTCCCAAGCATGGCACAAGGTCTGAAGCATGATCCAACAACTGCAGAATATGGTCATATATCACTGGTGTGACAGACATGAGTATGATTCATGTTCAAAGAATAAATTAGAATGTTACATTATTTTTGCTCATGAAAGGATTTAAAATAAGAAGAAAATATGAAGGAATATGAATGTAGATTATCTAAAGTAGAAAATAACAGTAGTTAGTTTCAAGGAGATAAAACAAAAATAAATTAAAGTGATTCTTAGGAGAAGTATTATAAAAACACCAGAGCACCATCTGTCATTTTTAATACAATATACAACAACTTAAACAGATGCACAAATGTTAGATCTATAGTTGCTGGACCACTAAAGAAGCCTGGAGGTCTAAGACTGCATCTGATTACTCTTGGCTGAGAAAAGTGTTTCTCACATTGATTTTTGGGTAAATTTTGGTAAAAATAATTTCAAACTATAGAAAATACGACTTTAGCAGAACTTTGGTTGAAACCATAACCAATAACTGATAGTATTAATCACTAATAAATGAAATAAAATATAAATCAGTCTTAACCATACAAGGCTCATCAGACCTCCACTGATTATGCAAATACACCCAGGTTCATTTTATTTTATTTTAATTATTTCTATGGAGCTTAACAAATGTTGTATCATCTTTAAAATCAATATGGATTTTATGCCTCCTCCAAATGTTTTTCTCTGACTTTCTCACACAGAGCATGTGTTTGCATTTAAAAACATTTGGCTTATTTTACAAACATTCAGGCTGGATAAGAAGACAAGCCAATCCAAACAGCAAGCTGTAATCCCAGTAAACAATAGCAGGTATTGTGGTGAAATCTCTTTAACTAAACTCACATTTAATTGCGCTAAGTTTCCCTTTAATACCCTGTGATGAGTAATCATTGGTTTGCACCATTGCCAAGCACACAGAATGTCAAAATTCTGGTGTGCGTCATCAGAAATACGCAATTTCCCAAAACTGACTAGCTGTTGTCATTCAGTAATTGGCAGGCAGTGACTCCAACTGTTCAACTTTAAGAGCTGTAGCTCAAATTGCCTTTTTTTGTGAATCCGTCTTCACCATAACAACTCCAAATGTTGTAAAGAAAATTCTGTCACAGCAAGTTATCCTTGGTGAAATGGCCATATGCAAGAACCTAAGCTAGACACATTAGGCAGCACAAAATGAAGCCGTCTTCAATGTTCAATAAATCCTTTGGGGGGAAATTTAAAGTTCAATTCTGCACTTGGCAGCCAGATAGACTACATCTGAGTTACTCGCTGTTCAGCAGGAGATAAACAACTAGGCTAGAGAACATGAGCAGGTGCTGCAGCCTAACATTACATCCCAACACCCCTGGCACTGTCACCCGCAACCATGCTCCTTACACCTCCACAGCATATGTACTGTACAAAGCACAGACCTCAACAGACTGATTTCACCTCCAAATAAGAAGAAGAATTGTGTGGGTGCATTTACCATTCACCAAAAATACAATTTATTTCATGCAAGTAATCTTTTTTTTTTTTTTTAAAGGAAGGAAGGATGGAGGGAGGAAGAAAATTGAAGCATCTTTTTGTCATGTATTGCACGCATTTGTCACAAAGAGAAAAAAAAGAAATGTGTTGTTACATAAAAAAAAAAAAAAATCAAAAAAAAAATCAAAGCGTCTCGGACATATGAACTCAATATCAAATCTCTAGTGACCCAGCAGTTTGGATCTTTTATGAGTTCAGTTGCAATGCAATGCAATTGTGCAACAACGGTATGAGAGATTTTTAGTGATTTTTAGAGATTTTTAATGTACATGCAATGGCAATTTGTGCATATTAATATAAAATTCTCGTGTTTATTCAGTATTTTCCCACAACCTTTTCATAAAAGGTTAGCATGGTCTTTATATTTTAATGAGCATGCTTTACTGCAGCAGCATTCAGGAGAAAATATGGCTGTAAATAACTTCACTGCTATGACCTCTCCAGACATATTTACAATTATAGAATTTCACATCCTATAATATTGTAAGAAAAATACAGTTTACATTTACTCTGTTTTCATGCAAGTCACACAAGAGGGAAAAACTGGAGATAAGACGTGATGCTTCAGCTTCCCTCATAGAACAGATTTGCCTCCCATATGTCTAGGGAGGACAAAAGAGAGGCAAAGAGAACCTTCAGCAGGGATACAGGAAACAGATGAAATGTTGAGATCTTAAACATCTAAAGAAATAGGCTCAAATCCAAAAACAGAGCTTTAGAGTTGTGGGGTGGAAGTAAACAAGCAAAAAAAAACGTACTGGCACGGAACTGAGGTGTGGGGTGTGTTGAAGGAACAGATAGAATACTTAAAGCCAATGGAGGAAGACAGTCGTATGTAATTACAGATTTTCTCATTTAGGACCTCGATGCATCGGGAGAGAAGAGAAAGAGAGTTGAGATCAGAATGAACAGGGATAGAGTGAGACCTTTATTTCACGAGCACTAGACACACGAGGTGAGAGAAAGAATGAGAGACCTTTAATTAGACAAGATCGACAGTGAGAGGTTGTGAAGTCCAATTAGGTATGTTTGGGAAAAAAACAGTTTTGAAAGTAAGATCCCTGAACTGAATGAGAGACTTCATTATAGCTGTAAGAAGGCGAGGGATGGATGGTGTATTTTTAATCACCATGGGCGACAGTTCAGATAACAAGTGATTAGTTCTTGTGTCCGTTTCATTAGCAAATGAACTTCCTGTCAATTTAATTTTCATGATACCGAGAGTCCTAATTTTATACCACAGCAGATCAAGTTTAGTGACCTTGTAAAGTGACAGTCTCATCGAACAAAAGCAGGTATTTTCATTCAGGTATTGTCTGCACACATTTGGAAATTGAATGGCTCTCTTTGCCGCCTGTGGTAACAAAATATGAGGGGGAGCACATTAAAGGGAAATGTCGATACAAATTGTGCAATTTGGTATTGAATATTATGTTGTCCACTTCACTCAAATGGCTCCAGTTCTGTGTTGTTTCTTGAACTTTATCTGAGAAAGGCACAGCAAAAATGTCAACACAGGTATCAACACAAAACCCTCGCCTATTTCTGTACAAACCCCCCAAATAGTATCCACTGAATATGTTGTCCATGATCATAATCATTTAATGGAAAATTTTATTGGGGAAAAAACAAACATGTCATTGCAAATATAAAAAGGTTGCAGAACTCCTGTAATGTGTTCACTATTGGGGAAATCTCACTGACGAAAACCGGAGTTTTTATTCTTAATAGAGTGTCTCGGGACCTCGAAGTGTTGCTGTCACATAGATCTTTGAAACAGTGATACCAGCCTATTCTACGAGCAGTACGTAAGCTAGTGCCTACTTCTCTGCATTTACAGAGCTGACTCATCCTGCCATGAGCACACTGCTCCCATGGCTCCATTCAGTATTGTGCGTGTGCCGTGTCCCACTCAACCTCACTGAACACACACGTCTCGTTCAACAACAAAACGTTTCTGCACGTTTTACTTTTTCATTTACATTTCACAGTCTCAACTTTGCAGGTGCTGGAAAGGTCTCATCCTTTGAGGGAGGACATAAATATGTGCATTTGATGGCATGAAACCAAGAAAACAAAATGCACACATGGATGTACATTTGGAAGGCACTAGAGTATCACCTAAATGTGTGGGTTGCTGGGCAACAGCATGTTCTTGATGTCTCTTTATTGTTTTTCATATTCTGTCTTGTTATATGGCCACTTCAGCAACGGTTTGATGTTGAAATCGGAGTCAAACAATTTTGGAGCTCTTTGGGTTTGTATCTTTCATGTTTTCTAATATATTTGTCATTTTTCAGGATATTTTCCCCCATTCAAATCAATGGAAGGAATGTACAACGTTAGTTAGATGTGTTAAGCAGTAGAATTGTTTCTCTTCATCTTCCTCCATGTAACTATTTAGGCAAACAGACACGTTTTGCGCTCTGAGTTTCAAAGTGACAGAAGTGCAACCCAAATGGCCCATCGACTCCAAAAATCTCAGAAGCAAATCAGATAAAGGGACTATATTTAGCTTCTCATATCTTCCATATTTCTGACACCGCAGACAGATATTTTACAGCAACCTATTCTGCAAAGTCTCCTCTCATGGTGAAAAAAAAATGCTGATAGCTTGAGAAGTGCTTTTCAGCTTGATTTCAGTTAAGTGTACTGCAGGCTTCATTTGTGCCAAAATAAAAGATGTCAGGCTGAGCGTTGCTTTACCTACACCCACAATTCAACTCTCACAAGTACACAGCTGTGCTTGGGCTCAGCCTTCAGCTGCTGGTTTACCTTTATTCTGACAAAGACAAAGTCAAAGACACCTCGACTCCTGTAGCCTAAGTCCCTACACTACAGCTATTATTTTAACACATTTCATTGCTTACATTTTATTTTGCTCCCTTTATCATCTCTGTCACTCCCTCAGCTGGTTAGCAATGCAGTTTCCTTCCTAGCCATTTATCAAACTGTTCATCAACCAGCTATACATAAAGCAATACAGCCCAACTTCAAGAAATACAGTTTAGCTCAGCAACAACTTGTCAGCCAGCAATCCGATCTAATGTTTTAAAAAATCAGAAATGATTCTCTAGTCTCTCTCTCTCCATTTAGAACATAATTAAAAAAAAAAAGCTTTCTCGCCATTAAATTATTCTAATGCTAATTAACAAAATCATGCAGAAAATGGCTGCAGCGCCGCACATCTACCGCAATGTCCTTGAAACCAGTCCTAAGCAACTGGCTGCAGCACCAGAAATACATTTCCGATCACTGGACCAGAAGTAAACAGCTGACTACACAACTGGGGAAAAAAAACAACAACAAAAAAAAAAAACAAGCAGCAATGAGACCAGAAATAAATGACTGACCCACAGAGCTGGAACTCAACTGGTGATCACAGCAGTGCAGAAAGATGACCAATTACTGTATCAAGCGGTGAACAGGCAAAGCTCCAAGGGTTTGACATCCGCGTGCTGAGTATGTATTCCCCTCAACAAGCTGGTGCCCTTTCGGCTCCCTCTTAAAAGACCTGGTTGCTGTGAATTTGCTGTCTACACTGACTGTCCCTGAGGAGCTGGGTCAGTTTCTCATAAAGGTTACATTCTGTCACTTCAGGGGCGGGGGTCAGCTATTCATGAGGATTACAATCATTACTGTACAGTAGGAGTGAGTGTGTGTGTGATGATGGACCAATAAAATGTCCAAACAGGTAGCTCTGCAAAGTGGGAATACAATACATGTGACTATATAAAATACGTAAGTCTTTTTTTTTTTTTTTTACACTTTATGGAAATAACATCAATTTGTTGACATACTGACTCCTCTTTAAGGGAAATTGTACTGTAATCAGTACAATTATTAATACCAAGCAAATAACATGTAAATGGATCTGAATAAATTGATAATGTGCACTTTGCTATGTAATATTGATCCCAACTGAATGCACATCTCAGCACAGATAGAGGTAGTCGATAAATGTTGGCTGCGCTTGGTAAAGTGTACAAAAATGGTTTAATCCAGACCCTCCTGCTCATTTCATTCAGTTTCAGACAGCTATAATTCACAAGTTATGTTAAAATATGGCACATTCAAGCTCATTTGATTATGAAAAAAAATAAATCAGTGTAGTGCTTAAACATTACAGTACGTTTGTTATGAGATTGGTGAGTGCAAATTTGGCAATAAAACTCCCAGTGATATATTGGTTTGCTGCAACCAACTAAAGTCTTACAGAGATAATAAGGTGTTAGGATATTGTGCAAAAGAAATTATTTGGATCTGCTCATGTGACAGTTGGATTCCACCTTTCAGCAACGTCCGCTCATTGTCTGCTAAATGTCAGGGATGTCTCTATTCTGCATGAGATTCCACTGACACCTAAAACTAAATACCCTCAGAGAGCAGGAGACACACAAAACAAAAAAGGAAGTGCAACATGTCCCTCCTGGAAGAAAGTGAACCATAGCCAATTATTCCATCACCCAGAGGCATCTAAAAGCTGACGGACTGTGTGAGGAAGGTTATTAGTTTTAAGTATCAGATGATTAGGCTGTGAACTCAAGAACTATTAAAAAGACTAATGGAAGAAGAAAAGTTAATATTCCTCTGAATATTCCCTTACTTTTTTAGGCAAACGGAGTCATAGAAATCATTCAAATGTTGAAACGGTTCTCTCCGTCAAACACCTGAACTCCCTTTCACACTGCAGTCAATGCACCAGGCATGATAATATACTGTAGGTGGTGAGAACTGCACTTCTGTTCTCTACATTAGATTCATATTAACTTTAAACTGAGAATTTAAGTTCCTGGGGGTTACTCTGATGCTATGATTCTACTTTCCAAGAAAAAAAAATCCTAATTAGACTTAATATTTAATTACAATTCAAGGCCTGTAAAATATAACAAGGCAAGACTATCTTCCAACAACAGACTGTAATGCCTTCAGGCCTTTTTAGTGTCTACACATAGCTCTTGTTTAACATTTCATTTACCGCAAGATTTCATCTGCTATTACAGAGGACTTTGCATTTGTCCTGCTATTTTATTTTAATCTTAATGAATGAACACACTGTGCCCTTTAATCCTCGTTCATTTGATCAATATTATATGGAATAATGTTTATCAACCCATTTTTTTTTTATCTATCTTGGTAGCTTACTTTGGCCTTTTCTGCGGTTATTCATTGCAGCTCGTCTTCCTCATAGTATTGAGAGCAACACATCTTCCAAACTATCATGCAATCATTTTATTTTACATTCTGATCTCTACCTTTTTCTGCAGCTGTGCTTGATGAACAACCCACTGGCCCAAGTAACTGTTTATTGACTTGTCACACTATAGAGTTCTTCTGCTCCTCATGGTGAAAATGCTACTGTAGTTGTGTGAGAGACGTAAGTTGCTGGCTTGCACGCGTCTCCACCCAGGTGCCACAGTGTGTAAATGCAATGATCAATTTGAAATGGTGGGTGGTTACATAAACTGTCCCGTGACCATGAATCTGAACTTCTTTCCCTGCAGGTTTCCACATGGGCAAGATAATATTTGCTCACGTATTCTGTGTCCCTGTGGCAATAGCAGCTAAAAAGGCCTTTAAAATGGGCCTATTTGGGTTTGAAAGCATGTACACAGCTTCTGTGTGCCTGCCTACTGCAGATTTGCCAAGTTGCATATCAATGATATGCCTTTTATTGTTTTGGGATAGTTTTCACTTACTCACATTAAAGGAAAAAAAAAATCAGGCCTTAATGAAACACCATGAATTTTATAACCATGGATGCGTGTTTGTAATAGATTTGGCAGGAGTTCTAACAGTAATGGAAATTCAAGTGGACTCTTGAGAAAAAGAAAACTCCCACCCCGACCTCTGATGTTGAGAGGCTTTATTAGTTATTGCAGGTACTAGTACATATTATATTATGAATGCACAGCTTAGGCTGCTAATGGAAAATAATCTGAGAGAAGGGACAAACTGCCGGGTAGTTGAAACATTTGAAGACATCCATGTATGCTAAACACATCTTAGGCAAATGGAAACCATACTTATTCGATTTGGACCAGTAATAGTGGCTTATTAGATTACTGTGTAAATGTCATGTTTATGAGGGTTATAGATATTAATGGAAATCATTAAAGGTGTATCCATTAAGAGATCCAAAGAGATGGTGAGCAAGGTCTCCTGTGCTAGCAGAGAGCTTGTGTTCAGAATACAATGTGCTGCTGATATAATCTCAAATCAGATCTGCACTGGCCCAGAATGAGTATGTGGGTGGTTCGCATTAATCTAAGTGAATATTTCGTACCCAGAAAGTATTTGGACAATAACATACTGTTTGATATTTTGGCTCCATTCTGTATCTACTTCAAATGTTCAATGAGATAATGCTAATTGGGTTAGTTGGTTTTAATTTTAGAGGGTCTTCAAATTCAAATTAATATTAAATGAAGCACTCTTTTCCTTTTATTTTACTGTTGGAGCCATTATGTGCATACGGTGCCCAGAGACACAAGTGTCTCACCATGAACAAGGGGCTTGTCGTGAGCAGAGGCCAGCAGCAATGAATAAGCCACTCACCTGTTCTGCCCGACAGCCAACTCCACTCTGCACTGCACTGCCAAGCTACACCACAACCAGCTGGTAGCAATCTTCAATTACAACACCTGAGCCGCTTTAGCTCATCAGCCCCGACCCTGAAAAGCCAGCAGGTGCATGAGGGAAAGGTGCGAGGGGGGGAGGCTCACTGGTGTCTGTAGAGAAGGCTTGGTTCACGTCAAATGAAATAGAGTTGTTTTATTGATTTGCTGTTGTGTAGATGTTTGTTCCCTGTATGCGGAAACTGGAGATGCAAAATGAGAAATGGAGCAACAGGCTGTCCAATGAATGAATGATGGAAACACAATGTGTCCCTCATCACAGCTTTTAAGAATGATGGATGTGCAGAATACTTTGTTAAAACTGTTGATGTTTTAATTTTCTTTCCATTAAAGTCATAAAGCATTTATGTAATATCAATTTGCAGCTTATGGGGTTGTAATAATAACTCTAACATAATGCATTTCCATTAATTTCCATTTTGTATCCGCCATTGATGTGAGAATTCTCATCATGTAGCAAATATCACATTTTGGGTTTTATTGTCCATAAATGTATGTCAGTAGACTATCTACATTGTGATGGTCCATAAATAATAATGGCATGACTGAACAAACTAAAAGAAAAAAAAACCTTCAAGAAACAGACCAAAAGTCAAGGCATTCTTTGAAAAGCAACATGCATGGGAAGAATATTAAAGCTGTTCGGTGCGCAGTATGTAATCGCATGAGACAATGTCTGCCCTGTTATCTGACCAATTACTTTTCACATCATTAAAGCAAAGAATGAAGTGTAACCACTGTGCACTAAATAGATGTTTTTATATTGATGCTCTTGATTATAGTAAACCCTCTGTCCTTCAACCTCCCAGTCATTATTATATGTGATTCTTTGTAAAATAAATCATTACAGCAAACTCAGATTCAATCTCACTCAGTGCGGTTGCATCATACAGAGTCCTTGATCTAAACATTAGTGTGTTGTGTTGTTTGAATGACTTCACACTCCGAGCTCCTGCCTCTGTTTGGACAAGGATTTATTGAAGTGAAGAAAACTGAAACGTAGTTTCTGATATTTTCATACATGGACATAGAATGTTAAATGGCTGGATTCTGTTGACTATTGAAGGGTTTGGAGTTTTGGCAGATTTGGCAGGAAGTGTATCTGTCTTCTGGTTTATGATAAATTCGTTTAGTTTATATCTTCAGATGGTCAAATCCTTCACCCTACAGATGGCTCGAATGAATTGTCTTTAAAATAGAGGGTCTGATACTGTGAAATATTACATGCATTGCAATGTCTAAGACTATATGCATCTTAAATTGTTCTTAAATCAGCAATAATGATGCCATGAGTCTGTTGTTGAGGGGTTGTTGCTCAATTACAAAAGGTCTGTCAGTGCAAATGGATAGCTTATAGGTAATTCAGTAATGAACAATAGTGTGATCAGGAGGGGCTCGATAGAGTGTTAAATGAGTAATGCAAAGCTTCACAGACTCAGATGAGTAAGGACAGCCTCCATCGACTGTTTTCAGTGGCTGCTTATACACAAACTCTATTTTTCCTTAGTTTTTAACACGTGTGAAAGCAGCTGTTGGCAAAGATTAAATTAATAATGATGTATATGAAACATGCAGTGCACTTCTCAAGAGTGTGTATTCACTTAAAGTCGATGTCCTTTAATGATGATTCACTTAAATTCAACTCATTAATTTTAATGCAGTAAAAACATCCTCGGTTAATGCTGCACTTCAATATGAATTGTTTATTGTGATCAGACTTCATCAGATTCATAGAAATTAGTGATTCCAGCTTTTATGAAGGGTTCAGTTATTTGAACTTACCTCATTTATTTATTTTTTATTTTTTGGGGGGGGGGGATGACTTTATTAAATAGTACAGCTGGAAATGTGGCAATAAACACAATTCTGATTCTGATTTCTGACCTATAGCTCCATAATCTTAGCTGTAAGCTATGAGCAACAGGCAGGTGAACAGGTTCTCTTTGTCTGCACATTTGTGTTCACTGCAGTCTCTGAATGAAGTCAGCACTTAGCAGAGACTCTGTTTTTTTCCTGTTTTCCTCCAGTGTTTTTTTATCCCCTCTCTTCTTGGTATGTTCATGAAGTAAAACACTTCCCCCCTCCATTCAGCAGTTAAGTAAGAGAGAATGCATGTACATTAGAGGGGATTACTGCACTTCCACATCTTGCTGCTGCAGAGGTTGAAATACAAGAGTAAAGATAAATCCAATTTTAAATGCCAAAAGGTGAAAAAAATAAACTCTTTTCTCTCCTCTCGCTGGTAAACACTGTCATATTTGCAGTGGCTCCTGGTGTTTTTATCTCCAGAAGCTCTCTCTTACAATTTACCAGAGGTGGGAAGGAACAAAGTGCAAATACTTTGATACTGCTGTTACTGTAATTAGAAAATGCGTGCTATGAGTTTTTTTGTTTTTTTCTTATCCACTTTGTTATTCATGATGGTCGTTCACACAGGATACATTCATTCCCCGTGAATAGCAGCAATATAAGTTGAAACAAAGTATCAAATTGATATTTTATTGTTGTTATATTAATACAGCATAAGGTTCAGTTCATTTCCGGCTATATCCTTAAAAAAATGCCAACTTTTTCACTTTACCTTACCTTTTCACCAGTTTTTATTGATATTATGTAGATGTTAATCCAACCTAGTCTCACCAAATGACAAATGAATAAGACACGAATGTCTTAATCCATTTCATGTATTGTCCCAAACCATTGTAGTCCACTCATAAAGCAGAATGGAGTGGCAGCTGTCAAGTTGTGTGTAGGTTAACGTATGAGCACAAGTCATGTAACCTTAAGCAAATTTATTTTTAAAACCATTTCTGCATTCATATGCAGATATCTGTTTGTAGAGATTACATTCACATAGAAATGACCTTGAATGGATAAGCAAAAAGCTTCTGTGTGCGACGTTCCTCCAGTACTTTAAAGGTGCACACATAAGGATGCAGAGATGGATTTATCACTCTTGCATTTTCCTCCTCCTGTGAGATAACTGTGACAATGTCTTGAACATTTTTTTGCTTATTTGAGTGCAGAGCGGCCTTGAAAAGCATCCCAGTAACAAGGCAGCGTCTGATCTATGTTAAATTTGTATTTACAGTAATAATACACATGGATTCCATTCATCAGTATAGCAACCGTAGCGCATGCATTTCGAAACATAGCTCCCAGGTGCATGCTTTATTATATAGAGAGCAGATGTAGCTTGAAGAAACATTGCTATTTGAAAGTATTTAATTGGAGACTGCAGTTCAAGACAGCCAGCCCTGCCGCTGGCTTTATTCTAATTGCCAGCAGCAATGCACTTAATGAAGCGAGTGTTGAAGAGTGTGGATGAAAGAGTGAGAGTGACCAGGTTTCCAAGGCAACAGCAGCGGTAGCCGAGTAGTGTTTTCATCTTGAGGAAAAGGCTAAAGGAGAGCTGTGTTTCCCTGCAGTGCTTCTTGTAGCTCTATAATGAAAAGATATATACAGTAATAGACATATTTGTGGAAATTGTTGCAGGGATGAAAAATGTATGCAAACCTGTCCTCTAAACAGCCAGAGGAACAGTTTTCCTCCAAACATCAGAATTAGACCTGTGTAGGACATTGCTGAAGTACAATACAGTGTATCAGCTGGAAAGTAACTCTGCAGGGAGAGAGCTTTGAAAGATTTGTGTTTATTGTGTAGATTAGGCTAGCCTTTTTTTGTCCTGCTTATCTTACATATCTATATTAATGCAATATCTTTGGTGTCCAGAACATGTGTATTTGCAATATCTCAACCAGAGATGCCCATCATTACCCCTGCAGCACAGCTCTGTAAACTCACCCAGGTCCGATAGCCCCAGCACAGCAAGATTTGAGATTTGTTTTCGTTTTCTTTATTTTTTTGTTTGTGTGTTAGTTTGTTTTCTTTCTTTTTCTTCTTCTTCTTTTTTTTGTGCACTCCTGCCTCCTGGTTGTGGTCAGGCTTGCTTATTATCAAATATAATGTATAAAGAAATTGTTCTCTCCCTCTTTTGCCAATGGTCTGCATCGTGTGTTTCAAAGTAGGACACACTATGCCCAGCAGCAAAAGAGAAACAGAGGCCGAGTGTAACCGATGTGTTGTATGAGCCTAGTGGTCAGTAATGGATGAAATAAAGCAAAAAAAAGCTTGCTAAAGGGGGTGTCTCAAAATCCCCAATGATTCAGGGAAGGTTTCTTCACCTATAGGAACATTATGACTTATTGTGAACCATGATTATGACTGTACACAGAACTGGCAAGTTCATCTGGGAAAGACACTGGAGAGTTTAAACAAGCCAGGGTCTGACCTTGGTATAGACTATCAAGTTGTCAGACCTAATTGGTAGTCTGCCAGTACCTAAAATGAAAATGTGAGAATTCTGCCACAGCTACGGTATGTTCAAGGTGCCATTTAACTATGTTATTTTTTGCACATAGATTTAAATTAGTTTTAGAATTTTGTTGTCAGTTTTACTCCAATTATTTTCAACAAAAATGAAACACATTTTAGTTTTAGTCTGAATTTGTTTTCATATCTTGTCTCATTTTGTTTTACTGGATTGTGGATTGCTTTAGTCCCTATCTGTTTATTCCCCAAAACACAATATCAAATAGCACTGCTGACAAAGAGAACTTCTGGATTTTTTTTTTTTTTTCAGTTGGTGAAGGATACCGTTTTACCAATTAAGAGCTTTGGACTACAGTGTTTGATTATTATACGATTTTGCATTTAATTGGTAATTAGTTCATTTGTCAATCATGTGTCTTTCAAATTAAATCAAATCAAATGTCTTTGTTTTTTTTCCTTCATAATCATACTTTTTTATCTGAATTTGTAATAGTGTAGTTATGTATTTCCTTAAAATTTGTAGCATTAATTAAATTTAGGGAATAATGAATGAAACCATTTGTACACACATTCACCACACTGACATCCTCCAGATACAAGGAACTTCTTACAGCTTTACCACAGAATATAATCACTGGCTGCTGAAAGCCGTTTGAGCAAACACTAAGTGTTTTTTCTTTATCTGCAGAAGAGCGAATAATATAGCGAGCGAGTAATATAGGTGGTTTATCATTATGAGATATTATACTTTCATTTGCTGACATGTGTCACATCTGGCTGCAATTTGTGTTTGCAAGATAGTGTAATTGCAGTAGCTTATAAATTGGCTTAAACAAGCTGCTACCTAGTCCCAGTTGAAGGATATTTCTTTGTCACAGAGGAAAGAATAGCTAAAATATAATACTTAAAACAAGCTCAAGTTACCCAGGTGATGCCAACATAATACACTGCAAAACGCATATGATCGCAAATATAAGTCAGACTGCTCATGACATATGTATGGAATTACTGACCCAATTTGATATCTTCAATTTGTCATCTTCCTGGCCCCATCTTTATTGCGTTATGAATTACCACATGGTCTTCAGTTTCCCTCACCCAAGCCTAAGTGAATCTGTTGAATAAAAAGACACTGCCATGTGTCAAAAAGCAGATAATAACCATAATACTGAGAAAGCACATCTCTCAAGTAAAAGGGTCTTCAGCAGAACATAGGCACATTAATAATTTATGGATAGAGAGCCAGCACTACGTGGAGATTTTGAGAAGCCCAGAGCCTGCCACAGGAGAAATTTCCAGCAGCAAATAGGTCTTGAAGGTGCCAGTTATGTCATCTTTCACTACAAGAGTGAAATGAAATGCCGAGCAGGTCTAAATTTGAAATTGAGCCATTTACCTTGAATTGCAATTCCGAGGAGATTAGAAATGCTGTAATGTCTAAGCAACTGAGACCACAAATAATCTGTAAATGGTAAAAAAAAAAAAAGAAAAAAAAAGTGCCTTTTAGCCTAAATCATTTAAAACGTATTTAATGTAACAATAAACTGTTTGGACAAGTAGTCCTTCACCTACCAGCATACTAAACTACTTTCTACTTTACCCCTTGTTATTTCAATGCAGACTTTACAGCAGCATCTAGCAGTCTAGCAGTCACTGTGCTGCAGTTCATAGCAAACAGTGTCAAAAACCTGGACATTTTTTTGCTGTTTTTTTCACTTGACAAAATGATGTGCTGTGCACAGCAGGCTAGCTGCCCCAGCTGTCAGGTTACCTACTATTGATAATATTGGCTGTCTCTCTCCTTCGGAAACAGGGGAGGCTAAAATTAGCAGCAAGTTAAGCATGGCCTCAGAGCTGATAAACTCAGTGAAGCAACTCATGTGATTTCCTTTTACAAGCAGTTTTGTAGGAGAACTTTGAAGTGGAACAATTATGTCTCTGCAAGCTCTTGAAACTGTCAGAACTCCACCTTCCTGCATGGCACTAATTATAACAACAACAATAATAATAATAATAATAATAATAATAATATTGTCATAATAGTTGGTATTATATTATTTGAATTAATGAAATTGAATGTCATTCACAGGTTTATGTGAACTAGGTAGGTATGTTTGTACTGATAATGCTTATATTGCATTGTATGTTGTATTTGGATCATATATGGTGGCGTAGCCCCCCACCCCTGTTCAGCAATGGTGGTTCCAATTTGACATAGATGCCTTCCTTTATTCCTCTCTCAAACCATCTGTCCTCTCATCCAAAATGTGTACATTGTTGTCATCAAATGAGTGTCCCTTGTCCATTAGAGAGGGGATACTGTAACCACCCATAATAGTGCTTTTGAGTCAACCGTAAAAGTGTGATCTTAACGACTCTCACTGTGTTAGTGACCTCAAAGGAGTTTATATATTTGAAACTCCCCACCAGTCAGTTGGAACTGAGGAAGCCTCTTGTATGAGAGGTGAAACGTCTTCAAACCCTAAATAGTGGTCAAGTTGCTTTAGATTCAACCCTCAAGGAACATTTGATCCGAGACAGTGACCTCGCTGGAAAATGACATGCTTGTGGGAATGTATTTTCAGTAGAGAGGGCATTTCTGTTGAACCACTCTTTTCAGCCGGTGACAGGGGGTCGCCAGGATGGATCTCACCTCTGTGTGCCTCACAATAGTCAAACACACTCCGAGGATGCATCTGATAAATGGAACTTTTCAGGTTGTTGCATAGATGTATTGACATTTCTGATTTATTGGGTGTGCATGTGCAATCCAATGCATTCAAATAGATCTTAACTCTGTCGGAGTTGCATTTTTTTCCCTCTTTTTTTAGGCTGTAATCATTGCATTATACTAAAACTCTGAGAAAGCCAAATTAAAGCTTTATTGGCTGATATTGGTGTTTCACATGAGATATAGTCCAATCAGTATGAATGTAGTCTTTTTTTTTGTTACTAAACTGTAAAATGTTCTGCCCCTTTTGCATGTCCTTGTCACAAACGCTTGATAACCATATTTGAGGGATTGTTGTGAAAAATGTGTATCGATTGACCTATATATCAAAATTAGAGTTTTTTTTTTATACCTATTATTATTTTCAGCATCAATTGCCAGAATTTGGCTATTGATGGGGCTCCGGTCCAAATATTCTGTTTGGGGTTGAATATTGTCTTCTTAAATGTATAGATGTGTTGGTGTGTAGAGATGCCTCTATGTGCAGTGCTCCTCAAGGCACTCACTAGCAATATTTTGA
This sequence comes from Chaunax sp. Z400, assembly GCA_037577475.1. NCBI lineage: Eukaryota > Metazoa > Chordata > Actinopteri > Lophiiformes > Chaunacidae > Chaunax > Chaunax sp. Z400. The sequence goes on along the minus strand of CM075201.1, from coordinate 8,069,814 downwards.
ACACCTCAATTTAATTCCTCTTAAGCTGCTGTCTATCAAGACATGACTGCTGGTTGCTCAAGCATCAGCTCGGACGGTGAGTGACCTTTTGCTCCCTTGGTCCATCAAAGCCAAAAACTCATCAGACTGGACTGGAGCTGTGGCACGCAAAGGAAGACCACATCCTTCATACCTTAAAAGCACAGAGTTCCAGGATGGACCAAACATTGCAATTATACCCTGTGCTTGTCATTGCAAGTCATGTGCGATGAACTTTTGTACCACGACACACAGTAGCTCTTATGCTGTCAGAGGGCCTTGGGAATGGCATTTGACAAACTGCTGTAGAGGAGATCACAGTCAGCAACCTGCAACTACTGTAAATGCTGGGTGTGTAAGGGTTTCTTTTGCGGGCCATTGTTCTCATTGTGTGCGCCTGCTGCCCCCATTTTCCACTGAGCATTGTTCTTAAGTCTTATTCTTAAATCTTATTCTCACTTTTCAAATGCAGTTAATATTGTGTGATTTATTGGTATATATCAACATTTTATGCATGACTGGATCTAATGTTGAACTGAATGTGATACTGTATTTGGAATATATGATTTTATGAAGAAAAACAGTGATCATTAACACTTAGATACAGTTAACAGTGGTGATCCATTGTTGGGAAAACATTCCCTGTGCAATATTTTGATATATTTTTATATCTCCTCTAGTGTCATATTTTATATTTTTCTCCTCTGTTTATATTGTTCATATTTTTGTTTATTCTATTTTTGCTATCCACTGATCTGATCTGATCTGATCTTATACTCACTGTCACTTTTTGCCAGCATTTGCTGAGATAATGTGTAAAAAGAAACCATACAATTTTATATTACAAAGACATGCATCGATTTACGTATTTGTCATTCTCAGTGGCAGCTATGACTGAGGATGATGTTCTTAATGAGTGTAGATTAGCTGGCTTGCACAATGAACATTGTTCCAGAAGAGTTAATACCTACAGTTCTGCATGCCAATGCAGCTCAGCAGTCTTAAGGTGCCTATAGGATATGGGCTATTTTTGAAGTAAATATTATTGAGGTGCACTTGGCGGGTCCACTGTTGGAGCGCAGTGAAAGACATTTTTAAAGGCCTGAGTGCTGGATATCTCAACTGTTTAATTCTTGTGCCCTAGCCTTTTTTGCAGCATGGCTGTAGGGATGGCAATGTCATCATTAAAGTATGTATTTATGACATCTCATAGGTCCTTTTTCAGATCTTTGCTTGCCTAACATTTGATATAATATCATTAAATCTCACAAGACTTAATATGATAACTTTTGCTTGCAATATATATATATATATACCTTTATTCTGACACCAGTTTTAGAATGATTACTTTTACTTAATTTTGGTACTCATCTTTTATGGCTGACACTTTATTTTTCTTTATAATTAGTGTTGCAGCCTCGCATAGCCGCTAGTATGGCTATAAACTGCAGCTTTAGGCTGGTACTGATTTCTTGTCATTATCTTCCTGGATTTTGGAAGTGACCAGAGGTAGTTAATGAGAGCACTCTCTGACTTGACACTGATTGATGCACCTTTGCAGTGCTAAGAAAATATATGCATTGTATGCCATTTTAATAATCACACGGGACAAGATTCTTGTCATTTTAATATTCCAAGTGGAAAGAAAAGTCTGTTGTCTTAAAATTCATTATGCACAGAAACTGCAAGCGAAAATGAGTAAACTGGCACATACTCTAGTGCTATATTCTCTCTGATCATAAGAGACAATTATACAGTAAGACTACATTACAAATGCCTGACTCGTCTTGGGAACTGTTAACGAAAGAGGCCTTAAATTGTTTAATGACTCATGTTACATTACTGTAGTTCACACATTTTAAATAATATGGTATCTGTGCAACAGTGATTAAGACAATTAAGTTCACAGCTTCTGTGCCAATGATCAAACACAGCAGAAATACATAGAGCGTGAACATCCAGACATAGAAAGAGTCACTCTTTCACAGATTGCATTCAACCATGGCTTATTGTCCATTAAAAAATTAATCCTCTGTTCTGCAAAGGCACTTAGACATCTCAGATTTAACATCACAATGCAGCTTCCTTCCAAGTCCTGCATTTAATTTGTAGCAAAGACCAGCTCATCAGTGCTTTAAAAGTGCATGATGGTGTACCTCTCTTTTTGTTTTTGCAATTGAAGTAGTGAACACAGGTCCTGGGACTCACCTACTTCAAACCCTGGCATGCTTCCCTCTCAACATTCTAGGACTCCCTGACTTAGAAATGAGGCTCTGTTCCCAACATGACAAGAATACCAGTTCTCATTAATGAGTATGGGTCATAGAGTGAGATAAATTTTATGCAATATAGCTCCAAGGCTGAAAAACCTCTTAGAAAAATGCAACAACCAAACTGTTGTTAAGACTGAAAAGCGATGAATAATAATAGAAAACAAAGAAAACACTGACAGCATTCATTTTTTCCCTGAAGTGATTTTATTACAAAGTTCATGAGGACTTAACAGTATTACAAGAGAATTTGTCAACATGCGAAAACAGAACAAAGCAGAACACAGGAGTTTAACGAACTGGTAAGATAAGACAACCCACTGTTCACGATAAACAAAAACTGGTTAAGTCCTCAGGAGGTGGGAGCCGGTGAATGACTACAGTGCAGGCATAGAACGGCCACATTCACACTGACTCAGCAAAGGTCAATCCAACCAAGGCAAGATGTGCACATCTCAAGAAAACATGTTACAATTTTTATATGCCATCGGCTTTTCTCAGAACTTTTAGAAAGCTTCACTTGTATGTACATAAAACTGTACAAAACATGGCATCACAAGCATTTATCCTATATAAATATACCAACAATTAGGATAACAACACGATTCTCTCTTGCAAAGACATATTTTCAAGGCAATTGTCTTTGTTCTAGATGTACTGTGAAAAAAGATGAAATGATCAGTTAATTTCAGTTTGTTTGGGAGAGGGCCTTTTGAATATAAACCAGCACTGACATTTCAGAAAGTAAAATAAAAGAGTAAACAGTTTCTACCAATTATCTTTGGAATTCATGCTAAAACCATCGCCTGCCTGACAACATACTCAGGGTTGTGGAGATCTATGTACACTACACCACCAACAGGTTTCTTTATTTTTTTTCACACAACCAGTTTGTTACAAGTTTTGATCAGTAAGAAAAAAAAAATCCCTTGTCAATTTTAGTACAGCAATTTGTCCATCTGTCCACAGAAATGATCACCATACGATACACACTACAGAGAGGCAAAATATACTCAAGTGAATTCAACATTAAATCAATGTTAAGCACAAATTAAACATTATTCAACATACTTTTGAGTGTATTTAGGTGCTTCATGATGTCCCCTTTGATAAAGGAGAACTGTCCTGTGTTTGAGAGAGAAGTAAACACAGTTCATTCAGCATGAGTTCAAAAGAAAGGTCAAACCTGGTGATATATTGTTCACTGTTCCAGGTGGGGGGGGGGGAGTAGCGGGAGGTGATTATCGGCAGGAGTTCCACTCATTAAGAGAAGGGTGAAATAGGCCCCGGCTTGTTCTTATATTGCAGAGGACTTAAATCAAACTCCTGTCGCTCCATTCAGAGTTATCCTGTTTATTTCATTTACTGGTGATCTATACATTTCAGAGTCACTGAAGTGATACGCGTACTCAGGGTGGAATCCGCTAAGACTCAACGCCAGAGATGACTCGGGATGCAAAGCAGCTGTGAATTTGAATCGAGTGCAACCACTAAAATAGATAAAGTTGCGATTGAGGCTATGTGATACTGGTTTTATCACTCATTGCTGTTTTTTTCTTATATGTCATTAATTCCAGGTCAGTGATCTTACCCACAACTTTTGAGTTCGCGAGGCGGCTATCAGCTGCTCTGAGAGGGGTGCTGGGGGGAGCGGTTGGGGTTTAATCACAGTGTATCATGGCTGTTGTTGAAATTTCATTTCAGTCACTAAATGGCTTTGAAAATGGCATAATGTGCTTGCTCACCCTCAAGGCAGGCTGATCGCCCACCTTATTTAATCATGGCCATGTCCAGTAATTTCCATATGTTTCCAGTTTAATTATTCTAAACACAGTTTTCAATGGCAGCGTCATGAGGCCAGTGCTGATAAAAATACCCCTTTTAACTGATTGTAGCTCTGCGGGTGGATTTGCATTATCTGGTGGGTGCCATGTCCTGGGGGTGTGCTCACACATGCCCTGGCTCAGGACTCATTACTCACCCTAATTAGGAACTGTCCATTCTAGGCCCTTCCACCCTTACTCAGAGACACAATCTCACGATGGAAATCTGCTGCAGAGGTGAAAGGTATCTACAAATCTAATCAAATAAACGTTTAAATCAAAGACACCAGCTAGCTTTACAATGTTGCAAGGCAGGCTAGTGTTGTCATCATTAACATGCAATTAATGACCTTCAGACACGTCCTGCAGATTAACTTGGAAAATCTTTGTAAAGATAGCTGAAGCCCACGGGCATGCCCTATTTTTTCTTCTCTGTTCGTTTGCCAGAGGAGGGAAAATGCCTAATCATTTATGAAGCGTGTTGTCCTCAATACAAAGAAAATCATAATAAACAGGAGCTACAGCGAGCAGTCCGACAACCTGCTATCTAAACCTGTTTAGGCTCAATAAATGTCTGCATTTGTAGAGAGGTATCGACATAAAATCCAATATTAATTTAGAAATCCCTCACGCTATTGACAATACCAAGATATTTCTAAAACCGAGATATTGACTTGCAGTTCCACATTGGCTGTTAATTCATTTCAGTGCGTAGTGTAGAAGAATATCTCGTGAGATCGTTAAAACACAAAGTAGTCTCTAAGTAGAGCTCTCATGTAGTTTACATCAGACGTTAATTTCCATAAGTACTAAACCTCCGCAGTGGCTCTCCACACTCAAGTGCCCTTCTATGTAAACAACTTGACAGAAGTTGTTATGGAACATGAGGCGAAAGGGCTATGAGCTTTAGGGGAAAGGATTATAAGCTACACGTGGAGCCCGTCTGATTGTCACGACAGAGTAGAGCTTTTTAAAATGGATACGCTGGTATGATTCCATTTCAGGGTGAGTCACGAGGTTTTATATGAACAGCCAATCAGAATGTGACTAGTGTGTATATTCTGCATTTGGGCATTGTGACTCTGGGGTACTGTGGCCAAGTCAACCGTTTTCATGATGAACGATAGGTCACAGTGCTGAGAGTCAGTGGAACATAATGTCATTTTAAATGTTGCCACCCAGCTTTCTCCACCAGTGGCAGAGCTCAAGAGGGAGCAGAGAGGTAAAGGCCATTCTGCCATGATTAGGGGTCAAAGGTGTGTGTGTGATTGTATGGAGCGGATAAATGCCTATACCACGATATCGAGCTCCACTTCTGGAGATGGTTTCAATCAAGTCTAAAACAGCAGCAGCAAAGAAAAGCTTAAATATGCTAAAATTCTGAGGCATTTTCTTCAGCGTATGCCAGACAAAAATATATGTAGAACACGCCATTCATATGTATTTACAGCACTGTACATTAAGATAGACCGTTTCATTTGATAGTCAAAAGTTTTATGCCTTCTGATAGGGCGTGACTGGCTGTCTATTTAAATATATCAAATAATGGCACAAGAGCACTGATCACAACTTTCAATTTCAAGAGATCACTTCACAGAATGTGACTTGGCTAACTACAACGATAATTAGTTACTGCTAAAGTAGCAATTTCCATCGGTATTTCCTTTTGATCCGTTTGAATTGTATGCTTCAAGATTTTGTATGATAAAATGAGTGAGTGCACCATTAACCTTGTGAAATACTTAATAAATACACTAATAAATTAATAATTTAAGGAGGAGATGACAAAAAACAAGTGTTTCAAAATCACATGCCAGTGATTGAATGAATCACAGCCTATTATTAACTACAAAACGGGCATTGGCTTTAGCATGTGGACAGCCTGTTTCTCCTTCTGAACTGGGTTTATCTTTTGTGCACCAATTGGATGATGATATGCTTCACAGGTAAATTTCTCTTTTTGGAGTGTGGGCAGAAGGGGAGGAGGTGGGTGCGAACTCAGAGGCTACGCTCAGGGGCATCTCCTCAAGGGGACAGTCCTGACTGGCGTCGTGACCACTGTTGGAATAGGCACTGCGGGAGGGCGGGAGGCGCGATCGGTGCTCCTCGCCGCCCAGCCTGGCGCTCCCGTTTGCCAGGCGTCCCAGGCTCCCTCTCTCCTGGTAAGGCACGAAGGTGGAGAGTTTTGGAGGGTTCCTGGTCTTGCGCACGGGGGAGGGATGCCCGGGCATCCAGCAGGCGTCTGAATGTCCCAGTTCGCTGCACTCAGTTGTGCAGTTTCCGGTCATCGCCACGTCAGGGAGGGAGCGGATATCTGTGGGTGGGAGTGAGTAAAAAGCACCATCAGATAGCTTCACAGTCTGAATCAATCATTTAATCAGGTAAAAACCTTTGGATTAAAATTGTTTTTTCTCGGGTGATTTGGCCAAGAGGGTAGATAAACACTTTTACAACATTTAATATATTACAATTATACACATGCAACTGTTGCGCACTACAAATGAGTGAGCACAATATCGGTATAAAATGCGATACAAGATCAGGGACAAAAAAACTCTTATGATGCATAAAAAAAATTTATCTCAGAACGATTTAAGAATAACGACAACGGCCGAAAAGTATGATTTTTGTGATCCTTTAAAATTGACTTACATGCTACCATTGTAATCAACATTGACAGTTAAGATCTGTAGATTAAAAGCTTCAAACATTCAAAGGAAAGTCTAAAGGGCATTTTTGAACAGAAACGTTGTCATCTTAAACACCCCATGAAATCCACCCCCACCCGCTTGACGTCTTTGCAGCTGTTGCTAAGCAGTCTGCAGCAGTTGCTATGTAGCTGTTGCTATGCACTGTGCAACGGGCACTGCTGTGTGTGTAATCCTTGATGTGATACACTCAGGAGATGACTTGCTGTGTCTGTGTCATTTAGAAGTATCCAACAGCAGTTTGTCTGGTATGCTTTTAATGTATCACTAAGCATTCAACAGTATTGTATTGATTCTTATTATCTGTGATATATAGGCTGTGATTTTCGGCCAAACATATTTCAACATAAAATAAATAAACAAAATACTGTAAAAATGAACAAATGCCTACAGACAGACATCCTGTAGACATGCAGTGTTTGGTTACCAAGAGAATGGCTGTGTCCCTTTGAGCAAAACCATTGTTGAAAAAGCTATTGATTGGCAGTGCTAAAATGAGTTCTCTGCCCTTGATTATCTTCCATTTCCTTTTCAACTGTCCCCAATTAAATAAATGGGTCCATGACCCAGTGACCTCATTTTAACGTATAAACCGCAAGTGCTCCAAAATAAGTTTGCTTCAGCGATCGCTCAAGAGCACGCTGGGTTTCTGCAAGTAAAACTGCCATCAAGAGGCGATGCAGAATGTGCATCTGCAGCCCACCTGTTGACAAGATAAACATACAGGCCAGATTTAATGGAAATACCACTCAATTTATCTTTGTTATCCTTTCAGACTCTGACTAGGACAGCCAAATCAATGTCTGTTAGGACGAGAGCAGGGAACTAAGATCTGCGAGACTGCGCTGACACCCACGTGTAAACTTTTGATTGCCGTGATAAATGCATTACTGTAATGCCTCAAAGCTGTCCATGCCATTAAAGAACGAGTCCATCACTGATACTCTTGTCTTGTTTTGTGGCTACAGGACAGTGTGCGAAAGAGAGCAAATGTATTCATTGAGGAAGGGGAGAGCTCGGAGCAACACACAAGGATAGAAAGACGTGGCTGCAGGAATTAGAGGCTCATAGCCAGGGTTCACAGCTAATAGAAAAAGTGCTAGCTTGACAGTAAGCCTATGAGACATACCATCAGTATCGTATTCATTACCAGTGGCAAGATAATTATCCCACAAAATGTCAGACCGCTGAGGCCGGAAATACTGCATCTGGCCCACCAAGGTTTCAATCAATCAAAAACCGAAATGAGACAGCTCGTGTGATGGCAAGGATGACTAAACATTTGGAAGGGTTTTGTTCTCTGTTTCCATATTTATGTTTAAAAAATGAATTTCTCATGGGTAATCTACAAACTATTGTGCCATTGTTTAGTAAACAATCAATAGCTTGATCTATTGTTGCTGTTAATCTCATTGTTCCAATAATGCTAAATAGCTGTTTATGCTTTTTAACACATTTACTTTACAATTTGGCAATGATCTGTCCTTTTCATGCTTAATTGTGTCATTGTACCGAAATGACATATTCTTCTCCCTGTTTACTAGTCCATGTTTGCATGTCAATGATTCTTTTCAAATGAACGAACTACACTTTTATGCCTGATTTAGAAAGAAGAAACTGAGTTTGAAACTGGTGCAAAGTTTGAAAAAAGATGTGTGTGTGTGCACTGCCTCATGCACAATGATTGGAGTTTCATTCTCTCAGCCCCGCTTAGAGCATTGCCTGCATGCATCGCTGCAGTAAAATGGGCCCTTGCTACAAAAAGTGTTCATGGCAAGAGAGTTGGGAGAGGTGTGAGGAGCATGCTACCCAGGCACGAGCACAGTCATGTAGGCATCTACTCCAGAGGGATTTCACACTTGATTTAACCCTCTGCTCAACTTCCAGGAGGTTTATGCCACACCAAGCGTCTTTGTGCAAAATTTGGAGCAGCTGCACATCTAAAGATCAGAGTACAAGGGAAAAAAAAGGTTGATCTACCCAGGTTTTCTAAAACACTTGGCATGTTTAGGCATGTTTCTCTCCTTGAGAATTAGAAATTGCCATTACTTGCTGCATGTGAGAGGACTTGGTATGAATACATGCGCAGAGATCTCATACAAGAAGCAGAATAGGTCAATTTTTGTATATCATTTATCAGGGTCATAAAAGAAGGGATAAAAGACACAAAGGTTAATACTGATCGCCACAACCTCACAAACTGTCAGGCCAGTAATTAACTTTAAGTTGACTGTGTTTTTAAAAAGTCTAATTTGGACTTATGTAATGAAATGCCAACTAAAAGAAAACGTGTAAAGTAAAATAATACCATGCGCCAGTGACAGGTATTAAAGCAAATTCTGAACCGTGCTCATCCTCATCAACGACCATAAAATCAGAAATGACAACTAAATGCATCATCTAGCTTACCAAAGTCTGCTATATTTTTCGAACACTGTCAAATCACATATCACACGTCATCGAAAGAGGACATAGATGCTTTAAAACCAGGTATTTTAGTAGGTCATTACCTTGTCTGCTGGTGTTTCATCTAAATTGCACATGCATTTATTTTAAGTCACTTTGACATATTGTCTGTTCTTAACAGTCAATTTAACAAATGAGAGGTCTATATTCAACTGCAGCCCGTCATGCTTGAGTAATTGTTCCTACATGCTGTCATTAGCATTCTGTAGAGCATATAATTTCCAGTCACATGTCAGCTCAAAACAAATGTTCAACATGTAATAATAATAAATAGCTTATCGTGTAGTTGCTTGACAGAGTGTTATGAGTATTATCAGCATCATCACTGACCTTTCTGTCAAACTCAAATCAATCTCGAGGAAAAAAAAGAACAAAAATCAATATTTATGATTGTCCTTTTTTTTTGTGTGGCTTTCACTGTGGCTATTAGCCATCTGTAGCTGTAGTACCCACTTGCAGCGTGACAGAATACTGTCTGCTCTGAACATCAAGACACACTTCCACATTTGGCTGAAATGATCATTGTTTGAGTATTTGGTGGACAGGATGAAGCAAATGAGTCAACAGGGTGAAGTAGCAGCCAAAGGCACGGCAGGAAGATTTGAGTTTCCTACCCACTCAACCCTGTTTTCTCCTCTACTTTCACCTGAAATAAATCTGCCCGCTGTCTGGAGCAAACCCTTTAGAGTTTATAGTCTTGTATGTCATGGATGGAGAGCCAAGGTGGACAATTGAGAACAGATGGGCAAACCGCAGCACTATTATGCCAGTGGCTGGAATAGAATTTAGAGCTTGTGATCTGGTTTTGAGGAGCAATGACGTTTCTTGCTTTCTGCACAGAATTCGTTTCCACTAGACTCGGAGATAGATTGCACCTGTTACGTTCTGTCTTTATATTGGGTCAATCCCATCGGCTTGCGTAAAGCAATGTCATGAAAAGAAGGGAAAAGATAAGTTCCACCCACAGTACCACATGAACGACTCACAGTGAGCCTGAGCAAAGCTCCCAGAAACACCTCCACCGCAGTAGCATAACATATGCTCCACGGCGCAGTTACAGAGTGGGGGCACACATACAGCTTAACCTCCCAGCTGACAGATACATGTGAGGGGTGGGTTTGCATGGTGCTTGCATCAGTGTGCCAGTGGGAGGTGTTGAGCGTCTGAGGCAGGCTTCCTCATTGTCTGATCCCCTGCCCACGGGCATGGGGGAAGCTGCCTCTTCCTGAGATTTCACACTGCTCCTCTCTGTTTGATTGCAAATGCTGCCTCTCCCCACCGGCTGATTTCCAGCGTGTGCGCCACACCGCTATGATCGATGGTGAACAAATATGAGAGTCCCACAGCTCGGAGAGGAATCATGGTGGAAAACAGCCACTATATCGTTTGGGAGCGTGTGAGTGATATTAATGGTACATTTGTTGGTGCCTGCAAACAATTTATGTGGCAAATGACTAAACAGTTCTAAAAACACAGAAGGGCAAAAAAAAAAGAGTTAATTTCTCACATGTGAGCAAACAGAGCCTGGTGTTGGCTATATAATAAGTGGGTATGAATGTATTCTGTGATTGTCACACCCAGTGAAGACAAACACAAAAACAGGGTTTTGTATTTCTTTAGCTGTGACATGTCTTGTTATTCAGGTGCTAAGAACAGTTTCTCGCCGTAAGCAGAAGCTACCAAAAACAGTAATGTTTTTCTCCAGAGGGTTGCATTTTAAGAGAGGAAAACTTGCTACAAGTGCACTAACACAGTGTTGACACGCACATCTCCCTTGCTCATTGTAATGGAATACAAAAGAACAATGGTGGAGTTTTGACGTACACTTTCACGACTCACAAGAAAAAAAATAAAAATAAAAACTTGTTCATGGACATTTCTTCATTTTATTATTGTAATGATGTTTTTTTTTTAACAAAGAAGACAACAACTCCCATGATCCCATGCTACTGAATCACTTCTCTGTCAAATTGTTTACACAGGGTGATGCAATGATGAGAGTTGGCATTGAAGTCTTACACTCATGTCTGAGTCAAAGATTTTGGCAAGGTCTGAATTCTCGACTTCCTGAGCAGGCGAGCCTGTTGCTGACAGAGGCTGATGGGTGGACGTGTCGGTGGGAGACGCGTCAGGAAAAGAGTCTGTAGATGGTTTAGTGGGTGATGTTACATTTCCTGTCAGTTCTCTCCTTATCCACCATTTTTTTCCTAAGAGTTCCTTGATTTGAAGACAAAGCCTTGGCGCTTGTTCACAGATCACGCTATGCACCATTGAGAAGTTGATATACAGTGTGAAATGTCAAACAGTACTAAGGTGTTGTCAGACAGTGTCACACGAAAGGCATCTTCAGATAAAATAGATTCAAAACATCATGGGAGGAGGCAGTTCTAAAAGATGCTATAATGTTGCTTTTGTAAGTTATAGAATTGTTTCTTCGTTGGTGCACAGAGGTTTTTGTGAAATCCTACAAAGAGAGCATGCCTCCAACAATATATTTGCCTCACCCACCAATTGCTGACTGGAAATTGCATTCTGAACAACATCATATTGATTTGCAGCAGCTGTCAATGGTAAAACACAAAGAAATTATTAATCACAAACATAAGACACAAGTCTCTGATTACCATATAGCCATCTTAAGTCCACTTTGGAGTTTCAAGACTAATTCTCCACTGACTTATTTGAAACAGCGCCCGTTTATTTCTTTGTAGTCAATAAATGGGACTACAAGGTAACACAAATTAAACACAAGGTCTCCTGATAATCATCCTATCCATTTAAATTGAGGCATTACACAACCTACAAAAGAGTATGTATTGACCATAAACCCGCTGCTACTTGAGTTTTGCTTGAGAAGGAAAAAAGATGCCTTTACCATTTTGTCTAAATCTTTTATTAGAGCAGTCAGCTTGGATAATAAACATGAAAATTCTATATGCTGGATTCAATCTCATATTCATGCAGCGAGGGCTTCAGGGACACACGGTAGCATGTGTATGGTGAGTTTGAAAAGCATTAGTCAGACTTCAATGCCTAAGTTTAGAAATTTGCATTTGTTCTTTAGGCCACTGCAGGTATTTTATTAATGGTGTTCATTTGAATCTGTAGTGTTGGTTGTTCCACAGTTGATGTAGATGCTGGCTAGGATTAAAATACAGCTTCTGCAGGAATTATTTTTTTTAATTGAATGAATCATACAGTACAATTGAATGACACATTACTTTTCCCTTCATTTTGTTCAGTAGATGAATAAACAAATAAACAAACATGAACAAAAATCTACGCTCCTCGTACCCACTGACAGATACCGTGCTCATACAACAGATTTTTAACAATAATATTCTTAAATATAAATGCTTATATTTGAAATGTATGAAATGAAATGTCTTCCAAGACACATGTATATACATCTTTATTTTAAATCATATTCGAAATATAGTAAGTACTGTAACAGTATGTGCATGTATATCTTTACAAGTACATGCGTACAAATAAATACAAATAGAATTAAATACACAGTAGTAGCAGGAAAGAAAATAAAATTAAAAAAATAAGACAATTGTGGCCAAGTGCTCTCACCCATTGTGTCATCCAACCAAGCAGCAGCTGATGAAGGGGGGGGGGCAGAGTGATGTGAATGCAATTATATTAGGTTTGAAAATATGCTGGTAATGAGTGAGCTGAGTGAGCATTTTAGCTGTCTTGGGTTTACTTGGGAACTGATTTTGTAAAGGTTTAGTAAATGTAATCGTACATTTATGCTATAGCCATGTGAGAACCTGCCTCCATTATTACATTTAGGACCACTCTCCTCCTAGTTCTCCCTGATTTTGCCACTCCTGAAGTAGAAAACCTTACATTTACCGTTCGGTTTTCTGCGTAATTTCATTAGGAAAGCTCCAGGAAAAGTGGACTTAATCTGTGTGGTGTGGGGTTGTGACAGGACACTCAATAGGCTGATATGTATTTTTGAACATCTATTGCCACAAAGCATAGCTCCATTATTAATTATTCACAGGTCAAGGAGGAAAAAGACAGGGCATTAATCAGACTAATGATTTGGTTAATACTAATGTTAAGTGTACATTTCTTGTTGAACTACTCGATTGGCTCCGCTTTGCTTAGATCTGCTGTGAGTGGTAGTGTATGAAAACAGGCAACAGAGATCTCTTTCTGATGTAAATTAGCTGAAAAAAACCCCCAAAAAACAGACTTTACTTGGCTTACTAAGTGAAAACAGCATTGAGGTTGAAAGGGAAGATGGCGCTGAGAAAAATCACCTTTTTGTGAATCATTTGAACGGGAAATATTGTCATGATAATTAGACAGACCTTTTTATCATCCAAACCTTCTCTGATTACTGTGTGACATTTACTTGAAGAGTCACTTGTCTATTCCTGTCTCACACCGAGACGCTCACTCTTCATCTTGTCTGAATGCCGCTTTCTTGGTCACTGCCTTTGAAGCTTTTTTTTGCTGCTTTAGGCTTTCACATTTGCACTCTATGGCGCTTTTCCCTCACTGTGGCAGCTCTTCGTGGTCGCATATTAGCAGATAGAGGATAATTAATTTGGAAGAAAACATTCAGTCTCACTCATTTTGTTAATTTCCTTTATCCAAATGTATATGGAAGCACTTGGGCTTTTTCTCCTCCTTCAATGTGTTATTGTTTTGCTTTTATATTTTATTTGACATCCACATTCTAACCTGTCACTTAGAGCCTCTATTCAAGCCATTATAAAATGCACTTTCTTGACTTCAATAGAAAATCCTTTTCCCTTTGTATTGGACCAGGAAAGAGGTGGGGGAAAAAAAAACATAGTCACACCAAATATAGCGGTTGCAACTGCATTTTAATTTTCATATATGAACGTGAAAAGTCCTCCTTATGTGATCTTCAGTTCTAATTATCAAAGAGGGAATTATTTTCCTCCAACGATTATCTCCTGGAGTTAATTCCTATGAACCACTTTCATGCTCACTATCTTTCACTCATTGATCTTATTGACATGTAAAACGGATGTCTTCCATGATCCATTTGTTGTTTTTCCTCCCCTTTCGATCAAGATGTTATCTCTTTTCTAATTCTGCCTTTGATCCCCGTGATCTGCAGTGTGAGGCGTGGTTAACTTGACAGAGATAGCATTAGCCATTAATTAGCTTACACCTGCACAGTCAGAATAGAAAACAGAAATGAAGAAAACTGTTTTGGAGAGTTTTTAAATTTGCAAATTTAGTGACATATTCTCAACATTTTTCAGTATCTTGTGGGCTGCATAGCCTTGCCTATGGCCATGGTTGCTCCAGCGCCACTTTTATCATTTAATCATATCCTCAAACCAGAAACCAAATGATCTGGCTCAGGCTGCTGAGTACTAATGTAGTCTGGATGCATTCCAGGCAAAATGCATATATCAGCACAAGTGATAAAGAGATAAAAGTGATAAAAGTTAATACACACAGATTTGAATAATGCAGTGACAGTTGGTACACCGTTCAAAAGTATGGACAAACATCAACATAATCTCACAAAATCCAATCTTTAGAATCATGTCAGCAGCGCACGCAGCGACTAAATAACGGCCCTGGAGAGACAAAGCTTTATTTGACCATTTACTGTAGAGAGAGAGTTGCTGCATGACTAGAAATCCGCCAGGAAAGTCAGCATACTAACGCAGTCAGATGGAAAGCTCTGTTCCCACAACGCTCAGAACAGTACAGGGATGAATTTGGAGCAGGACAATTCAAATTTATGACATGATGAAATATGAAAATTGCCTTTTGTGTTGCAGAGAGGCAACAGCAGCAATTTTCCGATGCTGCTTTATCCATCTATACCCTCTACAAGATGATAGCTTTTCTGACCAGTTTTGATTAAGGGAAGGGAAAACATGTTAAAAACTAGAAAATTTGCATTCCAAGGAAAACTGATGTCCCCTGCTACTGGAAAAACTCAATTTGTGCTAATGTGGAAAGACCACAACCTCTATCATAGGTGAATGTGAGCAAACTGACATTAAAATTGCTTAAGTTATATGCAATCCAATATGCCTAAAAATGTAGAAATAAACGAATTGAGGAAATCAATTATGTGATGAACACCTTTAGGACTCCTACCAAAGGTGGAAATATTCTCTGAGTTCTGTCCTGTGATTTTTGAGGAGATGTGGACAGACCATATCCAGTTATGTACGGACATTCAGATGAATAGACAGACATACAGAGAAGGGTGACCATGTATGCCCCCTTTATCGGTGGCATAAAATATAGAATTAGTAAGGGAAACTGCACATTTAAATCAATGAATACATGGACACAGAAGGCAGGGGGTCATCACATATCACCCTTTGAGGCCAGCAGGATTCCACCCACTGCGGTTCCTTACTTATCTGCTGCAGGATGGTGTGTGATTAAGAAGGGCCAGCATTCATGTCCTTTGATAATGTTGAAAGACCCCTTACAGAAATGTAACAATTACACAGCTGACCAAATATTTACTTGGATATGAGAGTAAATGTGTGGGAGATGCAGGAGCACATATCTGCAAAGTATTCTGGTTAATTTAATGAAGACCATACCTGCACTTTAGTGCTGTCGTGTGAATTAGAGGGGCATTAAAGCAGCAACATAAATGTTTTATCACATGAATATAACATAAATGGACAGGGCATCTACTACATCGTGAGATAATAAATTAAAATTTAATCAACTGATGGTTAAATTGGGTCATGCAGTGTAGTCTGGGTCTGTGTGTGACCTTGGCTGTGAGTGGGATGGTATTATTATTGGGAATATTCACTTGGCTTTTGTTCCAAGCGAATGTGCCTTGAGGTGAGAGCTAGGTCGGGACTATCAAGTGCAAACCAGCAATAGTAATTTAAACAGGAGAAAATCGAAAAGATAATGAAAAAAAAAAGAAGATATAGGAAATGCAAATTGAGAGTAAATATCGCTATTGCTTTTTTATTTAAGAGGCTCCACTCGCCATCTGTTTTTCAGTGCCTGTGGTGGCTGTGTGTTTGATGGGTGCCTCATCTCCGGGCTAGAAACTGTTTCAAAGTAAACTGCTCATCAAGATGAGTGACAAGTGTTGGGGCTTTACACCATGATCATCTGGGAGGGAGTTACCAAAGGCCAAGTGGGAAAAAAAAGCAATATTATAAAAATATTTTCTGTAGCTTATTTTGCCAGCATATAATGGGGGGTTTATATACACCTTGCACACGTATCCTGCATCTGTGTTTGTGCTTGTGGGGCCACGTCCTGTAATACTCCAACATTCCCTGAACACGAACGCGAGACATTGTGCGGCATCACAAACTTAAACAATAGCTCTGGTCATTATGAACTAGGCTATTGAAGATTTTTTGTCACGGAAAAGGCTGTGTGGCATGTTCTATCTGTCCCTGCATTCTAAAAGGCTTTCAGACCCATCATCATCGGCAGAGGTAACAATACTACCTGTCCCCTCTTTCCTCGGTGCTACGTCTATATCAGTGTTTTCTCTGTTAAGTTCATGGAGTGAGATGGCACTTACACAGGTAGAAGAGGAGACCCATGACCATATTCTCATAGTTCATGCAAAATGCCGTACAATAGGAATTCAGCAATTTTACAAAGGATATATGTGCTGTATATGCCGATGCACCTTCAATCCATGTGGCAGCCATTAATTTGAGTCCGCTGTCACTCTGTTTTAAAATCCAGTCTGCAGTGCAGTGCAGTTCATATGCTCTACTTAAATGATAAAACAGAGTATTGAAGACTTAACACTAAGCTTAGAAGGTGTTTGTATCACATCTACATGTCTGTCCAAATAAGCATGCACCGCCCTCTCTTGTCTACATGAGCGCTACCTCTCTCCCTGGGGAGTACAGTATGTTTAAAAAGAAAAAAAACTACAGAAATAGCCAGTGATCAATGCAATGTATGGAGATCCATGTGTCTTTGTTACAGCTCTGTAGATTGGAAGTAGCTAATATATGTCACATTTTTTTTTAAATAAAGCTCTGTAAGTACAGATGAGGACCTACAGAAATCCATTGTTGAAACAAGATACACCGTCATGCAAAATTCTGTCTGAATTACTTCACTTTTGGCTGGAGAACACGGGTTATTTAGGGAGAGCTCTTGCCAGAAAATTAGTTTTAAAGTGTGCTTCGAAAGCCAGAATTTCTGGCTCTAGTGAAGTAGGCAGTGAGATGGGATCAAAAACCTGTCAAAACCTGTAAAAGCATCCTGATCATTGCTGAAATAGGCCAGTAAAATGTTAGCTAACCTATCTTAAATGTATAACACTGTACCCTGCTTGGTCATGGGGTTAAGTAAGAGTAATACAAATCATTTCTATTTCGCTCAAGGCATGTAGACTATTGACTGCATGATATACCATGTTAACATAAAACTGCAAATTAGGAATTGATCCAATCGCCAAGAGGATATTTCCATTTGATAAAAGAATGAAACACATTATTGCTGCATTCCATTCACTGTATGTGTAGAATAGAAAATAATCACTTTCACTGGATATAGGCCTATTTGAATTTGTGAAGTCGAGTGAATCCTGAGATATGTGAGAATGCCTTAAAGGGAGAGTGATTCTTTTTCCTCTGTAACTCAAAGGAAATAAGGAATGGATGTCAGGCCCATATAGTTCAATTCTAGTCTCTCAAGTGCTATCCATCATCGAAGGGCAGAACTCTAGTTAGAGGGAGGTTCAGCAGCTCTCTGTCCCCATCATACTATGATGGAGGGATGACCCCCGGGGCCTTTCTCTTGATGCCAGCTAGTGCTGCCCGACCAGCTAAGGTTGAAGTGGCTCTGGCCCCAAGCCAGCATCCCCTCGCCAATGCACAGCACTCTACCTGCTCCACGAATCACATCTGGGGTGAGACTGGGTAAGCCCCATTGAGAGCAGCAGAGCTCTACCACCACTTTCTATTTCTGCCCACATCATTATCCTTAAAGTTTCAGCTCAGGGTCCCATGGACCTGCCAGTGGACACTCAGCTAAAAGGAGCATCTCTTACAGCCATGAGCTACAGCAGGGTAATTAAAACATTTTTTGTGTCTTTATAAACTCCCAAAGCCTGCATATACACACACACACCTCTACCTCCAAACTGATGTAGGAAACAAAATGTAGGCTGCAAGCTCTCGGATTTTTGCCTAACTACAGAGAGGCATCCATTTTTGTTAGAGTAATGCATGATCTAAAGCTTAGGGATACTGGCTTAGGGATACCGGCTCACTCATTCATTTTACAAGCTTAGTGATAAAACCTGACATTTCTCTTTGGCAGCCTGGTGTTAAAAGCTCTATTTATGGAACATAATGTGTACTTATATGTGTTTCCTTCTGTGCATAATTCAAAAAGCTCATTTGGGTTTTCAACCAAGTTGCATTTGGATAAGAGCTGAGTAGCCTGTGCAGATCTTTGTTAAAATGAAGACTTCAAATTTGTCCCCAGAAAATGTTCCATTTTTCTTTTTTATTATTTAAACAACATTTAGCATGTTCTCAGTTTTTATGTATTTTCTCCTCTTTCTTAGCCACGTGCTAAAAAAAAAATCAATATTAAGAAGAATGATACTGTATGAAGTTAGAGAAAAATGAATGAAAACACATAAATCACTTGGCAAAGGTTCAAGAATGACAGGCCAAATGAGTTTCTTGCTGTGACAAAAACATGGCATAATCACTGATCTTACCTAAGTCTTCTAGCCAGCTGGACACAATGATGAAACTACAGAGAAATCTATTTTATGTGCAAAAAAAAAAGGTTGTATAAGCAGTAGATTTACTGGGATAATGGGACTTCTTTTCTGGTTCGATCTAGATTTCACATGTGGCTGCAGTCTCTGTAACACAATAATATGTCAGTTCACTCTTAAAGAAAATAAGCCAATTCCTTCCTTTGTTGCAGTTAATGGTCTGAGCTATGATACATGTCCTTTCTCTCCCTTTTCAAAGGTCTGTGCTGCCTGCAGTCATTTGACAAACTAAATAATGTGTGTGGCCAAAGCATGGAATGAGTGTGTGTAGGTCTCATTGTTAGTGACTATATGAGCGAAAGAACATTTTCAAATTCAAATTGGGCAAAGGGAAATCCAGACACATTTAAAACTGTGACACACCATCAATTCCATTTTGAATTCAGCTGCATTGTCCCATGAATTAATTTGCAAAAGGACTATAGTTATCTGGTGTCAATGGTGTCAAAGCCTAATCCAGGTTACAGAGTTTAATTCTGCTCCAGTTAGGCTCTTCCAGTGACCTATTTGCTCCAAAATAAAATTACAAACAATTGGGGGGGCAACAAACAGCAGAGGCTTATGTGAGTATGGCATGGTGCGTGTGCTAGGATGTGCTTGGGATTATAAGCGTATTACTCATGACAACTTGCCTCAGGGGACCACTTGTAAAGATTTTTTTTTTATCGCCGAAGCTTCCAGAAAACTGCCAGCCCCATGACCTGTCCCTTCTCGGGTGGTGGCAGTTCCAGCAGTGGCTGACACAGGCCACCATACTAGTTCAGGCTGGCATGGTCTCACGCCACTCAATGCTACTATAAGGCAGGGACTCTGACAAGGCACAATGACATCTGACTGAGAAAATCCATTTCCCTGCATCAGCACGTTATACTGGCACCTAGGCAGGGGCCCAAGCTGGCACTCAAAGGAAAAACAAGCCCCATTAGGCTGACATCCCATCTCTCTGTCTGCACGATATTTTCCTCCACATCTTTATTTGTTTAAAATGTTCTTCTTGCTCTGGATTACACACAAACGGGCATTCACAGGGAACTTCTGTTGAAGCAGGAATGGCTAAATCAGTGCTACCCTGTATGCTACTGATATGGCAAGCATTGAAAGCAGAGGGGAATCTCTGACAGGAGTTCAAAAAGAACAAATATATAATGCTACATGCATGATCTGAGAGATCTAAGGCAGGGAAATCAGACAGCATTACTAAAGAACCTCGTGCAAATGCCATTTATTCCATTTTATCTCAACCTTCTCAATAGACCATATGTCAGTGAGTCCGCACAGAGCAAGACACAGGGAGACCTCACGCTGGGCAACCGGCAACATCAAAATTCCTCTATCTGTAGTTTGAATGTCTGAGTTTGTGTTTGTGGGTGTGTGTGTGTGTGTGTGTTTAAATGTGCATGCTGATACCGGTCTTCAATCCACCTGTGTCCTATCAGCGCTAACCACTCATATCAAAGCCAAAAGGCCTAACCACTGATCTGCAGAAAAGTGATTATGGTCTAGGTTGAAATGGACATTATGGGATTGGTTGTTTAAAAAGAGTTTAACAGTTTACAAAATTAAAGTTTATGCATGTGTTGCGTGATTTCAGGGTTGAGCTGGGGCACAAATTACACTTAGTGGCTTTGGTTAATGTAGATTTTTTTTTTATTTCTTTATTGCGAAACATAACTGATTGAATTAATTAAGAAACTATGTGAAATGAAATCAAAATCAAAATCGTCATCTCAGGTTATAAGTTATAGCAATTAGACATGATTGATTTCATCTTGTGTTACTGATATTTTAAGCACGTTGATACTTGTGCCCCTGTGATGAACCGCCGACTTTTCCAAGTTGTACCTCACCTCTCACCCGATGTCAACTAGGATAGGCTTCAGCCTCCCAAGACCCTGCAAAGGATAAGTGGATCCATGAATGGATGGATGGATGGGTGGATGATACCTTTTGCGCTTTTATGGGACGGTCATGCAAATACTATCCCACAAAATCCTGCATTCGCCCTGAAGCAATTCATAATAAATACTGTAAATTACTTTCACTTGACCACTAACAAAAATATGATCAGCAGTGTCTGAGGCACGGAGGATGGATGGATGGGACAGACTGAGACCAGTACTCCCTCTGATTTCACCGTATAGGACAAATCATGCATCTTGACAGCAACCAGACTTACAACATACGTAGTTTTCATGCTGTCTCAAGCAGTCAATTTAAAAAGAATTATAGAGCTAAGTGATTATGATGAGAGTCTATCTAGTAAATTAGCACTGCGATCAAAATGATTTAGATATTTGGGGTGTCATGCAACACCGTCCCATACATGCAGGCATGATTGCAGGTGCACACATAAAAACACGTGCATCTAATGGATAAGCATCTCTGATGAGATTAACCAGCAGTTTAGCAATACACACCTTAAACATGTTAACGTAAGAGTCAATGCATATGGGCTAGAAAGACAAGAATATGAATGTGTGTGTGTGTGCATGTGTATGTGTGTGTGGAAAAAGGAACTCAATAAATTAATTGGATATCAGGCAGCCTACATGACATGTTTCAGACATTTTACTACTGTAGTTTGAATCTACTCTTAATTCCATGGCCACGCATCATATGGGAATATGCTGATGTCTGCTTCAGTGAACCAGAGAGACTGTACAGGCTACATACTCTATTTCTCTGTCATCCAGGCCAATACACCCTGGTTATGTTACCCCAGTCTGCAAGTATCTTCAAAAGAACGTGTAGCATAAAGTTCATGCAGTGATTGGTCTATTCTTAGCTAATAACCTGTTTCTGGCATTGATATTAATATTAGCATGTCTTGAATAAACTTGCACTGACTGGGATGCAATCACATCGGAATGCATATCAAGCTTTGGCTCCAAAAGTTGACCTCCATCCATTCCATTCATCCATTTTCTTCCATTTTCCCAGGGTCAGGTCGCGGCGGCAGCTGGCGAAGCAGAGTATTCCAGATGTCCCTCTTCACAGCAACACTTTCCAGCTCCTGTGGGTGATCCCAGGCCAGACGAGATGTGTAATCCATCCAGGGAGTTCTGGATCTACCCTTGGCTCTCCTCGCAGTTGAACGTGCCTGGAAAACCTCCAAAGGAAAGTGCCCTGGAGGTATCCAAATCAGACCACCTCAATTGGCTACTTTTGACGAGAAGGAGCAGCAACTCTATTCTGACATTCCTCCTGGGCTTCCCCGCTTCTCACCCTATCTCTAAGGCTTAGCTCAGCAGCTCAGCCACCCTACGAAGGAAGCTCATTTTGGCCGCTTACATTCACATTCTCATTCTTTTGGTCACTTCTCAGAGCTCACGACCATGGTTGAAGGTTGGAACGTAGATTACCTGGTAAACCGAGAGCTTTGTCTTAAGGCTCAACTTTCTCTTAACCACGGTGGTCTGAAAAAACGCTGTCTAAACCGGTGGATTGATTCTTCCGGGTTGGGGGTGAGTTGCAACCTCAAGCAAAGGAGTATACGTGTCTTGGGATCTTGTTCACGAAGTTGACCTCATAGCAATCAAATAGAGTAAAGGTCTGACTGATTCCATGATTTCAAGGAACAGCCAAAATGGATCCAACAAAGATCATGTACTATATATCACCATCATTCTCTCAAAATGTGGATTTGCAACTGTCAAACTTCAAATTGTTTAACAAAACACATATCCATGTCAATATATTCAAGGCCCAGTCATGCAGAGGCTGACAGTCTGGGGATCATATATTGTGTTTTATCAAACTTAAATAGAGTGACACATCATGCTCACCTCCCAATTTTTTGCCTGTCAGTCATCTTTACTACAATGAATAAAGCCCCGCACTAGTAGAACCTGTCACACTGTCACTCAGAGGCTTTAAAAAAGATTTCACGTCACTATTCAGGTGGAGCTGGGGAGGAATTCCTCTGTCTCCTTTGATTTTTCTGTCTAATCCTTCATTTTATGTGGGCTCTTTGTTATCTCCCTGAAGGGGGAATCACATTTTAATTAGGTCTATCCTTGGTTAGTGGTTCATCTTCGCATCTCCCTGTCCTATGCTCTCATCCTATTGGGCTTTGCTTCCTTGTCAGAGACTCTCAGTCCCCGCTCCCTGTCACAATCTAACATCTTTGCCATCTTGTGCCATCTTTTCATTCTTTAACTGCTCCATCTCGACTCACAATCTTGCTCTCCCGCTGCTGACAACAAAGAGCACCCTGTCTGACAAAACCTGTTTTCTGCAGATGCGAAAAACACAATGAAAGTCACAACAATAGAAAAAAAAAAGAAGAGGAAATTGTATATATTACAAATCCTGAGTGCAGAGAGCAAATGGAAATAGTCAAATGTTAGCTCCTGGGTGGTGAAACAGCCCACCTGTATATAAGGTGAACAAAT
Source organism: Chaunax sp. Z400 (assembly GCA_037577475.1). Lineage (NCBI taxonomy): Eukaryota > Metazoa > Chordata > Actinopteri > Lophiiformes > Chaunacidae > Chaunax > Chaunax sp. Z400. Next base: position 8,046,363 of record CM075201.1, on the reverse strand, counting down.
CTGTTTATTAAATGGGATATTAAGCAGTCTCCAACCACTATAGGGCTAAAGGGAACTGCAACATTCAACTGCAACATTGGCATGACTTTCTGATGATTTAATGGCTCTCTCCAGCACACCCACTACCCCTTCTATCCTTGGATTATGGTGTCACTAATTGACATAAACAAAAAAAGAATAACCAATCAACATTTGCCACAGAGAAGAATGAGCAAGCTACTGAGATCCAACAAAACTGTCTCATGAAGAGGCGATGCATCACAACACTAAGACACTATTCTAAAAATAGAAGTATGTCATCTGCAGTTTGGTTGTGACGTGACACATTTTAGCCTTTCATTCTGCAACATTTTGCTTGATACTGAAAACGGTTTCTTTCCCTCTCTTAAAAAAAGTCAGCAATCTCTGCACTCGGGATGTACAGTTCAATCGACATAAGACACATCTGTGTTTTTGACACTATGCTAAGCAATTGTCAATGCTGATCATCAACTCCATGAAATCCTTGCCAATAAATGCCCTATTTTGCACAGTTACTCTCAAAAATCCATACATGCACAAAAATGAGAACCACACATGGTTTTGAGACACAACTGTATATTAATAGAACAAACTAATGATTTAAGTATACGGGGAAGGGGTAAGATGTTGTAGGTGAGCAGCAAATTAAAAAAGTGTTCAGGTGGTAGTGCAATGGAAAATACTATAATCACTTATCATAGTGTCTTATAAGACAAGCCATGGATGAGGATTGGAAGCTTAAGACAGCAAAATTGCTATCAAGATACACAATTCACAGAAAAGCAGCCACAGCTTTGGTTTAGACATTTTATGCTGAGACCATGAGTGTTCAGCCTGTGGATTGATTACTGTGCCTAGAAATTATGGCTCCTGCACACCTAAGCTGCAGTGCAACATGGATCCAGCGAGAACCAAGGAAATGTTTTGTGTAAACACAGTGATGTCTGCACAGATGTCATGGCTCAGATTTATTTAGAGGGCAAATGCTCCATTAGTTGGGCTTTTTAATTAGTACACTTGTAAGAGAGGGTCATTTAGAATGTTTGACAGAGGACCTGCTGATGAGGAGGTTGGAGACACTGCTAACTCCAGGCCTAATGCCACGCACACACACACACACACACATACGCAGCACAGATCTGCTTAAAAACCAATAACATCTCACACAGTGATCAACAAGCACAGCACGTCAACATCTCGGGTGCCACAACATATCAACTATAAAATGGCAAAAGAGCACAAACAAATCTCCCACAAATGTCTCCGCCAACACCACCACACCCACTAAGAGAGTATACTAGAGTCATTTACATGTAAATACATATTCATAGAGATCACAACCAAACTGAGGGACTTGTCATCGTACCATTTTCAGGGTGCTCGGTCTCTCCAATGCTGCCATCTGGAGTGGTTCTCTCATAGTGGTCCTCAGGCAGGGTCAGTGGCCCGATGCGAGGACCAGACGATGACTTGCTGCTGGGAGTCTCTGATTCCTCCAAGCCGCTGTCATAGTAGCTGTGCTGAGAGGCATCCTGCAGGTCCTGCACAGGGTTGGCGGTGGAAAAGGTCACTCGCCGATGGGGGTGCTAAAAAACAGAGCGAGACAACAAATGCACATCTTCAACACAAGGAAAGTATTTTTCCACCACACTTTTCTTTTTGTTTGATGGCGCCATGGAGATATCCTGCAGGTTTGTATGGCAGCTCAAAGTTCTACTATTTAAAACTACTGTATGGATTTCGCTGACCTCATAAAGTTCACTCTTCAAAAGTCAGAAAATAGTATTAAATATTAAACACTCTTAAATATTAAATAGTCTTTTGCAGTATCATTATCCTGAAGATTATATAAGGTAGAAATACATCACCAGGGAGAGGTTATGGGCTTCAATTATAAAAGCTGACAATTTATGCAGAAATTGCTTCAACTGAGACAAAAAATAAATACAGTATTTAAATATTCCAAACTAAATCACAAAATTGAATATATGAATATGGGTTATGTGTTTAAATATGCTGTATGATACTGTTCTGTCTTTGTAAAGAATGATGAAAATGAATTTGTATGCAATGCATAATGAATAAGAGGATTTACTGTTAGTGTTTAGATTCTTCCAAATGTTCTTTTATGGATAGACTCCTACCATTCTGGTTCTTTTTGCGACGCACAACTCTTTACACCTTATCGAAGTTGAAATAATCAGTACAGATCCAGGATACAGAATGTAAAGAATTGATGTCATTAATTGTTTATCTTATCAAGAGCTCCAGATGGAGGCAGCTTCGAGTATGGAGAGAAAAATAACAGGGATGTAAGCACCGTGTGTATTATTGTCATTTTCACAATTACACTCGGAACACTTCCTTGGATAGAAATAGTGTCTGTATGGAGATACGGACAGAGATTGCCGCATGTATGGAGAATCCAAATACAATTGTATGGATGTAAAAGCAAACAATATAAACACGAGTCAGAGGTTGTCACAGAGATTGAGAACATTCGATATGTTATTATGAGTCAGACAAAATTTTCATTTTCTAAATCTGCCACTGCCAAATTAATTCTGATGACAATGATTGGTACACTAATCAGTAGCCCCAGTGAGATCCTTATTTTCCCCATATTTGAATATTTCCCTTTTTCACAGCTTTTGATGTTTAACTGTGTGGAAAGCTAGACAATAGTTCTGCTTAAGAGGAATCCTAATCTAAATAAGGTTAACAACAAAACAGGACTATGGAAATATAGCTTGTGTCAGTCACCAGCATTAGAATACATTAGCAGATTTCCTTTCACTAATATATTCTGATGAGATTTGATAAAAGAATGGAAGAGTAAATGAATGAATGAAAACACAGATGAAATCTTAAATTCGATAGCTTGAAGTGGAGCATAGCGTTATAATAAATGATTCAACATCACACCCTTTATCAAATTGAATGGCTTGTAAATACAGTTAGGAGACCATTAAATTTCCTCCTCCAAAGATCAGTTTACTAATGGCTACTTACCACAGATCCACAACAGAAAGATGACTCCTTTCAGAGCAAATGCAGTCGCACTCTTCCCCCACCCCCGCACGTGAGCACCTCTCGTAAAAGTCAGGAAAGCACTGATACAGCAGAACAGGCCTCTGCCTCTGCTGCACGAGTCAGGCCAGATCAATACCACGGTCCTGTGCTTTTCACCATTCAACCACCTTTCTGGCAAACAAGTCCATGCTCAAAATCATTTGAACCATCAGCCTTTTAGTACATGTACATTAGATATTGAGAAATGCTTTTAGAGCTTAGGTAAGTGCTATCTGCACTGCGGCCATAATACTGTTAGTGGACTTCAAAATGTTTCCAGAAACCTGCTCATTTCCCCATCATTTCAACCAGTTGCATTTTCTCTCTCTGCACCGAGGCATCTCTTCGTCTTTCTTCCATGTAACGATTATTTGAGTTCTGGAGTGCATCATGTCTTTTTTTTTTTTTCTCCCAGCAGTGCGAATACATCACCACATCAATAATTCATACATGATAAGTAATGAGGCTTTGGATTTCTTGGTTTTCTGTAAAGGAACTTGAGCTAATTTTTCAAAAATGCAATTTTTTTTAGAACATGAAATAAAAAAGACATTTTGTGTCTTTGTCTGGGGTTTTTTATGCTTGGCGTACAAATGAGAACAAAAGGGTGATGAGGGGTTTTGAGGGACAAAGGTGTGACATCTTCTTTCTATTAAACATGCTCTTTGGTTCATTTATACACAGTAACACTTTCAAATGTAAAACAGTGCTTGTAAGTTCTATGCTGAGGAGAAACTGTACAAGAGAGCAAACTGTTTATCATTATCCAAGAAGAATTTAAATTACATAGATTTTTTTATTTACAATTCAGAAAATACATACTTTGGAAATAGACCATATTTAAATCATACTTAACAATAAATTCCAATCTAGAACGGCTTCAGCATGCCAGATAATAGTGAGTTCTTCTGCTTGATATTTATAATTACCCGGCTGGAGCAGACAAATTATATATTTCAATGGTGCATTCTCAAAATATAATCGGAGGTCGCCGAGGCTCCACAATTATTTAAATGTGTGTTGTTTAGTTGTTTAAATATGGATTCTTGCTTAAACTTCTCCTCAAGGCATCACTCCAGAGAGTCAGCATGTTTCCTGGGTATGATAACTAGTTAAGGCTGCAGAGATGGGAAATAGATTCTCCTTTCAGTCAGAGCACAAATCCTTTGCCAGGCCTTGGGGGCTGCAGGGATGCGGCAAGACGGAAGGATGGAAGGGGAGGCTGAGCAGGAGTGGGGAGTTGGTCATGCAGACACGGACGGCGCTTTGGCTAGAGGGGACAAGCAGAAGGATTAGATTCTGGGAGACTGGAGGCGGGAGAGTGGGATAGTTTGAGTATTGTGGTCGGAGTAAGAAGCAATGGGGCTGAGAATGAAAGTAGGGACATTTATGATGACATCTGAATTCATAACCCCATTTAGATTGGGGTAAAATGGCCTCATTTGTACCCCTATTATTACAGTCCTAACGCACATGGAAAGAAACAGAGGGATTCTGTCTTTGCAAGGGGACCAAGACACATTTTTCTATTGTTAATAATGGAACAATAATAATAAATAATAATTATCCATTCCTACCTAGAGCTCCTGTAACTTATAAGCTTCGCTTATGCCTATTATGGTTCCAGCCTTATTCAGATCACGGACAGAACACTATGGACAGAACGATAACAAAAAGGCAATGTGGGACTGTCCGGTTTTGTTTGTGCTGCAGACTCTGCTGAGTTTATTAACGCTGCTTTTAAGCAGCCGCTTTTGTGCATCGCATTCATAAGAATGGTCTGCAAACCATCTCTTTGATAGCTCAATCTGTTGTTCATGTGTGGAAGAAAATGTTTGCATCTCTGTTTACAACCTTCAATAGCCTTAAATATAATATCCAACCGGGGGAGGCATTCTGGGCATACAAAGGAGAAAAGGTAAACCAATCGTCGTTTGATGTGCTGTTATTTGCAGTTATATAAGTTGAGCGTGGTTGATAGTATCATGATCACTATAACTTCTCTCCCTTTCATCCTCCAATTGATTTGTGCAAGCCAACATAAAATGTAGGCAACACATACACAGTATACATCTAATGAGGTGATTTTTCTTTTAATGAACTTTACAACTTCTGAGTTGCCCCTAATTATGAGCACATATCAGATACTAAAACACATGGTCATCAATATAAAACAAAGTGGTTATGGTTAAACTGACAAAGAATGAAAAAAGTCTAAAGCGGCAATGGTAAGGGATTATATATGTGAGTGAAATTATGAGCTTCAGGCATAAGGAAAAGAAAAATGCTGTCTGAACTTATTGGGTATTATTTATATTGAGACTGGCAGCCCATATCAGATTTTTTGCTGCACTAAGACATCGAAATATAAATTCAATTTAACAAAACAAACTTGTATCTGATTTTAACATTGACTTTCAAACTGTCCTTTACATCAGCAGCAAATTGACACAAAACAGTGACATCATGTCCAGAGAGCCGTTGGCCCCGTCATCTGCTCGCAATTGCTGCAACACAAAAACAAAACAAAAAAAACAAACATATATCAACCACCCCTGTCACTAATGTTGTCTGCTGTGATGGAGGACTTCTGCGCTGAGACAAGATATTACTATGGTGTGAAGAGTGAATGGGATACATCTCCATTATTCACCCAGCCTGAAGCTTCCTGTTTTGAGTCTGTATCTGAAAAATGCACCACCAGTTTGTGAATTTACTCATGCCTATAGGTCGTTTCCACAGCAACTGACACAGATGGGCTATCGTTAATCGTTATATCTAATCACTTGCGAGTAATAGCCAGGACAATCTGTCCAAAAGATTTGATATGAAGTTAAAAAAAAGAATATATATATTTGCCTGCAGCAAAAGGGAATATTAAGGGACCATCACTGATCCCTGATGGGACAACAGACCCCACTGCTGCTCTTCCTGGAGCTCTACCTGACACCACACTGCCATCAGGTGCCTTGTCATCTGGCCAAGCCTCAGTGATTGTCAGAACAGAGGGCTGCTGGTACTCATGAGGATGAAAAAGCTTTTCCATCTTCTCTTCTCTTTTTTGAAGAGACTTCCAGCAGAGTCTTAGGTAAGTTAGACTAATAGTTTGAATCTCTGTCTCATGCTTTCAAGTTTGCTTTTGTGTTTTGATGGATCTGTGTGTGAACATTCGGTGATCAAGCTGGCAACTGTGTAGTCTGCACTCTGTCAAGATAATTCCCTGGTGCTCTGACTTTCAAACCAGCAGCTTGGCGGTTGGTACACATGATGGAGGTAGATACCATCAACACAGTGTAGTGGCAGCAGATTATTAATAATAAAGAACATTTAATCAATATAACTCAAAGGACATTATTGTTATTCATATAGTTGAACGGTACTCTGGTGATTCCTCTTTGTAAGTCATCTCATTTGATGTGAATTTTTATAGTCATGCAGCCTTTAATAGCTACACTGAGATTTAACGCTTGAGGAAGCTTTCACTGTTTAAAGGAATTAACCTCTACATTTCAAACCAGAGCAGTTGATGCCACATGTATGACACAATTGACTGCATCTTCATTTATGTTGCTCAGACTGCTTGGTAAAAAAAAAAAAAAATATCTGGATCAAAGTGAGAAACTGCATCATTTTTATGAAGTTTTCATAAAAAAAATAATTCAGCAATCTATTTTCTTCTTATGACAAATAACAGCATGCGCTAGACTTCAAAACTAAATTAAATCTCCCTCTCTAGATTTCATGGCTATGAAGACAAAAAAGTATTTTTCCATAAGATGAAACAATCAGAGCAAGTACCCGACACAGTATTTAAAAAGAACATCTTGTTGTTTCCTATGTCCAATGGGTATTGTCACAGTTAGTTGCCAAATGTTTTTCATTCAAAATTTTATTACACAGAGGTATTGTTTAAGCTGAGTCACCGTGGCCAGCGAGACATGCTGAATATTAACAATTTTAGAGGGAGGCAGAAAGTTTCATAACTTTAAAGACCAAACACAATCTATCCAATCATAATCACAGCTGTGTTGTACAGAATCTGCAGTTCATGCATGCACAATATGGCTTCTGCAAAGAGAGGGTGTAGAATGAGAAGGAAAAGAGTGTATGTTTCACACAGTCATAAGTGGAGAGGGAAGAATCTACAAGGTTATGCATCTCATTTCATTTTCATTGAAATGTTTTTAACCTATAGAGTATTTAAGTGGAATACTCTCATCTTCTTAAGCTGGAGGAAACCTATGTGGCTATGTTTATCAATCCTGAGCTGAGGTATGTTGTAAGTGAACTGTAGCTGGGGGCTAGGCCTTGCCTATTGAATCACAGTTATGTGTCTCTCAGATATTATGAAATGGCTTTTCTGCCCATGTTAAAGAAGACGGCTGATGTCTCAGTGCCCCTGCGATATGAAAAATTCAATTTAAAAGGATGAGAGAAAGAATGGTGTACGGCCTATTTTCATTCCTCCACACAGAGATATGAGAACGATGTTCTGTTTTGTGGAGGAAATGATGCCAATCGTACTGCGGAGAAATTCCTTCATAATTCAATTCAATTTCTTCTAAATCCCAATGGCGAACTCCTCTGGCAAAGGGAGGCAAAAATGACAGCGACAAGAGGGGGGGGGAGAGACTAAGATGGAAGAAGAGGAGCTAAAGATTGAGACTGAAACAATGCAGGAAAGAGACAGAGAGCAGTTTGACTTACTAAAAGGTAAGAGGAGGAGACAGAAATGTGAAAGTGGATGGGGAGTGGATGGAAGAAAAATGTTTTCATAACAATACATTTTGATGAATGTCACATTTTAAGTACAGAAAACTCATTTTCTGACCTTTCCAAAGCTGAAAAAAATAGTAAACTAGTACCACACACCGGGTAGGTGTGATGAACCTGTAGAATATATATTTCAGGTATTGCAAAAGCAAAATGTGCATGTAAACTGTTTGATAGCCATCTGAGAGTTCCCCAAGAATTCCCATTTAGTTGCAACATTTGTGAGTACATCCTGGCTCTGCCGTGCAGGAATCAATGAGCTGCTGCCTTTGAAAGCACAGAAAAAATGAGCTGCACCAACAAATATGACAATGAAGAAGTGCACCTCTCAGTGTATGCAGCGAGCATAAAACCATAATGACTAAAGCAGTTGTGAAGGAAATGCATATGGAACTGTTTTTATTTTCCATTCCACTATTATGTCCTCCACTCTCATCCCATCTACTGCTCTCCTCTCGCTCTCTCTACAAACTCTCTCTCTCTCTCTCTCACACACACACACACCCACACACACAGTTGTTTTTGTAGGTGCAATAGCTCCAAGGCAAGCAGCATGGAATTGGAGTCTTCAAAGAGTCTTGGATTATCAAAGAGACACAGCTACCAGAAAACTAGGGGACACGCTGGAGAGGGGGGAGGGAGGAACATAAGCGAGAGGCGGGGAGGGGCGAAGAGTGCAGAGGAGTCAGCATGGGTTTGGGTGGAGTATGAAGTGATCAGACAGGGGGAGGGGTGGGTGTAAGGGGGTGGATAAAGACCAGAAGTCCCTTTGTTCACGATTGTAAATGGAGAGAAAACTAGGTTGGAGAGGGTGCAGTAAAAAAAATTATAGACCTTAATGGTCTTGATAGGCAAGACTGAATTTGCATTCTTCACTGTCTGCGTTGCCGCCTCTTCTGGATTATTTCTTGTTTTGTTTTGTTTTTCTTTGCTAGAGAAAATCCTTTCAGTGGGGGCACTGGCCTTGAAATACCATAATGTTGCCACAGTAAAACCAAGCATTACTGAAGCAGGACCCACCATGTGTGAATATAGCTGCCACGTCTGATGACAAATCTGACTGCTCACGCCATTCTATTTGACAGGATGCAGGAGTGCTGGTGTGCATGCATCACCCTTCGACAAAAAGCTCTCTGTCAGCCCCTCTGTCCCACAATGAGCTATGAATGTGTCCTTTTTCCCATTACATGAAGACCTCTCACTATAGAACACATTTCAAGTCAGTGTATAAAACTGATTCTGGTCGGTTCACTGCTGTCAGCTGCAGGGCATCATCCAACAATGATCCTGTCTCACTGGTACAGCTACCACACATAAACCTCCCACCTTAAATGACCTGCTTCAAACTGAATTCAACTCATTTAGTGTATGATGAGAGCATAAAATGCCCCCAATGCACAATGTCCAAAACAAATCACAGTCATGAGAGCAATCTTCCTCTATGTGCACTGCTCTTTTTGAAAAATATGGGTCCTTGTGCTTGTGTTTAGGACTGCACCAAATAAAGTCTAAGCATCGACCTCGCAATTTGCCAAGTGCAATACTCACATTGAAGGACGTGCAATGTCGAATAAGACATAATAACCGAAAGACATCATGTTTTACTGCTTGATACAAAAGAAAGACTCGTAAGGTTCTCCATGACGAAAAAAAGAAAAGTCTACACATCTTTTAAAGCCTGTTTATCCTCCACCAAGTAAATTGAACATATATTTTACCAAGAAATTATAGATTACAGGTAAATAGCACAGCTGCGTCGCACAAGCACATGTTAAACATTTATTAAGAAACATGTTGTTTTTGCCAAATTCCTCTCCACCTGTTGTCTGCCCATTTGTCAATATGTCAGAATCACATGCAGTGTGTGAAAATGGAGGGGTAGCAGAGGGCTGAACCAAATGTAGTCACAATAGGAGAGACTTTTTAATTACGACTACATGAATAACACACTGCATGTATCTGGAGAAATTCCCTGTATGTTTTTTCAGATTGTAATATCACGGAAAGAAAATATTTCAGGATCAGTTTTTTTCAATTTCACGTGTGTGGAAAAAAGTGCCCCCCCTCCTCACCTTATCACCTAAATTATTAGATTAATGAAGTATGAGTATGAGAGTAAGGTTTGTGTCTATGCTGCACAAATTGTTGAACTCATCAAAAACTATGAAGCTGCACATACAGGGAAAGCACACATGTACATGACCATGAAAAAAAATAAATTGTAAACAAAGTCCAAAAAGTGGAATCTTCTGAATGCTGTTTCTAAGCCACAGCTGTCTGATATAGTGAAGTGTGTAAGAAGTACACATGCAAAATTAAGACAATAATTTGTCTGGAGTTCGAAATGTATTTGGAGTTTTTTGTGGGTGTTATATAAAAAACAATATGTACAATGAGTCAGAGCTGATTAATAATACTCAATATATTCAGTTTTAATTGGTATTTTTTCTGACATATTAAAATAAGAGAATGCAATGGAGAAATTTAAATGTAATGTTCTTTCATTTGGAGGGGAACAATTAGCTTTGGGGAAGTCAAAAAAGGATCAGTTGTCAAACTTAATTGGGAAGAGCAGAGGATTGAAAGTTTTGATTGGTTTAGGGTTTAGATGGTGCCTTTCAACTAACACTGTCATTGTCTTAAACTGTGGGGACTAAATATGCTAATATAAGCTCATAGGGCCAAAACTAATCTTGTAGAAGCATTCACTGCGTTGGCGGTTTGCAAGCGATATTCTACGAGACACTCTGGAAAGGAATCAGTGCTCTAAACAAAGACACAAAAGGTAAGTGTGGGAGAAATGCGGGACACAATAAAGAGAAAAAGAAGAAAAGAACGTCAGGTTACGTGGAGTTAACATGGAGGGGAACTGCAGAAGCTATTCTCTGCTACAATGCAAAGGAAAAAGCAGGGCTGAAAGAGAGGAGGACAGCTTGCCGTGGCTGTTTGGTAGAAAAGATGTGCAGTGAGAAAAGATTTGATCAAAGAAGAGTGATGTTATGAGTATGCCCTGATAAATGACGGCAGGAGGGTGAAATTCCACCTACAAAATACGATTAACATGACAGAGGAGGAGCTTTATTGATGGTTCCTCTTTGGGTCGGTCTGCTGCTGCAACGGATTTTTTTTTCACTTTTTACGAATCAGATCTTTTGAACTTTGCATGTAACAGCTTTAATAATGCACAACAAATGTTTTATATCAAAGCTGGCTTTTCATCTATGTTCTATACAGTGTTCATCTATTCCCCATTAGAATTTAAAGATCTTGTTGGTGTTTAATGAACACCAGTTTCTCAGTTAATTGAACATTATTTTGTCTTCAAGCAATTCAACTGAATAAAATTCCGTTCATTTTAGTTGCTCCTTAGACTTAGACACTGACACTCCCTTTGGCCAGAGTAAAACTTGGATGTAATTTGCAGTGGAATCTGAACAGTACTCTGCTGTACTAATGTCATTCAGTGACATGTTGTAAACGGCAATGCAATCTGGGAGAGATAAAACATGATTACAGCACTTCAAGAAAATGCCATTATGGACAGGAATGTACTGTATACAGCAGAGCATCATGGGAAGGTGAAATAATAGTGTGTCTTTTATTCTACTATGATAGAGGTTATATGGTCTCACCACTTCAGCACAAATCGAGTTTTTCCAGGAGAGTGGGGGCATCTGTGTCATTTCAAGTTCTTTCTAATTCTAGTTCTACTGGCAAAAAGTTGTCAAAGTGTGTCTCAATTTACTTCATCTTAATTTTTAATACTTAATTTTTATCTTTGCTATTATTAGTAGTAATAGTTAGGTAATTTTGTAGGGCCTGCTGTGGCTCAGGAGGTAGAGCAGCCATCCGCTTATTGGAAGCTCTATGGTTTGATCCGCGGCCCCTGCAGTCTGCATGCTCCATTGGTGTGTGAATGATAGTGTAAATGGTTATCGCTTCATGATGAGCAGGTGGCGCCTTACATCGCAGCCTCTACGTGTTCCTGGTTCGTGTTTTAAGGCACTCTGAGTGTTCATACTAGAAAGACGTTCTATAAGTATTGTCCATTTACCATTTTGGTAGAAGTGTTGTGGTAAAATTCTTGAATTGTCATTAAATACAGTAATTTACTGTATTGTGTTGTAAATTTGCGAGAATATAGTAACTAACTGTATATTGATTTCAAGTAATATATTATAATTCTTAAATAGAGTAAGCAAAGTACAAAAAATACATTATTCTTCAGGTGAAACTGCTGCCAGTTAACGACTGCAAATTGACAGCAAAATGTCTCACAATGTATGCATTCACCTTGAAAATGTGCTGTAACCACAAAACAACAGCTTGTTTTGAAGTGTTGTGAATAGGATTGAGTATAAACTAAGGGAAGCATGACAGAGTTTGCTTGTTTTTCATACAAAAACAATATATTATATACTATGTGCCCTTTATGATCATATAATGATGTGCAAACTGCCTGCATAATAAAAACATGGCAAAGATAGCAGTACTTAAACCGATTTTATGTTGTTGGAATTATTCCCTCCCACCACAAATATGGACTCTCATCACTACACACGAAAACACGGTGACAGTGATTTTAAAACTCCTGGATTTTTCTTCAACTTTAAACCTGACACCATTGATCTCAGCAGGATATTTTAGGTGGCATATATTTGCACCCTGTGACTTGCACCTCTGAAACAAGAACATCACTTCCTTCCCTTGTGAAGCTCCGACAGTCAGTGCCACACAGGTGGAGACTTTGCTGCTTTTAACAGGGGTAAAAAGGAGCTGATTTGGAACCACCCGGTACCACAAATATGACATGTAATCTGTCATATTCTGGTCTCTATTACTGTGCTGCAGCTACAAAATCTTAAATTGAAAGCCAAAGGTTCTGACACCACTATCTTGAGTCAGCAGCTAGACTTGAAGTCCCTAATTGTCTGTGCCACAAGTGAAATAAATCAGATATTTCTTGAATCTATTTGGAGATCACATCTGGTCATGCTCTGTAATGTTGTGTAGACACCTTCTTTGCAAATTGCAATATCTCTGTGTGTTTGGCATACGGGTTCAGAGTCCTCTAATGGTCAGTTGCAACTATGTCTTTTGTTTACATAATGTCCCTACATGGGGGAATTTCCAATTCAATCTCCAACAGTTGCAGTCCTAAACAAAACTGAATAAAAGGCAAGCAGAATATAAAGGCAACATTTAAGAGAATGATCGGAAAAGGAGTAAAGTTGAGGGACTGATTTCCCACCATGCTAATGGTAAGGAGAAAGGAACACACTCAACTGGACTGTTTGTATGTATGCTTCTGAAATAAATATCAATTTATTACCTGGGTTTTTGGTATAAATTCACAGCCTCTTCTTCGAAACCAATAAATACTTAAATGTTTCTAAGCCCAGATCAGAAGTTGTACATTCAACCCACCTCAATAGCTGTCTGTGGGCTAGTATACACTTTGTAAGTGTACTCATGTCAGCAAGGAATGGTGAGCTCAACTGCTCAAGGTTTATGTCAAGCAGCACTTACATGTTCTGATACGTCTTGAAGTGCATACTTGTAGGAGATTGTCGATCGTCTATTTGCTTTTAAAACATTTTTTTTTTATCTATCTCCATGCTCCATTCCCTATAATATTTGGTATAATAAGCATGTTCCAAATCGTCTCTCTGAAAGACATGTCAGGAGTTAATAATGCCAGAAGGAAAAGACAGACAAAGAAGAAGATGGGCTGATGATGGAAGTAAAGAATCAGACATGAGAGAAATTAATCCTCAACATCCACTCCCTGCTGAGTACCTTATTGCCTTTCAAACTTCCCATCTTCAGAGTTAATATCTTTATTGCTGCAGCATCTGGCTGAGAAGCATGCATATTCTTCCATTTGTTTGAACTGGAAGATAATTGGATTGGGGAGAAGGATGGAAAAGCCTTCAACCATACTTTAAACTTTTTTTTTTTCCTGGCCATCATCTAATATGTACACAAGAGAGTGCAATTCTGTGTTTCACTGTGTTTGTGTGCGTGTGTATGCACATGTATGCGTTGCTATAAATACCATGTCTCATAGTCTTGCTTGTCTTGATTTGTTACCCTGCAACTGAAATGTCCTGACTTGCAATGGATTCTGGGAGCTGGACGATTTTGGAAGTGTGTCTGCATCTCATTCTTGCACTCAAAGTAATCCTTTCGATGCAACTTGATGGGAAGCCATCATGCGCCTCCATCTTATCAAGAAACTGAAAAAAAATCATGCTTAATTAGATTCACAGTGACCTTTTTCAACTCTGGCTGCAAGCACCCAGATGTTGCCCAAGCGGAATGTGTTCTCAACATTGATCTTTCTGCAGAACCAGGATTGAGAAGAGCTTGGCGCAGTGAAACGTGGCAGAAAAACAACATATCAAAAATCATCAGATGAAGAGATTATTCTGTTTGAGTGAGCTGCTCTGTGCGTTGAGGCCTTTCAGAGTTGGCGTGTCTTCGTGAGAGCTCTGTAATCCACCTACTGCATCTCAGTCATACTGCAAACAAACTCACACACAAGTAGAGAATCCTGCCCTCTGTTTCATCGCCCATTTGCCAGACGTGCACATGTAATCCATCTGCATTTCTTATATCCCAGATCCTACCTCCAGTTACTTCCCCTGTTTGCATCCCACCACCCTGCCTTCCTCTTTCTGCAACAGCAGTCTGCAAGTGAGCAATTATCTTCCTGAAGGCTTCATACAAAAAATGACTTACAACTTCCATCCAGAGAAAAAAAAAAAAATAGACACCCTGCTGTGGATACCAGAACACAACAATCTGCCATTTCCAGGGGCGTGTTTGCAAATACACACATGCATGTATTTGTAGCACACATAACTACAGCTCAATTAAGTCTGCACAGTTATAAATACCATGCATATTGCCAATAATAACATGAGCAATTCTCATTTGGAAATATTAACAAATATGAGCAGACTTTGTCGTCGTCTCTCTGCAGCTGTGGGGAATACACTAGATACAGTTGATAAAGATATGGTTTGATATTGGTGACATATTTGATTAATCTACTGATGGAATGTTATTGGAGTCCTCCACAATGGGCTTTAGACAGGGCCCCAAAGCAGAATATCTAGTATGAATACTCTATTGCCATATCCTTTCAAAGCTCATTTGAGTCATATCTGACATATTTATGGCTCATCATGTCATATCGTAGCCATCAGAGTACAAGCACCATAAACCATTTAAATACTGTGGGCCATGCTGTCATCTCTTGTTAGTAACATAAGTCTGATAGATGCATAAGAAGAGGCACTCGACTTGATTCTTCCTGGAGAGAATTTTGTGTCCAGAGTTGTTGAATTTACTGGCAGGAGTGACATTCCAAGGATCTGTTTAGTTTAAAAACAAAAGCAGTTTTATATTGAATGCAGTAAATGAGCAGCAGAGATAATGGAAGGAATGGAAAATCACCAAACATCAGACTTATCTGTATAGACTCTGGTACTATGTCTTTTTTTTTTAAAGAAGTATAGGTTAACAGTTGCACTAGAGAAATCTATAATGATCCTTTGTGTGCACCTTAACAGAGTTGCCTGGCAACAGAACTGGAGCTCTGCAGTGAATTTAAGTGTCAAACAAAATACATTTGTAATCCAACGGCAACATGGATTAAATTGCAGACAGTAGGAGTGCCTCTTGGACAAGATGTCAATGGCTAAGGTGGGAAAAGAGAATTGTAAAAAAAACAGGTAAATAATTCTCTGCACCTTAATAACTTTGAGGACAGCGACTCTCACCTCAACATGTACGGTTGAAGGAGCACACAATAAGCACAACTAATTGACTGTGTAGCTTTAAAATGGGCTGGTCTCAAAGGATGCAGTTATTCATCTGCCTTCAGCTGGAATCTATGAAATATCATGAGGGTGGACGTGAGGCTGATAAATCATGATAGCATATAGATCAGTGTCATACCTTTTTCCTCTGAATTATTGATTAACTCATACACAGAGCTGCTGTTTGTGAATGCATTTCCTGTTCATATTTGGCCTCTCAAAGCCACTTGATGAATATCACATCAAAGTAGGGTCCATGGAAAACAATGCCTCTAATACAAGATCGACAAGATCTTACCATCCTTCCTTCTCTGTCGCCACAAACACGCACAAAATGCTCAATAAGCAGCTTATTTCCTGCTTTACATTGTTAAGCATTTTACACAAAGGTACCAAAATGAGCTTCTGATTGAAGATAGAATCAGGGCCCAAGCAAGCCATCACTCAGCCTCTCAATCCAACATATGCATGATTAATACATCAAACAACATCAATTCTCCTTCCCCTTCCACTTATGAATGAGCACAACACACATGCACACACACAGAGCACGCAGACAAACCTACACACGCGTTTCGCACACCTACGCGCGCACACAGACACGGTGTACCCAATCTTCCAGGGCTGCACACGAACACAACAGACACTGCCCCCTCCATCATGGTTAATACATCAAACAGCATTAGGTTCCTGGATTCCTGAAGCTTAGACAGACACAGTTCTGACAACCCATGATTCCTCCATGGGTGCCTCTCTCTCCAGCGTCCCCACTTTCTTTATTCCCTATGAAGTCTATTTGGGCAGTTACAGAACATTCTGCCAAAATGCATTCACTTACATATTACCTTTGCTTTTTGTAAGCTTGTATAATGTCATGTTAGGAAGCCGTCTCTACAATAAGATGACACTGCTGTAGAGCTTTAAAGGCTTGGGAGACTTAGCAATAATAACCGTAAGCTCTGATCAACAAACTCCTTATTTTATAAGATTTCCATATTTTTTGGGTATTTATAACCACAGACGTCCAAGAGTTGCTTTTGCACACTCACTTCATGGAGAATAAGGCCTTCAAATGCATTCAAATCTAACCTTTACAATTCAAATAAACTCTTTTTTTTGGTGTGTGTGTGTGTGTGTGTGTGTCTGTCTGTGTGTGTGTGTGTGTCTGTCTGTGTGTGTGTGTGTGTCTGTCTGTGTGTGTGTGTGTGTGATGGGGGCGTCCACACTGTAACATCAATGAACACTTACTGGATGAAGAGAGCAGGTGGTCTGCCGGATCATGGTCTAATAAAATGGACATTCATTTGTATATCTTTTGCATAAAGTGCTCTGTAATTACCTGGAGTGGCTCGTATCCATAAAACGCATCCCTGCATCTGATCTACATTTGATTTTCTGCCTCTTTCAGCTGGATATTGATTTGATATTCATTTTAGATAACTGGTGTCATTTTATGAATTTGTAAACCAGAATCTTTGGATTTCCTGTAATGAACCCTCGACAACAAAATACGGACTAGTTGTTGTATATCTTGACAAACTGTCAATTTTTATGACGCTTTCAATGTCAAATGAATAAACATGCTGTTCCCTGCAGTCTCCATCTGTTTTCATTTCACTGTGTACTTTCACAAACACTATAGCAGACATAAAATATCTGAAAAAGACCTGCAGCCTGAAGCCCAATATTTACCTTATTCCTATACAAACCGCATCATGCTGTTATCTGTAAACGATGGTGTCCTCTGTTATCTGATATCTTAACTGATCTTTGTTTTAGAGTGAAGAAGTGATTAACGTGTGTGCATCTTCAGCAGCGCGGACAGACGCCACGCTGGCATTTTTCCACAGTATTTTCATTGGCTCAAAGTAGTACCATGAAGTCATTTAAAAGGTCGCTTCGTGATTTTAAATGACATCCAATGAGTGTAGCTCTCAGATACATACAAAAACAAAATGAAAGGAGTTTGTGTGTGTTATGGAAAGCCTACTGGGCCACTGACTGAAGCCTAAGCGCATGGAGACTCAAATGCAGTCTGCTATACAGCAAATCCTCAAAAAAGAGGATAAAGAGGCTTTAAAATCACATTTACAGCACAGGAGCAGCATCCCGCTGATAAATACAGATCATGGTATTTGACCCTGTCCATCAGTACATTGAAAGGCTCATAGCTTCTGCACTACAGAGTCACAAACCAGCAAATGCAGGCCAACACTTAGAAAAGACTAAATAATGGCCCCAGTTTGTAACTTGACCTTTTATGTGACCTACTAAATAAAAAAATGTGATCTTTACCTCTCAGACTTCTGAAGGAAGCAGAATGCAGAGTCGGTCGTGAAATAAGTTGTATGCCACGCAGACGCCATGCTCAAGACGGCATGTCATCTTTGTTCCCTCATAACATTAAACAACAACCTTAAATGTCAATACTGATCACCATCTGCTAGACATTTGCAGTATACTACCTGAAAGGAATTAACATCACAATATTGCAGGGATCCAATGGCAACGGGAACCTGGATCTTGTTCCTCTAGACATATTGTTATTGCTGAAACCAATAACCTCCATCGAATTCCTTCTGTAATATGAAACCTTTGACCTTTATTGGGCGAATGCCTCACAGTGGGCTTTTAAGTTAATAATACAAACAAGATGCCAAATAAATGATTAGCTGTGGCTGCACGGAAAATAACCTACACTTTAGTCATGTGTGGCAGAAGAAGATATATTTTATATTTTATGATGTATATCTCTAAAGAGGGCTCACAGTGTATAGCTGTTAATGAATTCATGTTTTATATAGAAGAAACTCCCAAAGCAGGAATGAAAACGATTCATTTATGCTGAAATAATTACAAGCCCTTATTAGCCCTGAAGTTTAATTGGTGGAAACATTGCATTGTACCCACAATGTAAAAGGAAGAAAGACTCCAAGCTGTCTACCTATTTATTGTGAATGTTATGATTGTTTTAGACAAAACAGCAGAAAATAATGTATGTCATAACTGTCAGCATTTTTTTAAATAAAAATATCTGGCCTGAATGAGGAACACGTTGTCATTATACAGTACATATAACATACTGTATGCAGGGGTACAGCTCCTAACACATCCTAATGCTTCTATTCAATTTCATATCACAGAGATCCACAATAGCTTGTCAGAATGAATTCATTAATAATTAAATTGGATGGGAAATGCCGCACATGAGCTGACATCTCATATCTATTTTTATATGACAGATACACGGCAGAGTAAATTTACTGAAATTAGTAATATCACAGACTGTATCCTTTATAATTTGCAACTAGATGGACTTTCATGAAGGGAAATGGAATAGACTGAAGTGCGTATGTAACTGTACAAAAAATAGAAAACACAATTAAGAATGAAAGTACCAGAGAAGTGGATACAATGATCAAGGATCTTGCCTGATCACGTTTGAAACAACTTAAATTTAGCTTTATACTGGCCCCTGGTAAAGAGTTCCACATATTTACTTTATAAATTTAGGGACATCTCCAGGCAAGTGAGCCAGAAACCCTGAGAGGTTTCACTATCTCCGTGATAACATGGAACAGATATATAAACATTTATAGATGCTGTAAGTTTAGCAATGCAAAGTTAATGAATCTTTTATGCTTGATGTCTTGAGGACATGGGGAAAAAAGGAAGTCTCATTGTCTGTACTGACACTGATGGTCTTTAGAGTCTGGATTATTGTACAGAATGCATAGAACAATTAACCAATTGTTAAATGCAAGAAAATCATTCTATGCATTAAAGGATTTATAGAGCCTTGTGTATTTTAATTAGCAACCTTGTTCACCATTTCTAACCTATTTCTAAATAAGATGAAATGTTTTCATTTACTGACCACCTGGGTAAAAAGCCTACCTTCAGTTTTCTAAGTGGGAGTTTTTTTTCAAATCATTCTGTTACAGACTGCAATGCACTGTCACAATGTTATACAAGAAGATACAAACGCACTCATACAAAGCTTCAGCTACACAGCTCCATATTCCTTAATTCAAATCTAAACTGATTTATTGCCACTGCAGATAGGCCCGGGTTGATAAGCACGTTATTTGATGGAGATAATGAACAGCCACTCCAGGAATTCGGCTGTGTTTTCTTCCTTCAGACATTAGAGGCACATAAGAAAAAAAATTTAGCTCTATTTCCCTGGTGGCATTTTAGTGACATTTTGATGTGATGTGTCTCTGGTGAGTTGAGCAGATATCTAGTATATGTGTGCAAATACAAAATTGTATGCTCCTGATAACCACCTTGCATTATCTGTCTTGTTTCGTTCGCGAGAGCCAAAATCCAGATGACCACCTTAAATCAATCAGAGGAAATTAAATGTGTGTTATGGCATTTCTCTCGTAACTTTTCATGTTGTGCTGGCGGCCAACGCTATAGGGAGAGAAATTAGAATCAAAACACAAATGAGCAGACATGATCTATAAATGGAAATGAAGATTTACAGTGTACAAAGGTGATTCATTTTAGGTAATTCCAAATAGTTATTTCCATCCACATTGCAAATGTCAAACAAATTGAATGCAAGCAGCTTTACGAATGCACACATCACAATTATAATGATGATCAGTGCACCAAACTAACATATGCAGACATTATCCAACTTCATCTGAAATATTGAGCTCATAATTGTGTTCATATTTGCAAAGCGTGCATGCTTTGTATTTGTTGTGTCATTTGACTTATACTCACTTCAAAAGATGAGCTAGTGGGAACAACAGCAACCGGTTTTCTGTATCGAAACCAAACTCAGTACTTTGTACATCTATGGACTGTATAGAGTCTATAACTGGTAAATGTACAGCACCAGTCAAAAGCTTGGACACAGTTTCTTAATCAAGTGAATTGGAGGGTGTGTCCAAACTTTTGAATTGAGCAGTGACAAGCTATTCTGTCTATTTAGGAAAAGAAAACCACTTTGAAATTAGACACACATTTACCAGAAGCCAAGATCTCCCATTTTTTCCACGAGCACTTGGACACAGCATGCATTTGTTGATCTATGTGGAGCTGGACACCTTGAACAGTGTCTCAAAACTCCACAGACAAATGTAACCTGATCCATTCCCATCAAACATCCATCCACACGCAACATGACCATCTGTAAATTAATACAAAAGAATAAAATACATTTGGACATTTAGAAACACAGTGAGCCTTTGGAAATGATCAGATCTGTGAATTCGAAGTTACAAATCTGTATATAAAATATAAATGCTAATTCCGGTTAGGATGTGTACATTTGTCAAACAGTTTTGCATGTGTTAAAATTGTGTCATATAGGTGAACTGGAACATTTCTGAGTACCCGAGTTTGCACACAAATCATACAGACAGTATATTGGAAGATCCTGTAATGTAAATTGGTGACCATTTTGAGACTACTATCTCTCTATACTCCTTGGCTGATGGAAGCAGTGGCAGTGAGGTTAAGTTTTACAGTAAATACAGTAATGGCAGATTTTCATGACTATTGGAGATGGTTTGTCATGCTTTTCCTCTTTCAAAAACTGAATGAGAACGGACCTGGATGACTCATTGGCACTACAGTAGTAGGTTCTTGCTTTATTTATGAGAGCTGCTGGTTTTCTCCTGCGTGTCTCCGAGGCCCAGTGATTCATGAATGGACTAGAAAGCCTGAGCCTGCACTTGTGGTGGTGCATTGGGAGCAGTGGATATTGAGGATTAATTTCTTTGGTGTCAGACTGTTATTCCCAACCCCCATCAAATCCATCTCTCTCTCACTCTCCATCTACAATGACTTTCCCATTTCTTAGTTTAATAGTGTGAAGCACAATTATTTGTCCAATGTCTGACAAATGGTCAGAATATTACCATGGAGCAACCCTCTGATATTGCACTATATAAATATGGCGGGTGTTGGTAATGATTAACACCAGTCCAATTCCGGCTTGCTTTTAAGCAAATATAGTGTATAATTGATTTCACAGTGAACCGAGGTTAAATAAGTGGGCACATTTTCTTGCATTGATGAAATCAATGGTTCGAAATATGATTGAAACAGTAAATCCGGCAGTGCTAAAATTTCACCTCAGCGCAATAACTATGTCCTTGCAGGTTATGGACCTTCTCTTGCTCACTGCATCGTTGTGGTGATTAAATGCAGAATGACCATTGGTTTAAATGAAATAAATCATGTCACAGTCGCATTTGAAACCTGTAGACAGTTAACTTGAAATGTAGCGCATGTCTCCAGTTTCAGTGACACAGTAGGTTTCCAGAGGAATCTTTGAAATAGATGAATATGTCCTGGTTTCAACAGTATGTGTCCCCTGATATTCAGTTTTGGCAGATTGTTAAATATTCCTTTTCTATGTAATGTTCCTTCTGCATCCTGACCCACAAAAATCAAACCAAAAGACAAACAGCTATAACCCCATGTGGGGTTATTTCTGCAGCTGTTGATGGTTGCTCAGCTGCTGACATGCCAGTCAATCACAACAGAAATAGTTTGAAGCATCCTCATGACATTGAGTCTGAAGAAACACTTGCTGTCTGACACGAGAGAATCCTGGCACTTTGCATTATACCTCACAAAAGACAAATCATTCAACAAAGAGGCCAAGTATTCCACTATATTTCTCTCATACTTGCAACTTATGATAGTCGTAAAAAATTAAATAAAATAAGATTTAAAAAAAAAGGTTCAGTTAGTATGTCTCTGCTGCAAATACAGGGAATTGTAACAAGCAATGCACAAGCAATACACTTGTTTCTACATCTTTTTGGTTTCTTTGGACTAATGTGATCTACCAGTACAAAAGATCACTAAAGAGCCAAAAACATATTTGCATTAACTACAAAAGAAACAAGTGCTGCATTCTTCAAAAGACAGATGACAAAGCCCAGTCAGTGCTGAGGGCTTCCTGGCTGATCAATATGTTAATTTGATTTATAAAGAACAAGTATTGAATTTAGGAATTACTAAGGCTTGTACAAAATTACTTCAGGGAAGCTCAGCACACACCCACAAAAACTCATTTTGTGCCCACAGTGTTGCTTTGATCAGTGAGAAAACAAATGCAGATCGGCACATATCCTATACGTTCTAATCCAATTTTATGGCATAATCTGTTCTCCCATAGTGCTCTCACACTTCAAAAGTCATTGTCAAATCTTGCTGTTTTGACTATATCATGAGTCGATCTCAAATTCTGGCAGATCAAGGTTCTTCCCTTCTGCTTGACATTATAATTTCTGACATAGTTAAATGGATTTCCTGGAATAAATAATTTGACAAGCGAACACTTTAACATGCGACACTCAGTTCTGAAATGTATTCAAGCTTTGTGGTACACATCTCTGGCACTGTTTCTATTGCGAGATGAGCTGTTGGCTTCCAACTGGAGCTAACAACACTAAAAGAAGACATTATGTGCCTGTTTTCTCTTGAAAATGGACTGACCTGTGTTATGTCAGTAAATAAGTAGGCCTACAATATGGGCAAAATTGCACGCTGACTAATACACCATAAAAAGAGCTCTGAAATACAATGTTACATCCAAGTTCTTATTTTCTTTAAATAGATATGATTATTATGGCTGGTGGATGGTAGCTGTGAAGCATCAGATACTGGCAGGGTCGAAATGTAGACAAAATTAATAGATTATTGTATGATAAAAATAATTATATTATTTTTTTCTAGCCATATAGCCATATATATCCATACATTTGTATGTTAAGTATTAGTGCCACATTGAAAATAAAAAAAACAACATTTCAGGTATACAAAGTTGAAATATTATGAGAATTAAGTTGTAATTAAGAAAAAGTAATAATATTTCAAGAATAAAGTTGTAATTTTAGGAGAAAAAAGTCATGATGTTGCAAAAATACATTTCTAACATTACAAGAATAAAGTTGTAACATTATGAGAGTTAAGTTTTGATATTACATAATATTACAATCTCCAATATGCATCACTGTGCTTTTGGATTAAGTCAGTAATTCCTATGCCATATGGTTTTTAATTGATCATATGAGTCCATTTGTTGGGGCCTCTGCAGTTGTACTGCCGTCATCCGAGTTCGTGCTCGGCAGATTTCTATTCCTTCTGGATCCAAAATCTTGATGACCAATGTCATTGTTTCTTGTAAAACTACGAACCCACTCTGAAAAGCACACTGATGCAACCAACGATAGCCGTGCAGTCAACCACTGGCAGCCATCTGTTCCTCCACAAAAGAGGCAATTTCCTCCAAACCTGTCTGGTTCCTTCTTCAGAGTAGACCAGGTTTCCTATAAAATCAATTCCCGACACGTATGATAATAATATGGTGTCGATGTGTCAAATTATTTCTTTTTATTTATGAAAGCTATACTTAAGTATAACTTGACAAGATGTTCCACATTCATTTTGACGCTGGTGACACTTCTGATATGTCCCCTCTCATATGCAGTCAATCTTGTCATATATTATATATATATATATATATATATATATATATATATATATATATATAGTAGAGTTTTTACTCATAATTCTGACTTAACTTGGTTAATATTCTCTGTTTTTTTCCCCATAATATCACAGCTATATTATCCTAGAATTATTAATTTTACTTAATAATGACTTAATTATCATAATTTATAACTTCATTCTCTAAATCTCAGATTTCTTTTTCAATGTGCCCCTAATACTGTCATATATATATATGCAATTTACTTTCTCTTTTAATGCATAAAAGAGTAAATATGAATTATGCTGATGATGAAGAGGAAGAGGGCATCAGTCTTTAACTGGGTCTTGACTGTCACTTATAGCACTACAATATACAGTGTCCCAAATCACAGTCACAGATGTGGATTAACATGTAACTACTGTAGGTCTGTTATACATTTCAGATTAACCCAGCGTCTTTGATATTTTTTTTTCTCATTTTAGAAAGAAAGAGAACAGGAAAAATAACAAGCGAAGTGGTTCTCCTCTGCTCAGTCAGGCCTAACTAAATAGCCAGGAGGGTTACAATGAGAACACAACCCACAGGACTCAGACAGCCCTGGAGATATCAGTGGTTTTATCATAAGATAAATATTAGAAGAAAGAGATGGAATAATTCCAAGTAGCTCAATGGCAGTAGAACAACCTGACCCTGCCACTCTTTCTCATCATGACATCTTCTTCTCTACAGTCATGCAAATAATAAGACCGAATTTCCTTTCCTCTTCTTTCCACGTCTCACTCCCCCTGCCCTTGTGCTCCATCACTCACTGTCTGCGGTCTGTTGGGTGTAAGAGCATGTCTGACACATTTCCATTAGTGGGGAGACTATTCGGTTACCATAGCTCAAGATATTTAAACCTTTCCAATTACTGGACATCTCCCCTTTAAATTATGCAGACAGTGAGCTGATAAGGTTGTGTGTAGTGATTCCTCCTTTTGACACGTAGCAGTGTGGCTCTGCTATGTCAGAATTTATTCCTGAAAAAGAAAAATAACATTTGTGTTTGAATCACATGTCCATTCAGCAACTGCTGCCTGCATCCACAAGTGCAGTGGATTTTTTTTAGTTGCAGTGGACAGCTGAAAAGAAAATGCGAGGATGGTCAAACTTGCAAGGTTAACGGTTTGAAGTACATGTTTTTGGGTGGTGAAACGCTGATTTTGCAGTAGGCCTTGTTATCCAAATTTGCTAATGCTTGGTAGTTTTCTCTTAAACAAGTAATTACCATTTGCTTAAATGTTTTGGAGGACATACCCAGTCAACAAATTGTGTGTACTTTCCAAGAGCATCTGATCTCTTCCCCTGTATCCTAGCAACCCCTTCCATTTCAAATGATACAGTAGCATTCACACATCCTCCTACTCAGCAAAACCACATAAGTCTTCCTGTCCTGTCTATATGCTCTGTGCACCCGACCCAATCCCCAGGTGAGCTACCTCCAATCTACTACTAGACATTTTGCTCACCTCTACCCCAACCCACTCATTGTTGCACAGTTTCTGCAAAGACATTTATATATATATATATTTACTGTATATAAAATAATACACACAAACCTCAATGCCCCTCTACTTTCTATGGCCATGATCTGTACATGAGTTACCTAGTGCTGCATTTATATGTAATGTACCCTTTGACACATACGTTACGATGTAGTGTATGCGGTGTATTCAGCCAGCATTCTCTGCTCTCAAGCAAGTGGAGAAAATGCATCGCTGTCTCTCACACTTGAAAGGAAGTTATCCATCCTCTCCATTCTGTCTTAAAATCAGGTTATGGAAGAAGAGTGGTAAATGCTTACGGAAGAATGCGGCTGCTGATTGGAAAATAGTTCAAGAAAATGAAGGACAAACTGAAACACAAAAACAAAAAGGTGTTGGACAAAGTTATGAAGGATGTACTCAAGAGTTGTCATTCTTAATTCAATTGAAAAGTTCCAATGCTGAATTGCTCTCATCAGTGAATTAGAACAGTTTCGATTGGAATATAAAATGAAGCTCTGGCGAAAGCTCATTCTGGATGAATAAACCTTGGCATACTTGGGCAATACATTATGTCTCATGCCATGCTGTTATTTACACCTCTCAGACATTCGCAGTCTTCATTTCCCGCTATCACGGTCTGGGGCTGTCAATTGAGTTATTCGCTTTTCTCATAAGCCGGTCACATCTATCCAATAGCACAGCGACGCATCTTCATTATTAGCCATCTTACTGTTGTCTTTTTAAATATGATTATCTCTGTTCCTCTAGGTCTTCCATGCTGCTGTTTGCCTGCCCTCCACCTCCCCGTCACTGCCCTGTCTTAACAGATTCACCAATTCCATAATTCATAAGCCTCACCAGGGTCATCAGCCACCACCACCAGTGTCTGGACTCAGAGGGGGGATATATATCTTGCCACTGTTCAAGACAGATGTGCTTCGATCTCAAGGCGCCAAACACTTAGGACAAACTAATTATCACATATCATCTGATGTAATCAACAATCATATTTACTTCAGCTGCAAGTCCCTTATGTTTGAATCATGTTTATGGGTTATATCATACAATTATCTCAGGCAGCTGTTCTAACTTCTTCATCATCAATTGTAATTGATAACTTTTACTTTATCATGTCGCTGATCTTAATTGTTGATGGAAATCTTGTCCTCTTTTAGCTATTTGAAATCATTGTTTTCAACATGTGACTGTCTTCCATCATTTACATTAATCCTTTCTTCCCTTTTAACATGTTGCTTACTATACAGTACAGTGACCTTCATGAAAATTCTGCTGTTAACATGTCTGAATATCGAAATGTTGAATACACTGTATATTATTTATTTCCCTTCCCACAGCCAGCCAAAACAGTGTTACATTATTATGTCTTCTCTGCCACATATTAACTGTGTGTCTTTAATAAAACTGTTTCAAGAATTAAAACATATTAGGATAATGTGCAATTTAATCAACAGTTCTAATTACACTAGTACTAATTGTAGATTTGGACTATTGTGTCCCAGAAAGCACGTATACAGATTTAATCAATAATGCAAATATACAATTAGTTGGCACTAAAATCTTTCTACTCCTTTATGCTTACAAAGAGCGTTGAAACAGCAGACACACAGCAATTGGGAGCAGTGACATTGAGCAAAGAGATGCTCCCTCCACACTCCCAAACAGAGTCAGAGTCAGACGGACAAAAAAACTGATGAGCTGTGCCATTTCCTCATTAGTCCTAATGACACAATAACACACCATGTCATTGCTTTCAGCTGATGATGTTTGATAGCTAACCATAGATCTATACTTACTTTGAAGTCCTTGTTTACAACTTAAATGCTTCTTTCGATGTACAAATAAGGTAGGTAATTGCAGAGCTTATTGGTGAAATATCATTATGATGCTAACAAGCCTTTACTTCCAACTTCAGTACCCTGGCTCTAAATAATGTATGAATTATGTGTTAACGCTTTTATTATTTAGTCACTGCAGCATTTTATCCAAGTAGATTGATAAACTTTTCACATACAATAATAATAATAATAATAATAATAATAATAATAATAATAATAATAATAATAATAATCATCATTATTTAGACATGTAAAGATAATTCAAATGTATTCATAAAAAAATTAAATTAATAATGCTCTCTGATTCAATTTATGTCCAGTCATAAACATTATAGATATATGATGGATACAGACTTTGAATCATAATCTTAAAAGTGATGTGATAGTGATGTGATAGTATTCTACTGTACATTTGAGTATATAATGGAAGTATGTGATTTGGGCTACAGCACAGGCTTTCTCCCTGTAGTATTTTACTTGAGTCTCCTCCCACCCCTGTCTGTGTGTGTGTGTGTGTGTGTGTGTGTAGGACATGACTTCCTTGTTCCTTGCACCTGGGTGAACTCCACACCTGCATACAATAACTCATCAGTCCCAGTATCTGAACACTGGCTTCTCTTCCACCCATTGTCAGATTGTGAGATGTTCTGTCTGCTACTGCGGTATTGACACTCTTGGCTGCTCAATATCTCTAGACTAGAGTTTATATTCTTCTGTTTTTCTTTCTTTTTTCTAATGTGTGTCTCCTGTGTCTTGATAACCAGTTCCATTTTTCCAGCCCCGGCAACTACAGTCAACTGCCTCATCCCTCTGCCAACCCCACACTCACCACACTTTGCTGCCTGTCTGCTCCCTGTCTTGACCACCTCTGCAAAGTGACAATAAACCTTCCACTCATATGCCCTGTGTCTATGTCAATTTTTGGATCCTGCTGACAACCAAACCATATCATAAGAGTCCATTCAATATCATATATTATCATTGTATGCGTTAATCAATGTTAAATACATACTGAGTTGCCTATAATAATGCATGCTTTATCGTAATGCTTCATTGTTGTTAGTAAGTAAACTTCTGATGCATCATCATACATAAAACAAAACATAAGCATCATCATGTATGATTATTCTATGCATGCATAGTGTATTATAATGCATTTTGAATGCGCCCGTACTATGCATCTGGAGTAACAGATTTTTCTTATGCAAAATAATAATTACAAATGCACAAAGTCCATCAGAGACGTTGTTGCAGCAGCATACTCTGACATGAGCGTCGTGTACACATGAGTCATGCATGTTTCAAAATGTCAAACATATTTAATGTGTTGCCACAAAAAAAAGAAGGGTGATCATTTTTTCTTGATCCGTGAGATAACTTTATCTCTTGAAGCTCCGGCTACAGTAGAAACTGCTGAAAACATCACAGAAAATCTACATTTAAGTATCAAATTAAAAAATAAATATTACAAAATGGTAACACTACATACCATAACTGTAAAAAACCGGGGGTATCATAGTGACACCACCATACATCTGATCTTATCCTGGAGAATATGACAAAAGGATTGTTTTGATAAGAAAAGGCTGATTTTAGGGCGGGTAAAATGAAGAAAATTAAGTTTTGGATAACATGAAATACAGTCATAAAGCTCTGTTTAACATTGCTTTCAAATACAGTTTCCATATCTATAATTTGGTGAAATGTGATTCTTGACATCACAGCAAATGGCATCAAGATGTAGATTAGAGGTGTTAAGTTGTCTGGGACAGATTTGTGGCATTTTGTTGAAAGCATGTCAAATGTATACTGAATGTATGAGGCGCATTCTCTTCACGGACACATTTAATCATCACCTCTGTGACTGACAAGGGGAAAACACTGGGAGTGGTAGATGTCTGAAAAAGACTAACACACACAAAGACTCACTGTGTGCTTATTTTGTCATGCAGCTCTTCACTGGGCATTTTGCTAAACAAAGCAAGGTCTCACTGCAGACTAATAAATCATCTCAAATGAGTGGAGAAGATTAAGGACTTTCATGGAACTGGATCTCGAAGAAAGCTGAAAAATTGAAGCCAACAGCAATGTTATTCTCTGGTGAGAACTCATGTTTTTTCATGGGAATGAGGAAAACGAACTCAGTTATGCATTATTACTTGTGAAATGAGGGAAATTAATTGAATTATATTCAAGTCATAAGGGTAATTGTTTCTGAGTCAATGACTGTTTCTGACAGTGAGGCAGACGAGCTAAAAGACACAAACAAGCTCCCAGCTGGAGAGAGATATGCGCAAATTCAAAGAATCAAGCTAATTGCAAATGGATATAATCAAATATGTACGCTGACAGTATTAAAACATGCAGTGCTCTAACTATGTCTGTTCTTTTATCAGATAGATTTTTATCCAAACCAAACACCAGATGAAATAATTCAGACTTCATCATCACAGACATTTTGTACACCTGTGCAAAAATGACATTTGTAGCCTAACCAACTATAAATACGTGAAGAATAAAAAAAAAACTGAAAACACTTTAAATGATAACCTTTGCTTTTCCCTTGAGGGAATAAAAAATGTTCAGATTACAATGCTGAGCATGTCTCACATGTGGAAACTTCCTTCAATTAAAGATGGCTTGTCACTGCGGCATCACGGGCGTCACACAGGCTGCATCCATGTCAAGTATTTCCCTGCTTTCATGACATGGCTCACACTCCTAATCTTCAATCAGGCACAATGTTATGCCACAGAGAGGACAGGTTCAGAGTCACAAGCATATATTGTCTAAACTGCAACCAAGTCCCTTCTTGATGAAAAAGCTAAGTCATGATATGAGACGCTCGGTGCTCTGTGCCAAACAATAATCTATATAAAATTTAAAAAGAATAAATAAAAATGTGCACCAAGTCAGGATCAAAAACATACTCTGAAATGCACAGACGAACACCAAAGGCGCAGGCTTCACAGAGAGCTGTAGTCAAATGTAAGGCTTATCACAAACTTGCAGCACATTGATTTAAGACATATGCTTATCAAGCACATACAGAAGTAGTATTAAATACATAGAGTCTTTCTTCCATACTCTTGTGTCGGGGCTTTCTCAAAGAAACCCTGGAATGTTCAGGTTTCTGGTACATTGTATTTGAGCTTATCCATCACTGCAGACTATCTGCTACCAATTTAACAAGGAACACAACTGAGGGACGATATATAAGGAGCTCCTACCAGCTAACAAATATAACGTGGGTGTGAATAGTGTGATATATACTGTCTCACCTGTGCAAATCAAGAAATCATGGAACAAAATTCTGACTTCATTTCCCAGGTAGGTTTTTCTGACTTCAACAAACTATTTCTCCAGTAGGTAATGGAAACTTTCGATTTCTATTTTTCTTTGTTATCAAAGCACTGAAATTGCCCCTGAAACAGTATGGTGCTGTAACTCGAGACCTGATGACTGGACATACTTTCATGCCCTCAGGGCATCAACTGTTTGCTCTAGGGGCCATCAACATGAATGGTTACACAACTGTAGTTGATGAAATGACGACCTTGGTTGTGTATGGCATGTCCAAAGGCTCAGCCTCAGCTACAGTCTGTCTTTATACAGGTTATGTGGTTTCTCTTATACCTGCAGAGGTTTGGACTTGGACACAGTGTTGGGTTGCAGTTTCAGTAACCTGAAGCACCATGTTGTTTTTAGATGTAGATGTATTTGTCTTTATTTGACTGGGGGGTATGACATGCCATAAAAGGTCCGTTGGCATGGACGTTATGCTTAACTGTTGGGGTAGCTACAGCAGCATGTTTTTAAAAACTCGACCTGTAACAGGCATGAACAGTTCTGTTTGTTCATATTGTGTTGTATAAGTTTCATAGCGGCTTAATTGGAAACAAAAATTTAAGGGAACATATTAATTTTTTGCAAACTTTATATACAGAATATTTATGTGTTTTAAAGTGTATTGCATGTGTCTTACAATGAATAATATGTTTACTGTTTATCAGCATGTGGAGCTACTTCAAAGGTCTTTGCAACCTCAAATAAGGTAGGGTACGCAGCCTGTATTTATATATGTAATGGCTTTAACCAGAGAATAGCCCACAGTGCTTTGTTCTAGAGTAAATTCACCCACACACATTAAGCATTCATGCAGCAGTGCTGGAATTGCCATGCAAGGTGCAGACCTGCCCACCACTTGAGCGACTGTCACTGCACATGCAAGTGCATCATTACTCATGGGAAAAATGATGACTGCCGACTCTCAGTGTCTCTGGAAATGTAAAATTTTTGAATATTGAACCAAAACTTAAAGTAAGAAATGATCTATTCCTGACAGCGTATTCCGAGTATTGCATAAGAGCTCGTGAAACATTGCAGTGTTTTACAACAGAACAAATACAGTATGTGAAGGTGCATCTGGGCCTCCACTTCATTGCACAGACTGAGCCAATGGGATTGACTGCAATTGTTACGACCCCTAAAAAACCCTTACAAACACACCTATTATGTATTAAAATTGATTCACCCCAATCCAACTCTACGTCCATGAGCACACAGGAGTGCTGCATGCCCTAAGCCAAAAATAAATAAATAAAATGTCACCACTCTCTCTGCACAGAGTATTCTGTTTCTACTGTAGCACCTTGACTCACAAAATTAGTGCCCGTGGCCTTATTTTGACCAACCACCGATAAAGCCTCAACCAAAAAATTAAGATAAGCTACATCTTTTATTGAAATTTTATTTTTTATTTTAATTGTGGTCCATCAAAGTGCAATTTGAGACTTTATTTCTTGTTAAAAAATTCTGAAAGACATATTTAACCTACTAGATGATGCCTTGCTTACTTATCCTCGACAGTATACTGCGGCACAGCTCCTGCTTGTGCACATAAAATTTTATTGGCAAATTCCACCTACATGTAAAGGGGTCACATTTCCCCATACTTCAGCTTCTGCATGCTGATGAGACCCCTGAAAAAAAGGGGAAATAGCATTTTAAAGCTATTGCATGTTTCTTTTCCTTTTGATTAATGGGTTAGTTAATTAAATTGAGACTTGGCCCTCCCTCAGTGCAATGGCTTTGGAGTGTCTCTGAGAATGACAGAGCACTTGTTCAATGGAGCATCATTCATTGGACATTAGTCAATTAAGAAAATATACAGGTAAGTGCATATTTGGTCTGCAAAGGTTAAAGATGGTGTATTAAACGTATCACTGGACAGCAATATATGTCTGATGAATTTGTCAGTCAACAAAATCTGTCTGCTGCTTTAGACTTAACACAAGATGACAATTAACACAACACAACTGAAGACAAAGGCATGGTCTCAATGTTAAGATAATTAACAACTTAATCCTTGATTGTGGTTTATTTTATTTTTATTCACATTTTACTACATTATAGTTCAATTCACCTTATTAATGGACCTTTTTTTGCAGCCTATTGTAAAAAAAAAATAAAAAAAAATAAATCTGATTTAACTGTTTTATTATAGAATTATTTTTGCGTGAGCTCATCTTCATTGAACATGAATTTTGGGGAGATAGAGTGCCCAATTACTCTGAATACATTACTAGAGATCTGAAGTTAAAAGCAGTAAGATTGTGCTTACTATGCAAATCAGGGACACACAGAAAATAAAAACACAGTATTGGAATTTGAGGAGACTCTCAATTTTACAATACGAAATGCAGATTTCCATGATTATATCGGAGGTATTCATAAATGCATCTTTCCATACGCAACAGTGACTGCAGCTGCAGTGGATGCTCACTGTTTGAAATGAAGTGGAAGCTGGACAATTGTCCTACTATAGGATGCCCTCGAGCTCAAACTGTGCACCCGTGGAAATATCAATTTGCTGGGCCAAAGGAGCCTTAGATGCAAACCCACTCCAGCTGTGCCACCGAACCTCTCAGCAGCTGGAACCCAACACTTAAATCTTGGCTGGCTTGTTTTGTTACCAATCTGCTGCTCTGTATAGGGTTTTCTCAGCCAGGAGAGCTTGCGAATTTAAGATTTAACAATATTAAAAAGCCGAAACAAAACAAAAAAACAACAAAAAAAAAGATATGGTTTGAACAGTGAATGCTTTAGATCTTTGATCGGAGAACTAAGGGAATGGTACAGATGCATATATCATAGAAATAGCAGCTAATGCTATGATCAGAACTGAGCAATGTTTCGTGTTCAAATGTAAAGCTCAACTGTGACTTCAAAGGGGGGAAAAAGGAACGTTCCAATCTGGCTGCTACCATATAATTAGACTGAGCAACTGTAGCCAACATGCAGTAACAAAAGGGATAATAAAGTTAGAAATAGAAATGGAAGAGAGTGGAAGTTACTATGAATTTCATTTAATATGAATTATTACTATGTCATCAGGAAACTGTGGAGGTGTCTTTTGCATTGCAATTATGTTTTTTTTCTGTTTTTTTTTTTAGCCACATTTATTTGGAGCACCTGAGGGAGTGCTCTAAAAACACCTACATCCAACAAAGGAGCCAGATGTGTATAAAACCATGATCACTAAATAAATACTTCATACTAGCACAGATGTATTGCCCATAGTGTCTACCTTAAGTACAGAAAGTTGACAAACGTTATATTAACATTGTCATAGGTTAAAACAACAGTTTATAGCAACAATGACTTTTTCCACATTTGCTTTTTGACAAAAATGTTATTATGATCTTCTTTTGTTTCCAGCGTGATTTAATAAGGACCCCAGAGGACAATTACACAAATGCACTTTTTTTTCTTTTTTCTTTAAAAAAAAACTTTTTTACAATGACAATGTAGAGCTCATGAAAAACAAGCATGACATCTGCTTGGCAATGTGATATCAACTCTGTTATAGAGACACTTGGCCAGTGACACTGTATAATCAGTTTAATAATATAAGAAGACAGCCAGTTATTCTGACCTCAAGACAGCAGAGCCAATAATAATTCTTGTGGCAAATAATTAGTTTTATCACACAGTGACATGGGTCACTCAAAAGGGCTTGATTATAAGCGAGAGAACAATATAAGAAAATGTGCTGCTCAGTGGAGCTCTCAAAGGGGATTGCTTCTTCATATCTTGTCAAATTCCAGATGACATTTCATATGACTGCAAACCAGAAACAATCCCTCCATGTATGAGCTGCTGCAGCCTCTGAGAGTCATTATGCTGAGAGCTGAAATTCCACACTGCAATGCTATAGTCCTCAATCTAAGTGCTTTGTTTGTAATGATGCTTAGCACGGAGAAGGAAGAGACAGAAAACAGGTCTATGAATCAACGTTACAAAATGTTAGAATTTTATGTGCTGCCTTGTTCGCTATTAATTTTCACCTCTCAATGATTGACAGAATGTATTTCAAGTTGTATTATTCTTCATATTTTCCATTACCCGTGGCCAGCACTTCTTTTAATGGCACTGTATATTGTTCCTGCCCAAAGGAAATGGTGTATGGTGTAACAAACATGCACATTTTGCTTTTTTCACTCGGCTTCCAATCTGCGTTATTGACCATATGTTGAATAATATAGCCTACTATTTGTTATTCCAATTACAGTCAGTACACTGTATTTTTTAGCGCTGCCTGATGGATTTGCACTCATCTAATGTGTGTAGTGCACTGCTGCTTAACAGACTCAGAATTTGCATTATAATGATTTAGAACACCGATGCATTTTTAATGCTCATAAGCAAGTGTGTGCACTGTGGCTTTTTTTTCCACAGAATATGTTTACACTGCCATTTAGCTGCATGTATGGTCATGACATTTATGGCAACTCGTTGGTATAAATCATGATGAAAATGTGTCTCAGCTGAAACACAATGTCAGACATTTAACTAGAAATTAAGGTGAGCTGCAGCATTGATGTTACACCAGCTTTGGTCATCTGTGGAGCAGCTGTGTGTGATTTGAGTGAAAATTTGCCTTTAAGAGAAACCTTGAATTGATAGTTGTGCTTCTTATAGTTTTGGAGTCTTGATGCCTTGATACGGATTAGCTGTTTGAAAACTTATGCATGGGTTTTAGCATTTTTTTTATATTGCATTGATTTGCTCAAGGGAGGCATTAAAGTAGTCCTTCCTTCCTCTAAGCGTCAAACATATCCCATAAACCACTGAGTGAACGTTTACAAAAGCTGGGGAAATGATACACGTGAACAGTCCATTTTAGCATATTTAGACTTGGACATATTGGCCCAACTGAGGTGCTATGCATGCCATTTAATTATTCATATATTAATAACCTGTCACTGAAATGCATTTGTACAGATTGCAGGACAGAGCATTCGGATACATTCCTCCTGCTATTGATTTGTGTGTCGTACAAACGTACAAAATCCTTATATCTATAGATACTGACATACTGAATGTATACATTCAGTTTGTCTGTCACTTAGCCTTTCTATTTAAAGTGTTACTGTGGCTCAATAAATAGATTTTGTCATGAGAAAATTTGCATTCACTGTCCACAATATTTTTCTTCATTTTGCATTTTTCTACTTTTTATCGATTTAAAAGTGCACCTGCAGAGCATTAGAAGGTTCTGACTGTATATCATATACCAACACATTGTAACTTAAAAAAAAATGCAGAAAAAAGACTGACAAGTCTCTGAAGGTATAAGGGTGGCCCTAAGCCTTTATCTTATCAGGTTTCTGTCTAATACCCAAGGGGATGGGGGTTGGGACCAAGGGGAACCCAAGCAATTAATTGTCTTCTCTGCTTGGCATCTCATTTCAACACCCCAGAAGGTCTATTATAGGAGCAAGACAGTCATTAAAACTCAACAATAATCACTGCTGAGCTATGCCTTCATCCTCCGTGCTACTTCAGTGTCTTTTGCTTAATGACACCCGGCTATGGTGATTCCACTCAAAAGCAATAAAAATCTTGCTATGGAAGGCAATTTATAGTATTTAAATGCCGTGTTAGTTGCATCAATGACATGACACAGAAGCAAGGTAGTAATGATTGTGTGCTAGATTCAGTCTATCTATTAAATGGACTAAATAATCCACTAAAATTACCACATAATAGAATGGAGCAGGACCTCTTCAGATGTAATGACCTCCAATACTTCTCAGAGCAAAAAAGAGAATAGGGGAACTTATCAGTGGAGGGCAGATAAGTTAGAAAGCATCACAGGGAGGAGGAACACCAGTAAAGCCAAAAAAAGAAAAAAGAAAAAAAAAGTAGGACAAGAAAGTAAGACTGAAAAAGAGCTCTTAGGTGAAAATGAAGACGGTGGGGTTGAGGGCACTAAAAAAGAAAATGGTGGGGGGAACAGGGAAGAGAGGGCTGGAAAGGAGTTTGAGAGGAGTAAAACTGGCAGTTGGGGAAGAGGAGATGGTTCATTTGTCACTGTCAGATCGGTTTGTTTCTCCTTCATAACTGCAAGGACGAGATCTGGCCCACAACCCAGCCCCCGATCCTCCCGTTTCTCAAGCCAACCACCCATCACCATCTATCCTCCAACCTCTGCCAACACCTGCCCTCTCTCCAATCGCTGGAAATGAGGATGCAACTCATGCTACAATGCACTCTGTACACACACAATTTTGTCTGCCTGCATGGACATGCTCACTGAGCTTAATCGAATGCATGTCCTAGTAACAGTGGGAACCTATAGCCTGGAGTAAAATCATCTATCCAAAGGCACGTTTGAATGATATTAACATTTCTTTCAGAAGCTATAGTTAATGAGTAATGTGGCATGCTCATGCAATTGTAGCATTTTCCAAAGCTCACAATCTAAATTGAAGATGAATGTTTGATTTATTCTGAGTATCATAAAAGTGCAGAACAGCTGCTTGTAGCTGAGTGTGACACTGGTCCCTCTTTCTTCTCTTTGTGCACGCTGTAATGAAGAGGAGGCAACATGCTGATATAGCAGCCCTGGATGCATCACAGGCAGAATTCGACAAACTTTTCTTGGCTCTGTGTCTACCCCAACCTGATCTATCTAATGGGTACTGCAGCGGTGCTTCCTCAGTAAAAAAAAAAAAAATCTCTCAGTTGGAGGTTAAACAAAACATGTCTTTAACTCATCAAACACGGTGTAGATGGCAGTCGTATCGCATGTTCAGCCTTCGGTGGGTAGAGTGTCTACGCATCCTTCTCCCAGCGTAATCAACCTGAATTGTTTGTGATGTGTAGATAGGTCTGCAATTACTGTGAGATGATTCTGCTGCTCATGCAGATATCTGACGAACACTGGCCGTTCCAGCACAATAAGAATGATCATGAGCATTTCCAGACACCTACCAAACACTTTGGAGATTTTTTTTTCTTCTTTCAGTCGAACTGTTTCCTTTCAAAATCGGAATTATTCATTCCTTTCTTTCTGCATATTATCTGCCTGTTTCCTTTATGTGTTGCTTTGATTTACTTTCATCACTCATGTAGTTGCATTAATATCTACTGTATAATGGATGAGTTATTCATTCATCACATTTTCTCTTTCATTTTCCACCCGAACAACGTTTCATTATATGTACCTTACAATCTAGAAAAGACTAAATGGCTGAAATGACTGCAGCTATATGCAACAACCTATACAGCAGTTCATGTCTATGAGAACATTAATATCTAAAGGAAAGGGCAGTATTTTGTTAGATGAGAAAATCAATGTATTCTATGTTTGATCAATGATGTGATAGGGATACAATATGAAGTCTTTGGCTGCATCCAAAGTTTCACTTCATTCACTTATTCACAACTACCTGTATGATAGACAATACTTTACTTGGCTCACTTTGGTACCAGGCTTTGTTTTCCACTGCAGCTAATACCCTTCAAAGTAGGTGGGATTCTTAACTAATCATCACACTGATGCCGCATGAAACTTCATCTTCAATGTGACACGAGCACAAAAATAACAGAGCGTATCAGAGGGATGGGTTTGTCACAAGCAGGAGACAAACATCTTTCAGAAAAGGCTCAGTGCAGCGACACAAAAACATTACTGACAAAAAAAAAGAAAGAGTTTGGGAAATATTACAGATGATGAGACAACACTGGTTGCTGCCTGTCGAATAAGTGATGATTCTGGAGACGATTCTCAGATGTATCGGTGGTTTGCAGTGCTTTCACTCCACCATTTCCTGTCAGATCAGCTTATTTGGAACCTCACCTGAGGTGATACCCAAAAATACCAGGCACTATCCATGAGATTTGACAATGGAAAACGAAACAAAAGCTGTACTATGCAGCGGGAACACAGAAGAGGTAGTTCACTCTATAGTGAGATATTAAATTGAAATTTCAGACAGACTAATCATGTATTTGCACCATCAGTATCACGTGTAGAGCTGTCATTTTTGCTTCTATAAAACAAAACATACTGAATTATGTGAATTTTATTGGAAAAACTATAGGCTGTGGACACTGGTGTTGTGTCCGTAGTCACTGCCAGTTTACTATAGGCTATAGTGCACTATATCTAGCCTCCACCATTTTATCATGTGATGGATCCACTATATCCTGAAACACCCCCACAATGGAATGACAAATGTTGTGCCCATGGATCAAGCTAACATTCACACAAAGCAATGAGAATGACTCACAATGATTCATAAATCTCGATATTAATGCTCACTCCAGAAAGAACAAAAAAGTAAAGAAAACAGAACATTCAGGTAAAACTGCATGTTGTGCTTTCTATAATAAAGTGACTGTGATTCTGTACTCAGCCCGTTGAGTTTGATAGATGATGTGTGTGTTTGCAGGATGAGAACTGAGGCTCAGAACTTCATACAGGAGAGCAGACTTATTGGTAGATACTGATGCAACATGAATGCTTGGGGTGTATGAGGAGGGAAAATACAGAAAATGTAAATGGTTTAATTGTTTTGTTTTGGAATGTTGGATTCCTTGTGGAACTTTGCCACCGTCCTTTTTATTCATGTAAGGCAACATGAGATACCAGCAGGCCCTGTGATGAACTGGCGACTTGTCCAGGGTTTACTCTGCCTCTTGCCAATGTCTGCTGGGATAGGATCCCCCCCCAAACCCTGTGCAGGATAAGCGGTTACAGAAAATGGATGGATGGATGGAAATGTTGGCATTAGGAGAGGAGCAGGCTGCCCAAAGCCTAAAAGCCAGATGGTGACTTATCACCCTGAGCCTCGCTAGAGAATATCTTGCAGCTACAGGTGAGTAAAACCAGCTGCCCCTAGGACCCCAGGAAAAGACCACACTCATGGGGGGCAAATAGGAACATATACTGTTTAACTTCAACACACATTTCCATCTAGTATATTCTTACGTTCAAATGAACAAAAATAGCTGTTGCATGCTTACTTGAGCTGAACACAAAAACTGGTGGAGGAATAACCCGTCAACACTAAAACTCTGAGATGATTTTTGCAATCGCACTGTTAGGGAAGAAATAGTTTCTGTGTTCCACACCTCGATGGTTATAGAACCACAATGTTCTACATGTCTTTACAGACAGCTGTCTCCAGTGCTAAGCTACGGTAACACATTGGAGAGCTTCCATTGCTATAAACGTACAGAGGTGACAATGTTCTCATTCAACTTGGGAAAACAGACGATAAAATCATTCTAAAATAAGTCAGGTTTTTACATGTGAGACGCTGTAGTCTGTTGGCATAGTCATACAGGTAGCTCTTTTTTTCCCAAAAGTGCTAATTAATTTAAGGAGATGAGAATTGCTGACAGTTATATCTAAATTGAATTGCTCAATAGTTGTCATCAGTGCTGCATATGTCTAAACATTTCACTTTAACACAAATTTAATAACCATAATTCTCTTGCAGTGTCGCAAATGTTAAAAGAAATTCTGTAATCTTTTGATTCACATTTAAAATGTTATGCTCATCAAAACTAATGAGATCATTTCACTCTGACAATTTTCCTTTCTTCCTCCCTCTTATCTCACTTCACTTAAAAAGCACAAGAGTGATGAGATCTCAAATGAGAAATGTAAATGACATGGCCACGTTACTCCAGTCTTAACCATATGCTTTAAGCTTTCACTTTCTTAAAATGTGTATCAAAACATAATATAAGTACTTTACACCAACTTATACGGCGGTATGAAGACAAACCTGGAAAAAAAAACAAAAAAAACCTTTCCATCGAGCTATTCTTCATTGTTCTTTCTTTGATTTACTGACTCATCTGTAAGCTCTTGGACAATAAAAGATGCATTACTGGTTACATGATGCGTAATGTAGAAGTTAATGCTAGAAATGCTACAAAATCGTTGCAAATTCAACATCATTTAAGTTTACATAATTTTGTTTGTGTGAAGTGAAATATTCATGCACATAAAAGGTTCCCGATTTACAATTTCTG
This sequence comes from Chaunax sp. Z400, assembly GCA_037577475.1. Lineage (NCBI taxonomy): Eukaryota > Metazoa > Chordata > Actinopteri > Lophiiformes > Chaunacidae > Chaunax > Chaunax sp. Z400. Next base: position 8,005,481 of record CM075201.1, on the reverse strand, counting down.
TCTGCAAATTGGAAGTGTAAGAGATAATAGGGATTTGAAAAGGAGGAAGTGATAAAAGAATGCAAACTATGATGGAAGACAGCATAATAATTTTTATACAAGGGATTGTGAATTGATGTTTTGCATTAAAATTCTTCATGGGTAAACATATTGTAATCTTCAGCACATAGACCAGGGGTCTTCAATTAAAATTACAAGAGGTCCGCTAAGTCAACCCTCCTCCCTTGCAGAGGTCCAAACTCTTAGATAGCGATAAACACAGGCTCATGCTCTTTGCTCACATCACCGCCTGTGTCTCCTCTCTGCCATGTTGTTGGTCTTTGTGCACTGTGCTGAGCGAGTAATCTCCACTGGGATAGAATTAAACACTCCGGAGGCACACCCGGTAAAATAGTCTCTTAAATACAGGATCTTAGTTCAGTTGTAAGTCTTAATTTTAGATGTTAATCTGCTACCTGTTGGAGAGCGCTGAGCCGCTGCATCCACATGCATCTTGCATACTTAGCAGCCTTTGATAGCAACCGGTGGTCCTAGGACCCTGGCAGTTCTACTGAGCTGGCCGTGTCATGTCTGTTCAAATGCCCATGTGATGATTTATCTTTTTTCTGCTATGACAATAGGATTTGCATTCAAGATAGAAGCCCACAGGCTGCTAATCAGTGACCCCTGATGTAAAGCATAATCCTCCAATTTAAATATAGATCGGAGCTGTAAAACTGAAGCATCAGAAGTGCATTACATAAATCATGTACAATAATCAGTCATGTAAAATGTGTAAAAAGTATATATATATACCAGCTGTTTTTTAATGCAGCAAAAACAAAACACAAAATATGTCCTTTTGAGTGACGCTGTAGAAAAAAAAGAATAATCTGTGAGCTCTCCACGTCCTGCTGTTAACTAAGCCAAAGAACAATGGGGCCCGCGAAATTAATCATAACCCCGACAGTTTTTCACAAAGAGAAATGTTCCCTAGAAGTTGAGTGAAACCATTCATTAGGCAGCGCTCCAAAACTGTGTGTGGTAAACTTTATTTGGAGTATGTGCTCCGACACATACATTTGTAGCAGTCGATGATCTTTATTTCGTGTAATGAATATCTCCCAAGAGATCAAATAGTAGATGGTATGTCACGGTCCCGATGCTTCATTTTTATTTTTTTTAACCACAGGCACCTGAAATAGGGATTTGTGGCCAAGTCAAGATTCACCTTTGACTTGATCTAGGATTTGGAATTTCAAAGTCGCTGTAAAAAAATGTGTCAGCGACTGGAAGATTTGGGTCAGGCTCATCAAACGTAATAAGCAGTGCTCTGATCATACGAGCGGCAGTATGCTGAAATCACTCAGCTGTATGCAATTGTTCCAATCGAAGGAGAGCGAAAGAACTGCCATTTGCTGAAGAGAGTGTTACAAAAGGCGTGTGAAATCTCCTCTGCGATCTGTTTTACTTCAATAATGCTTATGGTGATTTATATTCATTGCCGTAATTTCCATTATGAGCGGGTTTGCTGGCTAGAAAAATAATCAATGTCATCATTATATAGTTAAGACAGCTGTTACCAAATATTGAGGATGATAAAGACCCACTGACACATATGACTGTTGCTAATAATGTTACGAAGCTATGCCACAACGATGTGAAAAAATGCACTAATGTGTGAGACGTGGCATCCTGAGTAAAAATACGGTGCTTCAAAAACAAATCAAATAAGTCTCACACCATCTGTAACTGTGCACCTCTGTGGTTGCTCTCCTTAAAGGTGTCTCTGGGCCAGAGCACATCCCTAATGGACCTTAATGGGTTTTATGGTGCATTGCAGGCTTCTATAATGGGGTAGTATGTCTGATGAGGGTCCTTCTCTTTGGTCCTCCAGGGCCCTGTCTAGGTTCCTAATGTGACCTGAAGAGAAGAATACATAATGTATCATGGTTTCTCTAAGTCAAAGGTAAATATCCAAAGTTAAGTAAAGTGTGGAATTTGAGGGGGAAAAAATGGGGAAATGTGAGGTTATGGGAATGTGTAATAGCAAAACACATGAAAAGAGAAGCCCATGAGTTAAAGCAGCAGGAGAGAAAAATGCCATGGCATATTATTGAGGGACACTTTGGTGCTAAGCTGCTTATTGATAAAAGCACTAATCTGCCTGGCAGAAGGTAAGGAGGCTGGGATGTGTGGTGATATAATATCTAAGCTAAAGGCAATGCCATAAGGGAGCTGAGCCTCCACACAGCTTTACCTTAACGAGTTACTCAATTTATTTATTTTTTACATAGAAGTCAGAATCGGACAATGTGCCACTCGCACATGGTCAGAAAGCATGAGTCTGAATAAATATGACAGCAGATCGTTGTGAACGACTGGCTTTTCATCACACATTTCATCAGACTTGGTCGATAGGGAGAGACCATCACTTTTAATACATACATAGATCACTAGCATCACCTTAATTATTTTCCCTCTACATGAAAGAGCAAGTCAGCATTACTGGGCATTTTTTCATGACATCAAGACGGCTTGTGGTTGACAGTCAGGGCAACGGCATTTGAAGTTCAGTTATGATTGCCATTCATCAGGATGACTTTTGTCACAAACCCTTTGCTTTTAAATCAATACACTGTTACATTATTAAAAAAATGTTTTATGCATAAGTACTCCACTAAAGCTGACATGCATGAAACAGTGTTGACTATTAAAAAACTTTGTTTTTGAGGTAGGCAAATAAAATCAACATTGATCTATCATTGGAACCTCATATAGGTATAGCAGGAGTCCTAGTACTAGCTTATTTAATGCTAATGTTGATTAATTTAGGAGCTACTGCTAAAAAAAAAAATATATCACTAAATGTTAACAAACCCCACTACCGGGGTTGGGAAACATGCAATACCCTGCAGTTGAAATCACCTCGTGATGATATACCAGTTGTACAAATTCTGAATGAAATAACATGGAAATCCGTTGTATAAAGTTTCATATAAATATTTTCCTACACTAAAATCAGCAGTTTATCCTTGGTGGGATAACACTTTGTTAGCACATTTTACAAGTATCATAATGTTTTTTTTTTGTTGTTTTTTTTAAATATAGAGAGAAAGACGATGATCTTCTTCATAGTAATTTCTAGCAGTAAAACGCACAGTAGACAATTTGCCTCCTGTTTCCATTAAAACATGCATACCCAGTGGACATGAATGATCAGGTAGTATGTAATTCCCTACTTATATGGTACAAAGATAATTTCTGATTCAGTTTTAAAAGGCTTGTATAATTGGAGATCGTGTTCTTTTTTAAATGCTCTTTTCAACAAAACCTAATAGGGTGGACGCAGCCTAAGGTTCGGCCAAGCAATTTCAGAGGGCCAAATTATTCACTCCAAGTGTGAGGGGAAATTTAAATCAATCCTTCAATCCTTCAAAGAATCTCTCTCTCATTAGGGAAAGCCTGTTAATTGAAGTGATTTGCCTCTCTGCTGTCTGTCTGGCCCCGACCATGTTCGTCTTCCCTCTAGTTAGAAGCTTAATCATTGGGAGCATTCTGAATCAATACCTCCTATGTTAAGCATTTCAAAATTTCTCAATATTAGTAGTATTTAATCACAAAAGTATTGGAAAAAACTGTTAAAAAAATCACAATTCATGTTCCTTTAATTACTTCAGTTGACATTAACCCTAATTTCTTAATAAAGTAAAATAATAGACAACATGCACAGACGTGACAATGCATGAGAGACATACTAAACAGCCACTGCTACCAATTCTAAAATGATTAAAACTACTTGCCTCCTGCCAGTTTGCTAAGTTTGCTAAGTTGCTTTGCCACTTGTGACATATGACACATTCCCATACACTGAAAACCATTTGTGCCTTTAAGGGAGAGGTAAAAATGTGTTGGGTGACATATAAAATTGACTCCATGAAATCACATAAAAAAGTAAAAGAAAAACTGAATAGAGAATATATAGTCGATTATTTCTAGTATGTATGTCAAATACTGTGTCAATCACGGAGATACAATGCCGTTCCTACTGTAATTTAAATATTTATGTATTATTCTGATACATTTTCTTCAGTTAAAGCCCAATTCACACTTCAACTTAAGCCCCATGATAAGTAGCCCTCGCCTCCTGTCAGATGTTCACTTCAAGTGCTGAATATGTAAACCCAGGCATGACCAACTTCACGTCATGATCCATGGATTCTGACTTTGACTTAAACCAAATTTTAATCTTCTCTCCTCAACAACCTGGATCCCACCGGTCTGGCATTTCCATTGGTCTCCTGTTGTAAAATCTGCATGCTAATGAGACGCACATATATCAAATAGGATTTAACTTGTTAAGTCACAGGAATTTAAACTGAAACCGATTTTAATTTGAAACTCTAGCGCCTCCAAGTTTTGACAGTTGACTGGCCTCTGGATAATTAAGATGTTTCCTGATATTTAGGCGCTCCAGTGTTTAAGTCAACTTGAAACAAGACAGCATTGGGTGCATGTGGAGGATGCCAAGAAATTGTAAATGCGCTGAGTATAGCAGGCAGGTCTGAACACCCAGCATTTCTGCATTAGCTTTGATTATTGAGCTGTGCCATCTTTTATACTGCGCAGAGCCAGATCACACAGCTGACATCCGTATCTAAGGTAACACATACCCCCTCAACCCTGCCAAGATACTTCAAAGGATGTCTGGGGATGCTATGTGAATATTTTTGGCCTCAATCTCCACCAGCCTCACGCAGTTTTTAATAGCAATGAGCAGGCAGAGCAAAGAAGACATGAAGGGTGGAGTTTTTATGGATTTTAGGCTCTAGTTCATCCATCCATCCATCCATTTTCTGTAACCACTTATCCTGTGCAGGCTCATGGGGGGGGCTGGAGCCTATCCCAGCTGACAATGGGCGTGGACATGTCACCAGTTCATCACAGGGCCAACACATAGAAAGGCAAACAACCATTCACACTCACATTCACAACTATGGGCAATTTAAAGTCACAAAGTCTCCTATATTGCATGTTTTTGGACAGTGGGAGGAAGCCAGAGTACCCGGAGGGAACCCACACAGAGAACATGCAAAGCAAAGACGTTCTCAGTGAAAGTACCACACCAGTGAAAATAAAGTATCATTTAAGTCAGATTGGTTTGTTGTGGTTGTGTTAATTTTGTTAGGCTGCATTTGGTCTTAGACATTGATCCCTTCTTGTTTGTTGGCGTGTGTCTTGCGTGAATGATAAGCAGAACCAAAGAAGGAGAGTCTTTCCCACAAATTCAAAATTCAAAGACACCCTTACCCAGTTTCCTCTCATAGAATCTCTTTTCCAAAGGTACTGTAGTGGTGTGTTTGCAAAAAATTAATACATCCAGGTAACGGATAGGATTTTTTTTCAAAACAATACGTCACCTATGTTGTGTTGCCTTGCGATGTTTGTCAGTGAGCTAAATGTGTAAAATGATGCATGTCTGCAGTTGCTGTTCCAGCAAGCAGATAAGCGACAAACTCTTCAATGTTAAGGCGGACTGAAATGTATTTGGCACAATATATTTGGTGTTAATACATGCTTTAACATTTTAAATGAAATAATAGTCAGAAGATTATATTTCTAGATTTGAAACTGAAGAGTTTAGATCTTGCAATACAATTTAAGAAAAATCAAAATCATTAAAAATGAGGTATTTGATTTGCATTTTTTTTCAGGACCTTTAGCTTTACTGGACCACTAAGTCCTAAGTGGAATTAAAGTTATGAAATTATAAAGCGTGTGTGTGTATAAAGATTTAAAGGAATTCACAGCATTTCTAAAGCCTGCAGAATCAGATTTGATGCACACATATTCAACATGACTTCACTATAAAATAAGGTATGAAAAAATAAGCAATTATAAGTTGCTTCAGTGCAGTAAATATGTATATTGAAATATCTGCAACAATATAAATGGTATTGTTACTGTAACTTTTTAAAGACTAGCAAATATCCCCCTGCCAAAATCATGCGAAGTCACTTAATTATTGTCCCGAGAGGAAGCTGCCATTTCAGTGTTTGTGTTCAGCCATCCCAAACAAAATTAATTAGAACACACAGTATTTAAAGGCAATGCTTCAGCAGAAAATAATAAAAGCAATGACGTATTTGGCTTCCATTTTCTCATGGAAAAACTTCAGCCTGGATGGAAGCAGCACAAGCAAATTGGGACTGGAGCACACTGACGCATGTGAAGCCTGTCACTTTATAAGCAGATATGAGGCAAACACATATTGTGTTCACTAAAGCTGTATATTTGTAATCGGACAACCATTTCAGGTGGTTCTATTTTGTTTTGGATGTGTTTATTAGTCTGTTTGCACAACGGACTTGTTGCACATCAGACATTTTGGCACGTCATGCAGGATGCACACAGGTGAAATCACGATTGCTGCATTCCAATTATAGGCCATCCTGCTATTGTACATGTGTTGGTTCACTATCACTGTTACTGGGACACTTACTGGAAACGAGCTATCAATATTGTTATGAGGTCCAGCGGTGCATTTCCTGTTATGACAAGTCAAAATGTGTGTTGTGCGACCACTCCACTAAAGCCTGTAAATTAATCAATATGCTCCAGTCCCATTTGTTCTCCCTCTAGGAAGTACTTGAACTAGCATCTGATTTAGCTCCTTATTTCTCCAAGATGTGCAGAGCATTGTCTCAACTTGTGGATGACACTCAGCGCTCTGTCTGTTGTAAAATCGTAGTAAACTTTTAATTAATCTATTCCTCTATCTCAAATTTACACTTTTTCCAACATATTCTTGGCAAGCACACAATATGATGAACTGTAATCAAACCCATCGCCAGGGACTGAATTAACATAAAACATATTGTTTCAATTCTGTGATATGGTTCGACTTTCTCTTACCAGCGAACACTTTTATTGCTTACATCTTATTTGGAATGCAAGACTGCAGCTCTGCTACACATACACACACGGCATTACATCCAGCAAGACACTGGGCTTCCTGCGTCCTTCCCGCCCTCCATCTCCGCTTCCCCCTCTTCTGGTTCGCATTCAGACACAGCCTCAGACTGTCTCTCTCCTGTCTCAGAGTATTCAGAAATGTTCCTCTTTCTGTCAGTGCTTCCCTGCCCACAGTTTCACTCTGTAGACTGCCTGACCCAATCAACTGTCTACTGAGATGCCCCTCATCATATTAATCCCAGTGTTTGTTGAGGGTTGCTCACTGTCAGGTTGCATTACTTTTCAATCCCATCATTTCTCTCATTAGACGTTTGTTTGTTTCTGATTTCCAGTTGTTGGTGTCCTGCCTATCTGCCATCTCAACTGCTGAGCGCTAGCAAGATGCCTTTTAACTGCCCCACTGTGCATCGGTGTCTGCATCGGAGTCTAACTTTCTGTGTCAGCTGCCTGAGTAGTGGCGGTATGATCCGGCCAAACTATGGAGCTATAGCAGACCCAGTATTTACCGTGAAAGGTGTAAAAAAGCAAGATAGATGTAACAAGCAAGCCCACTTGGCACATTATTTAGAGCACCTTTGTGTTATGTGCTTTCTCCAACAGTGCAAGAATGCTAATTAAATTTTTTTTCAAATACAGGGAAGCTTCCTCCTGAGAGTCTGGTCCTGACATCTTGTGACTTATGACTGTTTAATTCGACCATGCCTTGGCTAAATCAAATCTGGATCAAAGAACCTTACATTCATTACCAGCTTCTGCTCTTAAACCAGCTGAGCCAAAAATGATCATCTTATTCAAAAATGCTTTTTGGCTAGTGTTTAAAAATGATTTGTATAGTCATATAACAGAAGATATGTACTTAATGCATTATACAGTTACATAAAATGCATAATTCCATGTACATTGAGATGGTTAAATGCTGCTGAAAAACATTAAGAAATTGATAAAATTGTAATGCAGAATCATTAGCTCATGTAGGTGCGTATACTGTATAACAATACATTAGAAAATTGCAGGTGTTTTCTGGGAAGATTAATTACATAATAGAACTCAAAGCAAGTTTCAGAGATAATATCTTCCAATTATAAAAACTGCACTGAGAACTAGGCATACTGTCATGAAGTGAACTGAATGAAACTGAATGAAAGTCTATATTTAAGAAGATTAGGCAACCCAGCAGACATATTGCAGTATGGGCATTTAGAAACACATTTAGGATGTGAAATGACAGCAGTATTGTTGACTGGACAATATACAGATTCCATAGTGTGCATAAAAATGTACTGAATTATGCATGTATACTATAAAACAGTAAGAAGAACCTGCAGTACAGGCAGGGTAAATGAATGCAGGATCGACAATGCTTTTTAACTCATTTTCTAGCCTTCCTTTTCTGGGTAATCAGCCAGGGCAAATATGTGGTGCACAAAAAGCTGTGTGTGTGTGTGTGTGTGTGTGTGTGTGTGTGTGTGTGTGTGTCTTCGTGTATGTTTAAGTGTGTGTGTATATGTCTCTGTGATGGTGTGCCTGTTTTAAAAATACTGGAAGGCAGATTGGAAACCAAGATAGGACAGGATAGGGAAAATAAGTCAGCTGCACTCCTTGATTTTCCAGCTATTCACTGAAATGCAGATGACACATTTTCGATGATTTCTCAGTTTCACCGGTCTTGAGCGCAGGCAAGAGAAAATAATGTGTCACAGTCTTGTAGAACAAGTGCAAATTTTGCCTCTGGCCTTGTCTGTAATACACCTCTTCTGAGTTCAAACAGCAGTATTGGTAGAAATTGGGCTAATCCCAGCTCAAAGGGATGCCTAAAGTTCACAAAACGTGGGCCCTGCTTAACAAAGAAGCAGGTTAATTAAGACTCACAGTGACTCACTCTATCCCTTTTCCTGCATTAACAATCCACCAGAGTGGCTTTAGGTAACTGCAGAAAGGAATGAATATGAACAAATAGCCCACAGGAGAACAACACTCATCCATATTTACTAAATAAAGGATTTTAATGGTGTGAATGTACGTTACAGATGGATTTACTGTACGTTCTTTCAAACAGTCGTGACTGCTGCTGTGTAACACATAATTCTTATTCCGCTCACACTGCCTTTTGTTCAGATGTAGGATTCTCATTAAGTGAAGTGTGTAAAAAGGTGTTAGCTGTTGGACCCAAAAGGGCTAATTATCAGTTCTGATTGCTAATGTGAGTCACAGGTTTCTCCAGCAACCATCACACAATATCACACATTCAAAGGTGACGAGGAGAGAGCTAAAAAACCAGAGAGAGAAAGCTCCTTGTTTTTGGAAATGTAATAAACAATATGTCTTGACATCATTGTTGTAAGAGAAGAAATTTCTCACAATTTCTAACATACTTTTCAAAAGAATGCATGTTTGTGTTTAAATATATTAATCGTGTTCCATGTCAAACATCATTCAAAAAACAACTATCATTTGCAATGTCTACTTCAACTGTCTGCATTCCACATGGCATGCTTTTCATCTTGCATTTACACAATATCAATATTGCAATGTTAGTAATTATTGCTCTGAAATATCCAAACTTCCCTGTGTGCAAATGCCTGCCCTGGATCAATAACAAAATTGCAGCCTACACCAGAGAGCGGTTTAACTTGCCAAGACCCTGAGGAAAATTCCCCGTGTCCCCACCTTAATTACAATGTTACCCAAACAGGTGCAAGCAGTATGGAAGCAATTGTCAGGAGCTCTGTTGAGCACAGAGAAACAACAGCACCCAATCATGCAGACACATCATGTTTGTTGAAATCTATTATGTGAACATTTTGGCCTTGTTTGATGGTACATTTACAATTCTACAGTTATTTCTTGTCAAAGAAATCGGTTCTCTAATGTTTTCTCTCTCTCTCTCTCTCGCTCTCTCTCTCTAGGTGCTGCTGGGCTTTCACATCTTACAGTATAATATGGTACTTTTCGAATTTAGCATTTCAAACATTTAATTAATGTTTGGAATAATTCTAAAAAGTGTTGACTAGGACCATGGAGGACAGGATTTGGTCTGCATCAGCTTCAAACTGGCCTGTGTTCTTTCTCTCTGCTTGTAATGCAAAGGTACCCCATCTGCACAGAGGTTTTAGACCACAAAACACTGTCCATGATTTCCATTGGCTCAAGACACACGAAAACTATGTTATTAAAATGGTGGTTATCAGGTTTTAGATGGCTCAGTTTATTCCTTTGATTTGCTAGATCTCTTTTTTTTTTCTTTTTCATTCCTTTTTTAGGATCGGGTTTGAGTCGGGGTTAAAAGCCTGTTGGAAACAACATTTCAGGAATTCTGTTCCAAAGTGGGTTAATCAAAAGCAATTACGGGGCTGAAAAATAATCTACAGAGTCTCGGGAGAAGATCAAAATGTTTTTGAATTGATGGAGGAAACAAAACAAGTATTGCTTTACACATGTAGCTGGTACGTGCTTGGATAATGCTGTGATCAAATTAGGGTATCTGAAACATCTGTTTGATGTTTTGAACCCTTGACAAGCTATTCTTGAGTAAATATCATTTAAATATGTTATGTTAGGCTGCTCTCTGTAACTTTAAAGGTGTGAATTGTTCAAGTTAATGTGTGCAATATCTTGAGTTACAAAGCTACAGGTTAAAAGGTTAAAACAGTACATCCAATTAGACATCAGTGACTCCAATAAATACACAATGATTAACAGCCAATTTGTCCTTAAATGATATATGCATACATTTCTATCTCACCAAATCCAAGACTTTTACACATGAATATGTTTGTAAACTTACGTACCAACATAATGCAGTCAATAGTCTCTCTTCTTAGCCCGAGTCCTAAATCAGTACATTTCTAACCCCAAGCCAAACCCTGAAACTAAACACGTTCTACACTAAACCCCAAAAACAAATTATTCAAAGAAACCGGGACTGGTAAAAATATGTTTTAAAGGTACTCTCTATCAAGTGTTCACAAATACATACATTTGTAAGTACAAGACCATCATCATTGTTAAACACTGACTCAGATTTTACCCAAGAATAGATTTATATTCATAACTAAAAAGCCTTTAATTAATTCCTGAGAGAGTTGGAGAAAAACAATGATAATGCTGCAGATAGTTACTGTACAGAACTATAAGCTTTGTGCTAAAATCTTTCAAATCCTTTAAAAAAAAAGAGTTTTTCTGAAAATGCATAATACATCCCATGGTCTCATTATCTGTTAACAGGAAATCTGTCATTTTCAGACATATTATCAAGACGTTTAGACACGTGACCAAGTTCCTAAATAAAAGCAACTGTAGAGCGCAGCACAGTTAATTAAAGCAAGGGCACCACGCTACATCTGTCTCATCGCTTGGCTGTTGCTTTAATTATATATTTTGGTCAATCTGTTCTTCCTGATGTGAGAGGGGATGTCATACATGAGACAACATCTGCTGAGGTATGTCACATGAGCTTCAACATCTGTCCGTGTTTTTACACAGCCTGTCAATCACTTTAGTCACGTCTCATATGCATTTATGCTATCGTATTGAGAAACTCTGTCAAGTGCTGAGAGCTTACATCTGTGCCGCAGTTACAATTAACACTCTTTTACTGAGCCACAAATCTACACACAAACAGAGTTTGGCGCTACATACAAATACCCAGACATACACTGTGGCTTGCAGTCATTTTGGTCCCTTATGTTGTCCATCAAAGAGACAGTGGTGACTGCTCTCTAAACTGGCTCCGCCCACCCAAGTCTTGTGATTACCTAAAACTGTCAGCAAACATCTGCTGAAACTACAAACCAGCCAACTGTGATACTGGCTCTGAAGATATCTCCACAGAAAAATGTGTCATCTACACATGTTCACAACTCAAAGGGGTGTTTTCTTCTTTCGTTTTTGCTAATTGTTATGTGGCGGAACCTTTCTGCAAAGCCTCGGAACATGCCAAACTACTCTGTATGTCTGACACCAAGATTTAAAGCATCTTTAAAGCCATTATCAACTTATCTTGGGTGAAAATAAACTGTAAACACCTCCATGGCAACACGAGTATTGCATTGTCAGAGCACCTCATTATTTATGCAAATTACAAATATGTCAATTATCACTAAAGTAAGTATCTGTTAAGATGCATATTATGGATGCACTATGACCTTTTGAGAGGGAATTCCCATGTAATAAGCTGTCTTTGGCTTGGGGAGGGGGGTCTCTGAAGTTATGTGATACCGTTTCTATCTCTTACACTAGGCATTTCTTTTCTCAAGCGGATTGAAAGTTCAGTATAGTGGTTACTTGAAAACAATGAGATAGATTTCCAGAGTGCAAGCTACTTTCTTAAAATGAATGAAGGCAACACAAGATATAGACATTTTGCGATACAATATAGAATGTCATACTATTTAAACATAATACTCTGGTTGATTCCCCAATGAACACACACACACACACATACTCGTCTAGCAAGAGACACACGATCGCACACTTATGGGATGACACAGAAACCTAGAGACATACTAGCTCTCTATCTCTCGACTCAACATTTTTTTTATGTTTGTAATCCCCTCTGAGTCTATTAATATTTCTGTTTCCATGGCGATTCTAGCCTTGCCAAATGTTGTACAGATAAGAGGAGATAAGAGCATAAGGAGCAGGGAGATAAGAGCAAGTGACCTGCAGAGATCAGAGCACTAGAGGTTAGGCACAAGAGCAGAAGTAAGTCACTGGGAAATGGACCTATCCCTGCTCAACTTCAGCGCCAACCTCATGAACAAGCAAAATAGGAAAGGCCATTTAATTGTTGTCGTCGTGCAACACTGGATCGCATGCATGGAGTTAATTTCTTTTACAGCAGCTTTGCTAGTATATCCAGTTTCATTCTCCAGGGCAGTTACATGAGAGAAAAACAAATAGTAAGACTGCAAATCACTGCAGTCAATATTGACAGAAATAATTGATACTATATTCTATCTGTGACTGTAAATAGTATAATTGAATTATTCCCAAAGCACATTTATGTGACAATCGGGTCTAAAATGAACTTATTTTTAAAAAGTGTGATACTTTTCAAAAGGGGGCAAACATTTTGCCCTGCCTTAATGTGATATTGTTCACATTTATACAGTTCTGCACATAATGAAAATAAAGAAGTGACAATAACAAAACTGCAATACATATTTTCAATGACATTTTATGATTTCACAACCCAGATTGATGGCACAGAGATAAAGGTAAAAGACATTTAGATTATTACAATTGGATATCATATTTTTGTTGTCACTAAACAGTACAGTAGCTGACAACATCCTAAATGGGTAGTATTAATTTTATAAGATGTTTTAAACTGTTTCCCACAATATTTAAATGTAAACCTGGATTCAACGCGGCAACCATCCACTCCTCAAACAGACCACCTGGACAGTAATTGCATTCTGTAAGGCGTAACTTTACCTGTTTGTTGTACTTCGGTTGGCTGGTCTTGTAGCTGTAATCTGAGTACTGGTCTGAGCCGGTAGAGTTGTCATCTCCTCCCGTTCCTACAAAGGTGTTGGTGGCAGGAAGGTCCTGGACAGCCTGATGTTTCTGTGAGGCTGAAGGGGATTGGGCCTGTAGCTGGATAGAGGGTAAAGGGGAATTGGAGCGGTAGTGTCTGCCTATATCAGGGCTTCCAGGTGAATATGTTAAGGGCAGGTGTATCCTGGGGCTATCATTGACTCCATCAAGGTTGAACTTGAGACTCTTTTGAAGGCTGACCTCCTCCTCTTCCCCAAGTGGTTTTGGGGCCTTTTGGGTTTTTCCTTTCTTTCCTCGTTTGCCTTTCACATTTTTTGGTGCCTGCTTGGGTGCATATAAGTCTTTTGTTTCTTTCTTGCCAGCCTGATACCCACTCTTAGTTTCTCTCTGGATTCGGTGTCGAATAAATACCACCACCAATATCAACATGACAACACCTGCCACACCGGCAAGGCTTCCAAACAAAATATTACTACGCTGTGCAGCAAAACCATTGTCAGGATCACCAGCAATGTCCCTGTCAAGTGGCGTGTAAAGACTGTGTCCAACTAGAGCTTCCACTAAGCTGACATTTGAAATGGTTTCGTTGACATAGATGTGGACCAGGGCAGTAGCATAACGTGCTGGCTTCCCCGTGTCACTCACTCGCACCACTAGGCGATGTAGTCCACCATGTTTACGGGTCATCTCTTTTGCTAGAGTGATCTCCCCACTGGACGGAGAGATGCGAAATAACTGATAAGGGTTCCCACCAGTGATACTGAAGACGAGCTCTGCATTAGGCCCACTATCCAGGTCTTCAGCTTCCACTATCTCAACATGGCTATCTGGGGAAGCTAGAGGTGAGAGGCGCCTGAAGGATGAATTGGAGGGCTTGGTGATGACAGGGTCATTGTCATTTTCATCGAGTACATTAATGGTAACACCCACATATGAAGACCTTGGTGGCTCTCCTCCATCCGTTGCTTTTAGACGGAAAGTGTAACTGCTTTCTTTCTCCCTGTCAAATGAGATGCTTGAAAGAATGGTGCCTGTTCCATTTTTAACCACAAACTTGCCTCCATCTGGCTCTACAGAGAGGTGAACATGAGCATTCTCACCTTTGTCCATATCCAAAACTGTGACCATGCCAACTGGACTGAGTGGAGGCATGTTTTCCAAAACTGAAAAGCTGTAGCCACTAAGCATGAACTTGGGATCATTGTCATTGCGGTCAAGGACTTTTATTGCAACAGTTGCTGTTCCTTTATGAACAGGTGACCCTTTATCTGCTGCAGTGACCCGGAATTCATAGTGTTCTTTATGCTCACGGTCAAGCGGGCTTCGTGCTCTCACTTCACCAGTATTTTGGTCAATCTCAAACAGACCTTTAATTGATGAGTCTGCCACAATATTATAGAGGAGTTCCGCATTAGTGCCACTGTCAGCATCTGAAGCTGTAACGTCCAAAACTCTCTCTCCTGGTTGGTTTTCTTCAGCAAAATCTACTTCAAACAAGGTCGGGGAGAATATTGGGGAATTATCATTCACATCAGTAACCTGCACTTTCAAAGAGTTTGTACTAGAGAGTGCTGGATTTCCAGAATCAACTGCCACAATCTCTACTCTGTAATCCTTAACTCGTTCAAAGTCAAGAGGAGTGGTGGTCTGTAGGAAATACTTCCTCTTGTTGTCACTGGATGAGTCGCTGGCAGGGCGGAGTTGGAAGGGCACGTCTCCTGCGACCACACAAGTGACCACAGCGTTCTCTCCCTCATCTTTGTCAGAAACTTGCACTAAAGCAACAGCTGTTCCTACTGGCATGTCTTCTGAAATGTTAGCCACTCCTTCAATGTGTGTCACAAGGCCAATCCCACGGATCTCGACAGCTGGAGCATTGTCATTTTGATCGGTCACCTCAATGGTTACAAAAGTCTTAGAGCTTTTAGGTTGAGGACCCTTATCCCTCGCCACCACGTAGAAGGACAAGCTGCTGATTTCCTCCCTGTCTAGTGATCCTTTCACGTAGATAATTCCAGTGGACCGATCAATTCGTAAGAGTTTTGGTACTGGCTCTACTGCTTGGTGAAGGGTGTACTCAATTTCTCCATTAGGGCCCATGTCAGAGTCATTTGCTTTGACCTACAATGAAAGGAATTTTTTTGGTTAAAGACATGATTTATGGTCAACAATTTGGGGTTACAATTGAAGGAAGTCAGTGTAGGATTTTCTCCACTAATCATTGGTCAATGAACAAATGAATATAAAGAAATTAATCAACAGGTCTTTGATCACCTCTAGTAGAAGCTTTATTTGGGTATATTTCATGATTACACTTCCTCTTTGCTTTGGAAGGTTATATCCCAGGTGTTTGCCTAATGTTGGCTCCAGACATTAGGGAAGAGAAAAGTTTCAGACGGAAACATATGGCAAAATATTAATGTTGGTATTTCTTGTTTGACAGTCAGTAAAGTTTCACATTAGTAGAGAAAATTCTACACAGCGGATCTTGCTCATACAATCTGACAAATTATATCTCTAATTTCTGCAAGAATAATAGAACATTAAAGGCAATAAGCAACTTAACTGCCTGTACAAACATAAGCTGTTAATAATAGTATTACTTAGAGTACACATGAGAGTAATAATGTACTAACTTGTAAAAATAAAATTATAATAATTTTGAAAACATGAACATGAAAAGGATATGTGAGTTTATAAGGACTAAGTGTGGTTTTGGTTTCCCAAAACCTGAGAAGATTTGGTACAATTTAGACTGTTTCTGGGGAATAATCTCTGCACAACCATGATGCTGAGACTCATTTGTCAGAAACATGTTGATAAATTGGCTGAGCATTGTGGTTTATTTGCTGCTGAATACGCAATTCAAAACAGTACATCAAGCGGCACAGGCAATTTAGTTTGGAATTTAATTCAGTTTAATCTCCAATTAGATTAGAAATAAAACAATTGTAAATTCTTAAAAGCACGGATGTTTGAATCACAATCTTACCTGTAACACAGAGTGTCCTGCTGGACTGTTTTCTGACACTTCCGCTTCATATGTGGACTTTTCAAACTTCGGGGCATTATCATTGGCATCAGTTACTACCACTCTTAGCAAAGCACTGCTGTAGCGCTGAGGGTTTCCTCCATCCACTGCCTTGATGGTCAGGTCATAGGAATCCTTTAACTCACGGTCAAGGTTGCCCAGGACAATAAGCTGAGGAAGCTTCCCACCCCTGTCTTCAGCCACCTGTAAACCAAATAGGGTTGCTGCGTCTGGCCCTGCAGTCAGAGCATAATCTGCCACCCCATTCCTGTCCGAGTCTCTGTCTGTAGCTAGAGGTATGGAGAATAATGCCCCCATGATTGTGTTCTCAGGGACAGAAATGGTGAGCACAGAGGATGGAAACTGTGGAGTGTTGTCATTGATGTCCTGGACCTCAATGCGTCCTTCAATGAGTCGTGGGCTCTGGTTCTGTATCAGATCTGTCACTGATACTTCAAATTCCAGGTAGCAGGGCTTGCCCTTAGTCAGGGATCGGCAGTCTCTCAGAGTCTCTCTGTCTATGGGAATCTCTGTGGTGAAAATGTCTCCCGTCTTTCCATCAACACGAAGGTAAGGGGCACCCACCTCCAGCTTGTAGAGATGACCCGAATCTGGCAGGCCCTGGTCTGCTGCCAGGCTACCAATCAGAGTGTTTGGAGGCTGCTCCTCCTGGACCCGGTACAGGATGCTGCCATCAGAAGAAAAACAGTGCAGCACCAGGACCCAAAACACCACTAGTTGTAAATTCAGTTCCATTAGGTCATCAGAAGATCAGCCTGCAAATGAGAGATAAAAGAGCATTTGTGTCAAAATGTGTTGGCTGTTAGAAATCATGTTTAAATGTTTTTGATCAAACGCCCGGTATGTAGCTGGAACAAGCTCCATAGCCAATGATTACGAAACTCTAATTATATAAAGGAAAATCAATCCTTAAGACAAGAGGGAGAAAATTTAGTCTGCAGGAAAAAAGAAGTTTGTATTGTTCTATTATAACTCCACACCTGCAAAATTAATTATTTTTGTCAATAAGCTGTACCAAAAATTAGAGCCGGCCTAGAAGCAGAATAACATAATTAGACAACAACAACAACAAGGGAAAGGGAAAAGATATATTTCTTTTAAAATGCATCCATAAGTACATCCCAACATGCTTTCTTTTTTGTCCTAAAGCTTTATAGCTGAGTGTCTCAGCTTTATAACTTTCATGTAGAAATTAATATAGGGAGAACAAATTATATCTTGTGAGCGTTCACACACACAAAAAAAAAGAAACTTGAGGGCCAGAATGGATTGTTTCAGCTGTGAAATCAAATAAAAATGTAATACAAAATCTGATTCTACACAGCCTAAGAGACTCATTATTTTAGTATTACACTAATTGACATTGAGTGGTGAAGAAAAGTAACTGACGGTATCAAACATACCCTAAGAATACATCCTTATAAGCCTTTGAGATATGGTCTGTTTTACCTTACCAGAGAGGCCTACAATAACAAAGGCTTGCATATTGAGGGCCATAGACACAATGAGGACAATTTTCCCTCAGCACACTATCCAACTTGGCCACTACCATCACATGCAGTTTGCAACAATGCACAATGCTGAAATTCCCATTCATGCTCCAATGCTACTGGATAGTTCAAAAACTGTAATCATTATGTTTGATTTTGAACCTTTCAACTCTGTAATTACGACCCATTATTTTAGTGTCTTCTTCGATCTGTATTCTCTGTGGCCAAAGAATTCTGGCTTTTTTCACGCTACAATGATTTTAGACTATTATTATTTCCTATGTGTGTCTGTGAGGGTGTGCGTATGTTTGTATAGTTCTATTAGTAATTGAAATTGGAGCAGACTTTGAGGTTAAGTAATAAGAACCACTCCTCGGGAAATTTTTGTGTGATGTCTTCTCACTAACCATGTAGTTGTTGTTGAATACATAGTCAACTGTGGTATGTTTGTGTTTGTGATAGACCAATCCATCTTGCTGATTGGATTGGAACAATTTTCTAAATGTTCTTGTTTATTTGTTTATGTATTTGGATCCCCATTAGCTGCCACTAAGGTAGCATCTACTCTTCCTGGAACAATCTATCAAATAAAATGCACAAGCCTTTGAAGAACTTTACAAATGTCACCACTTTTTGTTAAAAAGGGATGTGCAGTATAGTGGAAACATTATGTCACTTTACATATAAAAGAATTCAAAAGGAAAACAAATAAACAGAAAAGAAAATACATTAAAGGTACTGCATCTAGTATCAACTGAAACACAGAGCTTAGGGATCAGGGAAAATATCTGTGAATCAGTGTTTTCTTCCGTCTCTGTGGTTGTAAGAAAAACTGAAATATACATGAATGTGAGCAAATAGTGTTAACCTGAGCTCAAATCAGTACACTCTGCATCTCCTCACATCAAAACAATGTTAGAGAAAGAGGCAAAGCAAATTATAATTAAGCTGGGCAGCAAAACACAAATATACAGAAATCCAATGGGAAAACCAAATCATTTCGAATGCATTAAAAATGGAAGTGCAGTTTATTGATGCACTAATTGCTTCAGTTATCGATGTGTCCCTCTCTACATTTGTAGGGCAAGCCTTTGGTGGTCAGTGTGCCATGTACAGTGAGGGTGCTGTCTGCATTCATGTAGATTCTTTTTTTTAATTTTTTTTTGATCATTAGTTCTCTAATTCTCCAACAAAATGTATCTTTGTCTGAAGTAGGTCCACGATGTAATACATCGTATCACATGTATCACATTTGACACTTGCATCATCTTTTCATCTTCTTCTCTTTAAAATATTTATTGTTGAATTTAAGTTATTTCTACAAAATAGGCTTTTTAAAATGAATTCCATTATGTTTTGTTTTGCTGTAACTGTCCCCCCCCTGCCAGTATAGCCACTTCTAGAATGAAGAGGTGTGCTTTGATAGAAACATGATTGTTATGGTTGATGACACTCATGACTTAATGTCTTCCAGTTGGCCTCATGCCTGTCTTCCAGATGGCACCATGCCTGGCGGCCACAGCAAATTGTTGTTCATTTTTCTTTGTTTACATTTACGTCAAAATTTATGTTGTTTGTGAAATAAGCATCTCACCATCAATCAGTGAGAATCTTTTATCAGTGGAATATTACTGACCCCACGCTATCAGATATGTATCTCACATTTGTCAGCTATCTCAAAAAATATTTTTATCACACGATTGGCAGCATCATTTTTCTCTCACTTCAACAAACCGTATGGTGGTGGCAAGGGGGAGCCTGTGTTGAGATATTTCACTAAACCGGTCTACTGCATGTATCCCCACAGTTCACTACCTGAACAGCAAAACTGATTAATTAGAATTGCTGAATGCAACTAGGGGTGACATTTCCTGCACTTCAGCACTTATTCTCTGAAAAACTTGGTTATCATCTGCCATCCCAGATGGTGTGGTAGACCCACAAGACTATGAGCTGATTCAGGCAGATTGTAATACATAACTCAGCATAAAATCAAAGGGAGGATGAAGAGGTTAGTTCTTCCAGTGCAGTGAAATAGTTCTGCCATTTTGCAGTCTGGGACAGCCACGTTAAAATTTTTGCAAGGTATGAATTCCTCGATAACAATAATGCAGTCTAGTACAACAGATATTGAACTGGATCAGGCATCACCCGCGGAAATCTTTAGGATAGTTTTAGGCTGAGAATTTGAGATCCTTTTGGCTAATAAAATTCACCAACAGCGAAGAACTATGGCAAAACAATGATGATTGTCTCAGAGAAAGACTGCAGAGACTTTTGTTTTAATTTGTGTGCTAACTACCCCTTTAAAAAATTGCAGAGCTTCTTTATGGTAGCTACACCAAAGGACAGCTTGGACCTGGCTAATGCTTGGGTGACCCCTACTGTGCTACAAGTTGTTTGAGTAGAGTATACATTGTACTTCCTTCAACCAGGGCTATCGGGGCTCTGAACAGCCTAAAGAGCTCGCACTGTAATTCCCTTAAGCACAGTTAGCTGCAAAACGCATCCTGCACAAATACTGTAGACAAACCAACAAACACACTGAGCCAAACATTTATGGAGCTGCATCTGGGTAATAAATATTCAAGATAGATGTCTTTCCAAACACAATCAGGTCATCCAATGTCTGACTGAGTAGAGAACTTTAACTCTACCAGTGAAGCAGCATTCAGCACAAAACTTCATGCTGTCATCAAGCCATGGTCCAGATGGTTGGCAGCTTTTACCACAGTATGGAGGTGGCCCCTCAAAGATAGCCTCAAACTACTTGATGGGTGTGTTGTTGTTTTTTTGCTGTATCTCCTGTAAAAATGTTTAGCTGTGCAACAAAGTATGCAATCAAGCTGAAACTGCTCAGTAAAGGACTTAACAGAGCCAGGTAGCCACACAGCAAGAATACTGCCTGGTCCAATCCCAACTTATTTAGACCATCAGGTCTGCCAAGTCTAAGTACAAGACCCGAGTAGAGAGTCAATGTTTCACTCAAAAGCAGCAGGAAAAGCTCACTGAGACATACCCCTTTAACTACCAATGACCTCCATAGATAAGAGTGGCCCCAGAAGAGGAGGGCAAGTGGTTCTCACTCCTGCCCACTGTACTGGGAGTCTGTTGTCTTATGTTGATATTTCACTGAGATAGAAGTGTTGTGATTAATATACATGGCTATAGTACCTAACGGTTAAAATATTGTTCACAAAATCTCCCCCCAAATATGCATGTATTTATATAATATGTCTCCTTATGCATCATATGATATTTTATACAAACTATTTCACACCTTTCTCCACTACAAATACAAAAATCTCCAAAAGCTACTCCAGTATGTTACTGTTTATAAAAAAACATAACCATTGAAGAAAATATACGATATGCCAAATGGAACAAAGCAAAGATAAAACATTTATGTCTGGAAATATCAACAGTCGCAGCAATTTCTAAAGTGAAAGCGGTAACACTCAAGAGAAATGTTTCATCACATTGTGGCTCCATTCCCCTTCCTTCTGATCTCTCCCTGACATCATGGATCACCAGCTTCCTCCAGTGTCATTTTGAATGACAGTGAACTTTCAAGTTCTTCCTAGCAACCTGCCTTCAAGCCTTTATCCTTCCACCTGTGTCCCTAGAGGCTTGATGCCCACTGCCTCTGCTGCTACGCTGTTCCTTACAGAGGAGAGGGTGAAAAGACGTCACTGACAGCTAGACATCAGCAAACTCCAAGGTCTGACTGAGTTTCAGCTGGAGCCCTCACACAGAAGCCTAAAACACCCAACTGTAGCCACTGTTCAAGAACACATATCAACTTCTACATGCCTACAATCGCTGGCCCTACCTGTTGCAAACTGTGCACACTTCTCATTCTGAAGAGGGATACCATTTTCTGCCATAAGCAGATGTCATCTTAGCTTACAGATACCCACTAACTCTCTCCTCTACTGCCAGGCATTTGCTTACATGTAAGTCAGTGGAAAATACACAGATATGTGTGTTACATTGACCACTATAGTAAGATTCCATTCATTAGTAATATCCCAAAATCATTAGTAATCCAGATTACTAATGATTATTTAGGAAAATATAGGGTGGCAAATATAGACGTAAAGGAGATAGTTGGATTGAAATACAAATTCTGTGTCGGAGATCCGTTTGAAAAATGTATGAAAAGTACCAAAGCAACACTTAAGTGAAAAAAATAGTAAAGGTTTGTATAGTATGTAATGACAATGATGTATTTTATCAGGCATTTATCACCAGAGTTACATAAAATTCATATTTTCGCTTGAAGTAGTGGACATAAAAAAAAAAAGATTGAGAACTATATGGGTGCATGCATTTTAGTGCTGTCACAATACATTCAAAATTAGGGTGTGTAAAAATAAGCTGTAGAATTGTATTGCAGATCTTGTCAGCCTGTTCTGGCTACCACAGAGACAGCTTATCTGCCGGCGAAGCCAACTCACTGACTGACTGGGTGACACTTGCTCTTTAAGTCGACCGCTCTACAGGTCCAGCCGAAATGACTCAAGCGTAGAATCAACTGAGGCATGATAGCAAATTACTAATATGTCAAAGGGTTGGGTGGAAGAAAAATAATTGGAGTATCGGAGTGAAACTTATTTGTACTAATTGATTGCTTTGCAGTAACTGCAGAGAAGATCTTGCTCCAGACCTCTTGTTACTTTGCAGAACCTGAATTATCACCTGGATACAAATCATGCTCATTAATTTCTACTGTAAGAAGTGCATCCCTGCTTTGCTTGAGTCTGGAAAGATAGTAGATGATTTAATGATTTTCTCAACTGATGTGATTTGATATATTGGCTGACTCTGCGCCTTTAGCTAGTATAACAGGTAAAATCCATTATCCTCCCACCAGCATGATTTATGATGGGCAGTTTCACAGCTCAGGTCTCCCTACACACTTCTTGGGACTATAAACTCTGGTCATTGGTAATGAGAAAGCAATGGCCTTTGGTTGGAAACACTAGCTAAGGGCATGGGCATTTGTTTTAGCTATTGCCTTGGCTGCACCACACAAAAACACAGACGGAGGGTCAAGACTCACCACAAAAAGCCAATTAAATACACTGAGATCAGAAAGGCTGCATTCAGACATACATCACCACTGTGTCTACAGGGAGACATTACAGACTGGTTCAGTAACCGGTTACCAAAACCAGTCCAGTTAGTTTCAGCTACATCATCACATCCATCCATCCATCATGGATGATAGATAGATAGATAGATAGATAGATAGATTGATAGATATGTTTATGTTTTGTGGACTAGAACTGGGATATAGATCTGTTTTGGTGTGTTTAGATGGCCTGCAGTCTATGTGTGGGAACTTGGACAGACATCACTATGTGGAGCAGACTATTAAAATGTGCCTGGTGGCCGGTGGAGTGGCGAGAAACAACACCCCAGACTCACACTGGAGAGCAGAGAGATTACCCATGCGGATGCGCTGATCAAAGATTTTTTCCCCCCCCTCCAATTATACGCACGAATGTCTCCATAGGAAAACTGCCGATTAGTTATTAACATAGCAGCGTATATGTCAGAATTATTTGCTCAAAAGCGGGGGAAAAAATCGTTACTCCTGAGTAAACAGCTCCAAATAAATATCCACTAACAGCGCAATTAGTGTGATGTTTACTGCCAGTATAAAATAAAGGCGAGAGAAGGGTGATACAAATGGATCACATTTTCTACTTCAGAGAATCATAATGCTGTAATAAAAATGCAATTATACCGATTGCCAGTGCAGATCAGACTGAAGCGCATGCTCTCATATTGTGGGCGAAATGTAATGATATGCAAACCTAATGACTTTATACCATTACTCACGGAGACCGGACTTCCATTCGCATGCGTTTTAATTACAACGCATCGTCTTAACAATCATGCAGCGCGTCATTGCTGTGGGTGACATAGCCTATATTGTGTCCCATCAACCTGTAACACCGAGTCGCTGCTCTATCAGCTGGTGTATGATGAAGTGCATCGCGTACAACTTGTTGTAGCCTATAAACACCTTTTGGACAGTGGCCTGCATGCCTCAGACTATTAAATGTTACTTCAGAGAAGTCGGTGATGTTTTCCGCCTCAAAACAGATCTCCAACAATATCGATCAATCAAAATAACTTTCTTGTAAAATTGTGCAGTCATTTCAGTACCTCAGTCAGGGACTTGTCTGTGAGCGCCTGTCGATATCCGTCCTTAGATGATGGCTATATGTCCACCGGTGATCCCAGAGGCAGGTGTCTCACCCTCAAACCTCCGTCACAGTGCTGACATCAAAATAACTTCAGCAGTCAGAAAATCCATTCACTGCATTTGGAACTTTCCGCATCAAAATTCACGAAAATGTGTCCACCGTCGTCCGGTACTGTTATGGAACAGAGAGGAACGCTGCTCGGGAATTATTATGAGTTAGGAGCTGTTTGTGTTGGATAATTTATAAGAGAACTGAAAAGCGAGGAGTTGCATTCCATGGGAATCGCCTACTGTGTGCCATTTCCAATCTTCAATAACTGATCCCTGCCAAGATATGCCCTCGTTGGCGCATCCTTTCGGTTCAAGTTTGTCGAGCGCTTCCCCAGATATAAGTAGCCTAGAGCGCACTCTGAGGACGCGCTGGGTGTCTGAGCGATCGCAACATAAATGACGCGTTTGCAGCATAAAATATATTTTCTAACAGGTCCAATGCAAGAAGCCCATCTGAAGTATTTCCAGAGAGCAAGTGGTGAAATGCTGTGGGTAGGTTAGTTGCTCCCCTCTCTCCCTTTCTCTCTCTACTCATCAGAGCGTGGGAGGAGGTGGGGCTCCCATCCACCGCAGCGCACAGCAACTTCACACTCAGCATCACATTATGCCCGCCGATCGGGAAATTGTGAGATTCCTACAGTTTAAGAATATCTCATCGAACTGGGTCACCTCAAACAGTAGGATGCACCTTGTTGAAAAACAATCACTGTGTATGCCTACTGTACTTTTTTTTAATTATAATTCTTGTTGCACAATGACCTGTAGCTTTGTTGATATGAAACGCACTGCTTGCATAAACTGTCTAAATCTGATGTAACAGGTTACCTGCACTGACAGTTTACTTGTTGATATGCATTCCATGTAGTAACAAGAATGGCATAAAATGGTAACTGGGCGACCACAATTTATTCATTTGGCGCCACCCTCAGGCGGTTCTAATAAGGAAGGGAAATAACACAGTCCTTTATATCAGATTGGGAAATTAGGGGGAATTGAATGTTAACATTTGCTTGACGTTGGAGTAATGCACATTGCATTGTTGGTTTTCTTGCAAATGGAGACACTATCAATTGCAAAGGAAAAAAAAAAGGTAATGCTGTTGGCGTTCAATGGAATAAACTATAATTTATGTCTGACATCATCTGTTAAAACTGCAGCAGTGTAATTAAAAAATAATGCTTTTGCTCAGGGCTATAAATCAGCGTGGCCCAGCAGGAAGCAAAATCCATCCTACGCCACAGTTATTCTCTTCCTTTCTTCCCATACACTGATGCCAGTGATCATAACTGCTTAAGCATAAGCAGTGGGAGCAATGAGTCAAATCCGGGGTCTGTCACGAAGGGAAACCATAGGCAATGTCCTCTGGACAGAACTTGATTTCATATCAGAGTTTATCTGAGTGTTTCCAGTGTGTGTGATCTTTTACTCCTCCCCCATATCTCATTAGCAGCAAACACACAGCTGTTGGGTTACCTCTCCAGGGCTCCCATTAAGGGCTGCCACTCAGGCTTACAGTGTCCCTGAGCCAATCATATTAGAGCTCCCGCCCACGCACAGCCACCGCCATGATGTTCTTCACCAGCCACACCAATAATACTTAAGTGATTTCACAGGTGGCCTTTAAGTCGTCTAAGACAGTCGATGTAAGAGAGCAAAGTCATAGACGACGACACGAGTTGACATTAATTTATGTATACCAAAACCATACAATGAGAAAACTAGGTCAGCCAAAATTATTATAACTGTGAGTGACCTACAATTTCAGTCAAATCATTATATTTCATTTGAATGTTTTAAAAAGCCTAATTTAGAAATATAAGTATTACATTACATTTTGATGGTTTTTTTTGTCAGTTAACAGAAGTAAATTTTGCTCATCTTTTGCATATTTATTTATTTATATATTTATGCAACCAGCCTCACCCAGCCTCCAAGAAAATATGTTTAAAATACAACTAATTTCCAGCAGCAGGTACCATTTGTTTGACTGAAACACTCCATTTATTGGCTGCTATGGAGGTACAGTGAAGTGACTGGTGGGTATATAAAGTGCAGGAACCTGAAACCAGAAAGAAAAATAGTAGTGAGTCTACATTCCAGTCTGTTACATTTAGGCAGTAAGAGAATTTTTTGCCTAAGCTGTTTTGTTTTATTAATGCTTACCTTTTCCTTCTGCATGTCAGAATATGAGAAATGTAAAAGAGAGGCAAGAATGTCCTCAAACTCTCCCAAATACTCAAAAAGCATCTGTCTGATCAGCCCAATAGCAAATGTTTTTTTTTTTTTTTTTGTACAACCTCATACTTTGAGGGAATGATTCATCTAAATGTGTATTTGTTATATGAACGTATTCAACAAGTTTTTTTCTTCAAAGAAATATGTTTTTGGAACCCATTTCCAATTACATTTAATGCCGGAATCTCCAAAGCTCCACTTGAATACTTTAGAAGATGGATTGTTATAATTCAAAGCCCATGGTTTGTTTGTAATTACATTATCGCACATCACAACACGGCATGTAAATATGATCTGCATACGTTTGCATATATTCTCTAAAGACATATATCACCTGGAGCACCTTTGCTCCCCCAGCAAAGACACAAACCTTCACAGGAGTATACAGAGAAAAGACAATAGACATTTACAAATATACGCACACACCTACTGTATACACACATATTAAAAACAGCTGGAAAACACCAAAGGGAGAAAATTAGGTAAAAAAATATGGTGCAAAAAACCCATTCTGACATCATGGGACATGTAAGTCCACAGCCATCATTAGTATTTTTCTGCTCTTTGTGATTTAGTATGGCTTTTTGCCATGACAATAAAAATAGAGCCCTTGTTCTCAGCTATTGAGAGAAACATGTTTTAACGTCCTTATATTTTTTTTCTCTTCTTGAGCAGATGCTGACTTGAAGAGTATCGCATTCAGATTTGTAGCACCATCCACCTATGGAGCAGGAGCAGTGAAAGATTGGGGTCAACTGAGGGATAGAGGGAACAGTGATACAAGAATGAAACTCGATGAACTCTGAACTTCTCCACCCTATTTACATTTAGAATATTTGTAAATTTAGGCTTTGACTCAGTGGTAGCATCTATTCACAGAAAGCAAGCATAGTATACTGCTGTCAAGAACTATAGCAAAATAAACTGCCATATTCCTAAACATTAATGATTGACAAAAAAAAGAGCAAAATTCATATCTTAAAACTCACTGTTGATAAACTCACATGGAATATTATATTGTAAAGCAGTATAATGGGATATGGGAAAATACTGCAGCTGCTATAGCAACACATACCTGTTACAATACCATTCCTTTTGTTGGTTTAGTGGATTAAATAGGTCAAGTTAGTCAATGGTTGAAATATATACAGTAGATGAATGGATATGCTGTGACATAGTAAGCAAACAGTAAGGATAAATACCTGAATAGTTGAAAATGGTTGAAATATCTGAAAGTAATTGATTCATGGTTTAACTGATAAAAATGAGGTTGATAAATGGGTGAAATATTTAGCTATGATTGATAGATAAAAGGTGGAAATGAATAACTAAATGGAATGGATGCATTGTAAAATAGCAAAAAGTAATGGTTAAGCAATTGAAATAGTCAACTTGATGTAATGGGTAGTATTGGTTGTAGTAGATACATTGTCAGATTAAAGTATTTAGCTATAATAGTGGTTTTGTTACAAAAAAAGCCTGAATTTAGCATATAAATTATTAAAACTAGTTGTTTGGGTAAATGGTTTAAATAGCATAACTCAACTCAACTCACCTTCAACTTTATTTGTCCCCAAGACATAAAAACAAGATAACAAGACAAGACAACAAGATACATAAGACTTAAAGGGGTACATAAATGGGGTATAGGGGGCACTGAAGTCATGGGATCCGGGACAATTGCAGTGATCACAAGCTGGCTTTTAAGTCATACAAACCATATGATGATAAAGTGCTACATTTAGAGCATCAATGGTGAAATCATAAAATTAATAAATTAGTTAAATAAAATATTACAATGACATAAATAGAATTGGTTAACCTATAAAAATATCTATAAAAAGCAGTGCCATTATAAAAAAAAATATAATAATTCAAATCAGTCTTCAACCGACACCCCAACACATCAGCATCACCATCCATAATTACTATAAGTCATATCAGAAGTCATGGATTCATCTTTGAAATGTGCACCATCTACCAACCAAGGGGGACTAGACTCCAAACTTGAACAAACAGTCCGTAACATTGGCATTTCAGTTGCAAGAAAACATTATTGTTTTATGTGATTGAATGGCACCCAATGCAAAATAAATTCAAATCAATACAACCACTGCTGCAGAACAACTTCAGAATTTAGAGGGACATTTATTCACCATTGCCAACTGTAATTCCCAGAGGTAATAGTAGTAACCGTTTGATCATAAAAAGTCTCTTTTGTACCATTCGTAATAAAGATTTCCAGAAAGACCCATTTCTGCTTCAGCTGCATTTCCTGGCACACAATTTATCTAACTTCCAATAATGCAACCATGCCTTGCCAAATAGGAACTCAGAAAATAGTTTTAGTGATTTAAAAAAAAACATTTTTATATCACTTCTTAATTACACAGCTTCGGCAGAGTAGGAAGTGAGGATTATTTACAATACAATCAATGCAAATCAGGGTAAGCTTTGTAAACTTGAATAAGTTGAAATATCATTGTAGTAATTTTACAGCCTCTTAAATTGGACAGAAGACCAACCTGTTTTTACTCTCCTGCTTGTGCATTTTACTTGGGATGTTTCAGTAAGTTGTTTAAGTTGGCATGCAATTACATCATACGTTTCTTTTCATTGTTCCACCTTGTAATTCTGATGTTTCTCATGCCAATATGACGTATAAAATAAAAACCATCATTCTCTGAGGGTTGACTAAATGTAAAAACTGATTTAATAGACAATTGATGTCCTAATGGCACTGGCATCCGAGGAGATTAGGAAGAAATGTGTTTATATAGCTGTCAGCAGCATTTGAACAACTCGCTGTCATTCCTGTCATTATTGAGCTTGGTGTGTTTGTGGCTGTGTGTGGGTGCATGTGTGTGTTTCTGATTGGCAGATACAAAGGCCGAACAATTTATCTACTAATAACTCAACCAGCAGCTGCCAATCCAGCTATCACTTCACCTCATCTGCGCTTGTTTTTCTTTCCCAAACAATGTCGTACATGAGACAGGTGGGGGGGGGGGCTTTAGCACTGATTTGTCCAAAAAAATAGGAGAAAAGACAGTGAGGTGGCAAAGTATAGAAGGGTGGTTATGGTCATAGGTTAAAGCTATAGCTATATAGCATCCCATATATATATACAGTACTGTGCAAAAGTCTTAGGCAGCTGTGAAGAAATGCTGTAAAGTAAGAATGCTTTCAAAAATATAAAATGTAATCGTTATTTTTATCGATTTACAAAATGCAAAGTGAGCGAACAGAAGGAAAACCTAAATCAAATCAATATTTGGTGTGACCACCCTTTGCCTTCAAAACAGCATCAATTCTTTATAGCATTTCTTCACACCTGCCTAAGACTTTTGCACAGTACTGTATATATATACTCTTATTCATTGGGAGACTATTCAGTGAACTTAAATCAAAACATTTGGACTTATGTTTGTCCCCATGTGGTTTGGTTAATTAACAGAAAGAGCTCTCTAGCAAGCAGAGCATTAAGAGGTGGGAGGATCTGCTTCACTCATCCCTGGTGTAGAAAATGCAATATCTGTATTTGGGAAAACAAGGTGCTTCAGGAATAGTTCTTTCATCTCCACAAAACTGGACTTCAAACAAGCAACCTATGAATATGTTCTTAAAATAAATAGTCTAACACATTAGTGAGTGTGATGAGTGGATTGCACTCCAGGGGTAACTAATCCTGTTACTGTCATGTAAGCATGTCTCTATGTCTTATACTTAGGCCTCTTTATCTTATTGAGAGCATTTGTTCCTGATTCTATGCAGTAGTGGTGATGTCAGTATTTCTCTTTAAGGGTTGGGGGGTTTGCAGTGTGCCTAACCATACCTGGAGCTACAGTAGTTTTCATTTATTTTTTCATTATTTATTTATTTTTTCCCTTTGGGTTATTGTTTATGTTTGCCACCGGGTCCGGATTATATCCACATAATCCTGACAGTTAGGCATGCAATACCGGCAACAATGACATGTCTGATAGTGAAACAGACTTTAAACAGTCCTGCAGTCAGATGCTACACGGTGCAGCCGGTAACCCTATCAAATCTATAGGGAGACAAAGAGAGAGAGAGAGAGAGAGAGAGAGAGAGAGAGAGAGAGAGAGAGAAAGAGAGAGGGAGAGAGAGAGGGAAAATTAAGCTACTTAGCATTTTGGTCTTGCCTTTTAAATAAGATTAAATTATGTACGAAGTCAGCGTCAACATTCTGTACATTTGAATGGATTAGCAAATGGTAGCATTCATCTAATTTTGCAGTTTGAATCCAGGATCGACTAATTGAATTGTAGAAACAGTTATTGTGTCTTTTTTTTTCAACTTTATTTATTTATTTTCATTTACTACGTGTTGTGCCGAGCCATTTCGCTGATTACAAATGCACGCGAGCGACAGTGGAAGGGCCTCCATTTGATTTTCATCCTTTAGTTGATGTATTTGGAGGAAAACAACGGCACACCCTGAGCTCTTAGCTTTACTATAGCTACAGTATCTCACTGGATAACCGCAGAGTCTAATAAGATGACATCCTGCTCCATATGTTAATTTGTTCATACTGGTCTACCCCAAAGAAAATAATAGACCAAGACACAACTAGCACACAAAATAATACAATATAATGGTAAATAACAGGCCATTCTCCTTCTTGCTACTCTCTATGAAGCCTGTACCTTCCCTTATTTAATTTTATCATTAATAATACATAGTTCAGCCGTAGCTCAAGTTCCTAACAGCTCCCATGTCTTAAGAGCAAACTAGAAAGCTTCCACTTGCACATACTTGTAGTTCAAAGTTGAACCCTTTTTAAATGTTCAGCTGCAAAAAGGTGGCGCAATGCCTTTCATCTTAGATTCAAGTGAGAGTAATAACACAAACAAATTCCAGCATGTTCTGGGATTAAATCCAACATAACTCTGAAAATACAATGATTTGTAAAGGTTCCATGTCGTGTGATATATTATTCTATAAAACATTTTTTTTAAAGTCTGTGAGAGCCTTTGTTTGCGAGGAGAAATACTCCGATGGACAGATGAAATGGATCTGTATTAACCTCATTGTTGTCCTCATTATTAGACAGTCTCATTCATTCTCTCATATCCAAGAGTTTATTAATGTTGAAAATCAGATTCTGCCCTCTAAAGGACTTTGAGCGAAGGCCTAGAACAGGAAATCATTTTTTTTTCTTAAAAAAAAAATCATTTTCGAATATTAGAGTTGATTTAATGAAAACTGATCTCATAAAAATGAGATAAATAATGTGTCTCTGCATGTTTTCGTCAGCCAGTCTGTCACACAAACCCCGTTAGATGTCCCCGTTAGACAGTAGGGTAATAAATTAGGTGTCTCCTTGTGTACAGCAACCTTAAACCTCACTCACCAATGAAAGAAATTGGCCCATTTACCGATTCTCTGGCTTTAAACATGCTACATCTGGATTCTACTGTTTAGTAGAACATTGAAAATCTCTAAAAAGCTTATTATGCACTGCACTGAACCACACCTGTATGCAGATATGCATATACACAGTACACTGTCCTCTCTTTGAATTTAATTTACTCATTATAATTTATTATCACTGGTAACTGTTATGTGTTTATATTGTTATTGGTATTACTGTTAATATAATTCCTGTACGGCTTCATTATTGGAACATTTCATGTCACTTTACTCTATTGCTTGGTGATGATACCTAACACGGCAATAAAATATGATAATTAAAAAAATGCTACTAATTGCCCTAACTTGCTAGAAATATTAGCTGAAGTGAGAATACATTATCTAATGATCACTCAAGCTCTCTCTCTCTCACACACACAACTTGATTCAAAGGAATTGTAAGGAATATGTAAAGACATGTTTTTCAGTTTTTGATCCTGACCTTTCAACACCACCTCAGACGCAGTGTGTACAGTACTGGAGAAAACCATGAGTACAGCCTGAATATTTTGGCCTCTGCATTAGTTATTTGAGGATTTATTTAGAACAAAACCAGAGGTTGTTGTGGAAGGTTTTGTTGAGATTCATTTTACTTATCTTATTTGAATGAAGTGTGTTTTACAATGAGTTACCAAGGCAACTGTTTTTGGACTTATTATACAAAACAAAAAGAGAGCTTATGAAATTGTCCATTTGAATACATCTCCTAGCTACAATTCCCACTCCTAGAGGTACAAAAGTGGTATAACGAGACAGGGAGGGCCAAGGCTAGCTCTTAGAATGCTAACGTCAGTAGATTTCTGCAACACAGTACAAAAAACATCTTTGAAATAATGTCAATATTGTTCTTTCCACACATTCTGTTGATAAATTAATTATTTTTTTATATTTTAAACTAACATTCCAATATCTTTCATATCGCACCTTTAAGCATACATTCATTCATATTGGTATACATCACATGCACAGTCAAAAAATAATAAATAAATAAATAAAATAGAAAATAAAACCCTTTTTTTTTTCTCAAACATATTAACTGTGGTATGCAGTATGCAGTACACTGCACACAACCATGAATATTCACACTGTCTGACCCATTCAATAACAGCCTGTTCTGAATTGGAAATCCATGTCCTTGGTAATACTCATCACATTTGTATTTGCTATTCCCTTTCCAATGAAATGTCTGCTCTGCCTCACATAGTGTCTAGACATACCATAGTGCAAGGACTTCAAGCAAGTAATGATTTGTTGAACTTTCTGATTACAAAAACTAGCGTTCAAAAGGTGTACACCTACATCTTTTAGACCTGGTGAGACTGCTAAGGAAATTCTTATGAAGCTGAATCTGTAAAAGCGAGTTTCAATGCCATTCGAGTTTATCACAGTTATTAGCTTTTCCAATGTGGTGGGTTTTCATATCAGTGCAATTAATAAATGTATGAAGTTGTGCGGAAAAATAAGGCCATTTCAGTTCATGCTGTATACGGTATATTGGCTTAAATATGTGCCACACAGTTCATTATCCAAGCTATATAAAACTTAGAATATATTTTCACTTTGGCTGGTTTTTGTTTTCATGGAGAATAACTGTAAGTAAATAATATATGATCTTTGATCTTGGTATCTTAATTTCAATCAGGAGCGACAAATGAATTAGATTTTTTTTCCACATCAGATGTTATGTCATAATTAGTCTGTCAGAAAATATTTGGTGATTAGACTCTTTAGGGACATTGTGATCGAAGGGCATCTCCACTAGCATTGGGCATTGTTTGGATTTTAATGATTCTGATTCCAAATCCGATTCAGCTTTTCGGTTCCGGTTCTGTGCAGGGTCAAAACAGGCCACATGCTTATTTCACAGAAGAAAAATGAATTTAAAAAAAAAACCTTACACAAGCCATTCTGTATAAAGAATATATCATTCATTATGAATGACTCATCCATATTTTCGTGTCCTGTCCTGGGATCACTGCTACTGGCTCAGAGGCAGTAAACTAGCTGCTAGTGTTAGCAATCTGAGGACATTAATATACTAAAGAATATATTTCAGTATTTGCATTCTACACAGTTTATAGCAATTTGGTCAAGTAGAACTTGTTTGCTGTCTCGCTGTTGACATTGTTTAATTTTTACTTACCCGATTACGACAAGGTGCTGCTGGCTGTTGGCTCAGGGTTGACTGAGGAGGAGGCTGAGGCAGGCGAGGGAGACCAGTGCAACACATCAAACACTGTACACTCACTGATTTGTACACCATGCAGGCGAAGGTGTTTTGCCATGTTAGTTGTGCATCCTCCGTTGCACAAAACAAGTCTGGAACTGGTGTTACACTGTACCGATCCAACATTTTTCAGGGCAAAACAAAGCCACACTTTTGAGCGCTGCTCGTTGTGGTCCATGGTGGTGCCTGGGTTGAAGTACCCATCCAACCTGTGAGGCGAAAACTACGGAAGCAGCATGCCACCACCATCAATTTATTTATGAACTTATGAGCAGAATCGAATTCAAAATTTCTAAACGATTCTGATGGTATCAGATTTTTGGAGCAGGTTCTCAATGCCCAACCTTAATCTCCACTGAGCAGCAGCAAGATAAATTCCCCCCATGGAGTCCAGCCACTGGTGGTGGTGGTGGCTGATGACTCTGTTGAGATTGATGAGGCTGATGAAATGATGAAATCGATTGATCTGTGAAAACTGGGTGGAGATGGGCAGATGGAGGGTTGAGAAGAGCTGGTACCTCATTTGACAACCCCAGACAATGAGAGCAGGACTGGAGGACAAGACTGTTCATCCGTGACAGTTAAGAATGAGCTATAAGCATAATTTTGCAAAGAAATTTACTTCCTGACCTGAACTTTTGCTACATATTCTTTCTATCAAATTAATGTCCACTGCCTAAAGAAGGACTTATCTTATGAACAGTTTTAAGGGCACTGTAGACTCATGGGGGGCTGATAAGCATAATGTAGGTGGTATTAAAAATACTAAACTATATGTGGAGCATTCTTTGCTTTTCAAAATAGAAGGGAAGCTCAAGGTCAGGTCCTCAACTTTAATGCGTTAAACATGATCAAATCAAAGCTCCTGCTATTCCTAAAACCATATTGCTCAATGAACATACCATCGGTGTGCCAGCTTGTGTCACAAAGCATTTTCATATTCAACAAAATGATTGGTTTCTCCTCCACACTGGGAGCTGATATGACAGATATCCAAAAAGAAGGGACACAAATCCAGTTTTTCCACTTGTGTTGGCTATATTGGTAATACAGAAAATAGAAATGAGAAAAGGCCTTTAACAGCATATACCCAAGTGGTCTTACAGAGCATTTTGGATGAAATACATTCAGCAAATTACATCTACAGTATATAGGAATATCAACTGGCTGAAAATGAAAGATTTATTTTTCTTTATTGTGGATCCAAATAGCTTCTTGAAAAATATAGAGGCTGGAGGCAGCCAATAGAATACTTCAGGGAAAAGAGAGAAGGCAAAACATCTGGCCTCCAAATTTTAATTAGACTTACCACTGGGATTTCTTTCCTTTTACTTACTGGGTTATTTCTTCTCCTTGAGGAATACTTGACAATATGATGTGGAAAAAAATGATAAAACATAAACTTTGAATTTAATGTAGAATACCATTTATTTAGGAATGCATGTTCATTTTACTCTGATTTGACTGTCAAGAATAGTTCAGAACATCAGTTCTAAAAAATCTCCACATACCATTATCAGCACAGTGCTTTGTTTCAAAATTGAAGAATAACAGTTCTATCATTAACCAGGATGTTTGAAGCTACTCTGTAAAGTAAAGCAAAGTTATTTTGTCAGATTGTTTGGTTCGTTTGGAATTTTATTGACGCAAATTACTAGTTCAACTAAAGAGAAAGTTTCACTGAAACATAAAATGTACTCTTATTTATAGAAAATACCCAAGAGTGAATTTACACCACACAGGAATAAAACTGCTGCTTCACTGCTCTAAATGGGTTTGTTTAAAACATTAATCTTTCTCTAAGCATTCTTTGGGCAGTCTCTCATTGTCACCATTGTTCTCAACACAAATATAAATGCAACACTTTTGTTTTTGCTCCCATTTTTTCATGAATTGAAACAAAAGATCTAAGGCTTTGTTTATGCACACAAAAGGCTTCTTCCCCTCAAATTTTGTTCACAAGTTGAAATCCATGTTAGTGAGCATTTGCCCTTGATCGAGATAGGCAATCCACTTGACAGGTGTAGCATATGATGAAACAAGACACTGATTGAACAAGATGATTGTTGCACAGGTGTCTGTTGTGATGGTTGCAATAAAAGACCAAAGTAGGTACATAAATACACAAGTACATAAGTAAGTGTCACAGTTAACTCTGATATTGTGTATGAGGGTTCCACTGCGACGGCACCAATGATGACTTTGAGCAGCAGTCTTTAATTACAAATGAATAAACACAAACTCAAACACAAACTACAAGCTTTTCAGCTTCTTAATCCCAACGCTTTCCAACATGACGTCTCTACAGCCTGACAGACTCACAGGCAGTCTCTCTGTTTCTGTCTCAGTCCAGCTCGTTCCTGCAATATATGAGAGAGGCAATCAGGACAACACAAAACACATGTTATAATTTATTCTCTCTCTCCCTGACCCCACTTCCCTGAACCGCCCCCCACACTCTCTCTCTCTGCTGATACTGAATACTAACCAATCCTACAGACCGTTTCATACATACTTAAGCCCAGAAAATTTAAATATATACCATTTTCAATTTGAAAGATGCAAGAAATGCACATCAGCTGCAGCATTATTATGCTTTACATGTATTAACACAAAAAGTCAGAAGAATTCCAAAATCAGTTGGTATATTTTTTCCATTTATCACACTTCTTTTATTTATTTTTTATTTAATAAATGTAATAAAGTAGCAAATCTTTTTTGGGCAAAGTTTGTCCATTGCCCTTCCAGGCCTCTGAGAAGTAAATACTGAGCAAGGTTTAACCTAATATGTAAAATAAAGTTTAACCTAAGGAAAACATACTGAAACACACACACATATTTGACCATAAAGATGCCAAAAAACTATAAATGATTTGCAGAATAATTCAATAAAAATGAATACATTTTATACTGGCTTACTTTGCAGATAATCATCAAATAAAGAAAACATGAAATGCACTGACTTCTTCAATTTAAGCTTCCCTAGTATAATGTCGTCAAAGCCTGAGGGCCTGGAAAGCAAAGACTGAATTTTCCTTTAGTCTTCGGTCTAGTGTACAGAGTGGCTGGGGGGGTCTTGAGGCTGTCAAGTTACAAATTTACCCAGATGAAAAGATCAGAGACTGCTTTTCTGAGGCAGAGCCTTGCAAGTAATCAGCAGAACCTAAAAACAGTGACTTCCATAAAGAGATGCAAGGTGGGAGGGGTGGAGGAATGCCCTTTTAAATAAATTCAGCTCCATAAGTCTTCCAAAATGAACACAATAGCTTAATGTCTTTCCATAAATAATTTTCATGGCAGCTTTAAGTTTACTTAATGCTCTGATCATTTGGGTTATTACAATGAAGAATTGAATAGTGTATTTGTTTTTACAAATATTTAATCATTCCTACAAACTCACATATAATGAACATTCATGAATTTGTTCATTCAGATGAGGCATTAGATTGCAGATCCTTGATGATTGTGTAATTATTAGTGGTCGTAACTGTGTCAGAAAGACATGAGGAATTATTTATGTGCAACGGAATGTTAGCAGACCTCTATGGAGTAAAATATAACAGTATTTCTAAGTAACAATTACTGAGACTTTTATTGCATGTCTATGCTGTGAGTGTGATGGACCAGTAATCATGAACACTTTGCCTAAAATGAAGGTTAGAAATAAAGCCCTGACCAGACCAAAGATTTGCAATAAACAAGTTGAAATGTAGAACTACTGGCTATGTGCCATTCTCCAATACTGTGAAAAAGTGCCAGTTTACAGCAATGTAATACGATTAGACAGTGTTTCCATAACGACAAGTCTCTGTACTTTCAGTCTTTTCGGGTTTTTTGTCGCTAAATATAATTCGTAGTGTCTTTAAAAATGATTGAGCACTTGCTACAGTGCATTTCTAGAGCTAACGAAACAGAGAAAACAAAATGTGCATGCGTAGAGAGCGAGAGGCAGAGGGTTAGAGCTGTCAGTTCAGCTGTAAATTAAAATTTTAAGTTATACATCATACCATGAGGCACTGATTTTGCTGCTGAAACATATGCCTTTCATTCTAAAAGCAGTTCATCAGAGTTAAGTTGAAATGGCCCATTCCATTTCACACCACTGCCACTTTTGCATTCAACGTTCTATTTTTTTAATGTTTTTTTTTTTTTTGTCATTGTGAATCTTTGGTCTGAGCTGGTAATAAAAATGTAAAGTTTGAGTCGCCTTCAGTTTCACTAAAAACAGGGTGCATTATTTGACATTCATAGCCAGTTAAAGTTTCTTGTTTCTGTTTCTTTATCTCATCCATGTTGTTTCCAACCACAGCAGGCAGTTGTTTTCAGCAAAAACCCTTCAATAAACTCTCTGTGCACTACTGGACATAGTGAAGCATTTAGTAGCCGATGACCCACTTACTATTCAACTGTGTGCTTAGTAAGTAATTTGCGTTTTAAATCAAAACATAACGGATTTGATTATCAGATCCGATAAGCCACAATAAAAGTTTCAAGAGATGTTTCATTTTGTGAATAGTCGATTAATGTCATAGGATTTTTAAAAGGTGATTTAAACGAACTTGGGGCCAAACGGAAAATACTAGTTTGCATAGAAATTGCAAGGGGTTGTCTTCTTCTGCAATATGAGTCATATTTAAAGTGGCAAAGAAAAAAAAAAAGTGCTGGCAGCAACCATGGCCAGGATGCCAGATCAGCTCTACAACTGTAGCTC
This sequence comes from Chaunax sp. Z400, assembly GCA_037577475.1. Classification (NCBI taxonomy): domain Eukaryota; kingdom Metazoa; phylum Chordata; class Actinopteri; order Lophiiformes; family Chaunacidae; genus Chaunax; species Chaunax sp. Z400. The sequence goes on along the minus strand of CM075201.1, from coordinate 7,966,604 downwards.
TACATGATTTATGGGCAACATAGAAACAGAATTAAGACGGTTTCAAGAGGCTTTTCTTTGAAAAAGCAATGATGATGGCAATTCAGCTTTTGAGTGAGACAGAATGATTGTGACTTTCAGAACTATCATTGGTGAGCCTCGGGGACACAGATTAGCAGTTCTGTGAGCAGCTGTCTTTTGTAATTCATTGCTGGAGTCCTCAACCACCCATTGTGATACTTTGTACCAGGATGTTTTAAGCACCATTCTATTCCACAGTGCCACACTGGGCAAGGGATTTTGGATATTATATTTTGGAAATAATGGGACAATGACTCAGTCATATCACGAGCAGACATTCATGGGTTGATTCTATACTCAATGTGCTGCGTAAGATGACATGATGGAGAACTGTCACTCTGTCTCGTTTTCATGTAGACGCCAAGATACAGAGGAAATGAGAGGCTTTTCATGTTTAATTAATAATGCTAATGAAACTTAATTAGAGCAGCTTATGAAAAATGCATTCAAATGAGAGATGAGCTTTATCCTTAAATAACAAGCCTCCTGTGCTGGATGTGGTGTCCTATTACATGCTAATTAGACTGCACTAGGGACTGTTAATGAGCATAGATCATTTCAATCTTAAGTACAGCAGGGCCCCCACCAACCGCTTGTGACCACATCCATATGTGTGAAAATGTCTTTTCATACACAGCATACAGTAAATTGAAATGTATCTGGGCTACTGTTATTATCTGCTGAAACATATGATTGCAGGAACATGGATCAGTGGCGTGCCATCTGGTCCAACAAAGCCTCCTCTCTTGGGCCAGAGACGGTCAGATAGATTGAATCAGAAAATTATAATTTTCTTTTTAATTTTAATTATAATCCTATAATTTAATATTTTCATTGATATGAGTTGCATTTTACAAAGTTCATTTCCATCAGTCTATTAACGTCAATACGGAACTATTCTCTCCTCACTTGCACAGTTTCCATTGTGCAGAGCATTTAGCTAACTGAACTAATAGCTAGCACATAATGTAGTGTCATTTTAGACCTTTGGATGTAGTAGTAGTTTTTTGTATCGATTTTCATTTAGCCTTGTTGTTTTTATAATTACAGTGGCTGAAGGAGGAGAAGACATGGACTCGGACTTAAGTCATTAAAACTAATTCAAGAAATACCAGGTAGGCTTCACTGTAAGTACTGGCCTCTATGGCAATCAAGAACCTTTCATTGAAACTGAAAACAGCGATGTACTGTACAATTGAACTCTTACAAGAAAGGGATCATCATCTTCGAACGATGAGCAGCTCTAGAAAAAGTCTTTTTTTGTGCATCTTTACTGTCTGGCCCGGTGCCATGAGGGATCTGGTGAGGGCTTAGTATTTTTGTTTTTAGTTGCATTTTTGCTTGCTTGGTGGTGGTGTGAGTAAATGGGACTGGTTGGAGTTTGTTTTTGTTTCTTTGGTAATGGCATTGTCTTGGGCTATGCAATGTCGATGTGATGCAGCATCCTGTCATTGTGATATTATTCTAGGATGGTTTAATTGCAGGAGGAGAGCACTGAAGGTCTAGGTCTTCTTCAGTAACAGCCTGTAATTGTTACTAAGAATCACAATGTGCTTTAATGCATGCATTAAGCCTAATTTTTGTTTTTCCATTATTATCTTTATCTAATATGAAAATGAACTGGGGATTGATTTTTTTTCCAAATCTCATTTTGATTTTCATTTGCTTGCATTTTCTCCATTGCAAGTGGAAAAGATATAGCTTTTCGACCTAATTTATTTATTTTTTTTGTAACATTCCAAATTTCCGTGCAAACATTTTTTTTTCAAAAGAAGACATTTTCTACAAAAATATAATTAAATTATCAGTGCATCTCTATATAATTTATTCTGCTATCTAATGTATTTTGATTTTGCTGTCTTAAATTTGCAGCATAGAAAACAAGATGAGACTGAGAAATGCATCATACACAGCTTCAGAGCATTTGGGCATTCTACACTCCTTTGGGAGTGTCTATTAAAAAGAACTCGCAGACCGCAGGCTATGAGTTCACAGTTTCCATTTCTGGAAAGAAAATATCTGCAAACAATCTTGTGCTGTTCATTTGGTGTCCACTTAATCCAATGCAAAGTACATATTCAAACACACACTCGGTAGCTTTGCATGACATGTAAGTTTGCCATGTGAGTTTTGGTTTTCTGCTCTTTCATCTAAATAAGAAAAATAAAAAAATAATAGATTTCTAATGCTAATAACCACTAAATATAATATACAAATTAAATATTCTTCTTGTACATGACTATATTGTCACATCTGTGTGATAAACAGTGATGGTCTTTATGTGGAGAAACAGTGGCAAACTGTCACAGTGTGTGTCATCCCCAGCTTTTTCACAGCTTACTATCATCACAGGTCAACTGTTGAAAATGCCTGTATACCCTGCAGGTAAGCGTCTATTAAATCCTCCTACACTGTGATCCTGCTCCTACGCCTGATTCTATCTAAACCTGCAAGGATTTTGGCCAGCAACACCTATTGCTCTTCTTCTCTTCTCTCGAATCCTAACAAATAAAATCTTGAAAACTAAAGCGAGCAATCATTACTTTCATGGCTTACATACCGTACGTCAATTTACACAGCCGATAAATGATCCGTATGGAACGCGTACATCAACTAATTAACTATATAACCAGTGCCTCTGTGCTAAAATGAAAGAGAGGGGGTTGGATGAATGGGTGGATGTGTGCACTCTGTTTTACACTGTCAATTTGGCAGACGCTTGCAGGGGCTGGTGTGTTGCCATGGTGATATGAGCAAGGCATGAAAGAGCAGCAAGGTTTGCCTAACAGGACCAGTCTCATAAGGGTTGATAAAATGAGAACCCCTCTTTAAGAATTTTATATACATATGCCTGTTCAACACAACCCAGAGCATCCCTCTTATGCACAATACCATTGAATGCGACTTCATTTGACACTTGGAATCAGTTTAAAACACTGGCTTTTGCAAAGATAAAATTCTGCTTTCACTCCAACATTCACCGTCTATTTTACAAACATTAATAATATTCTTAAAAACCCTTAAAAGCCTAATTATTGCTCGTAATATCCTGGCACGGAAACCCCATACATTGTTAAAATACTCAAGACTGACAGGGATATTTATTGAGGATTTGTAGCCAATTGTTTTGATGGTTAACAGTCAAATTCTGCAATATTTCAAATTTACTCAGGTTTAACGCTGTTGAAATTGAGGAGAGGCCACATCACAGACAATTGTGTGTTTGGTCTCATCCACCTGAATTATTAATGCAGATTGAGCATGGTGACAACTGTGTCTGACCAATGCATGGCACATTCACACAGGGAGAGACTATCGTCAGGTTGTAACAGACGGACGATGCAAGCACACGCTAGAGCACACTCTCGGTATGTAATAGATATTTGGAGTTTCTTTCTTAAAGTTGCAGCAGGGTTTTCAGATGAGAGTTGCAGCGGGGAAACAAGGAGTGAAGGATGTATTGGTTTGGGGCAGATTGATATAGAGAATGACTCTTAAATACAGGCATCACTTTATATCAAGTAAATTGTTGTGGAAGATTTGTTGTATGCCTCTGCCAACCAGTCAAATTGCTGTTTACATCCATGGCTGTCCAGACTCTTATAATATATGGAGTGAAGAATTTAGTAATTTAGCTACACTGTGCAACGAAAATCACCTAAAGCTCAACAACACCTAACCCAATGAGCTTGTGCTGGACTACTGCTGTACGTCTATCAGTGTGTAAATTCATTGAGCAAAGCAATTTTCTTTCCTCAAATTCCTTGTTTGTCTTTACATAGTGGGCCCATAAAGCATGATTCTGAGCATGAAGATGCTACAAATTCCAAAACCTGGATGTTTCACACACATCTTAAACCCGGCAGCACGGAAGATCAATTTAATCGCCACTGTTTCAAGATTACTAATTCAGTATCCGAACATATGTGAAAAATAATCCCAATCTCCCCTAACGTTCCTGCTTGAATAACGGGCATACAATTGTTTTTGAAGAACATTAGATCACACTGAAGCTGACCGTTGACTGTTCAGTTTATTCCTCAGGCCAAGGGGTCATTTATGTTAAATTGAAAGAAATCCCTTCAAGGCGTTTCTGAGATATCACATTTAAAAGAATGGGAGAGACTTACAACCTCAAAATATATTGCCTCCAGCCGCAGCCACTGCCAGCCTGGAGGCATAAAAAACATATTTTATAGTCAAAGATCAAAGAGCCAGGATATCACATTCACTGTTTAAGTTAATAATGGTAAAGTGCCCAGCCTCTCAGTGATGCTTGAGAAATGAATTGGTATAGTGGTTGCATGAGGTAATGATTCCATGAAAGGTAAAAAGAAGAAGGTTTTATGAAACAGGTGAAGTAAATTCAGATTAAATATGCATTTTCTTTGTCTTTCTCCATCTTTAGAGGTAACTTGAAAAGGACAATGCATTTCCACTCAGAGGCCTGCAAAATGTTAGTATTTTCTTGTCATATGCAGTATTCAGTTCATTTCATTTTTTTGCTGCCATCCTGTCAGTCGCTGTTGTCTGGTTGACTGCTCTCGCATTGTCTCAAATCCAAGCTTGTTGGCGTGTGAAGAGTTTTCGACCGACAACTCATTTACTACCACTAATGGCATCAATAATTTGATGCTGTGTTCTGGTTGCTTTTCTCTAACAATCTTCACATGGTATTTTTTTTTTTTTTTTTTTACCACGTTAGGCCTGCATTACACTCTAACCAGGCTGTGGCATAACATCTTTTATCTTCTGGCAATACTTTGAAACAATTGACTGTTTACTGTTCTCATTAGTGATCTGCTGCGCTCCACTCATTATTCCAGCTGACAGGTCAGTGTACCCTTTGGCTGAGCCTGATTTGTTTTCATGCGTGAGCCCAATCATTAATTCGACCAGCAGACATGGCCTAGAGTTTTAGAGAAGACAAAAGAGAGGGTACTTTTCTGCCTTTCAGCAATCTCAGAAGCCCGTAATTAAGAACTTCCAACCAGGACAGATACATTGCAGTGGCATTGTCTGAGCTGCAGCCATTTATAGAGCATCTAATATCATGGGCTGAGTTTAAAAGGCTCAAACATCTCAGTCTCCTGTTACTAACAAGCTAAAAGGCTTTGGGAGATTCTGGTATTCACAGAAAATTGATTGATATGACCATTAAAAATGATGGATCAATCATCCTCGGCACATACACGCATCCACAGCTTGATGCTCAAACTATACTAGAATTCTAGAACTGAGAGTTTTTGAATGGCAGAATTATGTGTGCGTGCTTTAGCTCCAGACAAAATGAGCTACACCATCCTACAGAAGGAGTTGCAAAGCACTCAACCTCCTCCCTGTGTGAGCTATTTTCAGCTGCATGCAGCACAACAACAACAACAACAACAACAACAACAACAACAAAAAACTGTCACAAAAGTAAAAGAAATGGTCTGGACTCAAAAAACTGGTCCAAATGCTGCAAATATTTTTGATATTCTTTTGTTAAAAATGAGGGAATGAAGATTTCCAGATATTTCCTCTATGCTGGTGCTTCAAGGCTTTAGTTTACAAAGAGTCCATGATTTAATCATTGACACACTGGTAGAAAATGTTGACCTTTTAGTGGCATGCATTTTTTATATATCTTAAATATGTGGTTAATTAAAAATGACATGGAAACAGGAGTCAGTAAGCCAAAGATGCCTCGTGCAGAAAACATGCTCTGTAAGGTTATACAGTAGACGAATAATGATGAAGATAACAACGGCAAAGCTGCTCTATGCACTTCAATTTCCCATTACTATAACAGCCATTATGTATGCATGAATTAAGTAAATAGGACTGGTTCCTACACAATATGTGAGCTGGGATTTGTTTCACCCAAGTGTACTAACAGCATTATAAAGGGGAAAAAAATATAATTTTCTGAAATATGAGTTTGGACACAAGTCAAATTGTATTCATTTTTTTAAGTAATCTCATAATTTACAGTAGAATATTAATGTATAGACTGATTATATGCGCTTGTTTACTTCTGCTCATTAAAAAGGAAAAAAAATCACTATTTGTTGATTCATTATTTTAATACAACTTACAGGTGTTTAAATTATCAATTGTCTGTCATTTTAAACCATTTTATCTACTTTCTCTGTCCCTGTCCTATTCTCATCATATTCAATTTAAAATTTGATCCCTTGTCATCTTTTACACGCAGCCCCCTTCCTCTTATTAGCCTCTTTCAAACAGGCATTGCACAACAGTACTGAAACTAATTCCCTTCTCTGTGACCCTTTTTGTTTGTTCAAACCCAAGGCGTCACAGCGCCACCTCGGTGTGTGCGTTCACAGCGCATGCGCATTCCAGACTACCCGTTGTTACCACATATTTAAATTCCTAGGGGTAGGTCGCACACCTGAATATGTTACCAAAACATCACACCTGTTCTGAAACGCTGGCACACTCCGTTCACACAGTCATCTGTTTCGGTGCTGTCACTACCTCCGCAGGTGTCACAGAGGTGGCCTTTATTCCCTCCTGAAGTTCTATTTAAATGCAATGAAGGCTTAATAGGGTGTCAGTTGCAAAACACTGGCATGCGCTGTGAACACAGACGCCGAGGTGGCGGTGTGACCTCGCTACTCTAAGTGTGCTCTCATTCTGATTTTTGGGACCAATCAGACATCAAAATGTCGCTTCTTACTTTATTATCATAGCTGTTAGTAATTAGTGCCACAATACTAAACACCATTAAAATGCTGGGGAAATAATCATATTTATTTTTGCTTGTTTTGATTATTTTGTAGAAGTCCTTTGTGTTCATTACTTTGCTCTTATACTGTGCTTTCTTTCATCCTCTGGACTCTCTAATCTTGCTTCTTTAAATCGACACAAAGAATGCAAAGAATAACAATGTCACAGTTGCATTGGCTGCAATCACTCACCATATGGAGGCTTATAGGCAGTACTGTATAGGTGTAGGTAAGTTTGCCTGAGAACTTCCAAAATCAAAACACAAAAATTAAGATTCTGAAAACCGAACAAACTTTTAGAAAATAGGTTTGAACAAACTACGCATACCTGGCTGTTGGGATCATATCTTCATGACAGTCTGAGGGAGCACTGAGTCTGATGTTGGTGGGGAGTAATATGGTGATGTCATAGAATTCTAAGTACATACATTCCTCTCACACATTACATCCCATGTTCACACATATTTAACAGGGAATTAAATTCACATAAAATTAAAAATGAATCTCAATATATTTGATGATTTTTAGATTTTTCATAGTAATTTAAAGTATGACGTTTGCTGACTCTGAGTCGAAGCCTGCTGGATGGTAGGTCATGAGGCATCTTTTGGTTGACTGTCACTGCTGATAAGACAACTCCTGCACATGCATTTAATTAACAAACCAGATGGTAATGAGGCAATTTCAGCTAATGATTCCTAGTTAATTGACCAAAACCATGGGAAGTTGTTCCTCAGCATATGCAGTATGCAATCAGTTTAACAAATACATTTCTTAATACAACTGGTCAATGAAAGATTGAGAGATGTGGAGTATGGCAAATTCAAATCTATTCCTATAATACAGGAATAGTTATTATAGTGTTTTGGAAACATGTCTGTGCTATAATGTTTTAATCAGTGGGGCTTTTGAGGGCAGTAAACAAGTATTCAGTTTAGTGTTTTCCACACCTTTTTGAGGTATTTTGATATTTTCACCTTTCACATTAGGAAGCCTATGCCATCCAGCACTTCCATAACTTTAGTCTGTGGGAGGAGGTAGTGGCCCGGAAATTGTCAGTGGGCCAGAACAGTTTGTTGATAGCTGATGCAGGTAAAAGCACAATACAATTTGGGGCATAACAAGTGCATCAAATCATGAGTTTGTTTGAGTCATAGGTTGTTTGCAGACATAAAGATTCAGAACCAAACTTACAGATGGTTAGAAGGCAACTATACAGTCTGTGTGTGGGCTGAATAACCAACAGTAAGCTGGAGGTGGCCAAAATCCATAGAGCTGCATAGACAATTGTGTTTTGTTTTTTTGTTTGGCACTAAATCAACCCTTTTGCATTAACCCTTCTGTTGTGTTCCGGACCGATTTACTAGTTTTCTCTCTGAAACAATGTAGTTAATTGTATCTGTTTGTCATAAGATTCCATGACTTTATTCACACATGGCATCTGAACACACTAAATACATTTTGAGAATTTTCTTATTAAATTGTGGGTGTTTTATTGAACTTGTCATTAGCTTAACTTGTCATATTGAACAGTCATTAGACCGGTCATTTTGGCTTCCATGGCAACCCTCATGGGAACCTATCCCCAATAGAATTTTTACCCCAACGGGAACCACACTTGTTGGCAATTGTCAAAAACAACAGCAACATTATTTCAATGATATATATATAACTTCCTCACAGCTCTGGTATATAAAGCTTTTGTAGAAGCACGATGGCCAAGTGATATGAGCTCAGGTCAATGAGACCCACAGGCTATAAATAGCAAATGGAAGCTCAAAACTTGTAATGTTCACAAGAACTTGAGTTGATGAAACACAACATTAGGTGATGATATATGTATAATTATGGATTTATAATCAGCTAGAATGGAGCGGTCATTTTTGACCGTGAACACCAAACTAGTTAACAGGAAACAAACACAACAGGAGGGTTTAAAAATCATTTGAATTGCTATTTATATCTGAAATACTGCTTAATAATAAAGCTTTGCAAACGTCTTTACTTACCGGCAAGACATGTAAGAGTTGTGAGTTTTTTGTTATATATTCTTGTTTTGTACTCTAATATTTCTATTGGCTCGGTGGCTCAAACATACTCTCTCATTATTATATTAAATGGTACCAATTATCAGGCACTGTAACGGTAATCCACCTTTAGCAAATAGTGTGGCAAAATAAAACTTTTTTAACGTGAACTGATCCTCATATCATCATGTGACTGATGCTGTTGATATGACAATGAAATGTGAAACCTACAGTATAACAACATGAGTGCACTTGCCAAAGTTGACCAAAATAATTGGACATTTTGGCCTTTTTGTACTTCTTTGAGCTGTCAACTGGAATATAGTCAACTAACTAAATAAAATCTTGGTGAAGAGAAAAGGCAGCAGGCGCCATAACTATTCCCCACAGAACTTTGGCCCCCTGTAGCTTTGCTGATAGCAATTCTCTGTTTTCCAAAGCAGGCTAAAGCAACTCCCTCTCTCTCTCTCTATGTAAAACATTTCCTTTGTCATTTTAAGTTAAACTAACGATTCAGCTAAAAGCACCAACGTGCTTCAGGATGTTAGCCCTGCAAGCATACCAGAGGATGTTTGACAGCGTAACAGCATCTAATAGTCTACATTTTTGTTGGAGCTATAAGCGTCCTAGTATGGCTGCAGGGGAGGTGAGCATAACAGTTACAGTGTCAGCTAACAAGCCTGTAAGTAATTGATGGCAGTGCTGTGGAACAATCAATACACACAACAGCAAACAATAAGATAAGATAAGCAGAATTTGTTTGTCCTCTCTGTGCTTTCTGGCCACGAAGCAAACTTTCATACAGAGCAAGAAAGAGATGTCGAATATGATCCATCCAGCCTCGACTCACTTTCCATTTCGACTTTATTATCCCCTGTAGCAAAATGGGTTTCATGGTGGTTTAGTGACTCATACATTTGATAATTTACTCTGACTCATGTATTGCAGATGACCTTTGATATAAGTCTTACATTATGGCATGCAACATAGCCTAAAGCATTATCCTTCCTAATTTATTGTGTAATTTTTTTGGTTTGTTGCTAACAGTATACCAGTGTAGCATATAAAGATGCATATCTGTGCAACAGAACTAGATTTAGAACACCAATTGTGGGAACTTAAAACGGAATTATACGATACTAATATCAATATTTTTTTATTTATGTATTTATTTTTATCTATAGGGTACCTATTTTGGTATTGCAACATGTAGCATGACCATGAGCAACAAAGCTAGTATGAGGGAAAATGGGTAATTAGTTCAAGGTGGTATTTCATGAATCTACTCTGATTTACTTCAAAATGACCATATCATTTAACAACTCTGATGGGATACAGATGATGAATTGAGGATAGACTAGCCTTATAGTTCCTAAATAACGACATTAGCTTTGTGGTTTCACTAATAAACAGAGGTCGAGGCAAAACAGTGTCAGGTCTACAAGATGTTCCTGACACCACGTTACAGTGCAACATTTCTTGATTGTTCTTTTTGCATAGTTTAAAAAAAGAAAATTCTGATAAAAGTCTCTCTTCCCATGTCTTTACACTCATATTTTGAGTGTAATTCACATTCCAAAAAGTTAAAGTTTACTGCCAGCATCTTTTTTTAAATTTTTAAGTATGGTGTACATTAAGTACATTATCTCAAATTATTTCAGCTGTAATAGTCGTAGTGTAATGAAAATCTGCTCCAACCAAGATAGTCTGAAAACAACATATGGCTGGTGATTGATGTGAGTCAGGTTTCAAAAACAAGTATACAGTATGAATAATAAAGGAAGTAGGTCATGCTTACACATTATCATGATTTTTCTTTGTTTGTTTTTTGGAAAGTGAGAGGACAAAAAAGACATTTGGTGATAAATAAAATTACAAATTCCCGTAGGATTCCGTCTTCAAGCAGCTGGTAGAGCACAAAGACACAACATCTACCACATGATGAAGATCCTCTTGTTCTTTTTTGTTTAAAGGAATGCCAACTGAACTTGCACCTCAGAAAGGAAAAAAAAATCCTGCATCACAGTGTTGTTGCATAGTTGCACAAGTAGCTGCAGACTGTTCCTGCTTCAGGACACTGAGGGAATATTGCCCAGTCATTCTATGTAAAAGAACCACATTTCCCAAGAAACACCAGTGAATAGAAAAAGTACCTTTCACTCACAAGCCTGAGACTTCATGTTTAACTAAAACAAACATAATGAAAAAGTGTAATTCTGTACATGGAGACAATCAGCTGTCAATCAAACTAATCATGGCTACATCTAAAATCACAACATTTCCCTCACTTCTGTCTTTTCTTTGCTTCTCAATTCCCTCCACCAAAATGCTTGGAGAGAATCCATTAGAGGAATAAAGGAAGCTTGTTTTTTTGCCCATATATGTTCAACCTAAATAAGATTTAGGGCACCTCTGCCAGCCCAATGCTTTGATTCTGTTCACCAAACTTTACACATAAATCAACCATTATAAGTAGTTATAATAGCCTTTTAATATAAATCTTATTTTTTGAGTCTTCCAAGGAAGGAACAATATGGGCTTTTCTAGGCTCAACAAAGGAATGGAGAATATGTCATATGATATATGTGTTGTAGTCTGTTTTGTGGGAGTTGGGGCGATATGTCATTGTCAGATGACTCTTGTTAACTTAATCCTATAGTTTTTGATCAGAAATCAAATAAAATGGAAAAGGGTTATTTTTCCTGTTACACAGCTGCCGTGTCGGGGTTTCAAAGCAGTCTGATCAGCTGCAAAATCCAATCACTGACTGATTTCCAATAAAGGGGTGTGACAATCTGGCAAAAGACTTTTGTGAAGCCCGCTGTTGCGTATCCCTGCTGCCCTCTCCTCAGGGATCCCTCCTCACTTCTCACAACAGAAGTAAGGGAAACTGAACATCCCTCATGATGGCAGACTAGAACAGTTTCTGGGTCAGGTAATAAGTTAGAAACAACAACATGAAAAAAATGTATCTACCCCGAGATTTTTGTTGCATACCTAAATTGTTTCCTCTGTGCTTTGAACATATGCATTTATTTATGTTGGTTGGTTGGTTGGTTTTGTTTTATGTGGGGATGTTTTGTTCACCTGTGTCCCTACATTATCCCAAATATTTCCAACAACGTTCAAAACCAGAGAAATCCATCATTTTATTCAAGGTAATGGTGCATTTCAATTGGTCACCTGTTGCTATAACTCTCAGAGGTGAGTCAGAGAGAGTGAGGAGCCAGTGTATCTTAACAAAAGGTGAATAAGGAAAGGTGAATAAAACCTAGAAACATTACCTCATCTGTAAACATTTCTGCCTGAGTCAGATCAGACAGATGTTTATCCATCACTATGTTGTTTTGTTCTTTTTGAGAGACTCCTAGGGGCAGAGGTTACATACTGCATTTAAAAAAAAAGGTTGTCAAATTGTACAACACATTCAAGCTATATTGCAGTTTATGTCAAACAGCTGCTGCATGGATTTGATAATCACATACAGGAGCGCTTCATTGCATATTAAATAGAGAGGAAAAAAATGTATAGATCACACTCTAATCCTTTCCTTTTGTTTTCCTCCATGTTACGTGGCTTCTTCCAAATATTGAATCAAGCAGCATTAAAGAGCAGAGAAAGGGGATGAGGGTTTATGACTGCGGTGGGTTTGTCAATCAAGTCTAACAGTGGTCTGTGCATGGCTGTACATATCCTCCCTATCATATCAGTGCATGCATTCTGTGTATTTGCACAGCGTAGGGCTGTGTGCTCAGGCTGGTGTGGATATGTCTGGCACTGCCTCTCTTGAGGTTATATCCAGGAGGCAACCTTCTGTTTATTTTGTCCTGACATCACCTCTGCTCACAAGACCTCAGCGGCCATACTTTATGAAGAGGCATAAAATGACTTTTGGGATGTTACTTGTTACTTCTACATTGGCATCCATATTTTTGTTCTGTTCATTTTGCCTGTGAAAAAGGGTGCACTATTGATTTCAGAATAAAAGCTGTATGCTTTACACATTTATAGTGCAATATGTGGAGAGGACACCTGTGGATTGGTGGTCCTACGTAATAGACAGCATATATTGTAACAAAATGAGTTCCTCATGCAGCCTTCTTTGCCTCCCTCTCTCCTTCTGTGGCTCACATATCATGGTGTGATTGCGTACATTTTCATCACCATCCCACTCATCTGACTGTTCTCAACTCGCCAGACTCAGACCCGCAGATTCACTGTTTAACGATTACATAATAATAATTTGACACAAAATGTACCACAGATTGGTGTATGATACACTTCATGACACAGTTGTGATTCAGTGTATTGTCATTTATTGCCATACTGTAAGCAAGGCAATATATGGTGATTTATTTAATCTAACTTTAGGCAAACTGTCACAGTATCAAGAGCATGCCACCATCTCCATAAAATCTTTTACACAAGTCAGAGGGTCAAATGGTTGATTGTGTATTACATTATGGCTGTAGCAGGCAAGAGGTTTAAACTCAACACACAATGAAGTACATCCATGAATAGTTTCACGTCATCAGTAAAAAAAAAGTGATGCAGTGATTTTGTGATTTGACAACACAATATTGTGATATTCCACTGTTTAAATATTTTCTAGTGTCAAACACAATATGTGGGTGATTAGTATTGTTGTGGCTGCAGTATTTTGCAAATGCGAATTTGAATTTTCTGTGGATGCACACCATGCAATAGATTGTAAATGGTAAGAGCGATGTTTGACAGAAAGGAGACACATTCCTGCAGTCGCTCATTATGTAACACAAGTTGTTATCTTGAATTTGAAATGGATGATGTCCCTACTCTTAAAAGACCTCTATTATCCTGCCAAGAAGTGCAAAGATTGCCAAAGATGATGGAAAATGAATATCAAGCGTAATACATCATTCTTGTCCGAGTAGCAATATCGCAATGCTGGGTGGAAAATTAATTAGATTTCCTCTACAGCCTGACTTTGCAGGATTAACAGCAGGAGGACTTTCTGTATGTTCTCCAAGTAAAGATCGTCACAGTGTCAAGAGCCCACATTTTGAATATATGTTCATTCTTTTGTGTTTTCTTTGTTTGTTTCATTCAATACATGGTTATTTGTGATGTGTGATCTGTTTTTGTTTGTTTGTTTGTTTTTCGGGGGAGGACTGAAAGGAATTTATTTACAATGCATATTTAGTGCAGGGTTTGTTGCACTTTGTTTTCCATATTTGTCTTGAATATATACTGTATTTTTTGCCTGTTTGAGTTTATTAATATTTATGTATCCGTACCAAAGCAAAAAAAGCGAAAAAACAAAAACATTTTATTGCAAAACTGTTATCATTTTACACTTCAATAAAAATGTGAACTAAACTGATTTTTTCAATCTGGCCTTTTGTCAGTTTGGCCTTCATTCTGTATTTGTAGGAATCTAATTATTTGGCCCTCAGCTGGGAAGGAGAGTTTGACTTATTGACCTCTTTGAATTGTAATTGAATACCACTGCTGTAGTGGAATAATGGGCTAAAGGAATATCTTCCACCACTTAGGTGGTAAGAGCGGCCGTCCACTTATCAGAAGGTCGATGGTTCAATCCCCACTTCGCCCAGGTCTACATGTAGTATCCTTGAGCAAGATACTGAACCCCAATTTGCTACCTGGGCACCATAAAGGCAGCCCACTGCTCCTCAGAGATGGGTCAAATGCAGAGAAAGAATTTCCCCATGGGGACAATAAAGTATAGCTTATCTTAAAGATGTGAACAAGAGCGCAAACATTAAATTATTTCAGTTTTGTTTACGGTGAAGACGTCCTAACCTGATCCGTGCATTATCTTGATTGAAACATTGCTCGACCTGATCTGGGTTTTGTGGAGTTCTGAGCACTTGCTCAGTCAAAATCAGTCAAAATACATCAAAATCAACACTTCAACATGGACAACAAGTGACTATAATTTACAATGTTGAGAAGGGACACATCTTATGATGTGTTATCCACGGAATTGTTTCTAGATATTTGGAAAGAAATCTGGCAACTATTACAACTGTACTCTACAGAAAAAAAGGTTGACAAAAAGTAACTTACCTTAGAAAATGTTAGCTTTATTCATTTCCAGAGGAATAAATCGTATCACAACATCGTTCGTCGTATCTCTTGACAATTTTCCTTGTTGCATCTGCTTGAGTTTGCATGCTCGCTTTATTCTAGGCCACAGTGTTATGCTAGAAGGATAGCAGGTGGTCATGCCACCAATTAATGCTAAGGAGTGTGTGTTTGATATTTTTGTATCGTGTCTCTGCATGAGTTGTTCCACAAGTTCAATTTTCAAAGACCTTCTCACGAGTTCTGCATCTTAGAAGTAGAATACATAATGAAATCATTACACTGGTACAGAGTGACAGAGGGACTGATGACCACAATAATTAAATTCCATCCTGACTGTAGCAAGCCTTTTACTGGTGAACAAGTGTGCCACTTTGAGGCAAGTTGAAATCTACGATGAGACAATTAGTACTTACACAATCAGAGGAAAACACATCAGCAAACCTAAAAGAGCAGAGATTGATTGGAGAATCTACTTTTGTCATTAGAGGCTTGCAAATTAAATCAGTCCTGTTGCCCAGTCCTTCTGAGTACCTCAGAACCCAGCTCTCATTCACCAGACAACATCTAAAGGTCTAATCATGCCAGTTCCACAGCCAGCAGTCAGGGAGAGCCACTCCATTCACATGGTTCTTAAAATGCATCTGTGACACGAGAATTCCCAGGGCATGCTCGCTGCAGTTGCTGCTGCCAGACTAGCACTCTCGTCTACAGTCCCTATTTGGAAGGAAGAGATATGCAAAGAAAAAAGAACAGCCTTCTTTATATCCTTGACAACTCATTACCACAGAAACAACCCTGGCCCTGCATCACTGGCCGGCCCCCCTCATTGGAGGAAATAGACAATGAAAAAAAAAGAGTGTTGAGGAGAAATGAAGAAATGAGAAAGCTGTATTACATGCACTAACTGATCCTTTAATTAAAATATGCTCAGAGTTTTGAAGTCTGTCATATTTTGGGCACCATCTGCCTCCAATTGTGTAACAATAAAGGGCAAAACCAGGCACCAGAGAGTGTTTGACAGAATAGATTAGCTTAATAAATTTGGCATGAACAGTGACACTTTGTGAGTCTATCATGGTTTGGCACATTCACCATTTAAAAGTCTTTTGTTCTTTGGTCAGGAAGGAAAAGGGAACAAGGGAACAGGGTAAATAAGTGGGAAAGTCTTAACTGGAATCAGTCCAAGCATAATGAGAGCACATGCATGGGGCTGTAATCTTCACTGTGCCTGGCAAAATAATGAAAAATCTGTTTAATTATCCATGATTAAGTTGAGCCCATGAAATATACAAAACAGTAGTAAAAACTACTGTAATTCCTTCTGTTTGTGGTAAACTGCCAAGAACTGGCAGGATGGAATGGGTTCACTGTTCAAAAATCAAGTAAAGAGATGTAGTTCACAATTTGTTTTATTCTGTCTCACATTTGATCTTTTTTCAAAAAGTGACCGATGACATGACTTACACATCATTCTGCTTGAAAACTAAATTAACTCCTCTGACACTCTGCTTGGAGATATTTTGCTCGCCAAGGGTAAGGCAGACTTCTAGCATGGCCTATATATATGCTTGAAGTGATTTCGAACCAAACATTTGAAGACTCAGAGAGAATTTTTTTTTGTCAGTCAGCTCTGCCAGAATCCATCTAGACATCAAGGAAAAAAATTCCTGTCTGCTAGATTTGGAAGTAGGTCAGTCTTTAAGATCAACACATGCAAACATTTCCTTCCTAGCTTTGGGCAGTAAACCATGGGTGTACCGTTTGGTTTTGCGCTAGCATTTTAAATGAAGCTCATTAAGTGAAATCTCTAATTCTTCCTCCACCTGAGGAAGCAGGCAGACTGGGGTGCAGCAGTACTTTACAGCATAGATGAAGTATGCTCAGCTGACACACTGAGTCAATATACAGTCAATGCTGCATACATTCACATTGGACATGGGGGGGGGGCATGTTTGTAAAAAAACATGTCCTGGAAAATTCTGACTTATTCTATTGAGTGAAAATACCAAAGTTTGAGATTTTTTTCTTGGCATGTTTTTATCCTAACTTCCAAAAATAATTAGTGTGACAATTATATTTTATATACTGGAATGTTCAAAATACAACTGTTACGGCTAATGATGTATTCTTTCTACCATCATTATAAATGACTCACAGGCTACTTTAATTAAAAGTCACCAGTTTTACTCAAAATGTGGGCCAATGTGGCTGCAAGAGGATTACAAGTTGGTCAGGGCTTTTTTGTCTTTGTTGCACACATAATCATATTTGAGGCTGAGAAGATTCTTGTGGCATACGGCCTGTCACATGACCTGTTTATGAAAAATGCTGTAAAAAAAAAAGGGCTCGTTAATACAAGTCACAAAGGAAGAGATTTAGGCAATCATTCATTTCACTTCTTTGGTTCCCATCTCATACCTTGCTGTATAATAAAGCCCATCAAAAAGTTACATTATTGTTTTGATTTAATGAATGAGAGTTGAGAAACTATGTCAGAAAATGATTTTTATTATTTTCTGACATAGGGCTATTTGTCACTCAGGGAACTTTAATGAGTTCTCCACCATTTGTTTTATTTTTTTTGAAAACGTAATGGTTTCTTTCTTGCCGTCGTGACATATAGACCAAACTTCAGCATTCAGAAAATGTGACTCATGCATTATTTCTATTTCAGCCACTGAATGTTTTAAAGTTGTTCTTGGTCTCAGATTGTTTTCTCTTACTGGACCAGTTTGTTCTTGTCCAGGTGCACAAATTGGAGGGACAGCTTGATGTGACAGTGTCTGAATTGTATGATGCATGGTTTCATTGTCTGATGACTGTCTTCATGTGGTTCAGGGACTGAAACAATGTTTTGTACATTTCTCCTCATATCTACTTCATTATAATTAGATCTTTTTCTTTGTAAGTCATGATTGAGTGTTTGCCTCAGGTTTCATTAACTAACTGATGCTCCTCTCTAAAACAGGTGTATTATATTGACATCTGTGACTGTTCTCTTTGATCCATTATTATTATACAGTACAATAGAAAACCACACTAATTAATTTGCTTCTGAAGGTAACATTAAATGAATTACGGTTTGCCAAAGTGAAATTATTTTGTGAGGTAAAACACATGCAACTGACTAGTAAATCATTAAAATTATTATTGTGATAAATTGAATTATCATATGTTAAAAAGCATCTATGTTTAAATGTTATCCAGTAATACGAGTTGAGCTGAGGCCCCCAAACGTCTGATCCTAGAATATCCCTTGATATACACATCTTGTTTTCCTACATCTATTTTTATTTAATTTTTAATTCTTTCAACTGTTTGGTTTTGTTTTTGATCCAAACCAGGTCTAAAAATTTTTTTTTTAATTTACACCATTTTACTGCTGTTTGCCTACTTAGCAAAGCTCTGGGAAGTTTCTGACCACACAATATTGTTTTAATGTTTTATCTTGTGCTTCACAGGCCCCATCCTCACCTCTCCCCAATATTGTCTCATCACTCTGTGTATGTAGTTTGTGTGTTTTCCTCTTTTAGTTGCCAGTTCGTATTGTTTCATATGGATGTCTCTCCACATGTTTCCAGCCATCTCCTTTGTGTTTCCTTCATGTGCCTTGTAAGGTTTCTTAGTTTATAACTTTGTCTGTATTTTGGATTTTGTCTTTCCCCTGGGCTTTTGTATTGATTTTTTTTTTTCGGACTCACTGGATTTTCTGTTTATTGTACTCTAGCTGTTCTTTTTCATGGACCTCTCTCTTCACCTGTGTTCACTGCTGCATGTAAGTTTTGGAATAAATTATGTTATTAAATCCACTGCACTGCATTTTCCTGTCTCTGGCATGTGTCTGTCTGCATTTGGGTCCTAACTAAATATCTGAAATGTGACAAGTTTGACTTTGATTTTCTTTGGCTTTGCAATGCCTAACTAGGGTGTATTATGAATACAAACCATAAGGAGCAAGGGTGGCTGCACACTTACACAAGCAGACTGGGCATCTGAGAGTTGCATAAAAAAATTTTTCCAACCTAAATCCTGAAATATGACACACTCCTTACAGAGCATCAGTTTGCCTGGGGGAGTTGTCTGATAACTGAGATAGGAAATTTCCTGAACTCCCAGTAAGTGAATAGCAAACAAAAGCATAACGCAGTGGACTGGCACAGGACAACACCATAAGTAAAGCAAGAGCACCACTTCTGCTTTTGGTAAAGAGTGAGGGGCAGACAGGCCTAATGTCATTGCTCTTCTCTGCTTCATTGTTAACATGCAGCAGTACAAAGCATGCATCTTCAAAAGTATATATCTAAAAAAAACTGCAACAACAACTGCATTCTCTCTGGCTAAAATATCCATGAATTGTTTCATGTGCATGCATTTCTTTTGATGTGGCTATCAAGAATCTCCTATCTTATTATAACTAATAGTATTGATTATACTCTACTCATGGTGAAAAGTATCAAATATGTGAAATCTGTGAACTACTAATTAAAATGGGTTGGTTTGAAACTGGGCAAGTAACTGCAATTATCTATTCTATAAAATCTATTTAAGGGGGTGGCGCAGATGGCGCAGTGGTTAGAGGGCTCACCCCATGAACCGAGGCTATAGTCCTCACCCCATGAACCGAGGTTATAGTCCTCTATGTGCTCGGCCCGGGTTCGATTCCAACCCGATTTGCCACATGTCTCTCCCCGACTCTATCTCCCACATTTCCTATCAACTCTTCAGCTGTCCTGTCCAATAAAGGCATAAAAAGCCCCCAAAAAACAATAAAAAAAAATCTATTTAAGATACTAATAGCCAGTTGGAACTCACTGTGGTTGGAACACACATGAAGGATGAAGTGCTACTGGCCTGGATGGGTGCAGTCTTGAGGACACAGAACAATCTGGATCTCATAGATAAGCAAGTGCTTTTGAGCCTCAAAGTGAACCAGAGGATACGGTGAAGAAATAGAGTTGAATCAAAGAGCTTCACTGAAGAGAAAATCATGTCAAGTCCAGCTACATGGCAGCAGCACAGTAAGGATAATGGAGAAGGTATGGGGGCTGAAAGCAAAGGTTGAAGATTGTTGCAACAGATTTGATAATAAAGCCATGTTGTTGCTGGTCAAGAAGAAGATCTAATTGAAATACTGGGAGAAGATCAAATAGACTAATACATCTGGATCACATGCATGTGCTGTATGTAAGCACAACCTGAATTACATTCTCAGATTTAGTAATAAAAATATCAATTTGAATGATTTACTGAAATGAGGCTGCTGTCAGAATTTCCATTTGTGCACCCATGTCACTACAACAAATACTGTGGCAAATTTAAGCAGCAAAACTAAAAGCTGTAGATTAAAACTTTAACCCTCCAGGGGCGACATAATTGCCGTACTAGCTTCTGAAGTAAGTGCTTTTAGACAGCTGCCTCTGATTGGCTTGGTATGGCTTTTTTTTTTTTTTTATAGTCAAAGTACTTTCAGTGAGGGGCTGTGTGAGAAACATCGCTGTCATGCAAGCCAGTCAAGGGCAAAAGAGGGCGGGTCATGGCGTCACCATAGCAGGATTTGTGGAAAAACAAAAACACATCCTGGATCCAGATCTTCCGGACAAGCCTCAAAATAAAAAATCAGCCCTTCCCTCTCCACCTTTCCTGAAGATTTAATTAAAATGCATTCAAAACTATTTGAGCTATCCTGCTTACAATCGCACAGACACACACACAAACAAACAAACAAACAAACAAATGGCACCAATCACATAGCCTCCTCCAACTGCTCCAATTACAAAAGGTAATTATGTCAAAATATGACTGGGCATAGCTGAAGCATTAGCATGACCTCTCAGTGATTATTATCTTATTATTATTATTATTATTATTATTATTATTATGCTGTGTTGGTTCCATATGTAGGTGTCAGCCACTGGGTAGTCAGCTTGTAGCCCCTAGCCAATAACTGTGCACAGGGTGTTAGGTCGAACTATTGGCTAAAAGCCCAGTGACCTGGTTATATCTCTGTCTCTTTCCCTCTCCTCTGCTCTGTCTGTGTCATGGACATATAAAGAGCTGTAGGTGTGTGTTCAGCATCTGAATTCACACAATATCCAGCAATGTGGCACTTTCCTGCAGGGTTATGCGGCAGTGTGGGCATGTTTATTTGTGCTCCATAGCATTAACAGCTGTGAAACAATCGAAGTTTGCATTTTTCTGATTCACTTGTCATTAATGCCGTTTCCTTTCTTCATTCAATGTCCAGTCTGCTTGACTGCTACTGCTCTCTTGAGCCACGGAGGAGAGGCCAACCTGCAAGTCCAACACTGTGAAAGTGAAAAATATTTTTTTTATTAATATTGGACCAGTCATTTCAATCCTGCAGGGAAGCAGGCAGACAAAGAAAGCAGACCAAAAATACAACTTCCATGGCTTTTAAAGCAATCCAGAAACAAACGCATCCACTAACATCTGGCCTTTGTCTTAATTGGAATGTGTGCATCAGCAATCATTCCCAGGTCAAATGACTCTGCAGAATTTGCCGGTATAAATCATATCTAGCTCTAGTCGGTAGTGATGACACCCAGGTGGACACACTAATTAAGGTCCCTATTACAGCGTGTTTCCATGATGCCTTTAAAGTTGGTTTTCCATCCATCTTTGTTCAGGCAGTGCTGGAACATCATTGAGTTGACATTGACTTTGAAAGAGTGAAGGAACCACCGTTATGCTGTCACTGGTGTCCATGCTTCTTTCTAATGTTCCCCGGTTCATGATGTGTTTGTGATGTTGGACATGACGCACCATAACAGAAAAAAAACAAAACAAAAAAAACAACTTACTGGCAAGGGGAGAGGAGGCAACTGCCTATTTTAAGCAGGTTTTTCACATTTATAAAATGTGCTGTGGTATGATTTCATAAAATGATTTAAGCAGCAGAATGAGGACATTTACTGTATGTTTGTGTGATATTTGTTGAATGTTTCATGCACATTTTGGGATGTCATGATGTGACCTTACATTCGGAAGGTAAAATCGTCCTTTCTGAATCAACGTGTAGAAAAAGCCAAGTGGTTCATTATGTAACATTAGAAGCTGACTTTCTATGTCAGCACCTACCATTCCCACTATGGAGTTTGTATAGCATCTCATCATTTTATGAGTTGTGTTTGCAACCAACGTAACTATACGCAGAGAGCTGTCCTTGGCTATCACTGTCAACCAAGTGATGGACACCTTCAGTCTTCATATCCCAGCACTCCCACCCTTATTTATGAGCCAAATGTCATGAACTTATGTGAATTTTACTTCATGGGGAGTTTCTAATGTTGGCAGGAAGCTGGCTTCTACTGCCAAAGGAATATGATTAGTAAGTAGAAGCAGAAAATATCTGGCCCTTGGAAATTTAATTAGCTTATAGTTCGGCTTTGTTCCATCTTGTGCCATACAGTTTCATATCCTTTTTTGCTTTTATGAAAAAGTAATAAAATACCTTCTTTTTTTTTTAGATATATTACATTTTGAGATGATGTGCAAATGACGATGATATATCAAATCAAACAGTTCAGTCATTAGGTTTTACATATGTGTTTTGTATGATCTTCAAGCTGAAAATATAATTTGTATATCTTTGAAATGATGGATGGTACTGTACGTTTTCTTCATCAAGTTCAGTTCATCTGTTCCTTTGCCACAAAGCATGTTCCTGTATAATGAAGGAGCACAAGCTTGGTTAAACGTGCTGCTACTGGGTTCCTATGTATGGATTATATGGGTGTAGATGCCTTCAATATTAATCGATTTCAAGATTTTATTTCCCTTGGTTCATAATTGCAGGCAATAATTTGTTAAAGAGGCCCTGGGTGCAGACCTAAACTGGGTTCCGTCAAAATTGATAGGCTTGTAGTGTTAATTACATTATCAACTCATTGTACGATATATAGACATGAACCCAATAATTTACAGTATTGACTTATCGTATGATATTTGGACGTGAACCCAGTAATTTACAGTGTTGACTTATATATGGACATGAACCCAATCATTTACAGTGTTGACTTATATATGGACATGAAACCAATAATTTACAGTGTTGACTTATATATGAACATGAAACCAATCATTTACAGTGTTGACTTATATATGGACATGAACCCAGTAATTTACAGTGTTGACTTATATATGAACATGAAACCAATAATTTACAGTGTTGACTTATATATGGACATGAACCCAATAATTTACAGTGTTGACTTATATATGGACATGAACCCAATAATTTACAGTGTTGACTTATATATGGACATGAACCCAGTAATTTACAGTGTTGACTTATATATGAACATGAAACCAATAATTTACAGTGTTGACTTATATATGGACATGAACCCAATAATTTACAGTGTTGACTTATATATGGACATGAACCCAATCATTTACAGTGTTGACTTATATATGGACATGAACCCAATCATTTACAGTGTTGACTTATATATGAACATGAACCCAATCATTTACAGTGTTGACTTATATATGGACATGAAACCAATAATTTACAGTGTTGACTTATATATGAACATGAACCCAATCATTTACAGTGTTGACTTATATATGGACATGAACCCAATCATTTACAGTGTTGACTTATATATGGACATGAACCCAATCATTTACAGTGTTGACTTATATATGGACATGAACCCAATCATTTACAGTGTTGACTTATATATGGACATGAACCCAGTAATTTACAGTGTTGACTTATATATGAACATGAACCCAATAATTTACAGTGTTGACTTATATATGGACATGAACCCAATCATTTACAGTGTTGACTTATATATGGACATGAACCCAATCATTTACAGTGTTGACTTATATATGAACATGAACCCAATCATTTACAGTGTTGACTTATATATGGACATGAACCCAATCATTTACAGTGTTGACTTATATATGGACATGAAACCAATCATTTACAGTGTTGACTTATATATGGACATGAAACCAATCATTTACAGTGTTGACTTATATATGGACATGAAACCAATCATTTACAGTGTTGACTTATATATGGACATGAAACCAATCATTTACAGTGTTGACTTATATATGGACATGAAACCAATAATTTACAGTGTTGACTTATATATGGACATGAAACCAATCATTTACAGTGTTGACTTATATATGGACATGAAACCAATAATTTACAGTGTTGACTTATATATGGACATGAAACCAATAATTTACAGTGTTGACTTATATATGGACATGAAACCAATCATTTACAGTGTTGACTTATATATGGACATGAAACCAATCATTTACAGTGTTGACTTATATAAGGACATGAACCCAATAATCGACAGTCTTGACTTATATATGGACATGAAACCAATAATTTACAGTGTTGACTTATATATGGACATGAAACCAATAATTTACAGTGTTGACTTATATATGGACATGAACCCAATAATTTACAGTGTTGACTTATATATGGACATGAAACCAATAATTTACAGTGTTGACTTATATATGGACATGAAACCAATAATTTACAGTGTTGACTTATATATGGACATGAAACCAATAATTTACAGTGTTGACTTATATATGGACATGAAACCAATAATTTACAGTGTTGACTTATATATGGACATGAAACCAATAATTTACAGTGTTGACTTATATATGGACATGAAACCAATCATTTACAGTGTTGACTTATATATGGACATGAAACCAATAATTTACAGTGTTGACTTATATATGGACATGAACCCAGTAATTTACAGTGTTGACTTATATATGAACATGAAACCAATAATTTACAGTGTTGACTTATATATGGACATGAAACCAATCATTTACAGTGTTGACTTATATATGGACATGAAACCAATCATTTACAGTGTTGACTTATATATGGACATGAAACCAATCATTTACAGTGTTGACTTATATATGGACATGAAACCAATCATTTACAGTGTTGACTTATATAAGGACATGAACCCAATCATTTACAGTGTTGACTTATATATGGACATGAAACCAATCATTTACAGTGTTGACTTATATATGGACATGAAACCAATCATTTAGTGTTGACTTATATATGGACATGAAACCAATAATTTACAGTGTTGACTTATATATGGACATGAAACCAATCATTTACAGTGTTGACTTATATATGGACATGAAACCAATAATTTACAGTGTTGACTTATATATGGACATGAAACCAATCATTTACAGTGTTGACTTATATATGGACATGAACCCAATCATTTACAGTGTTGACTTATATATGGACATGAAACCAATCATTTACAGTGTTGACTTATATATGGACATGAACCCAATAATTTACAGTGTTGACTTATATATGGACATGAAACCAATAATTTACAGTGTTGACTTATATATGGACATGAACCCAATAATTTACAGTGTTGACTTATATATGGACATGAAACCAATAATTTACAGTGTTGACTTATATATGGACATGAAACCAATCATTTACAGTGTTGACTTATATATGGACATGAAACCAATCATTTACAGTGTTGACTTATATATGGACATGAAACCAATAATTTACAGTGTTGACTTATATATGGACATGAACCCAATAATTTACAGTGTTGACTTATATATGGACATGAACCCAATCATTTACAGTGTTGACTTATATATGGACATGAACCCAATAATTTACAGTGTTGACTTATATATGGACATGAAACCAATAATTTACAGTGTTGACTTATATATGGACATGAACCCAATCATTTACAGTGTTGACTTATATATGGACATGAACCCAATCATTTACAGTGTTGACTTATATATGGACATGAACCCAATAATTTACAGTGTTGACTTATATATGGACATGAAACCAATAATTTACAGTGTTGACTTATATATGGACATGAAACCAATCATTTACAGTGTTGACTTATATATGGACATGAAACCAATAATTTACAGTGTTGACTTATATATGGACATGAAACCAATAATTTACAGTGTTGACTTATATATGGACATGAACCCAATCATTTACAGTGTTGACTTATATATGGACATGAAACCAATAATTTACAGTGTTGACTTATATATGGACATGAACCCAATCATTTACAGTGTTGACTTATATATGGACATGAAACCAATCATTTACAGTGTTGACTTATATAAGGACATGAACCCAATAATTTACAGTGTTGACTTATATATGGACATGAACCCAATCATTTACAGTGTTGACTTATATAAGGACATGAACCCAATAATCGACAGTCTTGACTTATATATGGACATGAAACCAATAATTTACAGTGTTGACTTATATATGGACATGAACCCAATAATCGACAGTCTTGACTTATATATGGACATGAAACCAATCATTTACAGTGTTGACTTATATAAGGACATGAACCCAATAATCGACAGTCTTGACTTATATATGGACATGAAACCAATCATTTACAGTGTTGACTTATATATGGACATGAACCCAATAATCGACAGTCTTGACTTATATATGGACATGAACCCAATAATCGACAGTCTTGACATATATATGGACATGAAACCAATAATTTACAGTGTTGACTTATATATGGACATGAACCCAATAATTGACAGTGTTGACTTATATATGGACATGAAACCAATAATTTACATTGTTGACTTATTGTATGATATATGGACATGCACCCAACAATTTACAGTGTTGACTTGTACATGGACATGAAACCAATAATTGACAGTTTTGACTTATATATGGACATGAACCTTATAATTTACAGTGTTGACTTATATATGGACATGAACCCAATAACTTACAGTATTGAGTTATCGTATGATATTTGGACATGACCTAGATCATTTTTACTTAGCTTCATTTTGTCTGCTGTGTTTACACGTGTTTATTTGAAGAAGAAGCTGAAGGTGAAGAAGCTTTGCATTTCTGCACAAGGATGCAAACATTTTGCTGAGTTGAGGGCAATGCAGTTTGGCGAGACACCCCTATCTTGATCTCTTGAGAGGTAGAGAGGGGCAGTTCTCTCATTTGATTTCACTTCTTTACACTTGTGTCCACTCTGCGTGGACACAGGTATACACCAATGTAGGAGTACAGTCTGTGTTCAGAAGAGGAGCCTTATTGCCAGCTTCAGTATGAGTAGTACAGTATGAGTGACATCGGTTGCATAAAATGGTCTAAAAATGACATTAATGTTGTGCATCACATTGTTTCTGGGGCAATACATCATCAAGTAAAAAGAGTTATCCTGATGATTGAATTACTCTGAATTTAATCTGAATCTCACTCCACCTAAACAACCAACCCAACCAGCAAAGGCAACCAAGGTAGGTCTGTTCCTGCCAAGCATTGGAATCGATAATAAGGCTTCCATCACTGTAAAGTACATAAATGATAAAGAATGCAGCAAACTAGAATGCTCTCATACATAATTGTCATAAATGCCTCTGGTTTTAATCCCTATGTGCTTTTACTCAAAAGGTAATAGAATTAGTTTACTGTAAATGAGAGAGCAATCTCTTCTCATTATCAGACCATATCATAAATCATTTGAAAGAGATGAAAAACTGTTTCAAGTAGTACAAAATGTAATTAATGTAGTCTAAGTATATCTTGAAGTTTGAAATGTTATTTATGGATGTGCTGATTGTAATTGTCCTTTTAGGTTTTCTCCTCTCCCCTTTACATTTTTAAGTGATTGCTGCTTTTCACATAGTTCTCTCTGCAGTAGATGATTGACATGGAAGGAAAAAAAGAAGTCACTTTCATAAAGTTTACTTTGGATGTCCCCATCCCTCATGTGTTTGGATGTGGTTGGATGTGTTTTCTTGTCACATATTCTTGGTCCTTAAAGACTAAACATTGTGGCCTGTCAACAGTTTCCCTAATTATTATTGAGTGGTCAGCCATTTGTTTACGGAGGGTTCTTAAAATGCTGAATGTAACCTCAGACATAAGAAGAAAGGGTGAAATTAGTTTAGAAAAAAAAAGACTTGATATTGAATATACAGACATGCTCAGTTTTAGCTTCTGGTTAAAGTACTGCCTTACTCTGCCACCTGCAGTTTACCAACCAGGTACCTTTCCATGAGTTGGAGTGTCTCTGTCTCATAAAATGAATGGATGGAACGCTGTCAAAATGTCCTATTGTTCCTTTAAAGCCTGTTTTTTTTTTTCTTACTTTAACACTTTTAACCTCCAAAGGCCTGGTGTCCACATGCGTGGACGTCACATTTTGGGTTGTCTATACCATAGACAGCCCAACCATAGACCCAACCATAGACAACCCAGTATGTGGACATCATTTTTCTGAAAAATGGCATCATGTCAAAAGATGACTCTTAGTTTTTATACTTATCAGGTCCCAATAAGCCCAAATAGCAAAGAGAAATTAAAAATGCATACCAAACAAGAATTTGGGTCTTAGGAGGCTAATGTAAACACTTCATTCATGAAACATTAATTACATTATATTAGGAAACAGAGAATAAGCTTTTTTACAAATCAGCACTTTTCAGAATAAAAAAGCTACAATGAGCTGCCGATAACTTTTCTGTTTATTGGGTCATAACTTGACTGGCCTCTGACATTCCAAAAATAAAAAAAATAAAAAATATTGCATACACCATAGGCCTATTATTTAATGTGATGTATGCCACCTCATTACCAACTCACCCATTTGCACTCCCATACCAAACAAATGATAATGCCCTAGGATATGCCTAGGATAATTTCCTATCGCAATGTGGGTCTTCAATATGTCCATCAACATGGCTGCAATAAGAATTTTGTTTGCACGACTTTAGGATTTAGATTGTGTTTGTCTATGGAGTCTAACAGGAGCACATCCTACAAGTACAGCTTGGTTAACACCTCAGTATACTTGCATGGGAGTTTCAAATCCAGCACCTCTAGCACTATTCTGGTTCCATTTTGCCAGTGTGAACATCCTGACTGCTTCGCAACCTGCCTACCTTTATCTCATATCCGTTCCTAGACACTTCTTCTTTACCTTCATCTAAATCTGACTCCAATGCCTGCCATACAATCACAAGCCTCCCAAAAAAGGATAACTCACTCGAAGCCACTTGCCGCCTATGAGTCATCAGCTATATATCACTCTCAGTCAGAGTCAAGTGAAGTTAGTGCTATTTGTGTTTAAACTGAAGCAGTTTCAAGGTGTGCAGTCGGCAGAGAGCAGGCCGGGAATGTCATTGCAACTCATTTGCAACAAATCTGGACAACATGTTGATAACTGGACTAACAGGTATGACATTTTCCAGTTTTGTTTTTTTGGGCAGCAGAATTTTAGGACACTTTGAGAGTTATCTTCAAGAGCTGTTGTTGCTCTACCATTGGACAATCACAGTTTCCATTTAAAAACTAGATGGAAGAAACCACTGCAATCTGAAATAGATTTTTCACATTGATTTTCGTTTATATCTGACTGGTTTTACTGAAATTTTATCTGCCGATCGTCACAATCCATGCGTGACAAGGCATGTAATTGAGCTTTGGAGCTGCATCCATTACATGCTGTATGGCATGTTGATGCCAGCACATACAGCTTTCATCCCAGTCACTGTTTTGTCATCTATGTAAGTTGAGCTTGCCGAACATCATGTTGCCTTTGTGTGCCTGTTGGAAATTTCTGCATAATGCATTATTATGCAATTAGGAACATTACTAATAAGTGAAGAGAAAGAACTGACATAAATTAGCACATAAGAACTGCAAATGAGCGTGAATATTCATTGAGTCTACTTCATGAAAATTATGCACTGCAGCTGACTGTAAATACTCAATGTTGCTTGCAATATAGCTAACGTTACGTCCACCATACAGACTATAGTATAATCGTGCATTGCATTTGATTATTTGCAAGTACAACAACAATCTCTGTGCTGTCCTCAGGTCTGGTGATAACTCTTACTTTACCTGACATCTTTTCATACTGTCAAATCTGGACAGCCATTTTCATAAACATATGCACCAATTACAAAATCCATTAATATCCATCATGTTCTGCCATAAATCATATAGATGGACAGTCAGTCAGACTCTAATTATTTCTGAGAAAGAAACTGAAGTCTGTGATTAGGTTTAGTCATTATTTCCCTCCATGTGATTAATATCAGCTTTGAAATAATAAATGGGTAAAATGAATCAGTTTTAAGTCAGTGCATTTGTAATTGTGAATTTGAGTGTGGCATTTGAAGTTTTGACAGAAATCTGTTCCTGTCAGTGTCTCTTCTCCCACTCCTCTGTGTCTGTGACAAAGACAATGATCAGTGCTTTGACATGTTGTTTGTATCAGAGCATCTAAAAATATCATGAAGTCTACAAATGTCACATTGAAATCCAACCATGTCCCCGGGATTCTGTGTCATTCTGAAGGATTTAAAATACTTTTGCTGAATGTCAGAATAGGAAAAAAAAAACATTTACCCATGAGAAATAGACATAATATCAAAACTTTGGTTTAAGTAATCTTCATTTTACCTGCAAAAAATATATATTTCGGCATTATTACACCAGTGCTGGTTAGTGGCAATGCTTCTATATAAATCTTAGAGTATTCCCACTATTATTCCCTCTTCCAGGGGACAATTAATTTCCATTGAGATGACAAGTTTTAATGCATGCACATCAAATTATTCCCTGCTTTGTTCGAGTGCTCATTAAAGCAATTTTTTTCCCAGCCCTTCCTGAAATTACACACACTCTAGTGAATTATATGTGCATCACACTTTGCCTTCAAGCTCCATTGAGCAGGGGATATCTTAAAAACTAATTGTTAAAGGTTCATGTTCTTGCCACTTAGTACCAGGAAATATCATTTGGATAATATAAACCCCATTCAATAGAGCTAATTCAAATTCAGAATTTAGATTTCCCATCATTGCAGATGGTTGTATACTTTAAATCTTATCGATCTCTTTGTTCAGCAATTCCTCTTCATTATAGGAATAATCAGATTTACCGAGGCTGCATATATGAGATTAAAAAATATCCCTCACCTTCCAACAGCAACACACGAGGCTTTTTTCACACAACATTGGCTCATACACAATGCTGACTAATGTGTTCTGGCACATGCAGTTTTAGCTAAATCAATTTTTGCACAATAGCCAGCCCAGGCAGGAATCTGCCCCATGGAAAGAAGTAAAGCATATTACTTCTAACGCAAACCCTATTATTAAAGACACACAGTCATGCATTATTTAGTGAACGCCAGTTTCACAAGGCTGGTTCAAAAACAAACATGAATTATTCATCCATACCCAGATCTTCTTGGTTTTCTGAATGTTATTAATATTAGGAACATTTGTTACATCACAATATCAAACACTGTAGCTTTTCATTCAGTAAGTTTCTGAGAAGAAGACAATGATAGAATTCCATGACCCTTATACCTAACAGGTCATCTGGTGAGGGTGCTCGTTCACAATGAAGGGCAGATCCTGGAGGAGTATTGACTCAAGTCTATGTTAAAGGCTTAGCTATTATTCTGCAGCTGAAAGGGGATCACCTTTTGCCCAGAGATCAATGAAAAGCCTGCAGCCATAATTACCATGCACTTGATGATGTTATTATAACCATGGCATGCACTGGTGAAATTGATTATATAGCTCCATCAAATGTATGTCAGCAGACCCTGATATATGGCCAGTGCATCCCTCCCTACATGTGCCATAATAGATATACCAGTACCAGTGCTCAGAACAGTTTCTTTTTTTCATACAATTGAGGAACTCATGCAGGTGACATAATCTTTGATTTTATTCACTTTCTGGAATTAGTTTTAGAAAAAACAGGTATTACATAAGCAGTCCTGTAAGCAGCTGGCAGTGTACTGCAAATCTTTACACCAACAAGCAGCCATTTGCCCAATTTTCCCTAAAGGCCACATTTGATAATCAACTATCATGATCACAAAACCAATGGAATTAAAATACATGGTTAAAATTGTTACAATTACAGATTTATCTGGCATGGTAGCTGTTGGTTTCTTAATATGTATTATGCACATTTTAAATTATTTGCTTTAAATTTAGCCCACTGACATGATTCTTAGAAACCTGTCCTAATAAAGAAAGGGATTTATAACAGCTACCAGTGCTTTGATGGCTACTGAAATTGCTCCGTTGTCTAAATGTCACAGGCCACAATCCAGATGCCGACTCATTCGCACCAGGCCTGGGGGGAGCGTGATAAAGGTTGCAAATGTCATTTATGTCTGATAAAATTTGCAATGGCAAATATCTGTCATCTGTGTTTAGTTTGTGAAACATATGTGGACTGAATTTGCCAAAGTATGACCAATAATACAAGCAAATAGATTTTGACAAATTGTTGTGTTAAAACTTAACTTTTGTTAAGCTTGAGATGAGGGAAACTCTGGGTTTTCCAATCCACAAAGACGGGTAACTTTCACTCTAGCTACTGTGGTAACAGCTTTCAAAACATCAAAACCTCAGGTAGATATTACTTCATTATCCAAGGACTAGCATTACCATTTTTGTAAGCAATTTGTGAGTAATGTAAGGACAGAGAGAGCGATCTGTGGACATCTTGGATTTATAGATCAGAATACAATCTAGAGGCTGTTGTCCCTTTATAATACAGTGACTCTGTGGACATTAAGGCAGCTGTCAGGTTGTCAAACAGTTCCCTTGCCCTCAAATGTTTACTTCACATTACTATAATAATCACTGCTTCAATAACCAAATCTGTATAATCACTTTAGACACATTAGACAAAGCCCCCGCAAAATCGAAATGGTGTATTTATATGATTACAAGGTCTTTCAGTTTAGCAGTCAGTTTGAAATAAAAATCCAAATTGTGCTAATGACAATTTTAAAAAAGCACATTTTACATCATTCCCAGTATATGTCTACAATTTGTCAAAGAATACACACAAGATGTGCTTCAAAATTGAGCCTCATTCTTCTCTTAAGAATAGATACAACTTGTTGCCATGGGAATGCAGACAACTAAAAAGTGTAAACATTCCTAAATAGCAAAAGGCACCATTCCAGCATATAGTTACTGTATATTCAACAAACTATTTGTTGAAAATATAGAGTTGGAAGCAAAATTATTCAATCTCCATTGTACAGGTTTATTGGTAAAATATATTATCTACCAGCTGTTTGCAATAATCAAATCAAGCATGAACAGTTTAAATAGCTCAATACAACAACAACAACAACCTGCTGCAAACATGATGCATAGCCAGACACACCTTCTGGCAGTCTTCCTGAGGAATCTTACCCCATTCCTAATGGACAAAGGCCTCCGGTTCTGGAATATTCCTGGGTTTATCTACTGCAACTGCCTTCTTCAAATCCCACCAGAGAGTTTCTATGATATTCAAGTCAGGCAACTGTGACGGCCACTCAAGAATGATCCAGAACTTCTTCTGAAACCAAGCCTTGGTGGACTTTGAGGTTTGTTTGGGATCATTGTCAATTTGGAATGTTCAACTACATGAAATCATTTTAAAAATACACAGGACAAACACTACACACTAGAAATAGCACAAGTTGAATAATTTTCAATATTATTTTCTTAAAAGTCCCAAAATACTGTATCAAGTGACACCACTATTTTTGATATGTTAGCCAAGTTCCATGAAACTTGGTTTTTAGTTATGGACCAGGCAAAAAAAACAGCCAGACAAACTGATAGCTAAATCCCATACATTATGCCATGTTACATGTTATGTTACGTATTATTTTGATCAGTCAAATGCTTTGCATGTACTTTTACACAATATCTATCTTTATCTTTTCATCCTATTCTTCCAACCCACACTGTATGAGCAGGGAAGGCCTACTTTTGGTTAAATCTTTTGTGGTTGTTACAATATCAGTAAATTCTATAAAAAAGTTTTTAAAAAAAAGTCATTTATAGTGTCACAACCTGGCTCAAAGTTGGACAAAGGAGTGGAGAAAAACCTGAGTTGTAACTAAGAGTAAGTTTATTTCACATAAACAAAAGTAACAAGATAAAGACAAACTAAATACAAAACCCAAACAATGTGAAGCCAGGGGGAAAAGACAGACTGCCATCAGTTTATATAGCTGTGAAACAAGACCAGGTGAGCTGAATCACCCTAACAACCTAGGAGAGAGAGGCCTGCTCACGGGTTGTCACACCCCCTCTTAAGAGAGTGGTTCCACCACTAATCTAGCATGAATATAAAACAGAATATAAAGTCAAATTTGTCATTCCACTCAAACCATGTGGTCTTTAGTTTTTGTACTATAAAACAAAAAGAATGCATCAGGTTAGTGTCTGTGTCAAGGCCCAATCCCTGACTACAAGACACCGAACAAATCTGATACCAAACAAATGAAGCATTGAATCCCAATCTGCATTACCAAAACCTAAAGGCAGCCCACACAAGAACTGAATGTCTCACTTAGACTAACATCCAACCAATTAAATAAGCACAATCTCATCGTCAGGCAGCTATTGATAGGGTAACTTATTCACTGTAGACCAGTGGGACCAGAAAGCCCCTGCTATGCAGTTACCCCCAGAAAGCCTCGGACGTGATCCCGAGCATATATCTCTCCCCACTTTCACTGTCACTTTAAGAGGTCAAACTGCAACAAACTCACTATCAGGGATTTTATTTTACAAAGCCTGACGGGGAAATAACAATAACAACAACAAGCCAAACCAGGCCAAATTACCCCCAAAAAAATAAGACTTCATCTTCCCAAAATAGTTCATTTCATCCCGGAGGAGCCCCCAGTTTGTCACAACCTGGCTCAAAGTTGGACAAAGGAGGGGAGAAAACACAAGTTGTAACTAAAAGTAAGTTTATTTTACATAAATAAAAGTAATTTAAGATAAAGACAAACTAAATACAAACCCCAAACAGTGTGGAAGCCAGGGGGGGAGAGACGGACTGGTTGACTGTGAAACAAGACCAGGTGAGCTGAATCACCCGAACGACCTATAGGAGAGAGAGGCCTGCTCCTCACTATAGTAAAATGTTTGATTCAGGGTACAAAATTAGTTATATAGTGCTGTAAATTTAACTTAGTGAGAAATTAATAATATTGATACAGTTTGACTGTTTTAGGTTAATGTCTAGTCCTGATAACACAAGATCAGACAGCATAAGATACAAAAGAGTGGTTATAGGCTAAAGTCCAGCATTAACAATAAACAGTTTCATCACACAAACAACATATGGCCTTTCTAACCTCCACATGTTTAATTAGTTAGCTACATGTGTAGGCTTCTGTGTTGAATTCAAATTTTTCCAGCGCTGGAGTTGTCTCGGATCTCTTTCCCGGTCATCTAAAATCTGTCCAATTGTTAAATTAAATTTCATTATGATGTTTTCTCAGTTTACTGTCATCATTACACCTAAAAAAAAATATTCATTCCTAATTTCCAGTGCAGACGAAAGCAACACAAATCCGAAATTTGCCAAAAAATGTTCATGTACAAATGAAATATTGAATAATATTCATGCTATTGCTTGTGCTGCCAAGTAAGACTTCTGACCAAAAAAGAAGTGAAACTTTCTCACTTAAAGAGAATCACTGATCAGCAGCGCCTTGTGCAACAACCCAATTATCTTCTCTTCTCAGGCAACTTTCTCAAACAGATTAAATCAACATTTAAACATGATTCCCTAACATTTATTATAAAGTAACAATCACGATAAGGGCATATTGTCATGAAGATTGTTTCCGAGAAAAAATGAATACTTCAGTTTCTTATGAATTATTCTCAGACAATCAGGCAGTCAACTCTAACCCTGTGGGCCACAGGTCAACTTTCAAATTGCCTATTGACTGGTAGAGCTATACTGAGGCCATATTGTAATGCCTCTGTCCTCTGGCTACATTGAACCAGCTGTTTGCTAGCTGTAATGCAGGAAACAAACAAAACTTGGACATGATTAGTTGGTGGTAGGCACTACTGCTCACTGATGCCTTGTTTGTTTGTTTTCTTCTTCTTTTTTATAGTGACACCGGCTACAAACTGGAGTGATACAGTGCATGTAGCAGGATGTGCTGAAGTTTTGTAATACTGGCAACTGAACAACAGCACTGACAGATCTCCAGCCATAATTCACTGCCATTTTATTTAAAATGATGTGCAATGAAAGGATTTCAATCAACATAAATGGTTATAAAAGCAGCACATGAAGCTTATATTTATTACAGAGTACATGAAAATCCTGGAGACCATTGTCTCTTCTGTTATTAGGACAGAAAGTGTTTCAAGTACTCCTTGGATTCTGGCCTTTTGTTTTTACACCGAACACAGTCCTAGATATTAGGCTGCTTATGTATTCTCTTTCATGATTTTGTGTGGGAGAATGCCTTGATCACATGCTAGCTAATTGGGAGACCCTCCTTATTTGTGGTATAAGATGCTGTTGCAGGAACAACACTGCAGCTATGTATCCTTTTTTTCTCCCCTCTTTGTGTTTGTGAGCAATTAAAATAACTGGGTCACTGATTATTGAACTTGTGCTTACACACAGCAGCACACTGGTATCAAACAATACTGGATTTTTCTTTTGATGGCTCACTGTGGAGCAGGCTTCACAATTCTTGATGAAAGAAGGAGGTAAAAAGCAATAAGGTGAGGGAAGCAAGTAATCTCTGTTTATTGTTGTTCTGATCCCTTGACGAAATGAATGGAAAAGTGTACAGGCCTATTGCCCCATCTGTAGCTTCTAAGCAGGCCACTTAACAAAAACGATCATATTTCTGGGCACTAAACTCAGTGATTGTGTCAAGCTGAAGAAGAGGGTTTCTGATTGGCATACAGAGCTGATATAAAAGTTCATCTAAAGTGACTCATCTGAAGTAAGTACAGCCAAAAAAAAACAAAAACATTGAGTAGTTTCAACGCAAAACTAATGAGTGATTACTCATAATCTCCTCCACATGCACCAGCTCCACACCAACATGAAATAAACAACAGAGGCCCAAACAATCAATGGAGTTGGACATGACTGACAGCCAGTGGGACCTGTAAAAACATCTCAAGGCAAACTGATTACCACCCTCATCAGTATATGGGCTGTCACTGTTATTGACAGACTGTCAGACTCATTCTCAGTGCCATCCAAATCAAATGTGAGCATCAGTCACGCAGTTCTACTGGGAGCATCAAGTATCCTCTATTATTAATCCATTAACCTTGTTGTTTGATGTTAAATAATTATGACCTTTCATGTGAAGGGAATCATCAACTAGTTCCTGTTCACTGCTAGTTTTTTTGTTTTTAGTTTTTGTTCTCCCTCCAAGCATTAGCAAATCACTGATGAAACCCATATCATAACTAAATAAAAACTAGTTTAATTTGACAAAAAACTAGAATAAATTTTTTTGGCACTTTCATCAACAAATAAAAACATGATTTATGTTTTTCGGGAGGTATGAGTTGGGAAAAAGATCAAATTACAAATGTCTTTGGTTGCAGAGTTAGAGCACTATCTATGGGGGACCTAAAATGCATCCACATAAGGAGGAAGAGAAGAACAAGACCCTTTCTTAGATGAATGGAGCAGTAATGGTATATATATACACTGTATATATATATATATCATTTTTTATTTTTTTTATTTTGCTGAGGCACACAAGAAAGAGATGAACCTTGACCTTCATCTGTTTTTAAACAATGCTGTATCTCCAGGGTTGTGTGGAGGTGTGATCCTGTTTATTTATGCTTTAGAAAGTAACCACTGAAATCAAAAGATAAAGGACTTTTTCTCTTTTTCAATTCTTACTTTATACTAACCACCGCTCTCTCCCTTCACTCACTGTTTAGCTCACTCATATGCTGTCTGAGCTGCGGACAAGTGGAGAATTTCAAAATGTGTGTTTCCAATAACAACCAAAATATTCTTCGTATTTGGCCTTTACTGGGTTTTTCAAGCTCACGCTGCTTTATCAGCTAACCCAAGCTGATGTTTTGTTTTTTTTTAAACTTGAAATACATGCTTTAAGAAAGACCGGTGAGAAGTGTCAAAGCTCTTTTGTGACTCTGCTGCTGGTGATTGATGAAGCTGTGAGCTGACAAGAAAAGCATCCACTCAATCTGCAGGCATCATGTTTACCTGCCCTTTCTATTACTTTCAGTTCGGATATGTAAATTCATGTTTAAGAAAAAATCCAAATAAAACAGTCCCTTGCTAGCATTCTGATTCTGTTTCTTATTTTCCTTGTCTAACGTTGACATATAAACATTAAATCATGCATTACATTTTAACTAAATGCAATAATTGTCCAATGACTAAATCTACTGTAATGTAGACTAAAACTAAAACAATTCAGATGACTAGAATATCAATACAAATGAATTAGTTGAGGGAATATGAGTAAAATTAAATCCAAATTTGCTGTCAAGATTGATGGTGCATAGACGATCCTGACTAATAGACCCACAGAATAATAGATTGACAGGCTAATAGTTTGACTGATTGACTAACAGACAGAAAGAAAAAAAAAAGACAGACAAATACTTAATTCACTGTAAGCTTAAAATCTCCCAGCTAATAGCACATCCCCTAGATGCCTCAAGTCCAGGCTGCTTCTTTGCTGTTATTCAAACAAACAAGAGCTCACATCTCTCAGCTTCCTGTCTCGCAGCCTTGTTTCCTAGGTAACCATGTCAGATGAATTGAGAGGGGGACTGATGCCCTCCAGAGAGCCAATCCTCTCTCATCCAAAGTTTGTCTCACTTCAGGTCATGTGACACCTGTTCCCATGACAACCAGGTTGGAGTGCAGTCTACATATCTCTTTGATCAAGGAAAAATACCACACATGCCGGGAAGCAACCTT
This sequence comes from Chaunax sp. Z400, assembly GCA_037577475.1. Lineage (NCBI taxonomy): Eukaryota > Metazoa > Chordata > Actinopteri > Lophiiformes > Chaunacidae > Chaunax > Chaunax sp. Z400. Next base: position 7,927,803 of record CM075201.1, on the reverse strand, counting down.
GAAATCAAGGCGGGAATGCATATATGCAATGGATCTAGGCTCATGTCACACCATTCATAAAAGCCTTTACCTCGTTGTAATACGAGAATAAGTCTAGCTATTTGACACATTGCGACATGAAAAAACATTAAATTGCATGAATGAAAAGTAAAATGAGACACTTAAACAAACCTATAGTGAAGCTTCATTCATTCAAGAAGAATAAGAAACTGAATCAGAATGCTAGCGACTGTTTTTATAAATTTTTTTCTTAAACATGAGTTTAATAAATGCCATTAACTAAAAGAATAGAAGGGGCAGGTAAACTTGATGCCTGCAGAAGGTAAAGATTGAGTGGATGCCTTTCTTGTCAGCTCACAGCAGCATTAATCACCAGCAGCAGAGTCACAAAACAGATTATATTTTGTGAGCAGGTGGCCTTAAAGCCTTAAAGGTCTTTGGTCTATGATAAGCATTTGGCCTTTCTAAGCCTTTGAGCTCTCACAAACAAAGAAGCATCCCAAACCTCTGGGCTGAGCTAAATGGTTGACTTTTCCAAGCCTTTTAGTCTGCACAAAGCTGTTGGAAAGTGTCCATCAGATAAGAGGTTCCTATGGGCATCCTTTCAATAAAATATGTGATGTGCAACAAATTGGCTTCAGATACCTGTCGTAACACAGAAAGGCCAGTCATTTCTCTGCTCTACAGTTGTCTCAAATCATTGGCATTAGCAGTAAATTATTACGAGTCAGGACAATGAAAATAGTCACGCGAGATAAATATTCATTTGAGACAATATCTCCTCACACTTCATACACACTAATGCATGAGTTCTGTAAAGTTGTATCATATGCTGAAAATACACCTGGCCTATTAAAAGAAAAGTGCAGATATTTCGATAAAAATGTCGAAATAAAGCAAATGTAACAGGGTTACATTTCAGATGCTCTAACTAAACTATGAAAATCGAGAACAGACTTTTGTTCTCCAGCTAAGTCCATCTTGAAGAAAGGCAAAATATAGTCATGAGCTTGAGCAAAGTGCAAGTTCTAATTCAATCAAAACCAGGAAAAAAAACTCCTCTAAAGGTCTCTAAGAAATTGGACTTGCCTTGAAAACCATCTATTTAAAGTTCCAACAAACATAGATGTTAAACTGAATTTTAAGCAGCCCCAGGCAAAGCTGTTTAAGATTTTGTAGGGTATATTTTGGCCTATTCCTCTAACCAGTATATAAAATAGTTTGCCGGAACTTTGAGATAAAATGACCACTAATGTGCTGCAGTCTAACTTGTTGATAGCACTGCCGTTATTAATTCACCGTGAGAGGAATATTTCATTAAAAATTAAACACTCATTTTAGGGCACATGACATTTCAATTACGTAAAAGGCCATACAGATAATAATGTAATTCCATTAATGAAATAAAATTTAATGTAACTTTGAGTTGCAGACAAATTTTCAGTGATAAGGAAAATGAATAGCCCAACAACTGCACAGTGAACACGCACTGATGGGCCAGGTGCCAAAATAAATTGTTGAAACATACAAATGTGGCATATCCATGGTTTACAGAAACATACAATGCCAATATTGTTTTCAGTGATGGGATGACAAACTTAGGCTGGGAGTCAATGTGCTGCAAAGGTATTAATGTGGCTTTTACCATGTGGGTATCATTAGCAAACCTCAAGTCTGAGCTATACTTTTGTACTGTTGCCTCTTGACATACAACATGGTACGAGAAAAGTCAAGGCTAGCCAGTTGACATGCTAACCACAGTAGCTCTCAAACCATGACATCAACATAGCTTCGGTGTTGTTATTTAGGCCTGTTCATATTCTGTTGATAATGTTAATGCTTAAAAGCCCATCTGTGCACAAATGAAATGTGGTCAGGCACACTGTTGCCATATTGCTGTATTGACACAGCAGAAAGTGCTTGACACTATTAAAACTGGTGGTTTAAAGGCAATGGTGCAGTATTTTCCTGCTATAGTATCTAAAGGGCACATTACTCAGATAGTAAGATGGACCTGGATGCGTTCACAATGATCATACCCTCTACTTGTCACACACTAGTGATGCACAAATTGGCTCTGACATCCACATATTCAACCACCTGCCGCACTCCCGAAGAAATATTTACTCCGATTTTGAGACTTGCACCCGCATGGACATTTCACTGCACCTCTCCAAGAGCCTCTGGCCTTATAAAGAGGACAGCTGCTTTACTCCAAATGATATCACTGGATGGACACTGCACTCAAAAAAAAAAAAAAAAAGAACTCCGTGAGTTGTTGAATTAAATAAAAGCACTTATGCCCAATTTACTTAATATATCTGTGTTAGCCTACTTAATATATTTAATATTATAATATATAATATTTATACTTAATTTACTTAAAATATCTGTGTTAGCTAGCCTAAACCTAGTCCACTTAAGCAGGTGTAACTTTAACTGAAGACTTGTTAGAGCCACAAAAGCCACTTGATTTGACACATTATTGAGTGAAACACACAAATGAAAATGGTACATTAAGAATATCCTTGATGAGTAGGGCAGAAGTTGCACATGCTCAGAAGGAGATGGGAAAGTGAGTGGCTTTCACAGTATTGGTACTCTGAGGTCCTCCTCTCCTCTCAGTTCTAGTGAACTGAGGAGAGTACCAATGCTAAAAAATTGAATTTACATCTCGTCCAAAACACCTATGAATAATAAATGGACTAAACTCCTTTGCATCTTGACTTACTTTGTGCCGTTTACTAGCAGAAGGGAGATGCAAACCCTAAGTGCACTTGTGCCATGCACATTAGATCATTCAAACAGGGCCCCATTTAGCAATAGTAGATGACATGTGTTTCTTTTTTATTCATTTCTTACATTATCAGTATACATGCACGTTTTTACTTACTTTGTTATCTTAATGCCACATTAGTAGGGGCTATTATCAAAACATGGTGCGATATTCATCAAAACCTGCACTTTATCAGAGGTAGCTTCTGAATTTCACAGATTTTCCGAGCACAGACAGTTGAACAATTGTCAGTAAGTAAGCATTGTGGGTTTTATGTGACATAGCTTTTGTTGCTCTTGTTTGACATAAATAATGTTTATAGCATGGTCACACTTTCTGGGTGAACTCCTCTTGTTTCCATTTTCTTTGAGCACCTACACTGGCCAACAGGCCGTAAGCACCTGTAATGATAAAGATTGCACCCCTGGGCAACGCAGTCTGGTACCCTGCTGTACCAAAACAACACTGCTGGCTGTATGTCACACAGTTCATCTGCTGAAAGCTTGTGAAAAGGACAGAGCTCTTATGTGGAATGTATTTCTCATCAACACACAGCTGCAAGATAGGAGCACACAAGAGAAACCAGTTGCAAGGACGATGCTAGGAAAAAGCTGTCATTAGCTCGAACACTTTCAAGTAGGTTTGACTGCAGCATAATTACACATAAACATAATAATTAATACAGCTAAATTTAAACAAAGATGACAGTCACTGTAAACTGCAAGACTTATGTTCTCTTTCACCTTTATCTGTTTCTGGTTCTCACATATTCTAAGAGAAATTCAACATTTTTTGTACCAAATTTCATAATTCTGTGGTTTGAATATTAAAGGCAAGGGTGTTGCTCTGACATTTCACCATCCCCAGTGACATCAGTTTCCTCCAACCTGGCAACCTGGAGCTGTGAAATGAGTTTTTGACCTTTAAGGCCACATAGAGTTGTTTTCTTTAGCAGAAAACCACTGGCAGGATGCTAAGGAGAGCTGGGATGAAGTGCTTGTGTGTTGAGATAAGAGTCATTTTAAAATAAGGCTACGTGTCAGTTTTTATTGAAACCATTTGGATAGCTATACCGTCAAACTTTTCAGTGTAGATTTACAGTAATTAACTAGCAGCTTCACCTGCAAAGTACTGTATTTTTTTCTTACAGTATTTTACAATTATAGTATATTATTAGAAATGAATAAACAGTTCATAACTGTATTTGTGTAAATTTAAAACACAATACTGGTCGCAGTTCTGTACGCATATGACTGTCTATTTACATGATGTAAACTCTATTTGAATTTTCATTAAAAAAGAATTACTTTAATACTACTACTAAATAGACATGTACAACTTAATGTACTTAAAAAGTACATTTCTTGTCTCACCAATCAAAGCATTCACCAATTCACACACAGAGGCTACCGTGCAAAGGAAGGCGGTGCCTGCTAATCAGGAACCATCCACAAATGAATGTTGCAGGGGCCAGGGGGTCGAAATCAAACCTTCTAATTAGTGGATGCTCTACCCTCCTGAGCCACTATGATAAAAAAAAATTGCTAATAAAAATGATAAGTGGTTATTGATTTATAAACTTTGACAAGGATAATGGTATGCCATTTTGACACTTTGAGGGAGAACCAGGAAATGTGAGTCGAAGGACTCAGACACCGCCTAGAAAACTCAATTTGTGCTAATGTGGACAGACCATAACCTCTGTCAGAGCAGAATAATAGCAGAATTATGACTTAAAGTGTAAGAATATGCAGAATGAAGATATGATAAGTACCTACATCATAATTACAGCAAAGTTTGACAGTGTATCTTAACACTGACAACACAGAATTACTGTACAATAATAATGCGTATAATAATACCATAACCTCCATAACCTCTGTCAGAGCAGAATAATAGCAGAATTATGACTATTATGACTAGAATTATGAAAAGCACAACACTCACCAGCAACATTCAGTGTTCAGCTGATCTGCTCCCACCAATGGGCTTTTCTGTCATCTATTTTGAGTTTCTTTCTAATAAATCTGAGGATAGACACATAGCCAGAGCAATTCTCTTCCATTTTCTTGGTTACTCTCTTGGTTTCCTGAAAAAGAGAATCAGCGACAACCCAGGACATTTCTGAAATATTTTCAACTTAAAGAGCTCTGAATGGCCACACAAGAGAGAACAAAAAAAAATACGCTGACTTTTTCTCTAGGGGGCCTAATTTTTGAAAACAAAGAAACATTTTGAGAAAGACTGCTATTGGCAACAAACAATAGCACAGTAGCTTCACGAAGAAAATCCCTGTTATTTTCTTCTCAATCTCTATTCACTCCATCAATTCTACCTCCCAAGATCCAGTACAGTTCTTTGAATAGAAAGCTTTTGATGGATCTTTAAAGATAAACCAAAATAACTGCTGCCTAGAGGAACAAGAGAGCAGTGGCCAGTTGTGCTACTGAACTAATGCTATTTGCTTGCAATATTTTAGCAGTGTAATACTGCTTGGTTGTTAAATGTGACCAACATACTTTAGGTATGCGATGAAAGGAATGCAAAATTCAAAGTTCCATAATTATCCAGAGCTGAGATAGAAATGACACAAACTAAAGAGATTATTTGATTCCTTGTTGCACTATAAATGCTACTGTCGTGACAGGAACAGGCTTGAGAATTAGTAGAGCACAATGCTAGTGTGCCACTGGCTACAAATTGTGAAACAAAACCAAACATTTTTGTGTAGCTTACCTTTCGTCACTGACAAAAAGACACATTACTAATGCAGCCAGATCAGAAAGTTTAATCTCTCCTTCTCAGCCCTCAGTACTTCATCCTCCTCTCTGGTGAGAGTTGTACATTGTGTTGTACCAATTCGTTACTCAGGAGAAATGGCTGCCGGTGAAGTGCAAGCAAACATTTCAATTATCCTGGAAACAGGAGTTTAGTTGGGTGTCGTGAGAGGTTGTGGGCAAAACTATGTTTGATAACCACCAATAAATCAAAATATTTGTGCAGTGGCAAATAAAATCGACTTTGGACAACCAAGGAGGGGATCTTTTATTATTGTATTTGGTTATTGAATGCTATTAAAACCCCAAATGCAGACAGCTGTTCTTTGAAAGGGCTTACAAAAATATCAGGGGCTCTCATAGTTTTTTTCACAAAGTTGAAACCACATTTAGACATTTAACATACAGTATTTTGATTCATTTTTCAACCATATTGAAATTAGGTGATGGAAAAACATAAAAAGGAAATAAAAGATTCTCTTAAGTGCCATAAGTGATAAGTCCTTCAAGGCTTTTCATTTTCAGGCAGCCAAACCTGTGTTTTACACAGCTCGGTACCTACAGTACGAGTTTACACAAAGCATTAAATTCAAAGGGTTTTTAAAAAGCTTTTATTCTTTTTATGACTTATAAAATGGTCTTTTCAATCCCCTGCCATAAAACAGTTAAGTTACATTAAAATACTGAGACGCATCAAACTGAACCAAGGTTCGGTTCATTTACAGCATGACAGCAGATCTTTGGATGGTTACAACTTTCGGACCAATTACAGAAAGTTACAGCCAGCTGCTGTCGTAAATAAACAAAAGAAGAAGAAAAACAAACAAAAGAAGTTTAAAATGAAAAGCAGCCGTCCATTTCCATACTGTCTGTGAAAAAAAAGGATGTTTTTTTTTTTTTAATATTCAAAGCAATCACAGAACGGACCATTTTAATCTAAATATTAACATTGATTTGCAGATTAGCGCCTGTTATTTACTAATGTATATGACTGAAAACATGTTGACTTGAATCTTGTTTGGTGCAGGTGAGAACAAAAAGCCCGGAGAACAGTTCAAACACACACTTCACACTTGTTCATCTTGTTAAAGCCTTAAGGCCAACCCACAGCAGGCAAGGTTTGGGTTCAGTCATTAGAGAGACTGACCAGCAGCCAGAAGGCCTGGTTTGAAAGCTCCTTGTTGTCCAGCAACTCTGCTGAAATTACAATGAGCAACGTGTTTACTCCTTGCCACCTGCAGAGTTTCTGTTCAACCTGAAGATAAATTGAATGTAGCTGAATTCAAGAGCAGTGCCTATTTGTAGGGCCAAGCTTTTTACTTGTCAATAACGGAACAAAGGGTGACTGGTGGAAGAAAGGACTGAAGTGTGACCTTTCCTGATTGATCCAGGGATGACAGCAGTTCTGCTGCTCTCTGTTATATTTATATTCTATGTAACATGGGCCCAAGCTACCAGCATCTTCCTCTGCAGAAGCCAAACCACAGTCTCTGCGAAATCTGTATGACTAACTAGGTCTTTTTTTTCTAAAATTCTCCCACAGAATAACTTCTTTCAGAAAATGTTCAAATAAATTCCAGGAAAAAGTAGAGAATGTTTCTGATATTCAGATGCAGGTATAGTTTGTGTGATACTAAATACTATTATGAAACTAAGCTATCAATAAGAAAATGTAGCATGACTCAAAAAACATCTAGTTCCCAAATCACACAAACCTGATTTGCCATTGAACCAAACATTCTATGTAAACTAAATAATAGATTACAGATGACATGTAATGGTTTTGCTTTATGTCAAAGGTAGAGGGATAATCTTGCTACTTAAATAAGACCTTCTATCTCCACATTATTACTGTGTTGGAGCTCTATAATACGCTAGTCTGTGTGGGGAAATACTGTTTGTGTTTGTGAAGATTGCAAAGGGTACTGACCGAATTACGTTGGTAATCCTGAGTTGCTATTCATATCCAATAATTCCCTGTCAGAGTGTGCAATTGTGTGTGAGAGTAATTTAGGGAGAGCGTGACTCCATCACTCATGTAAGTATTGTATGGTTCCACACTCACAGATGAGCAAGTTGGTACTTCTTCCTCTTTGGATGAGGAAGACTAGACGGTGCAATGGTGTATCGCTTCCCTCTACTGATTGTTATCAATGACCTTTTGAAAGCTTTTTTTTTGTTGTTTTTTGTCCAGCTGTGCTGACATTCCATCAGTTTATTCTTTTGAATCATCCAGGTTGCATAAAAACAGTTTCCCCAGCTGCTCCCTGGTCTTTGAACAGATTCCTCCCTTGAGGCTGGTGTTACAACATATTTGGTGATTTACTGTTTTACAATTGAAATGACATTTTTGTCACTAAACTGCTGAAAAAAGGTACCATTGGGCATCCGTACTGAATCCTTGTGAAATACGTTCTGCAAATTGCAATCATATTGTCTTCCCCTGTGAGTGTAAAACATCCATGCACCAGCGATTACATGTTTGGCTCTATAGTCTATAGTATAGTATAGTACAGTATAGTACAGTATATAGTCTGTTTCTATTTGAGACATGACTCTGACTGGTAACCCTTTTGATTTTAAAGTGCCAAACCTGCCACAAAAAGGTTCTCGGATGATAGATTCTCTAAAATAGAGCAATTAATGTCATGTGGTGAAAATAACAGTGTTAATGCAAACTGATGAGAAGAGCCACCTTTCAATTTTCTTATCGGTACCTGGTGTTTGTAATTTTGAATTCCTTTTCTAATTTCAATGCTAATTTCAGTTTTCACACTAGTTGTAAGCAATGCACAGCAGACTGGTGTCATTTTGCATGTGATTTAATGAAGATAAAACACAACGGTCATGGTCAGCAATTCATTAAAACAGTTTATCGACATTACAAGCATTATGCTGCTGCACATTGATGATGAAATCACAGGTAATAATCTGTAATTGGGCATAAAAGACAATGCAAAGACCTGTTTCCCACCAAAACACCAACTACCCGCTCCGAGCTGCCTGATTTGAAAAAGTCTCCCACTTGTTTGTGTCTGTCTTCCCACCTGTGCACCTGGCACTGGGCATCAAATTACCACGCAGATGGGAGCTGCTTGCACTGTGACTTGAGATAAATTGTCAGTCTCAGCAATGTTTTATTTTTGAGTGTTTGCACTTGAGTGCTTGAAATAGTAATGATGTGAGTTACGGCTGCAGTAAAGGAAATATTACAGGGAAGGAAGTTTTACGGAAGTAATATTTGTGTTACTTTACATTTGCCTGTGTGGACAACTGTGGAAATATGTGCCATCGATTTGCACCTTTGAAACATATTTATGGGACATATGTTTGTTTCCCAATATACTGTAGATGATTTTTTTTTAAATGTATGCATTATCCATTGGTGTTGTTAAATGGTGTCTTTTCCAACTCTTAGTCTCCCTATTTGTTCTTAATTGCACAGAATGGATGACTTATGTAGATGATTACAAAGCTCATGTACTGCAAAGGGAAAGGAGGAAGTAAACTAGTCGCTTGGGCTTTTCAGCATAAAAAAATGACACATGTTGTTTAGATTGAATGGCTGCATATTTCATTTAAGGTTTATAACGTCAGTCTTCTCAACATACATTCTGTGCTATAACCCATATCAATGAAGTATGTTGCATTGTCTGGGAGTCTGGCAGCTTACTAAGTTTCCCATGAGACATAAGAATATGATTTCATCCGCATTGTATTTTTACAACCTTTAGGTTTAAATGAAGCATATTTCATACAGTAGCAGTCCAGTCTTAGAGTCTGCAAGGAGTATTCAATATTCATACTGTAGGCTAGCACTGTAGTCAGTATTTAACCTATGACTGCTACGGTATGTTCTACACATCCCCAAGCAACTGGAATCTAACTACCGCTTAGAAATTAACTGTGGTGTCAACCAGCAGCTCCTCGTTGCCAATTTGTGCAGAGACTGATATTGTCTGCCTAACGAGAGTCTCTGCGTATGAGGAGAAAGGCAGATGGAGGCAGGGATGGAGAAGGAATCTCACTGTATGGAGGGAATGTTGTGATTTATGTCCCATATATGCAAATGTTAATTTAGCAATAAGATTAAAAAAGATTACGGTTTATATCAGTAGGAATGTGTTATATAAAAAAATGTCCAAAGTAAACATTATTAAAAATGCATTTTCTAAATAAGATAAGACATAATTACTGATTAAATAAAAAATTCTCAAAATGCCCTCAAAGAAATGCATAAGTAGTATATTAAACAAGTGCACCTAAACATTCAGTGATTGGACCTGCTTAGTGGTGTCAGAGCTGTGCTTGAGACAACTGCCAAGTGAGGCAGGTTTGGGAACATGATATTTTCTTTTCTTTTTTTTTCTTTTTGGAAGGAATGGTGCTGCAAGACATGGTTAAAAACTCAAAAAATGTGTTCAGCTGCCAGTGGGGAGGGGTGGTTGGCAATAACTTGAAAAGGGAATCAGATTTTGAAGGAGAGTTCATGAGCTATGGATTGGCAAGAAAGATTTCATGCTTTCAGGTAAATGGTGCAAGCTGCTAACATAAGGACAAAAACAAAAACAAAAAAAATGCTCTGAGATTTAGAGAGATTAGAAACAGAGGAGGGATATCATACTCTGATGGTATATGCAATATCATCAGGGTAGAGCAAGGATTTAGAAAGGGTGGAGAATGAACCAGTGTTCACATCACACAATAAATGCCTGGTGTTTATAATATTACACCTACTAAAGAAATTCAACAGAGGACGCTCTCTATGCGACGAGCGACAAAGCAAAGCATCGCACGAGAAACCCGGGTTCATTTTTGTAACACAGTAATCGCACACTTATAAGCGCTGTGGCTCCAATGTGCTGCCTCGACTGCTGAGCACAACACTTCCTTTCTGCTGCCCTCGATCAAAGAACAGGATGGAATGATGCCAGAGTGAGAAAAGGGTCAGGAAGAGCAGTAACGATTCACATCCACCTTAGATATTATCTGCAGAGACTTTCCGCTGGGACTGAGGTTACACATCACCTCAACAGTTTGTTCCCATGAGATGTCACACTTACTAAAACTCACCTGTAACCCCCCCCCCACACACACACACAATCTCTTGCTCCCCTGACTACCATCTTTCTCGGTTTTACAGCTAAAGACTTTTTTTCTTTGTGTACATATTGCGGTTTTACTTTTTAACTTCAACTTTTCCCTGACCTAGATGGAAGGTAAACAACTCCAAATGTGAGCCATATAGTTCATTCATAAATAAACATTTATTTGATAGGCATCACTGACAACCGTTGTTGTCGGTGAATGGAATTGGAATGAATTGAATAAATTACCTTTTCGATATGTTTTTCATTCCACTCACAAACCCAAATTCCTGTGTACAAATACATCACATTCTTTGGCAGTGCAAAGAGACCAAGGGCACAGCTAGGGGTGTGTGTGTGGGGGGAGGGGTTGACGACAAAATAGGGGAAATTAGAAAAATCACTTCATTGTATATCAATATGAAGGTAAAGTGAATTTGATTTAGGAGAATAAATGTGATTTTTTTTTATTGATCACATGCAGTGATTTGCACTCTTCTTTGTTTTCACAGTGAGATAGAGGAATCCATTCATCCGTTGTCATGAAATCCCTTCTAAGTATAATCCCTTCTCAATAAAAACATGTTTTTGCAAAAATAAACTATAATTTTTTAATTGGTCTAGTCCCAATTTAATAAACAATACTGCAAAATGTTATCCTTCACAAAATACTGCCCAACAAAACACTAAGAATGAGAAACGAAAGTCCTCCTGAAGACCACATGTAAATACTTTTTCTTGTTAAAGTTACACACCTCGAAAGAAACAAACAAAAACTAAAATAATCGATAAGGCCGCTGCAATCATAGCTGGGTCATTTTAACAGCACTGATGAAGCCGTGTCTATGTTCTTGCATTTTGTAAGAAAATGACTGGTGATTGCTCTGTAAGGCTGCCTTTAGAGCACGAGAACAGATGCAAACAATCATTGCTGAAATTATCTTAACAAACGGTGGTGTGTGAAGCAGAACAGTGGAGGCAATCAGTACAGCAATCAACTGGGATTAAACTGAAGTAAATGACTTCAAAAGACGTTTTCAGAAAACTGCACACTCCTAAGTACTTTGACCAAATAAAAACCCAGTTTAAATACACGTATTCTTGGAAAACTTCGCTCTCTGCTCTGTATTTCTACTCTTTCATCACCTGCGCTTAACTCACCACCTTAACTTTTTTCTCAATGGAAGTGATGACTTCAGTTTTATAAAATCCCAAAAGTTCCAAAATAAATAAATAAAAACAACAAAAAACAGAATGTGAAGAGAGACATATCATCTGCCAGATGATTGTGTTGAGTAAACTTATCAAAACATAAATTCCTGAGCGTGACGCTTTCTTCTTCATAAGGACACATGCAACTAGGATCGGAATTTGTGTTAATCCAATTCTAGCACAAAAATGTATAAAAACTCTGAAGGCCGCCTATCATGTTGAGGGATGAGAACGATGAGGGTGATCTGCTTAAACATTTTTTGGACATACAACGCTGTCAAACCACGCGTCGGCCACATGTGCAGCTGAAGAGTCAACAATTTCCTCCATCACTGAAGGTGAGGCGGAGATGAAATTCAAGGCGACATTACAAGACAGCAAGTTCTGTGGCATCACGCCCACATAAGTGGTGCTTTTCCATTTTTCTACACAGAAACATAACAGAAATTACATTGAAGGGTAGAAGCAGATTCACTTGTACAACCCTGACTGTTAACGTGACGGAAAATGAAAAAATCTTAAGCACCTCTGTCAGGGATAACGCACAGTTGCACCACAGCGTAGTGACAACCTTGAAAACTTAATATAAAAATATGTGTAGAATATGTAATAAGTCAAAATTCCATGGATGCAAGGTTGGTTCTATGCTGTGTAATGCCCTCTCATTTCTCTCCTGTTTGTCATAACTAATTAGGTTGCAGACATCCATCTGAACAAGATAATTCCTCTTAGGCACATAAACACACACCCCTACCTACTGACACACACACACACACACTGTGCAGGGAGCTGGGAGATGGTATCATCAGTGCTTTTTCACCAAATTTGTGCTGACCCTTGTTAATCTGACAAACAAGGTCCTACACTTAATCATGACATGCCTGGTGTGGTATCTCTAAGTCTGATGTTATGGATGCTTGAATGTGAATGCGAATCCCGTTTCCCTCAAAAAGGCAGGAATAAGCTTTGTGCATATATCCGCAGATGTACTCTTCTTTCCTCTGCACTGCAGAGACTTTATCTGCTCTCCGAAAAACTCCTGTGCAACATCCCACATTTCGTACTCTCGGGGGCTTTGTTTATCACACATAGGAAATATACAATTTAGGGTAAACAGTTGTTTCACCAGCTGTCTGCGATTCCTCCTCCTCACCATCAGCATACTTGCGATTAATCACATACCAACGGAAACGTGATGCTCATTGTTAAGAATCGCCCGTGTAATGAGGAAGTCATGAATAATACAGCAACCAAGAAATAATGTAGTCATTATTAAGCCTTATTGCCCTATTGGAACTGCTCTTAGTTCCAGCACTTCGTAGTGCAGCTACTGCTACACAAAGGCTTCTTCTTCTACAACAATATGCCTTATATATCCAATTCTATTTCATCTTTGTCATTGATTGAGGCACATTTATATCAAAAATAGTCAAATCCAGTTATTTAAAGCGTTATTGTTCCCAGCTATACACTCAAAGTTGTTGTAGTGCATTTTTTTGTCATCTAAATCCAACCAAATATAGTCAGTGTATAATTCATGTTTAGCTCCAACATACAAAGACAAACAAATTGTTCCCACAATTCTCCACAACTATGCTCTCTAAATGAAAAGACATGCAGATCCTTTGGTATTTGACAAGGAGCAGACAATATATAAGCTATAAGCCAACTTCAATACATATCTTCTTTAAACCTGCAGGAAACCCGACTGGCTCTTGGAGTTTTTCAAGAGCTGTGTGGGATTGGGGAGGGACTATTGACGGTAAATGTAGTTTCTGACCTCTCAAATTGACATGCAACTTCACAGCATTCAAATCTGCTGTCATGGATACCAGGCGCTGCATCTAACCAGAGATCAATATGATTCAGGTCCCAGCACCCAGACAGTTATTTTATTTTACTGCTATACAGTAGAGCCTAAAAGCTACATTATCCAATGAGGCATGTCCTAATGAACAGAAACATAATGATAGAGATAGAGCTGGTAGATTTATTCCTCCCTCTATCTTATGCAAGGTCAATTTATATTATAGAGGATGTGGAATAAATGTTTTCACTTTGAAATTGTATCCTCGGTAGTGCCTTTTTTTTTTTTTTGTTTTTGTCCTGGTCCCTCTCTCAAAGACTGCACAAAGGCAAAATGTCCTAAACGGCAAGATTCAGAGTACAAATGTAGCTGTCAGATCATGTTCCTTCTTGGTGTGTTGTACGTGTCACAGAGGCAAGATTGCTTTTCAGACAAAACAGAATTGTTCCAGCAAATAGGCAGTAGCATTTCAACTGTGTAGTGCTGTCTCAACATGGATACTGCCACGGTGTAGTTACCGGAAATGTGGGACGCAACATTTGACCGTTGAATGTTACATCATTTCAAAAAGTCTGTCGGCTTTTTCACTTGACTAAAAATGGAGGGTTTAATGCGCTCCCTGTTTGGTACTTATATTTAAGTGTCACTGTTGTTCTCCGCCGTAACCATCGAAGACGTTTTTTTCTTTTTTTTCAATCTCGAATAGTCTCATAAGCCCCTCCCCTTTCTGCTACGTAGCCAAGAGGGCGACCGTTGAGGGTGAAAAGCCATTCCACAGTGTTCTTGTGGGCCGTTTTGAGTATGCCATCCGTGAACTCAAAGTATGCTGCATTTTTGCATGGTTAGTAGTGTGAACCCAGGTCGAGTATAGAAGTATGTGATTTGGAACACAGCACACGGTGGTGACTCAAGATTTTTCATACTTTATAAGGGTGCCGTGACTGAAATGCCAAACTTAAAACTCAAAGAACACGTCAAATTTTATTTCAAAGAGAGTCTCTTGTCATTTTGGGTAGTTCTAATCATGCTGACAAGTGTTCAAGTGTTACTTTTCCCTGCTAAGTTTTGTTTTAATTTGATATTTTATGCTAAAAACAGGGAGAAACATCCTGATTGACAGCTGAGCCCTGCTCACAATAGAGTCGGGCAGGTGGGAACTTGACTCTCCAGCTCCACAGTCTCATCACTACATGCTCAGACTGTGGCTCCCAATGCCATCACCAACCTAAGATGGCTGTGCTTCTTCCCATAATAATTTGGCTTCATTTATGTGGCAGGAAGTGGAGACGTGTCATCCATTCTTATGCGAGTCAGTGGTTTGTACTCGTGATGCCTTGCTCTCCACACTACTGCTCCTGACAAATTTGACAAAACAAATTATGATCTTACAACTTGTTTTCCAAGCAATAAAGCTTTGAAAGTTGCTGCTTGCAAAAGTGTCAGCACTGACAAATAAAAGCACAGTCATAAAAACAAACAAAAATAGATATAATCTTAATCTTCTTTGGTTGCACATTCATTAACTATCCTCTGGGAGCTTACAACTTCTAAGCCTTTGTAGTGGAGGTTTGCTTTATAGCTCAGCAGAGCTCATACAGATTATACATGCTCACATCTACACATGACAACTCACAGTACAAGTGAGTTCAAACTGAGAGGCAGGTCGATTTGATTAACATAGATTATGGAAAGAATGAGGGCTCAGTTTAATGTTGGATCGTTAGGTTTACCGTATACTGTTTCACAGTATATGAAGAATCAATTAAAACACATCTGCAATGTATGTGGGAGCAACACCTCATAACAATCAGTAACGTTTAATATTTGATGTTAAAATATATTATATATATCATTAAAATATATTACTATCTTTAGATTTCAAGTATCAAATTATAAATACAAATTAAGGCTAAGTCTGACCTTATAGAAGGAATTTAACAGTCGTACAAACTGCTGATGGTTATTCGAGAGACAGACTCCACCAGACTAAGTTTGGATACTTTACTTACCGTTGTACCTTGTAGAGCACTGTAAGGTAAAACCAAAATAAATACATTTCTGCGCAGTCAAAAAAAATCTGTTCCCTCAGAGAAATAAATGTTTGCCTGTGTTTTTCCACACTTACTCAGGCTTTGACGCTGCAACCCCTCCGAGGTTGTGAGAGCATCTTATTCATGCTGCTCTGTCTCTGAGAGCTGTGTGAGCCCCTGTGCTCTTTGCATGGTTTCCTTTGCAAAATGTAAACACCTGCATCACTGCTGTGCTCTCACTAATTAAAACTCTGTCTGTCTAATGAGAGCCGTGCCTGTCAGGCCCCTCCACACACTCAATAAATCACCGCTCCTCAAGCCATGCTTTTATCCCACCGTGCGGATGAGAAAACGTGCATCTCCCAGATACGTGCAACTCAGACACTCTCGCCTGCCTTCCTGTTTGTACTCCATGAGAATCCATTGTCTTCTCCACGACGTCAGCCGAGCCGTAACGTGTCTAATGTAAAGTGGCAGCTAAAGTTAGATCTTGTCTGTTGGTGGCTATGGAAACTAAACACAATCCCAAGATGAGATAGCACTTTAAACCCAGCGCTAATGTCCACTTTATGGCATGTACGATTCATGTAACATAGTATGCCTGCAGTAACATCCACCGTACAAACAGCACCATGCACACTCCCCACTGAGTCAATTAGAGGCTATCAGCACGACAAGGCAACATGGGTCTTCACTGAATAAGCCATTTACAGTTCACTGAGTGGCCACTTTGGTAATTGTTGTTGACACGTCAGAGAGGTGTGAGTTCAAGGAAGCGATCAGTTTAAAAAAGCTATTGATTTGGTTTTACTGTGATGTTTTGCGTTGTAGGTGAGGCGTTTCTATTAAACCGCCACAAAGTACAATTCAAGACCAATGCTAAATATTCTAAGTAAAGTATGTACTACAGTGTATTGCTTTGTATTACGTCATTGACAAATTCACAGTATTTTTTTTAAACTTTTTTTTCTGGTCGCTCAGTGTATTAATATATATTAATGAACTCATTTGTGATGCATTATGTCTCTGCTAAAATGGAAACCCAAGAAGAGTTTTGGATTGTGTGGGTTTATGTCATTTCAAATGCAGGTTTATAGAAGATAATGCAGATCACAACACAAATGATGCGAAACAAATGATATAAGTTTATCCCCCTCCTCCTGGAAGGTGTGGAAAGTCTTAATTCCTTTCCAAAACCAATTACTAAGCCTCTGCATGTACAGTGTAACGTGTCTGTTAAACATATCAGATTATACATACACACACTACGAGGGACATTGCTGCAGTTTTCTTTGCATAGCACAAACAGGGGATGCAATTAGTATGCTGAAGGCATG
Source organism: Chaunax sp. Z400 (assembly GCA_037577475.1). NCBI lineage: Eukaryota > Metazoa > Chordata > Actinopteri > Lophiiformes > Chaunacidae > Chaunax > Chaunax sp. Z400. Next base: position 7,910,777 of record CM075201.1, on the reverse strand, counting down.
TTGCAACACGTCGACCTTTTCAGAGCCTTTATATCTGGTAAACTACACATTCAAAATTCACCAAACTTTGCAAATAAATTAACCATTATAATAAGTTGTGCCCTGTAATATTTAGATTTTTCTACAAATCTGATTTTTTTTTTTTTTTTTCCATGAAAATTATGATTTTAATACTCTGAAGGTTGGTCATCTTCTCCATAGCATTTATACAACACAATATCCAGGCTTTTTCTAGGCTCACCAAAGGAATGGAGGATGATATAATGATGCATTTGTTGTACAATTTCTGGAGGCAAATGTGTCATCCCCAGATGACGCTTGAAAGACCTCATGATAAAAGCAACTGTTCCAGCTGTATAATGATCAACACCAGAGAAAGATAAATTGATAATATCATCGATCAGCTTATGCAGGCTTGGTGCAAGATGGAAATAAGTTATGCATCTAAATAAGTGACTGACAGCGAAGTCAACATTGCGTTCATGTTTTAGGCTGCCATATCCTCGTCAAGAGAAACCAGTAAACACCTGCCTCTGTCAAGTGAAAACTCCCAGTCTTCAAAATATGATTCTTTACCAATGTCCACAAACCTAGCAATCAGTGGCTTGTGTCATGTTTGTGCTTCTTACAAAAACAAATGAAAAAAGCCAACAATGTATTGAGACAGCAGCTAATTCTACACTGTCTTAATTCAAGACAAAAAGCCCTGCTTCCACAAAAATCAGAAAAGAAAAAGCCATAACACTGTCTCGACTAGCTCTTCATCATCATTTTCAACTAATCATGGACTGTAATTTTCATACCATGACTTCATAAAGCCAAAATCAACCCCAGCTGACAGATGTGAAGATTAAGAGATTATTATATGCATTTGCCTCCCACTCTTCCTAGAAGTGGTAATGAAGAGGCAGTGCACTGTTATGGAAAAATGAAGAAAGTCCTCAATAAAAGTAAATAATTGGCTGTGTGATGAAGTTGTGTGTGAAAAAAACAAAAAAAGGAGTACACGTGTTTTGAATTTTTGATGTTGTGCTCTTCGATTACAGGGCAGGACTGAAAGTTCTGATTGTTTGTTGGCTTGATGTCCACCATTATTCCTTTCGTGAGTAAAATAAGTCTCTGAATTAGAAAATGCTAAGTCTCATTAGATCTACATAATGCTCTTTACAATCTTAGAAACCCCATGACAAAATACACAAACACCGTCATATCGACTTTTGCTAAAATCCTTTCTGTATCAAAGCAATGTAGATACATCAGGAATCACTTACTATAAAGGTTGAAATCACTTATTAATTAACCAAGGATTTGATCAATATAAAAAAATAATAATCAACAAATTTGACCGCGCAGAAACATCCAACATTGTCTGGTGTCAGTTTCTGAAATGTTCATATAGTATGCCAAAAATGTAGTGTGAGTCAGTCTTGTAAATGATCCAACTATGACGAGGGAAAAGGTTGTCCGGAGAACTCATTGAATTATTGAAAACAAAACCCATACTGAAAGGATTTCAACTCCAAACCCAGCCAGCATCTCCCCCTAACCTACTGTAATATTGGTTAACACAAACGATAGCATTCTGAGTGGTTTTGCTATGCCTCTGCACAGCAACGAAGGCCAGAGGGTCAAAGCAATACGCCTGTCAATCAAACAGCATGGTGTTCATTCTAGATCGCCCCAAGACTTGTGTACCGAATGGGATATTTCTCTAGTGGTGCATTTGTAATGGATTAGCTAGGCTTTGTTCTGAGAGTATGTTAAACACATGTTTGTGTCTATAGCGTCATTGTTTCACATGATGCCATTCAGCCAATCAAGTATCCGTGCATTCCGACAGCAAAGATGACCACGTTCGGTTATAAGCTGTGTGAGTTTATGAGTTATGAGTTTATTTGTGAGCATTTTTTTCTGCCAACATTGAAATGACTGCAAGACAGCTGGCTCTTTGTCCCCTCCCAAGAATAACATATTATGATTATTAACACATATCATTGAATTAACGTCACTTAAAACTGGTTTTCTAAAGGTTTTCCTTTTCATATGTTTAAAGTACTTCCTGCAATGCATTATGGTAACATAACTTGACCATGCTTAAACTGACACTCGTCAGCCGTTTTGTAGTTTCTGTTAATTTTATTTTTATGTTTAACTTTGTTGAGTTAGAAAAAAGGGCCATGAGAAAGATTACATTCTTTAAATTATTTCACTTATTGTCCTTGCCGCACACAAAAAATACATTTGCCATTAAAAACCATAACTGCATTTTACTTCAGTGATGAAATATTTTTTTTTGGCTAAGTACTCAAGTAAAAATACTGATTCTCCAGTTCAGGTTAAGTGTCGCTATGACATGCAGCGATTAAATTAATCTATGTGACACGAAAATCCTTTTGAATTTCAGTATTTTTTAATTCCAGTATTTTTATGGTTAGCCATCAGACAAATAGGGTTTATTATTATTATTATTAGTAGTAGTAGTTGTAGTAGTATTTAATAGTTTATTAATACAATTGTCATTAGATTAGTTTAATCATGAGAGAAACTATTAACTCATCTGAACAAAGTTAAATGCAGTACTAGACTACTTTATGCCCAGAGCCATGCAGAGAGAGGGTTGGGTTAACTCTCTTTCTCTCTAAGGGACTAGTTAAACTTAACAAGGCATCAGCAATTTTCAGTTGTAATGTTAATGTTTAAATTACCCTACGCAATCTGTGGAGAGTGTGAAGCAGTTTGGATGAGCAATTCTTGAGACAGATGCCGGCAGCAATACCAGAGGCCAAACAATCACCCCATTCTGAACAGTAATATGTTGCACCAGTGCTTTAAAAATCAGCAAAGCATCTCTAGTGTTGCAGATTACAATATAGTAGAGAGTAGATGCCTCCATAGACAGTTAGCAGTTGCCTTTTTTTATGATAATCTACAATGTTTTAATCTGTTATTAATCTATTTGTTCAATTAAGATTGAATGAAATTGTATTTATTAATGAGTTATAAAGTATTACTAGTGTATTACAAAGTTTCCCCCAGGATTTTTGAGGAGAAATATACCTACCTCCAGATTCTATTGTCAATTTATTACTTATTGTGCTGTGATTAGCCTTCTCACAGAATTGTTTGATATACAGTTGGAAGCAAAATAGTTCTTATTGCGTATTATTGGCTTAATATACTATTTAAGAGCTGTTTACAATAAACAAACCAAACAAGAACAGTTTAAATAGCTCAATACAACATGTATTAGATATTATGTGTTTTCCCAAATATAATGCAAAATGTGTTTTGTGCTTTTGCGTCAGCAGCGGTGAACGTCTTGCAGTTGGTGCACGGAGCCCTTATGTAAATGTCGGCCTTAACCTACAAAACTTGAAGGTTGGAACATTCAAAATTTACAAACCATGATTGTGTCCTTTACTTGTTGTCAGATTAACAGCTTTTGCATGATTTTGCATGTTCTGTACATGTGCACGCTCTGAAGGGACCATGGGATGACGGACAGTCTGAAACAGACATGCAGAGACAGTGCCTGCATACCGTTTGTCTGTATGTATGACTGTATTGTACCTTTTCATGGCACCCATTCAAAGTGCGGTAACATAATAACCCTCTTAACACTGTGGCAGAAGAGAAAGAGACATAGCATTGTAGTGTCTCAAGCCCTAAACCCAGCAAGAGCTATTTCTGCCTTAATACGTTTACCAAGAAAATACATTTTATAGTGTGTTATTGACCAGTTGCTCCAGAAAGGAAATGATAAGGCTATCTCCAGTGTGTCTCCAAGGGAGAGGAAAGCCAAAAGAGAGCTTACAAAATAATGACAATCTTACAATGAAGACATCACAACTGTGCTGCTGCTGCTGTCTAGAGTAAGACATTTAACCCGCAGACAATTCAATGATAGTCAAGTTTATACCCTTCTCCCCTCTAATACACAAGGAATTATATACAGACCTATTATTAGTGTCCCACTACTAACTAAGAACCTGCAGTTAAAAACAAAGATGTTCATTTTACATTTCAAAGATGCTTTTTACTTGCCTCAATAGAGAGAATGTTATTTCCTTGAAGCCGTCATGGATATTGAGACTGTGTACATAAAGAAAGGTCAGAAGCAAAAACAACAGGCTCTGAAAAAAAAAAAAAAAGTTTGAAAATATATAAGTATATCAAATTTAGTCAGTGTTTTCCCCAGGATGAAGTTGAAGCAGTGGAGTCGTCTGGAAAAACATTTTTTTTCTACACAGGCGATTTTTATTTTAAACGCTTGCAAAGCAGGCATCACTTCTGTTCCTCCTTTTGATCAGTCGGCGTCTTAAACTCATTTGAAAATTCATTCATACCAATTCATAGGATTAAATGGGTGTTAGCTAACAGCTGGCTAGCTCTCATTAATTTTTTTAATCATTCAATGTTGCCTGGTCTTTTTTTTTTCCAGAATAAGCCTCCATCACTGCTGTATATGATAATGTGCATTTATTTAAATGTAAAAATACATAAAAAAACCATTTATTACATTTCTATCCAATTACAATATGTCTCATTAAAATGTCTGCTCTCTTTGAGTTTGAGTTTTATTGTTGTCATGTTGCATTTGCTGTCATTTAACACTGCGATACACGTGTGACAGTGTGGGAATTTAACGATAATCCTAAATCAGTGATCAGCATTGTTTGCCTCATTGTTGACATCTGCCCAATGCTTGTTGTTGTAACTGTTGTGCTGACATTATGAGGTCAGTGTCTCATTTATATGCTTTATACTCACATGTGACCGCAACACAAATAGTACAAAACTTAAAACAGAAGAGGGAGTCACAATGAGCCAAACTGACCTAAAGTTCAGGTTATTGAAGTAATTGCACAAACCTTCCACGTCTTTCTGGATCTAGCTACTTGATCCTACCCCGCTGTAACCCATGGTATGAAAACACTGGTTCATTTCCATTATTATATCACCAAAATGTCACTTTTGCATCTTCATTAGCTTTGCAGCCTTGTGTATTCCTGTCTGCCTGTTTGTCAGAATGATAGTTCCCTCACCTGTCTCCTGCCTGGCTAAGCTTTCTTTTTCTAATTGATCTCCTGCTCTGGACCCTTCCTGTCTCTGGAATCAAGCCATCAAGAAGATTTACTACTCTGACTGTCTATGTGTCATGCATTTGTGTTTGAGTCTCTGCTGTTTCACTCTGCGTCACCGACGGAGGACCTGTCTGCTCAGGCCAGTGCCATTCACCGGCATGAGCAGCAGCCTATAGTACCTCTCTTGCAGGCGGCCTTCGTGACAGTCCACCTGGACTCCCCTCATTGCCATTGCCATCTGTATCATTGGCCTGCACTGAGAGCATGGGGATGAGAGATCCCTTTACCAGTCACCACAACCCTGAACAGAGTCCATCTTCTCCAACACTCTCCTCTCTGTTCTGTGGCTCCCTTGTGACCCTCCAGAATCCATGGTCAGGTTGTCTATGCGGGACCAACCTCTCTAACTCTCAACCTCTCCTTTACCAGGTAGAATCAAGGGCATTGGGTTCTCAGTTTGTGAGCCTGTTTCCAAGGTCATAAACCCTGCTGCAGTCTACCATCATCATCCTGTGACTGTGTGTCTCTACCCCACCTTCCACATCTAACATCTACAGCCTGTTCAGTGCCTGTTGCTGAATGCTGGACTTTAGTTTAGCTTTATGTGTGTGTGTGTGATTTTATTTTTATTTTTATTTTTATTTTTTTGTATATGGTACATTTGAAATATTTCATCATTTGGGTAAGTGAAGTCTTGAGCATCTCATCAAAAATATTCCTAAGCTGTCATGTATATATGGGGGTTAGATGTTAAAAAAAAGATGTGTATGTAGAAAAAAATAGAAATTGTACGAATGACTATACACCACCAGAATGGCTTTACGTCCCCCCCCAACAAAAAATATTATAGTACTAATTGCATCATATCATTTGTGTGAGATTTGGCAATAAGTGTACTCTGGCTGTAAACATACACACTACTGTACATTTCTCCTGGGAAAATGGTTCTTGTTCACAATTTTTCAAATGCTTTGCAATGTCCCAGTCAAACTACCTCACCTCACCCTCTTCAGGCCACGATCCCATGTTCAGGTGGAAGATTCTCATTGGTTAACAGCTCTATAAAAGGTGCTTTGTTTGCATGAGATCATTAACTCCCTCAAGTGGGCTTGATGCCGAAATGCGTTGGAGCTTTGTATTTTGAGGTCTAAAATAACCATGCCATTACAATTAAGACATTTTATTTGTTTTAAAAGAGAGTGCCTTGGAGTTTCCTTACGATTTTCCATGTCTACATGTATCCTTATCCAGAGCAACTCCAACAAACTCATTTTGAGTCCAGGAAGCACTCCTGTCCTTGCATTTTTTAAGTGTAAAATGGAGACACTGTGAATCAACCTGCGGTTCATCCTCTTTCAGAGTCCCACAGCTTGTGTGGCATGTGACAAAACCAATCCCACAGCACTTCTTTCCAGAAAGTAATAAATAGATTCAGAGAGGTGAAAGAAGATTGCTCGATGAGTGCCTGATGGGATGTTAAAATCAGGTAGACAAGTCATTTATTATACTATGGAGAATTCACTGGATCGTAGATACAGTGTGTGTTTGCTTTGAGCTCCAAAGCAAAGTGGTTAATGTTGTTTTCAACAAATGCACCTCGGAAAAACACGGTCTTCACTGTCCCTTAGCTCAATCCAAGCTGTCACAGTCTACGAAAGAGTAAATGAGTCATGGGAACTTAAGCAAGAGCAAGTATTGTTAAAGCGATAATCACTGGAAAAGGAACCGTCTCTTGAAAAGGGGGTTTGGAAGGCAGTGATGTGTTTCTTCACAGTCCCACTATATGTAGAGATTAAAAATAAGAATATTATATAAACTCCATACACTTGGTTCAAACAAGTGCATGACTGCAAACCTGCATGACGGAAGAAACAGTTGACAGGACACAGAGAGTTACTGCAGGAATGGAACAAGAAGGTAACAGGATCTTAATCAATGGAGGGAATATGGTGCAACAAAATTATGTCATAATCCTTAAACACGTTCTAAGTTTGAAATGACAAGGACTTGTAATGTAATTGTAATTTCTCATCCTCTATAACCCAGAATGGATTCATAAATGTCAAAATTCTATTTAATTAAACAGTTATTATCGTGATGTTGACAGAACAAATGAGGTGGAATGAACTTCGAGGGCAGTGCAGCCACTGGAAAATCAACAGGGACATGCTACAGAAAACTCTGAATTCATCTTAAAAAAGAAAACAGTTGCAAGAATGATTTTCTTTGATGAAAAAGGAGGACAATTAAGTATACTGGGAATACTTTCTACTGAGTGACTAGCGGAGCACAGCAACGATCAGCAGCAACAAATGATACTGGCTGACTAACACACTGCTGTATCAAACCCAACCTTGTTCTAACTCACCAGATTGTACAACAATGGCTTTCCCCAGAGGTAATGGTGTAGGCCGCTCTCTTCATCACATCATTTATCTTAATTGCCATTGGATTTCATAATAGGGCTGTACAATATATCAGCATCGACACCATTGGATGCGCAATGTCAGGTATCGCAAATGGACTGAAACACCTCACGTCATGTAACGTTTTTCCTCCTTGATGCAAAAGGAAACCTTTCAAAGGTATGACTAATTCGTCTGGCACATAGATTTACCATACATAATTAACATCATTAGATCTGGTAGATTTATGTAAAAAACACAAATGCAACACACACAGGTCTATTAGTTTATTAACAAATGTGTTGTTTTCCACAAAACATGCCTCAGTGTCAGAGCCACATGTTTGAAGCTGAGAGAGGAGAAGATTTGCTCTGTTAAAGCATCCAATGTATGATTTAAAATGTGATCTATATATAAATAAATGCATCTAGTGAAATTTACCATATTTTTCTATCACAATATATATCGCAGAAGAAAAAAAAAAGATATCACAATTTCTTTTCTTTTTTATAAAGTAGCCTTATTTCATATTGAATTTCAATGGTTTGCCAAATTGATTCAGCCAGACACTGAAAATTATTTCCCATTTTCTATTCATTCCATAACGAGTCTGTTTTGAATCGAGAATCAATTTTGAATCAAACCTCCAAGAATTTGAGTTACATTGAATCATGACTTTCGCAGAGATTCACTCCCCGACATGAACATATACGGAGATTCACACTCAGCGATACTTCAGGTACAGTAACTCATGTCATGATCCTCAACCACGACTGCGTGTACTCCAACCTGCTGATCAGAGGAATTAGGATTAAAAAGACGAATGAGCGATGGGCCTCACCCTCTGTCAGTGTCCCATGGAGATGCCCCGAACACTGTACGGATTGAAACATATCAGGGATTATTAATAGACCTGAGAACAAGGTCAAAGAATTGCCGAAGAACACAGAGCAAGTTAAACTTAACTTCCACTTCATCCCCGAGGCTCTGAAAATACTTAGGAGATAGTTGAGGCAGGCTCTGTTGAAAGCTCCCCCGCCGGCACGCAAAGCTTTACTTTTGATGTTAATTCCTTGAAAGCTGTTTCTTTAGCTGGGGATTAGTGCATGAAAAGCCAGACTTACCATGCTCTGGCTAATAAAGATGAAACATCTAACACAGGTACTCGTACATACACTCGCCTGGGAACAGTGCCTATAAAGTTGCCTTAATTATAGGGAACTCACTTTGCTCCAGTAAGTGTAAGAATAGGATGACATTCGTACCTTGAAAATACTGTGGTGATAAATGTTGGATATCCTTTGTATTTTTTTTTTAGACACAAGACGTGAGGTAAAATAATGAGCATGTAGGCACATTACATTTTCAGCTCATGCGATCAAAGCTGCCTGCATTCTCTGCCTTCCCAGTTCCTTACCATACCATAAAAGACTGACAATTATGAAGTGTGTCCATTACAGCTGCTGATTAGCCTCCATGTCTGTTCTGGTTTGAGCGACTGTTGTAGCTAATGATTCTGTGGCAACGTGCATGGAGAACCGACACCACGATTCATCTGCTCGGCCCAAATCTCCATGATTAATAGGTGTTGCACAAGAACATTTGCCTCTTTGAATATTTGAAATGGTTCTCCACATCACTGAGTCCTCCACTTTGACAGTTTAAGAAGTAAATTAATCAATTCAATCACTCCATCCATCCTGCTTTCAAGTGCAATGAATGGCTTCTCTTTCATCACTTACCTGGCCATTTTCCAATAACTAACACCAGGATGATTAATTCCACTGACTTTAATTTGCTAAATAATAAGCATGATTGAACATCACAGTGCACGTATTGACAGGTAGACAATATCAGCTAATTACCTCAATAAGCTTTACAACCTGCACCGTATATTAAATATACCAACGCAATATACGTTAAGCTAGATTCAAATCGTATTAGCACAATTGATCTTAATAGAAAGTCATTATTTGAAGGACCACACTCTTCTTCTACGACAAATCTGGCTCTGCTTGTTGATTCTGTGATCGCCCTTGCCATTTGCGTCCTGTGAAAGCCTCCTTTACGAGGCATATTTTGTTTATGGATAGATCTGTGACCCTGTTCGCTCTGAAGGGAAATGCATTATGCTGTCGTTACGGTTGTCAACTTGCATCCAGTTATTTCATAAAGCAGGAGGGAACAATCATTTAAAGCCTATGTAAGAGACGGGGTACATTTTATGGCTGGAAAACACACTTGTCTACAGCTAAAGAAAACATCTTCAAAAGACTCCAAGGGAAATTGTTCACTGAAATATGTAGTGAATTTTAAAACTGTTAATTAAACCAATAATTTCTTTGGTTCGTAAATTGCCTTACTGGCAATCGGAGTAGACTTTCATAGCCAGGTTCTAATTACTGATAGTCGGCAATAGTGTCGTTGCATAATTGTCCCAACTTTGTCTATCCTTCACATTGCATTGGCATTTTACATTTTATGTTTCTGAATGCTCAGGCACCATGAAGAAAAGGTGATTTGCCTGTATATAGATGATATTACAGTCCATTTCCACAGGGCTTAATAGGAAAGCATAAATTGCCACCCCTCTGTCACAACAAATGTGCTCTTTGGTGCAAATTCACCATGGAAGTCAGGTACATTTAGTTGGTTCACTTACTGTAGCGCCCAAAGTCAAATTTAAGATTGAACGATGCCACTCCTTTACGCAGAACCAAGCCTGTATCAGTCATTTAAAATCTTAATAATAATAATAATAATAATAATAAATAATACATTTTATCTATAGTGCGCTTTTCAAGATTCTCAAAGACGCTTTACAGGTAAAAAGAGGAAAAAAAACAACAAGTTAAAAACAGGTATGAAGCACAAATTTAACATGAACAAAAACAGCTCAAATAACAATTTACAAAATCACATCACAGGTCATGCTGTATCACACACAGTAGTCAAACATTAAATGCTAATCTGAAAAGATGAGTTTTGAGTAATGACATGAATGAGGAAAGGTCCGTGCAGTCTCTTATAAAATCCTAACACAATAATCATCTTCAACCCTTACTGTATCATATTATGAGTATGACACATAAACAGTATGGTCATACATAAAAAAAAAACATGCATATAGTGGGTAGAATGGAGACAGAAATGAAAAAATGAAAAAATCTGCAAACAGTGCACTGTGTTTATTTTACAGAGTCTGGAGGGTGAAGGCTTGTATTTTCTTTGACGCCTCTGGAATTGGAGCAAAATGTTAGCCTTTATGAAGGCATCCATCCCTAAACACAGACATGAGCAAACCACACTGAAATAAAAAAAAAAATAAAAAAATGTGAAGAGCTGCAAATTTAATGCCTAAGCTTCTCTCTCTCTCCCTCAGTCTCAACTCACCTGTGCACCTGAGCTCCATCCACTTTCAAGTTCCTGCAGAGCACACACTCCGACTCTGCCCTCCATTCTCTGCAAGATCGTTCTGCCTGCCAACTTGGTGGCTACAACTCAGTCAACTTTGATTATGAATCTCCAGCGTTTGTTCAGAACTTGTTTAACCCTGTGCCTCCCTTTGTGGAAGGTTCCTCGTCCCCTCAAGTTATTTGTCTGCCAGCTTCACTCTGCTACTCGTCAGTCTGGACTCAACGCTTCCTGCCAGCGGCACTCCTCTGCGGTTAGTCAAGTCAGCTCTGCGCTCTCTGCCACTGTCTGCCTGCCTGCCTGCTATTCTCCTGCCATGCCAACTACTCTAGAAGACTCATCAAGAAGTTCATCACCTCACCCAATTACTTATTATAATAACACTGTTTACAAACTGTTGCTTTGTCAAGAAATTAGCTTTGCATAACAAATAGGATAGTATGATATGCCCTAAGGACTGTCAAGCACCAGTAATACATTTTAACTTTCCCAGAAAACCAGTAAAATGTTTTGCTTCCATTAAAAACTTGCTTTTATACTTTCACTTACAGTAGAATAGACATTATGTAGACTAAAGCGGTTTAATATGTTTTTGGTACACGCATCTATGAATGCGATTGTTCAAGCAAATGAGAAATAAATGTATAGATATTTTTCTAAGCTTTACCCTAAACAAAAATGTTTCTTACATTTCAGTTACTTGGATGCCGAATAGATAAATAGATGGATAAATGGGCCTGCATTATCCACAATGTAGTGTGACATTTATGAACTTCAAAACTGAATGTCTGAAATGAAAGTTCAAAGTACCAAATCTGGCTTTACACTACAAAGTAGTGAACGTACAGCTGACATAATTTTTAGATTCTTGTAATCATCTTATTTTTTTCAGTAGTATAATACTCATTGCTATGAGTTGCATCACATGTGAACTCAGTTGTTATACCCAGACAAAACAAGGCAGAGACTTACATTACTCAGTGATGTCATCAGATAAGTTGGCATGCAGGGGCATTGTGAAAACAGTCGGGATGAACGTAGCTTATATTACGCTGACATGTCATCAGCACAGCACAGAGGTAGCAGAGTTTCCCAATGCATAAAGGTGCCTGGGTGAATTTGGAAGTGTAAAAACTGATAAAGGCTCAATGTGAACTAAGAACACACCTGGTCAAATTCTTTGATCTACCCAGGATTTTCCCTCTGTATGATTAATGTATAATGTTGGTTTTGAAAAATTGAGCAATATAGCACTTTACATTGTATCTAACATGTTTAAAGAGAGCAGCAGCCCCTTAAATATTCAAGTAATAGGCTTTTGACTTAACGTCGACATGGACCAGTCCCACTTGGAAGGTCTAAATGTGCACAGTTATTGACTGTTCACTTCATTTTTTTCCCCTTACTACTGCTTAGATGCTTTTGAAAGAGCATTTTTTTTTACAGAGCATTTAACCTTAAGTTCACCAGAAAATGACCATTTAAAATACCAGCAATATAGCTCTTGCAGTTCCATCCCAGTCATCTCCTGAACAAGTGCAATGAACTGGGTTCATAATAGGGCGGGTTTTCCAGCCATTAGATAATTCAATGAACGGTTCACTTTGTGCTGAGTAGTTGTTGTTTTTTTTTTTGGGGGGGGGGGGGTTCAGCACAAATTCATGAGTGATGCCTGCTTGTGTAACAGTGTGTGCTTTGTCAGGTTCAGTGTGTCTGGAGTGGTGAAGTGAATTAAATCACCTAGCTTAATTAGCCTTGAATTACTGTAAGAGACTTAAATAACCTTAATGGACAAATTGACTGGTGTCCATGAAAAATAACCATCTATTTTATTGGGCAGCACCTAGTGTCACATCATCCATACGCTACCTGTTAAAAAAAAACAAAAAAACTTGGCAACAAATCATTGAGACAAGCTTGCTTTTTATACACATCAAATTAACCCCTCATGCTTTTGGAAATAGAAGATATAAAGACCTTCCTTTTGATGAACTATCTTTTTATTCCCTTCAATCCTTGAATCCTTGGACTCAATAAGCTGTCGGCCTTTTGGACTGTCAAAGAAAAGATGCAAACCCAGAACCTGATATGGACACGAGGCTGGCAAACAGCCACATAACACCGCTTGATAACACCCGATCGAAAAGAAAAGAAAAAGAAAAATTCCCACGCTCTATTCCCTGACAAAGACGTAAGATGTTAAGACTGAAACATATACCTCAACTAATCATTGATTCAGTCATTATTAAAAAAGAAAAGAAAAACAAAAAACATCACATAGATAATTAATTGTAATGGCAGTTTATACTTAAGCATTAACTCATTAAATACGCTTTGTTTTATGTGATAACCGTGCAGTGGCTGCAGTTGATTGAGTACCTTCTCTGTTAATTGCAGCTCTGTTTTTTATGCTGCACGATGGATTGGCTTGTTGAGGAGATGAATGTTTTCTTATCTAACCCACTCCCTGGGCTGTTGTGTTGGGACCAAGTTATTAATAGCATCACTATTGATGAACTGTCAAATGCTCAGCACTTGGCAGACGGACACTTGTACTTGAAAATATGTTTGAGACTGGGGGCCATGTTCCATTTACAGAGATGAGGGATTGTAGTGTATGTGCTATCATACCTGACAGCAACATCAACACTAATTTATAATTAGGACATGTTATTCATTAATGTACGGTGCATGTTGTATAAGATTAATATCCCAAGAAGCACAAAATGCGTCAGATCATGCATTTTCCTCTGTAAAATGAATTTGCTTCAGTGCATCAACGTCTTAATGTTCATCGCTGAATTTGTTTAACAGGAATCACTCCTTTTGCGAAAAGGAAACAACAGAGATGAGGAACAAAAGTGTGCAAACCACCTTCCCACCTGTACCGCTGTTGTCCCTGAAGTGGTGCCCAATCAGTATAAGTGCTTTATATTGATTCAGTCTGTTTCAGCTGTTTTGATTTTCCCTCATTAGGTCAACAGGGAAGGTGAATGTATTAGCTTCATCTTGATAACCCCCATTTATTTTTTTGCTTGTTGATTCAGGTTCATTCTGCACCTGATTGTGCTACTTGAGCGTGTGTCACCAAAAAAGCAAAAAAAAAAAACAACAACAACAAAAGAGCAAGAAATTGCTTCAGTCTCTCAAAGTGTGACATTTACATGCGCACTTGATGCACAAGGTTTATGAGTCGCACTCATCCACCTTTGATATTCAGACTTAAGTCACTAAATGCCGTAAAGACGAAACGAAAGAAGAGTGAGTAATCTGGAATGAGGGCTGTTACGAAGAAGTTGAATTATAATCTCATCAAGAGTCTTTGGATAATCCTCTAAATGTCAGTTCAAGAGAAATCGAACACTTGTAACTTTTTCAAATGTATACTGAGGAAAGAGTCTTTTTTTTATTGCAAACTTCAGATATTTAATAGCTGCTGCATATTTTCAAACGTCTACATTTCCATTCCATACATAGCTATATTTCACTAAAATGTATATAAATGCTAATACAACATCTAATATACATGGATATAAATATCATAGCAGCTGGCTCAGTGTTCGTACATGCACCTTAAAGTCATGTCAACTTGCCTCATGTACTGTAATTGCCATATAGTTTTTTTTTTTGGCAAATGGGTTAAGCCCAAATCCATAATATGCAGTAAACTATATTCAGGTATTTAATATATTATTAAATGTTGTATATAATAGGTATATAATATGTTAATATGAAATGGTTAAGCACTGTTTAAAATATTATCCTCACCTAGAATCTCATCCGCATAGGGTTTCAGACCATGAGCAGGAAAATCTTTATTTTGAATATTAATTTGCATTAGCAGGGTCTGCTGGGAACACATTTACAGTCAGGATGTCAAACACTGCCTACATTTTGTGCACACATAACCGTACTCATCTACATATTTGTTTTTTTATAATTGAAAAACCTAATATATTTATCACTGATCTGACTCAAATTAAAAAAAAATTTAAAAAAATCCTATCCATATCCTGTCTGGGGATAAAGATCAATAATCAAAACTGTCCTGATATCCTCTGCATCCCCAAACTGCTCCATTTCTTCTTGCTCCAGGGAATGACTGCTGTGTGGCATCTAGCTGAGAGGGTCATTGCTTGCCAGTTGCTCTCCACTGAGCAGTCGCCTAATGCCCAAGCAAAGAGGAGGGCAGGGAGGATTGCCTTGAACACTACCCACCCAGGCAATCAGCTGCTGAAGGATTTGTGGGAGGTGGAATTTGTCCGTCTTCGCTGACTCTACTTTTGCAGTCTCTTCTCAATACCTGTCCGCCTACTCAGGATCTCTCAACTGACTGCCTCCATAAAGGCGCTACATGCTGAATGATCCTCTCTGTTTATCCACTGGCGTTAGTTGTAATATCACATTTTACTTTACAGCATAATCACCAGACAGAACAGCTTTTCTGGTGACTGTTTGCATGTGTTTGTACTGAGCTATATGATGAATAAAACAACAAAATCTTTGTTTTAGCATTCACTAGAAGTTCATGTACTTTATAACAAGAGGAAGAGGAGTTTTGTATTTTATCCACCAACATTTCAAAACTAAAGTCCTGCTGAAACTGACAATGAAAAGACTCCCAGAGCAGCAGTTTGGCCCAGCAGTAAGGGCACCAAGTGATGAAGAAAAGGCTGCCGTTTTGATTTCTGGTAGCAGCAACCTGTAGGTCGGCGATGCTGGGAACTAGAGGGTGAGTGATGTTACAGCTACAGTACACAGAACTTCTATGGAGTCCTTATGAATATGAGACAAACCGCTCCAGCAGTGCTACAGTGGAGGCAATCCTGCTCTGTGAACTTGAAACTGAAACACGTTTGATATAGGCTACATGTGGATAGGATATTCCTATTATCCAGAATAGATTAAAAAATGTAAAATTCATGTTGGTCTACACCTGAAAAAATTTACTTGTATGGCAATAAGTCAGGAAAATGTGCTAATTTTTTAGTACAAATTAATTTGCAAATTAAATTGCAAAGACTTTTAATTAATTTATATGTTACAGGTTTCACCTGGGGCATTGAACATTTATAAATGTAGATATTAATCCATTTTGGCATGTTTAGACATTGATAGATTTAATCTAATTATAATTGGTTGGATGTAACTGCTCCAAATAGAGAATGGGGAGAGCTTCGGGATAGTTAAGTTACACTGAATGGTATGCCTTGTCCATATTAACTATCCGGTGTTTAAATATTTAAACGCCACAGATTTTAATGACTAATATGGAAAGTTATGCAGAAATGCCAAATGCCCAAGGACATTTTAGTTTTGACAAGTTCTATCTAATCATTTTCTTCAAGCCTTTGACTCACTATGTTGAAAAATGGCAACGTGTTTTGACATGGACACAAACAAGAACTGACACAAAAATAGTCATTCTGGCATGCACCTACAAAAAGTATATTCCATCTTGTTTTTTGTTTTTTTTCCTAAGATGTCTGAGTGTTGTTGTTGAACTGCTGTTAATTGAATAATAATACTCATTATTGTGTTAATATTAATATGTTGTAGCCCAAACAACATTGAATAGAAACAAAAGAACATAAAACAAAAAATTGTTTGCAACAAATTTGCATCAGTATTATTTCCTGAAGTGAGCATTATGCATCAAATCATCTTAACCTTAATCGACCAACCTTGATGAATAGTTCATGAACATTTATGAAACATTAACATTAAACATAGAACAAAAAAATACAACATTGAGATGAACAATACTTGGTTTTCAGCAGCCAGAGAGGAATGAATTGTCATGCACAAAAACCAGTTTGTTATTTATGCTTGTGTTATATTTATGTCTACGGTTGAGAAATGTTTGCTATTTTCTCCCAATGAAAATACTGTTTTAGACTGATAAAAAAAAAAAAACTCTGATTAATATCCATAGTCCATTAGAGAAAGATTAGGCAGATGCTGACCTCTACAGGTATGAGTCTGACTTGCATTCTTGACAGACAGCTCTCGGGCACATCCAGAGGCTTTTATCAAAACCAAACCCTGAAATCCACTGCCATTATTAACAACTCACAAACAAATCTTACTAAGCAATGTTTGCAGCCATGGATGCCTGCGTGTGTACTCTACAGATGTTTCAAGATAGGATGACTGTATCGTTAAATTGAGCAAAGCGACGAACACGAGGCGCTGGAAGAAATGCAGTCTTGCTGAGGCAGTGATAGATAATGAAATGTCTCACTGGAGCCAAAATGTAGTGGCAGAGCAACAGGGAGGCAGACAGCTGAACCAAATAACGGGGCTATCAGCCTCTACTGACAAACAGCCACAAGCCTGGCTGAACTGGGGGGGAAAAAAAATAGAGCAGTGGAGAAGACATGGTGGCAATTGAGCACAAAGTGGAGATGACAGCCTTCAGGACACAAGTGATAGCAATTGGGGGTAGACTGAGGAGAAGACATGCTAGTGCAACAAGGATTAATGGTGACTGGCACATGTGCTAAAGACAGAGGTCTCATTCACAAGGTCCTCTCAGGCCACCACTTGCTGCCTGAACTGGGGAGTATATAATGATGTCTCACTGCACAGAGTTTTAAACCTTACTTATTTAGGGAAAGTCGACAGAGTTGACTCGTACTTTTCACCGCCACCATAAGAATGCCTGCTTTGCAATTAGAGCCACATGCATCATTTTGGTTGTATACCTTAGAGGATCAGGGGGGGCCTTTAATTTTCCCAGTGTAAAATGAACACTAACAGTGCTCATGCAAACCAAATCAAACCACCGTATTGAACAAAGAGTTGTAATTAGGGCAAGATAATTCACTCCCCCCCCCCACCGACACACAGACAAACACACAGAAACAATGACGCAGGTGATCCGATGAGGAAGCCAATTATTTCACGACATTTATTACAGTATGTACACCTCTGAAAAAATACAGAGGTCCGTACCTCAGTGACCTCAATGGTGGGTACGGCTATGCCTACATGAGTGATTCAATATGAATACTACCCAGGACAATTAATAACCTTTAGTGAACTGCATTTGACAGGAAATACTGCTGCAGCACACTGACATTTTGATTTTCAAATGTTAACATTTATCAGCTTAGATAACAGGATCAAAAAAACAACATGTTATATAAAATTATACAGTAGACTTTTACAAAGTTGTATGGTTGGGAATAAAAAGGCCTCAGCAGCAATAAGATATAAAGTACACACAGCACAGTTTACAGTCCACTCATTTTTGTACTGTGGCAGCCTGCCACAATATCAACATTGCCTACCACATATTAATTTTCTATCCTGGGAGCTGTGCACCCCCCCTTGTGTGCTTGTTAAAAAGTATATATATATACACACTACATTTTATATATTTTATATATATATATATATATATATATATATATATATATATATACTGTATTTTTTTTCATTTTGCAATATATATTGCAGGAAAAAAGATAATTTTGTCAGTTTTTTTCATTCACTTTCACTTGTCCTACTCTTTAGAGAAACACAGAAAGATCTATCACATCTTCCATGTAAATGTACTGTTTGTTGTGCAACCTCTACTTTTTAAAGTAAGCCAGCTTGTATTATTTTAAGCTTGTTGGTGCGACTTCATTCATTTGGATTGTTTCAAACGGTGATATCCTTAACAACAAGTCTCCTTCACACGACGCTCACCTGCTGTTGTGAGAACAGAAACTCAGATTTTTAAAAAAAAAAGAGAATTTGCGTTTTTTTTTAGCAACTTCATTTAAAATCCTGCTGATGAAGAACGTTAACAGAACAGACAGTGGTAGAGAAACAGAGGGGCAAACTTTTGTGTGTGCAGTTAGAGACCATATGTGTGGGTGGGGAGAAATGAACGCTGAAGGGAAAAGCAAGGTGAGCAAATTAAAGCAGTTTGTGACTAAACACTAAAATAAAGCTGAGAATTAAGTGAAATGTTGAAATAAGAAATAACCTACATCCACTCTACAGTAAATTATAATAATAATGCTCACTAAAAAAAGTTTCCAAGTAAAGTAGATCATTAATTGTAAGTAGTTGAAGCTGACAAAACTGTATTTAGCTCTAAAAAATGTGTATTAGCAGCACAGGAAAGAGGCAAAATAATATATTGATTAATTCTGCAGAATCAATACTGACCTTATTAAACATAACAGTTTCTTCTTCAGCATCATTATTACTTTGCGTGTTTCTCAGAATTATTCTGTCAATGCAGGTCACCTAGTAAGACTTGATTTTAATTGTACAACAAGCTCAAAGTGGTACAGGTAGGTCTTGGCTGCACTGACTGCGTGGGTGTATTCCAGTATGGCTCCAGTACACCACCTATTTCGTTTCATGTAGATGCAGCATCTCAAAGTGCTAAATGCTTTAAGTAGTAGCAACACTAATGGACATCATTGCGTGCTGAAAACACATCAACCGTAAGTGTTTTCCAGCAGAAATGATGCCTGACATTCCAGCTAAAGTAAAATGAAGATCAGAGGGTCTGGTGATTCATAAATGCCCTCAGCCAGTCATAACACCGGTCTCATCACTCTGAAACAGCTGTGGAGTGCGCAGTGATAAATGGCAACAATAGCTCAACAAATAAAGAATCTGCTTTTCCAGGAAATCATATTGTTGTGCGGATGGTGCAGAGCAGCATGATGTGAACACACAGCACTACAAATCTGCAGCCAGAGCCTGAGAGTGTTTAATTATATGACTTTCTCTACTAGGGATGTCAAATTTCTTCAAATCCTTGACTTGATTTTTTCATTTTAAGATCAACATTTATTGAATTTTCAATATTTTCAGCAGTGACATTTTTGTCATTGTTGTTCTAATTCTTCTTTTAAAAAGATTTCATTATAAGTGTGATAAAACGGCCATTCTTCAGGATGATTTTTCACACTAAGACCATATGCTAAAATAATGTATCGAAATGGTGATAATATTTCACCTGTCAAATGGTGTGAAATACTTCAAAAACAAAAAACAGGAGTCCCTAGATGGCAGAAGGGTATTTTACAACAGTCGCTTCAGTTTCTTCATCTGCAAAAGCCCACCAGGATTAGAATTTCTAATCAGCTTGCTGCACGGTTGTGTGTGCAGCAGACACACATGTGGCATATGCTGTTTTTGTTTTTTTTCCAGACACGAGCCAAACACACACAATTAGACAATGGTGAAGAGGAAAAAAAAATCCTGTCAGAATTACGGACCCTGCTTTTGTTTTGGAATGACTGTTTTATTGCGACACATTTGTTTGCCATGTCCGACAAAATGATCAGATCAGTAGCAGACTGACAGGTCACCACGAACAGACATGATTCTGAGACAAAATGCTAAATGCAAAATGTAAGACTAAAAATACCAAAGACTCAATTTGTGCTGCCTCATTTGACTGAACCTCCCACCTGTTCAGGCTTTGTCTCCCACCTGTACACTATGGGCTCTGCACCAGGCTCAGAAATACCACACAGCTTGCCAAAATGTCAAATTCAGAAAAATACAAAATGATCGGAAAATCATCAGAGTTCAACGTTTTTCTTAAGTCAATTTTTACTTGTCCCTATACTTTCTTTTTGATATTTTAGCGGTGATCAAACTCCAATAAAGATTTGAGTCAACTGTCACATTCAATAAAACTGCAAAATACTTAGTTGAAGTTTTGCATCCTTTAATTCCATCATCGGCTCCAGAAAAAAAAAAAATATATATATATATTTTTAGCACTTTGCAGATCAAGTAATTGAGTTGCTAGATTTACTAGCCCCGCATGGAATTTTACTTGCCCAGAGAAATTGGCCAATTCCTAATGTTGAGTTATGAGTGTTTGTGGCTCAGTTTTAAGAGCCAATGCAGCTCTCGCCTTCAGTTACCTGTCATAAAATGTATGTCTATAAGTTCCACGCAGTGAGAAATAACCTCTTCTTTCTTTTTTTTCTGAATGAAAGATAGGCATCACAAATGTCAGATTAATTTTGAAACAACAAAAACTTATTTTGGTACTTTGTCAAGCTACTGACTTATTTTGTTAAGTAATTCTGGCTCATATTTATGTATTTTAGTGTATTCCAAATGTTGCACATTTCATCTTCTTATTTACTTTTTGTCTCATTGTGAGTCAGAAGCGTACTGCATTCACTTGAGAAAAAACAATTGCTCAGTTTTTTCTGAATTATTGAAAACAGAGCTTTTTTTTTTTCTCAAGTGAATGCAATATGCTTCCGTATGAGTCTGTTTTTGTTTTGCAGTATATTTAATGCAAAGCTTGTCTGCGAACTTCAACATGAACTGTTCCCCTCATGAAATTTTAAGATAGGGTTCTTGCACAGTTTTAAGATAGGATATCAGCGTGCTGTTCTGTGGTATATGAATATAGCATTTTTATCACAGCCTGCAGAATGAAATTTTCTTTTAAGCCCACAGATGTTTTTCCTTTTATCACCAGGTCGAACTGATTCATTGATGGAAACAAATGTCGAAACACATTGTTTTGCTATTGTTTTAGATTATTTTTCCAAGGCCTTGGCTAAAAAGACCAAAAGAGAATACAAGGTTTCCTTTGTTTGTTTGTTTCTTATATTCGTCAGGATGTGGAGTGTCACATCTCAAATATTAGTTATAGGTCTTCTGAGTACCCATGTAACAGCATGCACTTTGGAGAATCTGTATGATTATGATCATATAGTGCCATAACCCATATGCTTGCCATTACAGTAAGGAAGAAACTTTTTGACTTGGCAAGTGCAGCTGTACTTTTCTAGTGAGAAAATTGTGTTTTGAGATTTGAAATGAAATATCCAGTATTTCAGTTACAATCTATTGCTAGTATGTGAAAAATAACCACCATTTTCATTTTCATTTACAGCACAGTGCACCTGTGCTCTGCCTGTATCAGAGTTTAAAACACATATATGTGCGGATTATTCCCCTTTTTGCTGAGGATGCCCTGGAACCTCCTCCCTCGACCCAACTTTGAGAAGCGCTGGGCTGAACTACCTCCTCCCACCATAGAGAGTGAGGAGTCTAATAATGAGGTTTAAGATGATTAAAGAGATTAAATGATAAACTTGTGTGTTTGATAAATTAGTACATTTATTGACTAAAATACTTTAGTAAAACACTGAGATCAAGACTTCTCGAGTTGTATTCAGGCTGAAATTAAGTCTCTGTTGATCAATATAGTAAAACAACTTTAGTCTGACCTATTCTTTAAATCTATATTCAACATAAAAAACATATTATCTGAATGAAATGTACTTAAATAATGTATATGTGACACAAAAAGGTAATTTAATTCCGTGGCTTATGAAAAATAGATGCTTGCTTTGCTGTCCAAGCTAACCCTGTCATCAGTTTACTTTGAAGCACGGCAATGAATGAGTCAAAGTCACTTCAGAGACACTGAAAGCTATGGAGATGAAGGGATGATAATGCTCATAAAAAAAGACTTAACTTACTTATGCTTGGTTAACAGTTCCAGGTGACTGATTGTCTGACATTAGGAGTGCACTTACTGTAGCAGCAGGCTGACATAATCACAGGTGTAGGATCAAAGAGGATGAGAGGAGCGATCAAAGGGGCCAAAAAAAAGGTTGCTAAATTAAAATGTAAATGAAATTTTGAAATGCGAGTTGAATTAAAATGCTTATGCAGACATTTAAGAAAGCATGGAGAATTATGGACATGTTTCAAATACACTAAGCCTGAAGACTGAACACTCCACAGCCAAGTTCAAAACAAACGCTTTCAAAGACTCACACATCGAGGGGCAACCTTCTCACTGTGTGGGAAGGCCTCAGATTGGCTCTCAGTTGCCTCGCTAAAAACTAGTGCAATCTGATGGTCGGTTTATCAATATGCAGGTCAAGCAATCAATGGACTGAGTTGAATTTCAGGCTCAGTTTTTGTTTGTTCATGGTGCTACTATATATTACGTTTTATTTTGACATGCTTCAAATATGCTGTCCAGTCAAAGAGGGTAGACTTTATACTTCTGAGTATCATAGAGTACAGTAAAGTATATTTTTCATAGACTGCAATGGTTTTAGCGGTATGCACTTTGTTCACTGGCATGACTGGCATGACTGGCATGACGCATTATTATCTCGTGGCCACGAGTTAGTAAAAAAAAAATAATGCGTGGCCACATGATACTAACATGTGGCCACGCATTATTTATTTTTTTCCCAATGTCACCAGAGGGGCTCCGTAGGATGATGAATAAAAGTTTCAAAAAGATTTATAGGCAAGCCCAGAGGCTGATAAACAAGGATGAATTACTAGACTGCTCTTCTATAAAGAGAAATGTGACCAAGGGCAACGAATGGTGCATATGTGTTGGTGTAATGTGGATTAAAGTTATATTTTTTTTTTTTGCAGAATATCTCCAAGTTCTTAATGCCTTTCAATATATTTTTTTAAAGAGGTGGCCCGTGGAATGGGGGCGAGGTGATTAGATTTTGAGGCAAATCCAGATCAGGGTGCTGTTCCAGAAAACCTTTCAGAGCCTTGGTGAAGGTTTACTTTCTCTTACTGGATCTGTGCATTTCTTAGATGTCAAAATGTTTTCAAAGAAGAAGCTCTGTTGCTACTTTTACTCTAAGGCCATGTACACCGACACAGTTGTTCTCGATGGCTGATCAGATCTCTGCTCTTGCTGAACGTGGGTGGAGTTACTTGAGGTCACAGGACTGCATACACAAAGAACAAGATGGGATTTGTCTGGCACATACAGATGCAACAACACTAACATGGGAGTGAGGGAAATGAGAATCAAGCTGTGTCTGTTCCAAGCACAGTTCTGATAAATTCTTTAATATGTATGAGTTTGTCAAGGCAATGCAGAATCTTTAAGCTGAAGGCTGAAGGTTGTTTTTTTGGGGGGGGGGTTTCAACTTATTTTTAAAGCAAAATAGTCCTGAATTTTCTTGGTTTCAGTTTTGCTATTTTTTTTATTTTGTTTTTATGATTGTAAATTAAATATCATATCTTTGAGTTGGGGGATGTTAGTTGAACAGACCAGAATTAACACATTGCCCTAGGGTCTGAGAGAATGTGATGGAATTTATAGTATTTTCTGACATTTAATTCACTGAATGACTAAGCCATTAATTATGCATTAAGTGAATTATTGGTTGTTGCAACTGCAGCTGAATCCAAATGACAGGCATCCAAAGACGAAATCAAGGTTACATTCAGTGGACTGAAATACGGTTGCATAGGTAGCATGGTAAGAGATTGTACATCATTAACTTTGATTTAAAGGCCATCTGACACCTCGCAGTATTATTCAGATGCATATTGCATTCCATGTAGCTGAAAGGACAATACAGTAAAAAAAACTGGAACATAGCATAAGACAGACTACTTGTAAGTATATATAGGCTCTTTTTTACGACAAATTTTGCTCCAATGACATTTACAATGTTCTTGAATCATCCAATGTCACCTTTTCTGTAATGCTGAAGTAAGATTAAGAACAAGAACAATTTAAAGAAGTGAAAATGATTAAATGACGTGTGATTGTGTTTATTAGAACTGCAAAAACCACATCTGAAAGCTCAAAATGTGTAAATCTTTATTATAGGTCAACACAGCAGTTCAAACTCAGTGAAGACCAGTCTCCACTCTTGACCACAATCTGCTTTACCATTCTGCAAAAGTAAAGATCATCGCATAAGAGGCGAAGCTTCTCAAATTGTCCAGCAGTTTGTCCTCTTGGTAAAGAAAACTACACCACACACCCTGAACAGTCACTCTAGCTGTGCATGGTGTTAGTGTATTCTGCACAGAGACATCTGTTGGTTGGTGGGGTAATTGTTTAGTCTCACCATATCCGGCAGTGACCTGAATTGCTCCATAATCTCTGGATCTGAATTTTAAAAGTCACTTTCTTCCTCAGGCAGAAATGTCCTCGTCTGTTGTTGATGTGTGCAGGGTCCCTTTAATTTGATGGCTTCTTAGCATACAGTATTTGGACAAAGTAAGGTCAGAGTGGATGGTGGGAGTAAATGCAGACATCATGACTTTTTCAGAATGTGGAAAGAATGTCAGTGCCAGTCATAAATGTTAGGAAACCATTTTAATAGCACATCTATTCTGCAGTTACATATATTAACAAAATATTTAATTGAGGGTCATAGAAGTCTTACTTTTAGTCATCTAGAAATAAAATTCTTAACAGACAATTAATTAATTATTATCAATTAATTATGCTCTCTTCCAGTTATAAATCAAGTGTGAAGGTGTTAATATTATTTGATTGTTAATATATGGACTTGTCAAAGCAGCTGTTTCGATTTTGACAGGGGACCTTTGTTGTATTTTTCACTTCCTTCTTTCCTGTCTCTCCACTGTTGCTATCTAATAAAGAAATATATATACCGTATATATATATATATTTAGAGAGAGAGAGGGAGAGAGAGAGTCCATGAATAATATGGACTTTTGTCCACGTTCTTGCAATCATTTTCAATAGTGTAAATGGTCAAACAATCCATGGAAAATGAATTCAAGAGCTATTACTAAATGACGAAAGTAGCTAAAAATGACAACACATCATGTTGGAGCGACAACAACCAACCAAAACTTGTAATGATCAGTTTTTTGGGGAAATAAAGACTGAGAAAATTGCTCCTTTCACTGGCTCTGCCTTTGACTTCCCTGTGGCTGTCGGTTGGCCCAGAATAGAATTTAGTGTTGATGATTTCAGAGGCTTTGTGAGCAAGCTATGTGTCAGGAGGTCCCCAGGTAGCTGTCCCTCTTTCCTCTGACATGCATGTCAAGCTTCAACAAATAGGCTGGACCTATGTTTAATTATTGCAGGCGATGACCCCATGAATAGCCATGTGCATATGCATGGCGACCAGGGAGAAGGGTAAAGAATCTATGGAGCTACTTTGTTGAGAGAATATAGTTAAATGTAAGTTATACCTGTGAAAATAATATTGACATGATGATAAATATTAAATACTGGCTCCATAACAATTTCTGCAAAAATCAAATGAATTTATATCTCCTATCGTATAGGTTTTTTGTTTGTTTGTTTGTTTGTTTTTTAATTCACTGATGTTCCTGCACTCTAATGGAAAAGAGAACAACATTTTTGTGGCCCAACAAAAACTTTAATAATAAACACAGTCAACTATTTGCATGAGTTAATATCCAAATGGATTTTTACAGACTACTGAATTGCTTAATTTATTTATGAAAATCTATGTTTACAAATGGGATACCCAAATTGGACTCCAAATACAATTATCTGTTAATGTTATTTGTTCTATTGAGTGCATCTGATGAACGCAAACCGTCTTTTCTTTCTGACCAACCTCCATACTCCCACACCAGGGCAGACTGTCAAAAAGAGAAAAAAAAAACCTGTTTGTAACAATTCTAATATTATTTCATGCCTCTGATTAACACTCCTTATCCATGTGTGTACCAAATATAACAGGAACAAACACATTGCCTTTGTATATGGCAAAACCAAAAAGAGAATTGATGTCACAATTTCCCTCCTAACCATAACAGTCAATTATGTGAGAGGTCCCTGCTGCCAGTTTGCTGTTGGCTCTTCATACCAGGTGGTGCAGAGCATCTGTAATGTTCCACAAGACGTTAAAAAAGAATTCTAAATAATTAGTTGCACTCAGAAGATGTTACATAGAGGACAATTTTTCCATTTAAGGAGAAAGCACGACACTGTTTCCAGCTAAAACCGCTTAAGTGTTAAAAGCTGCAGAATATAGGCTAACCTATTCTAATCCCACAGTTTAAAGCTGGAAAGTAGTTACAGACAAAGGGTTTGATATTCTGCTTTTGCCCTTGAGTGAGAGGAAGATGGAAAGTGAGTATGTGTGTGTGTGTGTGCAAAAGAGACAGGGAGAGTGACAGAGAGATAATCTCTTTTGTATTTTTGATCCCTAAATGTGGTGGTTGTGTCCCCTTATCCCAGCTACTTAGTTTCTGCAGTGCGTAAGTGATGCCATGCACTTAGGCTGTGAAAAGCAGGTCAGTATGACCACTGAGAGAAAACCACATGTGCATCACATGGATAGCTCTGGGATTATTCCTCACAAAATGTCTTAATTCCTCTGTTCACTAATGATCCAGGGAAAATGCCCTCTAATCTCCATTCCATTAATTAAAAAGAGCATGAGCCCATGAAAAACCTCACCATCTGCTGCAGTTTCATTCCTTCAGACAGATTGTGTTTTCAGTGTTTAACCAAGGGAACTGGGTTTTTCAGAGCAAACGAGTGGTGCATTGAAGTGGATGGTAAACAGATACAACCTTATCTATTTCAGATCCAATACACTAAGATATGCTCCAAGAATCTGCTTTAAACAGGAGTAATGCCTGCCAGGATACTGTAATGATGGAATTCAAGCTGTTTGAGGACAGTTTAGGAATTTACAGACTTTAGACACATTCTATAGAGTCACTATAATATTCCTTTTTAGACACGTAGGCCTACACTGTTGTTTTATAACCGTTTAATTAATATACAGACTTCCCTTAATTCATGAAAATGTGTAATCAGGTCCTGTATTCTTCTATAAGTTTCCTGTGATTACTTTTTCATTGGATAGGAATTCATGGTTTGAGTTCAGTCTTCCTCTTCTCTTTTTTTCTTTGATTTAATAAAGGTTTATCTGCAATTCTAACTTCCTCGGATGCCATACATAAAAAGTAATGGATTTTCTCATTGATTTCCTTCCCCTGTTGTAGTTTGCTATTAGAATGAATGTATTGAAAAGTTTCTAAAACAATATTTATTTTCACAATCTGTAGATGGACAATTATATTTTTTTTTCCTCCTCCATCCTTTGGAGCAATAATAATAATAATGTTCTAATAAGTAAATAATTTTAATAATATTAGCTTGATTAAGAATTAGAAATCTACAACTGGACCGATTTTATAAGTTAGAGTGAATAAGCTGAAGCACGGTCTCTACTGTCAGTTCAAAATGATAAAATGCTGTAATAAGTAACTGAATCACGCACGTTTGACTTGCGGTCAAAGCCCAGCGACTGTGACATGAATTTGATCGGGCTAGTATAGGCAGGGAAGATTATCCGAGCAGATGTCGTTTCCCCCCCACACTGGAACAGTAGGGCCAATAATAAACACAAGCACACACACAAAACGCACACTAATCTGAGACAGGGTTTAGTGTGCGTTTTGTGTGTGTGCCCTTGCACATCCCTTTCTCTCTCCTCTCTTTTCTCTCGGGCAGACAGTCGCTGTCAGTCCCACCAAACGTAATGTTTTTCCAGGTTGTATTATTTTGCACTATTCTGCCTTAACCATATTGCATGAGCGCACTCCAGATAGTTCTTGATGTAAGTTGCGATGGACACACAAGGGGCGAAGAAGAGACTGTGTGGGAAATGGCATGCAGTGTGCCGGTTTGCGTTGTTCACATGTTTCTTGGATGCGGTCTCTGGACAGATTCGCTACTCCATCCCTGAAGAGTTGGAGCATGGAGCTTTTGTCGGCAACATTGCAGAGGA
Source organism: Chaunax sp. Z400 (assembly GCA_037577475.1). Classification (NCBI taxonomy): domain Eukaryota; kingdom Metazoa; phylum Chordata; class Actinopteri; order Lophiiformes; family Chaunacidae; genus Chaunax; species Chaunax sp. Z400. The sequence goes on along the minus strand of CM075201.1, from coordinate 7,882,337 downwards.
TCTAGGCTTGGATTTGGACAAGCTCTCTGCGCGCAGATTCCGTATCGTCTCAGGTGCCAAGAGGCAATACGTGGAGGTCAATTTAGAAAATGGGGTTTTATTTGTCAACGAAAGAATTGATCGTGAAGAACTATGCGAACAGAGTTTGTCCTGTTCTTTTCACTTGCAAGTGGTCATAGAAAACCCCCTGGAGCTGTACAGGGTGGAGATGGAAATTCTAGACGTGAATGATAACTCTCCTAGTTTCCCGTGGACAGAGTTTAATCTGGACATATCGGAATCCGCTGCGCCAGGATCCCGTTTCCCACTTGAGAGCGCGCAGGACTTGGACGTCGGATCCAACTCGCTCCGTACCTATTTGCTGAGTGTCAATGAGCATTTCCTTTTGGATATACAGACGCGTAGTGATGGCAGCAAATTTGCAGAACTAGTCCTTCAAAGCCCACTTGACAGAGAGCAGCAAAGTACACATCAAATGGTCCTAACAGCGGTGGATGGAGGCGCGCCGGAGAGATCCGGCACTGCGCAAATTGATATCACCGTTTTAGATGCAAATGACAACGCGCCTGTGTTTGACCAGTCCTTTTACAGAGTGAGGCTTCCTGAAAACGCGCCAAAAGGCACTGTTGTCATTAAACTCAATGCATCCGACTTAGATGAAGGTCCAAATGCTGATATTACCTATTCATTCAGTGGCCACGCTCCCATCAAAGTGCGCCAGCTTTTCAGTGTAGACTCGCGCACAGGGGAGATCAAAGTCAAAGGTGTGATAGATTATGAAAATGCCAGGATGCATGAAATTTATGTTCAGGCAAAAGACAAGGGTCCATCCGCTGTGGCAGTTCACTGTAAAGTGTTGGTGAACGTTTTGGATAAAAACGACAACCTCCCAGAGGTGATCCTGACGTCAGTGTCCACACCTGTGCAGGAGGACGCGCCCCCGGGAACGGTGATAGCCGTCATCAGCGTAACGGATAAAGACTCAGGTGAAAACGGAAATGTGGACTGTGAGATCCCCCACCAAGTCCCGTTTCAGCTCCACTCATCCTTTAAGAACTACTACACATTAGTAACGTGTGATTTTCTGGACAGGGAGACAGCATCAGAGTACAACATCACCCTTACCGCTCGAGACATGGGCTCTCCGCCTTTATTCACGAGGAAAACCATTTTGGTCCAAGTGTCAGATGTGAATGATAACGCGCCTCGCTTCAAACAACCTTCATATGCCGTGTATTTAACTGAGAATAACGCGCCTGGAGCTTCCATTTGCTCTGTGACTGCACTGGATCCAGATTCTGGTCAAAATGCATACATCTCCTACTCTATACTGGAAGGTGACATACAGGGGATGCCCGTGTCCACATACGTGTCCATAAATTCAGACAACGGGAACATTTACGCACTGAGATCATTTGACCACGAGCAACTTAAAAACTTTCAGATCACTGTTCGAGCTCATGACGCCGGGTTCCCTCCTCTGAAAACCAATGTTTCAGTGAATATCTTTATTTTGGACCAAAATGACAATGCACCTGTAATCGTGTCACCTGTTTCGCCGAATGGCACGACACCCAGCGAGGCTGTGCCCAGATCAGTTGACGCAGGTCACCTTGTCACCAAAATCAGGGCGGTGGACGCAGACGCAGGTCAGAACTCGCGTCTTCTTTACCAAATGCTCCAAGCAACAGACTCGAGCTTGTTCAGCATTGCTCTGTACACAGGCGAAATCAGGACTATACGACCGTTGGTGGAGAAAGACCCCACGAGGCACAGATTGGTCATACTTGTGAAGGACAATGGTCAGCCGCCCCTCTCGGCCACAGTTTCCATCATTCTGTCAGTGGTTGACAGCCTGCCAGATTCGCAGCCCGATTTGGGTGACCTGTCACTTCGCCCGCATCACAGCTCCAACCTCACCCCGTACTTAATCGTGTCTCTGGGCGCAATCTCCCTCACATTCCTGCTGGTTATCATCGTCCTGGTTGCAGTGCGGAGACTGAAGGGCAGATCGTCCAGCAGAGACTCTAACTTCCCCTCTGTCGGCGGCTCTTGCTGCTGCTGCTGCTCTCGTTCAGAAACATCCACCACCACAAAAGTGTTCAAAAAGTCTAACTTGAATGTTCGGATGGCAACAGGCGCCTCAGGCTGCGCGGAGACGAACAGCAGTGGCGCACATCCTCAGGTCTATTGCTACAAAATGTGTCTGACACCAGAGTCGTCCAAAAGCGACTTCATGTTCCTAAAGCCTTGCAGTCCGGTAATGTCAGTCCAACAAAACAACACCAAGAGCACTGATTACTTGACCTCTGGCTGGAGCGCTCTGGAGAGTCATGAACTGGTCAACAACAGAGCAGCAACCCCAAATGAGGTAATATATATATAATCAAATGTACCATAACACAACAGATGGGTTATGTTCCCATCAGCACACATTAAGAATGTTGTCTTCCTTTTCTTCCACCCATCCATCCATTTTCTTCCGCTTAATGACACAGTTGACTGCAGGAGCACATGTCCCAATGCATTTGGCACACTAGGGGACGCTCTAAGCACGATCTATTACAGCCCCGTTCTCCGTTTGAGTGAAGGGATGTTAAAATGACACATTAAATGGATGCGTGAAGCAAAGCCAGATGAATATCATACATCCTTATATTAAAGTTGCTTCAACCCCAGTCTTAGGGATAAAACAACAATTATTTCAATGCTTAATTCAAATAATATTTTGGAAATGTTGCTTTAAACAACCTACATGTTGAGACAACATACTCTGCAGTCTGACCAAAGTGCCACAGTGTGGCAATTTGTGTGGCAAAATCATTTAAGACATTGCAGTGACATAGGGGGGCACATTTTTATGCACACTTCACTGTCTTGGTCTTGCCTCTGTGTTTGCGCTCAAGTCAACAGGATATCAATTAAGATTAAACCTCACATTAGTCACACAAAAAGAATAGTTGCTAACTAATTTTGCAATTTTTAGTAGATGTGACAACTTCTTCTTCATTATAAACCTAATGTTGTATTAGAGAGCCCATTAAGGCCCATTTGTTAATGTAAGAAACAATGCAGTCCATTTTTAATAGACTGGTAAAAACTTAATTAGTTTTAGAGATGTTGCAGCAAAGTTGACTATGTCAGACTTTCTATGGTATCTCCCATATCTGATATTAAGGCATAAGAACACTGCAATTGGTCTGCTTGAGTTGGTCACAAAGTTTTTCATTATTTATTTTTATTTTTTTTTAATGTTCCAACTATGCAGCTTAAGTATTCAAACAAGGACTGGACCTGGACCAAGAACCAACGCAACTCAGCATACAAGAGGTGAACATATAGTTGAGCCAGTTATAACACAAACACACACACACACACACACACACACATGAACTTATACTTGTGCTGTCTCTTTATCTCTTCAGGTATAGTTCAGCAAATATGGAGGGCACGCTTACTCGTCAACAAAAATATGACGCAGATGGGTTTTCCTGCTCTGTGGCGCCGCAATACTGGACCTGGGGAAACCATATGAATGGTAGGTTGCTGCTCTATAATTTGCACTCATTATTGTAAACATGAAAGAAGATGGGGATGGGGTCCCACGTCCAAGGATTTACTCTGAAATATAAAATGGTAAACTGTAAAGCAGATAATACCAGGCCCCAAAACTGTAGGGGGAGATTTTAATGCACCAACACGGGGATTACTTAAGTCCCTGCAAGAAGCGTACTGCAAATAAGAACATTCATTTAAAGCCACCTTATTCAGATCAAGTGTATCCCATGCCAATATGTGGTCCTTGCAGAAATAATCTTCCACAAACTGTAATTTATGTGCATTTCTACAGACTGCAAGATATCTCTTCAAGAAGGAGCAGTTCCTAACTACTCGTGGGTTCCAAAATACACTCAGCCTCCTTCTGAGCCACCAGACTACCAGCACAATGTGTACATACCTGGCAGCACGTCTGACTACAGCACCCTGAAGCTGGCATCCAGAGGGGAACTGGACGTCTACAACACTTTCTCTACTTTTGGAAAGAAAAAGAGATTTGTCTCACACTATGACCAGGCATTTGACAGAGATGATGGTCTTATAAGCAATATTATCTTTAAATGATTCATTAACTATACTGTATACTCTGTGCATGATTTTTACGCCATTAGCAACTATAAATTGCTTCTCCTGTGCCCTTGGAGGCTGATCAGCCATGTTTCTCTTTTTAAAATCACTCCTTACCTCAAGGACATTTTTGTAAATACTCACATTTAGTAAAAACAAAATAAATAGTTTATTCGGAGTCATATTGGGATCTCCTGGTAGCAGACATGGCTTTTCCATCATAAAGTCACTACACTGACACGAGAGATGGCTTTTCATTCCCAGCAGATCAAATTAATGAGATTTTATCTGTTCAGAGTGGTTCTCAGTGAGGTTGTAGTGAATGTCTAACTTCAAAGGGTTCATGTTGTCATCATCTTACATTCTGTTGGATTAGGGTTGTCAATGAACTAACCAGTTTTATGAAGACGCACATTTTTGTATCACAGGAACAGGTCCACCGATTGCAAAGCAGCATGTCGACTGTGCTCGCAAGAAACTTTTTAAATGATCAGAGTAGAGGTTTCTACCCAAAGCTAATACATTTAAGATATGTTCTGTAAAACAACTGCTTTAGTAAACAGCAAGAGGAAACTATATGGAGATTTTTCTTAAATGGTGTACTATATCATGGTGGGATAATCAAGCTGTGCCACAGCTACAGTTGTTTTTAAGGTTGAGCTTCTATTATCCAATCATTCCTGGTGCATTTAGTTAAGCTAGTTAATAGTTATATACCACAGCTTCATTTAAAACAAAAAGGGGAGTTAATAATTAATGTATTACAGAAATATGGAATAAAATCATGAGTGCAACCATGCATTGTGTCCATCAGCATGTAATAAAACCAGGGTGGAATGTATATTTACTGTACAGAGAACCACAGTTATGGTTACTATGACTACTTTGTATATACAGTACCAGTCCAAAATTTGGACACAGTTTCCCATTCAAGTGGATGGGAAGGTATGTCCAAACTATTGACTGGTACTGTAATTTATATACTGTATTCATTAATATCAATAAATATATTATCAACTCTCTAGTTGTAGTTTTTTAAAGAGCAGTCACACTTTTGTTCCTGATGGATGACATGCTAAACCAGTGTGTTTATGTGAGTATGTTAGTTAGTATGGTTACAGAAACCATCGCTTTGCATGATTCCTGCAATAGAGCTCTTTACAAAATCAGATGTTTTCTGCCCTGATGCTGACACTGAGATTGTCTCCAGGCGGTTCACCAGACCTGTGTGTATGAATCCTATAGAAGAAGAAATTATTGTGTTGTGACTTTTGGCTTTCAGTGTCATTTAAACTTTTCTCTTCACATTCGGGTAAGTAAATCCAGGATTTGTACCACTTTGAAGATAATCCCAACGATCCATCACCTCTAACAGAACTATTGCAGACCATTGGGTTAATCTTAGGTTTGGGCCTGACTGCCTACAAATTAACTGCTTCATGTTCAAAAAGCTGAGTGGCAAGGTCCAGTTTCAGATTTTATTGTCAGCTCTCTGTGGACTAAATCAGAGGAATGACAACTCAGAGGGAAAATGTATAATCTCTGTCATTTTGAGATCACAAAATCAAGATATAATCTTAAAATAACCAGCACCATAAACATCCAGACAGAGACCATACCATAGGTCTAGCTTCTGTGTCAGAATCCAGTCTGTGTTGCTTTATTTCTCATTTTCTCCCTCTTGTCTTTCTAAAAAATTAAATGCTTCCACATCTTAAGCAGGGGAGTCTCCTCTTTTCCTCCACTAGAGGACACCATTCCCTCACCGATATGTCTTCTGAAGAAACTAACCACATTGTACCTAAAGTACAGTACTGTATGTCTATGTATAGTATGCAGGTTCAGCATTTTATGTCTATATTAGTCTAAGATAATATTTTGTTTGCTAACTTCAACTACAAACACAGAAATATGTTATTTGCAATAAATACAAGACTATTAAGTCGATCTTTTCATGTCCTATAGTGGCCAGGACATGAGCTCTAACCTATCCTCTCTCTCCTGCCCTAGACACTGATTTATAGGGCAAGTGGTGGGCTGGACGCATAGCTTTTATAAGTATGCATGTAACCCCCAGTATGGTCGTGACTCCTATAGGCCCTGTTCAATTAACAGCTGAAATGCAAATGGCCCATGGAAATATATGACCTGCAAATGAAGAAAAAAAAATGACATGAAATTAACGTTAAAAGACAAAGGAAATATTAATGAAAACGAGATAAATAGATTACAACCAAGAAAAAAAAATACAGGCCAACAACATTGAATATGAAGAGTATTTTCCAACAAAACATTTGTCCACAGTGATGAGCTTATTTGTTGCTCGTTTCTGCAGAAGCTTCATACATTTTGTGCTGATTCTACAAATCAATCTCCAAATCAACAGTGCATATTCAACTGCATGTGGCCCTTGTGGTTTAACCTGCTTTGGCATTTTTATTGCAGCACCAGATATTGTGTATTCCAGTGATACAGCACCAGTAAGTGTCCCTTCATAAATGGGATGTTTACCATCTGCAAGTTTCCTAATATGTTTGGGAATGTGATAATAATTCCAGTTGTTTGGAATAGCTGCATTTGAGGCTCCCTCTCGGACCTAAGCTTCAGAGGATGCCTGGGGTTTGAGTTGGGCCTTCTCCATGCACCACACATCAATCACTGTATCTTTGCAGTTATTATCAAATGTTACTAAATTCAGTTTTTTATTGGTTGATCTCAGTGGTTGAATCTCCTTTTCTTTGTTGCAGCCTGTGAGCTGGTCGTACCAGAGACTATTACAACAAATCAACCATATAAAAGTATTCAATAATACAGCACTTAACCACCAAATAACCCTGCACTGCATTCCAAAACATTATCCGGCTTCAAAGTTTTTCTGGATGTCAGTGTTTTATTTTCCTGCCAATTTCCACTGATTCACTGGGTGGATTCACTCACAAGGGTGCAGTAAAGCAGCACAAATATTGTGTCGAGTTCAACTCTGACACGAACATTGTCAAATGTGTCAAATAAACAGTGTTGAGAGCCAAAGAATCCAAAATGGAGGAAGCTATCATAGCGTATTAGCTCTGTAGAACCACTTTAACACTCTGTTGGAATATAAACTGCTCTGTAAAATGGTTTGAAAACAGTCAGACCAATTGCAGGCAAGCTTGCTAGCTAATTTTTTTTCTCCCTATCAAAAATAAAAAGGTTTAGGCCTTGAATCCTGACAACAAAATGTCAGAGGGAATAATAAGGAAAAATGTTTGATTACCTATCCTTTCAGGATTTAGTCTTTTGTTTATGCATTAAGCATCAGGATTAATTTAATTTGACCACAAGTGGATGGAGAAAACTCATTGATTTGTTCTGTAATCAATCACTATCATGAACATAAAACATTCTGTTTTCTTGGATAAGTTGAAATGAAACATGAGTCAAAATCAAGCAAACAGCTGCAGCAGGAAACATCCAGAATTATTGACCTGAATCTATTGATATCTACTGAATCTAATGATAGACAGCAGGGGTGACATCGACCGGTTCAGGCCCTTCAGGACACCTCGCAGCTTCTTCACTGGAGCACTGATGAAGTCCTCCATCCAATGACAAAGCTGCTGGTGTTTCTGTGCCACCGATGATCGCCTTCTCTGCAGACTCATTCAGCATCTCCTCTTCAAAGGTCTCTGCCTTGTCGCAGCCATTGTCACCACACAGGTCAATGCTGACATCATCGACCTCCTCCTTAACTGGAGCACTGCTCGTCTCCTGGACCAACCTCTCTTCTTCAAGGGTCTCTGCCTTGTCGCCACAGAGGTCAATGCTGACATCATCGACCTCCTCCTTAACTGGAGCCCTGCTCGTCTCTGATTCTCACTGACTGTAGCGAAGATGGCGGCGTTTCTTGGGGAGTTGGGACCCATCCAGCACAGAGGACAGAGGTGTCTTCTTTGACTTCATGGTTTCATCATTTGGTCCGTTCTAGGGATACACAAAAGAATAACAGGTAAACAATTTTGAATTAGTTAAAGAGACACAGGAATGATCAGACACACAAATGGATTGAGCTGCTAGACTCCAAAATATGTGTGCAGAGTTGAAAGACTGCATCGAGATTTAAAATCTGAAACTGGTGCAAGTCTGGCTTTTAGAGGTGGGGGACTGAAAACCTCATGCAAAAGACACAGAACTGAAGCTGTGAGACAGTGCAAGTACCTGCGTTTGTTGTGAGGAACCATGCGGGCGCTTCTTGTGGATCTTTTTGGCCTTGTTGTGGCGATGCCTCTGAAACAAGATCTTCTCCTGGGCCTTACAATCCACTGAAGACATGGTCCTACAGAGGAGAGCGACCAAAAAGGGTTAGGAAATTCAGAAGAATTTAAATCAAAACCCCAAGGAATAAAGAATCAAACAACCAAGACAAATAATCATAGATGATGAGGGTAAAGGATAAATGTTCACACACTAAAAAACAAAACAAAAATTGAAGCAAAGCAAAGAAAGATAAAACAAACATCTGGAGCAGCTCCACTCACTCAGTATTGTCCTCCTGTGTGGCGGCTGAGTCCCCTGATGCTTTAGCATGGGTGTCAGTTGCCTGGCTGGAACTGGGATCAGACTCCAGTTCTTTTTCAGCCTTACTGTCGGACTGTCCCTCCATCTGATCCTCAGGAATGGTAGGACATTTATTGCCGTGGCGACGGCGACGTTTCTTGTGCTTTCCATTACCAGTCTTGCTATTACTCAGAAGTTCTGACTGCAGACGACTGAGGTGTCTTCTTCGACATATTTGATCCCTTCTAAAAAGAATAACGGGTACAGAATTTAATATTGGAGACACAAGAATGTTCAGAGACACAAAGGGATTGAGCAGTTAGACTCCAAAATATAAATTAATCCATGTCAACCACTAACTTTTGCTCTGTAAGGGATGATTAACTCTGACTTTAAACCTGTTACATCATTGTCTGTATAAGAAAAGACTTAAACTTGTCCTGTTGTCAAAACGTTTAATTTGATTTATTGTATCTGCTATTATGTCTCTGCATTGTTTTAAACACTTATTTTAATGTAAAACTTTAGTATGCTAACTTTTGAAATGTATTAGTTATTCTGTATTAATCGTATGTTACTCTTTATACTCTTGGGTGTGGTTTTACCTGTATAGGTTTCTACCATGCCCTCACACATACTTCTTTCTTTTTTGATTTTATGTCTGGTATTGATGGTGTGAAATAAATAAATAAAATTAATTAATTAAGTAATTAATCGAAAATAAATGCATTAAATGTAACAGATGATATATCGTATTGTGTGTGAGTGTGTGCATGTTTGGTGGGTAGTGTCCAGACCATCCTGTAATTCTCTAAATTTTCACTGGATGGAGCTAAAGCAGAGGAATGTTGAGGACCAACCTCGCCTTAAATCTCTGATCATGTCATAAACACATTCAAGTACAGCAGCAAGCTCAAATACTGACAGGAGGGAAAACAGCATGGGTTATGGTTCTGACCATGCACAATGCCACTACACACAATATCAAGCTTTACTGTTAGTTACCTCAAAGAGACTTCTGGACATGGATATGCATTGTTTAAAACTAAAAAAAAAGAAGATTTATTTGATAAGATTAGACTGAATGAGGAATAGCCTAGAAAACAGAGGAGAGAAATGCAAATACAATTTTAAGTGTGTTACAACTCTTAACATAATATCATATTTTAAATACTAAAGGATGTATAAAATAATATTTTGTCCAGCTCATGCACCCGCCTACAATATTATGTGGAAATTGTTTCTGTAGTTTTTAAGTAATTAGAGAAAATGTTGAAAAAAGGGCTATCTTGCAATGCAAAGAAAAGTTATTTAAAAGTAGGTTTTGCATAATCTTACTACAGACAAACAAAACATTCACCAAACCAACAAACACAGACACAGGTATGAAACATATCCTCCTTAGTGGAGGTAATAAAACAACAATCTACCATTGTTATGAACTTTAAATATTCACATAGCATTCATACATGTTTAAGATTTTATTTCCCACAAGGCTCCACAAAGACATTCTCATTGTGGTTAACAAAGAAACGAATAAAATAACTTACTTGTGGCGTTTTACAGATGACATTAAACCTTTTCAACGGGCCATATTGGAATATTACTCTGGAATTATGAGGAATATGTTTTTCTAACTTCAAAATAATACCTAGTTCAGATAATGTGTCATTAGATGATATTGATATAATAATGAGTTTACGCTACTAAGTTAACTGTTAAGGGTGCAGTTCAAAATATAGGACCCAGGTGCAGACGACACAGGAGCAGAGAGTCAGTGCAGGGATTTAATCAAAACCACAAAGGCAAAATACAAAAACAAAGGCAAAAGGCAAAAACACAAAGACAAAAGGCAAAAACACAGGAGGTCCAAAAACTTAATGGGACTTGAGGCAACACAGGGATTACGGGAGGAAAACCATTATTAACGAACTGACATGGAGAACAGAACCAAACAGACTTAAATACACAGAGTAACGAGGGAATGATACACAGGTGACACAGGGAGGAGGAGACAATCAACACAGGTGGAGACAATTGGACAATCACACACTGGAGGGAAAATGCAGAGGAAAACATGGAGGATAGACTAATCATAAACTAAGAAGACAGAGCAAACAAACACAGGGAAAAAGAGCAAACTAGATGTAAAGACATGGAAGACTGAAACATAGAGGAACCAAAGGGGATAAAACAGATCACAAGACAATAGGACAGGAAGTGAGAAGCTTAACACAGAACATGGAACACAGACTTTCAAAATAAAACAGGAAACAGACAACCAAAATACATGACCATGACATTAACACCTGCAACCCACTAATTGTATTTTTTTTTATTTTAGGTCAATATGAAATGCAAGTTGCTGCACAAAATGCTGAGTGAAAAAGAAAAAAAAATGCTTGAATTTCTGGTATCAGACTTTCCAGATGTGCAGCCCTTAATTTCAGTGAGGCCACCAGCCTACATAGATGCTGCCTACGCCCCTGCAGAGCAATAGCTGCGAGAGCTCAGCTCCTCTAGCGGTACTGTAGTCTATTGTACATGGCCTGCTACAGAACGCGAGGAGGCAAGAATGACACCGGCGCTCCTCTCCATCAAGAAAACCTGATCTCTTTCATATCTAGATTTTAAAATTCTAAAACGATGGCGCTTGTCATTGCACCTGTACGGACACGACTGATCGTGGCTGTTTTTACATTCATTGCACTATGGGGATGTGCGCTATCCATCACTCGGTACTCTATTCCGGAGGAGATGGAAGAGGGCTCTTTTGTTGCCAATCTAGCCACAGATTTGGGTCTGGATGTTCGCAGTTTGGTGCAGCGTAGCGCGAAGCTTGATGTCATTCACAGCAAAAATTACCTTGACATCAACAAAGATACAGGGGAGCTGATTATCCGCGATAAAATAGACAGGGAAAGCATATGCATGACTAAAACGACCTCGTGCTTTCTGAAAATGGATGTCATCCTGGAAAACCCCATTCGCATTTTTAACATCGAGTTGGAAATCATGGACATCAACGACAACGCGCCCGTGTTTCGCAGAAGGACAATGCACTTGGACATATCGGAGGCAACCCCTCCCGGTGAGAGATTTTCATTGACAAACGCTGTGGATGCGGATGTGGGGGCGAATTCAATCAAGACCTACTATCTCAGCGAAAGCAAATACTTCAACATCGACATACAGACCGGTAGCGATGGCTCCAAATATGTCGATTTAGTGCTGAAAGGTAATTTGGACAGAGAGGAGCATGCAGTTCATAATTTGATTTTAACGGCTGTGGATGGAGGGGTGCCTCCTCGCTCCGGCACAGCCAGCATCATTATTAATGTTCTGGATATCAATGACAACGCCCCCGTCTTCAGTCAGCCCATATATGCAGTGAACATCTCAGAGAACTCTGGTTTTGGGACAGTGGTCTTGACATTAAACGCAACGGATTTGGATGAAGGCACAAACTCTCAGTTGATATATTCATATACACTGTACACCTCAGAGAAGACGCAAGAGCTCTTCTCTCTTGATCCAAACTCAGGTGCGATCAAGGTGAAGGGGGTGATCGATTATGAGGAGAGTCAGAACTTTGAGATGTTCATACAGGCTCAGGACAGAGGGACCACGTCGCTGTCAGGTCACTGTAAGGTCATGGTGTTTGTCACTGATCTGAATGATAACTACCCAGAGGTGGCGATCAAGTCTGTGAAAAGTTCGCTGACCGAGGATGCCTCTGTTGGGACCCTGATTGCAGTGATCACCGTCAGAGATGTGGACTCCGGGCTCAACGGGGAAGTGGAGCTCACTTTGAGTCAGCAGCAGACTTTACCCTTCCTCCTGAACAAGTCCTCAGAGGGCTACTTTGAGCTGCTGATTTCGAAACCACTGGACAGAGAGAAAATAAGCAAGTATGACATCACACTGAGGGTGACAGACAAAGGCTCGCCACCCTTATCTGAAAACGAAACCATCAGTTTAGAGATTCTGGATGTCAATGACAACGCGCCCACATTCTCCCAGTCCGTCTACACTATCCATGTTGTGGAGAATAATCCCCCAGGGGCGTTGTTGACATCTCTTAGTGCATTTGACCCAGATCTCAATGAGAACCAGTACTTGGTTTATTTCATAATGGAGAAGGAGATCGTTAACACATCAATGTCAATGCTGTTCTCCATCAACCCTGAGAATGGTGATCTTTATGCCCTGAAGACATTTGACTATGAGAGAGAGAGAGATTTTCTTTTCCACATCGAAGCACGAGATTCTGGAGTTCCCCCACTGAGCAGCAATGTGACAGTTCACATCGTCATTCTGGACCAAAATGACAACACTCCTCTCATCGTGTCACCTTGGCGGGCGCAGGGCTCTGTCGTCGAGGAGGTGATACCGAGGTCCACAGACAAGGGGCACTTGGTGGCCAAAGTGGTCGCTATTGATGCCGATTCTGAGCAGAACTCCAGGGTCACGTATCAGCTCTTGCCGATCAGAGACACAACCCTCTTCAGCCTGGATCAGTACAACGGTGAAATCCGCACAACTAGGATGTTCAGTCACAGAGACCCAAGACAACAGCAGCTGGTGGTTGTTGCCAAAGACAACGGCAACCCTGCTCTCTCCGCCACTGTCACCATCAAGATATCAACAGTGGAACATGTCATGTCCTTTTCAGAGACCACAGAGCTGCCAATAGAGTACGCCTTCACAGACCTAAACCTGTACTTGGTGATCGGTTTAGGGGCTGTGTCATTTCTGCTACTGATAACCATCTTGGTTATTATTGTGCTCAAGTGTCAAAAACCAAAGCCAAAGTCCATCAAGATCCCTCCAGCCAACAGAAACAGTGTGATCAGCAGGAACAGCATGATCAGCCAGAGAAGTTCCACCATTGCAGATTCCACCCTGATCTCCAGCGATGCCTACTGGTACAGTTTATTCCTGGCAGAGACCAGGAAAGGCAAAGTGGTCGTGAGACAGCCCATAATTCCCAAAGGAGCTGGGTATTTTGTGTCCAGTATACCCAGGAGCATAGGGCCAAGTGAGACCACGGACTCCAGGGCATCCACACTGGAGGTACGTATTTCTGAAGTGGTAGCTGGGTTTGGAGGCGATTCAGTGTCATTAATCATGAGTGATGAACAGGACATTATATTTAATGAACGTGAAAAAGACATACACGTTTCTTAGGGATACTTATAGCCAACACAGTGATGATAATACCAATGACAATAATATTTGGTATGTTCAAGAACTTCCTTTACTGTGTTACTTAAGTCCAGCATTTGTTTTTGTATTTACATCGGATGCAAGTTAAGGATACTGTTATTATTATTTTAGGTTCAAAGACGTTTCCTTTACTACTGTATGTATCCTACAGTTGCTTTATTTTGTTGCTTTGGAAGTACATTCTTAATAGGTCACATACAGTATGTTAAATCACAAAGACACATTTCTTTTAAAGGTATTTTTTTTTCTCTTTTGTTTCATGCACATGACTTTGACTGAAGTCCAATATTTCTGACTTTTATATGTACTCTAAAACACAGTCATGCTGATACTAATGAAGTGAAAAATCTGTTATTATTATTTAGTTTGTGTGTGCCCACTGGCTGATATCACCCTGAACAGCAATGACATTTTGAAATGTGATGCAAGTGAACAACAAGAATGGCGAAAGTTTAAAATATGTCTTTTAATATTCCTTTACATTCTGTACCAATATATTGATATACATAATGGACTGTAATGCATCTATTCCCAAAGGCAACACAAAGAAGTTACAACCAAGATGAGAATTACATGGTGCTGATATGTTTCTAGAGAGAGCTATCTGTGTTTTCACTGCATAATTAGGCCAAACAAATACCCCCAAACTGAAAGTGTGCCACTGTTCCATGTCTCATGTAGTATGTAGGTCATTTTTTTGCAGATGCATAACATGCAATCAGAGCTTAATACGTATGCCTTTGGGGGGGGGGTTACTTCCAAGGAGCCCAGACATTGAGGGGTTTTCTTCAAGGACAAGAGATATGTGGCTGTACCAAGTGAGATGTGTCATGCTGGGGGGTCTGTGGCATCTCCAGCAGCACTCCTGCACACAGTCGACTGTAGACGGTTCACTGATCCAGATGTTGTTTGCTTTTGTGCAGCTGGACCCACAGGCTAAACTGCAACAAGTGATCCACTGAAAGATTAAACAGTCTGATTATGTATGCACAGGTGCATGGAGAGAGAGAGAGAGAGAGAGAGAGAGAGAGAGAGAGAGATTTCTGTCTGATGTGTAGCTGTTGAATGACTTTCACACATGCCGCTGAACTTGTCTCTTTTTTCTGTTCTTAAGTTCTCAAAATGAAAGGAAGTCCATTCTACAACTGGAGGTATGCTGGTTGCTAACTTCATTCTGTAGAGCCACTGCCATTTTCTATCCTCTTCTATGTGTTATACATTCTTGCTTTGGCAATTTTTTTTTTTTGTGTTCCCAATGAAACACACTCTCCTGACTGGATAGAGCAGTATTCAATATTTCCATCTATTCCCAGTCGGACTCTGGATGTCTGAAATACAACACTCTGTTACACGGTGCAATGCTATCGTGAGCACTTGCATTTAAATTGGCCAGCCTCTCAAGTGCAAAAACCTATCAGCTTACTGAGAGTGGAGATTAGGATAAAATTGGCTACTGGTCAGACTTTGTGTTGTGAACATCTGGTTAGCTTGGCAGAGATTCAAGGCCAAGTGATGGCACAGGCAGAAAAAAATGGATTATGGAATGAATTGTCCTGAATGGGTGGTTCTCAGCATGTAACATATCTGAGAGCAATGACTGTATCAACTATCACATCCTTGCACATGAGATATGTTGGGGCATATTTCAAATTTGTGGGAAATGTCCTGCAATAATGTAGTCTTTTTTTTTCACTACAGAGATGTAATATTATCCCATTGAATACCAAATAACACAACGTGGTGCCTGCTTGTGCATGCTTTAATTACATTGTCTGTCCATGCTTATTTATCACAGATTTGTCATTTTTTTTATTTCAGATGTGCATGTTGTGAAAATTCAGAATCCTCCACAACACCGATCTGAAATAATATGTCGAAAAGCAAATATGAACCTACATAAAAGCACAAGTTTTTGATCCTGAATTTTAAATGTCCCCGAAAACCCAAAGTTAAAGATGGTGGCAGTAACCAGTCACGATCCACCGTTGCATGAGTGACGACTTTCTACAAGTTTACATCGAGGTTGACTTTCTGTTTTGCCTAATTGTATGTTCCGTCTCTTAGCAGGAACCCAGAAGAGAACTGCCCTGATACAATCAATCTTCATGGTGGCCTCTGGCTGAAACCCTGTGACTCACAAAGAGGATGTAAAACAGCTGTCCTCCCTCAGTCCCTCCGCTCCAACTGCTCTTCTCTCTAGGATCTTCTCTCTAGCTCATCCAATCCCACATATAAACGCCAACAACTAATCACCTCTGCTCACAACCTTCTTTTTTCTCTTTTAAGCATGAATCTGCATGATTCTACAGCATTTTCAAATATTTGGACTTTGAATTGAAATAATTTATGGCAGAATATTTGGATATTTCTACATTTGCCTCATGTAGTAAAGGATTCCCTCCTTAATGCTCTGAAATTCCTCAATGGACACATTTGCCTTCTCTCCAGGGTTCATGCTGTGTGCTGTAGTTCTAGAAACCATCTGTATATGTAAGTCACCATCATGTCACCTTTTTTAAGCAAAAGATATAAAAACACGCCTATTTACAATACACAGGAATCAGGGCGAATATGTTTCTTCCACAAATCTGATACTGAACTGTAGCTGGTTATGTTAGTGATTCAGGTTTTGCACTTGGTGTTTTTCTTTTTTTTAATAATCATTTCTACTGAATTATGAGTCTTACTGGTCAGCAAGGATCAACTAGAAACATGCCGGAAGTTTTGATTTTAGATTTCTCTTCTTCTTCTATTCTTTTTTACTGTGTTTGTTGTACTCAGCAGTGATGAATGTGTAAAAATTGCAACAAAAAAAAAGAATGAAAGAAAACTAAAATAGTAAAAAAAATAGGAGACACACTGTTTCTCTTTGTATTTGATTGTAGATACTGTAGTTCTATAGAAACGATAATTAGATCAGAGAAGCAAAATGACTTTTAACATGAACACCAGGTGCATTTCATACCTTATAGACATCTGTGCTGGTAAAAAAACAATACGTGACTGGACACACAGTTATCTGGCTGTACTGGAGAGGCACAAATTACACAGCGATATTGAACTTCACTGAGCTGTGATCACGTTCGTGCTCCAAATCTGGTGCACACTGCTTCCTCTTGTTGGGATAATTGAGTAATGATGTTTGAGGAAGGTGTTATTTAATTTTTTTATTCAGAGGCATTATGATGTTAAAAAATTGTGGGGGTCAAATGTCAATTCATGTCTCTTTTAAATAAGGTATTAACACACTTTAATCTTTGCATTTGTCAGACTGATAAAGCTGAAAATATGAAATGCATTCATTGTATACAGAGGAAATCATATGAATACATTTAATAAAATATGATTGCAGTGGACATTTAAAATAAAAAATATTTTGTCATGATAAATACTGAAATAATGAAAAGAGTAAAAACATTAAATTGTATAACCTTTGCCATGGTACAGGGGAAATATCAGGTGCAGGCGAGGTGTTGTTTTATGAATAGTTGTTTTTATAAATTATTTCTGTATTAAGTTTTAATGCTGCTTCTGTGAGCTTCTTCAAAAGCATTTTGTTTTGCATATTTGTAGTTTAGTGCATATGATGTTGTTCCGATAGTCTTGCATAAATTCTAAATGAAATGAGGGGACTTTTATTGACCTCAGAGGTAGCGCTGTTGCACTACTGTGAAGCCCAGGACTTCAATTTCTTAGAAATAAGGAGCTTAGAAGGATCACGTCTTAGGCTGCTAAATGATCAGAACCATTTGGTTGAGGTAAGAATATTGGATTGTGAGGAGAACTAAACATTAATTATAGATGCAGTATCCTGGTGCTGAGTCAACAACATAGAAAAGACTGTGCTGAACAAATAGATAGTACTTAAAAAGTATTACGCAGATGACAGCACTTTGAGATATGCACCGAATCTTAATGTGATCCCAGCACTCACTGAGCAATGCGGTGACTATTTCTAGATGTATCAAGCAACGTGCTCTGAGTCAGTGAAATCGAACCAATCTTTTTCCTCTGTCACTGTTTCCTGGTGTTGGTGCTACACCAGTCTGCCCAGACATAAACACAGCTGGCTGGCTGTTAAGTTATTTGTGCAATCAATGCCTGAACTGGTTGCTTCCAGCAGTGCTTAAAAGAATATGTTGCACATCCGATGAGCTCCTTGTGTGCCTTCTGCATTTTAAAAGATGTATATGACTGTTGATGAATGAAATAATGACATGTCATACAGTATTACAAGTGACAGTTACCCCAAATTTTAAAATACCTTGAATTGCTGATGCGTTTTTGGCTATAGGGGCTCAGCCTTTTGGACTCAAGAGCAGATGTAATACGAAGAACCAGTAGATATCTTTACTGCAAACTGAAATGCTTTATATTTTGTGTTTTTTATACAGTATACTTTTTTGATATCTTCTGTATTCACTGTGATCGAATGGCCCAGGAGGTGTTTGTGCTTGGCATAGTAACAGTTTCTCATTTGTGTGCACAGTTTTCTGCTTTTCCTCTGCTAATTTGCCAGTCAGATTGTACAGTATACTTCGAGAGTAGCATCAAACATAATCCAGTCCCATCCCACTCAGTGGATCAAACACAGTATGGGAGAGAATGGTCTTGTTTTATTTTTTGTGTCTAGTTAATTGTCAGATTTTGATGTTGCTTATTTGGCTTCAATGTTCTGCCTGATCATACTAGTTTGAATAAAGCTTTCTAATCTGTTGTTCTGTTGTGTCTGTGATTTTTTTTTAAAAAAGGAAACTATCAAAAGCGGCTTCTGGAATGTGACACACCCTCTGTCTCTGAAATCCACATGTTTGATCCAATTTCTCTGTATAGCATACAAAATTAATTCTTGGAAATAGAAAGGTAAATGAGGGAGATGTGTTTGTGAAAACAGACAAATAAGAGCTTGGTCAGGATTTGTAGCCTAGAGCCAAATTGCTTGGTCTGTTCCTCATTATGACCACAGAGGCCTATCAGTCTGCAGTCCTCTGACACTGATGTGCAAACGTCACATGAATTTGTAAGATATATTTGAAGTGCACCACGGTTGCCTACCTTGGTAATAACTGCTTAAAATGTATTTATGTCTCATTATTTATTAGTGCCACAAATACAAGCATATTTACACACATCAGTGGTGTTTCGGCAAAAACGGTATGTTCAAATACAATTATGTTGATTAAATTAAGTGAGAGAGAGTTAAGTGAAATGCTATTGGGATGTAATTTAGAGGAAATATTCTGAATTTGTGTTGCATATTTGTTCTTTAGTGTAAAATGATGTTGTTTTGATAGTGTACATAGAATAAGAATTGATCAAATTGAAATTAGAATGCTTTTTCTAGACCTCAGAGGCAGTGCTGTTGCACTACTGTGGATCCCTGGACTTCAATTTCTTAGAAACAATAAGGAGCGTCTGTTAGAGTGAAATCTGATATCAAGTTTGCCTCACAGCCTACATTAGTAATAACTGTTTCTGATGGATAGAGAGATCATATTTACACACATCCAGGGTGTTAGGACAAATACAGTGTGTTTAATACTACTATTATATCATGAGTGACAGAGGAAGGATTAAGTGAGAAACGCTATAGACATTTAATAGAGAGGTACTAAGCTAAATTTGGGACATGACCTCCAAAATAGTCATATGTTGGAGTGAACCAATCCCTATCGTTCATCTTACCAGCACTTTGCAACTGTAGTGCTGCCATATGAAAGGCCTTAAGGTTTTCTAGTTTCTTGTGCTTTAAAAGGATTGGAAGTAGGTCAGAGGAATAAGCATTGCACCTGTGGCTACATTCATCTGTGCTGAGTGTTGCACAATATGCAATACTTGCCATCAATCCACATCCCTGGTGGTATATGCTTTCGCAGACCTAGTGCTGTCCAAGGTGCTGAAAGTGTTGTGCAACACAGCTGCAATACACTGGTGTGCAAAATATGATTGTTTATTACACTTTTTACTTGTAGGTAAAATTGCATTTTTTTGTATGTTAAAGAATTCTATCATATTATTTCAGTTAAAAACTCCTTCTCCTCAACCACAAAGCCCTCCATAACCTGGCCCTCTCCTACCTCACGGACCTCCTTCACCCTCATGCTCCCTCCCGCTGCCTCCGCTCCTCTGATGCCAACCTCCTCTCTGTACCACTCAGTACCAAGCACCGGACCTGGGGGGACAGAGCCTTCTCTGTAGCTGCCCCCTCCCTCTGGAACTCCCTACCCAAAGAAATCAGAGACTGCACTGACCCCCCCAACATTCAAATCACTACTCAAGACTCACCTGTTTAAATGTGCTTTTAATGTTTAAATGTGGTGTAATTTGTTATTTGTTGCTGTCATTTGAGTTGTTTATATTTGCTTTCTTTTAATATCTGATGTTGATTCATTTTTAAATATGTTGTTTCTCCAGTTATTTCTTGACATGTTAAGCGTCTTTGAGTATTCTGAAAAGCGCTTTATAAATAAAATGTATTACTATTATTATTATTATTATCTCCCTATAACATTATCTCAAATATTAATAATTAGTAGGACAGCTGTGAAAAGGCATCCACATCTCTGATTTGTTCATCAGTTCAAAGAATATGTGTTGTGTTGAGTTAATTTTCAGTATAGGTTTCCTGTCCTGTACTAATAGCTGCATGTGTTGGCCCTGTTTCTTTGCTCAGTGCACACAAGCTTAAAATCTAGTCCCAACATGACCCTGAAAAGAATCAGACCAGTGCAGAAAATCAGTGAATAGAACCTGCATGTTGTTAATATTGTCTATATACTGTATTTATATTAGAGGGGGATTAGGAGTAGGAATCAAGAACTTAAAGCAGAGCTATTCAATATTCAACTGGACAGATTTTGAACCAGGAGACATAGATGGGCCAGATATTCTCAGCACTCTATTTAAAACCTTTTTTTTATGGTAATAAAACCCAACCAAATGCAAATGAACAAAGTAAAAATCTAGCAATGTAATTGTATGGGGATTTAAAAGTACATAACATCTATAAGGATATGTGTGTGAGACATGGACATTTACACTATATAAATGTAGGATCTTGTCATATTTCTGTATGCTGGGCCATTTAGAGGTTGCCTCTGGTCTGGGTGTGTCCTGCAAGATAGCAATTCAATAGGCTTGACTTACAGTGTGTAGCCTTTCCACTGTGTATTTCTATTTGTCAATCACACAGAGATAACAGTAGTGAAAAATTTCTCATCTCCTCAGTAAACTAGTGAAAGCATTATCAGATGATGATTTATAGTGAAGAAGAGGCATGCATTTAGGCATCCCATTACAAATCATTACAATGTGTTTGTGCAGAGCTGCACCGCTGCCATTTCTACTTTCTGGGCTTCATCATAAATCACCTTATAATCTTCACAATCGGAGAAGTGCTTTTGTTTGCAAATAGCTACTGATAGGCTGGTATATCGATCCAGGACTGCCTGTTACATTATTGAGAACTGGATTAGAATATTACAAATGGAGATCTTCAGAGATGGGTGGAAAGCGCTTAAGCATATTTAAACCAGATTATGCAGATTTGTTCAATCCTGTCTAGATTGGGATAATAAAGGTCCATTTTAAATTAGTTTCCAAGTATGCATTTGCATAAGCAGACTTCAGCTGCTCAGACTATACAAAAGGAATCTTATACTTGAAACTAGTCTCATTTTACATTATACAGTACATGTTGCTTTAGTCATTAAGTGGTATTTAGAGACGGATTCCCAGCTTCAGGCTGCAAATGGCAACAGACTGTTCAAACTTTGGCATTTTAGCAGAAGGTGTTCTGTAGTGCCCCTTGTGCTTGAAGGCTTGTAGTATGTGGAGGATGTCAGGGTTTGTGCTGTGTCATCCTGTGTGCTATCATAATCAGTGCAAACCCTAGCCATTATGTCTGATTTATGTTGATGAGAGTTTTAGGAGGACATTCTAAAACTCTAATATAATTAGGCCATGGCACAGCAGCTTTGTTTGCCAGACAGGTTTATCATGTCTGCAAATCTAAAGTCAAAAGTGATGCATTTACAGAATAAAACACAAACAGTTACAAGTCTTTTTGTTCAGGTTTGGCAAATGTAGCCGATGCCTCTGAATTAATTGTTTCATTTGATAAAACAATTAGATTTGCAACAATATCAGTCAAAGTGTGAGACAGGCTGTGGGTGCTTGACCCATTTGAATGAGTGAGTCAGATCCACGGAGAAGTCACCGTGGCTGGAGCCCATGCACAATGGGGTCACGAGTCCTAATACCTAGAGCCTCGGTCTTCGCCACAGCTGGAAGGATAAAGCAAAGATGTCTTCAGCAAATGTCCAGTAATATCAAGTCAAATGAAGGGATTGATGTGTCACTTTTGTGTCTGGGCTGTGTGGAAAGTTAATACAGTTATTTCATGGCAGCAGAAATGGATTTGAACAGGTTGTCACTGGGATTTAGAGACAGGCATGGACAAGGCAGCACAAAAAAAAAACTATGTCTGCATCTGCAAAGCCTATGTTTTATTTGCACTTGTCTTGTTGCTTTTATCTTACATCTGTAAGATCTTGTTTATATGAGGCAAACACGGCTGCAGATTAGAGAGAATTTATGTCCTCATTAGTGTAATATTTATGTATAAAAGTGAAACAGGCGTGATATTCACCAGGGGAACCAGGGATTGAAGTGGTCCATGCTGATCTGGCGGCCAGGCCGTTGGAGTACTATAATGGATTTAAGTGTAGTGAGAATTAGGCTCTGTCTTGAGTGACGCCTGTGGCAGGTTTTATTTGTGTGGCTGCCCTTGCCTTTGGGTCACTGCTGCACTAGTTCATGTTGGCCATTCTCTTTGGACTAGAGCATGTAAGAAAGTTGGATCATCTTAATCTTTAGTGCTGCAAGAGTCTTATTTGGGAATCTTGTAGACAATTGATATCATATGTGATGCACAGATGGACAGATGGAGATTTACTTAAGGACATTGCAGCTGTCTCTACAATCACAACTCAAGCCTGCTGCCCAATAACCTCACTCTTATTGAAATGCATATCCTGTTTAAATCGATGAATAAAGATTTTTTTCCAACAGCTTTCTTTTTTTTTTGCTACACCAATCATGTCTTCCACAGACTTTTTATTATGTGGCCAAAATAACCATAGTTCTGTGTGGGGACAAGCACATCCAATTTAGTATGTTGATCAATGCTGGCAGTGAAACATTCATCAAATTGCAGTTGCTATGGAAACACAGTTTTATGCTGCAAAACTAAAATGGCTCCTAAAACCCAGCAGGTGAACAATGGGCAGTGCATTTATATATCATATTTGAATGAGGATGCATGTTCTGTTAATTGCCATGAGTTTCAGTTGGGGTGTCATATTGCACTGTGCATCGCATCCACCACCGGCAACCAAGATTCACATGATGAAATGTATTGTCCAGTCTAACATCAATGGGACCGAGATGGAGAATTTGTTTTTTATGGCTTGTTGTACCTGTTTGCTTTATTTTTTTTTAAATTTTTTCCTGCTCTTGTTTTGATTGACTTCTGATGAGATCCATATCATAGATGTTTTCTAATGTTAAATTAAGCATGCATTAAACAGATGTATTATTAGGGAAATCATTTTATTAAATTATTTCATTGTTGCCCAGCTGATGCTACACAGATTATTCAAAAGGCACCATTATGGCTCTCCTCCATTACAGGCATTCAGTCATCTGTTCTGCTTAAGGCTATCAGGACAGCCTTGCCCTGCCAGATGTTGTGACCGACTTTGCTTGTCTGTTCTTGCTTCAGCTAAAAAAAATTGCGTACCCTCACTATGACAGCGAAATTTTTCTTTATTTTTAGCAGGTTTGTTGCTTATACCAAGACACAGTTTGCAGTTCCTTTTTACGAAACTAAAAGCTACAGGATGTGTGTTCCATATTCAGTGGTGTCCTTCCAGTTTCCTTTTTGGTGCATGAAGCAATGATTGCTAATTCATTCATTCACTGCCCGAATCTTATCTCTAGGCTCTATTCCACATTTTAAACAAGACAGCCATGTTATGGATTTAGAAACTTCTTCAGTATCATTTTTGTGACTCCTTGTTCATTCACTGTGTTTTCACAACAATTACTGTTTTAGTAATGACCACGACTTCTGGCTTTGACTCAAGTAAATAAGGGCATTATGATATTGGAGTAAATACATCTTCATTAATTTCATTCCACTTGCATTAAAGTGTGACTCATGTTTTATATGAAAATGTACGGAAATATCAACCATGAAGCTCAAGCACACAGTCAAAGCTACACCAAAAAGGTAGACATTCATATTTTGTGTCAGCAAAAATATTTAATATCTTGACCTTTTCAACAATGCATGTGTGAATGATTTTATATCATATTGCACAACAAAAGACAACATCTCTGTTTAATGCAGTGCTTCTACACATAAGTGTTCACTAATAATAACATGGAGGCGTCTTGGAATTTCACTGCAAACATATGCGATTAAAATAATTCAAACCAGGTTGTTGTTGTATTGCTTCAGTTTAAGTTTTAAAGGAAGACGTTTGGAAATCACCAGATTTGTATAAGGCTTTTGGTTAGGTTGCCATATACCACAAACACATTCACACCTTTTGGCAATACACCTCCACCTTAAATTCAGCTATTAGCTCTGGGACAACATCAACATGAGCAGTTCCTTGTGTTTTCTTTATAATATGTGTCCTTGACCACCAACTTGAAAAGCTAATTCCTAGAATAAGTGAGTCAGTGCAAGTGTTGTGGAAATATAAGAATTAATCCTTAAAGTATATTAAAAAAAACTTTGGAGTGGATCTAGTTTTGTCCTTCATTGTGTGTGTTGAGAGACTCATTTATTTATTTTATACTGGGCTGCATTTGGCACACCATCAGCCTCTCCCCTGCCCATATAGGCTAACCCTATATCATGTTTCTCTCCTAGCCTTTAGAAAGGAACTGAGACTTCTGCTTTGTGGGGTCCACCACGGGCATCTTAAATACGATTATGTGACCTGACAGTCTGAGGTCTACCACTGACAGTGCTCCATGTGGAGGGAAGGTTGGGATTGTCAGTGCAATGCTTCCATCCTGCCTTGCCCAAACGCGCTCCATGCGGTAGGCTGCGCCGCAGAATCGCTACCGGCAAATTAGCCATCCTTATGACTCCAACAGACAAAGGGAGACAAACGCGAGCCAGTCCTCAAACATGTGTCTGTGTAGGCTATATATGACCATGTCTTTTCGTAAAGGAGGTGTTCATCTTGAATATTCTGCAGATTATCTTTGACCTTAGAAGCAACAGCATCCAGACAAATGTGATACCGATAAATTGAGCGTTTTAGTCACATGCGCCGGTCATATTTTTATTTTAAATAATATCACCATAGATGTTTCAATAATGTGCTGCACAGAAATTCTGATTTATGGAATGAATGACAGGTGTCGGTGAATACATATTGTACATGTTGATGTTTTGTGTGGCCACCATTACTTATTGTGGAGGTGCTTGTGTCTGTCGTCTATTAGCTCCCAGACCCTACACCGACATTGTAATGGAGGGATGAGAGGAGCGAAATGGGTGGGGAGGAAGGAGGAGGGGAGCTGCGCCATAGTGAAGATGAGTGAGCTGGAGTTTGAGTGCGCGCTAGGGTGGGAGACCGTCCATCCAAGGTCAAGTCAGCTATATTGAATTACTCAACTTCTGATTAATATTTCAAAATAAAAGCGCTACAAAAACTTGCAATCTGATTTGCTAAATTTCCCATCAAATTTGCAGTCATGGTGTGCAATTCATGGCAATGCAAACCACACTAAATGGAATATGTATGCAGAATAAGGTGTTCGTTCTGCACAATGAGAAAACGGTTAAAATTAAATATGAGATAAGAATTAATGAATCCCTGACAATGACATTTAATAAAACAAATTAAAATAAAAAAAAACGCCGGAGGGTCATTTACAGTTATGGGGTTTCTGAAAGCATTTCTCAGTTTTCTCCAGGGCCAACTGAATTTGGAGAATAAATGAAACTTTTCATAACTTTATTTTGAAGAGTCACACGATCCTTTTCCTGTTTGATTTTGTCTGATTTCGATAGTCTTGACAAATCTCACAGCTCCAGCGGCAGGGAAACACACCCGTCAGCAGCGCGCACTGGAGACGAAAAAAAAAAAGCGCATCACGGACAAAGGAAATATGGGTGCGCTGGAGAGAATTCACCTCCGCCGGGTAACACAATGGATGAGCCGCTACTGTTTCATTTACCGGGAGACCAATTAGCCCACCTTAATGAGGTGCTGGGATGCAAGATACTGCAAGCTAAAAAGGCGGAAGGCTGCGTTTAATCCGTCTGCGGATCCTATGAGCTTGCAATGGCTGTGGCGGGGATATGCAACTGGATAGGGAATAATGTGCCTTTTTATTTTGTGATATTTTCCTTGTTTTGTGGCCTTTCGTTTGGACAGTTGCGTTATTCTATTACAGAAGAACTAGAAAATGGAGCACTGGTCGGTGATCTGGCGCATGACTTGGGGCTGGATATTCGAAAGCTCACCACCCGAAAAATTAAGGTAACCTCCAACAGCGGTAAGCGTTATGTGATTGTCAACCCCAAAAATGGGAAATTACTTGTTAATGAAAGGATCGACAGGGAGGCACTGTGTGATTTATCCATCACCTGCCTCCTTAATCTGGAGATAATGGTCGAAAACCCCACCGAGGTGCACCGTGTTGAGGTGGAGATTTTGGATGTCAATGATAATGCGCCGCAGTTCCCCAGTGATGAGTACCAACTGGAAATCATAGAATCTGCTTTGCCAGGGTCTCGTTACCCGATTGAAAACGCCCAAGATACAGACATCGGGTCCAATTCAGTTCGGATGTACCAGCTTAGCACAAATGACCATTTCGCGCTGGTATCTAACAAACCGTCCCTGAATACAAAGCACATCGAGCTTGTGCTCAAAAAGCCCCTTGATCGTGAACAGACGCCTTATCACCAGTTAATTCTAAGTGCTGTGGATGGTGGGACGCCAGAGAAAACAGGCACGGCTAAAATCAATATCCGCGTCCTGGACTCAAATGACAATATTCCCACGTTCGACAGCTCCGTATACAAGGTGAAGCTGTTGGAAAATTCGCCCAAAGACACCCTGGTAATTAAACTGAATGCAGTTGATCTGGATGAGGGCACAAATGGAGAGGTGTATTACTCTTTCAGCAGCTACACTCCAGAGAGAGTGAGGCAGATGTTCAGCATGGACACTCATACTGGAGAAATAAGAGTTAGGAGCAATGTTGACTATGAAGAAACCAACTCCTATGAGATGTACATCCAGGCAATGGACAAGGGCTCTGGGGCTGTGGCATCTCACTGTAAGGTAGTGGCAGAGGTGGTGGATGTGAATGACAACGTCCCTCAGATAGTGTTGTCATCCCTGTCGAGCCCGGTGAGGGAAGATGCCCGTGCAGACACAGTCGTGGCCCTCATTAGTGTTACTGATCGAGACTCTGGAGCTAACAAGCAGGTGAGCTTAGAGATCCCAACAGGCCTTCCTTTCAAGATCAAATCATTCAGAAATTACTACACTCTGGTTACCTCAGCCTTCCTGGACCGTGAGACCACCGATGCCTACAATGTCACTCTGAGTGCCACAGACGGAGGGAACCCTCCTCTTTCCTCCCAGAAGACCATACAGGTGGATGTGGCCGATGTTAACGACAACCCGCCACGATTTGAGCAGACTTCATATACAGTCTATGTGGCTGAGAACAATGCCCCCGGAGCATCTTTGTGTACTGTGAAAGCTCAAGATCCAGACATCAAGGAGAACGCTCGCATCACCTACACAGTGCTCAATGACAACAACCATGGCATCCCTGTCACCTCGTATGTGTCTGTGAAGGCCGATACAGGGGAGGCTTATGCCCTGCGAGCCTTCGACTATGAGTTACTGAGAGAGTTTCACTTCCAGGTCAAAGCCCAAGATGGGGGCATCCCTCCGCTAAGCCGCGTTGCCACTGTCTACATCTACATTATGGATCAGAATGACCATTCGCCGTTGATAGTCAACCCTCCCGGTAATGGCACTCGCTCCTTGGAAACGGTGCAGAAGAATGCAGAGCCTGGTGCCTTGGTGACCAAAGTGGTGGCATATGATGCCGACGCTGGTCCAAATGCTTGGCTGGTGTACGTACTGGAGACGGCCACTGACCTGGACTTGTTCAAGGTGCACGAACACACCGGTGAGATCAGGACCACTCGTAGGATCCAGGAGGACAACTACACCTCCTTTGCTCTAACCGTTGTAGTGAAGGACCACGGGAAGCCCGCTCTCTCCTCCACTGCCACCATCAATGTGGCTGTCATGGAGGTGCCCCCCAAAGTGGCCCCTGACCCCAAGAGGATCATCCGACCTCACAGCATGCTGCTTTTCTCCAACGTGACCCTCTACTTGATCGTGGCTTTGAGTGCCACCACCTTTGTTTTCCTTGTCACTGTGGTGGTGTTGGCCATCGTCCGCTGTCACGCCTACTGCACCCAGCCGGGGTCCTGCTCCCCTTGCTGTGTGTCACAGAAACCCCCTCCAGATGGTGGGAGCAGCAGCGTAAGTGCTGGTGGGGGAGGCAGTGGCGGAGCCGGGGCACAACCTAATAACAATGTGGTGCTTCGGAGAGACCTTAAAGTGGAGCCTCACTACATCGAAGTGCGTGGGAATGGCTCCCTAACAAAGACTTACTGCTACAAGACCTGCCTGACAGCCACCTCTGGCAGTGACACTTTCATGTTCTACAACACAGGACGTCCCATCAGTGGCACCTGGGGCAGCGGTGCCGACCGCTTCTTCACCAGTGGAAGTGGATTTGTGCGCAGACTGAGTATGCCTGATGCCTCGCTGCAAATCTGCCCAGAGGTTTGTCATTGTTTTTTTTATGTTTACCTTTGTCTGTATAGCTGGAAGGTCATGAATCATCATGTTTACATATTTGTTCACCTCCCACTTGAACACAGCCCAACCCAGAACTCACACTGCATTAGTGTCAGGCCTGATGCTTTTCAGGGTCATGTGTGGTTTCTGATGATTCAGAGATTTGTATTGCAGTTTGAGGTTGTCATCACATCCACACTGAGAACAGGTCACGTATAATATTCACTGTTTGCTTATTCTCTGTGCAAGTGGTTTTGACTTGTGTGTGTGTGTGTGTGTGTGTGTGTGTTGGTGTGTTGTATGAGTAAGACTTACACAGGAGCAGTTGGGTTAATTGACTTGATTAAAGATCATGCAAGACTAGCTCTTGCTGCCCCTGACAATGAGAGACTGATGGATTTGCTTAGTAATGATAATGTGGTGAGATTTGGTATTGTTTGAGATGTTATTGTCATACAGCATAACTGTTTCATTTGTTTTGATCTTAAAGGCTGTATTATACTTCACTAATACTTTTTTTTAAACTATTATTTCTTATCTTGGAAACGGCGAATACCTTTACCTGCTAGGCCATTCCTATATTCCTAATGGCTTCATTTTTCAGACTCCTTATTACAATCCCTGATCTGTTATTTGTGGTCATGTGACATGAATGAGAACAGTTAGATGTGACTTTTTGCATATAACCACGTACTGATGGCTGTTAGCTAGCACCAGCAACGCACAGTAGTAAAATGAAACAAGCAGAGATGGGAGATGACAACAACAATGCAGATCATCGGCTGACAAAGTGTTTGCCATCCTCAAGATCAAAAAGTTATCCATACATTCGCTACTAGAGCATCCATTTTGGTTTGAATACCACGAGCTGTCTCACAAGTACGACGTTTCGTGTTGTTGGTGATGCAGATGACTTGTTCAAATACATATCAATGTGCACATGTCTGCCGTTTCGGAGGACTGATGCATTCATATTATACAGGTCACACTAATTATGAATCTGAACGGTCAAAACAAAAACAAATCCAATCTGAGCAAAAAGTCGTAATTGAACAAAGAGGCTTGTAATGTAAACGTGGTCCTAGAGTCACATCTTAAGTCCTATTAACAACTTATTTCCCTGTCATGTAGACAAAAGTGTGAGCTGATGAGTCTAAAATTACGAAAGCACTCCGAAAACAGTGAAAATAGAGCAGAATTTAGTCACCAAGATTACAGAATGTCCAAAAATATTGCATATCAGAGCCATCTGAAAACATTAATCATCTCGTTCAATCACCAAATCATAATTCAAATGCCGCTGGCATTCTAGTGTGAGGTGGCTGTGTAACTTCTTACATGCAACAGTTAGCTGGCATTGTTAACATTAGCAATGGATGCTCATTTTTGATAAAGCAACATCTGTCTTGGAATACATGACATGTCAGTGCAAATGATCCCTGCTGTAGTTATCTTGCCATACATGCACCCTTTGTGTGAAATCTCCAATCTCCAATCTCCAGTCAGTGACATTGTTTCAGATCTTGGAATAATGTATATTTTCTACACCCCATTGTTGAGGCAAGGGCTCCTATATGCTTAAGAGATTATCTCTGGATGCATCATCTTAATTACCAGGTGCCAGCCACTGGTTCATTAGATATGAGAGACTCTCTTACCAAGACAAGTGTAGCAGTGTAAATTAAATTAACCTCCAGCCTCTGTTCCTCAACCCTGCAAATTAGATTTAGTCCAAGAGGCTGGGTCCACCAGCACAAAATACTCCCGTCTGAACTGAACTGAGGAACATAATGTGCCATCTTTATCTGGGACACTTGCTACTGCCTGAGCAGGTTTGTGTCTTAAACACAGCTTCTGTTTTTCAGTGCTCTTGATGTCAAGGCTGCAACCCACATGATGCTGGAAGACAGATGTTCATAGTTGCTTCATACAGTGCATTTGCAGCATCCATTCATGAGGAAAATAATTATGAAATAGTAAGGCATTATTAATGGCTATGAGAGATTGGCTCATTAAAAATATGACTTTTGACCCTATAAACTGCATATGGTTCTTTGAACTTAAAGGCATAATTATCAGCAATATCTGGCTGTAATTACAGACAAATGAATTATTATTAAATGAATCTTGGCCGTCATATGTTGACTCATGGCATACCATTATAACTAATGCAATTCAAAATACATTTAAATATTTAGCAAAAACAGGGTGTGTTTAGGCAATATGATTTAATTTCCAATATGTTTAATTATCTTTTTTATCTGCTTTTCGGTGAAAACATGCTCTCCCAAAAAGGTTATTTTTAATGATAATTATAAAAGAAGATGAAATCAGTTCATACTAAACTGTGAAAAAAAGAAAAGTAAAAAATCTGATTTTACAGTCCACATTCATTAAACAGTGGAATAACAGATATATTATGTCAAAAAACATTAAAAACAACTACCTTTCAGGATAATCTCTATTAATTTAGGGCTTTTAGAGACACACACACACACAAAAAAAACAAAAAAAAAACATTCAACCACTCACATTAACATTTAATCCTACAGCTTACCAATGTTCAAAGTAGGATTTGAACCCACAATGCTAACCATTACACCACTGGTCTGTTACAACAGTATATGTGAGGAGCTTCTGCTACCGTGGAGTGCCTTCTCAAATTTTTTGTAAGGACATAAATCTTTATATAACAAGCTACAAATTTTAATTACGGTTAATTAGACTAATTTTATATATATATATATATTTGTATGTAATTTACGAAAGAAGGAAAGAAATAATATAGTAATTTTTCTGTAAAAAAAATGAAAATAAACATAATTTGTGATTATTGGCATTTTACACACTATGAAAAGATAACTTGCAAAATATCAAACATGATTTATCCCAACATGGCTCTGATACCACGTTCATATGACTGCCTTTCACTCTGTGCTAATGCAGGCCAGAGGCATAGGATCTGGCTGCCCTGGCAATAATAGCTCTTGCTCATTGGTTTTCAAAGGCAATAATTTACCACAAGTCTTCTGGGAGTTCCAAGCACTCAGCCCTGGTTCATCAGGAGCAAACAGATGTACTGAAGTCACACACAAATACACACACGTCGGACAAAGCAAACACCCCTGCACTCAGGAAAAGGGTGTATAACTCTCCCAGCTTTCACCTTTATAGAGCTACGGAATGAGACTGTTTTTAAAATTGGTCTGTGTCTGTGTGTCTCGATGTGTATTCATGTGTGTGTGTATGTGCTTGCAGTGGGGGACATGATTGCAGTGTTCCTATCACGTCCAGAGCTGGGATGTGTATTATGATTAATTAATGAGACTATGGCCCAGCCTGCCTCTGCTCTGTATGAGATCAAACTAACCTCTCTCTCCTTCTCTTTCTCTTTCTCTCTTTACCTCATGCTCACTCAGCCAAAAGCTCCGAATGCTGACTGGCGATATTCTGCGTCTTTGAGGGCAGGGGTGCAGAGGTAAGCATTTTCCATCTCAAGCTCATTTGCAACTTTTGATCATAAGGAAAAAGTTACGCCATCTTCATCCTTACTGTCTCCATTATGTCTGTGCTACTGCTACAATGACCCCTCAAGCTGCTCCTTACCAAACCTGCAATGTATGGCATCCCCAAGCAAATTCAAGTCAGTCAAACTTCCCACAGTCAAACTTCCCACCCTGCAACTCAAATGAACCTCTATGAGAAACGATTAAAACGAGACACTTCAACACAACACTGCAAACCACTGTCAGAGATGTTTTCTAGTGGCCCCTCATCATCTTGTTTGAACCCCAATCCTGTCCTTCTCCTTTGGGAAAAGTGGAATGTGCAGCTCCCATCAGCGGATGTATAGCACTCTTCCTCTGCAGTGTAATACAATATAGGTCATCTACATTCTGAGCGTCGCCTCCCCCAGTTACAGTCTTTGAGCAGGAAGCATGAAGGACAAATGAGCTATGACCTTTCTTAGATTATCAGATGCACACATGCTTCTGTGTCCGCACAGACAACCACCCAGTCTGCACAGACGTGAGCATTTCTCTGTGTATTTTCATATTTTATCCAGTGATGAGGTTTGACAGCAGACAGCAGAGGACATTTTGGACTCCAGTCACAGTTGTTAATTTACCGGATGTGCTTGAATACACTTTTTTTGCAGACATGGCTTCCTTCATAAGGCGTAATGGTTTGACCAAATTTCAATTTTAGATTGATCTAAAGATCGATATGGTGTATCAGTTTGGTTGAAGCATTTTAATTTAAAAGATTTTTTTGTCAGTTTTGTTTTGCTTTAATCAAAGTGTGATGGTGGAAAATGGTTCTGGCTGTCTATGATGGTTTTGAACAAACGTGGTTGTTTTTTCCGTTTTTGGGGGGCAGGGTTAGCGAGATTTTGGGGGCGGGATCAGATTTATTTAAACAGTGACTTCTTGAAGATACAGTGGACCTTTTTTCTCATTTTGTATGACAGAGGAAACACTGATGCATACTTTGTTTTAGTGCAATGGGTTTGTTTGGGGCTGTATTTTACTTTAAATGTGAATAATTTGACCATCTGCAGTTTGACCATCAGTATTTTTACCGAACCACAACAGTATCAATCGTCGCTTTCTGTTTTTTTAGGAACACAACACCCAACGCTAATGTGTCGTCTCCCAACGAACAGGCTTCTATTTTGGTTCAAACTTATTTAGAGAATTGCTTTTCGGAGGATCTTGCGACAAATCTGTATCTTGAATTTTGCAATGATCAGGTCTCAATAGTTTCATTAAAATACATATAAGGTCTTTTGCTAATTTGATATGAGAACACCTGCAACATGACTGATGAGTTTAAGTTTACATGGCTCCCATTTGTACTGAATTTCCATAATTTCATGCTAACAATGCTTACTGTGGGCTTCTGCTCCATCTAAGTTTGATTTAATTGGATATTAGTGTTGAGTAATGGGTATCATGTCATCATGACATGAATTAACATAAATCATAATCGCAATTAACCGGTGCCATCTCGGAAATGGCAGTGCCTATGTAACACACACAGATGCAGAGAGACTCATTTTATCCCTTGACCCCAACACACGCATACTATAACGTATCGCACTACACACAGGATGCAGCACCAACATTACTGACCCACATTAGAGAATATCAGTCCTATCCTATTGTCACACATTAAAGCTGCACCCTTGTTTATGTAAAAGCATCAAAAGCCCGTTTTATGTTCATGATAAATCAGTGTTCAACAAAAGTGTGTTGCAGTTTGAGGTAGATGCAGGATGTGCTGCATTGCAGGGTAAGTCCTCCTATACAATAAGCTCTGTATTCATTAAGAATGTATGGGGGGAAATTCTCAGCCGAGGTTGGAAACTGCATGTCTGCATCTGGCTGTGTTTACAGCATTACAAGAGTTCTAAATGTAACCTTTGTTTTTAATGATTCTGTGTGACCATATTGTCCTTCTGTTTCTGAGAAGGGTAAGACTGAGATTATTGATTGATGTAATCCATGACTGCCTTGATTCAAACAGCTATCTTCTTCTGTTTTCACTTTGCTTCATTTCTTTGTTTCTTGACAAGCAAACCAGTATTAAAAAAGATGAACACGCAAAAATGCACCGTATTAAAAAAAGTAGTTTACAAATTGTGTTAGTCATGTCTATTGATAAGACGTTACAGCCACCAGTCAGTTATTGTAGCTTAGCATGAATAGCGGAAAAAGCAGGAAACAGCTAGATCTGGATCTGTCATACTTTCCAGCATTAAAGTATAACATGTATAAACACAGTATAAACATGTAACAGTATAAACATGTTATATCTGGTTTGTTCAATCCATAGAAAAACAAAACTGTACAAATGACAAATTGTGGTTTCACAGGAGGTTATGTGTGGCACTTTTTGACCAGGCCCACTTACTTCCTGGTGGCCTTCGAATGGAGGCAGGATAGTACATAATATGTATAACAAATAAATAAATTGCAATTTGAAATGAAGAAATGATGCATTTCTTTTTCAGCTAATGATTTTCCATGTCACTTTGCACCACTTTGTCATGCCCACCATGTTAAGAATATAAGCTGAAAATAAGTACAGCATTATTTTTGATTTTGCTGTGTCTCAGTTTGCTGAATGTGTTCTGCCTTTCAGTGCTGTCCACATGGAGGAGTCCTCTGTTATGCAGGGTGCACAGGGGATGCTGGTCCAGAACTGGCCCACGGTGTCCAGCGCTGCAGGTGAGCAGAAGTCTGAAAACCAGCATAAAGTGTAAAAGCAACCAGAGGGTCAGATTCTTTGTGAGAACGGTGAGAGAAAATAGATTTAAGTAAAAAACAAAAACAAACAGATTTTGCCATTTGTACTTCTGAATTGACTTTTACATTTGAGGGGAATGAAGCTGAGCAAGATCACATCAAAATATATCAAAAGAAGAGGTCTCTGTACTAAAATACCTTTATATAAAATATACAATTCTATGTTAAATGGCATGTATCTTCTTTCAATCATTGTCTGCCGCTGTATATTTTACTTGTATTACTCTCTCTGGGGTTATTAAAACCAAAGACCAAAGAGTTTCCAGCTTGACTAGTTGTCATTCAAGTTATTAGTCTACTTGTCAATGCTCATTTATGATACTAATTAGATTATTTAAATATATATATTTCAAGCATTAGAAAATTATTTGAGTAACAGTGCTGAGAAATAATGTTGTAATTATCATTGTTCACACTCAGCTACACTACAGAGAAATACAAAACTGCCATACACAAGTAATGTTGTTGAAAACACAGTATAAATGAACTTTTTTAAGAAAACGTATTAGAATAATGCATAATGTATTTATTCTAAATTTGCTTGCTACAAACCACGCCTCTCCTGCTTTACTCCTCTTCCCTGCCCAAACCCAGCATGTCTTCATCATCCCTAGATCAGAGTCCTGGTTGCAGCCGCTACCCTAGTACTGTATATTCTCTGTCTTCAAATTGGCTTCAATCCATCCCAGAGGTGGTCCAGGTCTAGAGAGAGGCTGCATAAGGGCCCGGTTGCCGGCTTGCCAGTTCTGGTGGTCATTCTGATGTCGTTCCCTGCAGCATTTCAGCCCCGAGCCTGAAATCCTCCTCCTCCCAGCTGTTCAAAGCTGCAGTGCTTGCAGTGTAAACAACCCCAACACTTTGCCTGTGCTAATAAATATGGACTGCAGCTACATGTAGCAGCAGACTTCCTTGTTAGAAAAGAAAAGGCCCATGTTGCAATCATTCTCACTGACATTTTCATTTCAAACCTAATGACATGGCAATTTATTTATTTATTTTTTCCCCAATGACTTGGTCGACTCAGACTCTGCTCATCAACTAAGGTTATTTGGTCATTATTAGGGGGCAGAGAGTTTTAACCTACAACTGCCATTTCATGCCTAAACTATTATGTTAGCTATTATTTGGCAATGAGTTGGGTATTTCTTAGATGATGTATGATCTGTACTAGTCCCCGAAAATATGCAAGAAATACATTTAATCCACTTTTAAGGCTTGAAAGAAGAGGACATGGATATTTCTCGTACTCACAGTGGTTATGGTATAGCTTAAATGAAAAGTTTGACATTTTTGGAAGTAGGTGTGTTTGTTTTCTCGTGTGAAAAACAAATGAGAAGATTCATTTGTCATGTTGCTATGCTACTCTTAGAGACTCAAGCCAGAAGACAGTTATCTTAGCTTAGCATAAAGAATGGAACTAGGTAGAAACTGCTAGCCTTGTTCTGTCCAAAGGTAGAAGAAAACCTACCTGCACCTCTAAAGCTCACTAATCAACACGCTACATCTTGTAAAATCTGTACAAAAATCAAAAGGTTTCGGTTTTACATTTTGTACAAATTAAACAAGATTTGCTGTTAAATCAATCAGTGAGTTTCCAAAGTGCTTGTATGGGCAAATGGGTTTTTTTTAACCTTTGGACAGAGTCAACCTATAGTTTCCCCACTACTTTTGGTCTTTCTAATCTAAGCTAACCATCTCAGTAAATGTTCATGTACCTAAAAGCCAATGCGTATCCCCCAAAATGTGGAGCTATTCCACAATATTGGAAGAACGGAATCCCACAGGTTGAACTATACAAACAGTGAGGTAACCACTGAGGTTGTGAATGCATTGTAGTTTAAATCAAGTGTCACTTTTACACAATTACATATTCCAATTTATATATTGCCTTACATTCTATTTAATACATTGAATTCATCTGTCTTCCTACCGTGGATTGGAGAGAAGTGATATATCTACATGATCTTGAATTCCAGAGCTTAATTTAGGTGCCAAATGCCTGAGGTATTTATGCAGAGCCACAGATAAACAACTATATCATCCCATATGAGCAGCTGGCAGCATGGAGAGCTGCTAAAAAAAAAAAAAGCACGTGTTTTTGTTTTTTTTATGAGAAAATAGTTGTTCTGACTGGGTGGCAACATTAAAAATGTGCAGCAACACGACTGGAAGACTTTTGTAACTGTGATCTCGAAACAGCGCTGGGAACATTGTGTTCCCTCCTCTGATCTGGCCAGCTTTCATTCAGTGTTTTTCTGTCTAGCGCCAGGAATTAAAAAATAGATACCAGCAAATGAAGGACAGCATCACAGTCAATCACTCAACAAGTCAGTGACTATATGTGTCTTACTGTCTGTCAGCTTTCCTCTCCGTGGAAAGAGAGCTGAGGATTAGTGAT
The DNA here is from genome assembly GCA_037577475.1 of Chaunax sp. Z400. Taxonomy (NCBI): domain Eukaryota; kingdom Metazoa; phylum Chordata; class Actinopteri; order Lophiiformes; family Chaunacidae; genus Chaunax; species Chaunax sp. Z400. The sequence continues at coordinate 7,844,808 of CM075201.1, read as the reverse complement.
CGAGATACCATACAAGCTGTTCCAGTTTCTAGTATCTCCGTGCAAGTTTCTGCAGATAAATGTGCATTTCTTCAGAGCAGATGGAAAGCTGCCTCTCTGGTCATGTAAATAAACACTGCAGACCTACAGGGGTGCATTGTTGCATTCAGATATAATTTGTTAGGAGTAGCTCTGTGCTCAGCCGTGCTTATTGCATGTTGATCCTCTTTGCTTGCACAAAGAGGTGGAGCCCTTATTGTGACACATTTTATATCTGCAGTGAATTGTTATCATGATGAAGTTGTCTGATGTGTTGCAATGCATCTAAATGTGGCTCCCTCGAAACTGTGTTTATGTAAGTGATGTCTGGTGCAGATGAGGAGACATTTGTCTTATGCCAGAGGGAAAGAGAAGCTATTATCAGTACAACAAGAGAATACAGTGAAAAAAAGAGAGATCCAGTAACGTGAACCCCACCCCAAGCTTTTTTTTCCCTGCAAAATACAAATCCTGCACCGCTATTGAAACAGACATGACTCGCAGTGAGTAGAATGTATTTTCTGCAGTACAACACACTTATGATGCCATAAATCATAACAAAACACAAGTTGAATTTCTTTAGAACATTTTTTTTTTACAGTTTTCTTGCCTTGTTAATGGTGACTTTTGAAGAAACCTTTTAAGGAAAATGCCTTTCAAACTTGCTTGCAGGTTTTGAGGTTCAAAAGGCTAAAAGCAATTTTGGAGAGGAAGAGCAGAGGAAATGTGAGGGGGGTGGGGGAGAGCGAGGTGTGTGTGTGTGTGGGGGGGGGTGGGGGGGATGGAGAAAGAGAAAGGTTAAGAGGATTGGCAGGTTCCTGCAGTAGTGTTGTTGCTAGGGAACACCATGTGACCTGTTGCCTGGCAACATTGTCTAACTGAGAGATTGCTGCAGCGACCGCACCCTCCATCAGCGGGAAGTGGGCGAAGGCAGTTTCTATGGCAACCAGTCACATCTCTGAATGGAAGATTTAGAGACAGAGTAGGGAGCGAAAAAGAGAAGGAGACTCGGCAAGGGCAGGTATTAAGAGGAAACGGGGTATGCCGTAAATGAGGGGAAATAACCTAACAATGAGATGTATCCCATGTTTTTATTAAAGCACTACACCACTGTCAGATTTGCTCATGTGCCACAAACCACCAGAGGGATTAATTTTAGATGGAACTGTATCCTGGATGAGACAGGAAATAACATAGCCTATTTTGAATGTAGGACATCAGGTTAGAAGAAATGAGGCTTCAAACACCCACATATCTACACCAGGTGTCATGGCAACCTCCTCACAAGGAGATGCACTGACCTGCTTACCAGCAGTTACACGATAATCCGTCTCAAATGCATGTTTGCTGTGAAATATAGGCTAATATGAAGCAACTGCAGAGTTACAAATAATCCTCCATGTTCGAGGAAACCATGGTACCGAGGAAGCAAAGCTCTGCATAGTTGTACCGACTCCTGTGAACAGTGGAGTGATCTGCTCTTTAAGATTTTTTTTTTTTTTTACGCATGCACTTTGACACATGCATCATCTCAGATTAATACCTGGGCTAGAATTCTAATTAACAGTGTCAGAGGTTTGGATTTGTCACAGCCAGTGCAGAGAGCCCTGGGATGTCCCAAGACGCCGAGACAATAATTCAATTGATTTGACTCTGCACAGCCACTTGACATTTTAGCTTCGTTGGTCACGCAGAGGGATGTGAACTATACTCTATAGCTCCATCAGGCGTACGTATGCCAACAACTGTCCTGTTGTTATAGTGAACAAGTTACTTCACTGCAGCAACACAGGAATGAGTTTGCAGCTTGACCACCAATGCACTAATCTTTGCATAAAAGACTTTACATGAATGTTTATTCTGCCATTACCAATTGTCCAATATTAAGTAGGTCATAGTTCCAATGGTCTAACCAAAACCATTAGGTGACCCAATAACACTACAGAGATTCACACTCTGATCAAATGAAGATGCCTCAAAAATGTCTATAAAATGTTAATATTAATATGAAGGTGTCCTGGGTAACATTTAAAATGTGTTTTCAGATGACAGGGATACATAATCTGTAAAAAAATAAACATAAAACGTGGCAAGAAAGACTATTTGTAGATGTTTAGTCAACTATTAATACATGCCTGTCTAATAATAGTATTCCCAAACTCTTCTGACCAACCATCAAATCACCTTCCTTTAAACAGCAGCATCAGGTAACACGAAATGGTGTGTTGTGTGTTATATAAAATGGAGGTGCAATGCAATGCACTGCACTACTGGCTCAATAAGATCTTCCACGTTTGTGCCTAACGGTATTCTGCCCATCTCCTTTAAATCACAGGCTGTCTTTTCAGTTTATTTTAAGCATGGTTGTCCTCCTCCACATGAGAAACAGTCTCCTCTGCCTAACCAGTGAGAGCAATTGAATGGGACTCATTTCAAATACCAGATCCTCTTCCTGTGTTTAATACCCAGATTAAATACAAACGGACAGACCGTACCATCAAATGTCATTATCCTCAGAAACAGACTATATTACAGTATTAAAGCGCTAACTCCACTAATGATAAGATAAGATGATAACATCCGACACTGACTAATCATTAAACAAGCTAAATTACGTAGGTCAATTAGCTGCACTTTGATTTTCCCCAGAAATGAATATGTAAAAATTATGTAACATGAGATGAAAACATCGAAGTTGAATCTTGAAATCCTCGGCACTCATGCTTTGACATTCTTTATTTATCACGGTCCTTCGCATGCTAATTATTTCATGTAACTTAAAAACGAAACACTTCTATTTTTGCAAGTAGAAAACAAATTATTGATGTGTGTCTGTGTTCATGTTACAACGGTACGTTTGCTGCTAAGGTCATCTTGATGTCAGACCTTTCAATTCTAGGCACACAAAATAGGATTCTCTTCTTTTTTTTATTGGTAGCATAGTACTGAAAAAAAAGTGACTGAACACATAGAATAATGTTAATATCTATTAATATCTATACGGCCTTGGTTTGAAAATCTGATTGTAGATCACTTCAGTCCTCTTTGATAGCATTTGGAAATTGTATCATTTTAAATATGGGGAAAATCAAAAGGTATCAATACTGTTAACAAAATGAGTTGCTGTAATGCTGCTAAAAAAAAAAACACAATAGCTAACCTCTCCTGCTTTACAGCATCATATTTGCATGAGTCAATACATGATCAATACTCTATAAGTCATGGCTCCATCATGCACACTATAGCTCTCTGTGAAAGGTGTTCTTTCCTTATTGAGCAGTGTGATAGAACCCATAACCTCTGCTCTTTCTCGTATTCATTACATGGAATTTATTCTCATACTTGATGAGCTCATTGTAGCCTCTCAGTGGGATATTGTGCATATTTGACTTGGTGTATTTTCAAAATAGTATACATCCCAATGGGACAGTGGTTGAGACCATTTCAACACTCCAGTAATGTCATAAATAGCCTACAAAGAAAAATCAAACAGAATCTTTTTTTTTGCCAGAGCGTGTATTTGATCTAAATAAAATCCAGACTGAAAGTAGGTCATTGCAGAGGGAACTGGTGTGGGCCTGAGAGCACCGTGTCTGCAAAACACACCCACCCCCATCTTTCTTACTGCCTCTCTCTCCCTCCCTCTCTCTTCCCCTCTCTCTCCTTATCTCATCTAACGTCCTCTTTCATTTTCATTCTGTCATCTTCAACTTTTTGACCTTAATAGCTTTGTAATAGCTATGTCTCATTTTCAACATGCAGAATATTTTTTTTTATGCAGTACGTGTAGATTTTTTCATTATCTTTTTTTCTGACTTTCTATCTGCGTTCTTGTCTACTGTCACATCCACGCTTGAGCTCTAAAGGTTGAATCGCTGTCGCTGGCCTCCTCCTGTGAGAGCAGCATGTAATCTGCTGCCATCATCCAAATACAAATACAAATCACAATGCCAAGTTTAACATCCCTTTGGTCTAAAGGTTGGTTCCCTTCTGCCGTTGCCTCCTGTTGTCTCGGCTGAATTGCAGTCCTAAAAAAATCTCGACTCCCTGTGGCTGCTGCTCCTTTGGCAATTTCACCGCTCGCTTTTGCATGATTTCCATTAATCCTAATATGTCGGATTTTACGAACATCTCAGAAACCAAAACCATAAATCTAAGTAAGGAACAATGCATCGTTAGCAGAACAAGCAGTTATTGAAAAATAATTCACAGTATGAAATTAAGTAGAGGGTGTTTAGCTCTGTGATTTCCAGTAGTATTCTGCTTCTTCCACTTGCCAGCAATCAAAATATATGCGTAAATAGCTCCTCTGTGATTGCTTCATAAAGGGAATAGATCAACATTGCCGCTCTACATGCAGCCTGTTCACATGCTATTACTTCCATTGTACCAAAATCATCTGCAGTTCACCTAGAGGGCACTCACGGAGGAGTCCTCACTGAATGGGAGTGAATGGAGCAAAACAGCTAAAATATTTATTTTCACCTATGTCTAGACAAAAAACAAAAACAGATTTTAGTTTAGTTTATTCAAATCAAAACATACTAATGTCCTTTCATTTCATCCTACAGAAGTTTTTGAAATGAAATCGAATGAATATCTAAAGGAGGAGCAGGAGGAGCTTTGTTTTTGACAGCCAAATATAGATCTGGCTAATGCGATAGCAGAAATATTCTACTGACTATTAATGGCGTAAAGTGGCTTGTGGTGCATGACATCACAGCTATTTAAAGAAAGGTATTATACAATAATTGAAGACACAAAAAAATCATCTAATGCAGGTATATGTATTGTCTCTACCCATTATATCAAAAACATAATGAAAGTTTGCAGAATTGTTTTCCCCCATAAACATTTTGGAGCGTCAGCTTCATAGAAACCCATTCATTTTGGACGACCTCAAGAAAGCCTCCTACACAACCCAGTAGTGGTGAGGAGTGGAGTATCTATACTAATGGAATACCTCTGGTTTCACTGTGTTTTCTCTCTTTGCCCTAAGCTAAGCTAACTGGCTGCAGATGGTAGTTTCATATTTTACTATACACACATGACAGCGCTGTTGATTTTCTCATCTGATTGTCGGCAAGAAAACGAAAGACCTTTTTTCCCAAAATAGTTACAATTACAATAGTGGTCGAATAGATATATTCAACAGGATTTCCCTATTTTTCTTTTTTTTTTTTCATTCTATCTGTGCAGATGGAGAGGGTGGTGGAGAACTATCACCCCCAGTGGGTGCTGGAGTCAACAGCAACAGCTGGCACTTCAGATACGGCGCCGCACAAGGCTATGGCCCCCCACAGCCCCTGAAGCCTGGAGAGATTCCCCCTGAAGCCTTCATCATCCCCGGATCGCCAGCCATCATTTCTATCCGCCATGACCCCGGCCCTGTGGACGACAAAGGCGATTTCATAAGCTTTGGCAAGAAGGAGGAAGCCAAGAAGAAGAAGAAGAAGAAGAAAGACAAGAAGGACAAGAAGGAGAAAGGAAAGGATGATGGGGGAGACGAATAGAGAAGAAGGGGTGACTTGAAAACAGAGCAACAAACAAACATCCCAATCGCAGAGCCAGAAAAAAGCCAAATAAATATTATAGAACTGAGGGAGCCTCTGTGCACCATATTTGCATAGACATTGTACAGTGGCCAAACCCTCATTAGACCAGGTCTGGCTACTCAGGCCATGTGAACTTGCTAAACTTGGCTCATTTGGCCCATGACTCTGGACTAAAAAAAGTCCTAGGTTTATGGTAAATGACTAAATTAAAGCAGAAAGCATTTTATTGGACTCCTCCCCTCCCCACTCCAGTTTGTAAAATAAAAACAAAAATACCTGAAAAGGTGTAGTATTTGTATCTGACCATTGTCAGCTGAGGTTGCCTGCATTGGCATCTCGGTCTTTATGCAGCCCCCCTTCCTTTTTGGCACACCTAGTTGAAGGGGAAGTAGAGGCCACAATAAATAAATGATACAGAGGCTTTTGTTTTCAGTAGTATGGAGGCCTTGTAGAAATTCTGAAAATGTGGTCTTTTGTAAAAAAATAAATAAATAAATGAAAAATGAAAAAGTAACCTTACACTATGTATGAGATTAGCAGAAAGAGGTTGCTGAGACAAGCAGGACCACACTCGAATGATTAGCTCTGTTTCAGTGTAAGATAGCACATTGCTGAGGCTGAGGACCTGGACTGGGTTGCACCAACTATGCGCGAGTTTGTTCCCAGGTTAAGATATAAAGTAGTGGCTCCTTTACTGCCAGTTAATTTGCAGTTTGCAAGTTACTAAATTTGATTGTAGGATGGGTTGTAACGAGGGAATTGTACAGCTGACGCTAGTTATAAATTTAATATTAAAAATGAGTAGCCAATCAGTAACTCGTTTATGGGTACAAAACACATGGACTAGATTAGCAAAGAAAATCTGATTGGTAAAAAGAATCCATATTTGACTCTTAAAGGACAATATTAGTTTTACATGTTTTAGTCCATTCTCTACAAATCCTGTAAAGCCCATAACAGACCGTTGGGTTTCCCACCTTTCAGGCAGCCATTGGTCTTGCACAGAAATAAATGGGCAGAGAGATTTAGTGTTACATTTCCTTTAATGTAGCTGAAGTGCAGATGCATTCAAAAATTGCACTGCATCATAAAGCACCGATGCTTTGGCAAATTGAAACGCAGACATGGTGGATTAGGTACATCAAGCAGGTCTCAGCATTTTGATTTGAATATGTGGTTTAACTGAATGGGAACCAGACTCTGCCTGAAAAAAAGACACAGTAATGAATAATTTGTAGAGAATGGGTGAAAACATCCTAAATACATGCAGTCCTTTAACTTAAAAAATGGCATGGAATTACTGGAGATGATAAAAAAAAATATGCCATGTGCAACAGAAAAAAAAAAGAAAAAAAATCTTGCTTTACTGTTAGTGAGTGCAATTGTGTATCTTTGTATCATTTGCACCTGCTTTATTGCTTGCTTAACTATTTAATTGTTACTTAAGGTTACGTAAAAGACTCTTGTGGTGCTACTGCTTCTGTTTTAGCAATGCTTGATTTGGGATTAGTGGCTACTCCGGATATAGCTAGGGAACCTATACGTGCAGCTGATGCAACCGGCCCCTGACCTTGCCTCTTGGAATATGGCGCAGGTCAATGGGGTCTTAATCCCATAGTGTATCAGCACACTCAGTGTGACACACACATGCGCAAACATAGACTCCTTCACCCTCTTACTCAGACATACACACACTCTATTGCCCTCTTACAGACAGTACATATGAACACACAAAAACAATACACATATAGACATAGAGGCCAGGGCCGTTCTTGGTATTGGAGTGTATTATATGGCTGGGACGCAGGAGCGATGCTTATTGCTTCATTTCTGTTCAAGCCTGATCCCTCTACTTCTGTCTATGAATGTTAAGTAGTTGTTCTTCAAGCCCTGCACCACTGCCTCGACTGCTTCAGTGCTTGTAGGATTTGCTTGCCCGCTGCCTGTTTTCTCCCTCTACTCCCGTTTCTTCAATTCAACATGGGTGGATGACATCTTTCAAGTCACCCTCGTTCAGTGAACTGTTCCATTGTAACACAGTTGTGTATTTTGCATATTTACACATGGAGTATACACACGTAGACACGTGGACATACACCACACAGACACCACAAACACACATCTTTATGTGGTTTCAGCCAGTGTCTCTCCTGATTTGCCCACTGTCGACGCCTCTGTCATCTCTCGTGTTGTTTCAACGCATTGCTTCGTAAGGACGTCTGACAGCTAAGCAAAAACTGAGATTCAGCTGAACTGGATCTGATGAGATGAGACGGAAAGGCAAAACTATGAAACTAGCAGTCATTGTAGTGTATTGTCTCGATAACGAGACTACCGCCGACTTAATTGAGCAGGAACGGGGGTATTGCAGTTATTCCTGCGTGTTAGCCTTTAGTGACAGTTGACCAACTGGAGCCGACTGAAACCACTCATAGAATAGTGGTTGACTGGAAAGAGTGGGAAATCCAGTTAGGGTTTAATGGAGGTGAAGCACGCTGTGGACAGTGTTTACTGTGCACTCGTGAGAGGTTACAGTATGATAGATGGTGAAAAAAACGAAGACGATACCAGCAAGAAAGATCTTAAAATTGGAAATATATATATATATATATATATATATATAATTCCTGCACATAAGCATCAGGAAAGTTCAAACGTTGCAGTGATGCAAGTGTGCAGGACGCGAAATTATCAGCTTCATTTTGCTCTGGCATTGTAAAACCCATTCAGTTCTAGCATTACAGAGAAAAGGCAGTAGGAGCAGTAGTTGTTGGAACAGCATCAACATGATGAAGCGTGTCATAAACTCTCACATCAGTGTTCCTTTTTTTAGACCATCGTCTTACCAGTCACAGTAGAGGTATATAGGCGCTGCTTTCAGGCTCGGTCCCTCCCATGAACGCCTTTCCTCCCCCCCTGCCCCATCCTTCAGGTGTACTTCTGTGCTGTCAGATCACCAAGTGGCTGTTTGCATGTTATAAGCAAAGGAAACAGATACTATATAGATACTATATATACATAGATATGTTTTTCCACCGGGAAATGTCTATCAGAATACATATACCTCTGATACACTATTCTCAAAGACAATACATCTACATTGACAGACCAACACTTCATACAAAACACGCACACATACATATTACGCTATTGGGAACAGTACTTTGTGGAAAAACCTAAAAGAATCACATTTTTTTATCCTGTTGAAAATGAATTTAACCCTCTGGATATACATAATGCTATTGTGTTATGCTATGGAATTATTTTCATTTCTGTTTTTATTACCCTTATGATTTCCATTGGTAAGAAAATCAGTCCTTAAAGTTGTGTTAAGCTTTGAAATGATGGTCAAACAAACACTATTGTGAAATCTAATCATTTACTCACCCTCCATAGCTGTCCCCTATCCCAGTAGAGAAAAAAAAAGCAAAAGAAGAAAAAAAAAATCAAAACACATAAAAATGGTGTTAAAAAAAAAATAAAGTTGTTGTATTCTCTGCTTGTGTATAGTGAATGTTCCTCGGTCACTGGGTGTGGCAGTGGGTGGCACATACCAGTGGACTGTGACAGTGCAGATCTGTTAATAACTTTTTTGTACACCTGCTTCATCATTGTAAAGGTGATAATAGTGATTCTTATGATTTCATCAATCTGGTAATGTGTTTTGTTAATAAGTCACAAATAAAGTTTTCTTAAATATCTTAATATTTAAGTTGTGTTCTGACTTGATTTCAACTAAATGTGTGAAATGATAGAAGAGAGTCTTCAATTTTCTTTCTGGTACTTCTTTTTAATGGGAATCTTCTTCTTCAGATTTCATTGGAACACATGGCTACTATTTGGAACAATAGATTTCAAAGGCACAGCTTCCAAACTGCCTGTGGCATTGTTTAATTAACATGTGACTGAAACTGTTCGTGAAATGTAGATGAATGATGCAAGGTAACATTTACTGTCCCCATTTTATTATCATTAGGATCATTCGAGGGAATATGTTAGGATATTGTTGAAATACAGCAGGGACTTTTTCCCATCAGAAAAAAAAAAAAATCTTATTTATATTCCTGTAAGTCTCTGCCCATGTTTGAAACGTTCCTCCTTGCCCTGTTAAACTGTTTAAAAAAACAACTCAGTCATGCTGACATTATTTCACAATCACCTCTCTAACTTCTCAAGTTCCACAGAATCAAATTATCAACATCCTTGTTTTTTTGGCAGGAGTGAGGCACATTTTTTAAGCACATTTAAAACCCATTCATTTGTGACAATGAAAAACAGAGCGAGATGAACTTGAAAACAGATGGAAAACAGAGGAAACGGATCATCATCCAAGCAGCTGGCCTGTGACTGAAAAAAAAACAAATCAGGGAACAAAAAGCATTAAAAAAAAATTTTCTTCTCCTCATTTCAACAAAGAATTCTCATTCTTAATGTAGTGTAGGAGGAAGGAGACGGAGGAGTTAATGCCTGTGCCACAGGCTCCATCTGCCTGTCGACTAGGGAAATTATTCATTCACACCACCCTACTCTGAGTACATCTCACCAGCAATACAGACACCTACTGATGGAGGCGGCGACGGCCAACTGTGACCCACATTGTTGACATACTGTATATACTGTTGACACGCCCCCCTAGGCTTGAAACCTTGGTATAGATGTGCTGACTGGTTTAGTCATTCAAATGGTGCAGAGTGGTTCAGAACACGTTCATGATGTGATGTAACCCAAATGCATTACTGCCTCACGCATTCTTTAACACGGGAGATAATTCTTGTAAGTCTGTCTGAAACTCGTTTATTTCTCGTTCTACGATCAGCTTTAAAATAACATCTGTTATCTGCACCCCGAGTACAGGAGCATGAGATACTTCCCCCATTAAGCTATTTTTTTGTTATTTTGGAATCTGTGGTTTGTGAAATTTGAAACTACTCATCTATATTATTATGCATTTGCTATTTACAGGTTGATCTTACAAATGCATACAGTTTTGTTGGCATTCTTCATCAGCTGAAATCTTCCATTCTTTGGTCCCTTCCACTGAAAAATACTTCCTTGGTCATGTTAGGCTCCTTTGATTCAATACATCCTCCCTGAACAACTGTTTTCAATTAATTTTGTGCTGTGAATGAAAGTCTTCATATTGAATCAATATAAATAGCCTATTTCAGTTGATTTTCAATACTAATTCAATATTATTTTCACTTAGCTTGTGTTTTACTGTTTTATTTTGTTTGTAGTTTCTCTGAAACATTACTGGTAAGAAGTTGTTGGGACTGCTTGTATTAATTTGTGGTCACTTGGTGCCATCTAGTGATGCCACAGGACCACATGTTCTTGCATTGAACTTCAAAGTCATTTGCCACTAAATTTTGGCTTTTGTTTGTTGCTTTCAACATGTCTTATCTTTTCAAAAAAATATTTTTTTTTCAATATTTATTTATAGACAGTTTTCATTTATATACTGTATAAATTGCCTGCTTTTGTTCTATAGCACTTACCTTCAAGTCAGGGTATCCGGTCCTTCCATCCTATCCTACTGCATCACAGCACACCACACAATTACTTTACAAAACTCTAAATATAAGAAGAACATTTTACAAGTCTAACCATCACAAACTCGCCACTTTAGTTGATCCACTTCTGCACCATCAGCCCAGTGATAACAAATTACAATAAAGACATCATATCAACTGGAACAATAAAATATATCAGACAATACAATTACCATGGCTTGTTTCCAGCACATTTACTCCTATGCCTTCACTATACAGCCCCTTTAAAAACCAATCATAATACTATCACCAGTTACCAATTAAGCTGTTTACCTGTGGAATGTTCCAATCAGGTGTTTTTGGAGGGTTCCCTCCATCTTCCCCAATCTTTTGTTTTATATTGTCTTTGCGCTTTTTTCAAGTGAGTATAAGGAAAGATGAACTAACAAATTTTTAAATTATGTTTTCTTTATATTTTACAAAGCATAAGATATGTGTGAAAGACTTATCAACCCCCGAAAATGGTCATTTCTAATATAATTTTTAATTGCTAAATGGAAAAATGTATAAATAACCTGCTGCACTCAGTGTTAACAAACTGACTATACACCAAAAGGTAAGACAGCAGTCACAGTGTAAAAACACATGTACAGTTATGATCAATTGATTATAAATAAATAAATAATATGCATTTTATTGTACTCTTATTGCATCCTGTATGCAGCAAAAACCAGCGTCATGTCTGTCCAGATAAAATGTAATATTATGAGAGTTTCTGGGTTTCTCACCAACTGGGTTGCTACCAATTAAGTGACTGATACACAACCATTTAAAATGAATGTACACTGGTTGCAGTGATAGTCTTAAAATACTCTGCAGTAAGTGATCGTGTTTAGGATATATAGAATAGATGTGGAATAGAATTATCTTTGTTTTTCTATTGCCTCTTCAAACAACTTAATCTTTTTTACGCTGCCTTTTTTCGGTGCTTTTTTCGCATGGTAATTTACACACGGTCCCTACCCAGTGATGCAAGTCACTTCCTCTCTCTCTCTTTCCTTGCTCTCTCTCTCCACCCAGCTGTGGATCAGGATGCCTTAATACTAGAAAGGAGAGCGGTGGCAGAAATAAGGGAGAGGGAGAGAGGGCGTGATGGAAAGAGAGACGGAGAGAGAGAGAGAGGAGGAGTAGGAAAAGGTAAGACATAGCAGGACGGTGTGTTGTGGAGGGCAGCATCTTGAAGCATACTGCTGTGTTGTGAATCTGAGGTGAGCATGGAGCAGCACAACTAAAAGAAGAGGAGAAGGAGATGCAGGGAGGGCACAGCTTTGCTTTATGACTGATCAGTAAAAGGTAGATTAATCTAGAAACTGAGCATAAGAAAAGAGGGCTCATTAAGGAGCACTGCTTTACAGAACTGACTGGCTGCAGACTGCTGTGAGTTTGAATAGTATCACCGAAAGGATTCAAGATATGAAGGCAAAGTCAATCCAAACCTATGAGGACATAAATCAGATGGTGGAAAATTAGCCCCTTACTTCTGAACTCAAGAAAACGAGACATCTTGCTGGATCAAACAAACGCTCAGGTATGTTCGCTGAACAGAATCACAAATATATAGACGCTAACAATCCTGCTGAAGGCAGAAACGCTCACATCATTCTTCCCGATTGTTAAAAAAAAAAGTCTGTGATATACCTGTGAGTGCATGTATCTTTTAGCTCTACGGCATTTAATGGTGTGTTAACAGAGCGGGACAGCTGTCACTTAGTGTTAGATGGTAATTTTGACATCCGTGGATGAAGGCTGTTGTGGAGGATGGAGGGAGCTTTGTCAGAATATGTTTGCTTGAAATGTACAGTATGCCTTGTTAAATCAGAGGATGTAGGCACCAAAACACTGTATTTATTTAGTGATCGAATGCATGTTCATACACAATAAAAATCCACAGATTATCATCTTGTTGTTGACTCGACTGTTTTGGCATGAATCATTAAAATAACCTAAAGACATGGACACAGACATGCAAACACACAAAATGCCGCCTCTGTGAAAGGACGATCCAGTTGAATGCATGCTTGAGCTTAGAGGAGTCTGTGTTGTAGCATCACTTTATACATTATGGCCTATTTCCAAGGTGAGGTGAATGTGGAGGACAACAGAGTGAAAACTGCTTGCCATGACAAACATTTCAATGAGGGAGGGTTCAAAAACAGGAGCTACGTTTTCAGGTTTATTCCACAAATAAGTTATTCTTTTTGCTGTCAGACTTTGAGAGGGGATCCGTGCGGTTATGTTTGAAATGCTAATATAATACAGGATACTTGTTTTGACAGCTACAGCTCCCACTTATTCTCAGCATTAATAGATTCCAATTCGTATCGCTTATTCAGTCACACCATGTCAGCAAAGTTTAAAAATGAGAGCATAAATCCTTTTGTCTTATCTCAACTTCACAATTAATTCTTGACAACTTCATCGTTAATTTCTGCAGTGTTGACACACTTCCTTGTCTCAGTTCTAGCTCTGTGCATTGTTTCAACTTATCCTGCTTACTCATGGGTTTCTTTCACAGCATCATCTCAAATGCTTTTGGCTGTAAACTTGTTCCTCTCTTACTTTTAGACGGATGTAATGGTGTGGAAACACCACCACTCTCTTGCTTTATCAGACTTTTGAGTCACACAGACAAGGGATGGGGAGACGAGCGGCTGACCTGACAACTCCGGTTCCAGTTTTGGGTGTCCCTGCCCTGGCTGGAGTGCGTGGTTGGAGGACAACCGCAGGAGACAGATCTCTGCTGCAGACATGGGGACCTCAGTGCAGCGTCGGTGTTCAGACGTCCCCAGGAATAAGCAGACCACCAACCACCCAGTACAGTGCACAGCTAACTGAGTTGACACTCTCTACACCATCAGATAACACCGCTCCAACACCCAACAGCTATATTACTGAGGAAACAGAGTACAAGGAGATATTACAACTAACAGAGAGTGACAAGGAGAAAAGGGCTATTTTAAAACAGAAAAGCGGGGAATCAAGGACCAAAAAGGAAGTGACTTTCAAAGCACTTGGATGTGAGACCGCCCAGGATGCGACCTGTGGTGGGAATTATTGCTATGTCAGGGCAATCAAGACCAACCCACACTTTGCTGGGAATGTAAGCAGTGTCAGGCCTAAACTGAAATCCGCTACCCGCTACACTAATGGCAGTGTGGTGGATTCAGAGGCGATGGGTGGAATTAGTGTTGATGGCGATGACGCAGAGCCTGTTAAGAGTGCAACCTCTCATCGAAGAAACCAAACCAGACTGCAAGGTCATTATGCTGAAGCGTGTGGGAAGATGCTGCTGCTGTCTGCTGCCCGACCTTTCAGTAAGCCGCGCAAAATATGCAGCCATTGTGGTGGGAGACAGTCTGCAACCACTGGGGTTGTCACATTGGGGGAGAAATGCTCCGCTGCTGATGGTTACCTCGGAGAAAAGGGTCACACCTCGCTGTTGACTACCACACGTTTCCAGATGCCCCACAGTGAGAAAAATCTAAAGTCAAGCCATCGTGAAATCTCTGAGAGCGTCACAAACAGAGACAAAAGGACCCATTTTACAGCAGATCCACATCTGCTTTTTCTCAGTGAAGAAGTGAAGTGTCGAAAAAGTCCACACCCAGCATGCCCAGTGCACTCTAGAAGCAATTTTGTCACTGTGACAAAGTGTGATACATCATCCAGCCAATGTACATCTGTCCTGCATGCTAAGACTATGACAGTCACTAAAGCAGCTATTGAAACAAGACAAGGTGATTCCAGTGCAAAATATTTTGCGAAACCATCACGGGATGGTAAGATCGCCCGACCAACAAGCCTCATGTTGACTCCACAGATGGCCACAGCCACCAAATCAAACAACCCACATTCTCACACTTATCCTAAACATCACAAAATGCCACAACATGACTCTACACAACATGATGTGCCTCAAAATGCACATGTATCCATACATGTTACTCCTCCACCTTCGCACGTGTGCACCATAGGTGCATTTCCTGGAAACACACCCATTCTCAAAACACACAAAACAACTACGACCTTTGCTACTCCACTGATGTCCACTGAAAGCATACCAGCTAGTGCTCAATATGAAACCCTGCACATGCATGCAGCACGAGCAAACGTTGCAACAAATGCAACTAATAGCCCTCAAATGGAAGTTAAATGCCCTACTGTATCACTGGCAGCTGATGCATTAGACCCCAGTCATAAAGTGGAAACAACCTGCCAACCCTCTCCAGTGAGTCCACAGTGCACTTCACATGATCCAGGTCATAAACCGAGAGAAAAGCAATCCTCAAATATTGACAGGAAACAGCAAGGTAAAGCAAATTGTACTGACACTATAATGAACTCAACTCTAAGCATTGTTATCCCACAGAGCACTTTGAACCACAGTTCAGATCCAATCCCACATACCAGCACTAAACATACATCTGTGGCTGCACAAATTCACCTAATTCAAGCTAATTGCTCAAATTCTGAACCCACGCCTCGTGTTTCTGTGGCATCTCTAAATGCAAATCCTAATGCAACAAAACCCCTGGACTCAAGAGCTACGTTGCTTTCAAGAGCAGCTCCAGTATCTCTATGTAGCAGCACTCTATACAAAAGTATAGCCCTCAGGAGCCCCTCAATCATTCTGAAAAATTCAGCACCCACAGCCACGGCCTCTTCATCAACATTGACAGAAAACCAAAGGAATTTCTGTGTATCAGGCACAGCTTCACCCGACTCAGCAGACACAACACGGCAAAGCAAAGAGCATAATGAAGCAGCCCACACAAACCAACCTTATCAAACACAAACAAGAGACAGCAGGACTCAAACCGATAAGGAATCTAGTTTATGTGTTGTTTTCAATCAGGACAACAACTCCACAACAGCTCCAGCTGTATTATCTGAGCTAAATGTGTCAAAACATCATATCAGAGGCAGTGATGCAAGCAATCCTAAATCAACCATTATTCCCAATAATGAGTCATATACCGAAAAAAATAAATCCAACAGTAATCTAATCAATGAATTAGTTGTGTATGAGTCAAAACAGCATGGGAATTCTGATCTGTCACAGGTCACTAGCAATCACAATTCTATTTCCCTAATTAAGTCAAGCAGCTCTTGTCTGCAGGGTTGCATAAACACAAAACAACAAAGGCCTGCACATCATCAAGGATACACAGAAACAGAACATGAGGGACACTGTGTCACATGCCCACCAGTAAAAACAGGCCAGGAGACAGATTTAGATACAGAAAAAATTGCCAGGGGTTCATCGGTCAGGTGTGGGAATATTAAACCTAAATCCAGCGCAGATAAACAGACACATCCTAACAACCAAACACCCTTTGTCATAACACAAACAAACTCTGAGCCGATTACCTCATCGCGGGAAAACTCCAGCGTATATGTGGATCCCATCACCGAATCTTCCGCCCACAAAGATACTTCATCACAACCACAAGCACACACAGGTCCAGAGATTTCTTTCACCTCAGTGGCTCGTTTTAACAGCAAGGGAGAGCTGTGTACACACACAGGCCCTGAATGTGAATTTGTATCGGCGTCATCAACAAACCAATTGGCATCCCTTCCCCACCTCCAGTCCTGCAAGGGGGAGGAAATTGTTCGACTGGACTCAAAGTTTGGCCCTGCTGGCCCTCAGTCGGGCCCAGAAGACAGTAGCCTGGCTCACTCCCACCCAACTGGTGTAGCCCTGCTTTTGCCTCCTTCCCCACAGTGCTGCAAATCTGCAACCCTACAGCAGAGGCTTGAGACTGTGGAGGCCAGCCTGGCAGCCAATAAAGACAGGATCACCACTCTGCTTAACATTATCCATGACCTGGAGACGTGCCACACTCCAACCAGCTAGTAAGAGGATGTGTGCGTGTCTGCATGTGTGTTTGCAAGTGTAAGAGAAAAATGAATGACTTCATTATCAAGTGATGTTTTCCTTGTGTTGCGTATAGAATAACAGCAAGTATTCCATGATGCTTATTAAACATTTAACTTTAATTTGAACCACAACACAAAACCTGCAGGGTCAATACCAATTTGGATTTATTAATCCACTCTAAATCCAGCCCAGTACAGGTATAGCTGCCAGAATTTGGTTCAGGGAATTACTTAAAAAAATATCCTGCAGAGATCTTTGACTGTCCAGTGAGTCATCGTGTGCATGAGTCATCAGCGAAGTTGTGGCAAAAAAGGTTTATATGTGTGTGTTTGTATGTCTATACCTATGAGTAGTGATGGGAATAACAAACCATTTGTTACAAATCAAGGTTGTAGTTTGCACCAGATGACATGCTGAACAGGATAGGCGTTTTAAATAACAAATACAGCACCGTTTTGTTTCTCACCACTATTTAGACGCAAAAGAACAAAGTGACAAATTATGGCAGTGGCTGTCAGATATGTGGTCATCCTGTCTGATGCATTGGAGGAAATTTGTTTAATCTGGGCAACACTGTTTTCCTTAAAGGCAATTATTGAATGCAAAATTGAATTGAATTTATAATAGATGCATTTGATTTCCTAGATTTCATTTAAATGCAGTAAATTGTTGCTGATACTGAACTAGTATTGTTGGAAATAGGCCCTGAACAAGTGAAATTAATTAGGATTTCATCGAGATTTATTTAGCCATATTCCTCTTCTGGGACAAATAAAATTAAAACCACCTCCCGGCAATGTGTCCCTGTCAATCATTCTCATCCACTCTAGTACGCTAATAAGTTGTGACTGCCTCTGAGGTCATGTTTCAGAATAACCCACTCCTAATGACCGACTGATGTCTGACAGAGCGCTATTTTTTTTTCAGCTCATTGCTGCCAACATTCTGAATCTATATGAGAAATAAAAGATGAGTGGAGAGAACATTAAATAGTGGATTGGAAAAGGGGAACATTTTGAACATTGCTCTTATTTACTGTTTGCAATT
The DNA here is from genome assembly GCA_037577475.1 of Chaunax sp. Z400. Classification (NCBI taxonomy): domain Eukaryota; kingdom Metazoa; phylum Chordata; class Actinopteri; order Lophiiformes; family Chaunacidae; genus Chaunax; species Chaunax sp. Z400. The sequence continues at coordinate 7,826,752 of CM075201.1, read as the reverse complement.
TAATTTACTTTGTGTTATTCTAGTCGGCGCTGCTATAAAACTGGACAGGACCTCAAAAACTGCTCAACATGTCAGAAGACTGCTTGTATTGTCTACAGGTGAGATAATAGTGAAATTGCCAATTTTGCCTGCAAGCAATGTTTGTATTGATACACATTTGTAACAGCTCCAGAATTCAGCTCTTGCCTAAATTTAAAACTGTGGTTGCAGATTATTAAGAATATATACTGTAGTATGGAGTTACTCTTTGTAATCCTTGGTGTTATTATATGGCGCCACAAGGTTGATTTGGGTTTAAAACATTCCAAAGTTAGACATTTTGAGGATGCCATTAAACTGAAAAAAAAAGTATTTCAGAATGACAATCCTTCATGGGATTAATGTTTCAAAAAATAAATGTGGAATTTAATTTAATGCAGAACTACTTTAGCAAACATTTGGACATATCCAGTGGCCACTATATGTACCACTAAAATCAAGAGCAATTTCAGGATTTCCAAGCTTCCTTTACACAAGACACGCAATTCAATTAGGCTGAGCCCATTTGTCATTTGTTGTTGCCGGGCAGTTGTCTGCCAGCCTGCTCCCTTCATTTCACTATAAATTAATGACTTACTGTACGGGCAGCTTACCAAATGAAAAGCTCTGCACTGCTCATTTGTTTCTCGTCCATGATACATAGGAGATTACATTTTCCTCTCAGAGCAAACCATAAATCTTTTGGATCATCTTTGAAACATAAGCAATGATTGTATGTGACTCAGTCTATTCACACAGCAGGTTTGTTCAGGCCAGCTAAGAGGAACAAGTTGTGCTCAAGCAGCCTCTTGTTAAGATCTTGTTAGCGTTTTTTATTTGCCGACAAGTTGGTTAAAGTTCATACAGAACTACGATATTTTAGAAGATGAGGTGAGCTGTAATGTAAAGTAAAAGTAAAGTGATGGACATTATGTAAAGTAGTCTTATCTTAATATTAGACTTTTTGCACTTTGGAATTTCCATCATTCATATTCCAACTTTGATGTTGGTTTGCACCCATTAGCTGAAATGTTGCATCAGATGGAGCCATTGAAAAAATAAGAATAAAAAAAACTATTGTCTCAGAAATACTGTCTGCGGAAAAGAGTTTATGAAAGGCCAAGGAATCTAAGCCTTCTCATCATCTTTGTGGAAAAAAAAACCCTCATGCTCTTCAAAGCAAAGCCTGAAAAGGCCTTTATCTTGAAACACTCCAAACATTCCTCTTGATGTACTTATTTTCAAAACCTGCATGGCAAAAAGATGTTGCATATGTTGATTTGCTGACTGGCGTTTGTCAGCATCTGGTCCATATAGGCCAAGTAGAAGATAAGGAAATTCAAAAAAAGACGTGCACAGCTTCAGGAAGAAAAAGGTGATATGCTGCCAGAGAATGTCTTCATGCTGAAACCAATCACCCCCTGTGAAATATGACAAGCGCAGGGCATGCAGACAGCCCCTGGCGCTAAAAGAGCTTGATGCATAAAGTAAAGAAAAATGCTGTAATTTGGATCCGACACACCATTTGTACTCTTTGGCAAGAGCTGAATTTTATATACTATATGTTGTGTCACATTTGTGTTTCTTTTTTGGGTTTTAGTAATTTTGGGCTCCATGTCTGTCTGTCCCAGTGTGGAGTATGACTTCAGGCAGCAGGAAAGACGGTTCATGGAGGTTCTGAATCATTCAGCAAGAGGAAATAATGCTTTCTCCGTGCACCAGCCTCTGAACTTCAGCCTGATCAGAAATATCATCATTAAAAACTTAAAAAAGTCAAAGATGAAAAGCAGCAAACTGTGTAAGACTCTTTTCAAATCGCTGCCCAGGAAAATCCAACAAGTGTAGACCTCTTAACAATACTTGTGTGTTGTTCAATAACCATAAGCCTGTGCTACAAGTAACCAGCCGAAGCCTTTGTAGAGGACTTTTATCAAACCCTTCCTTCCCAGAAGGAGATTAGCTTGATTTAGAGTCTTAAACCAATAGAGTTGCACTCTCTTGTGCATTGTGAAAGCCTCGAAGCAGGGTTTTGTAATGAATCTGTCCTGATCTTTGACCCTCAGCCAGTATCATCCATAGGTCAGTGTTATTTTGTTGTTAATAGGGTTGCTTAAAATGTATGACTGACCTCAGGGCCAGATTTCTCTTTCTAATTTTACATACGAGATTTACACTGACGATTAATGCACAGTGAGTTCCAGTTGATGTAACATTTCCTTTCAACTGTCCCCTTCCCTGCTTGTCCTCAGATCCAATGTGCAATAAAAAAAAAAATTTTAAAAACATGTTTAATTTTGAAAATACAAAAAGAATTTCCTGACTGTCTATTTGTTTTTAATTTGTTTGTCCATAATTCTGAATGCTAAAATTCTCTTTGTACACTTTATGAATGAAATAAAGACAATTTTCCGCCAAGATGTGCAGCCTCACTTCATCTAAACCTTTTTCACAACTGAAAATCAGCCATGACAGTGGAGGAAATAGAGAGATACTCATATGCCTTTACCAATTGTGCTGATGGTCTCCAAATCCCCAAACAAATCTGAACTTAATAAAAGGTTTCTGAGTAAAACAATGACGCGACAAAAGGCCGCAATAAAGAGTAATTCAAATTCAGAATGTTCATCACTCGTGGATACAGCAACACATGGGTGTCACAGCTATTATACATTATATAAAATTATTAAATATCCTGCACTTCTATCAAGTTGAAAATGCATGTCTTTCCAAGCGGTGCGTTATCATGTTAGCACTGTATCAGTGCTTCATTACCAAATCAAATAAATTGAGCAGCCTTCAGGCCTCATGCAGGTAGCATGTCTGCAAACAATGTACATCTAACTACTCTGTTGTTGTTTTTTTACAGACATTATTAACACATGCATGCATACAGAGCTGCAATATTCAGACAGTTTTCTATGATCTTCATAAATGTTCAGCAGCACTTTAAACTGTAACTTTAGTGCAAGATGTCAGAGTGTGTGCACATGTGAAACAAAGTTGTGTAAAGTCTTTTGTGGTTCTGGAGGAAGTTGCATGAACTACAAGTCAAATTGAATTTAATGTTGTAACAGTTAACTCTGCTACCTGTGTGGGTTCTCTCAGTGTTGACTCCATAGATGATGTTTGATAACAGTCTTTAATTTTAATACAAATCCCTTCAAGAGTAACTCTCGTCTCCAGTGTTTCACAGACTCCAGACAACTCACTCCGTGTGTGTCGCAGACTCCAGCCGCACACAGCCACCCTCTCTCTAAGTTCATGCTGCTGCAACCAGAGAGAGCAATTAGTCCAAACACAAAAACACCTGTCATAATTACCTCCCTAACTCTCTAACCCTGCTCCCTGATCCACCCTCATACTCTCTCTCTCTCTGCTGCCACTGAAAACTAACCAAACCCCAAATGTGCAATGTTAAATTGTTCCTAAAATCCCATTGGATACTGTTTTAAAGAAATATTTTAATAAAACCTACTAACCAGAACAAAGTAGAACAGAACACAGAAGAAATCAGGAACAGAAAGGAATGCAGACAAGTCAATGTCAAAATTTGGGATTAAAATGGGATTGGAAAGCTTGAGCCATCCTTGATTATGCAGAAAGCTCTAAATTCTTCTCTAGATTCTGCAGCTCTCTGAAAATGGACCAGTTAATTTTGAGAAGTGGTCCTGCTAAACAATATTTCAGCAAAAGCACTGCAGAGTCCTAGAGCCAAAAACAAATTGGTCATAAAACAAAACAACCGGACCGGACAGCATATTACAATTAGCGTATGTTCCGTATCAGAGTAGATATTTCACATTGAATGAAACTGCTTGTCATCTACTGCATGTGACATTAGAGTCAGTTCAAACTCTCTCTATAGCTGTAAAATATTAGTGCAATGTGTATATGTTTCCATGAAGGCATTCATGGAAGTAAAATAGACTTTGATTGGGATATATCTGAGGTATTTGTGATGTTGGCTTCTACAAATATGTGGAGCAAGTCAGTGTTCCTGATTTGTTTGTGAGGTCTGCAGACTTTCACTATATTACCGTGTGTAAAATGTTGCCTATTCCCAACACAGCTTGTAAAAAGGACAATCAACTCTACGTACAATGGAATACAAAAGTAGTATGTTAGGATGTAAAATAAGATTTCAAAATTAGATAAATTAATCATCAGTATGGCTCATGCTATGTCACAGTTCAGTGGAAATATTTGTTTTTTAAATCTATTTTATTCCCATTTTCACATATTAGTAATGTATGTGAGTTTCACACATACAAGTATTTAACCATAAAGAAAGATACAATTCTAAATTTCTCAACTTGGTGCTCCATTATTTAAAAAAATATATATATTTTTCTAAATTTTCCTGAAACTTAACGATCCTGGATAAACAAAGTTTCCACATGGCAGTGATGAAATGTAACATGCAGGTATAATGTAAACATGATGATATACAAAAACATATGCATGTAAAAAAATATTGTCCCTTATGGGTGTTCCATGACCTTCATGACAAAAACAGATTTAAAAAAAAAAGCTTCAATCAGCATAAAGCAACATTGCTGATTATAACCTTGGCTCACATCACTCCCTGTAAGGTGAACGTTTTAGTTACAATGTCAACGGCACTGGAAAGTAACAGCCCAGTCTGCAGCTCTCTGCAGCCTTCAGCCACTTTCAGCTCATTATTTTGGTTCACTGGTCCGTCTGGTTGAGGTCCAGCAGCTCTCGCCAGCCCCTGTATAAAAAGTCATGGGCAGCTGACAGCTCAAACTAGCTGTACTCTACCTTCTCACAGAAAAATGGCTGAAGTGAAGGAGAAGCTAGTAAAGAGCGCAATAATTATAGCATAGTGCCGTTCCATTTTTCTGACAGCCAATAGTTAAACCAAAAGTCCATTTATCTTACAGCCTCTTATCCCAAAAACAATTTTACTCCAAAGGCCCATCTCTTGAAATGCGCACACTTTGTGCTTAGTTTCTAACCCTACCCCCAACAGCAACCCTGATCCCTCAAAATGCCTTTATCCAGTAGGGATATTCTCAGTTTCCAACGTTCCTCGCAATAAAGACCCAGGAGGCTAATGCAGAATATCAAGTGAAATGCATTAGATACTTCTACCATGTGTACAGGACTGACTGACAAAACGATATTTAGTATTTTTTTTTAATAACAGAATGCTAACATGCTAATTCTGAGTCTATAAAAATTATGTTTAGCTTACATGTTCATTGTGACAATGCTAACTGATGTTTAGCTAACATGCTCACTTTTTCTGTCTCAGCTTTTGAGCTGTTTATAGTATGACATCAGAGTATAGCCTAATGCATTTTGACATACCTAATAGTGTGAACGCACGTAAACGGGCCAGGTTAAATATGAAAGTATGCAAAGTGAGACACAGCATGTGACAACATGTTGTTTAGCTACAGCTACTGTGACAATGATATCATGCTAAAATGCTGTGTGACAATGCATGCTTGCCGTGACAATGTCACCAATGTGGTGATGTTTGGCTAGCATGCCTAATGTGACAATGCTATTGTGCTGATGTTACGCTAATGTGCTCACTTTGCTACTATGCTGACTCTGAAAAGGCTAACGTGCTAACTTCGCTAGACACATTTTGCATTTTTCTTTTCTCTCAACCAAAGCATTGATCAATAAAATGTTGGTGCCTCTGTAGATGATTCATCCTGTGGAAACGTTAATGTGTTCACCAAATTTCGTTGACATTTAACCACTAATTGTTGGGACTTTTTACCCAGAACCAGACAAATCAGTCTGATGATGGGGAAACAGAGGGGATGATAAAGGTCTGTTGACTTAATCCTGTGGGGATCATGAATGAAAAAAAAAATCAAATGACAATCCATAACGTTCAATGTATTCAACACTTGTGGAGATTTAGGTAAAGGAATCATCACACATCAGTCAACTTCAGGCTCAAACATGTTACCTAAAGAGCAGGAGAACTGAGGCAGGAGAGATAAGAACTGGGGCACATGCACAGAGATTCTGAAAAGGTACAGCGTCTAAAGCATGTCTGTGTTGATGAGATATTTCAGTCAACTGTACCAAAGTGGTGGACTGATAAACCACAGGTTGCATCAAATTATTCTGTGCACATTAAAAGAATGCTACAACCACACACACACCATCCTGAAAATGTCAATGGTGCTGATTTACATTTTTTATTTTTTTTAAATTTCTGCACAACAGTAAACTGCATGTGGCACCAATGATTCATACATGCTTTATAATCCAGTAAAACATATGGTCAGCGCTTGACAGCATAGAATCTTACACACAGCATCTAAAGTAAAAGGTAAGAGCCTTTTGCCAGAGGTGGTCCTTTCGTCTTTTAATAATCTTTTAACGACTACAGAGATCTATTTCTGTAAGTCATCCAGAAAGCATATAATTAGACCAAATTGGACATTAGGAGCTTGTGGTAGCTTTTCGATGTCTCTCAGGTTATATGTTGTGTATACCTCGTGTGAGACAGTTTCAGAGAGGGAAAAAATAAAAATTTACACTGCAGTGCTTTTCTCAGAAGCCTGCTGTGCACTGACAGATATTCCTGAAATTCTGTGCAAATTGCCTTGTTATCGTTCTTTCCAGCACAGTGAACTGTGACTTGCTACAACTAGCTACATGATGCTAATGACATCTCTAAAAAAAAATCATTAATAACAGCGTGCAAACACACAGAGGTGACACATGTCTGGTACCCATGCGACCTTTACAAACTAAATCACTAGACATGGCTGTAATTTGTAATCTCTTAACAATTAGTTTGAGAATGAGTGTTGATTTTGTTCTATAAATTAACTCTGATAGTGTGATCATGATGATTTCTCACACTCTGAAATGCTCCATCACCTTCTAGCCTTGCCACACCCATAATTTCCTATTCTCCCCATGAATAATTGAAATCTTGTGGATTTCAACAACTGAAGGGCAGTAGGCTGTAAAATGATCTCTTTCATTTTTAATTTACTGTTTTATTGCAAAGCAAATAATTTGTCTTGTGAGTACTGAGGGCTATTTCACAGAAGCAGAATTCAGAAATGCAGGATGACAGAAAAATCAAGACTTTACTTATTTGTATTTATTTACCTATCCTGGCTTTAAGCAGTTTATGTTGACCAAGTCAGGTTGAGGTGATGAGACTAGGTTGAATTAATGCGCTTTCATAGGTAGATCACAGATTTATCGATCCAAAAATCCATAGTGTACAGCTATAAATGAAGCGTTTGAGTATATAAATTGAATTATTAAAAAAAAGTCGAAATAAGGGTAACACTGTCGCCTCAATAAAAGAGTAGAATAAAGCTTGGTAAACGGTGAACAATAACAGACTGACTGAATGCGACGACAAACTGATTAAACTCATTATACTGTATGCATACTTTTGTTTATGTCATTATTTTATAGTCCCCTATGGATGCATAGATAGATAGATAGATAGATAGAGTTTTAGCTGTGACCTCAAACAGCTCCTGCAGATTTGTGCCAAATATGGCAACATAAAATATTCAGTAACTAAAGCCAAATTTTCAATCAGTCGGAAAATTGTGGAGATGATTTCAGTTCCCATGTCGGTACGTGTTTGTCAGTGTGTATGAGCTTGTTTTAATAATATGCAACCTCTTTCATGTCATTATATACATAGAATATAAACAGTATGGTCTCTTCCCTTTTTATCTGTGTGGAAACATTGTTGTTTTGATTCACATAAAAAACTGATGAGTCATTCTGACATGGAAAGACACTGGTAGTGTTCCTTGGGGACAAAGCGGGGTGGAAGAGGGTGTATGGGGTTCACTCTCACTCCTCCTCCCAGGGTCAAGTGTCCTCCAGACGGGCTACTGAGGAGCAGTAATCCATTGAGAAGCCAGCGATTGGCCTCCCAGAGGAGGGAAATGTAATATGACAAAGCTCATTGGAAGATGAAGGAGAGCGGATTGTATCGACAACAGAGCAGAAAATTGCCTGGGGATTTTATATGCCCTTGAACATGTTATACTTTGTCTTAATAATCCTGCATAACACCGATAATACTTTCCAGTTTTGTCTCTATATTATTCTGCTTCCATCATGTTGAACGCTGTGTGGAGCCATGTTCATATCAATGATAAAGGTGTGTGGAAGCACATATCAAACAAGCAAGCAGGAAAAGGTTTTCAATGTATTTGTATGAAATATAGAGAAAGCAAAGCAGGATCACAAAAGCCATCATTTGCCTTTTACAAAGAAATGTCATTATTTTTTACAACTGAAAAATGTTAAGTAAAACATTCCCTATCTGGTAATGACTTCCTTTATGGCCCCAAGAGGATAATTCATTTGCTTGACAAGGATCATATCCACACAATAATACCACACACATGCAAACACAGAGATTGTTAGCTATGGTTAATGCACATCAACAACTTCAAGTAATAGCAGCAAGAATGACGCACAAATTTTTTTTTTTTTTTTTGTATTTCTTGTTTGTTTAGGTCAGTCTGTTGACTTCTGGATTACATCTAGTTTACGCTCCCAGTCCGACTCCATCAAATCCATCACTTCTCTCTTATATCTTCAGTCCTAAAGCTACAGTGTATAATGTAAATGGAAACAAGGGGCTTTGGGGATTTGAAAGAAAGTGATAGATAATAATTCTGTATAACAAGAGTGGAAATGTTGATTTAGCGTTATGCTTTGCAAGTATATTCTTAATTCTGAATATATTTGAATCACTATTTGTGTTGTTATACAGTACATCGGTACATGGGGTGCGCGCTCTAACCACTGTGCTAACTGCGCCCCCATTTGGAGTTTTAATTAATAATTTCTGCCGACTTGAGGTTTAAATTCACCTAATTGTTTTTGGCTGCATGGTTTAACTATTTCTGTCACTTTTGAAATGTACAAATGAGTGCTATACTTTTCTGCAATCACTTGTGGTGGTGCAACATTCAAAGTCAAGGGATAATGCTATTCATCCTGTAGGTAATATGAATATTTGCACCCGATTGCACAGCATTCCATCCAATAATTGTGAAGAACTTTAAATTTAGAAACGATGATTATTGAAATTTATCACAATGTTACTGACGGAAAAAGGAATTTCTGTATAATGTCTCATTGAGATCCATTTTTAAGCCTAAATGTCAATCAAAAAATCTGATATCTCATCTGGAAACCAGATGAGAAGATAAACACATTCCTTCTCTATTCTGTTGATACATCAGTAGAAAGTTTTATTGCAATCCAACTAAGAGCTGAGATAATTCAGCTGGAACACATCCCTCTTATTTGATTTAGAAGACAGCTTTGATGGTAGCAGGTCAGACCAACAGCCTTGAAACAGTGAGAAAAAGCTTGTTATTCAGAATCATTACTTCAGGCTCACTCACATTTTGTTAGCACATTGGTGTGAATGAGGATAACACAGCTGGCGGCCCTTTTTAATTCCTGTTCATGGCTGAGAGGAATCATATTCTAAGGCCAGAAATAATGAAGTCTGCTCTCTTAAAACACATCCATCACCAGTGCACAAAGCATACTGTACACACACTATACTCTTCTAAAACACATTAACAATAAGTATTATAAGCGAACTTCATTTCAAGTATCAAATGTATTCAAATTAAATCAATAGTCCATGTTGCACTAAGATAATGCATAATTACATACTGGTATTTCATATACTGAGATCATTAGCATAATAATAATTTTTCAGACAATCAAATGTTTGCATCCAAAAATACCAATTTGTAAATTAAAAGAATTAAATTGTTGTTTTGGCAAAACAACAGTTGTCAAATAAATGCAGAAAAAAGAAGCAATATTTCTTTATTACAATAACAGTAAAATATTTTTTAACACAATACACTACCTACTGTACATACGTCCAGCAGAAGGCAGAAAAGAGTCAGGGTATTTTATTCAGCCTGTCACCAAAGTACAGTACATACATTAACTCATACAGAATTCTTCATGTTTTATTTGTATTTCATTTGCATAATCTAATAACAGAGCCTCAATGGTTTTTACCATGCAAATAGAAAAAGAACAGACATGTAACAGTTACAGTGTCACATTGTCTGATAAATGCTTCATTTTTATTATCTAACATCCAAATTCTAATCATATTTGTGATTAGAATACTGTGATTTCATTTTTGGTCGGACTTTTAGTTTTGCTCACTTACTACTGTGTTGTGTGCTTTCGTTGTAAGGTGTGTTGAGCCTCTTGCTGAAGGTAATAAACCTTGAATAAACTTTAGTAGTTAGACTTTCACCTCGACCAAAGAAGGTTGGACACAAAAATGGCTTCCCTGATCCAACAGCAAAGAATGAGATAATCCCAATTATTATAGTTCTTTTTTTCACCTTTTTTCTAAATAGAATTTAGTTACAAGACTTTGACAAGTCTCAGAATTTACAGACTGGACGTTCATGCCTGGACCACTGGATCCAAACTGCTCAAATGAGCTCATTCAATTAGAGTAACAATAAACTGCCCGCCTCTTCTCTTTGACATAATATTCTTAATATTTCAGTTGTTCTTCACGTGAAGAATTTCACTCTATCACCCCTGTTGATCTAGTCGGTTGTGAAATGCACCGCTATTTCTAGTTGAACAAATAGGCTTACCAGCCTCTGTGATTCTCAGGCCATATCCTCCCTAGATACATTACTTTATGGCTCCCTTTGGAGTTGAGGATATTAATATTCCCATCAACATCCACTCTGATCTTCCCCTTTTAACCGTTATTTAACCATTTAAAGCAGCAGCTAAACTGACGTGCATTCAGTTTAATAAAGGTGTAGTTTGATACGGTATGCTTGTGCACAGAGCTAACTGGTTATGCCACTTCAGTGCCACATATGATTGGACGGCATGGAGGGGAATTTTTGATGAACGGTGACATTCACATCAGCACAGACCGTAGTACGACTGAGTGACACAACCTCCTGGTTACTATGTTATTGATCAATCTCTTTAGCCTGCATGATTGTTCAGACCTGCTTTAATTGTTAACTTGTTTTCATTTTGAGGCTAGAGGGGTGTTTTACTACTGGGAAAGATGAGCCACACTTTGTATCACAAGATGGAATAGGAGCAACCTTCTTTTTTTCTTTTTTTTTCACAAAATGATTTTATGCTGAATTAGTCATGACTATAGAGCCTATAAATAAAATACCAACCATGTTGTAGAAAGTAATCACACAGAAAAGCTTGTGATTTTTTTTCCAGTTTAGGAATGTGGTCCTGGGAAGATGTTGTTGTGTCTCTAAAATGTGAAAGAATCGTATTAAAATTCCCCTCACTTCCTTCACCAAGTCTGTCTGGCAGGCATCTCAGAACGTAATCGGTCTGCCTGAATGTCATGACCTCAGTAGCAATGTTTACTTGATACTGTATCGCAAATTTGTATAACAGGTTGAAGTAGCTGTTACATTTTCAGGAGACTAACTGTTCTGGAAATGATCTGATTGTGCTTGTGCACCACTTAATTAAAAGAAAAAGTGGAAAGAAAATTCTTGTATCTACCCCTTTATAGGGATGTGCACCTAAATGTAATGGGTTCTTTCCTGATCCCTGCCCCATCCTTCCACCAATTCCCATGGAAATCTGTCCAGCAGTTTCAGTGTAAACCTGATTGCAAACCACTCTGTAAATTATAATAAGTTGATTTTACTTTATCAGGAAACTGATTGCTCAAATTTTCCAAGTAGAGTAGATCATTGATTTTAGCAAAGAAACAAATTAGAATGACACTCAGTGGAGCGCATACCTTAAGCCAAAGCCCAACAGTCCCCTTTAATTAAGCCAAGCTTTATCCAAAATCAAACTCACAACCCTTTAACCATAATGTACAGCCCCGTATAAAAGTACATTCGAATCCGGTGGATCCAGATTTTTACTTGGATCTGCACCAGAAAGCGCACACTCATAGATACCAACACCCTAAATATCCCTCTTTTTTTCTTTCTTTTTGTTTTTTACCAAGATCTATATATTATTCCTGAGAAGTTCAAGAAAAACAAAGAAATGGAGAATGTGCAAGAACATAATCTCCTTGGCAGAGTTAGCAATGCATATGAGCAAACAATGAATGAACAGGTTACATGCACTTGTATAAACAACCATATGAGAGCAAGAGAGGGAGGAGAGAGAGAGTTAGAGAGAGAGAGAGAGAGAGAGAGAGATTAGTTTACACTTCCACCAAGCAGGATCAGGGAAGCAGAGGAGAACATTTATGACCTGGGAAGCAGTTTGGGATCCGAGGACATTTGAGGAAAACCATGTGAGGTGAGTCAGCACACTTTGAAGAACTTTTTTTTATAGTCTGATGTGGAGAAATAACACTGTGTAACCAGGTACTCACACTACATCTGAAACTCACAGTCCAAAAATGCAAGGTTGGTGTTAAGGCTGTTCAGAGTGTGTTGCTCAGTGATTCATTTCTGTCTCCTTTTCTCTTGTTATCCATTCACATGATGTTAGAGAGGATTTAGCTGGACGGTTTAGTCTTGATCACGCAGCAGACAGCCATGACACAAGCCACAAGCCCATGTGTGCTACATGCTTTTGCACGTGTGACAGTTATTAAATGTTTATAGCACATTTGAGAGTTTACTTTATGGTTTAACTTCATTTGTTCCACATGTTCTTCGCTTTAGGTGTCAATCAGGATTTAATGTTCGACAAGGGTGGTGATATTGGATGGTCGGTTTAAACCAATTTGATCCTATATTATTTGTTTTACTTTGGCTCTACTGGATTTTGTTTGATTTGAATTGGCATCAGAGTTAAATTTCAGAATTGACTAAACTGCATCATTCAATATTTACTGTATACCACCCCTGACAGTCGAGCTGCATGATATGATTATTAGCAATGAGGTGGGAGTTGTTCCTGTGAGCCACAGAGCAATTAAGTTTGTTTCTGAAAACAGGTTAACACTGATCTGCTTACAGGAGTCAACTCATGCTGGACAAGCTATTTGGGAAGAAAATTCCCTTTCTGCAGTTTGTGGTAGAAGAGGACAAAGCAGGGATACAAATGAACAGTTTAAAAATTATAGTATGACTCTCTTAGTGGCTTTTTCACATGGTGTGGTATACATTTATGCTGTTAACCCATTATACTGGGCCGGATGTTTTGTTACCACCCGCTGTTCACTCATCTGCAACACCAGACTTCATTTGTACCTTGATACCATCTTTGTGTGCTTCTATAAATATAAATAGATGCTAAATGGAAAAAATAATGCCATGCAGCTTCTCTAGATTAGATCATTTGTAGTGTGAAGCAGATGCAGTTCTGATGACACCAGTCTGTAACTCACTTGGTAATTGCTCGTAAGCAATAACATAATCACTGAGATATGCTGTACATGTGCTGCACAAGGACCAATTTCATTTATTAATGATGACATTTAGCATGGAGTCATGTATGTATGAGTACATCGTGTGACCAAGGTTTGTAGAGATACAAGCAAGGAATAGAATATATACCAGTCATTCACATTACACGGATATATTGGAAGTATTATGACAGGCTTTTTCCGGAAGTTCTCTGCGCGTTACAGGCTGCCTGGAAAGCATGGAATTATATGCACTGACCTGACCAATGATCTCTGGTTCTCATCATGGTGATGGTGTTGTGTTACACCTGTTCACAAACAGTAATCAGGCTGTTCAGCAACGAGGCAAAGTGAAAGTGAGGTCAAGCACGGATCATTTGCATTCATTTTAGTTTCATATAATGTTTGTCTCCCAGTGATGCCCGGTTCTTGCGGCACTAACTTAAACTTAAAGTTGTAAACTGCAAAGCAATGTGAGAGAAATAATATGTGATTACAGCGTGGGACGCGAGAAAACAATTATTTACAGGACTGGACTGTATTTATGAAATGTAAACAGCAGAAAATCATGGGATGAAAGAAAACGTGGAAACTAAAATTAAAAAATGAAACAGATTTGCTACAACCAGCTCAACCTTTTGACACAGATGTCAAAACAGCTGGACAGAATTCAACGAAATTCCACACATCCTTAGATGTCTGGAGATGTGAGTCTCATTTTGCCATTCTGTTTGTTTATGCATTTTTTAGGCACATTTGAACTTTGGTGATTTTCATGTCTTCTGTTATTCTCCTATGATAGAGGTTATGGTCCATCCACATTAGAGTTATTCCATTAGCGGGAGCATCTGTGTCCTTGGACTCAAACTTTCTAGTAACTAATCTTGTCACTTGTTATTATTTATTATGTATTTACTCTTATTTTTTATTAATATTGTCATTGTTGGTTTTGCTATTATTTTTGGTAGTAGTTTGTGATTTAGTAGAGGTGCCTGTGGCTCAGGAAGTAGAGCAGTCTTCCACTTATTGGAAGGCACAGTATGTGGTTCAATCCCCAGCACCTGCAGTCTATACATGCTACATTGGTGTGTGAGTGATTGTTGCTCCTGCTGAGCTGGGCATGGGTGAATGGTGACTTGTCTTCTAAAGTGCTTTGAGTGGTCGGCCAGACTAGAAAGGTTCTGTATAAGTACAGTCCATCATTTAGCGGTAGAATTACATTAACATTCTTTAATCATCATTAAATATAAAAATACATTATTTAGATTCTAATACAGTTTTTCATCCTGTAAATATACAGTAAATTTACTGGCAAAACTGTGACCAGTATGGTTATTTCAAGGAATGCACGGTAATACTGTAATCCTAAAATACAGTGAAGAGACAGATAAATAAATACTGTGAATTTACAGTGAAAAGTTTTACAGTGCAGATGAGAGCAGCTGAGTGACCACAGACACAACCCAGTCTAAACCCAGTCAGTGCTGAACAAACAAAGCCACCATGGAAACAGCAAATGCTTATGCCTGAAAGGAATCTATTGACATTATTAAAACTCTTAAACCTGTGATTCCTTCAATGGCCGGATACAGCAGCAACAATAGCTGGTTTAAAGTTATATACCAGGTAGAAGTTTAAGTTGAGACAATGAGCTACTAAACTATTGTGTGCAGTGAGTTAAATACTGTAGAGATATTTTATTAGGAATTAATCATTTAACTTTCCATTCATGATTATTAGAAATCATGCTGATGCAAAGTAGAAACAAGTCCTTTATACGGCAACCAAATATTTATATAAATTTGCTCTTTTTGTGCTCTGTCCTGTACGATGCTAAATCATACAAGTAGTGACGAAGTGGTCTTCATGTGTTGTGTTTACCAAACCATAACTTACCCTTTTAATAATCATGGAGAGGAAATCTGTTCTCTAGTCAGGTCACTTTTGTTTGTATAGCACATTTAAAGCACAACACTGAGTTGACCATGAGTGCTTCACAGTAAATAACAAAATAAAATAAAAAGAAAGAAAGAAGAAAAACACTTAAGAAACAGATAAAACAGTTGAGGCATAAAAAACAGATTTATGCTGATACATAATATGAAAGTCTTTTTTGATACCTTTATTAGTCCCACAGGGGGAAATTCTTTCCCTGCATTTGACCCATCCCTGTGGAGCAGTGGGCTGCCATTACATTACGGCGCCCGGGGAGCAAATTGGGGTTCGGTATCTTGCTCATGGATAATTCAACTTGTAGACTTGCAGGGGCTGGGGATCGAACCACCGACCTTTTTGGTTCCGTGAACCAGCCACTGAAAAGGCCCGGTCAGCCCTAAGTGTGCCAATCTAGTTCTAGGCACTTCTAGAAGCTGCTGGTCCCTGTCCCAACTTGTTTGAAATGTTTAGTTGGCATGGAATTCAGAATAAGCATACATTTAATTTACATTACATTACATTTACATGTCATTCAATGACATTGATGAGGTAAACAATGATTCAGAGAGCAAGACGTGTTTTCACTGTCCTTGCAAAATCCTTAAACATATGTAATGAGTAAATACAGTGCATAAAAAAACCCTGTCAGCCGGTGCAGTTCCCAAACAGTAAAACTGAGAATTTGTGCAGACTCATATATTTGATATTTATTTGTAGCTCACTTTGCCAGCATTACAAAATGCTAACGCACCAGTCCTAAATCATGTTATGTTCCCTTTATAGATACTGACACAATGTTGTCTTTTCATCTTTCATCATTCTATCGTTCTATCACCTTTTCAGGAGGATTTTACAACGTACTAAATTAAAATCATCATCATAGAAAATGAACATCCCCCTAATTTCCTCCATACTAACTTGAACATTATAACCATCCGCTGTTATTATCATTGTCATGGTAAACACTCCATATTATCATATCTGCTTTCATAGCAGGGATGATATTGTGCTTGGAAAATCCTGAGGAGGGTCATTGTTATTGTAACTGAAGCAACATAACAGTACTTTGACTTGAATTAATGAAATCATATTTTTACCAGTTTCATTTAAAGATGCTAACATATATTCGAGTGTTCTTTGAGTTCAGTAATTATTTTTAAAAAATCAAATCAGCAGCATATCATTTAAAACATCTTAAATACCTCTCTTAAATTCAGTATCATCTAATGTCACTATATGCCTTCACTTTATAATCATCACGCCTTAATGAGAGAATTTGAGAAGTGTTGGCCCATGCCAAATGTCATCTATTTTTTATGGGAGTGCACAGGATGACCTTACTGTAATAAAGAAGCAGATGACAAATTAAAAGCAACACTGTCAAAGCAGCAGAATGTAGACAGGGTCAGACAGGCAGTCAGTGTTGGACTTCTGTAGTAGGATTAGCCATATTTAGAAAACGTGAGAAATGCGGAATCAATCTATATATTTGTACCTATTGGTACAAACAGTATCTGACAGAAAAATGCCACAGGTGTGATCATGTATGCGTACTGTAGGCCTACTTTGAGTTTAATTTAGAATGTCTTAAAACATGTAACAATACCGTGCAAGACATTTTTCAAATAAGGTACAGAATTTTGTGGGACACGCAGGATTCTGTTCCTTTTCTTTTCTTGTTTACTTTACCTTTTGCACCATGACTGAATGTTTTATGACTGTTTATAAGATCTTGCCTTAAATTATCCTGACAGTGGTGCACATTACATCACAGCTCATGCTTCAGCAAATGCTCTCTCTGTGTTGTAAATTGTCCTGTCTCCAGGAGACAGCTCCCCAACTTCGACATCCAAAGGCACATTGTCTTTGTCACTCTGATGTTCATATTCCAGGTCCATTGCTTTTCTTATAAATATGTTTACCTGCAAACCGGAAGGTTGTCGAATTGTAATGGAATTCCTAAGAGAGTTGTGTGTATGGTTAAGACTCAAATGAAAGCAGAATCCAACCCTCTACCCTGAATAAATGTTGCTATTTTTTTCTTGTAATTGGCAAATATGGTTGTATACATTCCCTTTTAGAAATCAAACAAGCCATTTAAAGTGAACATTTTTGGTATTTTGACCTCCAAAAGGCAGAGGCTCAGAGTTAGAGTGGTCGTCCGCTCATCAGATGGTTGGTAGTTCGATTCCCAGCCCCTACAGTCTACATGTCGAAGTGTCCTTGGCAAGATACTGATTCCCAAATTGCTCCCAGTGGCTGTTCCATTGGCGTTTGGGCATTTGCGTAAGTTGTTATCACTCCTGATGAGCAGGTGGCGCCTGCAATGGTAGCCTGTAGCACCACTGTATAAATGTTTGTGTGAATGGGTGAATGCTGGCTTGTGTTGTAAAGCTCTTTGAATGGTCATTCAGACCAGAAAGGCGCTATAAGTACAGCATACATACTCACTAAAAATCACAAATATAAACTTTTTTTTACTTTTGAAATACACAAATGATAAGATGCATATGGTGGCGTGTGAATTTTCAATTAATACCCTTTGTTCTTGTTCACCAGGGAAGTGTTTACGTCAGAGGCCAACAACAGAGGCATTGTGAGGAGAGAGATGGCTGGGAGGTGCTCTCTGCTCTGTGATCCACTTCTGATACTGATTACCTTTATGCACAGGAGCCATGGAAAGAATTGTCTGAAGGAAAAGTGAACGGACAGTAGTTGAAACATTTTAATGACAGGTGGATGAGCCGCGGTCATTAGGTCATCATGATCTCCACAGCTATTTGCTCGTTGTTCCTGGTGTCTTTTATCATTGTGACCATTGGGGGGAACGTGCTGGTGTGCTTGGCTGTAGGGTTCTGCCGGAGACTTTGGCGCATTACCAACTGCTTCGTGGTGTCGCTGGCGGTGACAGATCTTCTGCTAGGCCTGCTAGTGCTGCCCTTGTCTGCCATTCTGGAGCTGCGCAGCGGAAAATGGCCTCTAGGAGGAGCCATGTGTAACATCTACATCTCTCTGGATGTCTTACTGTGTTCATCCTCCATCCTGACCCTTCTGGCCATCAGCATGGACCGATACCTAGCCATTTCAGCTCCCCTTAGATACTCCCAGAGAATTACCCCTCTAAGAGTGGCACTGGTTCTGATTGCCATCTGGGCCTTGTCACTAACTGTGTCCTTTGTGGCCATTCACTTGGGCTTGAACACAGCAGACTACAGAGTCCAACACGCGGACTGGAACATGTGGGACGAGGACAAAGAGGGACGTTACTGCAAGTTTGAATGGAATAACAATTATGTTCTTGTTTATACTATTGGCTCATTTTACGTGCCTCTGCTGCTTATGTGCGGAACGTATCTTTGCATATTCAGAGTGGCACGAGAACAGGTCAGTGTTTATTTTCACTTTGGATATCATACTGTGTTGGAATGTAAAAGATAGATGCATTGAATTACATCGTTCGTTTTCAGACCAGTGAGTGAGGGCACCTCATATTCTCTGTCCTCTGACGCTCATGTCGTTTCTTAACCAATCTTTTCAGGTGCGGCGTATTCGTGCTGCCACTCCATCATTTGCACGCACAGCGTCAACTGCAGCCATAGCCCGAGAGCACAAAGCTACGGTGACCCTGGCAGCTGTACTGGGAGCCTTTGTCATCTGCTGGGTCCCCTACTTCACCTTTTTCACCTGCACGGGCATAAAGCAAAACGCAGGTCCCCCTGGTGTGCTTCACTCTGTGGTCCTGTGGCTGGGCTACTTTAACTCACTTCTTAACCCCATCCTGTATCCAGCTTTCAACAGGGATTTCCGCAGGGCCTATGCAGAGCTGCTTCACTGCAAAGGACAGTTTCACAGAAAACTGCAGCTCACTCGTGCGTCCTTGCAAAAACGATTATCCTTTCCCAAAGGACAAAGGGTTCCCCAACAGTCTGAGAAGTATATATACACAGTCAAGAAAGAAACCGACGGGGAGATCCATACCCTGGACCAGAGGAATGGAAAACCTTATGAGCCAAACTGAAAGGCAGAGGATCTGGTGCTACGCTGCTGGACTAGTTCTGTCAGTAAAATGTTTCACATGAGGGGCCATGCAACTACTACTTTTGCATATGCATTATCATTTCAGATACATATATTTTAACTTTCACATAGCATTTTTTGCATTCTTATGTCGACACATTTAATTTCTCTCATAGACCTTTTTCATATCCAGTATTTTAACTCACACATTTGACATTTGACGACATTTTTTAATCTATTTTAACTCTGTCCCTCATACATTTTGCTCTCATGCACATGCAGTCAATGTATAGTGTATATATATTATAAATATGTGTGTCTGAAAAAAAAATATGTATGTCAGAGAAGAATGTATGAATGAATGAGAGTATAGTAGGCTTGAGCAGGGTTATGTCCAGAAAACCCTGAATGCTTTCTAGCATTAAGGCTTTATAGAGTCTATACAAATGTGCAAATTTTGCATAGATTTAATCATTTTTGATATTGTAGCATTGACTTGCAATGGTTTAGACTTGTTCTTGACCCCTAAAAGTTTTGGTCTTGTCTCGATACACTCTGGTCTTGCTCATGGCTCGGTCTTGGTTTATGTGGTATTCACTGCAACACTGTCATACATGAAGACGAAGAAGAGAATGGAATTAAGAAATCTACACCTGTGGAATAACATTGTTTAGTCATCAGGCTGTTGATTTGATATGATTTCCTAGAAAGCCCTGAGGGCTAACATCTCCCATGTGCTATGGTGTTGCAAATGGATCTGGTTTGAGAGAAATTACCTGCTTAGGATGAGCTTCCTGTGTCATCGAAAGTAAAGAACACAAAAAGATTAGACAAAAAAACGTGCAAGCGTCAAGTATATGAAAGTGACAATAAATGTATGAGAGGAGGTTGATTTTAACTGTAAAATATTCAATGTATGTGTGAGAATATGGTATGTGAAAATCCATGTGAAACATGAAATTTACATGTGAAAATGAAAACATATTTATGTAAGAGATATGTATGTATGTGAGTAAAGAATTAACATGTGTGGAAAAACACGTATGTCATAAACTTTCCATTAAAAGCCAAGCTTTGTTACCTACCAGGTGGGGCTAGACATTTTGAAAAATAAACCCAGCCCTCAGTTAGATGCTGGGTTTGTTTTTTATAGAAGTTCTGGTGATGTTTAAAAACTCTCAAATTCACCAGGTCTAAATGATTAAACTTTTGTCAATAGCAGATGTGATGCCAGTGGGTGAAATAATAACACACAATAAAATATTAACTACATGACCTGGTCCTCAGTGCCAAAAATGAGAAGAAAAAAAAAAGTGTGTCTCCCCATTCGAGATACTGTGCCATGTGCCATGCCTGAGGCGCAGCAGCTTAACTTCATTTATTATTCAAATCTCCCACCACACCAACAGGATCTAGAGTTAAATAATGTTATTATGTTAATTCATGTTGTGTATACACATCCAAAAAGGTCGTGCAAACACACAGTCCAGGTTTATACAGTGAAATTGTTTGGAGTAAAGCATCCATCCTTCTGATAACTTGTGAGCTCCATCAGAACTCTCTCAATAGAGACTCTCTCAATAATATATATTATATTATAAATGTTTCCTTTTGAGGAGTTAAAATACTGAAAGCAGCCTCTCTGTGCAGCAAACACTCATTACTGTATGCCAGGACTTACCTTCCCACTGAATGATTTTTGTGAATGCTCTACATGTTTTAAAAGCATTTGTGTGATGACAGTTTAGCTTTTTATTAATTTTAATACCACTTCGCTGTTGTCGAAAGGTACCAGGCACTGTGGATGTTTGATTCTTTCCATGGCTTTTTCTCTTCCCCTGATCCGGGGGACCATTACCCTCTCTGTGTTTCAGGACCTTCTGGTTTACAAATTGCTCTTAAGCCCCATTTCCACTGCGTAGTACAGTGGAAATTTTTGCATTTCCATTGGGTAAAAAGTACCTGGTATACCTAGTACGACTTTTTTAGTACCTCTTCCGGTGCGGTTCCAAGCGAGCCGAGCAGATATTAAAAGATCACGTGAAACTTTACAGAAAACCAAACCGAGTCGAGTAGAGCCGGTACTACGCAGTGAAAACGCGCCTATACATCCGTGGAACACATTCTGAAGAAATCACCTGAAAAGTTTACTCTGTTCTGCATAATTTAAAAGACAATATAAAGGGACGAGTAGAGGTGGGGTGAAATATTCATGTGAGTCCGAAACCAGAGAATTTATTTATTTATTTATTTGTATTTTTTGTCAGGATGATGTCGGAGCCCATCTGTACATCACTAGTCCCCACCTTTCTCTTTTTTCACCCCTTTTCCTTCCAGTATGCCAAATCGGCTCATCTCTGTTAGGATGGCGCCAAAGATGATACAATTAACTGAAGGTACCACGTCATAAATGCATTGCATACAAAGTAGTATATGGAATGATTAAATAATTGCTGCACAGTATTTTCTTGATTACATAAGATTTTACGTTCAATAAAATTCATAGCGCAGAAATGTCTGTTCATTATACGCATATAAAAAGCATGCAGGAATATCAGTCGAAATAAAGAGTAAGCTAAGATGAGTGGAATGAATGGATGACTCAGTAAGTTTTCAACCAAGCTGCATGGAGCCACAGGTGGTTAAACGTTTACAAATTGTTTATTTTCTCCCACCTCCGGTCTGCCAATGAAAGTGAATAAGTGACCTACAACTGTGTGACCAACATATAGATGTATAAAGTATAAGAGAAAGATGAGGAACATAAATAGAGTCCGCTTGACAAATTGTAAAATATAATTTTGAGATACATGTGTTACCAATTACTATTTAATTAACTAACTTTAACTGTTCACTGATCCTCATTTATGATCATTTATACAATAAGTTATTAAAATGTATAATATGTGGAATTAGGAATTAGACCTTTGTTATATATTTTGCAGAGTTTATCCAAAATATTTAATTTAAATATTTTCTTTTATTTATTTTCTTTTATTTAAGGTGTGTTTCATTAGTGCGTTTCATTGATTCTCCTTGCTGGAACTTCTGGAAGAGTGAGATAGGAGGTGTGTGAATGTGATTCATAATCAGTGATGGATGTTTCACAATGAAGAAAACTACTCCCAACATCTCACACTGCTCACCCCCTGTATTTTATTTTTATTGAGAGCCCCTAGTGGCAGGAACTAAATAATGTACGGCTAATTTCTTGCATCAAAGGTACAATAATACAGTTAATTTTTGCATTCATTCATTACTTTCTTATGTAGGGACACATGTGGCAAATTTAATTTAGGTAGTAGTTAAGGATATAAAAACAGTATCAAAGATTGGGCATAACGTTAAAATAATTTTCACGTGTGGTCCCAGACTAAATAAGTCTTTTGCTCTAATCCTTTTGTGTACTTTTTCAACCCACTTAATCAAATACACTTTTGCCTATCAATGTACAGCGGATAAGGAATTCCATTGTACTGACTTTGTTTGGTCCCTTTAAGGCTTAAAGGATGAATTTCAATGGAGACCTTTAATGGAGAGAATGGTAATATGCAGTTTTTCAAGCATTGTTGGTAACAAGAGTGTGACTGCAATAAAAATGCATTAAGGAACCTGGCTCCCAATTAAAGTTAAATTAGGTTGATAGGTTGAATCGTGGAATTGGAATGTAAGATCCCTATTGGGATGAATTGACTTGCCTCAGCCTTGTAGAAGAGGACATGCTGCTGAGGAGGAGACGTCACCTCCATTTTACATGGAAACCGTGAGCTGCACAGTGACATAAAATGGAAGTAATAAAAATGATTAACTCTAAATCAAGTCTGGTGGCAGAAGAGAGGAAATGAGAATGGGTGTGCAGGACCATTTCTAGGATGCATTACATGCAGCAGAATGACAGAAAATGAACTTTTAACTCTGTCCCCAGTCACGTTCAGTCCAATCTCAGCACAGTAAAGGTCGAGAGTATTCATCACTCAACTGTGACTTGAAAGTGTCTCCAGGATACTTGCTGGAATGTATCGTGGATGAGTTTTTGTAGAATTGTTGTAAAAGAAATGTGACATTTACAGGTTTTACTAACTATTCCACAAAGTCATTACTTATTTTGTATGTCCATTACTTTGCTTTAGAAATGCTGCGGAATTTTTGAAGTATTGGACAGAGCCGAGCAAGCTGTTTAACCTTACATCCTTTATGAGTTTTAGATATGTGATAAAGGACAAAGTCATGTGACTTGTCATGTGACCTGTACCCACACCTTGGATAGATTTAGGCTTTTTGTTTGGATTACATATGTATCTTTACTCCCGAGAAATTTGGTAAAGATAAGTTATAAATTAATAATGACCTAATATCAAATTTAGCCGTACAGATCAGAATGACTTCATCCTGTGTTTTATTGCTCTACACACAATCATTCCTAACAAATGCTGCCACTGCTGGCCCTGCAGCTCGCTGTTTCAACAATTCAACCAAAGAAGGTTCATGGGAAGTAGGGAAATGTCTTCCTTTTGCAAAACATACACAGCAAAATTAGTTCAAAACATCATTATTTGGTTGCCAAAATACATATAGAATAATTAATCTGTGATTCTGAAGTCTTTCTACATCTATATTGTAAAAAAAAGGAACATTATAAAATCATATATCAAATATTAATGATTACATCTATAACAAATGTAAAGAGAAGGTTAATATATAGAATCTATATATTTATATTATTGACGCTGATTATGTAAAGCTATGTGATTTAATGCATTATGTCTGGTTTTAAATGCATTTAAGAATGACAGGTTCCATTCAGGAACAGACTCTGCCCATAGAAACCATTGCGTGCATCTGTAAATGTTTCATGTTAGACTGTGCTGCCACTGAACCAGGACTAATTCTACGAGAAATGGGGAACAAACGGAAAAGTATCCCACACTGATTACCATGTCATGAGAGTCCAGCCACATAACAATGTCTTCTGTTGTTGTTAAACATAATGGGACCAAACATGTGCCTTTCAATCATGTTGAAACTTGATTTAACAGACTGCAAATGCACAGTGATTGCAGGCTGTGTGCGTCATCATGAGTTTTATGAAATCATATTGCTTTCTCAGAAGTGTGCTTGTCTCATCACTCATGTGAGGACTGTTTACTGCCATGACCTGAGCGACTGGGTCTTTTATTTTGATTGTGGTTATCTGTATTTACTCTTAAATTTTCATTTCCTATGATAGAGTGCAAAGGTAATTAAAAATCCTGCCTGCCTGCTGTTGAATAGAGCAACATTTTTATCTCAATTTTATCTAAATAAATGTGCTATAATTGTTTGGTTTGTGTCGGTGTGTGAACGGTTATTTACACATGTTAATAGACAATACAACTAGTGTCTGCAGTGTAAAAAATCCAACAGTACGGGGATTGATTTTGCAATTTCAATGTGATTACACGACAAGACGTTGCTCAGCAGAAATTAGGAAAAGTATCCCAATACTTTATGCTGTATGTATCCGTTCCAAAGAAATACTAATTATAAGCATATATGGAGAATAATTTTTAAAAAAGTAATAATTACAGTGTTATCAATAACTCTGGAACTCAGGTAAAATGAAGGGTTAACTCTGAATAAACCTTTAGAAATTGTCTAATTGAGGAGGTAAATGTTCCACACCTGAGAGAAACACAACAACTTTGAGGAGAGAAGGATGATAATATTTGTCTGCCTTCAGAGGATGAGTAGGAACAGTGCTTTGAACACAGGGGGGAAAGGAATCACTGGCCCACTGCTGCTAACAATTTTTTTTCTTCTGTCGCGGTGGCATGCTCACCTCATTGGGATTTTGTCAGTGGTTTTGAGGTGAAACAGTCAAAAAAAAAGTGGCAGCACATAGGAAAAAGTCTGGTCTCAGACATT
Organism: Chaunax sp. Z400; assembly: GCA_037577475.1. NCBI lineage: Eukaryota > Metazoa > Chordata > Actinopteri > Lophiiformes > Chaunacidae > Chaunax > Chaunax sp. Z400. The sequence goes on along the minus strand of CM075201.1, from coordinate 7,801,515 downwards.
GGGTTGTTTTGTGACCCTGACTTGTCTGCATGTACTGAGTTTATGGTCCATCCTCCTTAATAAACATGTGTTGAGAGAATTACCACAGACAACCTGCAGTCCATAGCTAATTTATGCTGCAGCGCCCCCTAGTGGGTTAATCTGTTTCATGCTGCAGCTGCTGTCTTCTCAAAGGGTCAGCAATCATATATTTGAAAAGGTTCAGCCTGACTGGTTCAGGGCGCACACATGTACACCTATCAGTGCGTGAATTCACAGATATGTTGCTCAGACTGTGCTATGTAAATGAGGCATCCTACAGCCTTTAATCAAAGAGAATACAACAGTGTTAGTCCTTTCCTCAGATTGCAGCAAAATATGCACATCTTGCTATAATGTTACTTGGTGTAACTAATGAAAAAAGAGATTTACTTTAACAATAACTTAAATTTACTCCTTTCCCAAAACAGTACAGATCACTAAACAGAAAAAATGTATGTAAGAAAGCAGCTTTATCCAGATACTGAGTTGGCCTCTCTCTCTCCACAGGTTGAGTTTGAGAATGAGGCCTAAATACATTTGTTCCAAGAAACTTGATGCCAACCAATTATGTTTTCTCATTTTTTCTCATTTCTCATCGAATGATAACTTTACTCACTTGGATTTTAGCCTCTTGACTTGACAGTATTTCCCGATCCCACAGATTAAAACGGATGTTATGTAAAAAGTGTGCCATGCAACTCCAAACGAAGGGCAAACTGCTGTGTGCACGTATGGCCACAGGGTGGTGCCAAATGATCTGTGTCGGTGAGTGCATTGCTCAAGTGCTTCGAGGCTGAGAGCACAGCCCTTCTAAATACAGCCTGCTCACCTCCCATCAATTTTATTCTACCAAAAACGGCTGCAATTCACCTAGAGGGGGCTCGCGAGGTGGTCTTCACTGAATTAGGAGTGAATGGAGAGAAATGGAGCTAAACGGCTACAATTATTGCATTTTTCTAATTTTCTTTTAGTTTTTGCAAATATAGTATCAATTATATCTCAGAACTGAAATTAAAAAAATATATATAATTTTAACCATCAGAGTCTGAAACACATATAAACAGGTACGCAAACCTGCCTTGTTGTTAATTTGTCATGGTTTTCATTACTTCTTTCAAAATATTTTTACCAAAAATGTATATTATTTTTATACTTTTAGAAATGATTTCGATACAAATGTAAGACATTTAAATTAATTTCTATTAAGCTGTCTACATCATGCTAATTATTCCCATAAAAATTATTGTTTCATTATTTCATTGTTTTGTCTATGCCATGGAAAATTTACACAGTAACCTAAGATGTCAGCGGTTGTCATGCACACATAAGATTAAATATGTTGCTTTCCATGACAGACAGTGCCATTCTAATGTGTAAATCATAACTGTTAAGAGAATAACTAACACAAACCCATAAAATCACTGCTAAAGGTTATATCAAAAAAGCTTGATTATAAATTTTGTTTTCAATGTTTTAAAGTCTATTTTTATTCTTAACTATCATAACGTTGTTGCTGCACTTAAGTCTTGCACTGCTCATTTTGATCCACGTGTTATTTTTACATTATACTTGTGTTTTGTTTGTGGTTTTATTCATCCATGGTTTTAAGATGTACTTATTATTATTATTCATATTCCTTATGCCAGCCTGTTTTATTCATACATTACTGTCGAGTTTGTCTCTCTGTTCATATCTGTTGTGAAGCACTTTGTAACATAGGCTTTCATAAGTGCGAAACAAATAAACTTTATTAATATTATTATAACATTGACAGCATTTCACCACAACTTTACATTTTGTACAAAGTTTAAATGTTTCTCCTTTCAGGTGTAAAGTCATTGCAACTTTGAGTCTTGTGGTACAGGTACATATAACTAATTACAATGAGAGCAGAGCTCCTTACACACTGAGGAATCCACTACTTCATGAAAATTCAGTACTGCATTTGCCGATGAAGATCATTGGATATGATTGAAAGAACATTGAAAGGAGTTCTAACCAGTGTTTGTCAAGCCAAACGTCATAATTGTCCCCGGTGGACCTGAGCAGGACAGCAGTTGTGATGGATAATTAAACAAATTTGTTCTGCAGGCTGCACAGTGAGTTTTGTGGGGGTGTGCCAATGGGACTAAATACGAGCCAATGAATGAGCTGTAAAAACCCCATTTAGACTTTTAATAGCAGGTGTCTAATCAGCAGATGTCTTATGTTTGTGCAGAAAAGGCTATACTAAATCATATTTATAGCTTCATCTCTCCTGTAACACATTGCGCTGTACAACATTCATCTTCTTTATGTACCAAACTTAGTCTTTCTTCTTGGACTTTTCCCCTCAACTGACATGTTGTTTCATTGCTGGTTGCTTTGTGCGAGGACGTTAGCCATGCTGGCTCTGGTCTATCAGTCATATAATTTATGATCTCCACAGAATAAATCATAATAACTTTGGTGATGCCTCTGAATTTTTATAAAGTACCACCATCAGCCAAACTATATCATTGTCTCATGTAGCCCAGCAAACCTACCACAGACTACTGTGCATGCACATAGAGTGTGTGCAGTGTGTGCTGGGTAGGCGCACATGGTCACCACACCACAAAGTGAGGTTAGCATTAGTGAACACACAGCATCAGGAAACAAAACAGAGACATCACTAGCCTTGCCTTCTATATTGTTAGATCATGATGTTAGCATTTAGCTCAAAGCACCCCTGTGTCCAAGAGTGGCTTGTAAAAAAAAAAAAGATTTTTTTTTTTTAATTAAAAAAAACATGTAACATCTTAATGTTACAGATTAACTTAGTTTAACTTCACATCAGATTTCTTTTTAGCTTTCAAGCACAGTACAAGGATTTGCTCCTTCTTCCCCCGTCATTCTTTTCCTATAGTGATAAAACATTACACAGTATATGTCTACTGTCTTTATTCAAATGTTACTGCATTTATTTAATGTACTACTTTAAAGCTGATCTGCCTTCTACACCAGGTTTTAGCTGTTTCACCATTAAACTAAAGGCTAACCCAATTATGAGACTCTGGCACGTGGTTTTTAAAAAAAACAAGCCAAGACATATTCCCTTGTCTACTGTAAGCCTTTATATTCTGTGTTTCTGTGTGTGTATGTCTGTCTAGTAATAAAGTGGTTGTTGGCTTTGCCTCAGTAAGCTCGATATCTCAGCTTCATGGCCTCCCACTGTTTTTGTCACTGCTCATCATTCCATGTGCACATGAATGCCAAACTCCTGTCTCCAGATCCAGAAGCAGGTTTGTTGGAGCATGCTCAGTGCTGGAGCTTGGGGGACTTAGCATCTGAGAGTGGGAGGCAACACAGTGCTGCTGCAAGCTTCAGTGGCTCCCTGCACCCACCAGCAGTTGGCTGAACTGGCAACCCTGAGGAAATGGAACATGTGAGGCTTCACCCACAAGGGTTAGAAAATCTATGAATGAATGAATCAATACTGGGTCTTACTTTTAATGCAAAGTAAGTCAATATCATTAAATAATGCTTACATTTTAAACATCCTTATAATTCATTTCACTGTGGCAACACTATTTATCCAAACAATTGGCAAAGTAATTACTTAGGGTTTGTTAATATGTCCGTATCACCATGGATACTGGTATTTTTTTCATTTAACTTAGAACTATTTTCTATCTTCCTTTTCACCTTTTTGTTGGCTTGTGGTTGTAACAGCCAGGTTAGATATTGACCAAACAGTACCAATAAGGGCAAGAGACACCACAACGATAAGCAGTTTAAAATACACTTTATTATACTACATAAATATACACTAAATAACTGGACTGACTTCAGGGGAATAACTATAAAAAAATCACTGTCCTTTTCAGAGTTCATTTAAAAGGAGGGAAAAGTGGTTCCTCCAACTCTTTAGGGGAGAGGAGTCTGAGGTCCAGGCCGCTGCACTGCTAGTTGGTTGCTTCCACAGTCTCACTCTATCTCTTCACTGATGGCAGTGTTGTCCACACCATCAGCAATATAAAGGCCAGCATTCACTTCAGCCTTTGGGAAGCCCAAACCTGCCTTAAGGCTGCAACACATGCAGCGGAGCCTGGCCTGCACACAGAGAAACAACAGCAAAATGAGAGGACTCGCATGTGGACATTCTTCACAATCCAGAACACATCACAAACGAGGGCTATGGTCTACATTAAAACATGCATTCCACATACCTGCACACAGAGAAACAACAGCAAAATGAGAGGACAGCAGTGGTGACCATGAGGCACTTAAATAACCTCCTAGAGGAGGAGACACACCCAGACACACCTGTGCACAATCACATCAAATCAAGCTTAAGCTCACAGCAAACGTGCATGTCCCCACACACACACACAAAACCACTACCAGTGTGAAGGTGAGTTAGTGTGGTGATACAGATCTACCCTGTTACATGTTGATCACAGATCTGGCAGAATTCTGGGGCCAATTAAAAAAGTGTTTATTGTTAAAAAACGAAAAGATGTTGTTGTTTTTTTTCCAGATACCAAGATGCTGTCACAATCCATACCACATACACTGGGAAAAATGTTTTTAAGAATGATACTTGTGAAATTATTAGTTCTGGTCAATGTATTGTTCCATAATAAAGTATGTAAATGCTTTTGATCATGCTTGTAATGAAGAGTTTGATTAACGCGTCATGCAGTGCCACAGAGAGAAGACACCTGATCCGATGCAGATATGAGACCAGTAAATTAAACAGGTTATGTTTGTTAATATAGCCATGTCTGCTAATGGTTACACTGAGCGGGTAAATGCATGAGAAAATTGTTTTATGGACTCACAAGGTGTTTTTTAATCTGTGTTGAAAGTATCAAGTACTCAAGTACTTCAAGTACAGTTTTGAGGTACTTGTACTTCAATTAAGTCGTAATATTTATGGCCCCAGCACCAAGGGTGCGAGGACCCTATTGTTCTGCAAGGAATTGTTGTTATTTTTTTCCGAAATGAATTGCCTTTTTGGGGACTTTCCCATGCTCAAAAGCTCATGAAAGTTGGCGGACAAAATTAGTCGGGTGTGAAATTTATGTTTGTTATGGTGATTGGAAATGGGCAGGTCAAAATGGCTCGCTAGCACCCCCTAATGTTCAGCCCCTGCCTCCAGTTTAACATACATGTACAAAATTCGGTACACATATGTAACTGACCGTGACAGACAAAAAAGTCTCTTGGAGCAATGCCTTCAAACAAACAGGAAGTTTTTGTGGCCATTTTTTACCATTTTTTGAAAATCACACTTTGTATTTGAACAAACTCTTCCTAGAGATTTTACCCGATCGACTTCAAATTTCGTCAGTACTTTCTAAACCCCATGACGATGAAAAGTTGCTCAAATCCTGAGTTTTCGTTGAACAGTGTGGGTGTGGCCAGCCGTTAAATTGCTTCAAATTTTGATGTTTCACCATGAAACTGAAAATTGTCATAACTTCATTGTCTAAGGTCCAATCTGTTGTTTTGGTGTTTTTTTTTTTTTACTTGGTTTAATTTCTGTGACTGGACTATACAGTAAAATCGCATCTGTGTTTCCCCTTATCAACAGTGTTGACTGCATTGTAAAGGCTGATGGTGGAGACACTGGTGTCCAGGACCCGTTATCCACCCCTGAATGTCCAGGCTCACCACTACACTACACTTGTGTGACATGTAATATTATTGAATAGATTTTAATTCCTGCAACTTTGATTAAAACGAATTGACTAAATTAACTAAATTCATATTGCCCAAAAATATTAAGCAAATCCAAATCAATTTCACAAGGAAAATCAATGTACATTTATTAAGCATCTCAGCAAAAGTCATTTAGATATACTAATTATCTGAGAGAAATCAATTTATATTCATTAAGTATCTAAGCAAAAGTCATTTAGATTTACTAAATATCTGAGAGAAATCAATTTATATTTACTCAGTAAGCAAAAGTCATTTAGATTTACTAAATATCTGGGAGAAATAATTTTATATTTACTAAGTATCGAAGCAAAAGTCATTTAGATTTAGCAAATATCACAATAAAAATGATTTGGATTCACTAAACAAAATAATTATATCAACTCATATTTGAACATATTGTTGCTAAATTCAATACATTAAAATTTGTATTTGTATTTACCTGTACCCAAATTATTTGTTTAGATTCATGTTTTAATTTCACTTTTTCTGATGGCCCTCTCCTAACTGACCGATACAGACATAAAAGGGCCTATGGAGCAATGCCATCAAACAAACAGGAAGTCGGCCATTTTTATTTTGTGGCCATTTTTTGCCATTTTCGCAAAATCACACACTTTGAATTTTACCGAACTCCTCCTAGAGATTTTACCTGATTGATTTCAAATTTGGTCAGTACTACACTGACTTCAAATAAGCATCCCCCAGTCTATGTTTAACCTACATGTATAAAATTTGGTAGACATGTTTAAAGTCCCACCCTGAAGACATCTACACAACAATATTGAGTAAGAGTGAAGGCGCCACCTGCTGGTAAATGCCAAAATGTCTCGTGTGACAATTTTTCTTTGATTTCGATTACGTTTTCATGGTATGGCTTTCACATGATATAATGACAGATGAGTCAAAATTATTAGGTGGTGTCTAGCGTCATATAGTGGACAAAATAAGTTAAATCATAATCCTTCCGTCAGTGTCCATAATGCATGCAGATACAGAGCCTTGCATTTATCCAGGTGTGCAGTCGTGAGGCGGACGATGGCTCAAGGCCCGACGGGGCACACGCCCCAATGGGGCACAGGCACCGGGATGCGAGGGGCCCGCTCAACGCTGCTTGCAGCTTTATTTTTCTTTGTTTCTTCATTTTTCTACTCCAGTACAATTTTTTAACTGCATGTTAATATTCAGATCCAGATTTACATTGAAACATGTCTCCGGCTTGTTAAATGCATTGTACAATGTATTGTTAAAGATTAAACCAGTGATCATCAACCTTGATGACTTATGACCTTTTACAAAAAGGGGCCTCCACATCCCTTTTCAAATGTCCCTAAAAAAGACATCCATCTATGCAATCTAATTTAACGGAATCTATAATAACAGATGAGTCACACGGGACATTATTCTGTAGATGAGTTCTTCCACTTTTGAGACCCAAAAGTACCCAACTGTACATTAATGCAGAATACTTATGTACCTTTGCGTAAGTAGGATTTTGAATGAAGGAGTAATGGATTATTTTAAGATAGTTGGATTGGTACTTAAACTTTTTTAAAAAAGGATCTTTATCTTTAGTACTTTATCCAGCACTATTTAAGCCACTATAAAATATAAACATAGATTTTCATGGCTAAATGAAATGTTCTTACAAAGGTGGAAAAAAGCAATGTCCTTAATGCAACCTACTTAGCAACCCACATTTGCTATGTGAATCCGGCAACTAAAATTGGTGAATAATATATGATGTGTCTTTTTAGCGTTAGCAGTAATGTGCAGCACTACCTCCTTTTATTCAAGTCAAACCAATTCAATAGAATATAGGCTCGATTCCACTGTCTTTGTTACAATACAGCATTTATAAAGTAACTGTAATTACAGACATCCTACTCATGCATATATTATTTTTGAACATGTAACTGTGGTGCTATTTTTACTCCGACACTCTGTGAGTAAAGTGCTCCTCTCCTGGGATCTAAACAGGATTGTATGAACAGCCACCTCAAGTCACGAAAGCCGTGTTTTTGTTTGTTTGTTTTTAACATGTGCGATTTAGGATGGATACAGGATAGAGACCTCCAAAAAAATGCAATGATGACTGTGCCTGTGAGAGGATAAATAACAAGCATTAAATATAGACGAGAGAGGACGAAGGGGAGAAAAATAGATGGAGGAAGCACTGTGTCATGCTCTCTCTGAGCGTTTGCCGAGTTCAGTGGAGAGAGAAACAGCAAGCTCTGACTCCACAACCAAGCTGCAGGCTTACATAACCTCCTCTCATTTCATGATGGAGTAGATTGTTTGTGGGCTATTGCTTGCATATATGGGAATCTGGCACAGAGTTTTTTTCTGTTATTTCAGCAGTGATAGCAACTCAGATCTGGTGGGTGCCTGATCACCATAGTAACAGAAATTAACCATGGTGACAAAAATTTAGCATCATGACAAAAATTTTGCATTACAGATTTACTAGTAAATAATGGTAATATATACTGACAATCATTCTTCTGTAATATCTTCTGTTCAACAACACATTTTTGATATTATGTTATTTTCTATCCAACTTCTATTCATGTTCACACACAGCAGCTCACTGGATACATACTGATACATATATTGAGGAAGTGACTAAATTATACTGTGAAAAGAAGATAAAGAAAATCTATCATTTCATCCTCAGACTAATCTTTTTTTTTGTTTCTAGCCAAAAAAAATGTAGAAACTTAAGTGATACGTACAGCATTGCTGTTCAATAGCAATTATTGCGTACCTTGTTATTTCATCTTTTTAAAAACTTTTCTTTATTTGCAATGTGCAAAAACAATGGGCCAAAAACAATGATAAATAATAATACTGTTGATACAAGACTGCAACTTACTATGAGCTCAACACTGTGTGAGAAACAGCTCTAAATCATTTGTGATATTGTCGTTGACACATCCCGCAAATATAAAGCTAATGTGAACACAGTGATAGCTCATATAATTTCAAACAAATTAAATGATTACAATTTTTGTAAATATGGCACAGTCAGATTTTTTTTATTTTAAATGTTGACCTCACTTTGAGGTAAACGGAAAAGGTCAGAGGTGCCGTTTTCTCCTCTTATGACTTTTAGACATCTTGTTGAAAGAACAGCAAAGCCCTAAATTTCTGATTCATAAAGACAAAGATTTTCTCCTTTAATACAGACGAACCTTTTACTGATGTTTCACTTCAAGCTATGATAGGACATCTTGCAAAAAGGTATATTTCAGCACTGACAGTGTGTCCTAGTGGATTGTAAGATATGTTAAATCCCCCTATTTAACGTATCATGGATTATGACACTGTATGGGGCTCTAAAAAAGTAGAAGATTGAGCAACAGCCAGATTGAGAGAGAGGAATCATAAATGCAAGACAGGAGGAGGGAGCATAGAGGAGGAGGGAGGGTGGGTACAGAGGTTGCTGCCGGAGCTCTCTGCAGTAAACCTCTGCTAAGAGGACCAGGGCAGAGCTCCTCCACAGACCACAGCCGCAGCACTGCAGCTCGGGGGGGAAACCTTGCACAGAAATACATACAGTATCTATAGTGGAGGAGAAAGTGCTACCTCACAAGACCACAGGAGAGAAGACGCCGCAAAGAGGAGGTGATAAGAAGTGGACCACGCTGTCTTCTTCTTGGATGAACAGAACTTGCAAGGCACACAGCTCTTCGCGTTCTACTTTTGGAGCCCATTCAATAATTGATCTTTTCATGCAGATCTGTGGAACACTAGTTTGCTTTTTTTTGCTTTTTTTAAGTTTAAGATACAAATCTGGCTTTTTGTTTCCGATCAAGATTTTTCCCCAGCTGACTGAAATCTTGCTCCGTTTCAATAGCTGCCTCTAAACATCACCACGGTGTGTGTGTTTGTTCCTTTCAATGTGTGAGCATCACTTTCTGAGTGAGTTAGTGAAACATGCCGGAGATAACAGCGGTTAACAGGTCCTTGGATGTAACTGTGTGAAAGAGTGTTTTGTTTTAAAGCCACAATGCAAGCTCAGTTTTGCAGATGATTTATCATTTATATCAGTTCTTACTTTTTTTCTCCAGGAGGATCTCCTCAAAGGAACTTAAGATGTCATAACACAAAAACTACTGAGGAAGATTCCTCCTTGTAATAAGATTCGTCCCCAATATCTCCTGAGAGGAGGTTGTGCAGACACGTGCAAATTCAAACCTTTTCTTTAAATTTGGAGGAAACTGTTGTTGTTTTTTTCTGGTGACGCCTCGGCCTCGTCGGCCCCTGCCTTTTATACCTCAGGATGGCTGGCTGTTCCAGCCGCTGCAGACAGGGGGTGCTCAAATTAATCCAGTCCCTGCAAAGATTGGTCTCTGGAACCCTCACAAAAGGTACTGTGGTATTTTAATTATTATTGCACTCTATTGCACTTAGACTTGACCTTTAATGTGATTTTACACAGTTCATTTGTGCTTGGTTAGAAACACTGTGGTTCTATGAGGGCCTGCACCCAAAAATTATATTAAAGTGTCTCTGAACCCATAAGCAGATGACATCTGGAATTGTGTGGTCCAGTGGTGTTTATTTCCAGCACGTCTTTGAAATATCTTCACACGTAGCTTTCTTTTCCAAACAGACTCCGTGTGCATGCCACTGCTGAGTTCTGATATTGTCATGTGGTCAAGGTCAAGATTAATGAATTCCCACAACAGGCAAAGTGGAGTCCATTCAGCAACAGCCATGTATGATGTCATAGTGTCCTTGGGCAAAACTCTGAGCCCTTCCCTTTCAAGTGGAAGCCTGTCAGGGTTTCATCCATAACACTTTACATCTTATTCAATGATGCACAAGTGCTCAAATGTATCTTACAGTAGTTTGATGTGGAAATGCAATAAAAGTGACTGAGTAGGAACTGCTCATGTTGATGTGGAGTAACATTTGTTGAACTTTGGATGCAGGAAAAGTGTGAATTTCTGTAACTGGTGCCCTTACAGTACATTGAACCATCAGGTCAGATGAGCCAGATAAGGATGAAGGATTTGTGGCTCATTTACATATAAGGGTTAGGCAATGGTTTACATCTAGGTCATGCACTGACGTCACATATGTTTAGTGTCTAAAAACTGAGTGATTGTGGACTATCCGTCCCTTTATTAACGAAGAAATGTGCAAACAAATCCAGGCCTACTTTTACAGAAAAGTGCAACTCTTCAAGTACTTGGACTAATTACCAAAGTAAAGAAGTAATGTGGGGAAGAAATCTGACTTTCAGATGTTGTCTTGTGTGCAGAGGCAATAGTTCACCTATACAGTTACTGCACAATTTGCATGAAGTTAATTTTTTTCCATCCACTTCTGGCCTCCGTTCTGTCATTATTTGTCGTTGTCAGTTATCTATGTGTCCTCAAAGGCTGAGTGGTTGATGAAATAGAGTGAATTTTATGGAACATCTAATCCCTTGACATTGTGTTTCTGTGCGTCTTTGCTCATTCTCCCTCTTTTGTTTTTCTCTTTGCTGATTGCAGCACATGGTACTGCCCTTTCGTAAAGGTTAAGATGTTTGTGCATTGGGCAGCACAGAGGCCTCGCCACCATTCAGTTCTATAATTGAACACAGCTAAGTTAATTAAGGACCTCTATTCAAAACCCTAATTCTATCATTTCAAATCACGAAGGGAATTCTTGAATTTATGTGTTTTCTTTTCTTCTAAAGAAAATATTTAGACCTCTTTAATTCACTGCAACAATACTTGGTGTAATGTAGCTGTATGTCAAAGTGTGAATTATGTAATATCAGCTCCTCGTGGTGATATGTCAGGATGAACATATCAGTGGTTTAATGTACACATTTAAGGAGACATCAACAGTAATTATTGTCTAAAACAAATTAGTACAAAACCATTAAAAGAAGGCCTCAGACAGAAAGCTGAATTAACATGTTTCTGACACAGACTCAATAAAATTATTAATATTTTTCCGTATTTAGTGTAAGGCTGTGTTGTGATTACATCACACGTCCCGTTATTATGTCCATAAATGAAACAAAAGTAAAAGTAAAAGATGTCCACAATTGTAGAGAAGACTTTTCATCACTTCTCAACTATAAACTGAAATGATAAATAGATAAATACTGTTTGCACATTTCTCAAACACACATTCAACCACAATAAAAAAAAAGTTTAAAAAAGTTGTACCTCATCAACTTCATTGATTTTTGTAAATATGTGCTTATTCTGAATTGTATGGCTACAACCCATCTCTAAAAAGTTGGGACACCTGATTGGACCATTTCACTGGTAAAGAGGTTCATTGATAACAGGTGATAGTATCATGATTGAGTATGAAAGGAGCATCCTAGAAAGACTGGCGAAGGGTTCACCACTTTGTGAAAATCTGCAGGGGCAAATAATCCAGCAGTTTAAGAACCACCTTTCTCAATGCATTACAAATAACTTTAAAGGATTTCACCATCTGCAGTCCATAGTATCATCAAAAGATTCAGAGAATCAGGTGAATTGAATGTCAATGACCTTTGATCCCTCAGGCAGCACAGCATTAAAAACCAGCGTGATTCTATTAAGCATATTACTATACATGGATATGGGAATACTTGAAAACCATTGTCAGTAAACATAGTTTGTCTTCTGCAAATGCTGGTTAATACCATGTGATGCACAAGTCATTTATCAAGAACATCCAGAAAAGGTCACTGACTTCTCTGGACCCAAGCTCATCTGAGGTGACACAAAGTGGAAAAGTGTCCTTTGGTCTGATGAGTTCACATTTCAAATAGTTTTTGGAAATCATGAATGTTGTGTGCTCCGGAATGAACAGGAAAGAGACCATCCAGATTGTTACCAGCACAAAGTTCCAACATCTGTGATGGTATGGAGGTGTGCTAGTGCCCACAGCATGGGTAACTTTCACATGTGAAGCCAGCATTAATGCTGAAAGGTACATACAGGTTTTGGAACAACATATGTTGCCATCCAGATGACGTCGTTATCTTGGACGCCCTCCTTGTTAAAAGACTCCATGTACAGACCTGTCCCACACTGAAAATCTGTGGCGCATTATGAAGCTCTAAATACGACAATGGAGACCTCAGACTGTTGAGAAACTGAAGCTGCATATCAAGCAAGAATGGGACAGAATTCCACTTTCAGAACTTCAACAATTAGTTTCCTCTCCTCCCAAATACTTACTGTACTGTGCTGTATAAAGAAAAGGCGATGTAACACAACAGTGAAAATGCCCTTGTCCCAGCTGTTTTGAATAATGCATAAAAATGCATACATTTATTTAAATTAATCTATTAAGTTTATCAGTTTGAACATTAAATATCTTTTCTTTTCACTGTATTAATTTGCATTTAGGTTAAAAATGATCTGCAAATCATTGGAATCTGTTTTTATTGATATTTTAAATAATGTCCCAACTTATTTGCATCATTCAAGGTCATAAATTTGCTGATAATCATGTCTCAGAGCACCATCTTGGCTCTGCAGATTGTGCAGAGGACCTGCATGCTATCATATGCATGGTAGAAGACACGAAAATATGCGCAAGCATGCATATTCTGCTTTACTCATGCAAGCATGTCAGATAGACTGAAAAATTCAAGTCCCAAATCTCCAGCACGCATCTCCACTAGTTTGGCTTGATATGCATATTTGCCTGCTCACACTTATAAATAGTGACATGAACTGTGAAACTCTGCCTGTTAGCTTTTACGGTGCTCTTCTTACAAATGCAACATGTATATTCATCTTCAGACCTTTAAACATTGCAAGATGGAGTGCTGGAGTGGCAGCTGGTGATATGCCTCAGGCCTTAAGCTATAACTGACTCTTTATTCTCAGCTTCCTAGTGGCTGCTTTATACTTTAATACTGTACTATTTACATTTGTTTCACATAGTTCTGCTTTTACAAAAAAGATGTAAGAAAAATGTAAAGAACTTTGATAATGTAGCTGTTATGTGAGACTTTTAAGCCTTTTTCCTTTTTTTCTGTATTTTTTTTTTTAAAGTAAATGCCGCCTAATGTCTTTATTAAGACAGCCAAACAACCCCATCAAGGAAAAGCTCCATTTTATCTCCATTTAGACATGTCACGATGATGTGTCTGGCATGAAAGTGTATTTGAATTGTGGATCAGAAAAGCACAATTTTAATTTTTAGATTAAAAGAAAAGGTGCCCACAGTTTATCATGCAACGGACAGAATAGTCTTTTCATCTAGAAGGTCTCCAGAGTCATACTCTGACTCTGGACATCCTTTCAGAATCACTGTAACTGTTGTATGTATTTTATTGTACCCTTTATTATTTCACCCTCCTTTTATTATTATTATTATTATTATTGTCATTATTATTATTATTATTATTACTATTATTCTTCTCTCAAAAGCCTCCTGTGGACAAGTGTTGAGAATCAGCACGTTTGCTAAAACACTCAAACAATGCATCTGGTTGGTCCAATGTAATTGTGATGTCCATGTTAAATAAAATCTATCTATCTAACAGTATTTATAGTTAGCATTATATAAGTATGCGACAGCCTGACAAAACTATACAAGGTTTCAACATTAAACACAAAAACCTTCTTGTGTTCACACCGTTTTTCATACAGACTCAGGTCCTACTGGAAGCAGCAGGAGTGCCGTTGAAGATTAAACCCACATATCCGGCCCCATGCTGCTCCTGTCTCTTGTCGTTACGAGTCACATATGTCCTCTAAGTGCACAACCTTGCTGCAACTATTACATCATCCCACACTGCGGAGACCAATTCTGATCTATGGCCTGTGCACTTCAACCATGTTTCAAATATGACCAAAACCTCCAGCTGAGTTATCCACCATCACCCTGCATTTGTGTCTCCTGAAAACTCCCCCCCCCCCTCTTCTTCTCCCTGTAAAAGCAGTCAATTGAAGCTGACAGTTTGTCTCTCTGCTTTTAATTTTTTACATCACCTCCCTACACTCTTTTATGTAACCACCTTCTTCTAGATTTATTTTTATCTTAGTGTCCTCTGTGTGCTTCACCTTAATTCTCTCCAGCCTCATTGTCATATTTTCTGCTTTTGATATTCAAGTTTGTGTTGCAGTGAACAGTGTGGTGACGTTTTGGGCGATGTGTAGTATTGTAGTGGGGTACTGTATATTTTGCCTACATGCTCATTGTACTGTCAGATTTTGCTCATGTTGTATTCAGTAATGAGTGAACTGGTCTTGGTAACTCGAGCTGCTGTCTGTGTAAAGAAACGTTGTACTCTGCTGTCACCTGTTGTTCAAAGAGGGACACCACAACACACCAAAGGGTGGGTGCTGTGTCCGTTTACATAAACAATCAATTCACAGATAAATTATGACTATCAGATAATTCTATCCAACATAGCAGACAGATACAATCTGCATCATAGTTACATGACTTATGCTGCCTTAAATCAATGACACCGTTCTCTTCCAACTTCTCTTCTGTTGCTTTGTGCGTACAGCTACTTCTTTCCCTTTAATACCTTAAGTATCATCAAATCAAGCCAGTGGCATATTTTCCAGAGTGTTTATTGTTTTGAGGATGCTTCTCTTTTTAGTACATATATTAAATATATCTATATTAAATATGTGCAATTGAATATTTAATTTAATTTAGCTTCTCCTTAATTGAACATAATTAGGCCCAAATATTACTTTAAAAACACATGAAAATTGTATTATATTATATACAATCCCCTAACCCCAATTTCTTTTTTTGTGATATACTTATTAAATAAAAAACACAATTTGGAGGATATACTCTATTTCCCTGTTTCCAAATTATTATTTAAGGAAACTGGTAAATATTAGGATTCGGACAAAATATTTTTCTCATGTTCCATTGCTCACTTAATTTATAAGTAATAAGTCCCCAGAGTTATCTAAGAACAAATGCTGTCAAACAGACGTGAAGCTGATTAATCTTGATTAAAGGTGGTATATGTTTTTAACCAATGTGCTCATGCTTGTTTTGTCTTTTTATTGATCTTTCATTTTTTTCAACAGTGCCTATCTATCACAGATGAAGCTGTTTCTCCTGTCTGTTGGTGGCAGTCAAGCTGCACTTGTGTGGATTGTGATTAAAAGATGATAAAAAGATTATGAAGTCAGACTGCAGTGCAGTGTCCTCGGTGCTCGTCACAGTGCAGGATGATATGGTGCAGAACGACAGTTCCAGATGTTTAACATCTGTCATGGGGATTACAAGTGGTCACTTCTAGTAATCTGAATACTCGGTTCTCCATCTGTAAGTGTTTGTGTTGATGTGTCAGGGGTCTTATTTCCATATAATGAAGACTGCTTAATCACTTAGAATTTTTAGTGATGCTTCCTGCTCTGAGGTGAGTTGACGATGCAGATTTTTCCAGTAGTATAAAAGTTCTGAATGTATGATAGAAAAATGCAGGGAAATCACTGATTGAAATGCATGAATGTCTGTAAAGGTGAGAAGGAAGCATCTTTACTTTGGTGTGATGATATTGGAATGGCGACAGGAATGTAAAACGAACTATAAGCAGAAGGCAGGACATCTTGTGAAAGAATAAACTGTCAGAATTATGCATGACTTTATGTTTAATTAATCAGTGCATGTTCTTATACCAGCTCCACCTGGGCAGTCACACTCACCCATCCCTCAGCAAACCGCACACATGCAAACACACAACTTCACTTGAATACCAATTATCTGCATACTTGGTTCTGTGCAGTCCTCTGTTATTCAAACAGCACATATAGCAAAGATAAAGCAAGTTTTTAAGGCTTCCATAAGAGAATTAATATTCAATGTATCATAAACTACAGAGTTTAGGCTCTGCAGTGTGTTTTTTCTTTATTTTGCCAGTCGATGCCACCATACTTCTTTTTGCTCCATTTATTATGGCTGTAACTCAGTGGAAGTGGGGAGCAAACTTTCAAGAAACAAGAACGCTGAAACGTTATTGAAAAATGGCAGACCATGAATTTTTTAAAACAAGAGAGGTTTTCTGAAGCAAACACCACACGCTCTCTGTCTCTCCCACCCACACACACACACACACACACACACCTCGTGTGCACCTAGTGGAATACTTAAAAAGAAGTCCACATTTTCCATGCTTCACTCCATCCTCTTACAGCACCTCACATAGATCAGTGCTGCAGAACAAAATCCTTAAAACAGATGGTAAAATCCTGTCTAAGACATATTTTGGCTGCCTTAAACAACAGGGATTTATGTTGTTCAAATAGACAAAGCACTTATGATATAATCAAAATTTACTTCTGGTTGCAACAAAGCTGTTTGAGTTTTAACGCTTAGCACTTACAGGGAAAAAAAACATTACTCACTTCCACTGCTTTCATTCCCCAGTGCACTCTCATTTTCTTCAATCGAAGATGTTCTATGAAAACTAATTGACCCCATTAAAAACTCTAATGTGTTTCACTTCTTTCTTTCTTTTTATTCTCTGTTGCCCTCCACATTCTCATAAGACAGAGAGAGGGAGTTAAAGGTCTATAGCCATGTGTCTGCGGTAAAATAACCCACAGTTCACAGTTAACATACAGAACATCTACAGGCTCATTATGCAACAAACCGCATCAGGGAGCAAAGCGCTAATTTGAGGCGGTGTTGAACAGAAGTCATTACTAACTGGTGTGTGTGTGTGTGTGTGTGTGTGTGTGTGTGTGTGTGTGTGTGTGTGTGTGTGTGTGTGTGTGTGTGTGTGTGTGTGTGTGTCATGACAGTAAAAACTGAGATAAGTCATGAAGATGTGTCAGATAGATCGAAATGAATGGCCTTCACCTGCTCCCATTCCAATTGTCAGCAGTGTTATTACCGAGTCTAGCATTGGTTACCAGCCCTCTACAATAACATGAGAGCATGAGGAGGCTGGGAGCCGGAAAGAGGGGGAAAGGCTGACATATGAGTAGAATGAGGCACAGAACGAAGGGAGTGGCGCAGAAAGGCAGGAACAGCTTGTGTGCGTGCGTGTGTGTGTGTGTGTGTTTGGAGAAAGAGATCAGAATCAGCCCAGAGAAGAGAATCGTCCCACATTGACAGATCAGAAACCAGAGGGAGGAACAACGGGGGCAGAGCCCCTTTAAGATACAGAGCTGTAGAGGCAGAAAAAAAAGACAGAACAACAGGCTGACAAGATCGGGATATATATAGAGGACTATTACTCTCTGGGTTGTTGACCAGGCTGGTTTCCACGGTGACAACATGGGTGCTGTGGTGGGCACTTTGACCATGCAAACCAAGCAAAGGAGACCATCAAGAGGTATGTCAACACTTGTCGGAAAAAAGATGGAGCAAAGATAAAGAGCAGAAGAAAGCTAGACCAAACTGAGAGAGAAACAGAAGAGAGAAATGAATGAAACATTCAGATAATAATTTGGACCAATCGTATTAGCAATAACATTTATATTTTTACCATATTTCTGTGGAGCACCTGTATAATTATTTATTCAAAAATAGAGCAGTGACTGTTACTTAAATGTAACCGAATGACATATGCATGTAAAGTGCGTTAACCGATAGAATTGATGCTAGTTTTATTTATAAATGTTTTATATAAGATTTCGTTTTTTTAAATCATACTAAATGTGTTCTCAAAGACGCGGCAGCAGAATTGTGAGGGATTGAGCGATACAAGGTGTGTGGTGTTACACTTGTACTCTGGTATACTCTGGTAATAATGGAGAGATTACAGCGTACCATGAAGTGTGTCCTTGAAAATAATCAGAGAGAAAAATCACTGCCCCTGACTCTTTGATCGTGTGTGTGTGTGTGTGTGTGTGTGTGTGTGTGTGTGTGTGTGTGTGTGTGTGTGTGTGTGTGTGTGTGTGTGTGTGTGTCATGCAGGCATGTGTGCTCCCATTGAACGGGAGTGAGTGAAAGAGAACGGGAGAGCGAAGGAGGGTTCAGGCTATAGAGCGTGTGAATCAACACGCAGCTCACATATCATACCTCTCGCTGGCCTTATGCTTCAGATCCTCGTTGTCATGGAGACTGGGTTAAAGGGGGATAAGAGGAGAGGGTGAACAGTTCTCACCCAGGATGAATGATGAGCTTACAACAGCATTAAATTCAGATAAAGTACATGAACCAGGAAACAAAGCACTTCCTGTCTTTTTGAAATGAGATGGGATCGTCCGTCTTTGTTTTGATAAACTGAAGTAATCCTGTTTTTTTTAAGTCCATTAAAGTTCATCTTGTGTTGCCAGCTGTCGAGAGTCCAATAACATAAGATAAAACACGATATATAAGACTTTATCGATCCCAAGGAGGAAAATTTGTATCACAGCAGCACAACAGAGCAGAGAGGTAGGTCAAAGCAGGATATACTCTAATTTATAAATAGTCACAGTTACAGAGCAATGTGCAGCAATACGAAGACCATGGGGCATACCGTGACTTTATTGTGTGCCAAACCAGACAAAATATTTTCCAAAAAATGCCTGATATTCCTTTTTGCTTGTGTCAATAGCCACCAGTAGCCTACAGCCATGCCACGCTGTGTATGTCACCAGTATGGTTGATGCATCTGTGGTGTCTGGTTGGTCAGGAATAACAGCTAAAGTTTGAAAAAAAAACACAGACAGCTGTTGTCATTCCACATTTATTGTATTTATACTGTGTTAAGTAAATTATACATGTATTGTAATACATAATGTCTGCACTGCCAGCAGCCACAAGCCTTTTATAGCTATTATATATTAATTAGTCAGCTTCAGAAACACTGGTGGGCATATTATGTTACCTTTGGCAACATTTATGTTACTTTTGGCAACATAATATAGCTGTTCATCTTTGTTTCTTGTCTTTATACTAAGTGAAGCCAGCCGGCTGCAGGCTGTAACATGACAGTACATTTACCGTATACTGTGTATGAGAGTGACATCAATTTTCTCATCTAATTCTCAGCAAGAAAGCATTTGTCCCAAAACGTCAAACTTTGTTAAGGCTCGGGTGCACAAAAGAAATGCCCACAGCGTCCAACCTGCATGTGAACAGTCAAAGCTGCACTTGGCCCTGCAGCATCTTAACAACCAGTCACTCCAGCGCTGTGTGAACACTGCTGGTCTCAAGCTTGTGCAGCAGTTGTCATTATCAGTACGACGGAGCAGCTGTTGGTCTATAAAATCGCCATGTGACACACACTGATACTTATCCTCATCACCTCCCTCCCAGTATGCTAATGATGATTATGTGCAGTACAGTTGTTGCTCCATTTTCAACAAGGCTCCTGCCTTAAGCGTCAACACTAGGAACATTGAGCATCGCTGCAGCATTACTGCAGACTCTCTGTCAACGTTTCTAAGCCTGTAAAGCCTTAGTTATGATTTTAATCCAATAATTTAGTCTTTAAACCCCCAGACAGCTACAATAGTTCAAAATCACTTGTCCTTCCCCTCATTATGCTCTGGAGATCAATAGCTTTGTATTTGTCTCTCATTAAATCTCATTTCTCCTTTGACATATTGTGAAATCCTACATTGCGATATATTGTCCTCTTTGTCTCACCTTTTTCTTCACACTCCGCCACCCCCGTTTTTTCTCTCCCCCCCCATGTCTCACCCCTCCTCCAATCAAACACCTCTGCCTGTTTCCTTTCCTCACCCTCATTTCATATCCTCTGGTCCTGATGACACTATCACATTTATAGAAAAGCAAATGCAACCCTGAAAGAAAGAATATTGGACATGCATTCAAGTGCAGCAGCACCCTTTGTTGTTTGTTGTCGTGCCATGAGAAGATTTGATTCATAGGGAAAATAAATGCACAAATTATGTTTGACACCTTTTTTTATTAATTGGTTGATCCAGAATACCCATCATTATTCACATCCATCCTTGCCATCTATCCCCATGACAACGAGAGTCAGGCAGGTTGCAGCGGGAGTTCAGGGGAAGATGGAGGGAAGATTGAGAGATGATAATAACTAACCACATGCTCTGTGTTCAGCTGATAACTGACGGTAAATATTCTGAATACTGCTCTGTAATAAAAATCTTAAGGATGTAGTCTAAAAGGGGGATAATCTGTGAGTCTTCATGAATTGCTTAAACTTGCTGTTACAGTATATCTCTGGGTTAGTCTAATAGTTTCCATTCCTGTGGAAGATCTGTTTCAATCTTTTTCAATTTCATATTATTTCTAAATGAATCAAACAGACTTATAAACAATGGAATCTAATTCAAACTTGAGGACGTGTTTGTCTCTGTAAATGCAAGCGTACAGCTGCAAGTGGTGTACAGACATGAGATCTTTTTGCATGGAGTGAAACTGAAATCTAAAATCTAAAAAAAACCAGAGGATTTAAATGAGGATGATTCAAAGATAAAAGTTGAAGCCGTGTTTTTAATTAGACAGGTCTGGCCCAATGAAAACCCTTCGTCCATCTTGTCCAACTAAATTAATAGTCCCTTACTTTTCTTACAAAGAAACAAAGGCAGTGAATTAAAGTTTCATATTCTCACATAGAGTTGATGCCTCTGGGAATTGATTACCAGTGGCTGACCAACAGGATATTTTTTCAAATTACGATTAGCAAATGGAATGGGATTAGATACAGTTTCGGTGTTGAGGATTAATTTTAGCACCACCGCTGAATGGGTTGAAATGAGTCATCACTGGCATCCAAAAGGAAGTTGTATCATATTTTTTTTAATCTCCTTTTTAAAGGTTGACTAAGCCAATTGATGCTGACTCAGCGACAGTTCAAAGTTGGTTTGCACTTGGTTTTATTTGTCCTAGGGGTCTGCTGCTGCCAGCAAATATAATAAAGACTTCTGCTGAGCATGTTTTGTGGCTGTTTTCTCCTGGATATTTGCTCATGTTGGAGAAAGCATTGATGTGTGGATTGTGTCCATCGCCGGATGTTAGTATTGCCATGTCGCTGGAGACAGTCATGGTGACAAACTCTTGCCTGCAGCAGAACCAGAGCCCTCCACATCATTAACCACCATCCATCTTCACAGCACCCGATGCGCCATGTTGCCATTAATAAAATCCCCCAACTCCTGAGGGGAAGGCACGTCTAGCTCTACTTAAAGCTATCTTTTTTACTTCTTTTTAGCTCTATGTGATCTGCTTTCTACTTTATTATTCTGCTGCTCATGAGCGCTCTTTTCTGCTGTCTAATCATTTTTTTTATATACTTCATGCCAACTTATCATTTTCAAGATTTGCTGAGTTGTCTCTTTCCTGTGGGTTGAAGTTTTTCATATTTCTAAAGACGGGGAAGAGCACATGTTAGAATGGGACTGCAGGTAAAAAATCTTTCTCTTTTTCTCCCTTCCCCATAGACAATATCGATGACGAGCTTGAGATGACGATGGTGTGTCACAGGCCAGAAGGTCTTGAGCAACTAGAAGCACAATCTAACTTCACCAAACAGGAGCTGCAGATCCTCTATCGGGGTTTCAAGAATGTAATTACAAACTTTCTTTATTGTTAGATTTCTTTGGTACATAGAGCTTGCATGACAAGATTTGAATTGCCCTAATAATAATTAATAAAAATCTTATGCCAATGCCAATGAAGCTTGCTACCATCCTAGGATGTTTTGTGCAAGAAGAAACTCTGGGGCAAATTTGACACGACCTACTGAGTCAACAAACCAGAACAAAAAATATGGAGTAGAGTCACCTTATCTTTTTTTTTCTTCTTTTCTTTCCATAGGAATGTCCAAGTGGTGTGGTGAATGAGGAGACCTTCAAACACATTTACGCGCAGTTTTTCCCTCATGGAGGTAAAGTGCAACATTTCCAAATCTCTTCTGCATCGCTGTGGAGCATTAAGACAACAGGAGACCTTACACAATCATTTCTGTGTGTTGCAGATGCAAGCATGTATGCACATTATCTTTTCAATGCATTTGATACCGCAAACAATGGCTCTATTAAATTCAAGGTGAATATAAAGAATCATTTTTCCTTTGCAATTGCATTATACATAAAACATTGCTCATTTCTTTACTTCAATGGATTATCAAACTTCCAGATGCTGAGTTTGTCCTCTGTGTTATTGCTTCCAGGACTTTGTAACAGGTTTGTCTATATTGCTGCGTGGAACACTGAGAGAAAAGCTTGAGTGGACGTTTCATCTTTATGACATTAACAGAGATGGCTACATAAGCAGAGAGGTGAGAATGAACTGCTGACACGTGCACAGCAGTTATTTGTGATCTGTCTCACCACAATGTGAATCCTCTCCTTTTTCAGGAAATGACTGAGATTGTGAGAGCCATCTATGACATGATGGGCAAGTACACCTACCCTGCACTAACAGGAGACGTCCCTCAGCAGCATGTGGACGCCTTTTTTCAGGTTACTCTTTCACACAAAGGATTAACACCAAGTCAAACGACAGACATTTTCTTTACACAGCATGAAGGATACTCATTCGCATT
The DNA here is from genome assembly GCA_037577475.1 of Chaunax sp. Z400. NCBI lineage: Eukaryota > Metazoa > Chordata > Actinopteri > Lophiiformes > Chaunacidae > Chaunax > Chaunax sp. Z400. The sequence goes on along the minus strand of CM075201.1, from coordinate 7,778,393 downwards.
ATATTGCAATGCATTGTTTTTCACAGAAAATGGATAAAAACAAAGATGGAGTGGTGACTTTAGAGGAGTTTATCATAGCCTGCCAGGAGGTATGTATTTTCTAACGTCTGAGTTATCTATTTCTGTATGGAATTATAGGGAAACATACACTGTATAAGACAAATGTGACCGTTTGTTTCCGGCTTCCATGTATCTAACAAGGAGGAATAAAGAAACAGATCATAAAGAATGTGAATTTATCTAAAGTCATTTGGAGATATTCCTGATTAAATTCATTAAATGTAAGTAAATATACATTTAAAGATTAAAGAATGGAAGTTCATTGTTGACTTTTTGGAAACAATATGTAGCATTTAATTTAAGCACAATGGTTCTAACATTTGGAGTGTTTAACTTGCAAGAGGTACATTAATAAACATTATTATTATTATTATCATTATTATTATTGGTATCATTATCATTATTATTATCATCATTTATTATTATTATTATTATTATTTTATTGTTATTATTATTATTATTATGATTATTATTATTATCATCATCATTATTATTATTATTATTATCATTATTATTTGTTGTTGTTGTTCTTGTTAATAAAATTAATTAATTAATAATAATAGAAATAATATATGTAGACTTTCATCAAAATGACACTAAACGCAAAAAGTGCATGCATTTATATTTAAAACATAAATAAACAAATGTGCATTATGTTTATAATGTAAAAGGAAAGGATCCAAACACATACAGTGAAAATAGACTGTAAGCATCCAAGGATTATTATGTCCTCCAAAGTTTTGAATCACACTGATATCCTATTTAATGTGCAAAGAAAAAAAATGTCTTTTACCTGGAAATTGCAATCTTCATGTAGCTTATAGCAGGGCAGACTATACATGACTATACATGCTATGCTAGACTATGCAGGGGTACAATACATTGCTAGCTAATTGCATCATTCTACCACAATTACTTCTCCTCCCTCTCTACAGGATGAAACCATGATGAGATCCATGCAGCTGTTTGAAAACGTGATGTAGGACAAGAGGAGATGATGGAGACAAAGTCATGGAAAATGAGAGGGCTTGGTGTGAGTGTGTGTGTGCGGATGCATATGTGCAATACGTCCAGTCTCTCCTCCTCTTCCCATCTCATCCAGCTGGTGTCTGGATACAGCCAGGATGCCCCACAATGTCTTGATGAAGGGACTGGCCTGGAATGCTTTTATCACAAATCAAAGTGACTCATCTGACAGACTAGGATGAAAAAGACATCCCTCTGTCTCCAAGATTGTGAAAATAAAGAAACACGTACATTACAAGGCTGCTCCTTACCAGCAAAGAGCTATTGTTCAACCAGCGGAACTGTTTTTCTTTTCTTTTCTTTTTTCTAAATAAATGCATGATTCTGCTGACGTTTGGTTCATCTCCAAGTAAGTTTAGTCATGGGAATCTGGCCATAAGGACTTCTATATCTCTATCATGCATCGAGTGGCTGACAGATATGGCATATTTAAATGTCATGTCACAGCAACCCTTGTACTTTGTGTTGACCTGGCTGTCACTTGCCTGCTAAGACTGATGCCTATTGTTATGAGTCAAACAATTTGGAAAGGATATGTTTCATCTTATGTGTTTGTGTGTGCCTGTCTTTCTGTCTATATTTGAACCTAGGAGTGAAAAGAAAGGAGAAATTGATTCATTCTTTTAGATTTTCACCTGCTGCTTCTTTGCTTCTTGTGGTCAAATCGATGTGTTGTCAAAAATGAAAAAACAAGTATTGTGAAAAATGTGTACTAATTTTGAAATTCATGAAGTGCCCGCAAAATGAATTTGTTGACTTATTAGTCAAAAGGAGACTTGTGATCATCAAACCTATATTTTTATTTGCACACAATGATGACAGTGAGTTGCTGAGCCATCCTAATGACATTCTAGAAAGATAAAGTTTAATTCAATTCTGCAGGGAAATATCACTGCATGTCAGCTTTGTTATGTGATGTTCTGATGACCCTTAGGACAGCTCCATCTGCATAAGTCTTTATTTGGCATCGCCTCCTCCATCAAAAACCAGATCTATGATGTCACACTGACGTACAAGTACAGATAAAACAAGGTGACACTCGCAGATGGTTTTCTGTGAGTCACGGTGTGTTGGAAATCATTCCCATATAGAAATCTCACTAGGATGTTGGAGTTTAAGCACTAAAATATTAACCACTGTTCAGTATTGCTGTCAGTGCAGCAGCTCTTTTCTGCATTCTGCATCAGTGTGAAATCACAGCCTCTGGTCTCTGATGTCATGGTTTGGAACAGATTTGTTTAATCTGACAAACAAAATTTATTCAAAGCCATAAGAATAAATTTGTCAATTCTTAAATTGAGTGGTAATTTACTTCTACAATTGTTCTTTCTTGTATGCAAACGTGTGTGCATGTTGTGTAACCACAAATTAAAGGTGAAGCCTGAATAAATGAGTGAAGCAGAGCAGCTGCCCTTACCATACAAGTTGCTTAGGGCCCCTCTATAATTAGACAAGGGCCTCGACTCCTGCTTGTGTCAAAATGGGCTTTAATAAACCTTCAGTGAGAGTATAAAATATCCATCTGGTCATGAAAACAGACACACACAAAATTCACCATGACAGTGAAATGTATAGGCACAGCTATAGGGTAAACTTGTGCTCTCACCTCTCCATGTTTACTGTCAGCAAATACCAGTAATGGTAAATAGAGGTGCTGGCTTGCTAAGCTGGGCGGTGTATCTCCTGGTCTTGACACCCTTTTCCAGGGCTCTGTTCTGTGACTTTGTGTATGACAAAAGTGAAAGTAACTAGTCCCCTTTATTCAGATTAATGAACGCCAATGAGCAATGATGTCAGTAGTTCAGAAAAAATAGGCTGGCCATATGTCATATGTCGCATGTGAACAAAAGTTCATATGCATGTGCACAAAATGAAATTTTTGCTTAGCAGCAACCTCTGTCAGGACCTGCTAAACTAATTATATGGGAGTGTTAGCAAATAGATATACGACAGGACGGTGATTATCTAGTCTCTCACTACTATTTTGAAACAGCCATAACATAAGTGCATGATATTGCGAAGACTGGACTAATCCTACCAGACACCAGGGCCAAAGGTCAGTGTTATATTATATTATTTTCTACATTTTATATTTCCTGCAATTTCTTCTTTGTGTTAATATTAATATTTACAACAGAAAACATTATCTTTTGTTTGTAATACTTATTCTTTACAGTGACAGATGGAGTAAATTGTATTGAAGGTGGGAGGATTGTAATGGGTGTACTGGTGTGCCGGACGTAGCTGTGTGGCAATGGCGATTGTTTACATTACTGATTAGATAGGGGGGGCCTCTTTGTAGACTTTTTCTTAGGGCCCCAAGAAGCAAAGGACCACCTCAGGAGTGAAGAAAGGAGTGAAGAAAGACAACAAATGGTTTGTTAAGTATGAAAATTGTGTGAATAAATCACATGCCAAAGTCTCCAGATCCTAACCAATTTGGCTCGTAGTGGCCCAAAGATAAATATATAAAAAGAAAAAGTTGATGACCAAAGAAAAGCAATTTAAATAATTTCCACAATTAGAATTTGTCCTCAACAGAATGCATAAGGGAAAAATACATTTACAGGAGGTTGTGTTGTTTGCTACACATTGTCATACAGTCGATGGCGCTGTTTCCTGTCTATATGACTGCTGGCTTCCTCTTCGGCATGAAGCAGAGAAGAAGAAAGGAGGCGGAGTCTCGCATTAGGAAGTGGTTCACTTTAGTAAGGGTAGGCTATTCCGTCACCACAGACAAGCAACAGGTCGTCAACTATTTAATTTTCACGATGAACGGTTTAGACGAGGAACAAACGTCACCACAGACTTTTCTTTACGGTGAGATATCTTCAGCATGTGATACAACGTGTTTAACATTACATGTCTTCATGTTTGACTGCTGATATCAGGACAAGAAAGACAATAAATGTAGCTGTTTAGCTGCACGTGGCCCTCAGTAATGGAGGGTAAAGCTCCTGTTGTCTTACTAAATGAGTTGAAGTAGAATACGTCACGTTAATAGTTGTATTATAGTTGAATAGGTTCGGGTGATCAGCGTGGCTGCAGACCACACTGAATCACCCATACACGTGTTTGACTATCAACATGGCGGCGCCCATGTTTTGTGAACAGTTTATATATTTAAGCATTTCCTATACAATTAGTCGTTGACATTTTAGAGTTAAACTTTATTTTATTATGATTAACCGCTGACTTGAGGTTAGACCTGACATTTTTTTTAGCTCATCGGGAAAAGCGATCTGCACGTGGGTTCTAACGCGTGGGGAGCTGCTGACATCCTCCTGCGGGTCAGGAACTCTGCGCAGACACCCTCACCTCATTTGAACCTTTCCCAGCAAACGCTTCGGGTTTTGACCATCAGGAATCGTCACTGAATTACTTATTTAGTCACACCGTATTATTAGGATTTTAGCAACTTTTTTGATGGCTGCAAGTTACTTTTTTTTTACATCAACCATTTTCCTCTTCGTGAGATGGAAACCTTCCTCATGATTTACAATACAATAACTACCCTAAAGTGAGTCAGAAATCCTGAGTTGATTCAGAGTACTTTCACACGTTGTGATTTTTCCTATCAAAGTAATTAATCAGTTAGGAATAAGGTAATGTAGGTAAATCTGCCTCATGTTTATTTCCTCAGAGTAGATTAAAGCTGGCGTTACTGCACCAATATGAAAAATGACATCAACTAAAAAGAATACAGTAAAATGATAAACGCCATTGTTAGAACGGTTACAGGGCACCACAGACACATAGCAGGTATTGTTGAATTTGCACCACATAGTTTTGGTGGTATTATTCTTATCTCTTCTAATTGAATGGAGTCCAGGCAATGTGGACATTTTCATATCAGAACTCTGTATGGCTCCCTCTTCTGTGGATTTGAACTACAGCACTTTTTACCCCCACTGATTTCCTGACTCAGAGATCAGTGTGTGTGTGGGTGTATGCATGCATGCATGCATGCTTTAACCCTCAGACTGATGCTGTCGGGGGCACTTTCCATAATTTGTTGGCTTATTTGACATCTTTTCATCAGGGTGCATGCTGGAAGCTGGGAAGGAAGTCGTGTTCAATCCTGAGGACGATGAATTTGAGCATCAGCTAGATCTGAGGATGGTGAGTACCCTGTGATCCAATGCTGCATGTTCTCCAAGCAGTTCAGTTTCATTACACTTTATTTTTTCTATTTGTTTCTGTTGACAAAATGGTACAAATAGCACCACCAGAAACCCCAAAGAAGTGGTTCCCAACCCAACATTTGGTCAGTAAGGTTCCTTTGTGCCTGATTACACTAGAAGCCAAAGATGAATGAAGCTAAAAGAATCTCAGATGATGAAACCAAATTTTGATTTGTAATTTGAATTTAATTGGTAGCTGCTTTTATAATTTAGTTAGTAGGAAATTGTAAAAAGAAGAATCCTGTGAAATGCAGTCATACTCGGTGCTACCGAAACCTAGTGAAACCTGTTTCCTGCATGTGAAGAGCAGTTGCCACTGTGTAGCACCCTGGGACCAACTCTAGATATAAGACTGTGTCTTTTTCAAGGGCAATGACTGAAGTATTAGTTTAACATGCATGTTTTGATGATGTGGGATACCGGAGCACCTGGAGAGAACATGATCCAGTTCACATATTAACCGGATATTGACCAGATACTAAACTAATCTGTTTTGCTTCACCGCACAAACAAACAGGCAAATGCACCAAAATCCATTGAAACGGTACCAAAAGGGTTGGGTATTACAGTCAACCGTTGTCCCTGCTCTTTCCAGATCTCTGTCGACCCCAGCACGAAGGACGAACTTCACACGGTGGAGGTGGAAGGACAAGATGCAGAGGGTCAGAAAGTCAAGGCAGTACTGGCCTCACTGAAGCCCTCTACTCTGCCAAGTGTGAGTAAATGACTTCCTTTTCTCTGATCATATACGTTCCAATGTTAAGTTTTATTGCCCCCTCAGCCACCCACCAAAGTCGAACGCTGTATTGGTTGCATGCTGGCTAAAAGCTGCTGTGTAAACTGATATTAAGAACTAATACCACCTTAAGTTTTGAACTCCAAACCTGAAGTGCACCCAGTCGGTCCAAAATGCACCCCCCAACACTGTACAACATGGGTGCTCAAATGAGTGTTTGTTGCAGGTGTGTCTCGGTGGTTTCTGGATCGCACCCCCAACAGTTTTCCGTCTGAAGGCTGGCCCTGGTCCAGTCCACATTAGTGGACAACACCTCGTCAGTGAGTATTTAAAAGGATACAGATGTTCGACCCGGTCTGACTTCATTTGGGCATCTCTCAGATTCCATGTATCAATAACTGTGGTAACATCTCTAAAATTGTTAAAGTGATGGATGCCGATCAGTCTTTTGATGAGGAGGATGATGATGAATGTGAGGAAGAGGAGGAGGAGGAAGATGTGACGACATCAAAGAAAAGGCCTGCTTCCTCCCCTGCCATCAAGTCTCAGGTTTGTTTTACATCCTATTTCAGTTTCACTTTCACATTTGTCTGAATTCAAGTGGCCGTGACTCACTCCTATCTCTGTGCAGAAAAAAATTAAAATGGACATAGAGGAGGAGGATGATGATGATGACGACGAAGACGGTGATGAGGAGGAGGATGATGATGACGACGACGATGAGGAGGAGTAAGTGTTGAGCTGCATGTACCATGCTAACTTTTTCAAATGACATGTTGATCAGTGTTTAAGGGTTCTGTATTCTAGAATATTACACATTCTGTAATTCAACAATGGTCTAAGACTTCATGAGAGTGGAATACTCCTCGATATGTATGTGTTTATTGCAGGATATTCTGGCATCAATTTTATAGTTCACATTGCATATAAAGAGCATTTTAGCTTAATGGAACAGCCGTACCCAAAGTTAGCCTTTCTCCAAGGCCTAAAAATGACTTTCATCAGTTCTAAATAAAATCAGAATTTATCTGTGATAAACGCTCAAATCATTATTTTCTGACTTTGTTTTTAATCCTTGACTGTCGTTCTTTATTTTTCAGGGATGATGAAGAGGATGATGATGAGGAAGAGGATATCAAGGAAGAAAAGACACCTGTCAAGGCAAGCACCTATTCAATAGAGTTTTGGCAGCTCCAGTTGTGAGAATGTGGTCTCGGTAACGGCTGATTATTTGTTACAGGCCAAGCCAGCACCATCCAAACAACAAACCCCGGCTCAGAATGGCAAGAGTTCTAAACCCGGCACCCCAGCACCAAAGCCGGTAACAGTTACATCTCATAAATCCACCATATGGCACTATATTTAACTGCAGTTGGATGTAGTCAGTATTTAGTATTTCAAGGATTATAAATGCCTTCTTAAAGCGTTTTTTTATTTTATTTTTTTATTCAATTGATGCGACATGCTCTCTGCTAATGTCTAAACTCCATGTTCTTTATAGGACAAGACCCCTAAAGGGAAGGGTGCTAAAGCTAAAACCTCACCATCTCCCAAAGGAAACGTAACACTTCCTGAGGTTAAAGCCAAGCTGATGGAGGCAGTGAAGAAGGTTGGTGTTTTTTTTTTCTGTATTTCTTGTTTTATTCATGTCATTTTCCTCCATTTGAAACAGTCATTTGTGGCGTGACTAAAATTCACTGTTGCTCTTTCATTGTGATTTCCCATTTTTACAGGGAGTATCATTACCAAAAGCCCAGCCCAAGTTTGAGAACTTGTTGAAGCAAAGCTATAAAGTCTCAGATGCAAAGGTAAAGTACCGGATTGTCATCCTAAATACATTTTTCATTGCATATAATATTTAGCACTTGTTAGTACTCTTGTTAACAAACATTAAGTACCGCTTATGTTTCTTTAGTTTGACATTTTCATGGTTAACTTTACCATTTACAGACTTGTATTAAATCTTTCACGGTGGAGTGAAAATAGCATCGTTACTGGTTCCAATGTTGTTGTTTTTTAAACCTGATATCTTTTACCCAACACTAGGGTGTTCCAAAATTTTGAAAACACACACAGTAGAAATAATATAAAGCAAATATACTGAATTCTTTGCAAGTACAGGAGAAATGACGTACACGGGGAAGAATTTTAAAATGTTTTGATTCTCACTTTCTAACCAGACAAGTCACATCTTTGTCCCCTCCTTGGAGCTCCATGTCAAGTCAGTTTTGTGTTTGTTTTTTAGGATATTGCAGAGCTGTGGACGTGGCGACAGTCCATGAAGGAAGCCAAATAACGGTCTCCATAGTTTTAGTTTCTCGTTTTATGACCTGTCCGTTCCCATAGCACGTCTCAAACCCTCTGAAGCCAACTCTGTGCCTCACACTTGATTCACACATCATTAATTCTGAGTCTAGTCCAGCCCTTACTTGCCCTCCTGTATGACGAGACTGAATGATGTGGGGTTCCGTCTCATTGTCTGTCCTCCTTCATTAATAAGGCAGGGAAATTTGTGGTTTGTTTAATAAACCCTGGGAAAACCAACTTAAAAATGTGCTTCTTTGTAAATGTGTAAAGAAATGCTCACTAGAGTGTTGGCCGCCGAGTGTGTAGGATATCTTCATGTGTTTATTTCTGATATATATTTACAATAAAGATCAATTTGTCCTAATGCAGTACAGCACAATAAATAATAAAGAAAACAGTGCATCAGATTGTTCCTCACGTACAAGTACATAGCAGCTGAACAAACCTCAAACCTATTCTCACCAGCCAATAAGACATCAGCTAATGTTGGTCATGGACACTTCATTTGCCAGTCTTGGTAAAGCAGACATCAGCAGTAATGGTCACAATATTGATAATGATTGAGTGATATTGATTTGTGTAGTCCCGTCATGAACAAGAAAACAACACTGCACTTTTTGAAATGTCTTGAATGTTTATGCTATTATGGGATTCCTACGCTAAAGATTCATGACAATAACACTGTCCATTTCAATGCAACACATTAGAATGATTTTTTTTTTTGTAATTCATTTGTTTTATTGTCTGGAAAACATTTTGTATTAAGCAACAAGCTGCAATAACTCTGGGCATCACAAATGAATTGGCCTATACGTATCAGATTTGTTTCACTTCTTTGTATTGCCTCAAAAACTAAAAGCAAATTGGCCGATAAACTAATTACTGTGACCGAATCCATTGAGTTTTCATATTAGGTGGAATTTTTTTTCTTTTTTTTTCTTTTTTTTTTTGGAAGTTGCTCGTAACTGTTCAAAACAAGGCTGTGCATGTTAAGTGTTAATACTGTAAGTCTGCACTTGACCTGTTAAAGTAATAAAAATATTGATGCATAAGGCCCGTTATAGATCATTCCATGTTCTGCAGAATCAAGTGTAAGTTTGTGTGACTTAATATAATTGGATAGGCATATCCCAATATTAATAAAGTTGAAGTTTTGCAATTGCTCCCCCTCTGCAATGATTCTAGTAATGAAGATAAATGCAGCTATGTCATCGTTTGACTACATTTTTTATGTGCAACTATCAACTTACTATTAAAATTTCAAACACTGACAATTGTCTTCGTTCTCATGTTCGGTGCAGAATTTTGAGATAGTTGCGGGAGATATTATGATTGGTGCCGTGTGTGTGTTTGTAAGCAGGATAACGAAACATTTTGAATGGATTTCATTGACATTTTGTGGAAAGATGGGCCCTGGGGAGAGGAGCAGCTGGTTAGATTTTGAAGCTTATCCAGTATGGTGGGTTACGTCAGCATAGGACGATTCCAAAATTCACATTGCAAATTTTGCATGTGCTGGATGGTGTGTACACAGTTTATCTAATTGGATTGACTTTGTCTTGGCAGAAGGTTTACTTTTAATTAAGAGTTGCTCATTAAATAGATGCAGATTAAATCCTGAGACTCCAATACATAATGTATATACATAAAAATCTATCGTTCAACTGGCATGATTTCTCAATCACGAATTAATGGCACTCAAGTGGATTAGATTTTAATGTTCAGCCAGTACATTTCTCATCTTGCAATTACAAATCCAACTTCAACTCCTGCGGTGTGCATATGGTTTGTTATTCTTGTGAGTACAAGTATCAGTATACTGTATAATGACAGCTTTTTTTCTTCTTCTTATTTTATGCCTTTTTGGCCTCCAGAGGGAGTGCTTCAAACAATGTCATGACTTTGCCTTATTCCTGGTGTAACACAATCAATTTGGGAAAAGAGAACAAGTGAAAAAGAGAAATTATTTTATGTATTTAACCCTTGTGTAGACTGAACATACTGTATACTCCTCTTGTACATTTGCTAAACCACTAAAAATAATTTAATAGAATTTTAAAGGCCAAATCATTCGAAGAAACAACCTGTCATTGATCACAAACTGCAGAGAGACTTAATTTAATCAGGTGACACTTTTTATTTTTATTTTATTATGACATGCATCATAATTGTTTAACTAAATTGGGTTCATTATTATTATTATCATTATTATTATTTTAGGTACTGCATAGATTCAAGCCTTTGTTTTAACCAAGCGATGAAGCTTGCATTTCCTGACAAAGTACCAGAAATGTCCAAAAAGTAATTTTTCCAATGCACTTTACTAATCTTCTGCTATTTATGGAACTGTTGCCCCGCCCACAAAGTGTATAAACAGAAGTGAGGACTAAAATAATACTTGGCCACGCAAGCAATACTTAGAATGCAAGTCTGTGTGCATGGTGGCGTGCAGCACAAAGTATTTGTTTTCCAGTCGATCACTAACACACACATCCTCAATCTCTTGTTGTATATTTGTGTTGTGTAGATGTTTGTTTGTTTTAAGTCATTAAATTTTAAGTTGAATTAAGTCATATAGGGTTTTTTGTACTGCTGAAGTAACAGGTCAATTTTTGACCCTTAACAACACATGGATTAATTAATAAGACTATTATATTCAAAAGCTGTAGCATATAATATAATATATAATATAATAATCCATAATGCACTCATCAGATCATGTGGTCAAAATATGTTTTCTTTGCAGTATGATGATGCAATGGGCCCAGATTTAACTTTTCATCATCTGTTTTGTATTTTTTCCTTCATATGTGTGTGTCTAAGATTCTAAGATATTCTCCCTCTTCTTCTTTTATAGCCATGCAGTCATCTTAAATGTGAGAAAAATCTTGAAAATTACACGTCATCCAAGTACAACATTGTTGATTCCTTCAATGGGAAAACCGACAACGTTCCCCTTCCTCTTAGATTAAAGCTACACGGAGTTTCCTCTGATCTTCAATTCTTTTATTTAGTGTGGGTGAAGAGCTGTATCCAATTTAAACTTGATTCAATTAAGTTTTGAGGAGATGAGCCACTTTTTTTTCCATTGCAGATATGCTTTGTGATTTAAGCTAGTAAGCATTGCATGCATGCAGATTTAACACAAAATAACAAGTCTCTTGCACAGGACCCCAGTCATTCAAGAATTAGTGTGGGTACGTATTTGTTTATGTGACAACAATTTGAGTTGTGGGTTCAAGGACAAAGGGATAAAGCCACTTCCATTATGCCCTTTCTGCTTGTTTCTACCTTTATTGGTCAAAAATGACCTCTTAAAAGCACATCATTTACTATCAGGGGGATAAAAAAGTGACAGCCAGTGATCATTCATCATTATCCAACGATTCAGAAACACAAATGTATGATTGTATGGCCTGGATTTACTGTAAGAACCTTGATTAAATGATTTGATAAGAGAAGGGATGGAGATCTCCTGTTTGAGAATGATGGGCAAAGAGTATTAATTAAACTGTTAAGCATCCTGATAATAACTGGTACTTTCACCCAATTACTATCAGGATTATCATTTTTCTCAAAGCACACCACAGTAGATATAACACAAGAGGGTTGGTTGCATTATAGGATAGAAGCAGACTGGTCAGATAGTTTAGCCGCAAAGGAATGAAGTCATTATCATAATTACTTTGTGGATCTAACCTGAGGAAAGAAAATGATTAGAGAACGGCAGGCAGAATGAGAACAGGGGAAAGGAAGAGCTAGAACAATAAGAATGAAAACTTGAAGGTATATAATGACAAAGTGAGGGGAGACACAATGTAAAAGAATAGAGGGAATAAGGTGAATTTACACTGCACTTTTGTGAAAATAAATATCACAGACTGACATACACTGATATTTGAAAATATATAATGTATTCATTCATGCATACAGTTCAGACCCCCAACTAAAAGCAATTACCGATACACACCACAGGGTGGCAATCAAACCAAAGCAACTTTCATTGTGTTCGCCATTACAACTACAGCAGGCATCAACCCAAATGAAGATGGCTTCCTCCAATGAGAAGTGAGGCCCTGATATCAGATTCATGCCTCAGTAGGAAAATCATCTGCAACTGGATTCGTGTCATGTTTGGTCAGCAACATTTAAATCATTGTGCTGCTTATTGGAGGGAAATGTGTTCATACACAATTCTGTGTTTTTAATATGTACAATGATAAATCATTGTTCAATTTGTGTGCATACATCATTTCTATGTAATGTTCATAATTATTTAAATGTTAATTCCCAGTTATAAGTGTATTTAAGCTGCTTCATTTTTTTTTTTAATCCTGCAAATGCAATTTGAGCTAAACGTCCTTTATGAAAGTTTACTTCGCATGAAGACATTCCCACAAGCCAGAAACAGGAAATTTTCCACATATTTTATTAACACAAAAACTCTGCAAAATCTCCATTTAAAAACTGATAATTTGATGAGTGCAGCAACAGCTACTGAGACTAAAAACGGGAGCAATGAGCCAAGCTCATTTATACAAACTGTAGTTACAGAAGAAATGGACAAACAGCTAAAAACATATGTTGCTATATAAATGTGAGAAAGACGATTGGCAATCTGAGCTCAATGAATCTGTTTCCTGCAATGAACGATTTCACTCCAGCGCTTGATTAAAACAAAATAGTACGCGGTGGTACTGAATTATTTGCCACATTCATATAAATAAGGCACAAATACATGGAAATAATGGTTGGAAATTACTTCTCATGTGCCAGATGTTTGATCTACATGGATTCAGCCAGCACAGTAACAAATGCTGCAATAGTTGTCCAGTGCCACATCAGGTTTCTGCTCTGTGCATGCAAACTGTTTTCCCAAAACACACAATACACATACTGTAGCATGCAGAATGTGAAAAAAATATATTCTACATACAAAGTTGTACAATATGACAGATGTTTTACCTTATTCTTAAACTAGTGCTTTAGAGGTGTCAAATAAGGGGACAGTATACTACACAGTATACAAGCCAGTCAGCACTGACTGTAGTTCCAGACAGGCAAAGAAGTAAACAACTGTTATTTGAACCCTTATATATAATAATGTATTTGTTAATATATTACAGTAACATCACAGGGTAGCCCTGAAGAAACACATAAAATAATAAAAAAAAAACAGGTTCTAATCACCTCCTGGGACACATCTTTTCAACGTTTCGATCTGTGAGTTGGACTAACATGAATGTCCAAGTGTTTCTGAAGCGTTTAACACTCGAGTCCTTTCCTGTTCAAACGTAGTCCTTGTTGCTGGATGCTTTGGACACGGGGTACCTCGGTGTAGATTTCTCTCTTGGGCAGGATGCTGCCAACATGGCACCTCCCACTACAGCCAGGAATGCTCCAGCCCAGCCAATGAAGATGGCAGAACCAAACTCGTACCTTCAGAGAGACAAGTTATGGTAAGTCAGAGGGGTTAAATGCCAAAAAAAACAAAAAACTATTTTGCACAATTCATTCATCAGCACCAGGAAGGGCACTGAACACATGCAAATGTCTGGATACAGGCAGGGGAGGCAGGCAAAAGTAATGCATAAAGGTGAGATTTTCATTTCAATTCTAATGCACCTACTTGGTATTGACAGGGGTGAAGGGGTCGTAGAAGGCTCGGATGATGTCATGAGCATACCAAGAGCAGGCAACAACCGCACACAAGGCTGTGGGGAAAAAGCAAAGAGGAACATGACTTCCTGTTTGCAGTTCAGGGAGAAGAAGAAGAAGACGACGAAAACAAGGTTCAATGGTTCCTTACATCCAATCAGGATGACGATGCCTCCAGTCATGGCAATGCGGGACTTGCGAATTTTGTCATCTCCTCCACAGTTGGTGCACTTCATTCCCATGCAGGCCACGCCCAGGCCCGCCAAGGTTACAATAATGCTGACAATCATGAGGGCACGAGTTGCCTGGAGGGCACCTGGAGGAAGGCAGGAGAGGGTTAATCCATCATTTATTGTGACAAGTATTTTCATTTACTTATTAACAGTCGGCACAAAAGGCCAAGGGTGTGGTAAGACTTTACTGGTTCAAAAAAAACAACAACCAGTCTTTCCATTCTAAATAATTTCAACTGTGATTTTGCAGGTAAAACTTCTATTCAAAGGATTTTTTCTGATTGTTTTTAAGTGTTGAGGAGCCACCATGCGGAGAAAAAAACCCACTGTTCATGCACAACAGAGTGGCTTCTGTCTCTAGTGTCTCATGGCCGCTCCCTCTAACAACGCACCACAGAAACTGGCTCTAACAGGAAGCATGCACGGGAACGTGGGGGTGGGGGGACTGTGTGCGAGGTTGCAAGTCAGAAACAGGTCTAACCAGGTTTCACATTTCATTATAAAGAAGACACTCCCAATTTCAGGTGCTCACAGGCTGCTTTTCAGCAGGTGGACATGGCATTTAGACCACTACCTTAAAAAGACAGGGCCCTCCTCAGAATGTGAAGAATGCCGACAGAATAGTCACGCTTTTGCCAATTTTGGTATCAAACGTTCCTCAACTTCAACGTGTGTTTTAGTTGATTTTGAGCAGGTATTTCTGAATAGTGAGCCACTATTTGTGCACTTGCTCCCTATCTGACCGCAGCTTTAATCACACAATGTATATCAGATTTGGTTTGTGTCCGTGTTTGAAGAGGCGATAAGACGCATTGTGCTGCAGATATTTTTTATCAAATGCTTTGATAAGACAAAATGTAAAAAAAAAAGAAAAAAAGACACACACAATATTGGAGGAAATGGCCTGAAAGTGAACTTTTAACCCACAAACCAACAAGTAACTTGCACTATATTGGTGAATATGGTGAGCTTTAGTTACACCCACACTGAGGGACCTTAAAAAAACCTGACTTTGTGGCAGTTTATCCCTGAGGGCATTCAATCAGTCAGTTTGCACAATGAAGACTCCAACTGCCATGCTACTACAGGCCCCTTTAGCCACTGCTTTGAGACACAAGATAAGGGTAATAAAGATATCTATGAGTGTTGGAGCTTTGACTTTAGTGTGAATATGTAAGAAGTGTTCCAGTAGGTTCATTTAGTATCATGTGTTTATATTTCACTTTATTATATTTCACTAATACTGTCATATACCATAGCCCAGAAGCAGGGCCTTTTTTGAATAATTGTTTAACCTTGCGAAGAAAATGAAACTTAATGCTGCATTTCACATAGTTTTTCCATACAATACTTAAAGATTTAAGAATAATTGTTTTTTGGGGGGTTATAGAAAGCTTCTTTGTTCATTTGCCGCCCTGCATAACTGTTTATAGGGCTGGTATTTAGACCTGTTGACTAAACAGTGGCTCACAAGGGTGTTGTTTAACATGTAACTACTATTGCTGCATACTTGGGGCTTTTCCACACATGGAGGAGGTGTAGCCTTACTGGAAAAAGGGTTAATAGTTGTCTAATGTGTAAAATAGATGCGCTCAACCCAGGTGAGGGCTCAGAGTGTGTTTTAAACTAAATAACAGCATTCTGGGAGAATAAAGGCAGAGTTAATAAGTGACAAAACCGGTTGGCCCAAGACACAGGAATCTGAGAGGAGCTTAGTAGAGAGAGACCCCAGAGAAAAAAAGGTTTATAGCTTTAATATTCTAACAGGTGCGTGTTTGTTACATCACTTCCTGTTACGCACTACTACTTTTTATAGTAGCTCAAATAACATTAGGAAAACGTATATTAACCAGTTTCAATGATAAATTACACACAGGCCACTGAGCTCCGACCTTCAAGCGAAAAGGCCTAGCCATTATTACATTACATTATATTATTTTTTGACTCTTTGTTCCTAATAATGCCTCGTCCACTAACGAGGTTACTTACTGTTGAGCTGCAGGATGGAGTCGTAGACTTTGCACTGGATTTGTCCCGTGCTCTGAAACGCACAGGTCATCCAGAGTCCCTCGTACATGGCCACCGCTGTGATGATGTTGTCCCCAACATAAGCAGACATCTTCCACTGGGGCAGAATTGTGCCAATTACCAATCCAATGACGCCCAGAAGGGCCAGGGCGAAACCCAAAATCTGCAGACCCGAGTTGGCCATTTCAACAAAGACGACGTCCGCCTGCTGTGAGGGAAGGTACAAATTCCTCACTCCTCACCACCCGACAGGTTTAACCTAAGTTTTCTTTGTTGACGACAAGGTCAGCTCCTCTGTTGATAGATATTTGCGTATTCCTTGTCTTTCTGGATATTATTTGTGAGTCAATGGATATACTAAAACAAACTACTACACTCTATCTGTGGGTCTCCGCGCACCTGTTCTTCAACCGCACCTTGAATAGGGAGGGAAGGGCGGGAGCGAGCTTTTTAGGTGGTTTCTATTACAGGTGGGCGGGGGCGCGCACGCAGTTTCGACTCATCAGCCGCCGCAGCGAACACCTGAAGTTTCATGATGTCAGTGTTTCCCCGAAACACTCGATATAAAAGAATGATTTAGTTATATTGTTTCTAATAAATACGAAAGAAAACATTAAAGATAATATTTATAATAAGCCAATGAATATCTAAGAATGTTATGTTATTTTGTAAAATAAAAAATAAATGATCCAGACAGCACTCAGTGCAAACCTCTGCTAATTAATAGTGCCTCGATAGTTTGAGTCATGTTATTCCTTGAGCATGAAGACTTACCCCTTTAAACGATATAAAAATAAATAAATACATTTTTATGAAAAATTTAAATTTATATATATGTATGTATATATATATAATTTAATGGTCGTCAGGATGTAGCTCAGTAACATTTGAAGATAGGATGTCAAATTTGACATCCAATTGAATCAGCACAGTTTCAGGTACAATTTGACCTTAGTTGCTGTTGCATTATTATTTTTTTATGTCACATTAGTGAATTTTCCATGAGCCCTGTAAATTCAAACATTTTGGATCACCAGATCTGGAATATTAAATTGTATAATTTTTGTACTAGCATTGTAGGCATTATTGATAAAACTATTTAAGCCACTTAAATAGATTCTGGATACAGATAATGATCTGGATCACCACCACCATCTAATGATTTGTTCATTGGGCCATACCGTACCTTTCCAACAAAAAAAAATAAATAGAAAAAAAATAAAAATCTGTTGATGAACAGATCAATTGTTCAATCTTTGTTCAATCTTTTTGAACAATCCTGCCAACAAAAAATAAATAATAATAATAAAACTACCATAATATAGTCTCCATATCTTCTGTATAAGGGCTAAAATGTGAAGCTGAAGTTGGAAGTGGAAGTTGAATGGAAGAGGAAGTGCCATACAATTAAAATATCATTGAATAGCATGTGCCAAATTATATTGTGTAATGCCATCACAAGCCATTTCATCATCAATTATTTGGACTGTATGGCAGTTTGCATTGGCTGGGGTATCCATCAGCAGCAAGGGATCTGGGTTTTTACTGAATAACAAAGTCATTTTAATTTTTTATTTCTTGCCAGACATGTGATTTCTTCTAATAAAAGGACTAATTGACTAATTTAAAAAGTACTGTTACTCTGTTTAAATTGTATTCAACATATTTTATGCAAAAATCACAGTGTGTTTATATGTGTTTATTTACAACCCAAAGGTAATTCTAAAGTTTCAATAATAGGAAAATATCCCATTCTTTCACACATACAACTTCTTGTTTGGTTTTTTGTTTGCACACCTTAAATATTATGGTGTGCATGTGTGTGGCAGCCTGTCATGTGCTTGAGTTATAAGCACATTAACCCCGCACTGACAGAAGCATGTGCTTTTTCTGCCATTAGTGAACCAAATGAAATTGAACTCCCCTCTGCCATGGAGGAGGTACATTCTAAAACCAGGAAAATCAACAAACAGTAGAAGGAGTGGCTCCCAGCCGAGCAACTTCTGGTTTTTAAGCAGTTCTTACAAAATGTGAAATTTACCACCAAAATGAAGCAAAAAAAAGAAAAAAAGAAAATCCACACCCAAAACAAGTCTACCAAAGACAGATATGTGAATTTCACATTTTTATAAGATTGCATAATAGTGTCTAAATATACAGTATGATTGTCAGGTTTTACTATGATACTTGCGCAACAGGGAGCATTTTCAGACGGATTCCCATGGTTACTCTGTGAGTCATCATATATTGGAGGAATGAGGTTGTAAGGATGAATTAGATATTGGTTTCTTGGCCGGTCAAATGACTCATCTAGAAACAGATGACACTGAATGATGCACCTGAAGTCCTGAATGTTTAATGTGTTTCACAGGGTGTGTCTGCTCTTGGTCAGCAGTCTCAACAATAACAGTCATGTCAATGGCGGAAATAAATAAAGTTTAATTTGAATGATTTGTAGTGTACTGTTGACTCTAGAGCTAAGTGAGCCTCCAGCCTCCTCCCTTTACTACTAGGACTTAAGCTTGTCATCTGACACTCCTGAGCCGATTTTACCACTATGACTCACTGAAATCCTGTCACCCTCAGTGTAAAGGTTCTACCATCATTCTATGGAGCAGTCTGGAGAGCACAAGGTTTCATAAGGCTAGATGATAAAACATAATCATAGGTGCTATGCTGTCATCTGGTGGTAACTGTGAATACAAACCAAATGCTAATTTTAGCTCTTGTTTCAGTGGCTGTAGCACTACAGAGGACCATACTTTAAAGTTGTTAGTCGAGTACTTCATTCAACTCTGAACGCCAAATTTGTCATGGCATCAATGGATTCTTGTGTTAATTTATAATCAATAGTTGGTTTATGGCTGAGATGTTTGTGAACTTTATGTATTCTCAGTATTCTACTAAAGAAAATTATTGTATGTTTGAAAAATTAAAGAATTAAGATTTAACTGGACATCATGATAATACAGAGGGGTTAGCCTTGAAGGCTATATTTTCAACATTGAAATAAATAAAATCAAGTGAAATAACACAGAAAAAAACAAAACCCTACACCATAAATTTTACACAAATTCCATATAATGCTTACCAGGCTTACTTACAAAGAAGCAACATAATAAAGAAGTTTATGAAATACAAAATGAACAGCTTTTAAATTCTAAAGGTTTTTCAAGCCTCAGTAAACAGTAATTAAAACACAAGGGATAACAGGGCTGTGTATACTGATGTGCCCTGAAGAAAGGCACATGGAGGTTGTTCCCTTGAGTTGGTTTTACTTCCTATTATGAACCATTATTGTCTGTGTTTAAATCATTTTTATTACATTTGCAAATGTGATAAAACTGTGAATATTGTAAAAAAAAGAGTGCAAACAAATCATTTCATCTAATCAGCTGTGATATGCTTAAACTATGTGACATAATCATACATTCATTGAAGACATGTATTAAATTCCTTAACTGCAGTTTAATGACATCATTTATAATGGCTTGATTAAAGCTGCAGCTGCAAAGTGTTTGAAATGATCCTTTACACACAGTAATGGTCCTTAATTAATGCTAATAATGTGTCGACCACTGATAATGTTTCACTTTGCCTATACTGTAGAAGATAACCATATACACACAGAGGTTATTTGATGGAACATTATGTCGTTTAGAACTTGACCACCATTGGCTTTTGCTTTTAAATTCTCTTTAGGATACAGATGTCTAATAATAACTTCTAATTGTTATTTTTCAAATACAGTACACTTATGGTGATTTCACTCATCATTTCATTATTGTTCACCCATGCACCTAATACGATGTTACTGATATTACTAGACAGCATTCAGAGAGTTCAAACCTCCACCAAGGCAGCTCAGTTTCTCCATTATGTCATGGCACCTAAAAAATAGTCCCATTATAGTTTGACCCTCATAATATGACTATTTATGTAAACTTAACCCTAGATTTTGGAATCACATTGGTATCATGTGATGACATCTCTGGATCACAACCAAAATCTACTGGATTGTTCCTTAGGCCACACTCTACCTCTCCAAACAATTTCATAAAAATCTGTTCATAACTTTTTGAGTTATCCTGCTAACAGTGACAAACAAACAAATAAACACCAGCAAAACCATGACCTCCTTGGTGGAGGTAAATATCAATGAAATACCAGTTGGATTGTGTGTCCAATAATTGTTGGGATTCCTTTGCTTGGAAAAACATAACTAATTGCAACGCTTGCACGTAAAAACCTCCAAGGTTGTGATTTTCCCATGTTTGTTCAAATTTACCATGTAGATGCCTGTAATGGAAAAATGCACATACTGAGGGTAATTGGTTCCTCCAGCTCCTGAGAACTATATTTGGTTTAATGCCTTAATCCTTATTTGTTGCATTAGGAAATGTAAAGCTCCATTCAGTCTGATTGCTCCTCTCTGTGTGGGTTTGTTGAGAATAATCTTATATAAATGCACAAGTCATGCTTCCATGAGGTTCAAGATGCCCCAGTAAAGCAAAAGAGGGATCAGAGGAGGAAAAAAGGACAGTCTGACCCTGACTGGGGTCACATCTCAAAGGGGAACTCGTTGTGAAAGTCAGTGACAGCCCAGAGCGCAGAATAATCTGCTCAGATCAGATGCTGCTCAACTTCAGTTTGTTCTGACTGGTAGCTTAATTATCCCAGTCTGTGGGACATGGGCCATCATCCATTTACCACAGCTATCACTGAGGGATTGTGATATTTAATCGACTTGTGGGTTGTGAACTAGAAGTAATTGCAGCTATTCATCTATCTGATACATTCTGGTTAAATAATCCTGGTTCTTTGAAAATGCAGATGACTCTGCAGTAGATCAGACTCATGTTGGTTTGGTCATCTCAGACCACACGAACACTGAAATGGATGTTTTTGAATCTTTTTTTTTCAGTTCTGCAGAATTACTTAAACTTTTTCATGCATCTTACCAGTTTGCCTTATATGCTGCATGTTCGTGTTGCAGTGTTTGAGCTGTCACTGTTAATCTGTCCTTTTTGACATGGAAATTCCAGACAGATGTCCGTCCATATTTGTGTTCAGATATTATTTTTATTAATGACAGGAATGACAGATGGTATGGATTTTGTGAAAGGTCATGAACCAGACTGATCTCACTTTTTTATAAATTGATGATTAAAATAAATACCATGGCCAGTGCAATTACAAGGTAAAACTGTATTAATTATGACGCAGTATTGTGGGTGAGGGGGTGGCTTCTATAATCCCCATGGTTTTTAGCATGTTAACAGAAGAAAAGAATAACGAACGAAATTCTCGACAAGGTTGCCGGTTCCAGCTTCTTAAATGTTAGGATTTGCTGCTTTTCTTCGTAAAATATAACATCAAATAAATACTTTTGGACTGTTGGTTGGACAAAAGAAGGAATTTAGGATTTTTTTCAAACAAATTATGACGAAAATAACCTTAGATTAATTGATAATGAAAATAATCTTTCATGGCAGCCCTATAGTTGTTTGTGAAAGCAGGCGATTTTCAGGGTTATCCCAGAAAATCGTTTGGTTTTATGGTTGAGCCTTTGTTGGTTGAGCCTTTGTTTTTAAAGTGCAAGTGTTATAAATTACAAAAATTACTTAGATCTTCAAGTGACTGAAGCAATAGAGGTGAGATATGGAGGTACTGTATATGAGCTTCTCTCTCAAGCCAATCATCCAAGTAGCCAAATGTCTCCAAGCATCCTGAAACCAGCACTGCTAAACTTACTATTACTATTATACTTTAAAAAAATGTCCAAACTCACTGTGGGAAAATCAGGGAGTACAATTCTACACACTTTAAAGATGGAGGAAGAAAAGAAAGCATTGAGGCAGGTCAGCTGGTTCAGCCTGCCCCATTGGGACTTGTGTAGGCACCATATGTCACCTGTCTCTCTTAGCTCAGCTGGGACCTCCAGTCACTTATTTCGAAAACACCGACACACTTTCCAGTAGCAATGACAGCGTTAACAGACCAGGGGCTCCCAGATTATTTCATGTCAGAACCCCCACAATAAATGAGCATAGACCCTTAGAGGATTTTGTCTTAAGGAATCCCTTCTGAGTATTTTTCAAGTCTTCATTGTCAATCAGTGATTAAACTCAGCTCACAATAAATTGTCTTGTTGTTCCAAATTCCAAAAAATTGGAATAGTTTGTTAGGGACCCCTTACAACACCGCCTGTTGGTCCGTGGACCCCAGTTTGAAAACCATTGGTCGAGACCCTACATTTCTTAAAGCCTACATGACAAATATGCAGATAAGCTATAGTCCCTCAGTTGAAGAGGAATCTAATGCGGGTGGGAAAGGAGATTTAAAAAAAAAAAAAAAACATCAAAGGGCACAGTGTACAATCATACAAATATATGTTATTTATTGAATAATATTCCATAATAAGACATCTCCTTTCAATTCATGTAGGAGTTATTGTAGAAATGTACACAGGTCTGATGGCAGACATGGAGAGAGGGTGGATGGAGGGCTTGTGTGTGTGAGGCGGAGTCATCCCTAATGAGCCAAAGAACAGTGACGTTTGCATGCTTTGCAAAAAAATTCCCATGTCAATCAAGACAATCAGCAGTTGTTATTGCAGATCGCTGGTTGCCTTGGTGGCCCACAAATCCTAATTAGTTTGTTAGCCTGTTGAGTAAGTTTCCTCTCTTTGAGTGCAGGCTAGTTATTCTCATTGCATATTGCTGGCCTTCATTCCTGTTTGCATCTTCCCGAAGTGCCGGTCCATTCCTGATGCTTGTTTTGGCTCTTATTGAGTCCAATGTGTGTCAAACTCCTGGTAACACTCAAGAGGTGCCTGAGGATTCAGGCCTTTTCTCTGTGGCTAATCAGTGCCAAGACCCGTTTTCATTTATGGCTTTTTAAATTCTTTTGAATGTTGTTTTCTTTGTCAGTTGTTCGGAAGACAAGAGGGTCGGAGTCAAACCAGGAGTCCATTAGATTAGGAGAGAGGGAACTTTCTGGAAGACTTCCGTGACCATAACTCTGAGACCAGCAAGTTCATTGCTGTGTTTGACAGGACACATGTTGGCTTTAGCTGTTGTTATCTTCCTGTTTTCACTCGGATACACATGCATCTTTACCAAACACACAACTCCAACTCACAGTTGGATTCGGTTTGGGTCAAGTTCACATCAAGAAACACATCAGTGTGGAAACAGCAGTGCAGACCGACCAAAGACAAAAACATCAACAAGGAAGGAACAATTTTGGAGAGCAACAACAATTCTTCCTCCTGAGGAGTTAGTGTTAAAAGAAAACATGACAAAGTAGAATAACTGAAAGACAATTTAAAAATCATCAACACGCACTATTTAAGTACATTTGAAAAAAATAGACCTGACATAGAACATCAGATATAGACAAAACGTAAATGTAAACTGGCAGCACATTTAGGCTATCCAGACAGGCTTTGATGTCTGGAACCATGCTGCTATGTTGTAGAGAGATCGAGAGGATAATTTTACATCTTTCACATTTTTAGTATTCTTCAAATAGGTCACTTACCCAAACTGCAGTTGCAGTGATCGAAATAATATTAATAAGCAACTATTTTATTAATGGGTTAATCATTTTAGTCTTTTTCAAGCAAATATCAAACATTTGCTGGTTCTGTCATCTTGAATATTAGAATTTGCTTCTTTTATTTTTATGCTTTTCATTTATGGTGGTAAATGAAGAGTGTTTGGCTTTCGGAGAGTTAATTAGACGAAAAAAGCAATTTACAGACATCCCTTTGAACATGAATTTGTAATGCACATTTTTAACAATTTTTGACGTGTTACCGACTAAATTATTAACCTAACAGTCATGAAAGGTTTGCAAATAATCATCAGTTGCAGCCTTAACATAAACCGAATTAATATGTTGTAGCAAAAATCTCTAAAGCACAAAATAAATGCAAGTAGGTGATGCTGTTTAATATGGAGGTATGGAGGCATATTTTATCAGGACCATTAGGACACTGCTGCAGCCAAGGCTCAACCTTTTTGAAGTATACTTTTTTTAGATAATTAAAACATATTGGGACAGCGATGGTGGCATAAATACATTTTAAAGTCTGATCTAGATGTTAATTTAGATTTTTTTCATTTTATTTCTAACCCAATTGCCAAAAATAGTTCCAAAAAATTAGAGCCCACTTGGGTTTTGTGAGAAAAACTGAACTGTATTTCATGATTCTAAGCATTGTTTCGTTTATTTAACATATTATCATATAATTATTTGATCAATTATTGTTACAGATAAAATAGTTCAATAGGTCCAATTAGGTGCAAAGTGTTGCCGCATGTGTTGCACAGAAAACAGGACAAGGCATCAAAACCACATTTGGAAGCCATCGTGCGTACGTTATCATCACATTACATGGCATGATGTGAAGAAACGAACCTCATCATAAATTGCAAAACACTGTAAAATTCTGTGTGAAAATGTGAGCACAATGTCTGAGCACAGTAAAGCAGCTTTGACTGTGACTGGATTGATGTTTAGAAATTCTGCCTACAAACCAGACAGCGTTTCATTGTGCCATTATCCGTGTCACCTTTTAACAGCCAAGTGCTTCCATTAGAGGGAGCCAGTTATACACAGATTTTCCCCTTACATTAAAAAACTGCATGGGACTCATTTCAGCATGCAGAACTGGTTGGAACACATTTGCAGAGCAGCATTTGGGACAATATACTGACACCGACTGCAAATAAGTGCAGCACATGAGAATATAAGACAGGAATAAACTGGGATCTTGGACAGTTTCTGGGCGTCTGTTTCACATATTCAGAAAAGAACCAGTGTATCAACTGAAATTTGTACATTTTAAAACATATTGACTAAAAGAATCAACAAAATCCTGAACACAGATTTAATAAAAAACTTAAAACTAAAAGATGCATATCTCAGAATGGTCTCAAATGCACACTTCAATGTATGCTGACGGAAAATTTATTTATTGCACTCCGTGTTTAAAATGCCTCGTTGGTTCCGTCAAATCAAATGTTACAAAGGTTCACAAAGTCTCCCTGGATGTTGGTAGTTGTTGTACAAGTTAACAGCATTAAAACTCTACTGCACTTCTCAAACATTGATGTCGACTCGGCTGCAGTTTAATATCATTATTATTGCCTGTTATTCCCACCTTCTTTGATCAAGTAGAGGGATTCCCTGTTTCTTTGTTGTAATCTGTTAAAAAATACAAGACAGTGAGTTAACTTTCACATGGCTCAAGCAATGCCCAGTGCTTGTAAGGTGCAATGTGCCTCCAGTTCCCAGTGTTTTTAGTTTAGGGGCATGGTTTATGAACTACCTTTAGCAGATATGTGTCTCACAGGGCGGTATGGCTGCTGATGCTCACACTGTTTCAAACAACAGAAAATAACAAGTTTGTCAGGCCAAATGTTGAGGACCTGAGAAAACAAAATGCCCTGTTTTCAATCAGCTGGGTTCTGTGTTGAGTCTACAGTAGATATAAGAACAGCCCTCTGAGTTCATTATGATTAAGTAGAATTTTGTGTGTCTGGCAGACCTTGAGCACATTTTTGCACCCATCGCACGGCGGCTGTTCTCCTGTTTGTGTTGTACTGAGCCTATTGATCACTGTTTCAATTTCGTGCCCTCTCTTTTTCTCCTTGCCTCTGTCTTGTCTTACCGTACTCTTAATCATAGGTGCACTCACAAACACACACTCGCGCAGACACACACTGTAAGTATACACCTACACAGACAGCATAGCGTTGAGAGGAAACTTAATGGGCTGTAGCTGCTGTAGGCTGTGGTTAAGGAGACGTGAGCAGGGGAGGGATTACGACTTTAAATCTCTCATGCGTGGGCAAACAAACGATATTTGTATTTTTATTTTCCATGTCAGCAGCTCACTATTAGCTGTGCATCATAAATTCATTGTCAAAAAAAAACAGAACACTGTCTTCAAACTAGCCTATAGTAACAATGATCCTCGTAACACCTCCTCTATTCTAGCCCTCTCTAGTGATCTTTCTCTGCCAGAACGTTTACATTTCAAGAGCAGAACTCATTTCACCCAATACCTACACGACCAAAGTCCCACCTTCTGTAGCCTTCATTACACTTACTTGTCCCTGAATGTCTCAACATCCTTCACTACACATTCATCGTAAAAACACACCGTTCAGATCTTCCTGTCTTATATTTTACTTTGTTCTTGACTTCACATTTGACATCAGACTGCTAACCTTCCACGGTCTTGTCTGTCTACTTGCGGTGTCTACATCGAACAACTTACTGTAGCCGTCTTCACTATCGTAATAGTCAGGACTGGGCGCTTTATGGCACAGAAGTCTATGGAGGATTTGGGTCTCTCTGATGTTTAACATGAAAAAGAGACAGTGATATTTAAGTCTTGGTCACGGTAACAAGCGTTTTCTTTATTGATAATCAGCTTTGGAAAGTGAACCAGCATGAGCAAGATGCCAGAAGGAATAAACAACTTGAAAAGCTAACATACGCTTATAGCATTGTGTGCTTCCTGCTGTGCACACATTTGAATATCATATGGTAAATGGTAAAGCACACAGTTAGAAACCATACGGCTGTACCAAACTCATCAGCGAGAGGGAACACTGGCTTGTACAGTTAAATAGATAGAAATTTGTATGCAAAATCTGCTCCAAGGACAAAATATCTAAAATTGAACTGAATAATATTCTCCCTGGAAAAGCAGAGAAAACGAAAGACTTAATGAAAAAATGCAAAGCCTTCAAGTAATTTCCTCCGTAGACCCCTGTCATAAATAGCGCACAGTGCCTTACATACCTCTTTGTCTAACAATAATTATCATAACCACATGCCGCATGAAAGCCTGCCAAGAATTTTGCTTACTTTGCTGCAGAAATTCCTTATCAACATTCCCCAAGAATACACCTGCTAATCCTTCACTCTTCCTGAATAACTGCATTCATACGCTGACCTCTTTACAATTCATCACCCTGTTTCAGACTTTCTCTCCCCCTCAATGCAGCACATTCACACATTCTGTAACCCTCCTTCACATTATGTTACCATTAAAATCTGACACCGTCCTGACAAACCTCCTCCTAGAGATTATCTGTGATTCCTAGCCAACCTTTAATAAGCACTGCTACAGTTTGTCTTCCATCTCTCCCAGCATTGCTCCATCTGACATAGCAAAGGGCCTCACTGCTGTCAGTGATAGTTGGTGGTATCCATGCACATTCACATGGACAGAACATTGTGGTGACATTTTTCTCCCCCAGCGTAGAGCAGACAGCATCCTACAGCAGCCAGTATTGACATGACAACAACCGGTCAAGCCTCGACTTCTATTAGGTCATTTTTTCTTGAAATTTTTTTCTGATTGCAAATAAAAAACATAACATTATTCCACCTAAAGACAATATAAATTTAACCAATGAGTTTGCCCAGAGAACCTCTTGTCTGCTTTTTTAAAAATGTTAACATAAGGCGGATGTTTCGTCAAGTATCGCCTGTTCACAGACGCAGACATATCAAAGACAGGATGCTGTTTCCTGTCTGTGAAACATGACACCCACAGTATCTCCATCTATCCACGGGCACTCATTCACAAACAGGCTCGTGCAGTGCATCCAAACTGTAGCACACATCGACACACGCGGGCTTTTAAAGCGCAGTCACATCAAGACATTCACTCAGATGACTACAGTTCTGAGGGCAATTCTTCCAAGGTGATTTGATAAAGCTAGCAAGAGGATAAGCTGTTCGACATCCTCGGAATAACAAGTGCTGCAGCTCAGAGGCTCCTCCGGCTTTGATGTTTGCCTTCAAACCTGGTTTTATGCTTGACAGCAGATGCTGAGTGAAGTAGCCTACACACCACGGCTCCTTCATCAGGCGGCCGAGTTCAGAACCGTTGTGGATTTAAAACGTGAGCCAGTTGTTCATTTGTAGCTTCGCATCAAACTAGTGAAACATAATAAGTGGTCACCTGGTAGAGAAGAGAGGCCGATGCTCACTTCACTCATTCACACGTTGTTTTCTTCACTGAGAATTACCTTCTGGCTTGTTGCTACACATAACGCCCAGATGCTCTGACTTTCCAGTATTTAACACACTATCATATGGCTCATCTCCCAGGAAGAAAAGTATTTTATTTTATTTTATTTTATTTTATTTTATCTTATTTTATATGCGAGCAGTGCTTCTCTAGTTAGTTTCAAAATGTATTATACTCTTCTGGAATTCTGAAATCTTCATTATCAAAAGCATTAGGATCACCATCAATTTTCACCACCTTGCTTTAAAAAAAATGTTTTGAGGGCTACATCATTATCCTAAACATAATTCAGTTACCGCATCTAGGCAGCCATGAATTCCGGATTGGATGAAATATTCACAAAAACATAAAATAGAAGAAAAAAAAGGAACAACCTTAAGTTTTAATGTCAGACAACCCTCTTCAGCTGCTTTAGCTGTCATTTGTCCACACACCTTCTGATACGCTCATCTTGCTGACCCAGGATTCCTGCTGATATCGTTCCTCTCTGAGCTGTTTCATCTCACTTTGAGCTTTAGTTGACCTTGGTGATTAGCTTAGCTGGTCGGCAGATGGTAGGTGGAAAGCTGGCTGAGCCATGCTGTCACCAACTTTAGGGCTCAAGAGGGGGCTCGCGGGCGGGGATTACAATATCGAGTCAGCACTGGAAATGCGTGAGTGGTGAATATACAGTACAATAGAGCAGGTGGTGGAAAGACTTGTGAGAAAAGACGAAACTGTCAGTGGGACAAAGAAGCCTGAGGATGACCGAAAAATGAAGGAGCATTAGAAAGAGACAAACAGTGGGAGGGGAGAGGTGGTGGGCTTTCTCTCTGTGGTGACAGATGGGGGGGGGGGGGGGGGGGGGGGGACTCCTCTCCTAGGCCCTCTTGGCATCTGATGGACTGCCGATCCATTTTATCCCTCAGCATCTTGCAGTGCACTCCTGGAATGTGGTGGCCAGTGAAGGCCATTCCCTCAGCCACCCTCAGTGCATAATGGGTGGCTGTGTTTCCAGTGTTCCCAGTGTCTCTGCTGCCCTTTGTCCCACCCTCAGTCTCCAGCGCTATGAGGCATCAGCCTTGGGAGCTTCTTTCCGCCCATTCTTTAGGGACGGCGAATCTGACGTCTTCACCGTCTTCCGCGGAGGACTCACTGGTTCACTGGTGAGTTCATGTAATGATGGCTCCTTATACATGGCAACTGTGTGACAAAGATACGAGATATTGGCCAACAAGAGAGCATTTGAGATATCTTGTACACAGACAAACCAACATGGGTGATCACATAATGATTATTAATCATGATTTATAATAATAAGGAGGTGATTCATCGCTAAAGATAAACTGGTTTGAACTGTGGACACAAACCCTCTATAACTTTAGGCAGGAAGTGTGCTGCTCCTTTGGTCTTCTTCACCCGGTTGCCCTTCATGATCTGGCCATCACGGTTGATACCAATGTACCAGCAGCGGCCGGACTGGGTCTGGCGATAGAGCATGGAGGAGTATGTAACGTAGTAGTTCTCAAACACACTCTCCTTGAACTTACACTCCGGAGTGAAGTGCTCCTGAAAAGAAACATGCAGGAGGGGAAAGGGGGAGGGTTATATTCATATTAGCATACAAAGCAAGAGTAAAAATGATGTGCAAATGTCAGAAAAAAATGCAATATTCCTATGTGTCTATGAACATGAGCTCCAGTACATGTACGTACAAGCGTGAACCAAAAAAAAAACAACATCAAAACAAGCATTGAATACATTAATTAGGTGAGCGTATCCTGAGGGACAGGATGGATCGAATTATATCTGGACTTTGTTTCTTTGAAAGCGTGAACATCCTGCTCCTTTGGGACCAGCAAGACTAGGATGCATACTCGACGTGGAGAATAGCATTAACATCTCTGCTATACATAACACAGTGCCAAAGGCAAAGGGCAGAAAAGATGAAAAGCGGTGAAACACTGACACACCAGTAACAAATATGCTGTCTAAACATATCCTGTGCAGTGTCGCAGGGGGGCTGGAGCCTATCCCAGCTGACGTTATAGGCGAGTGGGTACACCCTGGACAAGTCGCCAGTTCATCAGAGGGCCACAAATAAAGACAAACAACCAGTCACACTCACAGGCAATTTAGAGTCACCAATTCACCTCTACATGTCACCATTACATGTTTTTGGTGGTGGGATGAAGCCAGAGAACCCAGAGGGATCCCACGCAGACACGGGGCAGAACATGCAAACTCCACACAGAAAAGTCCCAGGTCATCAGATGGATTTGAACCCATGACCTTCTTGCTGTGAGGCAACATTGCCACCCACTGTGCCATCATGCCACCCCCATTCTAGTTCAACATACGTTTAAACCAGCGCAAATTCAAAAGCCAAATGGTTTGCTTGTTTATAAGATCATTTTGGCAGTTCTGCTCAAAAAATTACTGAAATGATTGATTGTTAGAATTGATTGATTAATTTTGCCTTATAATGATTATTGTTATAATGAAAGTTGTCGCTGATTTATTTGATTAGGTTAATTAATCAAAGCCAATCATTTCAGCTCTTGAAAGACTTACTCACTGAGTTATTATATTATTGGGTAAAACGCAGGGTCCTCATCAGAGTGAAAAAAAAGTTTAAAGGGGAAGTCATGTGCGTGGAACTGCTCATAACACATCTGAACTGCATGTGATTATTGGCTGCTTTATTTTAAGAGGTCTTCATAAACATTTGAGCATCACTTGATATTTAGCAGTAGCAGGATTTTCAGACTCTGGGTATGTAAACAACATTCATCCCCTTTTATTCTCCCAAAAGAGAGCAATCCCTTTAATTTAGGCTGCGCTCATGTGCTGTCAGTTGTCCTTGACTGGCTAAAACGGAACAGACATTTCAAAATCAAATTAGCAAATCCAACAGTATAGCCACTCATCGTAAATGATCATGTTCCAGCAGCACTTACCCTCCCTCTCTGTCCTCAACATAAGGACTACCCAACCCTGCATAATGTTGACTGGTGATATTAAGCAATAGCGACAGATATACAGACAGACACATCTCTCATCATTTCTCTGTTCACTCCTTTCCTGCTGCTCCATCACAGATTATGTCATTTTTTACTTCTGTCCCCCCCCCCCCACCATAAAGAAACAAGCCTCTCTACACTTAACTTAACAAACTCTCTTACTACCATCACCACCACGCTGCAGTTATTTTAAGATCCTCTGACAGGTTTGATATCTTCTGCTGTGCTAACACAAAGAGGATGGGATCGATAGATGATCTGCTTCATTCATTATTAATCAGGCCAGAGAGCAAGAGGGTTGGGAAGTGCGGGGGACACAAGGGGAAAGGTATGAGAGACAGGAGAAGATGACTTCGAGAGGACAGAGGGGTTGCTTGGTAATAAAGGAGATTAAGAACAGAGATAAAGGGAGTGACCTGCGTCTGTGCATCTCCCTTTGGACCAAAACAAGAGCAACCTCTGACATGACACCAGTCATAATTAGTCCTGTGAAATTATAATATATACAATAACATATGTTTATGTAAAATTAATGAAAGAGCCAACATCTTCAGTGTTTCAATCAAGAAGTCTCCAAAGATCTGGAGGAAAAAACATTGCAGAGAGAGCAGACAATGAAAGAAGAAAAGCCCTTATGGTGACTATTGATGGTAACCTACCATAATGGCCAATATGCCAGTCTCTGATACAAATACTGTATGTTGATGTAATTACCCCCATTTCTGAAACTAACCTTGAGGTAACCTCCATCCCAGTATATAGAACCACAGAAACCACCCAGGGTGCACTGACTGAAGATATCAGTCAAGCTGCCGGATTTACCTGTGCAGATGAATAATTGTTGAGGACATGTCGATGGTTGCACATTTCTAAGAGCGATGGGGGAATATTTCCGACTACATGGTGGGTGCTCGGACTGTAAATGACATAAAAATCTCTCTCTTCAACCGGGACTTGCTGAATGACTCGGTCATGTCCCTTCCACGTGTTTCAAGCCAAAAATAAATTAAAATGAAAGCAGACAAGAAAGGTAGTATGTAGTGCGTGCTGAGAATCCCCAAAATGGGAATAAGCTTTTCATGATGCAGAGCAGCACCCTCCCCGCCCATACCTCCTTCCTCATCTCTGATTACATTGATTCTTCATGCTAAAGGACTCCATGCACTGGGACTCTACCAAATAAGGACAATGGAGTGCTAATAAGACAGACTCATAGGGCAAAGTTCCCTCAGTCTGTCATCTTCCTCAGCATATAATTAGAATATAAGACGACAGCTAGGTTTTCACATTTCCTCATGCATGCGCAAGCATGAAATCAGAGCTAATACCCCCGAAAATGTGGCCGTACTTCTGACATTCAAGACACATTTTAGCATACGTGACATGCATTGCCCTATTTAGACAGCAGGGGTCACAGTGTGACACGGGCCTGTACACCTATTGACTGTCCCATCATGTCTCCCAGTGTGATCTATAGCAAATTGGGAAATCTGCTCAGCTGCAGTAATCCCACCATCCAGAGTACTGCATCACAGCAGAAGGAAACCCACTCAAATGACAGCATGTAATGCAAAGCCCATTCACAACAATGCTCTGTGACATGCACACAGACACATGCACATCATCCATGTGTGTGAGCGCAGTGCAGAACGCCACCGGCAGGGCCTGTCGGTGATGTTTTGTCCAGGCCAGATGTAGACGCACTATGACATGCCACGTTACATAAGTCAATAGGGCACAGACGTGCTTATTAAGAGGGATTTAGAGAGGATGAGACTGGCAGTTAATACTGTCTAGCACCACACATGTATGGTCTGTCTCTAATGCTTTATGAAAGCGCAGAGAGGCATGATGCTTGCATGTCAAGAGCAGAGTGGATGGAAATGTGCGGGGGGGACTCTGCAGTGTTGACTGACAGCTGGAAGGCCCCTATCAATATAATGAAGCTAAGAGGGGAGTGCTAGCTGACATTATGCCTTTGATACTCAATGACTGCTTTTCATTTTTTTATGACAAAAAGAGTTACATGATTGCATAGAACTACATTTTAATGTATCCCTGAGGCAATATTGGAAAGAGAACTCTGTTACAAGAGGAGTTAATCAGAATATTTTGCCTTAATTTGGTGCCTGGCAAAGTCTCTCTCTTTATCGTGGCACCTCTGCACTTCAGCTCTTTTCTCTTGGTCTGGCCAATTATTCTCTCTGCTACCTTTTTCTAATGTCCACATTTTACCCTTTCCTGTGATACAAGCGATGCTATCTCATGCTGGTGTTGTCCTGCATCTTAATGCAATCCACACGTGATCAAAGAACAGAAAGGACATAGCTTTTTAACAATAGGTTTTTCTTTATCCCTCTCCTTACTGCACAGCTAGCATTGACATTTAAAACAATATCATATTTGTATTGGATTGTATTGAAAATACTGAAGCTGTACAAAAAAACCCTCTGTGTCACAGATTTTTAACCTAAGGCTGCACAGTTACTAAGATTATGACCTCTGCCAAAGAGATCATGTTTTCTGGATTACACAACTGCTACTGAATGGATTTTCATAAAGCTTGCTGGGAGGGTTGGAGATGTAGAAGGGAAGAACCCATTAAATTTTAGAGTAGATTCTGATAAAGGGGCAGATTCAGGATTTTCTTCTTTTTTTTTTTTACTTCCTGGAGCCTATCCCAGCTGACTTTGGGTGGAAGGTGGGGTTCACCCTGGACAAGTTACCAGTTCATCACAGGGCCACACATAGAAAGACAAACAACCATACTCACTCACATTCACACCTATGCGGTCAATTTGGAGCCACCGATATTGCATATTTTTGGACTCTGGGAGGAAGCCGGAGAACCCGGTGGGAACTGGGAACCCACGCAGACATGGGGAGAACATGCAAACTCCACACAGAAAAGTCCCAGGTCCTCAGGTGGATTTGAACCCACCGTGCCGCCCCCATTCAAGTTCAACACCGTGCCACCCAGGTTTAATGTAATTAAAAGACACCATTTGTTTTGCATCTATGGGGTTCTTTTTTATTTTGCCATCGTATATAGATGTTATATTTTATACTAGTATTGTATCAAGGTTTAAAATTCATGTATTGTGAACCTCAGTGAGATTGTGTTCTGTCCCATCTATGGGACAAGACAGCTGGCCACGTAAATCTAAATGTGGCATGCCAGTGTTAGGGCCAACGTGTAGTTCTGAATTAGCTTCATGAAAACAATGCAGATGGATGACATGATAATGAATTGATGTCTCTGCTTGAGGTCAAATGGTATGTGATTTTCATGTATGATGCCCGTCTTACAATGTCACAGTATACGGTATATGGTATTGTGTAATTATTATTAGGCAGATGCTATTTGCGCCCAGGTGTCGGTAGCTAACAATGCTTCCTTCAAAATGCAAAATGTGAACAAATACCTGCATAAACGTACAAAATATTTAAAATGACAGGCAAGCCCATGTCTAAATCCTGATTTGCACAAAAATGGTTTATGTGAAACTGTGCCTGTCAACGTCAGCCTCTTTCAACACAAGCCAGTTTCTCTCTCTGCCTCTGTCTATGAGGAGTTTTCCAGAACACAGTGATTATAAAATGGGGCACGAATGAGCCAAGCTCTATTTTTATATCAGGATCAGCTATTTCCTGTTGTTATCTACAGGTAAAGAGACTGAGATTTATGTCGGAGACAAGGCAGCAGTAAACTTCCTCTGTTTGTTCTAGAGCCTGGCCCCACAAACTGACCACTACAAGTCGAGAGAAGGCTGCAGGGAGAAACTGTTATTCAGGAGCAAGCAACATAATTACCACCGGTGAGCAGCAGAAGAGGCAGTATGTGCAAGAAGATGAGAAAATAGCTGAAAGGCAGCCACCATTACTGACCTTAAGTGATTACCTTATTTATCATAAATGAAAACATTCTATGTCGGTGCCATGCACTCTCTTGACATGCTTTTAAATGTAAAGGCAAATATGAACATGCTTTAAAACACAGCACTATGTATAAACGGCCATATCGTGCCACCTGCACTGCCTCCTATACAAGCAAATTACTTCATCAGATGCACCAAGATGGAGGTCATAAAATCAGACATGCACGATATTTCACTAGACGACAGCTGCTCTATTGCACGGCGCCTATATCAACACATTCCTGTTACTGGATGTGTGTGTGTGTGTGTGTGTGTGTGTGTGTGTGTGTGTGTGTGTGTGTGAGTGTGTGTGTGAGAAAGAGGAAATTCTCTGAAGGAGGTCAGTGTGAGGTGCAGTACAGCTATCGACTGGTGCAGAGGAAATCCCTTCTCCGCTCTGTTCCCAGAAGCAAGGCATCGGAGTCTACTGCATGCTAATCAGGGGCTCAGAGGATAATAGGAGATGGCGTATTTGCCATAATTCAAGATTTAACTTTCACATGTAAAGATGAAGCTCTCTTCTCTTCAGCTCATATGCATAAAACCGCTTTTGAATATCATTTTCCGTACATTCTTTTGAAACCCACGCACAAAAGAAGATGAAAGAAATATACACAGGGCTGTGAAATCAATGATACTTTTTACATTAGTGTCATCTTTACATCATATATGATATTTTACTTTTTATTATATAGTATATGTGATTATTTAGTGTACTTATTCTATGTAATTCACCTTTTTTTTTTGTTAGTTTACTCACAAATCGCTCGGTGCCACCTTTCCAGAAACCTACACCTCAGTGAAGTTTTTTCATATGCATGTCGGGGATTTGTTTGACTCGGCATGTCAGACTTTCATCTCCATTACAACAGGGCTGCATGCTTGAAAGTGTGCCTTCATGGGCTTTGAGTGATAACGTGTAAATGCATCAGGCTGGTCTAGGCTGTGACTAACAGTCAAACAGGGGCTGTAAAATGTTGGACAAACACATTTTGTTCCCCCCATTATTTCTGCTGGGAGTGTTTTCCCATCACACAGCACAGCAGGTAAAAGAAGTTGTTTACCTTTTGGAGGTGAGTTATTGGCAGAGGTGCAGTAATTTAGCTGCAGCTCCTCATCTAACAATGAAAACCTCAGTCCTCCTGCTTGTACCTTTCCTCCCTGCCTGCAGTGTTCAAGCATGGCAGCTAACTAAGCTCTGCTAATTTGGTGGATTCACTAGTAATCCGCTAATTCATAATAAGTGTCCCCTACTGTTATGTTATTTAAAGGCTTATGAAGCATATATATGAAGCTCTAGTGAGAGTTGTGGTGGAAATCTGAAATAAAGATTGTAGTCCAGCATTTTCTTTTGAGATTTTTATTAAAAAATAATAATAATAATAATAATAATAATGCCTTTGCAAAGGGACGAGCACACAGAGTGACATAGAGTCAGTCTCTGCATGATCTGGTAAAGAGTGTCTAGAAACGATGTCTCTTTATGGGGAAAGGCTACGAGGCAAACAGGTCAAACACCTGGAGCGAAATATTCAAGCACATTTACTCCCATGTCTGATAGTGCGGCACAGAAAGCGAAAAATAACTCCTTGCGTCCTTGAGAATCTAACAAGACAGTCATGTGAAATGGTGTGACTCCCTGTAGATATGAAAGATTCATATCATCAGCTGGTCACATCTATCCGATAGCACAGTGACACACCTTCATTGTTAGCCTATCATCTTGCTGCTGTCTTTTCAAATGAAAAATCACGTGTCCAGGATCCTGATCAAACCGCACTCCCTGACAAATTCACAAACTGCCCAGATGGGCGCCAACAATAACAAAATGTTAACTTTTCATGCTAATACATTTTCACGAGCTCTGTCCAAGGCGCTGATCAGACTGCCCACTGGACATGAAACTGTCCAGAGAGGGCACATGAGTTCTCACCAGAATTTCCACCCGATATGAAGAAGTCAGTGCCTACTGGTAATCAAGCAGCTCTCAAATCTCTTCATTTGAGTTGTAGATTCTGTCTAGTTTACCAAAGGAGGGCCCCCTGCAAGTCTACATGTCAAAGTATCCTTGATATATATATATATATATATATATATATATATATATATATATATATATATATATATACACACACACAGTACCGGTCAAAAATTTGGACACAGTTTCCCGAAACTGTGTATATATGCAATTTTTGCACTGAATTGCCCCTATGGCTAATCAGTCGATACCTTCTGATACCTCTATTTGACATAATGCAATTAAAAAGATACTTAAGATACTGACTAGATAAAACAAGAGTAATTTAGAGATTACATATGCCCCCTACATACCTCAAAGCATTGTACAACAAATGCGTCAGTATATGACATATCCTCCATTCCCTTAAGTAGTGAATATTGTTTTAGATATATGCTATGAAGGAGATGACCAACCTTCAGAGTCACCTTAAAATCATTTTTCCATTGAAACCTAAAAAACAAACAAAAAAAACCCACATTCGTAGAAAAATCTAAATATTAAAAGGCACCACAACGTATCACGCTTAATTTATGTGTGAAGTTTAGTGCAGCTAGAATGTGTAGTTATGGCAGATATGCTCCGGACAAGATGACTGCCCTCCAGAGTCACCTGAAATAACATGTTTACAGGAAAACCACACAAAATAAATTAATATGGAATTCAAAGTATCAAAAGGCACAACTACGCATGTGTGTAGTTTGGTGAAGCTAGTATGTATAGCTTAGAGATTATTATGGACAGACAGGTGGACATACTGATGACTTTATCCTCCGGTTATTTTTATTTTGATGGTGACACAGATGAGTGTCATGGATATCGTATTCACCCTCCTGGCCACCGCTTCACACATTTCTGTTTCTTACCTTTTTAATATCTTCTCCTTTATTGAAAGTCACGTGATAACTGATTGATTGATTGATTGATTGATTGATTGAGCGAGTGATTGAGAATAACTGCATAACTTGCTCATAGTCACCATGTCAACGTGATTGGAAGCATTAATTCATTTATTCATGTTGACCGGCCTAAAAGCAGCTGGCTCCTCAGTAACATTTGGAATATGTATTGAAACTGAGTGAAACTGGACACAGTGAATGAAATTAGCATAAATTATGAAGCTATAAAGGTGAAAAAGCACAAATATGAAATTCAAAACAAAAGTAGCAAAACTTGCATATGGTCCCAAAATCTGTGATAAGTTAGTGCATTAAACACACCCTTGACGTTGCCACAGTAGTTTTACACCCACTCTTCCCAAAACTAATTGGAATATCTCAGTATGCAGGCAGTACAACGGGATGTCAAACTGTCTTTCACTCCCCACCTCTCAGCGTCCTCCCTTTCTCTCCCATTCATACACACTAAAGCATGCACATTCAACTCGAAAACACAACTCCTTTTCCTAATAGTCTCTGAAAAACCCTGAAATACTGCTTATGCATAAAGCAACTAGTTTCTTGTATTGTTCAATCCTGTCGGCATGCTGGGAGATTTAAATAGTCGATGAAGTTAAGCTGCTGCTGTGCATAAATGTGTACAGTGTCTCTCTTAAATGCTTCACCGTATTTCACCCAGCTGCAGCCCATCCTATTCATCAGATATTTTTTTTTTTTTTTGCCCAATCTGTGGATTAACTGCAGTGCCCATTGATATAACAGTGATCTTCACATCCCTTGTACAGCACAGATATGCATGTGTCTCTTATTGTGCAAGTTGTGTTATAGGTGGCAATACTGTCCTCAGTAGTTAGTGAGATTTAAGTCATTACACTGTCATCAGATATATATGGTACATTTTTATAAATATACTTACCGAGGTATAGAGATATCCTTCACTATTCATGGCTAGATACAACCCAGTCTTTGCCCCTTGGATTGCAACAATACGCAGTCCCACTGGAATTAAGTTGAACTGTGCTAAATTGGGGAAACATTCACAGAGAGAGGGCAAAGCAGAGAGAGAGACAGAGAGAGAGAGAGAGAGAGAGAGAAGAGACAAAGTCAGAAAAGAGAAATGAAATCTAAGTATAACATTATACAGCAGCAGAGTCGGCTTTTTAGTCTTCATTGTATTTGTCTGAATTGACTGTCAATCTCTCTCATGCACAAAATGCTGTGACCGCTCAGAGTTTACATTACGCTTATGTTAACACCATTTCACCTTCATTATGTTTTATACTGCCCCTAAACCTGCATCATAATACTAATGTTCTGCCACAAAGGAGCAAAGTAGAGATGCCACAGTGAGGACATTTGCGCACTGGTTGATAAATTTGTGACAACACTGGTGTGACTAATAACATCAGATGATTCACAATAAATTTAAAAAAATGAAATCTAAAGAGCACTATATTAAGTTACTGATGATACAAACCAAACATTTTCCACTGCTGCAACTTCACATTAAAAGCAGTGAATTGGAGAAAACAAAAGTTGACTTTTATTATGACGCTGTGACAGAAGTACTCTGTATTTGTCTGTGAGATAGATTATTGCCTGGAATTGTATCTGTTGGAGTAATGGAACATGAAGCAGCTATAGGAAATCAGTAGGCAACAGGCTGAAAACCTCCGGCTTCACAGTGTGGTAAACTCATTTCCCCTCATTAACATTGTCAGGCTCCCTATTAATGAATCAAAGATATTGCCCAATAGGCACTTAAGCTTTGACACCAAATCCTCCAACATAGTCCGATCAGTAAACTCTCCATACTCTTGTCACATGATAAATTAAATGTAACTCCTGCTGCTCTGTGCTGCACATCTTTAGTTTATAATTGTAGTGTCCATCATCCAACTAAATCTTAATCAGTATATGTCAGAACGCTAATACCACAAACACTGACTGTGCGTACCGTGCATCATTAACTGTACCAAAGTTGGAGGTTTGTCTCTAAACTAGGGTATCAGCTGTTTCTTACTCGACCTATACAATGTTGAAAACTGCAGGTGTAGCATGCATTTAAAAAAGTTTGGCTTCCACCTACTTCACCCTGTTCCTCTATCTGGTGCTAGATACTAGGACTGTGGATAATTTAGACAGAGCCCCACAAACACTCACAAAATGAGCTGCTCTCGTCTCTTGTGCTGTCCATGGTGCCGTCAGGCTGCATCTGCAGGTAGTATCCATGTTGGCTGTATAGCCGGGTGACGATGCCCTTCAGCTGTGGCTCTGCAAGAGAACGCAGGAAAACAACACTGTATTAGACAGGTGCCACCACCAGAGGCCGAGAGCAGAACAGTCACTGATTTATGAAACCTGAAAAAGAGAGTTAGTCAAACCACAGAGGAGTTTTACTGTGTGCAATATATGAAGAACATGGTTTAGGAAGTAATATCTAAAACATTGGAATGTTGAAATGATTGCATTGGGATTTTGCAAAGATATTCATGGTCTGCAGAGGATGAATCTCCACCAAGGTGGTTATGTTTTCATCTCTGTCCATTTGTTTGTTTGTTGCTTTGTTTTATGGTTGAATTGTTTGCTTGTTATTAAGATTACGCATATATAACTGTATGGATGTCCATGAAACTTGGTGTTTTTCAACTGTTTCCCTTCATATGCCAGTATTATAGAACCGATTTCCTTTATACTTTGTGGGGGGATGGGGTATGAACCAGGCAAGGATTAATTAAATTTTGATGCAGATCTAGATAGAGCGATGGATCCAGGAATTTTTGAAATAATTTCCTAAACGTTGCAAGAAGGAGCATTTTTTTTTAATCATTTTCCTGAATCATAAATTACTCTAATTTTGTGGAAGGATGGGTGTGGATCAGATATGAATTGGATTGTTCAGCCTTGGTGCCTTTCTCCAATTTGCTCATTCAGTATGAGGTTTTGTCTTGTATCATAACCAAGTCCAGTTTTCCCATACTGGCTACAAAAATAATGACGTTCCCATTATTTTTAATTACTATTCAGTGAAAAAAAGAAAACATCAGCATGTTAAGATTGTCATTTTAAGCATTTGAGCATGTTGATGCTACCATTTCGCTAAAAAGCATATTTGAGCTGTTAGGATGCCTTTAGGCTCATTATACCATCATGCAGTGTCAAACTAGTTTGGAGACATGACTTGTGAACTCATTCACAGTCACTGTAAGGTATGGTTGTATGTAATAATCGCCCTCAGGTTCTGCTTCTTCATTTCCAGAATTCAAAATGACATAGGTGCTGTCAGGCAATCTGATTATTTTCTATTATTAAATAATTTAAAAGTATCACAAATGATGTCACACGACAAACCTACTGGGCCTCGGAGCGGATGATGATTGATCTCTGACATCATGACCATAATAGAGGAAATCCAACCTGAAAACACTCCTTGTTACTGCAAGAAAATGCAGATATTTGTGGTGTATATTTCTTGCTAGAAGTGACAGATTAACTCTCTAAAGGAGAAAAGTTTTTTTTTTAAACTATTCATCTATTCTTAAAAAATGACAGTTTAGACTTTCAGTATTCAATAACAATTCCTTAGT
The DNA here is from genome assembly GCA_037577475.1 of Chaunax sp. Z400. Lineage (NCBI taxonomy): Eukaryota > Metazoa > Chordata > Actinopteri > Lophiiformes > Chaunacidae > Chaunax > Chaunax sp. Z400. The sequence continues at coordinate 7,736,675 of CM075201.1, read as the reverse complement.
TAATTGGTCAATTACCCAAGGTACAGTTTTAGACTAATTCATCTAACACTGGGAATCCATAACAATTTTGAATTTGAAATGATGTAGCAGCTGGTAATTCAGCCTACTGATAAAATGAAGCCTGTATAACTTACAGTAAGTTACCCCATCACTCCACATGTCTTTTAATGGCTAGGGCCATCAGAGGATGAAGTTAAGTGAGAGGTTGTATGTCTCCTCTTAAATGAAAGATATATAATCAAGGGGGAGGCGGGGTAGACCCTGGACAAGATAAGCGCTCACAGAAAAATGGATGGATGAATAATCAAGGGGGCTGAGTGGTGTGGCGAGGTTGGATGTTTCATGAGCAGAGTCCCTGCAGCCCACTTTGCGTTCATTTAAGAAGCAGAATCTTATCAGCAGCTCTCAGTCATCACCAGAGAACCCCTCAATTACAAGAAGTTGTCTCCTGAGCTCTGCAGCTCGTTGCCTGGGCCAGGCTGCTCCAATAGCAACCCTGTGCAGTACTGTAGGTCCACTGACTTTGCTTGGAGCTCAGTCATTTAGTCTGGTCAGTGATCTGATTGTCGCTATGATAAGGGAGTTGAAACATGGATAGCGGTGCAGTTCCCCCCTCTGCTAAACTTCGCCCATGCACACTTCTCACTGAGGACACTGCACAATCTGCATGTCCTCTACAGGCTAGCACAGGGAGCGAGAGAGTGGCAGAGGATGCAGGGATGAGATCTGTAGGACAAGTTCCCAAAGGAAATGTGCAAGGGTTGAGGCATCGGTGAAAGTGTGACCTGCTCCCATTATTACAGTCAAGCATCTGCAGCACTCCCTTGTCCTCTCTCTTTCAAAGCTGCTTGTCACAAAACATTTCATTGTCTCTCTCCACCACACTTTCTTCTTCTGTCTCTCCCTTCCCATTTCATATCCTTTGAGTTATGTATGCCTTCATCCCACCTAATAACTTCATATATCATCCAATCAGAGCAGGGAGGCTGCTCATTACTTGTCTCCACAGATGGAAAACAGAGAGATGAGAGAGAGAAAGAGAGAGAATGGGAAATGAGAGGATCAGGGAGGAGAGAAGTGAGCAAAGGGACAGCAGGGGAACAAAGTGAATGACACTGTCATTTCATTAAGAGTGACGGCTGTATGTGCTCCAGAGAGAGCACATTTAGGCAGAAATTCAATATACAACTTGTGCAGTGTGACTGCAATCAAAAATGTTTGGTGTCAGGGGCACTAAAACTATAATGTTTCATTCAGAGGAACAATTCTAACTTCAAAACCCACATTACAGTGGACACAGTTGGATTTTTACTGCATGATGCTATATGATTAAACAAGCAACAGTTCAGGTGGACTCGTGCTCCCTTATAACCATGCGAATATAGAAAATTGGAACTATTTAACTAATTGTGCCTTCATTATATTATTCTGTTCATTTGGACATAAAGCAAGTATACTCATGTTTTGCTAAGGAGACTAAATTCTGAAGTTGTTGATAAACCTAAGAGCTGGGAGCTGAATGTCAATAAGTGGCCGTAATAAGTTTTTTTTTTTAAATAAACAATAAACTACAATGGCAGTCAGTAGAGTGCATACCTCTCAAAGGCTGAACAATCCCACACACACAGAGGTTTGTGGAAAAGCCTGTAGCAGTTCAGTGGTTTTTACATAATCTGTTAAAGATGTTAAATTCTAAAGAAAGTTCTAATAATGTATGTATCTAAATATGTATTATCCAGATACACATTAAATATAATGGGTTCATCTCCTGACCCATGCTCCATGCAAACAAACCAACACACAAACAGACACATTTAAAAGGATAACCTCCTCGGTAATAAAGCTCATCACTATTATCCACATACATAGCTGTATTTGCCAATAAAAACATCAGTACATACAGTATACTCTTTTCCCAATGTCACCAGAGGGGCTCCTTAGGTTCAGGATCGACAGATAGCATTAAAGTAACTACATGTAATTCACTAACTGAAAAGGTGGAAGTTACTGTTTAAAGTTATTTTTTGCTTTTCTCTCCATGTAGGCGTGGATCTACTGTGCTAAAGCTCCCCTCTTGAATCTAACAGTTGAGTGCTTCAAGGCTTTTAACAACATGCAAATGAACAAAACTGTGCATAATCACAACACTGACTCAACTCAGTGTCGTCAAATACAAGGGATGCACAACATCCCAAGTGTATTCTGCCAGCTGCTGCATAATGCATACACACACACACACACACACACACACACACACACACACACACACACACACACACACACACACACACACACACACACACACACAGATAATACATCAAGGTTTAAACAAACATGTCACAATGTTGCTTCAGTAACATGCACATTTCATCAAAATACAAAGTGAAATGGAGAATAGAACACAAACATAGATGTGTGTTAAAGTTGATAAAGGTTACAAAATCTTTTGTAGTCATGATTTGTGTGTTATTCTCTCATCCGTGACAGATTCTACAGGCTCTATTACATTTTGACAGTAATTAAGGTAATTTATACTTAGAATACTTTATAGTAAATGTGGCTCCCTCCTATGCAATACCCTTTTTTTACCTTTCAATCAGCTTCAGGGGGTAATTCAAATGGAATAAAGTGACTCAAAAGAGACAGATTTATATATATATATATGTCTCATATATATATACCGGTATATATATATATAAAAAGTGCAAAAACGAAACAGCAGGAAAAAAAAAACCTGACTTTTGGTCCTTGATGACTCCAGAAACACTAAAGCAGAGGTTAGCAATTAGCGGCTCACAGGCCAAACCCAAACCACGAGGGGCTTCTATCCGGACCGGACTCATAAGGTCAGACAGTTTGCTGATGATGAGAGGAAATGGATATTATGGCCTTCCTGGTTGACATGACATCACACCTAAATGACCTCAACTTCAGATTACAAGGCAAAAACAACTGTCTGTGATTTGGTAGCAGCTGGCCAGTCTTTCCAGTGGACGTTCCCTGTGGAAGCTTACCTGCCTCCTGAATTCCCACCTCTTCCAAAGCCCACAGCTTCAAACCTGATGATCGTCATCAGTTTTTGTTTTTTTTAAATTAATTAATTAAATTTTTTTGGAAAGCTCCTTCCAAAGCAACAGATGACATATTGCTGGAGTGTCACTTTAAAGGCAATGATTTGTATCCAAGCCACATAAGGGTGAGCATACATCACCAGGCACGCTGACTTTCTTGTCCCTTCATAAGCCCTGGAGAAGCACACAGTCAGATATGACACACCGTGACAGCAGTCTACCTCTGGTTGCATTAGCAAAGCACACAGAAATGTTTACATGAGCAAAAAGCCTGTTTTTGTTTTTGTTTTTTTCATGAGGATGCAGAGTGTGCAAATGTGAGCTCTACTGCTCCACAGGGGCAAACAGAGAAGATGATAACTGGGAGAATTACTGACTCAAAGGTCATGTTGAGTGATTTAGTTATCTTAGGACATACTTGTATTCAAACAGTAAGAACATATTTTATATGACAGGGAGCCAAAAGCAATCTATGTTTTATAAGAGCATAACCCAAAATAGACTAATGTTAGAATTAATGCATCTTATATTCAGTGGTGGAAAGAACCTCAGAGTATTTACTCAAATATTGTGCGTCCTACCGCTACTCTGAATAATATCAGAAGGAAATATTGTACTTTTTACTCACTACATTATGTGACAGTTGTACTGATTGCTTTTCAGATTTACGATTTACATATAAAATAGGATGTCAAAGATTATATCCATCACTCCTAACCTTTACAGCTTGGGATTCCTTTAAAAAATTAGGGCTCCTCTACACATTTGTTAGAAGTTCCAAACTGCCTTGACACGCCAGGTCGACATTCAGCCGCCTGTGAGCACCTGTGGGCCTATAGTTGTTGAGGTACGTTGTGCACCTTTTTGGCGGCTCTTTGGCCGAGTGACTTTGTTGAATCAGAGGCTCAGCCAATCAGTGAAGGAAATCACTCTGAAAGGGAATCAGTGCAAGAGAACAGAGATATATGTGGGGAAAGTGAGCAAAATACCAGTTATGAGGGCACACAAAGATTTTTCATCAATCATTCCGCTACACAAATATTTTCGCAATCACATTCCACTAGCCAGCTGGAATAAATCAAAAGAAGACCGACTGAAACTGCTAAGAAAAATGGTAGGAAAACGATGCTTTATCATAACAGATCTGGGTCTCACTGTCTAAGGTTTTGTCCCCGACACAGGCGACATGAGGCCACATAAGAAGTGGTCTTTGTCGGGTTAGTTCTATCATGTCAGTTTGGTGGGTCTGGGATTTTAAAAGATACAATTCTAAAATTTACAGCAGCAAAGATCAAATCAATGTATAAACATGACTAGAAATGTGTGTCGTAGATCTTTTTTTCTTCTTCTTTAATAACCCAATAACTATCACAACACCCCTCAGATTTAGCTTGTGACCTTTTAGAGGGACCTGATCCCTAGATTGGAAAGCAGTTGCCAAACAGACTGACCTGCATCTATGTAGTTGAAACGAGCTCCAACTCAACCAGTTAGAATAGTAAGATGTTGTTGCAGCAGTATTACATGTAATAATGTCATATGTGATTGGACATTATTCTATTTTACTTTTTATACTTTACATAGATTCAGATTTGTCAGAAGAACAGCCCGGACTGCACATTATCTTTCATGGTGAGCACACCTGTCGATCAGCCTTGCAGAACTTTCTCCAACTACGCCGGAAAGGCGACCTGCAGCCTTGGCTGTCCCTGGGTGTTTCCTGCAGAGAGGGCGTTTGTGAGTACATCCATCACTCCTGGGACACATGCTTGAGCGACAGAATACATTTGCTGATCCAGGTCAGTGGAGTGTGGGTCAAAGAGGGCTCCCCCGTCTGTTTATTTACATCCACGCCCAGGTGTTGTCAGTACATCCCAACAACATGTTGACTCATCAGCAGGCCCATTTCCAGCTGACCTCTCCAGACATGGAAAGAGGCCTTGCATTTGGCAAGTGGAAAAGAAAGTGTTTAGCGATACAGCATACTGTAAGTCAAAGTCAGTGCAAACAAATGCTTACATTATCACATTTTATTGCAGGTATTATATGTGTAGCTGGAATTCTTATTCTATATAATAGTTTAAGTAACACGGAGTACACATGAAAGTGAATCTTAACACTAGTCACATGGGTGATACCTTTATGATGGATTTCCGGAGACATGTTCTTGTGGTTCTGTTATGCTGCACGGATATATTTAATTTGCTGCTTTCCCACAGAGGTAAATGAATTATGAAGCAAGCGTTGCAAGTTTTGTAAAAGCTGGATTCATAGGAGAATTTTGTTTATTAAATTGGGTTTGCCTTTAATCCAAGCCTGCACAGGGACGTCCCTCCTCTAAACGCTGATAATCATTTTGAAAATCAGATGGGGGAGACTGGAGCCTGGCGTTATAGTGGGCTGGAGCCATTCACACCGCAATTATGTGTGTGTCTGCATAAATGAGGTCAATGCACATAGGAACCCAAGGTAATCACTTCATGCATCACGGCTGCCATCAAGGACACTTAAAGCGTTCGCTGCAGTGTAATTGCTCTGAAATATAGGCAGTGGTTGAGGTTTATCGCTAATCAGTGTAGTGTATGGCTCGGTGTTGGTTATCATTACACTAATGTATTTATCTAGCTTGATTTGAGCTCAGTATGTCGCTTGCTGATCTGCCTCCAAGCTCCTCTTGATAAGGTTGGAGGTAATTACTGGGGGCCTGCATGACTGAGCAGCCAAGGGCATTTCTTCTTCTGCAGCTCTGACTGAACCAACACAACAGGGGTTTTCCACGGCTCGTATTTTCAGGTATCCCTGACTCTCCCTCCCTTCTCATCATGCTTTTACTTTCATCTGCTCTCTCCATACCTCTACCACTGAGTCCATGCATGTCTGCATGGATGCATTGCACATGCAGTATGTGCATGTGTATTGCATGTGCACGAAAGAGGGAGTCTGTCTCTTGTGTGGTGTTTGATTCTGCTTCTAATAAAAGGAGATTGCGGTTCTTCCTTTTTTTCCTTTCTAAACTGGGACATGAGCTATACAGTGCTGGTGGTAATTATCAACCTAGTGGGAAGACATAGCAGAGGGGGGAAGGAGAGGAGCGAGGGAGGAATAAAGTCATGAAAGCTTAGTTAAGAACGTGATGGAAAGAGTGAAGAATGGTTTTCATTTGTCAAAAAATAAAAGGGGAGGAAAGGGTAGTGATGATGAGATACAAAGGTACAGAGTGTGACAAGCGTGACAGGTGTGGAGAGGAGATGGGGGGAGAAAAAAAAGGATGTTGTAGAGGAGGGAGAAGAGGGATAGTAGGACGGGGCGAGGTTAAAGAAGGAATATGAATGAATGAGGTGTATCACATCTCCTGAAACTCCAACAATGGCCTCTTAATTTGAAATTCAAGGCTTCATAAATCATTTCATGTGACAATGGAAGCAGTTCACATAAGTGAGACAGAGTTATTGCTGCTTATTAATGGTGCTGACAGGAGCATGTCAGACACGGGCAGGAGCAAATAGGACTCACACTGCTTCCCCGACACACATTCAATATTCACATATGTCCTTCATTAGCATTATGACTGCAACATATCAGTGATGGTAGGAGATGTTGTGCAGCAGCATGCTGCAGCTTCACAGCTTTATCATAATGCCACAGCACATAGATGTATTTCTTCAGGTTGAAATCTCCAATTTCTCAACTGTGCTTTTACATGAGCTACATGGAAAAACACTAACAGCTCCCAAGCACACCTCATCTATCCAAGGACACAAATGGGCACTTTGATATACGAACAAACATTCCTCTGCACTCCCGCAGGGCTGCAAACCTATCAGATCCTGTGATGATCTCACAAGTAAACAAACAACTAAGCTAAACAGCATGGTGATGGACAACAAAGGATTACGAATTTGAACTTGCATTGATTTGCACGCTGCAACACTTTGATATTGTCCTCACACAGAGCGCTTTTCCCACACAGAAGAAGAAGAAGAAGAAGAAGAAGAGGAAAACAGCAGACGCTCAAGAGTGGCTTGGCATGGGTGGAGGGAATCCATTGTAGATTTCAGCAAATCACTGTTGGAGATTAAGTTTAGCTCACACAGTTTGTTACTCACACAGCTGCACAGAAAGGTACAGACACAGACGTATAGGAACATAAATATGCAAACATGCATGTCAGTGAGCAAAGCACAAGACAGATGTTTTAAAGATCATTTTTAAATGATTACAGATAATAATTCTGGACCATTTCCATTTGTATATATAACTATTGTTCCCACGAGTTCTGCTTTTTTTTTTTCTTCTTTTTCCTATATTGTTCCCTGACTTTTGAGAGAGTACCTGAGTTTAAATGTCAGTACAAAATCCCAGTCAGGTACTCTTTGGGGGAAGGAATCAACAGCTGTTTTTCAACACGGTAATATAAGGCTAATCCTAATATAATTACATTACACAAAATCAGTTACATTCTACTCTGTTTGTTTATACCTGACTGCCAGGACCTCCAGCTTCTTTGGTGTCTTGTTTTTTTAGGTAATGTCCCATGTCCCTCCTTATTTCTTCTTCACTATTTCCCCCTATATATACTGTTTACCCCTTAACATCTGCCCTTTTGATTTATCCCTTCATGGGAGAGGTTGTTACCCCCCTTTTTTCCTTGGAGTTATCTATTACCATCTTATTTTTTCTTGTAGTTTATGTGTATATTTTTGTTACAACCTTACATTGTTCATTCATGTATTTTAGTCCATCATAATGTCACTGGAGCTGCATGTTGTTTTTGTTCAGGGCTAATGTGTGATCAGTTTTGTTGGTGTTTGTTGTTATATAGTGAAGATTTGGGCGTGTGCGTCATTTTTGTACGCTGAAATGTGTGTCTTCTCCATTTGTCAGTGTCAGCAATTAAACGGAGCGATTCTTCAAAGAGATTCCTGGTCATGGGATCGATTCTTTCTCACGCAACACAGTCCACCGGTTACATAAGCATTGCAAACAAGTATGAGTTTACAGCCAATATACTGATTTAAACTGTGTTTTGCTCACTTGTTACGTTATCTTCACATTGTCTGGGAATAGTTAAATTACATATACATTTCCAACTAACATATGAGTGACATTAGTATTTTCCAAAACTTGGGATATTTCTAGTAGTGAGCTATTTCTTCTACTTAGTTGTGGGACAACTCAGCCAAAGGAAATCATCACATATCAATCTAGTAGAGCATCTATATAAGCACCAGTGATTTATTGTTGTCTCACACAGCTGACCTGCTTTTGCACCACTCGCCTTCAATCTTTGTTCAGGGTGTCCCTACGGTGTCGCTTTTTCATCCAAGATGTTCTGCTTTGTGTAAAACAATGCAGAACTTACCTTACAGTACAAGTATTTTGGAATTGGAATGAACTGAATGATTGAAGATGTGGCATTTCAGCAAAATGTAATGATTTCATTTTCATAGTAACGTCTTAAGGACCGTACTATCCTGTCATGAGCACACACTGACATTTCTTATTAGATTAGACTTTCTGATCCCCTTGCAGTACATCTCCCATTCATTGCTCCTCCTCCTCTCACATTCCACCTCCCTCTCCTCCTCCTCGTCTTCCAATCATTACCTCTATAGGTGTCCTCCATCCTCACTGTCTTTTTCTTGTTAGAGGCAAATTCAATCTGTCCTTGTCAGCTTTAATCAAAGCATCCACAGATTCGATTTAGCAGGTACGTGTGGGAGGTTAAGGTGGTATCTTCAAGACAAAGGCAAACAACAGAGTGCTCTTTGTACACACATCCCTCCACATCCTTTCTTTGAATATGACATAAGGCCATTGTCAACAGCTCAACATCTTTTCACAAGCCAACTCGAAAGTCTTACTGCAATAATACTCAGAGAAAAAGTCATTGATCCCCCTGATCCCTTCATGCCCATTGATGTTATTCGCAGAGAGCTAAAGAGTGCCTAAAGCCCAGAGACATATAGTAAGTTAAACCTTTAAAAAATACTTCTATTAATCACTAATGGGTTTTCACTTTATATAAGAAATTCTGAAGAAAACTGAGCTCAAAACCCATTTTTGTCTTATTTCATTGTGGCTTAATCTGACTAGATGTTCAATACAGGAACTAGATCACATCTTTCCACACATCTGCATCCCTAGTCTCATCATTTGAGACCATTTGTTACCCAATTTTTAAGATCCCTCTGACGAAACAAGGATTGTTTGAAGTTGAAAATCCCCCAGAAATTGGATGACCTCAAAATCAACCACTAATCTCCTGTTTGTCTTGTCCAGATGCAGACAAAGGGCTGGATATTATTTGAACACAAGACATCCTTTTTACAATACCTCATTTTGGAAAATACAAATCTACAAAACCCTTCTTTTTTTAAATTTCGATCAGTTCTTAGATGTTAAGTGTTTACAAAACTCTGCCTAATATTGGTAAAAGTTTGCTTTTCATTAGGACCGATTTGATTACAATTGCAATATTCATTTTGGACAACAAGTGACCTCATAAAAGAAATTGTGATCATTTTTGTTTTCGATTGTTGACTACTCTGAAATTGAGAAACACTCAAAGTTTGATCTCACCCATGTAAACATCAGGGAACATAGTTCCAGAGGACAGATTTTGGTCTTGGCTAAATGATGGAAAAGTCAGCACTTGAAGCAGGAATCAGAACATATACACATTTGAAAAATGCTACAAAAACCTTTCCTCAACTCAATCGTCTTCAAAGTGCTTTAGTTTCTCCTGAAAACTTGAATTCAAATTTTGAATATTTCTTTATTGGAAATATCCTTTTGTTAAAAGTTAAACAGTCAAAAAAAAATTTAATTTAAATTGATTAGATCAGTTGCCTGGTGACAGCCGCAACCCAATGACTGTCATCGTTGATTAAAAATAAAACCGTTAAATCATGATTGGTTCCTGAAAGTATGTGACATCACCTTTTTCCAACTGAGCCCCACCCACTTCAAACCAGTCAGTAGTGCTAAAACAAAAACACTAATACATTCTGTATATCTCTTATGTGACAAACCAAGGTCCATGTTTTAGAGAAGACTGTATTATCATAGAGGGAGCCTGTTGCCTTTAACCTATAACCACACACAGGTGTCAGGATGTGAACAGTTCTCGGATGTCTTTTACTTCCTCTGACCACCTCCTTAGGATATTGGTGTGCAAGCTCTTCCAATGCTCAGAAAAATATTTTAAAAAGTGTTTTTATTTCCAGAGGAGAGCGTTCTAACATTTAAGCAGCATGCAGTCGTCAACATGTAACACCCACCAAACTTAAAGTAAAGCAAACCATTCGTTAAACAGAAGAAAGCTTTCGTTTAAAACAATCTACTTTAACGAAGAGAATGTCTAAAGGAATATCAAGCTCCAAGGTTTCCATCTCATGTTCTTCTCCACATGCGTGATAGACTGACTCACAGCTCTTTCCAGTCCTGCCACCTCCCCCTTTTATCTCCACATGCAACCCCTTCCTTCTTATCATCCCGTACTTTTGATTACATCTTTATCCCACCCCCCCATCAATGTCATCCACCTCCACCTTCTGACAGTTTTCTCCGACATCAGTAACATCTTTACTTTTCTTTCTGAACTCTCTGTTTACCTCTGCAGACTTTCCCTCCCTCTCTGTCTCTCTGACCCCTGCCACAGTCAGTAAAGTTCTGATGAGAAGCTACCCAACACTGCATTGTCTGATCAGGTGTTGTTGAGTAAGCGCGTTTGTGGCCCTGATCTCTCGGGGTCAGCTTAATGCTATCCTCTGCTGGATCTCTCCATGTAACCTGGTCTGCTGCTCGCCAGCCGGGGCCTACGTTTGTGCTCCGGCTGTCTACCTGGCCCCTTGGATGCTTACTCCTACAACATACTACAATGCACTTCCATGCCAAACAGCCCGCTCAGTGCCACAATATGCAAGGTCTGCACTATATTTGCATACATTAGTTTCTAATTATTCTAATTATTTCTATACTATTACTGTTGTAAAGTCTAGAGACACTTCTACCAAAGTTTAAATAATTGTTAAAAATATGTTCTTTGTTTTATTCACCAGGCTGATTTTGGATTTAGACAGGCCCGTCTATGCATATGTGGGTCTGTGCTTAGACTCTGTGCTCATTTGATCTAACTAAGAGAAAGGGACTAAAGGTGATAGAGGGGTGAGTAGCTCAATATCCCTCCCTTTTCAAGTCAGATTCCACCTTGAACAAACTAAGAGGCTGATTATTGATTGATCGCTATACATTAATGAGCTGAATTGATCTGAAAAGAGGTCAGCAGTGCAGATTACTGACAGTGGGAGAGTTTATTCATTGGTCAGGCCATCATTTGAAGGGGTATAGCAGGTGTTGTATAGTATAGGGGACTGTCCAGGAAACCAAGGGGAAAGTGATGAAGAAGTACAATCAGGGGATCTCATCTAGTGTGAGCTTTGTGCCAACGACATGCACAAGCAGCAGGGTTTATGTCCGTCCTACCATTTCAGTATAGCCATTGCTTTACGACAGTAGTAAATATAGCTTATGTGCCGGCGTGATGCTAATATGACAGCTGACAAAAACTCTCTCCCGATGGAGACTATACAGAATCCTGTGATGGGGAAAGTCTAGAAGTGTATTACCTATAGCAAGATATTAACTTGAGCAAATCCCCAAACTATTATGTGTATTTATGAGGCATAAATGTGGAAGCACAATTTCTAATCGCTAAGATTTTATTAAACCCAAAGATCTTTTCAAAGTGTATTTAGGCTTGGCAATTTAATCAATTCAACTTCATTTTATTTCAAATTATAATTTTGACTTTCAACAATTACAAAAACACATTAATTGTGATGAAATGATTATCCTGCAGCATTCCGTTTAACAATGATGCACACTTTTCTTTACAGAGGTGTGGTTTTGTCCCTCCCTAAAAGCCCTGATTCACTTTCAGCCAGGTTGTGGCATGGTTACCCACAACTTACTGCCATCAAGTGAGCCGAAGCTGAATTAGAATGAAAGGAAATCCACTTTTAAAGAGACAATTATATATAAATATATACATGTATGTGTATGTATGTATATACGATAAATATCTGGTCAAAATCCCTGTCTTTCAGATAATATTCTATGAATGTCAATAGATCAGATTGAATTGTTTTCTTTTTTGTTTCCTCTTATTTTAAAATTATACCGTACATAAGCACAAGACTTGTTATCTGTTCAAAATGCAGCAGGTATTACTTTATTTGCCTTTAGGTGGCAAATGTTAACCCCTTCTGGAGAAAATGAGAAGTGTGAGTAAAGATTGGTACTTACCACTAGCGCCACCAACAGGCCACAAATACCTCTAAATGAGCAAGACTTCTTTCATCCTTAAATATAATGGTGATTTGAAGTTGAAGCTTTCTGCGATGTTGACAATAAATAATGTACAAGTATCTACAGCACATCAGTCTTTTGGACATGTGGTGGACTTCAAAGTTTTTGAATCGATGCTGTTTGAGGTATAGACATGTGAACAGAGTGGTGCAGAATGAAATGCAAGTCCTCCTCAAGCATAAAGCTCTGCTCATCCCTCATCTCTCCCTCATTCAATCTGCTTAGATGCAGTCTTTAGCTCTGGTGTGTGTGTGTGTGTGTGTGTGTATTTGTGTGTGTGTGTGTGTGTGTGTGTGTTGGGGGGGGGGACTCGAAATTCACTGTTTCTTCCCCAATCAGCCATGACAGTATGTGGCCTCTCTGCGAAGGACGTTTGTTCAGCGACATTTCTGTAATATGCATAATTTAACCGAAGCATACTAAACTTACTTAATTGTGCATGAATAAGGCAAAACATTTCTCAGTCATGAATTAAATAATTCAGCAGTCTACCAGTCACACGTCAGGAGAAAAGAACAAATACAACATTCTTTCTCCTGACTTAATGCAATAGTGCATTTAGAAAAGAGCAATTATGGAAGAGAATACACAGGGGTTTCAATTATTATGACATTAAACAAAAAAGCTTTTTTCCATTAAATGTTGAACATAGTAAGAAATTGTATATTTTATGAATTGGTAACAATATAATAACACTCACTGCACCCACAAGCACAACATCAAGGAGAAATGGACTAATTTTGAGTATAGCACACATTTCACATTGGTCAGAGAGGACGTAGTGTTGGCAACACATCCCATAATTCTCCATTCAGAGCCTCAGTGGTGAAGTTTTGTTTTCAAAGAGAAAGTACATCACAGAGAACCTGAGCAAGTCACCAGTGGTTTTACACAAATTTGGTTGTATTGCAGGTTTTCCTTTTATTTTTCAAGTCAAAATCTCATCCAAAATGATCCAAAGCCCCTTCCAACCAAAGGGTGTGAGTGTGTTGGTGTGGATGTGTGTCACTCCCTGGATGTTGCTGAGGTTTTATAGATTAATTCATTCAAACAAAAATCTTAGTTTCTACACAAACTGGTCAGCATTACAGTATGTTTATGTATATGCATCTGCTACATTGCAATGCAAGTGTACAGTAGTAGCAGCTGAATTCCATTTTGTTTCACAATTTAATGTTATTTTATAGTTTTTTGTATAATTATATGTTTGCGATATGTTTATATGTTATATGAAACTCTCATTAGGACTATGTAAAGTCATTTCAGCTGCATTTTGAATTTTTTATTCAACAACTTGTTTTGTTTTTACTTTGCAGACCTGCTATATTGGTCAAACAGGAGAAGCTGCAAGAAGTGGCTGCCCTGAGAAAAACTGTTAAAATATTAACTTTTATGAGTTATGACAGTAACGGATATTAAATTTGAAACTGAGACTCTATGGTAAACAGATTGTGTGTGCATGGAAGAAAGCTGTCATGCTCGGTTATTCCTTGTTCCTGTAATGGGAAAGTGTTTGGATACAACATTGATCTGTAGTTTCATAGGCATACGAGATGAAAGAGAGCTGAATAATATGAAGAAGGCACTCTGGCAGCTTTTGGACTGACTGAAACAAACCTAAACAGACTATTTTTTGAATTGATGTAAATCGGAAACTGAAATAAATTACATTCATTCATTCCATTTGAAATTTTGACATTTTGACAACAAATTCAACTTTTTCATTAAATAATTAAGATTAATTTGTGTTTTATTAATTATCATAATTTTTTTTTTAAAAAGAAGAAAAAAAAGGATCACTGCGTTTTCATTCATTTCATAAATATATAACATACATTCGTTCATTTCTAACCAAACATCTCAACATGTGAGGGAGGAAAGGAATAAGCAGCGACTCACCCGGTCTCTTGTCGATTCGACCTTTTCGACCCCCACATAGTCGTACTTTAGAGATCAGGACCAGGATCTGTTTCTGGCACAAGGACTTGTTGCTCTTAGGACAGGGCTTGCGCTTGCTGGCTACCGGTCGGTTAGTTTGCTCATCCTTGACCGCCCGTTTCTGTCTAATGAGAGAGCTGGCGAGAGCTGCCATCTTACCCCCCTCTCACCTTTGGGAGGGGGGGTGTCTTCTTTCCCAGTACCCCCTTTGCTGGTTTGGCTTTTGCTTCCCTCAAAAAAAAAAAAAAAAAATAGATATATACAAAAAACCTATAGTAGGCTGGTCGCTCTAGAGAAAGTCCCCACAGGGGAGATCGGGGGTCTAAGTCGGTGAACAGAGAAGAGTTTAGTTTGTGGGTTCCCTTGGAGAGGAAAGAACAGGAAGAGATTCAAGTTCACCTGCAGTCCAAATCAAAGCCCTGACTCTGCCCAAAAAAAATGACTAACGGATCACACAAAAAAAAGGTCACAGTCACATTTTCGGTTTCAAAAAGATGATTCCTAAAGACGGACTTTTAAAAAGGTGAAGATAAAGACGTATTTTTCCCATCTTCCCCTCTCATCTTTCACATCAAAACATGACTCAATAGCCAAGTCCAAAAAAGATTGTATTGCAAAAGAACTAACCTAAACTATACCAAAAAGAAGGAGATTAATGTATTTGACATATAAAAACACTTTTACTGAGGAAAAGTGAAATCATTTTGAACGCTAGGAAGCTCTTAAAAGCACAGGAGAATTCAAACTGTTTGTCACCATTTGTGCAGTCCACGGAGGTCCAACTTTGCCTCCCATTTAAACGTGGCAGCATGGAACACTGAGCCCAGGGTCCAAGCGATAATCCAGCAGACTTAAATCCAGAGGTAGAACAGCAGACGGGACACTGATGGTCTGTGTGGGAATGAAGCCGGGAGCAGAGCAGAGACATGGACACAGACAGACAGAGATTCCTCTTCTGCCTTCGATGGCAGCGCTCCTTTCCCACAGTCCTCACTGAACCCCCCCACCCCCACCTCCTCCTCCTCCTCCTCCTCCTCCTCCTCCTCCTCCACCTCCCTCCTCCTCCCATCCAAAGTCAGCGAGTGGTTGTGAGAGTATGTGTGCGTGAATTCCAGCAGCCACCATCAGTAGAGGTGACATTCATGAGAGAGAGAGAGAGAGAGAGAGAGAGAGAGAGGGAGAGGAAAACAGAGCAAGGAGACAAGAGGGAGGGAGAGGTGGTAGAGGCTGTAATGTGTGAGAAAGAGCTTAAATGGGAAATTGTGAGAGAGAGAGAGGGACGACAGCCACTTGACTAAAAAAATCACTGCTCACAGAGGCTAAATTTTTTTTATTTTACAACAACCCATAAAACATAACAGTATTTAGACTGTCCTGCTGAGACAGGGCGCCAGAGGGGGAGGGAGAAAGGGAGAGTGCTTGAGGTGTAGATTGGGACAGTTCTCTGTCTCCTCGAGAGGAAGAGCATCACAATGTGTTACCTTCCCTGTCACATGCATCCACATCAGCATTTTTTTTAGAGGAATCCCCCCCCCCTCCCGACAACCGCTCTACAGCCGCAACCTCCAGTCTCTCTGTGATTTGTTTCCTTCAGCTCTACAAGGAGAAACGAAAGCAAAAAAAAAAAAAAAATTAAGTCACTTTGGCATTTAGTGTCTGACATATCTGACTGCTGGCTTACGCTAACCCCGACAGAGAAACATGAGCTTGGACAGACTGAGTTAGACAGCTAACCCTGCCAACACACACATACACACACACACACACACACACATAAACACACTTTGCTCTCCCTCAGCTCCCCCACCTGCAAAATAACCATGCAAAAATAATGACAAACAATCACATATGTTGCGGATCATGTTCATGCAGCTCCCTTACTTGTTCTATCTAGATACAAATGTAAGGGTCAAAAAAGATTTCTCCAATAGTTTATGACAAGACTACTACTACCAGTAGAGAATGCAAATCATGCTGACATAGTTATGCACAAAAAAAGCACGCTCCGCTAAGATAATGCCCTGCAGTCAAGCATTTCCAATCTTGTGGAGTTGCAACAAACTATGTCTATGCTCTTGCATTTTCATTCCCCAAAACACAGACAACCAGATTTAAGACAAACAATATGTTTGGAGTACTGGAGTATCAAGTCAAACATTTACAACAATTTGTATGGACGGAGAGGATGTTAGTCGTATGATCGTTTATAAATTGTTACTTCTGCAGGATATATTTTCAGCTTGAGCATTAAAGGACACTGATGCATGTATTAGCTTGATTGATAAGGGCTGTAATGTGGAAAGCTCATGCACTCAGAAAAGTGCACGGTGAACATGGAGCACAACTGAATGTAAAAACAACATGAACATTTCTGATCTGGCTACCTAGACTCAAATCCAAGAAATAAACCTATACCTGAGAGCCACTCAAATCCAAGAAATAAACCTATACCTGAGAGCCACTCAAATCCAAGAAATAAACCTATACCTGAGAGCCAGTCAATCCAATTTTATTTGGTATGGCACCTCTTTTACAAGCTAATTTCCGGAGAATCCAGCAGTGGAAGCAACTTGAAAATGCAAGGTCGGTTCAAATTGTCTTTAACAATGCCGAGCAAGGTCACTGTCTGTCAGGGCTTGATTGACAGGTGACAGCGTGGTCTCCATGACGGGGGTGGAGGACAGCGAACCACAGATGAGATAATGCAGTTTGTATTGACAGGGAAACAGAAAAGATATTTCCTCCTTTTTCTCACGATTCGTTCCCCCTGCAGTCTCCAAGCATCCTCAGCCACGGACTCGCGGCTTACTTTGGGTCGCGAATCAATCTCCTAATGGACGTCACATTACAGCATTGCCAGAGGTTGTTCCCCTTTTTGCTTTCTCCAATCATGAGTACTGTACATGCCAAGATACCGCAAAAGAAAGCTAAGTGGGGATTCTTGGGACATTAGACAGTCTCAAGGTTAGGAGGCGCTTAAATCATTTTGATGAAATGCAATGCCAAAAGTGGAAACATAAAAACTAAAACCCTCAGAAGACCTATCACCTGTATGATCACACCCCAACTTACAATTAACATCATTGCTTTAGGACTCTATGTCATTGTCATTTGTTACTCCCAATCTATATCCATTTAAATGTTAGAATTTTGTCTTACTCAAATATCATTTTTGCACAGCAGATCTTTCAACAAGGTTTCTAAAGTCACATCCAACCACATTCAGAATTTTCTGTGCAGCTATCTCATTATTGAATGCACTTTGGTAAAAGTGGAGGAGATATAAATCAGCACAAATTTAAATGAAAGTAAGAAAATTAAAAAATAGCAAATAAGCATTCTTTCGCTGGTCCTTATATAAATTCCCATCATCTGGATAATGCACAAAAGGGGATTAAATCCAGACGTTTTGCTGAAAACAATCCGTGCCACAATCCCAGCATGTGTATAAATTTACATGGAAGCCGAGGGCATTAACAAGTATATCCGCTTTGAAAGTGCTTTATGTAAAATGTTGTTTCCTAGAATAATGGTTCTCATGCATTTCATGTTACCTAACAAAACTCTAATCTTTACTGGGTTGGGATGAAGAGATAACTGTATTATACAGAGTCATATAGTGTTAGAAAATGTGGAGCTTCTGCTGGTGGGATAGTGTTTCTATATCCATGGCAGTGGTACTGTAGAAAGTAGCCAAGTACACAGGTACTCAAATACTGTACCTGTGCACAATTTGAAGGTACTCTTCTTACCTCTACATGAGTATTTCCACATTATGCCATTCTAAACTTCTACCCCACCACATTTCAGATGGGAATTTTGTGGTTTTTGAAGTTTGATTCAAGGGCCATTAGCCACCACCACCACCAATGTCTGGACTCAGAGGAGGGGGGGATATATATCTTGCTGTTGCTCAGGATGGATGCTCTTCGATCTCAAATTCCCGGAAGAGTCTAGGCGCCAAAGACTTCCTGACGGACTAATTATCACGTATCATTTGGTATAATAAACATTCTTATTTACTTTAACCACTAATCCCTCCTGATTTAAATGATAGGAGCCTTTCCACTGTCGCCAAATGCTTGCTCATGGGGGAATTGCTGGGTCTCTGTAAGAGAGTATGAGTGCGATATAACTTTTGTTGTGAAATTGATTTGACTTCGACAAGACACGCAAATTCAAGATGTCGCCTTGGGCTTTTCGAAATTCTCATGGGTTTTTGTCTTGTTTGGTTTTTTTAATTCATAAACAATCAAGTAAGCATTGGATGGATGTGACAAATCAAGTGCACAATTACTCTATTAAGAAAATTAATTGATTAATGAAAATAATGATTAGTTTCAGCCCCGCAGACACAAACAGATGTCCCAAAACGAACATGTAAGCACATTGTTGCAGACACAAACATGCACAAAGTCAGAAAGCGTTCAGCACATCAAAACAATTGGCCTAGTTCTGTCTCTTTCTCCCTCCTCTCTTTATCACTCTCTCTCTGCTTCAGTCCCCTCTCGGCTCATCACGCTGTCCGCAGATGACAGGAGGTATTCTACGTTAATCCCCCTCCATTATGCGAGCATGTGGAATCTGAGGCCTGCCTCTTGCAATGCAGAAATAACATTTCCAATGCCCATGACCCAAGGGTGAGCTGCTCATTAACTCTGAGAAGCACATATCATTCTCAGCTTCATTCTTTATTTCCTGTTCAGATCAGTCTCTGCTAATTAGGTTTTAATAATGAGGATTACTTGGTGGGTGAGAGAGATGCAGACTCTTTTGTTCCCCTCTGTACAATTGCTCCTGATTTGGACTCCTGGTTTTTCTTTTCAGACAGTTGTGATGGATTTTTCTATCTGAGTGCAATATGTAAGTCATTGTTTTACATTTCATGTTGTCCAGCTGAGTCGGGACAAGTAAATTAGAAACAATAAATTATTACAAATTATTATAAGTAAGTTTCATAATAGGCTACAATATATTTGTCGCCATTTACTACTTTCACACATCACTTAAACACAATTCATGTCACTTTTTTATTAGTCAGAAAACAAGTTTTTGTTGTGTCCTGAATTATTTATTAATGGTTTGAACAAAACATACCACCAGTGTGCACACATGCACTAGTACACAGTATAATGCTCTCTGCATTTACTGTGTCTGTCTGTATTCATACTGAGCAGGCAGTGTACAGTGGATTTTTATAGCTGCCTCCTGCAGCCAAAAATGACATTATGAGAGCGGTGCGAGTGAACCAGAAAAAGTAAAGCTATAAATCTCCAGATTTGAGTGATAAATCTCTGTGGGATCAGACACACCCCTTTCACATCTGATGCATCATTATTGGAAACAATTACATTATAACTGCTTTAAGAAATCAGTAGATTCAACATACACAACATGCTCAATTAAAAGGGCAGTGGTTAGCGCTGTTACCTAACAGCAAGAAGGTCCTGGGTTCAAATCCACCTGAGGACCTGGGACTCTGTCTGTAGTTTCCATGTTCTACCCGTGTCTGCTTTGGTTCCCTCCGGGTTCTCCGGGTTCTTCCCACCACCAAAAACATGTAATATAGGCAATTGGTCACTCTAAATTGACCGTAGGCGTGAAAGTCAGCTGGGATAGGATCCAGCCCCACCGTGACCCTATACAGGATAAGTGGTTACAGAAAATGAATGAATGAATATACTTTACTTACTATTGCTCTTAGAAAGCAAAGGTATTTCTTATCTGATGACACAAGATTGCTGGAAAAAATAATGCAATTACTAAATTAATCCATTACTGCAGGCCTGGTCATAATCTGGAAAAACACACTTCATGGTGTAAATATTAGTAATCGTAGCACACTTCTGATTAAAAGACAGCTTGACGATGCTGTTCCCTCAGTTCTGTATAGTTTCAGTCCCCCAGCCTGTAAGTTGCTGAATTTGTTATCCTCTAAAAAATAATGTCTGTCACTTTGTATTAGGGGTCATTCAATTCAGTATAATGACAAACATTTTCAGAGCTCATCTATCACCTGAATAAATTCCTCTAGACCTCCAAATGTTTTGTTTCCAGTCACTGAATTCATGCAGAAGACAAGTTTAATCACACAGGCACGTGCAAAAGTAATGTTCAATATGATTAATGCAAGCCAGGGATGGTCTCTGCTCTTCAATCCTGGATCTCTTTTTCTCTGCTACGCAATCTTTATCCCTCATTTCTGTAATATGAATGAAAAGAGAAATAAACCCATGCCAGATTTGAGTGGCCTTCCATTTGATGGATTAAGATGGAAATGAAATGTTTGTCTTCAAATAATGACTCCTGATTTATGAACTAATCCAAACTATAGAGCCGAATGTCATCACTCCTCCAAAACTATTCTCTGTAAACACAAACAGTGTGTGTTTGTATGCAGAAATGTTATCATTAATGAACATGTAAAAACAAAGGGTAGTAATTGACACTCTAGGTGTTTACTTCATTATGGGGTGAGGGTCTGATGTAGAAATGGAGCTTGGATGGTGCAGAAGTGGTAGGTGGCATGTCCTTAGGGTTATCAGATGGGAACCTCCCATCACAGATGTTCTGCTGAATTAGGATCATAACATCTCTAGAAGGTTCAAAACTGTCTTCACACACCCAAAATACCCACCTGCTCTCAGTGTGCAGTCGTTGTGCATTTTACTATTATTTTACAAATGTGTCAACCAATCCCATGTTAGACAATCCCATGCAGACAGTGAGGTCTGTTTAACTTAACTCCATTCATGCTCAGCTCCTCTCAGATGTGGGAAAGACTCCTCTAGTGCTGACACTTTAATGCTTTGTGCAGGGCGACTGTGGCTTAGGGGCTAAGAGCGGTTGTCCACTGATTAGAAGGTCGGTGGTTTTGATCCCCAGTTCCCCCAGGCTACATGTCAAAGTATCCTTCAGCAAGATACTGAACCCCAAACTGCTCCCCGGGCGCCGTACTGGCGCTGCTCCTCAGGGATGGGTCAAACGCAGAGAACCAATTTCTCTACACTGAACTGTGAATAATTGTATGTGACAAATAAAACATCTTCTTATATTTATTAGCCTAAGATGAATATTTTTAAATAAAGGCTTTCATGGCATACAATCCATCACGTGATTCTGAGGTTTAGTGAAACAGCGAGGAGATGGACCGAGGAGCACGAACTCAGCTGCCTCACATTTAATCAGTTAGGAAAAGCACTTCAGCCCCACAGAATACAAATATTAGAAAACATTTGTAATGAACAAAAATTTCTTAAGCCATGCTTTTGGTTGAAATATCTCCACAGCTATTGGATGGACCCAGTATTGGTGCTGAAGTGCTTGATTTTTATTTTGCACTTCTAGAAGTCCGTCTGCTGGCACGAGACAGACTTCAGACACATATTTGTTCCCAGTTGCAGATGACGCATTATGTTTAATAAAAAGTTCAAATAATCTAGTTTAACACACTATCTTAACTACAGTCTGTTGCAACATCTGACTGTAGGGTTCTTTTTCCACCCCTGTTCTCTGTGCTTCCTGGAGAAACGTTTGGGTTACGGGTCTTGCTCACGGGCATCTTAATGTTTGTGATGCGGGAGAGGCAAGCTCTGTTTTTCTCTCCCCCTCGTAACGGTGATTCATCTTCTATCTACAATGGCTGTCATGAGTGCTAACAAGGAACACTTGTTAGTTTATTTACTAACTGTTAGCAACACAGTAACCACAGCCCCGGACTCTGCTTTAATATCTTCCTTTAATTAAATATATATCGAGAGCTTTATATAAAAGCATTAGTGGCTGTGAGGCTTAGCTCAATGGGCATTTTCTGTCAGATTACAGCTGGCGACATAATATGTTCACAGTGAGACGGCACATACAGGATTATGGGACGGCAGATTGATGAACTTCCATGAAACAAACATGACCTTTACAGATGCTGGGCGATATAAGGGTGAGGCAGGGAGAGGAAGAGATAAAGCTAAGAGTGGCTGACCTTTAAAAGACAAGATAATCATCTGGAGAATCGATGGGATGAGCAATTTATTTAATTATGTTGACGACACCATTCTCCGCTGTCAAAATAAACATGTGATATCATTATTTTCTGTGAAAGTGTTATTATGATTGATAATTCAAGGTTTGCCGATCAACTTAACTAAAGGTTCAATAATAGCTTTATTTTCACTCTTCAAAAAACAATTAATTATCTTGTGTTAATTTTGTTGAAAATATGATTAAATATGTTTGTCAGCAACTTGTTTTTTCCATGACTTAGACGAGACAATGACAAGATGTTCTGATGTCATTAAACAGTAACCATGACTACATCAAAATGTAATATTGTTGACTGAAACAAGATGACACAAAATCTAATTTAGAATATAAAACATTACCAAAATCTCTCTTAAAAAAGAGGAGATTAATGTTTTTTATTTTCTTTTTTTTAATGCAGTAGTTCTGTTTCCTGTGCTACATGTGCTCCACAATGTGACAAAATAGCTGGTAAGGATGCTGCGAAGCAGAAGAGACACATTAAGGCTCACCACAAAAAAATTGAGACAGGTTATGAAACATTAAGTCATTTCATGAAGTACAGCAGTTGTGTCACGCTATGTAGGCTGCGTTTTATGGCTTAACCAAACTCATCATTATAACATATATATGCCGCAGACCTGCGACCAGATATGGTCCTCTCGTCCAATTCCTGCCGGGGGGCCTGACTATTCCCTGGGAGGATGCTTTAGGAAGAGGCCTTCAAAAGGTCGAATCTATGGTATGCCGCTGAAGCTGGGGAGTGAGGCTGCAGTTGAGATAGGCTACAGAGGCTCCGAGGCTCATTCCAACACAAGGCTTCTGAGAGACGTATAGGAATCACCAAAGATTTTCTGACAGACTAATTATAACATATCATCTGCTGCATTAAATAATTAGTTTTCCTTCATTCTCTTGTCTCTCCTGATTGAAAAATAATAACTATGGTTTTCTTTGACTGAGAAAGTACTAAAATTACTTTAATAAACAAAGACAACTCCAAAGACACAGGATGAGATTGTAGTACAAGGACATTTAATTTAAGACTAAGACTAATTAAAAAAAACAGCACACAAAATTAATACTATACTGCACAATACCCCTAAAGCTGTCTTTGTTGAGGAATCGTGGGTTAACTTGTTTTTTAGGTGTCCAAGCCTCAGATCCAGACAGCAGCATATACTGTAAGCTTCACATTATATTGCACATCATCTAAAGTCGACACAGGTGCCGATTGATTTCCATCTACAGGTGTGTGAATGACATTAATTATGGGAGAACATTGATATCATATAAAATATGTCAGTGCACATCTAATATTAGCATACAATGTAAAATAAAGTTGCATGTGAAAACCCAAAATACACTTCATTCATGATGGGCTTTTAAACTTCAGTAAGTTGGGGAACAAAACAGATGATCTCAACTTTACATCATATTTAATGCAAAACAGGACTGGTGCTATCATATCAGAGCATTTCCGTTTCTCTTCACCTTCAGTTCATCAGTGCAGTGGTCATCTCAATCACGCCGGTTTTAATTGCACCTTCCAGAGTCTCATCTGCAGCGTCGTAGATAACTTCGCTGAGAGGTCCACATTTCACAGTTAGCCTTCATAAGAAAGAGCTCTTTGATGTTGCAGAGCTCTGCTGCAAGACAGCCTTTGAACCAGTGGGAAACTGCAGTGGATTAATGGATATTGCAGTCAAGTCTCTTGCTGGGGGCTTGCTCGTCCTATTGTGAGATCTTTTTTATTATCAACTTACCAAGAGCCGGTCAGAGCCAATGCCGTTGGCTCTTACGGTAGGTTTGTTTTTTGGTTGTAAAAGAAAGGTTTGCTCAAGGCAGCTGGAAACAGGAAGACAATGTTATCCATGTGTCAGAGCCCACAACTGTGTGTATTGCTAGAGTCCATGTGCGCACTGGAGTTGTTACGAGAACTGTAACAGCAGTCCTAAATTGTAAGTAAATAGCAGTTTGTTTGCTTTGCTTGACAGGAATCGAAACAACATAGCTGTTCAACACAAGGCTGGCATATGATAATTCATTACCTGCTGTGATATGGAGACACACACACATAAATCCACACAGCTGTAAAAAATAGTTTCCTGTTTTTGCTGTCTGATCCACCTATCAAGTCAGTGAACAAGTGCTGTCCCATCTGTGAAGCCAATAAAATGACATGCAAGAGGAAGTCTAATAATGAAACCTGAAATGAAAAGTGCAAATCTCAGGGGAGAACATTATATTTGTGTTTGGTGATGCGCTGAAGGCTTCTCCTGCATGTTTTGAGATTAGTCAGAAGTGTTTTTGATTGCAAAATGAGTGCTAAGTTTTATATACAGTACCAGTCAATAGTTTGGACACAGTTTCCCATCCACTTGAATGAGAATCTGTGTCCAAATTTTTGACTGGTAGTGTACATCAAAATGTCTGTCAGCGCTCACCTTCCTTGCTCCACACTGAGCGCTGTGCTCAGAGATTTGCACTGCATAGAGGTGGTGTGAGGTAATTTTAATTCAGAGGTCAGAGCAGGCTGTTTATCTCATGCGAGCCAACTTTAAATCCGGCTTTTGGTGGATTGGGGAACATTTTTTTTGCACAAATTAAACTTGATTGTACGCATGTGTTTGGTCAGGGGGGCTGTGTCAATCCCCGTCATGTAATTCTAGTTAAACTAAAGGAATGCATTATGGATGAATCAGTCCTGGGTCTGCAGAGGAGAAGCCAAAAAAACACTCATGAGCAGCTACAATAGGTTTGACCGAATGTCGGTGTCAACTTCATGTGCTACTTTCATGTAAGGTGGGACGTTCGTGTGCTCTCAGCCCAGCATGCATTGGTCAGGTTGGCATTTCACAACACGACTACTACAGATTTACACCATCACAGTCACATCCTCATCTCTGAGGAAACAACACCTTCAGGCTGTGAGGCAACAGAGCAAGTTAATGATGTTCCAAATTGTTTAAAATGCACCTTTGAGCTTTGTAGCCTACTGATGGAAAACACAGGCTGTAGACACTTTCGGGTAAAACCTCTGCCAACCATCCCAATAGAATCACACATTATGTTTATGTTAGGCTGAAATTTGAGAGTGGACATTTGAGATCATGTGGTGAACAAGTGTACGGTGTCTAATACTCATGACCCCAGAAATCTTTGGATTTTTGCATCCATGCCGGCGCAGGGCTAGGTGCCTTTGAGCCAAAACTGTAGTTTAATCCACCAACTCTGTCCTCACAGTTCCTGTGTAGGACAGCCAAATCCTTGTTTACCCCTGACCCTCATCTGTGGCCACATTAAGCCTGTCTCTCAACAGAAGCATCTGACATTGACTGCAATTAAAATATTAACATGATACCTTTTGGTCTCACCATTAGACATGCCGAAATATCCCCACAGATGCTTCTCTCCCACACTGACACAAGTGCATGTGTGATGAGTGCACCGAGAACGCGCACACACACACACACACACACACACACACACACACACACACACACACACACACACACACACACACACACACACACACACACACACACACACACACACACACACACACACACACACACACACACACACACGTCCAAGCAGACAAAGTAGAGGTTTATGTGAGCTTATCAGATGAGCTCAAAGGATGGATCTGAGTCCTCTGATTGTCTGTAAAGATGATGTCATTTTAAGGTAAGCCCCACTCACATATGAAAATAGAATTCAGGCATCATTTACATATCAGCAGAGCAATTTCCACATAATACAGAGAGTATTCTCTAAACAAGTCTAAGTGTCTTCAGTAAGAAGACACAGCAGTGCTTTCAGCCATAGCTGAGGCTGATATGACATTAGTTTTCAGATATATTCTAATAATTAAAAGTATTTGACTAATTCAGTTTCTGTCCTGATGATGGAGCGAGAAGACAACTCCAAACATTTACTGCAATTCATCCAACAAATATTCAAAGTGACAAAATACCTCATTTGGAAATTAAAATCTTTCACAGTACACCACCATATGATTCATTCTTGGAGCATCATGGAAATCTGAACCAAATTCAATGGCAAACAGTATCTTTTCTGACAAGATGTGACTGAAAACCAAAAATGTGAACCTCATCATGGAGCTTGAAAAGCCAGGAATACTCCTGCTTAAGTTCTCCATACTGATTTACAAACATACAGTAGCACAGAAAGTCATAGCTTGGAATCTTCCCCTCTTGAGGCTTGAATAGGTCTAATGTTGGTAATAGTGACTCAGAAAAACACCCATTGTCATGATAAAAGAAAACGACTTAAATCATCTAAGAGATTTCTCCTCAGTGACTAACTGTCTTAAGTTTGCCTCTGCATCATAATATGTGGCATCATAAGCCCTGAAAAAAATTAAAACTGAAACCTTGAAACAGAAACATGGAAAACTCTTGTCACTACTAACTTATAGGCATTTCACTTAAGGAACAGCACATAAAGAGTTTACACCCTGGTAATAAGGTTGTTTAATGGCCCACTGAATCTGCCTTTATATAACACTTTTGGAAATAGGCAGGCTTGAATCTCAAGTTGCAAACTGCTGGAAAGAGGAAACATAAAGTGTATTACACTCAAGACGTACTTTACAGCAGACCTTAAAGAGAGTAAGTCCAGTCATCATTAAAAATGAAAAACATAGGTTGTGTCTCACAAGTTAGCTTAAATAGTTAAATGCCATAAGGTTCTGTATTTTATTGCCATAAATACAGTTGACCTTTTGCTATTCAGATTTACATCACTTGTCTTGGATCACGTGGGAACATTCTGGTCAGAGAAGGCTTCATCAGCTAATTAATGCCCTTTATTTTGCACAGAAGCCCACCTAGTGCATATGGCTTAAGGACTAGATTGTCATAACCAACTATGGAGTCTTTTTATCTTTCTTCTCTATCAA
The DNA here is from genome assembly GCA_037577475.1 of Chaunax sp. Z400. Lineage (NCBI taxonomy): Eukaryota > Metazoa > Chordata > Actinopteri > Lophiiformes > Chaunacidae > Chaunax > Chaunax sp. Z400. Next base: position 7,709,351 of record CM075201.1, on the reverse strand, counting down.
GCTTTCTATCCCATCATCCATTATGTGTGCCACATTTTCTTACCTCCCATGTAGCATGCACATTCAGGTGTAATATGCCACAAAGGTAGAGCTAAAGAACATTTGAAATTGACCCATTCATTTATCTTTAATTTGATTCTAAACATTTGTCAGTGAAATACACAAAGCTTTAACCACAGGAAACATCAGTGCAAGCCCGTCCATGATCAGGAGTTGTAGCGTCTTGTATTTAGTTCACACTGTAGCATACCACTCCATGTAGCATAGACTGTTAGCCTTCGGTTTAAGCTGCTTGAATAGCAAAAACAGAGAACAGAAAGTAGGAAAGATGAAGAAGCAGGATAGAGGAAGAGAGATGACTTAAGCGGAGTGGAGGGCGGACATCTAAGAGAGCAAAAGAGTGAAAGTTGATTGATGAGAATGAAAAACTGATTACTCATTACCCCCTTGACTCCCTAATCCATCAGCTTCTGAGCAAGAGAGAAGACTGCTTTACTTTTATCAAGGAGCCACAATGGATGAGTCTTCTGAATCTGTCCTTCGTTGAATAAAACTTTGCATTAAAATGGTGATTTGTACAGTTTTTAGTACATTAGTGATAAATTGAATACACTTGGTCCTATAGTTCTGGTTGCTTTTGAATTTGTCTCATTTTCCTCTGAAAAAAAAAGGAAGTAATCAATGAATATTTTTCTTTTATTTATCTGTTGTCCAAATGAATGCCGCTTTAACTGGAATAAATTTAATGCACGATTAAATCTGTGGTGCAGAAAATGTGTCTTCATACTAAAATGTTACATGTGTATATCATCAGTAACCACTACCAACATACACACAGTAATATTAAGAAGTAAGAGGACGACAATACCATGTGCATGCACACAAAGCAAGAAAAAAAAAAAGTAAATCAACCATTCATTGGCCACTGTACTCTGCCACTAAAGCAGCTCTCTCTTGTCATGCAGTCTGGCTGGGAGCAGGTAGAAACAAGGACGTACAGAAGATGAATAGTTGTCATGGGGTGTGTGTCCTTTCGCAGTGTTAGAGAGAGGTGGTCACATGTAGCCCAGGAGAGGAACAGAAAGTCTTTTTGTTATCCTACATGAAATTAGAGACAAAGAACAGAGGTAGCATTTGCTTTGTTCACGGTTAACAGAAGCTGGTTGTTTGAGGCTATTACAGCATCTAAGACGGCGCCAAAAGGCTAATTTGATCTATGAGGCTAATTGAATACAAACAGGCATTTGAGTGACAGAGCCCAGGATGGCGTGCTCAGCGGGCAGTTTTGGGGATGCCGAAGAGGGCTGAGCTGTGCTTATATAACTTGAGCTGTAGTAAGATGGGGGCATCCGAGCTTGAGACCAAGCCACAGCCCACAGGAGACAGACAGACAGTATTTTGTGAAGGTGGGGGATGGGCGGTGAAAGTTGAAGGGGTACAGCAGAGAACATTCCAGAGGCATAATCTTCTTACCCATGGCAGATTGGTTGACTGTGTGATGTGCAGCGAATGCTCATGCATGTGTGTCTGTGCATGCATCCACATGTGACTATATGTTTATGCACTGGAGGTTTGTTTGTTCTCCGCATCACGCCTGCTCCTCCTCTCCTTCGTCCTTCTTCCCTGTATTTGACCCTCACCTTCTCCGCCCTTCCCTACACACTTTCTCCATTTCATCACACACCGGATCAAGATCCCCCCCGCATCTGGTTTTCATCCTCATTAGTCCCTCTTTTTCCTCTGTGTCGGTTTGTTCTTTCCCCGTGATCAGAAGATGAAAGTGACCCAACCAGTGCAGAAGGCAGAATGAAGCGAGGATTCTCCTGAGACTGCTGGTGTTCCTTTGCCCCTGGCCATGGTGGGAATTTGTGTGAGAAGTCAGAGGAGGGTGGTGGGGTAGGTGGGTGGAGGAAGGGCAAGGGGGCAGAGGTGGTGCTTTGGACCAGATTGTGCTGATTGCAGGAAATTATATCCTCTAACTTCACCTGCATCTCCAGGAGACAAAGGCCTGAGGGAGAGAATCGGATAAGGAGGTATTTCATAGAGTGATGAGAGTAAAGGAGGGGGTGAAAGAGTGAGAGAAGATGGACATAGGGGGCATGAGAGAGGATGTAACACTAGAACAAGGTTTGGTTTGAATCCAGTCAGGGAAAACAGAGAAAGAGGAAAAAGAGAGGCAGCCACTCAGAGGAAAAGTGTTTCTGCTAAACCAGTCCACGTCCTTAAGGATCACCCATCCAGGTTTATAGCACACACGCACACACATCCATGTCCACACACCTACCCACCTATACCCCCACTTTTCATCGTAACACCTCACTAAAGCACCATTTGCCTGGCCGGTCCCTGCATATCCTCCCATCTTCCTCTTCAATCCTGGTCTCTCTCTCCTCCTTGACAGCCTTACTCTCAGACCGTGACTATCTCCCACTGACAGAGCCGCTGCAGGATTAGAGGGAGACGAGGAAAGCCGAGTGCAGTCAGTCAGCACCTCCTGCTGTACATGCAGCGCAACTGACTCACACGTCTGCTGCACCCTTGGAAAACACAGCAAGGACATTTTTAGATTCAGACATTTATTCTCTTTAATGGGAAAAGACAAGTTCAACGCATGTGGACTTGTGAAAAAAGATAAGAAAGAAAAATTACTTTATTGCTGTCCTTACATATTGGGATTTCCTCACTGTGCATTGAAAATGTATTATTCCTTATCATCTGTATCATGATAAACCTCACAATATTATTCTCTGTCAGGAAAGGCGCACATCTGATTGGGCCCTGCTGGTGGCACTAGTTCAATTAGCTTTGAATTGCTATCTACTGATATCATATGGGATTATTTGTGGTATGACATTTCCATTTGTGGTATGATCTCATTTTTGCAACAATATTTTTTGAAAATTGGTTGCATCCTCTGAATGCGGTGGCCCGGGACGAGGTCATCAGGAGGTACCCAACCTTCACTGAGTGTTTCAGCCTTTATCCTATAAATCTTTTTATAGCACAAAATAAGTAATTTAAATATATAACATTGATATTATGGACTTGTGATTATTTTCAAAATGATTAATCATTAATAATTGTTTGTTATAAAATACAAATAAAGGACACATGGTGACCTCGGAACACCACGTCTTCCCTCCAATGTGGAAATATAGAATTCATTTATTAATTATTATTATTTAATTTAATTAATTATTTAATTCAGACGTGTTATCTATTTTGAAAAATCAATAAATGACCCACATGCCCATCCTTTTTTTTCTTACGCAACCATTAAATATAACATATTGCTTCACTCAAAACATTGTATAGTAACATGATTTCAGCCTCCATATTTAATCCAGTCAGAATGGATTTCAACTCATCTAATAAGGTCTTTGGCAAATTTGGATACAATGAAGAAACTGGGGCACCGCAGTACATGCAGTGTACAATTCTGAACAGCAGCCTCAAGCCGAGCTCCTCGAAACCAGATAGGTTTTGATTGTATCCAACGACTGAGTCAATCCTCTCTAATATTTAATGACATCATACAAATGATCTGATCGCCAAAGCTCTCTTGTCTGTTGAACTTCTCATGTGGCATCTGCATGTCACGTGTGAAAAACACACGGACACAAAAAAGTGCAACATTTAAAAGCGCTCCTTTTCGTTAGTGCACGTTCTTTGTTGGACCTCTGTCTGTTGTTAATCAGCAAAATCTCTGGGAGTGAACAGCATGAGACAGTCCTAATTAATTCAAAGAGAGGAGAGAGTTTGAGGGGAGACAGAGAATGAGAAGCTGAGCGACAAGAGTGAACTTGGCAAAGCTACAGTGTTTCACTGCAGAGGTTTTAAATCCTTTAACATGATTTCCCTCATCCTATTAAAGACATAGCTACGGATAGGGAGACTGTAAAGTGTTACGTACAGAGGGGAGGGGCACCAAGTGAGAAGGAGAGAATCGCAAGCAAAAGGGAGACAGATTAAATATGTGTTAAATATAGGGAACAAATCATCATTCCACTCCCATATCTATGTGCAATCAGGCTTCTGAATGTTCTCCATCATCTCTTGCAGATTGGGCTGGATGACATTTTAAGATTTGCTCTTCCTGAACATGAGCTCTTCTTCTTCTTCTTCTTCTTCTATTTCTTCACTCTAGGAGCAAGTAATACTGCTGTGAGCACAGTCAGTCTTTTTGGGTGCAAAGACACCTCTGCAGTGATCTATATTAGGACATGTGTGGATGACAATATTAGCATTTTGCTCTGGGTGGAATGTCAGACTCATGGGCTTTGTCAAAGACATTTCATGCTTTTCGTGCACAGCCATGCACCTATGGATGAAGCAGCTATAAGTGATATTTTAATATGAACCTACGGATGATTATCACCTGAATGCTGCATGTGTAAATAATTTAAAGTTTGCTGAAAGGATGACTTAAAAGATGGTGTGTCAGATGGTGTGTTGTTTCAACTGCTCCAAGCATTTAAATGGTCAGTTATTGCAGGTTTAAATTCCAAAACGATGAGACTGTCAGGGTTGATAGTAGGTTTCTTTATAAGGAGGAGGAATTGTGTAAAATACAATACAGGACATGTCACAATCTGCCTTTATGTCGCTCCCTGTTAGCCACATTCCCACTTTCTCAGCAACACCTTCCCTCCTTTGCCCGTCGCCTGACTGTCACACCCAATTACACACTTGTTCTGACTTCCTTCACCTGCTCTACAGTTGCCTGGCCTACTCCGCTCACCCTCACACCTGTTTCCACTTTCCCTCATCAGCCCTGTAGCTACTTAATCAAACAATTGTCCCTCTCTTCTCCTCAGACTGTCCCACTGTGTGCATTACATACCTCTTAACTTTACTCTGTATGCCTGAAATTGTTTCTGTCTATTTGCTGCATTTGAGCCCTTCCCCCTGAACTCCTGTTTGTCTGCATGTATTGTGACAAGACAGCATGATACAATAAGCTGCTACAATAACACCTTTAGCTGACAGAACCCAATAAGAGGGGTCCGAGACACAATCTTGATGCCAACATACATGAAGCGAAGCCTGCGAGCTAGTTCATGCAGACAATTCAGGATGCGCTGTGCACACACAATATTCACACGATAGGCCACATTCTCCTCAAACGTCATCTAACACACCTATCCCTATTAGCAGGGCCATTTAAGCTGCAACAATTTCCCATCCCTCCCTCTGCTTTGTCAGTGCTGCTGCTGCCCTGCATGCATATTTCTGCCTGCACATTCAGCCCCACCACCACCCCAGCATCAGCATCAGCATCCACCTGTAGGCTCCAGTTAGGGGTTTCAGGAAGTTTGCTCTTCACTCCCCAATGCCTCTATGTAAACATATCTGCGTGGAGTGATTGAGGTCGGAGCCCAGACTCCAAAACCAAACTATTGTATGTTCTGCTGTTGTGATAATAAACATATCAAACTCATGAGTTGTCTGACTGAAATGATATCATGTTGAAAGGCTGAGGGTAAAGCTGTATTTCCCAGGCAAGAAGTTCATGGCATCCTCACCCATTTGGCAGATGATACAGGTCTTGTAAGGTGCAAGTCCTGTCTTTGTATCTAAGCTTGGCCACATACTGATCCTGGGCCTCTGTTGGAAGGTTAGTCACGTATTCAGACCATCATTTATCGTTCATGCTCGACTGCTTCCCTTTGTTAGAATCCGCCCTTATTAGCTTCTGCCTACCTATACGAGAGACAGCGTCAGTATATGACCGCCACTGCTGCAAACACATGTTTTTTTATAGCACAGCCTGTAATTCAACAAACTAATATAGTTGGCAAATGATATGTTCCTTGGCTTTAAACTGAGACACCACTCTCATCAGTCTGCGGATAACGAGACATGATCACTTATCATGTGTTAAATATGTGTCTGCGGTGTGGAAAAGGCTCAAAAGCAGACATTAAATGCGGATAATAACAGCGCCTCTCTGTTTCACATTCATAATTTCAGTTATCATAATGTATTAGGGTATTTATCATGTGATATTGAGTTTGTTTTCTCTGTCACCACTATACTCTTTAATCATATTCCACATAAAGCATTGAAGTTGTTCTGTGATCCTCCTGGCAGTCCAAACTTTTCTCTCTCTGTCTCTATGAGGCGTATCAGGATGAGGTTTATTGCAACTTTCCGGAGAGGAGAGAATCCGTCCTTTGCATAATGACATTTTAGAATTCTTCTAATTCTTCCTTGCTTCTGGGTTTATGACTTGATCTGATTTCCTAAGATTTATAAACCATATCTTGCAAGCCTCTCTTTATTTCTGGAGTCTCACTGCCAGTATCCCTTCAAACACTAATCATCTGGTATGGTAAAAAAAAAAAAAAGAAAATCAGATGAAATTATTTTGTAGTAATTTAATGATGTTACAATTGTTCAAAATATTATAAGTATTCTAACTAATGTTGGATATTTCTGTGGATTATGTCTTTTTATCCCGTGTTCAGTTGATCATGCAGTTCTGCCATGTGGTCAAGCAGAGGGATATGTATCATATGACACTATTCCTGTGGAAGCTGATGTAGGAGCCTGGTACCCGTGTACAGTTCAGAGGCCTGGGGACTTTGTACAGAGAAAGCTGGGAAAAACATCCCTCTATGTCATGCTCAGAACTTTAGGAAGCATCACAATGACACAATGCATTCTATCCAAGCTTACATCCTTTAAAGGTTATAGTTTCTGAAAAAACAGTGAATGCCAACTTGAGTCATATCCTCTTTAAATACTTTTCAGGGATTTCAAAAAACAAAAACCTGAAACTTCAGCGATGCTTTGAATAACCAGGGATGCAATATCCCTGTTTATCCAGCAGAGTGGGCTGTTCTCCAACTGAACAGTGGAACAGTGTGTCAACACTTCATGAACGCATCTCTGAACTGTATCCTGTGTCTTTTTTGTGTGTGTGTGTTGCCTTGACGCACGGATTTGTTACTCTCAGTTGCAGCAGCAACCTTGTGTCCTGACTGTCTATATAGGGCTTGTATTTGTGCTGATTTATGTGGTGCAAATCTTAATTTTTGAAAGTACGCAGTACACTGTGCTCCATTCCACCAGTAATCCAACGCTCTTGTACATGTTTTTTCCCCATTTTGCATCATTTTTGTTTAACTGCATAACTGCTATGGTGCCAAGATATCTTAGCATGTAAATTAGTTTAGTTCCAGGACTAGATGGTTCAATCCCTTCTTGGTTGCACATACTTCGAAACCTGAGTGGGGGTAACGGTGGAGCTGGAGGGGCCGAGAGGGAGTGAGGGCCCTGTTGGAGCCGCTTGCTTGACCCGGAGAGGAGATCTTCAGGAGGTACCCAACCTTCACGGGGTTAATATGAATACTTGCATTTTACTATATTTTACTCCCTACTGTCTCATATTCTCCTGGCAGTTACTTAATGGACATGTAATAAATGTGGAAAGATTACCAGTACTAACGCTGGATACAAAGTTGTTTTTTTTCTGCAGTTTCAGTGAATAGACATCCAAACCATTCAAGTAGTGATCATCCATTCCTCCGGCCACACATCACCTCCCACGGCATTTCAACTTTTGTGACCCAGAGGCACAGGAGCGGCATACACAACCTTGAAAAAACAGTGAGCAGACAGTACATCCTCCTGCTGAATGGAAGCCAAAAACCAACCTGCAATTTAATTCAGCAGTGCAAAGATTCACTGCTCTCTCTCCAAGTCAGGTGATGATGAACATCTGGATCCCGTAATGTAATAAAGAAAAACAAACACTCACTCCCACCAGGTCGATCCTGATTCTTCTTTGCTGTTTGTAGTTGCTGATTTTCAGTAAGAAGATGGTATTCCTGCAGCTGTTGCTTCTTAAATCTCCTCCCTAACCTATGATAGGTGGTCAGAGCCCCAGGGAACTTAACACACACCTGATTTGTCCTTTGCACAGGGACTATTAAGAAATGCTTTTCCTCTGTGCTGACCAGCAGTAAGAAGTTGTGGTCAACAGGTTTTGGTTTTTAAATGAGATCACTCTGTCACAGCAAGGCTTTTCTGGTCTTATCTTCTCATTTCTGCTTGTTATTTATGAAAGTTTCTGGAAAGTGCCACCTTCAGACGACTGAGCAACACAGGAATTAATGTTAAGGATGTACAACGATGTATATGCTCATGTACATTTAGCGTAAAGTTGTGGAATACACCTGTTAGGCGGCTCAGATTGATGTTGGATCATGTTCCAACCACTAACAAACAGAGTCAACCTTATTGGGAGGGCAATAACATCAACTTCTGTCATTAAATTACAATTTAACAGTGTAGGGAAAAAAAGATGCTTTGTTGATGCAATCAAACTAATGGTCATAGTAATCAAAATAGAATCTGGTATTGATTTATCTATCATTCATCCATTTTGTGCTACATATTGTGATTTGGGTTCTGTGGGAAGCAGGCCAAGTAGCCTAGATATCCTCCTCCCAAGTCACATCCTGAACCTCTTGGGACATCATTCCCACGTCAAAAAAAGGGACATGTCATCCCTTTTGTGTGTTCTGGATCTTCCCCAGATCACCTCCCAGTGCTGACATGCCCAGGAGTCACCCAGGAGATGTCAATTCCGATGTCTGAACCACCTCAACTGGCTCCATTCAGCACAAAGCCAGACGGGTTCTGAGATCTTTATGTGTGTTTTTCTGTAAGAGTCAGTCACCACTGAAACGTTGGCCTCTTGAATTCTCAGTGTCATCATCTCAATCATGTCTGCAGGTGAGAGTTGCAATGTTGGAATCTAGATCGATGACAAGTACATGTCACCCTTTTCAGAATGCCCGTAAGTCTTTTGTCGGATTTTCTACATTTCAATGCCCATTCTGGAATTTTTGGAATTTAGTTTTTACCGGAAAATACAGAGGCCACCCACGTTGTCAAAACACTAAAAAGGCCTATTTTGATTTGGCAAGGATACAGTATGGCCAAGAGGTTATTATTAATGTTTTTGTTTTATAATTGTTTTTTATTAAGAGGACAGATTCTCAGCATGTACTTCTTTTCCTCTGAGCAAGGTGAGGGAAGCGGAAAAAGGAAAATATAATTTAATACATACACATACCTACACACACATATATACATTTACATATACATATACAAATACTACATGCACACACACACATACATACACATGTTTCATGACTCACCCTGATTTCTGATCTGCACGCGCCCCACAACCACACCCAATTGTCCTCTCAAGTGATAACGTGATCCCCATTTGACATATGGCCAAGATGTTATGACGGCCAACTCCCATGCAGCCGACCTGGATTTGATTCTTGAAGTCGTTTTTTTTTTTTTATCGAATAATTCAACGCATTTTTGCTACTTTTAGTGATTAATCCAAACTTTCCTACATGTGTTGCTTTTTCTTATGGAATTTGGGAAATTGATTCAACACAAGTCTTACAGGAGAACATCCAGTGAGGTTGACATATATGGGTAAAATGAGAGTCACCTTCATACTCAGCTCCCCCTTCATCTTCAATAACACCCGCATCACTATGGACACCAATCTGCCACTGGATCTCATGCTATATTTGAGCTCCAAACCCTAAAGGAGATTTAACAGCCATGGTGCAATAAACCAAGTATAAATAGAGTATAGAGAGTGAAGTCTCTAATAATTGACATAGTTCATATTTTTGTCATATTTTATCAGATTCAGCTGATCTGCTCATGTAAATTGACTCAAAGATCATTTGTTTTATTTAGTATTTAATTGGAATGCATTAATGCTGGCCATTAAAAAATACAGCAGATTAAATAACTGGTTGTATATTAAAAGTTTTGCTCATAGGGATGAACCCAGTGTAATTATCACTATGCAAAGTCTATTAGCAGCAACCTCTCAGCTAATTATTTTGGTTTTAAAGCTTGCAGTGTTACTGGTTTGGTTCAGTCTCAGTGCTCCCATCATCATCATTTGATTCCACATGCAGTAGGCAGCTATTACTACTGCAAGCATGCTACACTCCCAGCACTGAACAGCAGAGTTAGCAACTACCTGGTGAATACAGTAGCCCTTTTTACACAGAGATTGTGCAATTGTGCCACAACAAAGACCCTTTTCTATGCAACCTTTGCTTATTTAAACTGAGCGAACTGATGGCAGCATGACGCAACCCCAATTTGTGATTTTAAATAGCATGCCGGCCTTCTGCAAACAAGAAAGGCATGACTTATACTGTAAGTCAGTGGTGTCTGCGTCAAGAGATACGTTTTGTAAATAATGAAATAACATGGCATTTTTGGTTGATTTTCTTTTTCTTCGAGTTAGCTGCTAACTGCTGCTGTTTTTTTTAAGGTTTTTTTTAATCTCCCAGTTGTGGGTTGCACACTTAATACCTTATATAAAGACATCAATTCTCCATGGTTACTGCCTCTGCTGCTGGCTCAGTGGCTCAGTTCATTTTTTCATACAGAGTTGTGAAGTGCAATAAAGGTATAACAATCCAAACATGAACAAACTGCATAAGAGGGAGTACTGGGATTTTAGTGGGACCCACTATAAAAGTTGCTAGCAAGCTGCATTAGCAATCATTTCACTATGGCCACGCCTGTGCTGCGGATAAAACAACATATATTTATTTATTTATTTATTCATCAGGGACAGTGCACGTTAATCAACATCTCAGTTTCCACATCAATGTAAATGTGCCAGAGTTATAGCTAATTAGCTTATTTCCGTCCCGGGGCAGGCAGTTATTAATAGTGACCTTTAGTGTCATCAGTACAATGTTTCAACAAATTCAACAATAAAATACAATTCAACACAACACATAAATACAAAACAGAAACACCAGATATATAAGAACAAAGAGTGTGTAAAGGCAGTGCCAGAGATGAGGTAGTATAAGTACTCATGATTGGAAGTCTGCTTTATGCCATATCTTTAGTTAATGTTTAAAGGTTGGGTAATTAGTGCTCTCTCTTAAATCAACAGGTAAACTATTCCAGTAGTGGGTGACTCTAACTGAGAAGACTGTTTGTCCAACTTTGCTATGTCTGTATTGTGCAAAACAGTCCCCTGTGGTAGTAGCCCTTGGTATAGCTTTATTTGTTACATATGTGTACATCATAACATGTTAATACAGCCTATGATGAAATAAATGTTTTTTTTTTAAATATTTTTACCTTTACCAGTATTTCAGTAGCAGCAGGAGCTGCTGTATGGAAATGATAGTATAATGTGTTGAATGGAAGTCAGTAGGCATTCAAGAAAGAAAGAAAAAATGCTGCTTGAGTAACGGGCTCTGTGCCCCAGTAGAGCTTTATGTCTAGCATCGCCTCTGGCTATTTATTATATTTTGACGTAGTGAAACTCACAGATGTCTGGCGCCAAAAAAACAAAAACAAAAAGTCTGACGTCAACTTGGTCCTCATCAAAAAACAATCACAGCAAACCCCTGCCCCGTGTCTCACATGATTATTTCAGCACAGCAAGTTCCCGTTAATTGAATTTTGCGTCGCACCTCCTCGTCATGACAACTAGCTGTGAGATTGAAATATAGCAAGTGGTGTTCCTACAAGCGAGAGAGGCGATGAGACCGCACTGAGAGAGCGAGAGAGAGAGAGAGAGGGGGAGAGAGAGAGAGAGACTGTTGAAGCACAAACCGTGGGATCCTCTTCAGTGCAGGTTTTGGGATTCAAAGTATCACTGCACCCTACTATTTAAAGCCTTTTTGTGCTTAAGGCTCAAGGGGCGATCTTGGTGCTGTTTGTCAGTCAGAGCCCCTACTTTCTATTAGGAGCATCACGCACCAAGTGAAACCACGACAGCGCACCACGCAAGCGCGCAAAGGAGAGATTGGATACCAGATTTTGTGGGGTGTCTGTAAGGCGCTATTTCACATTTTTTGAGTCAAACAGTCCGTGTTTTGAAGGCCCTCGCGGTGCAGTGATGCAGATACAGTGGATTATTAAAAGCATGGACAAATGGGGGAGAGAAGACAGATCGCTGCGTTGACTTTTGGAGCAACGCGTTGAGTCTTGATGCTGTAGCGTTACGCATATATTTAACTGTGAGCGGTTGTTTTTTTTTTCTCTCTCTCTCCTTCTGTTCACAGCTACTCGCCACCGCATCTCAACATTACTAAAGTCAAATATCAGTGGAAAGGGAAAAGAGCAGGGTGTTGTCATAGAGGGATGAGAGGAGGAGGGGGCAGTATGAGGTGTGCTTTTTTTGGAAAAGCTGGAGAAAGACAGACAGAGAGAAGGTGCACCGATGTGCGAACGCCTGCGACGCGTTACCCTCTTGAGAAATAATTGTGATCAGGGAAGAAATGGCCTAGTTCTAACATCATCGACACGCCGGCAGAGGATAGAGAAGAAGAATCGTGTTTAGATGGACGGGCCATCATCATCATCGTCATCATAATTCCGGCGTTCGCATCGAGTCTTTTAGGTAAGCCTATACGTTCACCACCACCTCTCAAACGTGACTGGAGATTTCCTGCCTATCATGGGTTTTATGTGCTCGCAATATGTTCGCTTTGGTGACTTCGCACATTGCGCACGTTATCCATCTTGACGCACTGTCACAATTGGGGAATGAGATTTCGGCGTGAATCTTTCTGCCACTTTGTTGCTATACCACATATTTTCTTCCTTTCAGCGGGAGCCTTCGATTGGCCTTGCCTGTTGATAAGCTGTCACATCTTGACATGATCAGTCCACTTTATGCACCCAGCATCGCCATCCTGTCATTTTAACCATCCTGCTAACAAGATGATATTCACCTGATTTAATTGGAATCAACTCATCATGCAGGCTGTCAATCAAACTGGCTCAATTGGGCTGGTTGTCCTGTTACCTCTGATTGCGAAGGCATAGCTATTTAAACAATGCTTTTATTACATTTATTGATTCCCACTTAAGTGTTGCCACTTAATTAGACACACATGCTGCTATTTTTCAGTGTAACTAATCACAGCAGGCCCTGAACTCAGAAGATGTCCTCTCTAATGAACAAACCCCCGCTGCAGCTCGGAGACACACAGCACTAACACAGACACACTGAGCCTGTGCCCTAGAAGATGCAGATAGAATTGTGAATTAAATGCACACACTCTGATGATCCAGGCCGGGCTCCATTAATATTCAGTGGTGGTTGAGCAGTGCTCAGTTAATGGCAGACAACAGCACCTCTGTTCTGACAGGTCATGGATGAGAAATGGTATGTTTTCATTTTTAAGGGAATAAATGTCCCCCCTCCCACAGAAACAGTTGCCTGTAGCTATGGAGGAGTGACATTTAAAATCCATCGGAAAAACCAATAAAGCAATTTCGTAGACTTTTGCAGAATTTGGTATTACTCTTGTTCATGTACTATTGGAATAGTTGTGATTGATTTCTTTGGCTGGCATCATGTCAGCCTGGTTGCTTGGCATTTGAACACTGAAATACAACAGAGCATGACTGAAGACTTTCACCCATTTGCCTAAATCAGTTAATGTTTATCCAAATGTTGTCATTACATACAAGAGAGCAGCATAGCCAAGAACGGAGAACCATGCAACCCATATTTAATGTATTTTTGGACCATTTAAAACATGATCCCTTGCCTTATAGCAAAGGATACAGAGCAGTGGCATCATACAACTATATTGCAATTAGCCAAACAAGAGTTATGCTGTATAATAGTAATATGTGTTACATGCAACTTTGAAAACTGCTGAGTCTTATTTCATCTCAGGGAAAAGATACTGCTATTGCTTCTGTTCCCAGATTGCTGCATCCACTAAAGTATACAGCAAAGGGCCAATACAGCTGATACTATATGGTGAGCACAGTGTCAAGTGGAATGGTAACGAGTGGAGACTTACTATCCAGAACAAAAGATGTTTAGTTTTAATGTTGAATGAAGTTAGTTCGGGTGATTTGTGAGTGATGAAGGGTCAAAGGATGTTCAATATGACATCATTTCTTGTCAAAACCAGTTATGCAGGACGGTAGCTATGCTGTCTCAACCTTTACAGTATTGTAATTCTGGTTCTTTTTTCATTTAATGTTTGGTCAAGGCTTCCATTTGAATCGATTATCCTGTAATGGGTCTAAGCAATCAAAACAAATGAAACACTTTAGTTCCTCATTAAGACTTTATTATGGGGTTGTCAGTTTCCCTCTGCATCATTTCCTTTTGTTGATACAACAAGGGTGCAGTGGATTGACACGATTGAAGTGCACGCAGTATCATTTAAAATAAATTCTCAGAACATTTGTAGAACATGAATTCAGCAGTTGGTGAAACGGCCCTTTAGTCTGCTCTTTGATGTCGAGCTAACATAACAACTTAATGTATGTTAGCTGCCTGCCCTGCAGGCTGCTGCAGCTCTATGGGAATTGACTGCTTTGCTCTAAACCACTACAGCCATAGGACGCGTTTGTTAAAAGTTCAGTAATGACCGGTGGTGAAGTTAAGTGTCCTTCGTTTCTTCATTTTGTACTGCAGAAATCTGTAGAAACTAAAGAATCATTGAAAAGTGTTTTTAATGGCCTCAAGTTATGTAATGTAAAAACAGAAAAAAAAAGTGTGAATGGGTGTATGCCTTTGTCCTTTACTTTAGCTTCTCCATTTACCACTTTCGGAGGTTCCTACAAATTATGTTGCTATCAGAGAATCTTGTCTTCTACTGCAGAACAAGCCATGTTCAAGTAACATTACCTCAAACCTAAAGCGTCACAAGTTGTATACAGTGTCATTTTTGCTTTTGTCATATTGAAAAACAATATTAAATAGCAAGTGATCTCCCAGCAATGACACGTTCACATTTAAAAGTGCAAAAATGTACATTCTCATGTTTTCAAACATTTCTATTTAACACAGGTGCACTGAATGTGCCCTATGATTTTTTTATTTTTTTTTTATGATCCAGGCTGTGGATCATAGAGGAGGTCTGAGAGCTTTTTGCAGGTATCAAAGCATTTTAAGCCAGTAGAAGTTTTAATAATGGGAATACTATCTCAGTGTCCACTCTGTGGTTGAAACGCTCTTTCTCACAGAGTGTAATTAATCTGTTTTCTTTGTACAACATATGCATGGCACACATTTATGAGTGCAAGGGAGGACACATGGAAGTGAAGTGTGGGAAAGCAATCTGTGACATCACATGATGTAGGGCAGAGATATTTGACTGTGCAGTCTAGAGGGGAGTCTTTTTTTCTTTTTTTTTTACTGTGGAAATTTCCTGAACAGAGATGTATCAAGAACATTATTCAAAATCTGTTATTTTTGTTGGATTTAGAGGTTCGGCATTTTGATTGGAAGTAAACTTGTAGCATCACTTCAGCATCTGCAACAAGTCCCACGGACTTGATGTCCAGAATGATGTACATTTACAGTATAAAACACATTAACTATGTCTATACAGTTATCGTGAAGCAAGAAAAGCAAGGATGAGTTCACAAATGGCATGAAAATCCAGCCCATATTGCTTTACATTTGAGCAGCTCGGAGGCTTGGCAGCCGCTGCTATCCATACATCTTCTCACCATCTGAGCAGCCTAGTTTCTTACTATGTTACAGCATCTTTTACATGAATCATTCGCTGTGGTCTGGGTTAATGGCGTAGCTGCCGCCGCAATGTAGGCTCGGTGATTTAAATTTCTGTGTGAGGATGTCAAGTCAGAGAAATGAGAGGTTAAAATGACCCAGCTTTCAGCCATGTCTCAACAAAGGAAGGGGTAAGCAGGAGAATAGCTTGACCTGACCCATAATCTGTGAGCAAAGTAAAGACGGAGAAACGCATGTGCAAATGCCATGGTAACCATCTTGTGTAACCTCCTCTGAGCAATAACAAAAAGTCACGGATAAGCGCAGTCCTTGTGAAGTATGGGAGAAATCTCACACCAAAACCCAATAAAACATCAAATAATGTTACGTCTTTTATTAGCAACAGAGGCACGTGTCTATTTCAGCGGGACACATGACCTTTCCTCAATTTCAAAGTTCCACTCTTCAGTTTCATCAGACATGATCCATTAAGCAGATGTAACATTTAATTTTTTTTTAATGTTTTTGGCAGTGATACACAAGCTGGAGCTGCCGTTCAAATATGGCACGTATCCTTTAAAAAGAAGTGGTAGCGTATCATCGATTCACCTTGCTTGATATAGCACATGCATTAGGCAGCTGGTGCTCTTTAGAGAGGTGTAGGCAGTGTTGACATGAATGGGTAATGCAGCCCACGTAATGAAATGGGGAGGCAGCCCATTCACTATTAGTTAAATGTCATAGTTTCAACATTTCCAGATGGGGACTTGATCGTCTGTTAATGTTGCCGTATGAAGTTAGCTAATGCTACTTTCACTGGATTGGGATACTGTGAGGAATTTTAATGCCTGACCATATCTGAGATATGGTGTTAAAGGAAATGTTAATGAGCATGTCACCCGTCTCAGAAATGGTTTCACAGTTACAATGACACGTCAAATGAAATCAAATGCGCGTTGTATTATATTGTATATATTTTTAATAGCACTAATACACTAATAATAATATAATGTATATGGTATGGTAACTTTTATAAATTAAATGCTGGATGGGAAAAAAGAAACATAAAATATGTCCTTGGTGACATAATTATGGGAAAAAAAAGGTGAGATCGACATGTTTGACTGAACACAAAAAGACGCAGAGCATGCAGTCACAAGCTGTACAGGTTGTCTGAATCATTATGAAGATAAATAGAACGCCAACGCGACTGAAAGATGTTAGAAGGTAATCCACAGACGTTAAAAGACGTGTATAATCTAAGGGCTAACAATGGGAAACGCTGATATGAATGCACTGAATAATGCTGGGGCCTGAAAAGGCTTTTCAAATTATACCTGACATTGAAAATGTTGTGTTCAATGAACATTTTTTTAAAAGCTCATGTTTGTGGTGGTGTTTCAAATAAAACTATGTACTGTAATTGACACTTAATTAAGTAGTAGTGTCAGTAGTGTCAAAGTAAATGATCTGTTTAAGCCTGCGAGGCTCTCATAGTCCTATTTTCAAATGAAATCACAAGATAAATGTTAAGCAGCAGACGTTTTATACATAGCAGTTACTGTTTGGGGGGCACCTCAATGTGGTACATTGCATCAGATGGGCTCAGTTATAGTCACTGTGAATTCTGAGCTGCAGCCTTAGTCATTTTTGTAAGTGTGTGAAGGGTTGTTGGTGCATTGTGGTTTCTGAACTGTTGCAAAAAGACCTGATGATCCAAGATCTCTGAGACAGTCATCTAAATAGACTTAGATTTCCCACCCTTGTTAATTTGAAAAAGTTTTGTGTCTGTTAAATTAAAGTGGACTCCATTCCTCCCCACTCACACTCCCTAGCAGCTACAAAATACCAGTCAGTGCAAACGCCGGGGTTATTATGTTCTCAAAAGGCCAAGACCTCTAGTTTGATGGCAGTAAACCTTAATGCTTATAAGCAGTGCAAAAGGTCGGTCTGCAGGTTTCACACACAACTGCAAGAGTCTGTAAACAGGCACAAATGGATGAAAAAGTAGCGGTAAATACAATGCAGTGGCATCAATGCAGGATAAAACTGGTTTATCTGGATAGTAAATATATCATCTCAAAAATAAATGTTTCTTATACACTTTCAAATTGGTTAATTTACTGTATTTCCCATGACCTATTTAACAGATTCCATTTTTTGTCCACATAAGAAATTCTAAATCAAGCATGAAATGTGTTATAATATAAGAGAGGCAGCATGAGACTTGTGCTGTATTACAGTGAGGCACGGAAATGGAATTTCAAAAATGAATAACATCATAAATCGAGACAGAAAAAAGGCAGGTTACTACAATAGAATAACAAAATGATATCATCAAAATTCAGTCCAGAAAATTCTCATTGCACCCGTTATTTTTTTTCTATTTCTTCATGAAAATCAGATCCTCTGACTTTCGGACACTTTAGAAAGTATCTTTACTATCTTTTGCAAAAGAGTTTGCTAATTTCTGCATGTGTTCACCACAGTTGAAATTAGCATGGAGTTATTTTGGCCTGGTGAGTAAAACCATTACATTACTGTAGCTCTGTTGGAATGAATTTAGCCATTTTAAATACTAACATGTTATTTAAATACTGGTGTCACAAGTGTTTTCATCTCATGAATAATGGCTTCTTGTTGCTCTCCTACAATTTGAAATCTTCAGTCTGTCGAGTCGCTGGAACTTGTTGAACATTAAGGTCAGTTGTAGTGAAGACTTTATACCACACAGCTGATTTCTAAGCAGGTTTATATGACCACGACCAAAGGGGTTGTGGACCGTTTGGCTATGATTTACAGTATTGTTAAATAGATTTCCAAATGCACTAGTTTAAAGGCGCTCCCAAGCGGCATGGGGGAATCTGTGTGTAGTGTACGACCCGAAACAAGCAGTGACATGAATGTTCGCAGGAGTGAGAGTGTGAGTTTGCCAGATTATCAAGACAAGCTAATTGCTTTGTTTTAATCTGATAGGTGATAATGATCAGTTGATGGCACGCAGGAAGCCATGGCCCCTCCTGAACCAACCGGATGCTCCATCTCACTGCATTTTGGACTCTTTGTATACATTCAGTTGTCAGGGTTAACGAGGCTGCATGATTTTTACTTTGAGCTTTCAGTGTCATCTTAGATAGAAGATTGGTGCTTATTAATTATTACTGTGTAACATTTATACAACACTGAAATCAGATGAAACACACATAATCAAAATAATGAAGTAATCGTCTTATGATCTATCTGTGTTTTAAATGTTAGTCCATTTTTAAAGTTCATACTTGCACTGAGACCTAGATTACACATCCCATCTTTTATTCAGCTGACCTCAGAGCAGTATCTTTGGAGTACAGGAAACCTCTCAACACTTTTGGGCATACAAATCATTTTGGCAGAATACAGTCTCAGTGATCTACTTAAGATAACTTACACTGCATCAATGCAGCCCATCTGTCTTTTCACCAAACGTGACAGTCCTCTTAAGCCAACGTTTAAAATTCAGCAGCTGTTTTGTTTCGTGGCAGCTTGGATAGCGTCGCAAAGTTTACTGTATGTATTTACTTGAACGGTGATCCTGTGTCAGAGTCATTCCAGCGTGGGACAATAGAACAGGTTTGTGCTCCAGGACATGTTGCTGAACTCTGGTTAGAAAACAGAAAGTTTGCTTCCCCCTCCTTGGATGGATCGGCAGTGCATGACTTGTGGATGAATGTATTAGCCATTAATATGATTGCTTGTGGTCGAACAAAGTACACTTCCTATAATTGGTCGACTGCTGTGGGTTTTTCAATGGCTGTTCCCAATGATAACATTTAGAGAGCAGGACAGCCATTATATATTGGCAGTGGCCGATATATAACGCTGTTATCATGTTCTTGTTGCACTTTTTTTTCCTGCATCTGATAAAATACAATAATTTAATACGAATGCTTTTTGGTATAGCTCAGCTGAAATGAACATTTATTTAACACTAATGTTACTGCCCGTAGTAACATGTTATTTTTAATGGACTTTTTAATATACTCATGAAATAGAAAAGCATGTTGGGTTGTGCTTTGGATTTCAGAACATGACTGGTTACGTTGTGTTTAATGGAGAGAAGGGTACAGTATGTTACACACTATTCAAATGAATTATTCTCTATAAAAGAATAAGAATAAATATAGCATAAACATAAGAATAGATATATAAAAGTGTCTGCTTATGTGCCTGCAAACATTTTTTTTTATTGGCATTGTGAACAGACATTGGTCAATGCAGATTATCTCAAACTCCAGCAATGAAAGGGTTATTGGAGCAGTTAAGTTAGCCTTGTCCATCCAGCTGTAACAGACTCGATGGGGGGGGGGGGGGGGGGGGGGATCTCCAATGAGATCTCACACATGCTTTGTGTTAGGCCCTAAATGTGTGCGTCTCATATCTGGTTTCTTCATTTTTTATTTTTTTTTTACATTTTTAGGCACATTTGAACCTGCGCGATTTTTATGTCATTCTGCTATGATTAGAGGTTATGGTCTGTCCACATCAACACAAATTGAGTTTTTCCCAGTAGTGGGAGTATCTATGTCGTTGGACACAAAATTTCTATTTTACTGTAGGTTTCTTCTTGTGATTAACCCTTTATTTTAAATTCTACAATGGTGTGCATCAAGATTCACAAATAACAATGCCAGCTCCTTCCTTATCCTGTCTGTTCAATGTCTCAACACACATGATGTTAAAAAGACCCTCAATTATGGCTGTAGATGCACTACTATATATGTGATTTGTCCTCTGTACCCATTGATTTATAACACATAATATACAGTATCTGCTGTGTCTCAAACAGGATTACAGATTCCCCAACTGTAAATGATTTGCAAGCATGTTATTTGAAATTATAGAGGTAAATTATATTCTATAATAATGCTCTCCTAAACATATAAAGGAAAGCACCACAAGTAATGATGCACCAATCTGAAGTTTTTGATTTCCTGATACTAAATCTGCAGCCTTGCAAGAACATCAATATTGGGCAGAACTAATTTATTACCTTCAATTATATTATTTTTTTTTTCTCTTTTTGCCCAGTGCCAATATTTACAAATATTGTTTGCAACAGTATCAGCACATGGCAACTAAACTGTTATAATGAAACAGGGCTAAACAGCTTATTCCATGGGTGGCACTGGTGCACCACTTTTTCATTTAGGTGGACCAGCACATAGTTTAACAGCAGTCAATAGTGCATTTCAAATGTTGTTTATTTTCAGTTCCTATAAATATCGGTAATTTATTAACACATGTTGTTATTGTTTTTCTTCATTTAAATCACCAAACACTCAACAAGAAATTACGATAAGCTTTGTTGTTTCAAAAATAAAATTACAAAAAGTGCTTGACACACAAATAAAAACATATTCATACAATAACTCTTACTGGGATTTTATAAAAACATTAATTGATAAGACTTCCTACTAAAACTAAGTAGTTTCCCTTTCTTCCTGTGATATTGACTTCATGTGCAGTTCACAAGTAGGGAGGATTTGATTTGGTTTTTCTTCCCCATTAACAGTGAGGTCTGTCGGAGGAATTGTGCCACTGAATCCAAGTAACAGACCTTAAAGTCAGACAGAGTGTGAGAGTTCATAAGGCTGCTGCTCTCACTACAGTGTACCGTGACACCTTTGGGATTTGGTCTATGATTTATTACATTTATTATAAAATAGATCCGGCAATTAGGGCTTGTTCTAAAATATGCAGTTTTGGCAGAGTCTTATTTAATAATGTTTAAAGATTGTTTCGGTTACTGGGGAGAGAGAGGACAGTCAGTGACAGAGCTCATGTGGACAAGAGAGAGGGAGGTTGCTCAGTGTGGACAGAAGCGTAGACATGATACAAAACTTTGTTAACACAGTGTTATCGGTTTTTCCCCCAGAAAATTTGTTAGAGCCAGTGGGCCTTATCATTTGACGTGTTAGTAGCCCTCGGGTGTCTTTTTTTCTTTTTTGATGGTGTACAGACTAAACCAACACATAAAACATATTGAAAGTTAGGCCCGGGATGATATGCATCTCCTATTTGGATGCTGATTTGATTCAGAATCGATCCTTGATAGAATGAAGAGAGGAGGGTGCGCTATTGTCAGTCTTTTGCTCCAATATACTTTGTGCAAAGCTATTCACTAGTGTCCTTAGTCTACTGAAATACAGTATGAAACATAACTGGCATAAACAGTCCACAGTATTTTCATTTCAAAATCTTACCTCCATTAAATGAATCAATTATTTTTTAAGAGAATTTAACGTTCTCCTGTTTGTCTAAGAATAAATAACTCCAGCACTGGATAGAGTAGACTTTCTGCTGCACCATTAGCTCTGGGGGAAGCCTTCACTGTCCTAAGCACTAAATGGACACAGGCTTTTTGAGGTGAAACAGATTGAGTTAGACTGAGTTAAAGTTGTTAAATGCTGCAGTGTGTGCTGGTCAGCTGGTTCACTCTTTGTCTCTAGGCAACAATATATTTTTGTGAAAACCTGCCAGCAACAGCTTGTCCTTTTCAAAGATGAATTACAAGACAGCTCAGATTTTTTTTTTTTTTAATCTGATGATAACTCCTGCTGCAGCTGCACTGCCCTCCAGATGAGGTCTGCTTTAATTGTGCCGTCAACATCATCTTTATAACATTTAGAAATTGGATTTTCACAAAATTTCAGATGCTTAGGCATAAGGGAGGGGGTGGCCAGCCAGGTCTTTGCCAACAAAGACCCGGCTGGCCACTGGGTTTGTAGTACACTGGCAGAAAGAATCAGTAAAGAATATGAACCGTGCTGCAGACTGTATCTTCTACTAACAGTGTCAAACAGAGAGGCAGTTGTCTCACATGAACTGACCCAACACAAGTCAAATATTGACTTATGCATTATGTTGGATAGGTCTCATGTTTAAAATGGCAGAATGCTCATTATGCTACATTTTTCTTAATTATGATAATCTAGTCATGGGTCACCTCTCCCGCCTGCATCCAGGTGCCGTTTCACTCCCTTTTCTTCTCCCCCCCCCATGGCAGAACGTTACCAGAGGAAACACTGTGGATAGTCATTGTAGGACCTGAGACAGAGGAGACACATTACCCCTGTTGATGATGTCAGTTCTGGGCTGAGCCTTTGGCTGGACCATGGAAAAATGATCAATAGATTACTACAAAATGAAGGGATATGTGCTTTAAAGTTGTGATGTCTCTCATTTGAAAGCAAGGGATGTGGTGTGGTCTCATGCACACACACACACAGAGAGAGAGAGAGAGAGAGACATGCACAATGGATGTGCAAGATGTGGCCTTCAAAAAATCCTGCAATACACTGACAAAATAATCCACATAAAACATCCTCAGTATATTCAAATATAATATTCAAAGGCTGTCTAAACACCCAGTTGGCATTTGTTGAAAAAATTTTCTGCATTTTTTTTTTTTAAATCAGACCTGCTAGATTTCAGGGGCACCAGTGCGACCAGTCAGAATTTTCTGCCACATATGGGCTCGTGAAAGATTGTGGTTAAAGCAAATAAACTGTGGTTAAGGCAAAATTAGAGTTAGTCAACTAAAACACTTCAAACTGTAACCCTTAAAATATCAGTGATCAATTTTGCAACATGTGGTTAGTATGGCAACAAGTGCATTTTAATAGTGCGGTAAACACATACACAGTCTATTTACAGTCATCGTGTTTTCAGACATTGTTGTCAGCTCTGACAAATACATTGGGTTTCCTCTTGATTTTTCACAATAAAAGCCACTCCGTGTTTCACCAATTAACCACTTTTGAAGCAGTAAGAGTGTTCTGCTGGGATTAGCACTAACTTGATGCAGCAATGATATGGTGTGGAGAGAGCCGTACAGCCGTACATAGTCAGATAAAATCATGCGTACATAGGCAGGCAATCTGAATCCAGCATGGGAGCAGCAAACGCCAACCTTACGAATAAAAATCACTGCACTGAGAGATCATTATTTGTGAATTGCCAATGCAAAAAATGTTGACTATGAGTGTCAAAATACGGTTTGAGTTCATGAAAATTTACTGGATTATAATTTTTAGGTCAGGAAAAAATGTGCTTGAGAATATTTGAGCATTTGGCCTTTTTTTTTAACTTAAGATACAGTCTGGGTTAACTAAGAAGCTAAAGCTCTTAGCTAACATTAGGGAATGAATGCAGCTGAGACTAATAAAAAGGTGTTGTTTCTCTCATCCTATCACTGTATCACTAAATCCCAGTCCTCTAAACAATTTCGTTTTAAATTGTGCTTTCAATAACTCAACTTCCCTGTTAAAAAATAATAAATCAGAACTGTTGCATTTCTCTCAGTTGATCTTTATGGTATTCAGACTGTAATGTAACACTACTGGTTAAACTGAACAAAACGAAAAAAGTTAATTTGTTTTTCTTGGGCTCCCCTGTTGACATTGCGGGAGTGCATTTACACATATAGAGCTCCTCTGGTTTATTTTCAGAGAGCGAGAGTGGTACGTTGCCAAAGAGGGGAAAGAAAACCACTATATCCCAGCCTTTCTGAAATCACTTGAATTATTAATTTGTTTGGATACTGATGGACTACAGTGCATTGGTGCAGCAATTAGGGAGCCAGTTGGATTCCAACATCTTAAAGAAGGATTTCATTTAGTCAGAAAGGGAGATGGTGATGTGTTGTTGTAACCACATGAAAAATAATTTCTAGCATCTTTGCAATTCTCGCAATTCTTTAGTGGAGCCCAGCCATTCTACTTTTTTAACTCTCTCATGAATGATATATTTTATAATGGACAATAAGACATTTTACTTAACAGAAAATGTCAGTGATACAGACGTCAAGGTATTTCATTGTCTTCTCTTAAAACAATACTGGGTAAATCTGGCAAAATCAATATCACTATTTTTCAATATCACTATTTCTGACCAAAGGCATCAATAAGTTACTTGAGAAAGTTATGTTACAGACTGTAAGGTGGTTCCATACAAAACGGGCACAATAGAATTTTTAGAAGTTTAGATATAAAAATATCCTTGAACTCTGAAAGAAAAGTCTACATATGAAATACGCTTATTGGAATTAATAATGTCTGTGGAATATGTAGCATGCAAAATTCTTCCATTTTAATGTAATGATATTTTTTTTTATTCACCCTTTTGCATATTGTCCTAACGGTGTTTTTGGAAGAAGGCTCATCTTTTTATCAATAAACCCATTGCTGCCTCATCTGCTCTGCACAACATAATAAGCGTCATCTGTGATTTCACCTTCTTATTATTCTATATAATCTGATATGAAGCTCTTTATGGCACAAACCCTCCCTGCATTATGAGAGGATTTATTGATAATGGTTTGAATAGAGCTGTAATTATGGGCGCCATGGTGATGGCTGCTATAATCATTACTGTTGCATAGGCGATGGTTCTCAACCAGCAGAAGGATTGTTTGTGTGGATTTGTTCATTATAAATTTTAAACTTACATAATTAGTAGTAAAGTTCTTCCAATGATGTAATTTTTGACAATATGTTTATTTTGTGCGTGTATTTTACATTGTGCATGCTCATAGCCGTTTGTGCATAGAGATGCCATGTTTGGTAAACACTATCTAGAATAATAAATATCATATTAGGAATGCAAATATCAAGGACTTTATTTTATTAAATGTGTGGACAATCAATAGTTGATTAACCATTAAAATATTTTGCAAAAACAAGTGCACAATGTTTTAAATGTTGTCCATTGTTGCACTAATATCTAACAGTAAATTAAATATACATATTTCAAATTACAATAACTTGACATACATGCGTTAAAGTGAATATTATAAGTAGATCTAGCATTTCAAACCAAATTTTCTTGTACCAATAAAAATGGTCTGTTGCTTTATTTGAACGTAAAATTGGTTAAATCTCTCCATAACAGTAAATTGAATCTACACCTAAAACAGTGGGCTGTCTTTTAGAAAGTTGCTAACCGTTGTTGTTGTGATGTTGTCGGAAAGTACTGTTTAATTCCACCTTCAGCTCAGGAGCTACATTGAGCAGCTCATACTGTAGCTGGGTCCGTTTGCTTGTTTAACATTAGCTTGAACTTCTGGATAGTTTGCTACACTAAAATAAAATTCTTCCCAGCTCATGTTAAATTTCACACTCCCACCACCGGTGTAGCATCCAAACTACAGCTGCTCTTCCCCCACTGAGTGCACACTTCTGCAGTAATAAGTGTTACAGTGTAAATGTGCTGTATGGTGTCAAACCTTCTTTGTATTCGCATGATCTTATGTAAGAGTGAAGCAGGTGTAGCTGACATGTGTCTTTCAGCCATTCTCTCCTTAAAGTCCTTTTCACCGGGGATTCGGGTACAACAGGTAGCCTTACAGCAAATGTAGGTGGATACTAATGACTTATTTGTGCAAAACATGAAATTAAAAAAATTACAAAGCAGTTTACATTTTGGCTGTAATTTTCCCAGAACAAAACAGACTCGACTTGTTTTGATTCCATGTTAGGAAAAAATTCAAGGGCACGCTTGTTACTCTGACAACACAGATTGCTGCTATAGTTTGAATTAAGCAGACACACAGTTTGAATTAAAGTGATTTCACCCAGCAGGGATATGTTTGATTAGACTGGGCGCAGTTTACATAGAGAACAGATTGGCTCGAGGAATTACCCATGAAATGTCAGGCAATTTTATTGTACTGGGTTTTTTGTTTTTTTTCGTTTCTTTGACTTTATCAGAACACGTTGATAGAAGCCTCATTATTCACAGCTGAAAGCTGAACGCATTCAGTCCAAATATGTGGGCTTTTGTTCACATTTTGTCATCCTTGTGAGCAAACACTCACACAAATGCCCCCTTTTCCCTTTTGAGACAAGAACACGTTTAAGAACAGAAAATGAAGGGCTGAAATCAGGTTATTCCCACAACATTCCTCTAGACACAATTTAACATGACAATTTTGACTATTAGATAAATGACTACAGGTATACAGGGATATTAATGCCCACATAAATATACCCACTCCCTTGTAAGTCTGTGATTTGCCCCTGAAATGAATGTTGATGATTAATTGACTGAAATTATTTTCATTATGTATCAGATATTTGCACTTTCGTGATATTTATTCTGTTAGTTGATCTGTTTTATTAAACTTAGCAAACTAGTTCACCTGACATCCTGTTAAAAGATACATTTTTATTAAATCTGCATGTCCTGCAGTAAATTAGAAGATTTTAGAAATGTAAAAATTCCATGTTATCATACTGTTCTAGAGCAGAGAAGACAGGATTGTTGCCTTTTTCTTTCTTTTTAGACTGTGGCTCATAAAACCACATTTAACAGTCAAGCTGCTTCTTTTTTGACATGGCTGCAATCGAACTGGTTTGAAATGGCGTGAGTGCAAATAAACGGCAGAAAGGCTTTTAACTGTAAATATTTACAGCACAGTCAGAAAGTATTAGGACAGAGGCATGGTTTGATTCTACTCCAGCACTTTCAATGTGAAATGAAATGATGGCTGGGAGGTTAAAGTGCTTTAGGCCGAATATCAGTCAGAGCACCTGCTGAATTTCACACTGAAAGGCCAAGAAATAAAGGTGGCTCTGAAAGTGCCTTTTTTAATTTTTATTATATTTTAATTACGTTTTTTTTTCCTGAGGTCATTAATGCATTAGTCTGGAATATTATGTCTTTTTAATGGCATCATGTTTTAACGCTTGCATTTGCAGGAACTCAGAAAATCAGCTATATTAAAATGAGTATTTCATTTCATGCATTTCAACATGCTATGATCTACGTAAGTAATTCGTACATTTTTACCTGCAGGTTTCATCTTTCGCTGCCAAGTTATCTTCACAAACTATCAGTATGGTGGAGCTTTAAGAGAGGGGATTACAGGAAGAGCTGGAGCTTGACATTCAGCAGAACACTTAACCTTCCACGTCACCCCTGATACTTGCGCCTGTCTCAGTTTTAGCCATGGCCATGGTTATTCCTCTCTATTTCCTAACATTGATTTTGATCCTCTTTGCCTTTGATAAGACATCTTCTTCTCCCTCCTCTTTTTGACCTCCCACTCTTTTTATTCAACTTCGCAGCTGCACAATTACACCTCCTCTCTGTGATCAAACCCCTTCTTCAGTTTCACTCTGAGCAGGTGGAGCTTACAACCACCAGAAACACACACACAGAAATTACTTTACGACCATCTTATGGCTACAGGCACATAAATCCATAGCATAACAACATTATTGATATAAAAGTCAACTATCCTGATGCATGGGTGGATCCAGGTGCCCCTCTAGCCCCAATCAGAAATCTGATTGGCCCCTGATATGCCTTATTATATATATATTTTTGGAGCATCTGAAATACATATATGATTCCTATGTTTATAACTTTATGCAGCTTTGATGTTACTGAGACTCATATTTTTCATATACCAGTCAAAAGTTTGGACACACCCTCCCATTCACTAGAATGGGAAACTTTGAACAAATGAATATGTATCACATGTTTGGAAGTGAACTGTAGTATGTATTATGTTTTCTATGAACCCCAGTTTAAAATTTAATAAATATTAAAATTAAGAATTTTTATTATCTAAGCTTTTTTGACAGACACAATCTGCAAGATATATTCCATTATGTGTCTGTTCTCAAAGCTACGCTGTAGAGCCAATAGCAAACCAGTAATGACTGGTGAAATGTAAACACATCTTACTGAATAAGGAAATGTGCCTGAATGTTGGACGCATACTTGTCTCCTCTATGCAAAATGTGGCCCCTTTATGGCTGCCACTGCTCTGGCACCACTTTAGGAGAGCACATTTAATTTATTGTGATTATTCTAGAGAACAAGGCTTCTTCAGAGAAATACAAATATGTCAAACCTTAAAATTAGAATACGTAGCATCTCACATTTAATTAAAGGCTTATTGGGGTATTTTGTGCAAAACCAAATGGCTTTTTTTATGATTAATTTTGTATCATAAAAATTACAGCGTAATATCAGCTATAATTAATCTGGGAACCCTGGACTTGTTTGATGACAGTAAAATAGAATGTCAATGTGCAAATGGATGCAGCAGTGAATAAACTCTTGGAATAAACCAATTATTTCATTCCGAGTCTTATAAAACATGTTTATTTTTTTCACAAAGACTCGAGTATCTAGTAGCATATACTGTACATTTACAGTCTCCATGGCTATTATTCTGCCAGCTTATTACATGTCCTATCCAAACGTCATCCAAATAAAGAGAGAGGGATTTGCCAGGTCAGAATGTGGGCTAGCTGGTAATGAATTAGTCAGACTTCCACATTACCAATGAAATGTTCACAACACATGTGCGTCAGAAACATGAGTTCTGGGACAAATGGGATACTATGCCGGGCATAGATGCTACAGCATGATGTAAACTTGTGTGATATTGTAAGGTTTTGGCTTTATGTCATCACTTTTCCGTGATCACATTTAAAGTAGACCGCAGAAGCGTGTGGCCCATGGCTACATTTAGACTTTCCCTGTCAGATCCTGAGGCTTTTGTTTTTTTGACACTCTCTCTCGGTCTGGAGTCGAGAATAAAGCTGACTGCAGTTTTGCTATGGGGGCTTAGCCTTGAATGTTCCTGCCTGAGGAACGTGAACTAGTTATTTCTGTGTTATCCTGTAAATCTTCTTTGAAATTTCACCCCTCTAGACATGCTTTTATGTATTGTCTTCATCTTTGCAACCATCTCTATTGTTCCCTCTATTTTATTTTTTTCCAGAATGTAGATTTGAAAAGGATTATCGTCCGCATCATTATTAATATTTGAATATGGAGTGAGGCAATTACTTTGCCATGGCTAAGCCGTGTTCTCTATTTAACTTATTGGGCCATTTTATTCTAGAATTAGCTTTAAGCCTGAGGCAAAGCAGCTGTCAGACTGCTCCCTCAAACTGTGTGTAGAGCCCACAGACACCAATATACACACTAACACAGCTAGCATTTCACCTAGATCATCGCTAATTAGTGTGCCACCAGATTGCACACACTACTTGGCTTCATTATGACACATTCTCCCACTCGCAGCTACCAAACACAGTTAAGCAAACAGATAAATAAAAAGTAAAGGCCCCCCTAAAGGCAGCAGTGTTCATCTATACCGAATTCTTAGTGTCTGGCCAGTAGCTGTCAAGATATGTTACTCTGTTTATGCTGATGAGGAGAGTTTGAAGATAAGAGGGATTTCCCATGTGATCTACAGGTGTTAAAGAGAAAGAAGTGCCAACCAACAACAACATATTGATTTTCTGGTCCAGCAGTGAAACCTACCTACTTCTACTGCTGCCTGCTTTATGATCCTACCTGCTGCTTTAATAACCTGCACTGATGCCTCATTAAGACCCTTGTAATTAATTTCCGCTTGATCATTTGTGAACTTTTTCTAATCCTGACTTGTGTGTTCGTATTGGCAACTGTTGGGGTGAATGTGTCGTAGTGTAAAAAATATAATTGTATTGAATTTGCTTTGACCTGTGTTTTGAATTGAGTACGAGGCATATCTGCTCCTCAGCCCGTCATTCTTTTGTGATGTTTGAAATCAGTTGATGTTTGGTAAGTGTAAAACACATTTTTTTTTTTTTTGGCTACAGTCTGTTGAGGATTGGAAAGCAGGGGCACATGAAGCAGCCATGGCTGTCGGATCGAGCTGCTCTGCGAGTCTGGAGAGTTTTTAGTTTTGTTTTTATAGTTTAATTGTGGGATGGAGCTCACAGCCTTCATCAGCCCTAACAGCAAAATGAATGGCTCTCCTTAATTATGGGGTCATCACGAAATTCATCCAAGCACTTGGAACCTTAAATGTTTATTTTCTTAAAACAATTAACTTTTAACTCCCTATTTAGCATTTATGAGCAGTGAAAACTAATTAATTCTGATTCGGGGGCTGTGATAAAATGATGCACTGATGTGTTTTGATGCATCAAGACTTTTTGATCTCTTCTTTTTTTTCTCACTGTACTTAATAAATTTAAAACTTGATCCTTAATTAGTTTGGAAAACAACTTGACAAATGTGGCTCTTTTCCAAACCCATTTCCCTTCAACTTGAAGCCAAAATGCTGCCAGTGAATCTTTAATGAATTAATTTTATTGTTTCTTACAGTCTCCTTCCTGCAGGAGGATAACAAAATAAGGGGATATTGCAATGTTGATGTTGATATTAACGTGGAGAGCAGCCTCTGATGCATCATTAGCCCTGGGGAAAAGCCATTGTTGTCCAAGATGCTGAGCAGGTGCAGGGTTTTTGATTTCCTTCACTTCACTGTTGGTTTAAGGTGTTTAATGCTGCATTGTGTGCTGATCAGCCAGACTCATTTCATCCATGCTTCGCTCTGTTGGTTTTTTTTCTCTGGGAGATGGCGTAGCAAGTATTCCCATCGTACTTCATGTGACCTTTGGCTCACAAACGCAATTCTCTTGACATTAACACTGCCATTTGTGAAAATGCATTACAAGATGCCAGTATTGGGCATTGGTCTGATACTTTTCTGATATACTCTTACTTATAATCATAAAGTACTCTGATACAATGCACCCAATACCACGTAATGGCAATATGGCATTAACCTCTCAGGTAGGCTGACAAGGAACAATCAGCAGTTTGGAGATATTTTAAGATATGACTCCAGCAATAGTGTAAAGGCATTAATCTGTCACATTCTGTAATCAATTTATGTTAGGCGTGGTTCAAAAATAGGACCCAGATGCAGACAATCAAGAGCGCAGAGAGTGCAGTTCAGATATTTAATTAAATTAATTTAAAAAAGCAACAAAGAAAGGCAAAACTGTGAACAAACTGAAGGCAACAGAATCCAAGGTCCAAAATCCAAAAACAAGAGGCAAAAACTAAGGCAAAACAGGAATCAGTAGGACAAAGCAGGACAAGGCAGGACAGACAAGGCAGAGCAAGACAGGGTAACACAGGGTATAACAGACAAACTGACAAAGAAGGGAAGAAACACACAGACTAAATACACAGGTAACGAGAGGAGATGGGGAACAGGTGGCACAGGGAGGAGGAGACAACCAGAGACAGGTGGGAATGATCAGAACATTACAGAGGAGGGAAAATGAAGAGAAGGGGAAGCCTTAAAGGGGAAAACATGAGGAGGATGAACTAACATAGGACAGAGCAAAACAAACACAGGGACTAAAAACATAGAAGACCAAAGCAGAGGCAGGAGAACAAATGGTGTAAAGATCAAAACACAGGAAATGCAAAGCAAACACACGTGGCATGGAAAACTGTTTCAAAATAAAACAGGAAATGGTAACCTAAAATACCGAACCATGACAATTTACTCATGTACGCGTGAATGTACTGTATTAATACTCAGTATCCACAAGTAACCATACGCAACCACTTACTGGAAAAGGAAATTTGTGAATCAATGCCGAATTGTCACATCGTCCATCTAAGTATTGATTTTTTTCATTCACCCCAAGCTTGGAGCAAGTTTTTTTTCCAACAAATAACAAGAAAACATGTGTTTCTGTGATGGGTATATATATATATACACCCCCAAACTGCATTGTGACTGGCAAAAAATCCTTACCAACCTGCCTGATTAATATGTTAGACATTCTTATTAACTACACAGATTTAATTACACTGTTAGCAGTCAGCAGTGATTTATCATCTCCATAGCTTGAAAGAATATGTTACAATATAAATATCTTGTCAGAAGGTTCAACATTGATCCTATTACAATAATACTAATATGGTTTAAAGCTCAGTTGACGTGACTGCAGGGGCTTCACTCTTCATGTTTTTGACATGTCAGAGATAGACAAAAATATTTAGAGGCTCAACGGTGTTCTCTAATTAAAAGACACTTTTTCAATAAATTGTTAGTCATTTTATTTTTGCCAAATTAATTCCGGGATTGTGACCTAAAAATGAAGTGACAGCTGCACAGGATGGCTTTTATCTGAGTCGACTGGTTGGGTCTCAAAGCAAATGAATCACAGATTGTCCCAAACACAAGAATAGGCTGACACTGGCCTCAAAATGACATAACTTACCCAATAGTGTATGAATAGTGTATTTCCCCTCTGCCCTGTTGGGTCATATAATGGTTACAGATTACAAACTAATACATTCTGTTATCATGCTACACTTTCTGGGAGTGGGCATTTCTTCCCTCATCTCCTATTCCTGTCATTCAGTCCATTCAGTCATTTGTACATGGGTGCATTGGGCCGGATCTGGATAGCTTCAATGTCTAGTGTGAAAAGACGATGAGGCAAATTGCCTGAGTCTACATGCAGCGTGACGAGTCTAATCTTAGCTCTAGTTCTTCTGTTACCCTCTCACGTCATCAGCAAGACGACTTATTCATCTCTTCTTGTCCATTAAAGATTTAAGGAATATTAAAACCTCTAAACGTCTATTTTAATCAAAACTGAATACACGTTTTTCACTTTACCTGCTAAAAGTCGTATTCCCTTCATCATCAGGGGGAAACTTCATGATGCTCAAGGCCAGCACCTCACATTTACATGTCTGGTACATGTTTGAAATCTACTAAAGCTACAGATTTTTATGGAAATGTATTTAACTCTATAACACATTTGCAATCAAGCATTCATTTTGGACAAACCTACTGTATCTTATTCCTAGTCCCCTGATAGCTGCCGTGAAATATGAGGATGACTAAACATTTCTTTCTCTGAACCAGCATCTGCAAGAAATAGCAGTAGGATAAAAGTGTATTCCCTCATTATGGAGACTTTTGGGAAATAAATTTTGTGGGAAGAAAAGATTTCACATCTTAAACTAATAGTTCAACATTCTAAACCTGTTGCTTAGAGTTAAATGAGAAGATTGACACCAAATACATGCTTGTACAATAAATATGAAGCTACCCCCAACAGGTAGCTAACTTAGCGTAGCATAAAGACTGGAAATCCCCCTACATACCCATTCAACACCCCAGGTTGGTATTCAAACCCAGAACCCAGCTTTGAGCCCCCCCCCCCCCCCCCCCCACACACACACACACACACAGTTACAACATATTTCTCCATTGTCACCAAATTTATGAATGAAGCCAACATTTTAGTGATAGTGTAAAGTAAAAAAAAAAAACAGTAATGGATACAGACCTCTAGTTAGTCTCCTGCTGAGAAAATCCCCAGGTTCTCTTAAACAGAGAATCACTCAATTTGTGAGTTGCTGAGTTCGGATGTTCACATGTCCATGCAGTGAAAAAATAACTGAAGGTCATATTTTGCAAATTATCATGAGGCTGTCATGGATGAGGTTGATCTGCTATTGAAGTTGTTGGATACGAACTCCAAATGCCACTATTGATCTCTCTTTGCTGAAGGAAGTTATCTTTGCATTAGATATCAATAATGGCTTGCTGTCTCTAGAGAATATTGCTTACTGGAGAATGCATCATACAGCCATCAGAGCGGTGTTGTATTTTTTTTTTTTTTTTAAATGAAAGGATCCTGTTTTCTAAGCACAGTGACAGGAGATAGCAGATGCCCAACTGTAATCAAAAACACAGCACACTGTTTCGAGCTCGCTTAACTGCTTGTCCTCCACAGTTGTTGACTAGCAACGAGCAATTTGACAGCTGAAGTAGCGCATGTAGTTTCAACACCTTAAGTGGAAACAAAGCAATATATCCCAACACAAGCATTTTCACCAGCATCATCATCCTGCAGAAGTTTTCACAAACCACTTTGAATATACTCATAAAAGTGTCCCACTAGCTGAGGGACATTACCTTCTCAAACAGCTGCAGCACGCAGGAATACCTTTAGACAAAACACAGTATGAAATCAGCCCAGTGATTTGTGGGTTAGTTTGCCCCAATTTGTGCATGAAGATGCACGCTCAGTGCCGCTTCAGCTCATGGATGGTTGACGTGAACAGATGTTAGCGATGTTATGGTACTGTCATCTGCAAGTCACATGTGAGAGGTTGAGAACAGACCAATTCGCTCTTACCTTGGAGTCTCGACTGACATGCAGCATCTGATGTCTCGATGGATTTTATGCTTGTGTGTGTACATTGTTGCTAGTGCATGCAGGGAGGCAAGGATTACAGAGAACAACTGTAGATAGGCTACAAACATTTAGCCCACACATGCCAGCCAGTACTTACATACTGTGCCACTATGTGCCTGGAACTACTGTGGGCATTGAAGATACTCTGACCTTTGCCTTGTGTTGTTTGTTCACATTTACTGTGAGAATACAAGCACAGGTGGTTGTTTTAAAATCAGAATGGGTATGTAAGGGACTCTTTATTTATGAGAGGGGAGGGGTGGTGTAAAACAAGTTTTGGTGCACATCAAATTTTTGTTTTAATCACTTGGGGGGACGTAGGTTGCCTCACGGGAGGTATATACAACTTATTTGATAGTTCTCAAAAGCCACACCCAAATCTGCCCAAAGTTATGAATCAATTTCTTTTTCTATTTAGTTTGTTACAATGCCTATTATTTCATTTGACAAATTTCAATTGTTACAAGACAAGAGGTTACCTTGTTAGGAATTGTAATAAACTAGAATTTGCCTTATCAAGAAGACAAATGTGAGATGATGATGATATCAACTTAATATATATATATATATATATATATATATATATATGTATTTATAGATCTCTCTATATATAAATATATATAGAGATATATAAATATATAGATAGATATAGAGATATATCTATATATAAATATATAGATAGATATAGAGATATATCTATATATATATATCTATATATCTATATATATATATCTATATATATATAGATATATAGATATATAGATATATATATATAGATAGATTTATATATATATATAGATATATAGATATATATATATATAGATATATAGATGTATATAGATATATATATAGATAGATATATAGATATGTGAGTGTCAGTAGAAATATGCAGGACATTAAAATGTACAGGACAGAAAAATATAAGGGACAGACAAACATACAAGACAGAAAATATACAGGATCGAGAAGAATCTAAACCATCTAAATCTGAGCAAGAACAAGAATAAACAAATCTCCCTACATTTTGACCTATTGCTTTAAATGTCTGGCTAAATTTAAAAAGCAGAAAGGAGATGAACAGTTTTTAAACATGTGCACACCTCAGTCATGGTTTCTTTGCCTCTTTTTTCCAAGAAAGTCTCGTGGCATCATTAAATCACATTCACAACCTTGTGCTGAGAGTCATGTACCGTGTATAATTCACATCAATCTTTTTTGTTGCATTTCAAGCTTGACTATGTATGCATACTAATTTCTGATGAGAATTCAGGGTGTCCTTACACATCGTACCTCCTTGAATCAGCAGAGTTGTCACAAGGAGTCTCTCTGAGGGCTTTAATGAACTGATATTTTTTTTTCCAGACAACTTGTTCCTGTTTTGTCCTGATGAAGACACTCACATCACTAACTTTGAACATCCTGTAATATTGCACGCCATCTTTCTGCTGTATATTTTTGCCATCCCTTGTGTCTGCTGGCTGCAGTGGAGTGTGGCTATTTGCCGGGTTGAGGGTGGAAGGATGAGGCAGCATTCAACCAACTGTTAGCGCCACATAAAGTCTCATCACACCTAAACGACTCCATCTCCCAAAGCCAGAATGAGATAAGCACTGAGCATTCATCTGTAATGATGTGGAAGCTAGAACCAACTGAAGTGAGTTTAAAGGGAAAGGCTACCTCTCACGCAGTGTGGATGACTGATAGGGGGTGCAGGGCTAATAGGGATTTGCTCATTTACGCCTCAAAATGATGCAGGAACATGCTTTTGTTTATTTGTGCTTTTTGTTGAATCATTGCAAGACAAGTGTTTTTATGCTTCAAAATGTTTTAATTATTTGGAAGATGAAAATTGTCAGCAGGGGCCACATTACTCCATGGTCAATTAGTCTCATTTTAGATTATAGACTGAGTTTTTGCATCCAGGCTAAATATTTTTGAGACACTTAACCCTGCATTCATGCTCATTGTAAGCTTCTGTTCCAAAGTTTAAGCTCATCCTATAGGTTTACAAGCAAGGCAGATTCCAATGTAACCCAGGGCTCCCTCCAAACTTTGCACCCCAGTGTTTTCCATGGTGACATCATCACAAATTTGCAACTCTAAATACGGTTGTGTGTTTGAACCCCAAATGTGTTAGTGAGGCATCACACAAGCCCCTTTTGCAGATGTGACGCATCGTTATTTGCATTCTGGATTTGGTATGTACACAGTACCTTTAGGAAAACAACAGCTTAGCCCAACTGACCAACAGCAAGACACCTGTCCTGAGAAGTGTCGATAAAATGCAGCTGCCATTACAAGAGCCCAAAATAAGCCCTAATGAAACAGAGCAAATAAAAGCTGCATGCACATAACTCTCAATGGTAGCTGCTGCTATGATAGCAAAGAGTTATATAGAATAGAATATATAGAATATAGTTATATAGAACTAAAGTTACAGTGGGAAAGGAGATAAATGAGCACAGTGGCAAAAAATGAGCTATATGAAAAAGCACCAGTAAACATAATGAATGCCCTTATAATACATTGAGATGAATGCACCATAGCAGCATAATTTCTGATGCTTTCATATACATGTAGTGAAGAGTTACGCCTCCTATTTTAGACACCATTTCTGCTGCAAAGTCAGAACTCAGAAGTCAGAAGTATTGTTATCCTCAAAAGGACAAGAACATGTTTAATTGCATTAATTACATTTTTAAGGAAGCATGACAAACCTTTAATTGAAACTCAAAGAGGACTTGACCTCTGTCTGCAATTCCACCAGCAGCACTGTGAGGTTGTACTCAGGCACAGGGGTTATTTGAGCTAAATCCCAACATCAGCTCGATCACATCGACAGTGCTAACATGCTGATGTTTAGCGTGTATAATGTTTACTACGTTCACCATCTCAGATTAGCCTTTTAGCATGCTAAACCTTGCTAATCACACGATATACAGTACATTTGCCACAATTTAAGGTCACACACAAGCCCATACGATTACAGTATTTCTGGAAATATTACATAATACAAGATGCAATATGACCACATAATAAATAAATAACCTGCAGGAAATTCATGGAGGCACGATCCAGTAGCACATCACACTTATGATGTCCTCAAAATTTTATTGTTGTTTTGTTGTCTGCTGTGAAAATTTAAAAAAAGTAAATTATCAGTCATCATAATATTGAATCACTTCAGGTAAATTAAAACTTTAAATAAATGCTTTTTGTTTGTATCATCGTAGCTATTGGTTCTGTGCATGCAGTATGTGTCATTCTCTTCTTTGCAGATAGTTTTTTTCCAACATTAGCAGTGCAGCATCCCAAAATAATTACATTTCACTCAAACAACTTTATCATTAGTGGATAAACATCAATTCAAAAAACAAACCAAAAAAAAACACATCAATATTTTCAGGTAAAACAGTTATCTAAATTACTGATATAACCCTTGGTGTCTGCTGCAGTCTGCTGCGGCAGAATAGTAAATGTTTACCTTGGGTTAATATGTACCACAAAGGAGTCCTCTGCAGTCAAGTGTCATTACCCCAAACACTTATCCTAGCTGAAATCAGCTTACCCATGTTGTCCCCTTGTGCCTTTTTAAACAAACTGACTAACTCAAAACCTGTCTGTGTCTTCCAGATGTTATTGGCCTCCTGACTGCAGCTCTGGACCCATCGGGATTTCCAAAGAGGAAGGCGGATGAGACCACGGAGTCTGACTGAGAATGCTACCTGTCTCTCTGCCTCCCCATGTCACCCACAAAAACTTAACCTGTCTCTGTCCACAAATCCTCTTTTTGCCTTTATTATCTCCCATAACCCACTGAGTTTTCTACACCCAGCTGAAGTCCCACTGATATGACTAAAAGAGCTTTTATTTTGGACATGTTGTTTTTTCCTCTCAGTGCTGCTAGCCACCGAGGCTATGGTGGGAAGCGTCATTATTTTTCTCTGCAGGTTACTAATCACTGTCTGCTCTTGCTCTTGGGACTCGTGCCACATCTCACCCTTTCATCATGTCAGCGGGTTGACATAAAACACCCCATAGTATCCACAGGCTATGGAAAGATACGTGGCATTAGGAGGGAGCTGAACAATGAGATCTTGGGCCCTGTGGAACAGTACTTAGGCGTGCCATATGCTACCGCACCTATCGGCGAGCGTCGCTTCCAGCCTCCTGAAGCTCCAGGCTCTTGGCAAGAGATTCGCAATGCCACCCAGTTTGCCCCAGTGTGTCCCCAGAATGTGCACGGGGTTTTACCAGAGATCATGCTACCGGTGTGGTTCACGGACAACCTGGATGCTGCAGCGACATATGTTCAGAACCAGAGTGAGGACTGCCTTTACCTGAACATCTATGTGCCCACTGAAGATGGTGAGTGAGACAAACTCTTGTATGGGATACATATGAGATTCCCGGTAAATATTCTTTGCTTTTAAGGTGTGAAATTCCTGGTCTGCGTCTTTGCATCAAAATGAGAGAAAACCTTTTTCTTCTTTCTTCACAACTGTTGAGTGTAAGAACAGCAAGTACTTTTCTAATAATGTTTAATTTTCATATTTGCATCCCTACTCCAGTACTCTGTGGAACAATCAGTCTGATTAGTTAATAAGGATTATTTTCCATGGGAGAATGTGAGCTAAGAGACATGCAGGTGATTATAGAAGAATATATTCCCTGAACAATTAAATACACTTATTGCTCACATTTAATTGATTCCAACATTTTATCACATATTCAAAATTCATACAGAATAGGTTGTACTAACTGCCTGCTTTTTGTACCAATTAGCTATGTTTATTGTAATTGTGTTAACCTGCTAACATTAACCTTTTGCATGTACTGACAAGTTTCTGCATTGAGAAATTTTTCCAGGAACTGTAGAGGCTCTGTTTACTTTAATTCGCTGGTCTTGTTTGTACTGTAACAATAGCTTTTTTTTAGCTTGTCCATTTCTACTCTAAGAAGCTTAAAGTATCAGAGACGACTCTGAAGTTGTTAACTTGTATCTCATAACCAGTTACATGGTTTTACTGGAGTCAGACTTTTACTCTCAAGGTTTGTGTTGCTGCGATGCTGCAAGTTGGTTCCTGTTGTTAGACAGGGGAAATCAAGCCTAATGATAAAATGTTAGAAAGTCTTTGATTAATGGACCGACCTGATTCAACAAAGCACTGCTGCTCCCCGTACTGGATATGAAGTCATTGTTGTATTTTAACACAAAAGCTGAAACCATTCATTTTTCCTGGACCAAGAAAAACAGCAGATTAATGGTTAATGGAAAATATAAAGCATTACCTAAGTATGAATCCAAAGCACTAGAGATGCTGTGAAGAAGACATTAGAGATAGATAGATATTATATGCCAGACATTGGTAGAATGAGAGCTGTGGTTATGTATGCTGTACAGTGCATATGTCACGTACGCACCGAGAGAGAGAGTCTCCTGTGTTATTCCCAGGGGAGAAGGTGTGCAAATGAGTGAGACTGATTTTACATGTAGCCCTGTTTGCTTGTCAGGATCTGTCACTTATTGTCAGGGGTCACTGCTTACACAAGGCTGATTCTGTCCCCAAGGATGTTTTGCCTTGTGTGTGAGAGAGAAATAGAGGACCGAAAGAGACTGAAGTGCCTCTGAAATCAAACACACTAGATTTTGTACGTAGCTGCTGTCATCATCCCACTAATATTTTACATGGTGTCAGACTTCAGATTATGTCACAAGTACCAGCAGTATTTTGCTACGACGTGTTTTCATGACTAGATATTAAACAATAAAGTTAAAGTTTCTTAGTTTAAATGCTAAAGATTGTGAACATGGCTCTCTAAATATCAACACGTCAGCATTGTCAGTGAGAGCAGACTCGTAAGCTGATGTTAGCATGTAGCGCAAAGATGTGCCTCAAAGAGCTGCAAGTGTGGCTGTAGACTCTGAGGCCTGGTTTGGGAAATCTAAAACGCATGGTACAAGAGCATTGTCCAACTCCATTTTTCTAGTAAAATGATGCACAATCTCATCACAGTAAGGAATTATACACTCTTCATCAGCTTTATCCCAAACCTCATTTAGGAAAAGAGTGGACGACCAACTGCTGAAGCTTCATTGACTGCATGAGCAAATGCACTGATGATTAATCGAGGAAGAGGATACATGCAATGCGATGTGCATTGGGGCCCAGATCACAAAAATGATTATTCTAATTAGTGGCTGATGCGATGTAGGTGCATGAATTCATACATCAATTATTAGAAAATATTAATTACATTACCTGCAGCGTTCCACCAGGAACAGAAACAAGAAGTGAGTCCCTGCTGTCTGTGCACATTCACGCACAAGACACAGCTGTTTAACTTCATTACTTATTCAAATCCCTTGACAGAGGATTTAAGGATAATGTTATGTGTTCTACAAATTCAAAATCTCACACACACAGTCTGTCCAAATGAAACATTTTGGAGTAAAGCAAACGATCGTAATTAATCCTGATGCATTGGTAGAGGTGAAGTGAATCGTTTATGCAGATGCAAATCTGTAAATCAGATTAGGTCGCGTTGTTGGCAGGCGGATGAAAAGGTACATGATTTTGATGATTTGTTGTGAACTCACCTATGCACGCTCATTGAACTATCTGAATAGCGTAGCCTTTAAAATGTAGGAAAAAATATTGCGCAATTGATTTTAGACCTGGCTTTGTTGGTCAATGGTGCAATCACTTTCCGCTGCGTCAAATTAACAATGAACCTGCAATGCACCTGACCATACCTCATTTTAAGACCAACACACCCATGGGCAAAAGTACATTTGCAGCTTACACAACGTGGCTGCTGAGCCAGTGCTAACTAGCAATGGTGCTATGGCGCTGCACTCCGGCCACTCCATAAGATAGACTAAGCAGTTTCAAGTGTTTACCTTAATTGAACCCAGGGTCAAACAATATATAGGGTGTGCTGTATGCTGAATGTGAAGTCCCTCAGGGCAAATTTGTGATTTGTGATATTGGACTATATAAATAAAATTACCGGTTGATTAGCTTGCTAACTTGGAATCAGTGAGTGATGGTCAAGCAAAGGAGGATGTTGCTGCTATGTGTGAAAGCAAGCAGCTACATTCCTACTCATGGTATAGGTAGGCCAAAATGAATTGGCAGTACAGAGTCATAGGCAGTCGGGATAAAACGCTTTGATTCCAAATCTGGCCTGTGCGACTTTATTTTGACATATTTAATCTCCATAGTACAACATTATGTATCATCCTCCCATTCTACCCTAGGACATGTCCCTGTCCGACATCTGTTTCAGATGTAGAAATGTTCTCTATATTATTTTCTGAATAAAAGGAAATCCACAGCTCTATCCTTTTTGCATTTCTTTACCCGTCCTGCTCTCCCCTCAAGAAATCATCCCTGCCTCTTCTCCTCTCACCTCCATCTTTATGCAGATGGCGGTAGAAGGGGTCACTGTTCTGAATGCAAATGAGCTCTGTGCCCTTCCCCGCCAGGCCACCATGTTGCCTGCACTTCTTCGTCTCAAATGAAGTTGAAATATATTTTTAGAATAACATAAATAACACAAGTCTTGTAGATTGAATAAAGATGTTTGAACTGTCTTTCTTTTCTGTCGCTCTCACTCCCTAAATCCTTCTACAGTGCTCCCTATCGGACCTGTGTGGCCAGACTTCTAGGCAAGAGCACTGCCTCACTGCACTCCTATATCCTCAGGACACTCCTCAGCCGAGGG
Organism: Chaunax sp. Z400; assembly: GCA_037577475.1. Taxonomy (NCBI): domain Eukaryota; kingdom Metazoa; phylum Chordata; class Actinopteri; order Lophiiformes; family Chaunacidae; genus Chaunax; species Chaunax sp. Z400. The sequence continues at coordinate 7,667,021 of CM075201.1, read as the reverse complement.
CCTGAGATACTTCATTTTTATTGCCGCTGGAGCAGCCATTTACTATGCTCTTTATTAAAAACCATATTTCAGGAGGCAGGACAGTGGAGGTAAGGATGAAGCTGGATGCTGAGGGCACAGTAGAGGAGTCAGAGAGCTGCATGTGCTGGAAGCTGCTGCCTTGAATGCAGGGGGGTTGAACCAAAGTTGTGTCTGACACCTTGTCAAGCAGACAGGCCACCATAGGCATGACATACTGCAGCTTCATCCCATTTACTGCGCTGAGGAAATGGAGAGGGACAGGAGACAGCTTGCGCTCTGGCCACTAGCTCACTGAACCGAAGAGAAATGCTGTTGACTGAGAGATGGGGCTGCATTAGGTCAAACAGCACTGGGACAATCCATGCCAAATGCTCCAGTGTGAGCCAGTGCATTTCAGTGTCCAGTGGCCCATTACATCACGTGATAACCTACTGGCAGGCTTCTCTACATAGGCAGATGGTAAAGATGCTTTTGACACTAAATGTCTGTGTGTTTAAGCTGCATCCTTATTTTGACTAGGACACCGCCAGGAGCGCTCATTTCAATGTGAATCTTTATGTGGTAGATTTTGTTATTATTCAAATACTCTGAAATTTAAAAAAAACACATATTATCTTGCCCCCATTAGAGTGTGCCAATAATTTATTACAGAATGATTAATCCATCACTGGAAATGCAAAACAAACAACAAAAAAATGGATGAACTGTTTAAGCCATTCATTGTGCTCAAATCTCAATGGTGAAACTACTAACTTTTATTTTAAATTGGCTATGTTAGCTTGTTAGCGTGCTACAAAAAGATGTTGAGCATGGTAAACATTATACCTAGTAAACATCAGCATGTTAACATTGTTGATGTGAGCCTTTTTAGCATTTAGCTCAGAGCACTGCTTTGCTTTGACGTACAGTACAGCCTCACAGAGTTGCTAACATGGCTGCAAACGTTTAGTCTTTGCAGGACTGTTGAGATCACGGCCTTTGGGAACCTGTAACGGGCCTTCCGTTATCTCCTGACATTTTATAGACCAAACAATCAAGTTATCAAGAGACACTCTACAGATTATTTAATGGAGAAAATAATCCTAAACACAATCCACAAAGTTTCTACTGTTTTTCGTCGTTTTACTCAAAGACTTAAAGAGACACGACTTTTGTTTCGGTGAGGTGCTCGTGTGAAATGAGTCTGACGGTCACTTACAAAGCGTGACTATTTGAGTGAAGCGTATGTTAGCTCTGTTTTAGGGATTAGAAAATGAATGAAATCAGAGTCTCCATTAAGCATCAAGGTGTGGTTTTAGAGTGGTGCTAAGTAGTGGGGAATTGCTGACAAGACATAGAACTAATGTGCCTTTTTATCCATTACCGGCCCATCTAATTGTTTGCTGTGGAGCCCAGGACCAACGATCGTACCATCGTCCTCCATGGCAGGAAGTGCTCTCTGGATCAGGCTCCTTTATGGGGCTACTTGGAGGATGCGGCAAATCCATTCAGCATTGATCCTTTTCCATTTACAAGAAGATAAACAATTTATATCAGGAAACCATTTTCATATACAGAGAGGGTTGAAAATGCAGCATCATAATGGTGGAGTGTAGTGATGCTCTGTGTCGCCTTTGTGTTTATTCAGTATACATATATGTGTATATCATTTGACTGGGAATTTCTCAGAGGAATTGTAGAAGCAGACATAACAGCAGCATACTGGCAGAATGATGAATCCTTTTTGCAACTCAAAATAGAGTATTCTTGAAAATGAGAGACTGAAATACTTCTTCCACTGCGGAGCTGGTTGTGTGCTGCTGGGTGGGCGCACATCATGATACAGCTCTGCATTATAAGGGTACTGTTAGCATGCTTTGTGTAGCGTGTCAACCTGTAATGTGTGTGGGCCTGCATGTGTGAATGTGAGTGTGTTTTAATGGCTTCCAATAAGATGCGCATATAGACAGTTACTGAGAACAGAACAGAACACAGCTGTAATTGTGGGCTGATGGAAAGCTCCACTGATGGAAACCAAGAAAAAGCAAATGAATGGGATCCTTATCAGTTAAGACATACAGAGGTTGACGTGCCAGGGCATTTGGTTGGTCTGTGATAAATGCTTGTTATTGGCCGTGCCCTATGGGGCATTTAACTGCTGTCACCATTAAAGCTTAATGCGGGGCTCCTCTTTGACCTTGATGAGGAGAATCCTGTCACAGGTAGTGTAAATATTTTAAAAAAGGCTGATATTTTGCTAATTTGATAGGTTGTAATTACATTTCAGATTGCATGTGGCCACATGTATTTGAGATGAATATCTGTGCTTGTGTGTGTGTGTGTGTGTCTTCGATGTCATGCTTCGACAGTCCAGTCTCTCTGGATCTTTTGCCTCAGGACCGCAACACTGCCGAGCGAGAACAAGATACAGGCTATCTTGGCATTCCTTTGCTTCCTCTGACCAAAAAGAGTGATGGCTTGATTCTGCTCATTGATTTTTACCTTACAAAGCAGCAGTGTGTCAGGGCTGATTTGGAGAAGGGTCGAGGAGAAGTGGCCCCTGGGGTCATTTACGAGGCAGCGTGTGACGAGCTCCTGAGCAGTTAAAACAGACGAGTTTGTGGTTATCTTTTCAGGAAACAGTGTGTAATCCTTGTAAACGTTTTGTCTTCAGCTGCACGCGGTCAGTGAAACATAACAGATCAGAGTGTCTCATCTTTAACTCTTCTCTTGCTTTTCTCTTTGTTTTTTTGTGCCAATGCAATCTCTTTAAATTTTGTCTTTTGTCTCTCCTCCCCCTCTTTTCTCTGGAACTCAGGTCCGCTCACAAAAAAACACGATGAGTCTACAATGAACAGACCAAGGGATGAAGGTATTTTAATTGCATCTTATTGTTATTTTTTCACCTCACGCTCCATTTGTCAGTCTCTGTGTGGACTGTTGTGTTTGTATCTGTGTTAATGATCATCTTAGACTCCAGGAGCACATTGCATTGCCCATTGTTAGCTCCTTTTCTTAGCACACAAATCTGTTTTTCCGTCTCACCGGCATGCTTCCAGCTAACATGCACGAGGAGCAACATGAAAAATAGTTGATCTTCTACATTTCCCCTTCTAAAATGTTGTACTTTTGGTACATGCATGGGCAGATCTTTTACTTTCCTCTCTCGGCTGCTATACGGATGATCAACCAGACGCTGATGTTCTCACTATACAGCACTGTGTGATGCATCTCCCAAAATCAATATTCAGTCCTTTTCAACTGCACCTTTATCCTTGTTCTGGGATCCTTATGAAATTGTCTGCTAAATTATTGTCCTTCATAAAGGTATTGGGCTTATGGAAATTATTTTAAAGCAAGACAAATTGGAGGATTTCTGCTATTGCTGTACATTTTCAAGTTCACTGCATTCAAATGCATGTGGTCTCATTACTCTTTACTGACACAGACAAAATCTATGCAGAGTGTGTGTGCATCTGTTTCTGTACACGTCCCTAGATGTACTGTATATTACATAGCATTATGCACACGTAGAGTGCATTACATTTCCATTTGCATGTGCATCTATTGGAGCATGGTGCATGTGCAAATCTACGCCTGAGTGCATGTGCTCTAATCTGTGCCAATGTGTATATGTGTGTGTGTGTGTGTGTGTGTGTGTGTGTTTTGTATTTTGGGCTCTGTGCTATTTTGGTATTGAATTCTCTCTCCTTTGTATCTCTAATTGCTATGGTTTAAAAAGAGACAGATGTAGCTAATCCAATTGTGTGGTTTCTTAACAGTGGAAACAGAGGGAAGGATTCATGCAGGATTGCAGAGGAGAGGAGCAGAATGATAGAATAGAGATGGAAAAAAAGGAAAACTGAGCACTGGGAGAGCACAGGGGAGGGCAATGACGGGGGAGAGGAGAAAAATAGTCATAATGAAGACAAGTGCATGATGAAATGACATTTGTAGAGCTTTGAAATTGAAAGAGATGTAGAGACGGAGAGATTGGGAGGGTGGATGAGGAGGAGACCGGTAGAGCTTGACATTTATGCCAAGATCTGATGGATCTTGGCAGGATCAGGAGGGCTCGGGCAGGGCTGGATTCCTCACCTAATTGCTCATGTGTGGACTGGACACATTGTTGGAGGATACTATTATTAGCATATTGTTTATTTGAAATGTATTGCTTTAAAGTGCATCACTTGGGCATGAGTTTGGGTTCAAACAAGATTCAAGCGCTGAGGCTAAAGGCTCAGGCTAAAAATTTTTACACCCAAATCAATTGACATTTCCTTAAGAGAAGGAGAACGAGAGAACCAGAATACTGGAAAAGAAAGCGGACAGTTTCTATTGGGAGGTAAGACATTACATTGAGAGTAGATTTAAGGAGGGGGTGGATACTGAAGAGGATAGCATTAGGTTAGATTGCAAAGAGGAAAGTGAATAATGCGCCTGTGATTTGGAGGCAGGCAGGAGAGACAGTGAACTCCTTGTTGGCCATATAGGCCTTGGATTTGGGCTGAGTGAAACACTGTCACCCTGCGACCCCGCACCCCTAATCACCCCTCTGTTTGTGCTGAGCCTCTTCCAATCATAACAGCATTTCCTTCACTACAACACACCCAACTCTGTTTCCATCTTTTCTTTTATTAATGTTTGATGTCCTTTATGAGGGTGATTTTTTTTTAATAAAATGATCCACAAAAATGATTATCTTTTGCAGAAGGTGCGATAGTTACCAGAGGTTGCCTTGCAAGACAAATGCCTCTATTAGTAGCAGTGTTCAGATTTTATATATAAATTAGACACTTTTTTTAAGCTTACCTGATTAAGCCTAAAATGTTGTCAGAATAAAAAGCATATTAGTGATGAAACAGCCTGCACGGTTTCTTCTTTTACTCCACATGGATCTTTTCCCACCTTTCATTAAGGCATTGTGGGTATGCATGAGCTTCTTATCTTTTATTTCCAAATTAATGGAGTTTTAGTTCCATTTTTTAATTTTTTTTTATTTTTGGCTTATTTCTAGCCTTTATTGGGCTTAGCAAATTTTAGTTATACCTTAAAATATTTTGCGCTTCTGAATTATTAGAAAGAAGCCTTTTATTCACAGTTTGAAACAGAAAGTGAAGCCAAAAGGGTTAATCACATGATCTTGATACCCCTGTTACACTGTAAAACGTAGTGTTATTCTGTCAAAGGTAAGAGGTGAAACAGCTTAAATGCACTGGTGCTTTAAGAACACCTTAGCAGTAGCATTTGTTAGATGCTTTAGTAATTGGTTGATCTATTACTGTTTTTACTGTCCAATACAACAACAGATAGGCTCCTCTTTTAACTTAACAAAAAACCTCTCCTGTCACTTCTGTTTTTATATACTTTAGCTATTTACGGAACACTAAGTTTAACGCACCCAAATTCCCAACCCTGCAGACGGCATTCAAGTTTCATTGTAGGTAATGTTTTGACTCGGAGGAAGAATTTGTGGAGTTATTTTGAATTCTTTTTAGTGTGTATTGTTTTTCCGGAGTGTGACTTTAAAACTATCACAGGTATCTTCATCAAGTTATGTATACACAGCCATCATATGCTGAGTTTTGCTATTCAGAAACGTTTTCAATTTTATTTTTTGTGTTTCCATGGCAACAACTTAGACCTATTTTTAAGGAAAGATTGAGTTTCATTTTTGAAGTACATCTGATAAACTATGTATTCTTTCTTTGACAAATTGTACCAGGAATGATGAAAATCTTTTAGTTTTCATCAGCATATTTTTGAAATTATGTGATTTAAAGTGAAAGAGCTTATATTCATGCAAATACACTACACTTGATTTGAATAAGCCATCTCCTGATGGCTCTACTTATCATTGTCCATCATGAGTGCGCTGAGTTATAGACGTGCAATGCTAAATCGGTACTCTTTGTTTTCATGTCTTACGTGTTTTCATCCAATACGTTTTCTTCATCTCTGTACAGCAGTGAAACATTCATATATAAGTTTTTTTTTTAAAGTACTAATTGGACCTTAAAATGACAGTGACGTCATTGCCAAAGTTCCTTTCTTTGAGGATTTAATTTATGATGTGAGTGTTCCTGGGACTGGGGCTGGTGATTGCTTGCTGATATGTCACTCTTCTATACTGTCCTAGTAATGCCGGGATAATTGAACTTGTTTACATATCCTCAGGGAAATCAGCCGAGGTTCAGAATACACCAGAGGAGAGATGAAGAAATGGAAAGAGATGCTTGCCGGGGTTGTAAACTGATTTTTTTCTTTCTTCAGCTACGTAGTCTGCTCGTGTCATACATATGTGCCAAGCCATATGTGCCCGCCCTCACTTGTGTGTTTGAGCGAATGTGTGCGTCTGTGTGCGACTGTGAATGACACAATCAAGTGCATGTGTAACCTGAGATTCAGGTGGTGATGCAGGCGGGTGTCCAAATACGTGAGTAGAATTTGTTACCAAGGCAACAGGCATTCAGTGAGTCGGTGCAATGGGATGGCTGGTGCAGTTCTATTAGCGAGAAGCAGTTTCCATAGCGACTCGACATCGCAGCTGCCTATGCAAGAGTTTGTGTGTGTCTCTGAATACGGTGTGAAATGTGTGTGAACTTGAGTGTTCATTAGCGTACCTCACAATGTATGACTTGCTTTGTAATGTAATTCCTAATTTTCTTCATCCTTGCTATCATGCTTTTTCGGTTTGAACTTGCCGTTCATGTATCGACTCCTGTCAGCTCTCTAACACTGCCCTATTTTCATCTCTTTCCTCTTCGTCTTCCTCTCCTCTATCTTTCCCTCGCCTCTGTCTCTCTGTCTCTGAGTGCTGAGGCTCATCAGGGTAAACAGATGCTGTGGCTGTTATTTATGTTTCCACTTGGTCAGGCTTTCATACAAATTATCCACAGGCCCTGCACAGTGCAGACGCTCAGCCTAAATGGGCTGCACTGGCAGCTCTCTCAGCCTTATCCACACTCTTACACTCAGACCATACCACATACGCTGCGAGAGGGGTGCTTTCATGAGGCCGACAGCGTGAACCTTAGCAACACACTGATCGGCACAAAGACACCAAAAACAGAGAGGGCATCAGAACTGGCTGCACCATTTGGAAGGGAATAACAGTTTGGGAAGGTACATCACTGCACTGGACAGGGGAAACAGACGTCAAAGAATAAAATGCAGAGTATAAGCCCAGTGGGGCACGCATGAAATACTTGCTGGCAACCTAAAGGCAGTCTACTGGAAATGTTTCATGCTTAGTATCTTTTTTTTTCTTTTTCTAATGAATCCCTAAGAGGTTAGAAAAAGCCGCATATGGATATTTTTACTTCAAAGAGTGCTGCAGTTTAACAAATCCAGAGCTGTCAGTTTACATAGAGTACTTGTTGCTTGTGGACACTAAAAAGAACTCTTTAAAAGGTGTGAATGTGTCAGAATGAGCACGAGAATAACAAGCGTCATTGTTTGTGTCATGCAGATATTCGGGATCGCCGTAAGAAGCCAGTGATGCTGTTCATCCACGGAGGCTCCTACATGGAGGGCTCAGGGAACATGTTTGATGGCAGCGTCCTTGCTGCCTATGGAAATGTCATTGTGGTCACCATGAACTATCGGCTCGGTGTGCTTGGTAAGTTTGGTGTGTCACATCCTGCCGGCATCAGGCGCGGGTCATGCTGGTGTCCAATCATGACAGGCGATCAGATCAGCTGGTCACCAGTATTGTTGTTGAAATTGTTTACAAGCTGCTCTATTTTCGTTCTTCTCAAACTTTCATTGTTCTGCCAAGAGACTTCACCTGCAGGGCAGGAGAAAAACTCTGCAGGCAGGGTTTATGGGCCAAATTAGGATACCTTTGCAGTTGTGTTCTCCCACACTGCCACAATACACTGCACTACGCCTGATGGTCCGAAGAAAAGCACACTTTAGAAAGTACATGTAGATTTGTTTAGCCACTGCAGATGTCTTATGCTGTCATCATTTCTGTGTGAGAGCTGCTCCATATACAGAAAGCATGTGGCAAGCAGCACCAAAATGAAAAGAAAAGTCATGCAACTAAATTAGGTAAGTGACATAACAGCCACAAGAGATCAATATATCATGTAAAAGGAGGGAAAGGAAGACCATGGCAACTAAAATTTATTTTGCATTCCTTATTTTTACATTTAAACATTAATCATTTTATAGCAATGAGAGCATCAGTGGTCTTTATTACAGTAAATAGATAAACATTTAGTGGGAATGTGGTGCTTTCAGTTCCTCCTTCATCCACTGGAGCCTCTTAAGCTCTGCAGTGATTTTCGAGAGCATTTCAGGTTCACCACGCTGTGGGGCAATACTTGATGAAAAGGATTTGTAACGCTAACATTTGCAGTTAGTTGTCATTAAAAATGTAATATTTTAGAAAATCGGTCTCACAAAGTGAATAATCTTATAGAAGTACATTTGAAAAAGGGAAAATACCTTGAAATCAAGACTACAGAATGGGACCATAATCAATAGATAATAATAATAAATTGATTGAACATGTAACCTTTTAACTCAAAGAAGTAGTTTGTGTTAAGCTACCAATTAAGACACTTTTGGGGAGTTACTCCCGTGATGATGTCTTTAAGGCTTTACTCAGATAAATAAGACTGGCACTGCTAAAGTTAAGATCTGTCTAATGCAACATAGTGGCTATACTCTCTCTTTCCCTCCTCCCACATGGCCTTTTAGTTGCAACACATACATTCACAGGCATGGATGCAGATGTTTGGAACAGTCGATAGTACAGAAAGACATTTCTCTTTGTTTTGAAAAGAATTCAGGCCAGGAGTTTTAGACGACGACCACATGCCCCAACAAAGTATCAGGGATGTAAACACATGATAATACAGACTTTACTACAGTATATTATACTGTATTACTGGTTGAGGACTTGGAAACATGTCCATGTACAATAACTGTCTTTTTTTGTCTTTATATGATGCACAATCAAGTCTACTTAATCATTAGACGTCATTTCTGCTAACAACGTTGCTCAGACCAGTTTTTCCTCTCTAACTCTTATTATTCTAATTATTTCTGTGCAGTAGGCGATTTTATAATTAAGCACAAATGTATGTTTACTGTGTGCCCTCAGTCTGCAAATTATAATTCCTTGATACGTTATTTTGTTGTGTTTCAACGTGGTTCAGAAGAAGAAGAATCAGACTCACTATACTTCAGAGACACCCCCACCATTGAAAAAAATGTGTGTCTGTTGCTTTTAGGGTAAGGGGGTTCTGTGTTTGTTCATTCTGTTGGAGATTTGCAGTGCTTACTTGGCCTGTGAGTGTGGGATGAGCTGTGTACCCATGCCCTCGTGCTGCCGGATATCAGTAGAGTCAAGTATTTACATTTGCTTTCATTTTTGGGAGGTGTTTGCACAGATACTGTCATGACGGTTGCCAGATTGGGTAATCAGATCTTGTTTATTGCATCACGCCTGTTTCAACATATCAGAATGATGATAAACAGAGAAATGGGAGTAGTTTAGAATGCCGTCCAAGAGTTGCAGTGAGCATTAGGCAGAGGGTAACCTGATCCAGATCGTTATTGACGCTGCCAATGGAGAGGCACACGGACAAGGACAAACTGAGAGTTTGTGAAAAGAGGACCTGCTCTATTCCACCTTATATACGCTCTGTCGGACAAGTCGTGATTATTAAGAGGGTGATATTCCTTGGGATTCATTGAATGTACTGTTGCAAATTACAGGCTGATCAAAACACTCTTTGATTGCTCCGTCCCGACCTTGTTTCCAGACTGTAATCTGGCCAATAAACAGTACATTTAAGATTTTTGCCATGATTCATGTTGGAAATGTTTGCACACTAAACCTACACACACATACACAAAAATGCATCTAAAATGCAAACACATAGGGGTGGAGAGCAATCCTGCTGACTGATCATGAGGGAAGACAGAGTGTCCTTGATTCCTTAAACATTGTTGAACATTTTGACATGTGGGCGAATGTGCGCTCTCCCTCTCTCTTGCTCTCTCAGATATGCTTTAAATGGGTTACTGTACTAAGGCGCTAATCCTCGTGTGTGTTGTTTGTGTAGCATAAGCATGCATGTTTGCCCATGTGTGCATGTGACGGCGTTTAAGTGCATGCGTGCACTACTGTACTTTGTTGCGTGCCGTGCGTAAAATCTATTAATGAATAATGCACCATATGTGAATTTTTAATAGCACCCTCCTCTGACACAGAACTGGAATTGAAGTGAGACACTAAAGTATTTTAATGGTTTTACGTTCTAACCTTTAGTATTATCCTGTTCTTACACTCTCAGGAGCTTCCACATGCCAGCCTCGTTTCATACAACGCCTGCACCTTTAAGAGAGCGATAAGGAGTCAGGAGTTATGGAAGAAGAGAGAGAAGGCAATGGAGACAGATGAGCAAGGGAGAATCATACAAAGACAGTGAGAGGGGGGGGACAGAAGGGGGGAGATGGGAACGGTCTAAAAATAAACCATCAGAATTGCTTTTTTTTTTTTTTTATATATTTACCGGGATGCAAAGTATTCATTCAAATAAATGAGTGAAACTGCAGTGTGACCGCACCAAGCCATATGGCTTACACCTTATGGTTTGACTCCAGTATGACCCATAAACATATAATGTCCCAGCAACTGATACACTGTCTGGAATGTCCTCATTAATTTATAATATATCCTGTCGTTGTGGAGTAAAATGGGTGAATGAGAAGAAAATGTTTGCTGCATTCAGCCTGGTTGAGAGGTTTGATGACAGTTGAGATTCCAGATTTCTGCTCCGCTCACCTTCTCCTACCTTCCGCTCCAGGCCCGGGGAGCCTTCTGATTAGTGTTGCATAGCCATCTGTTCAGACTAATTAACTAATTAACTAATTAATGAACTCTGGGGAAAGGCCCACCATCGTGGGCTTTAAGAGTGAGAACATTTTTCACCTCAGGAAGAGAGATGAAACGCTTCCTCTGGAAACATTTCTCTGCACTTTCTACCCAATTTGAGCTTTTTACTTGTAAGTAAGTGCAGCCTCTTTAGCACCGCTTTTACACTGAATAAACTTCTTGGCGTGCGAATTTAACCTTTGGTTGGTTACCATCCTGCCAAAATCATCTCTTCATATTTACACGTGTGCTTGATAAAGCTGAAGCTAACTGAGTTACTCAGAACTTTTGGCTGAAAGATAAAATCAGGCTTTTTGATGAGCTCAAAACAAACGACTTTTTCTATTGCTGTTTGCAATGTTCTTCTGGAAATCCGTCATGTTTGTGCATGCACCCAAATAGATCAATACTGTCGGTCTGTTGTTCGTTCTCTTTAGGTTTTCATCATCTCCTCTAGAAATATATTTACCTACTAAACGCTTCACTTCATTGTCTGCCATTTGATGATGGGCAGAAGGGCATCAGGACAAATTGTCAGACCATTTGAAAACAGGGATGATGAGAACACTTAAGACTGAACCTTAGCATTAAAGTAGCAGGCTTGAAATTAAAATAATGTGCTGGAAGATACTAAATAGGCTCTGTAGAGCTGAGGGGAACTGCAGAGTCTGGTGATATTTCACATGTCTGTTTTTGGATTGTCAGCAGGATAATGGAAAAACTGCTGGACGAATTTTCATGAAACTTGGTGGAAGGGTGGAGCGTGGGCCAGGGAAGACCCCATTCAATCTTGGTGCAGATCTGGAAAAAGGAGCAGATGCAGGAATTCTTTATAACTTTCCTTAAGATTGCAAGATTTTTCATAATTTCCCTATTTAGAAGCTTGAAACATGTATTATAGTAAACAGCCTATCATCCACAAAGACCTGAACTTCAAATTAAAGGTAGATATTTTAATCGGTTTGGCCAATCAATCTGTGCAGATAGGCCAGGTCAGTAGCCCTGACCACTCCCCTTCTCAACTGGAATAACTAACTTTAAAGCTCTAGAAATAAAAATCCTTCCCACCTAGACTTTTAATGGTTAGTTTGAGCAGTTCAGATTTATTTATTAATTTTTGTGATATTCACATATCCACATTCATTTTTTTAGGTATTTATTACTTTGACTTAGATGTTCAGTTGATCAGTTATCCAGTTTCTAATAATGTTTAAGATTGTGCATTGATTTGACCAACAGTAAATGCTGAATATGTCAAATGCATTTTATTTACATAAAATGTAAATATTTGTGGAACTCAAACATTCAAGCTTTATTCAACATTCAAGATGTTTATTGTCACATGCACGCTAACAACGCAACGGTTGCCAGTCTCCCTTCATGCAAAGTGAAGAATAACATTAGAGACAGGAGATATATAAACAGTAGATATAGATAGCTGTATGCATTATTTTAAATGTTCAAAAACTGCATCTAAACTGCAAATATACTTTAGAGTTTAAGCAATCAGAGTATCGGGAGCATGATTGGTTATAATGTAGCTGCGACGTTTGATTTTGAAGTCACCCAAAAACAAACAGACTGTCTTCAGAGTACATTACTGTATTTACTGCATTACTGCATTTCCATGTATCCTGACTCATGTCTACAGATCAATCAATTAAAAACATATATCCAAATATAATGTGCTCGTGTGCCCAGTTTGTGACACACTGCTTTATTTTATCATGTATTTGTACAAGCCCATACACATGAAAACATTTTTAGCACAAGTTATCTAAAAATATTACTCAGCCCAGTAATCCCAGGGCATCAGTTCAAGTTGTGCTGCCTGTTGTTTTCAAAAACATCCCTTTAGATATGGCCAAAAACATTATTTTTGCCAGCACAGATTCTGTCAATTAATTTCATCTTGCTGCCTAAATACAGATGAAACACACCTCCCACGCAGTCTTCCCACTCTACAAGCAATTGATAACACTTCTTTCCCACAGCACAGAAAAACAGTTTGCTTGTGTATCATTCAGATTGTGAATATATTAATGTTCAAACCAAGATTTCTCATGTATAAATCTAATTTAAACACTAGAAATGATTTGTTCTCTTTGCAGAAATAGCTACAATATGAGTAATACTTCATCTGCTGTCTGGGCCTGATTGCAAGTGTGCATCCATTAGGGGTGTAACACAAAGATCACAGTCCGGTGCATTTTCTGCTTGCTACAAAGTATATGTTTACTGGTACATTTGTATCTGATAATGTATAACAACAGAGATAGTTAGGATAGTTAGGACTTCTGATTTAGATTAGAGCCTCTCAAACAGTGAAGCGATTTGAAGAGGCTGTGTGGTGAATCCAACACACTGTGTGAGATGAGTTGCATAATTTGAATTTAAAAAAATCAGCCAATGCTCCTTCTGGGACTCATTATTCTGTCAAATCGTAGCACACATGATACACATACTTTTACCGTGACATTTTCCAACTATATCATTATCCGGTCTCTGTTGCACATAAACATCCATAAATCCTCTGAGAACTCATAGGAAGAAAAAAAAAGGTCCTCGTTATTTCAGATCCTGCATGAGAATCATCACATTTTAAGTATCAAAGTAAATTATGTGATAGTTGTCTGATGGGTTCATTGCAAACAGGAGCTGCTAATAGCTAATTTGTCACTTTTAACCCTTAATTTAGGTGATTTTTTTTCTTTTTTGAAGCCTTATTAATATTTGCAATCCCCTTCACGGCATTATTTGGTATCTTCTTCTGTTGGAACAACATTTTATTGCTATGTAACAAACGTAGCTAACTTTCAGAAGGAGGATACGTGTAACCATCTGATCTACTCAAATATTATGCCAACATTCATCCAAGCCACTCTCTGGAAACTCTTTAATATGTCTCACAAATAACTGCGGATGTAGCCAGTGAATATGGATCACTGGTATAATATCCACGTTAAATCAATGTATCATCAATGCACTGCAATAAATGTACGATTGCATAATGTTTTGCTAAGATTTATGACTCATTAAATATCACATGCCAAGTTGACCGGTGTATGTAAGGGCAAACGGGGTTAATGATTGTAGATGAAGACGTGTTGATGTCCGTATCATTAGCTGTGTGATTAAAGGTTCAGACTGTAAAAATTTTTTTTTAAAAATGCTCTGATTTAAGGGATTTAATTTATTTAATTTGCTCAGTTTTTAGTTCTCACTGACTGTGACGCTGTTTCTGAAATGAGACTTGTTTTGAAAAGCTTTGAAATTTCTTTGTGTCAGTGTGAAGTTTGAAGTATTGCTTTTCAAATTTTCATGACAGCCTGGTTTTATTGCACAGCTTGGCACCATCCGGATAGACGTTTTGAGAGTGGAAAGTGAGTGAGATAAGTAAGGTAATGAAAACAATGACACTGAAAGCCTATGGGTGGTGCAGTGAAATAACATTAGTTCAGCAGGAGAAAGTGCACCTACAGTATAATTTCATTTCTGGGTGTACTTGATGTGAGTGATGCATACTTGAGTTGGACGTGCCAGCGGGTTAACTTTCAGTGCCAACGAGGAGTCTTAACAGATTTATGAAAAATGTTGATAATCCAACAAGAATGTGCAAGAGGTGAAGTACGGGAGCAGATCTTTGAAACAAAGGGTGGAAATATTCAGACAAGACAAAAGCAGCCTATTGGAAGTGCTAGAGATGCTTTAGATTTTAGTCTGAAAAATTAAAATGAAATATAAAATCGCCCGATACATAATCTTATCATTATTGAAACTGCATGCTTGTTCACTTAGACTATTGTGAGAAGGTGAAACTGCACATTGCAGGCCCATCAGAGGATTTAATAACTTGTACATCAGTGTTTTTATTGACAAAAGTGCTTAAAAATCTCTTAGATTTAGATGTTAAATTATGAGCAGATTCTGCATACGGTCATATTCATCCACTGTAACAATCACACACAGCAGTTAATCCCCAAGGTTGCTGCTCAATGCTGAATGATCAAATCCACTCTATTCCAAACAGATTCTTTGGTCTTGTGTTCAGGAGACATTCACCATCTGCTATGTGTTTGTTTTTGTTTTTTTCCTGTATTGTATTAGCACCTCTATTTTTTACTTGATTACTTTAGTAACTCATACAGAAACACTACTTTAGTTTTTCTCTTCAATCACCTTAAAGGCAAGATCTTCCCTTAGATTTTTTTGATTACTCTTGTCATGTGTGACGTCAGAGTGCAATTATATAATAGGTTCTTCAATGTGTTTCTTTCACCTCTCCGTCATTTGGGATCTGACAGTATAGCTTTGGGCAATATTTAGTTTAATTCCTGTTTTATATCTGATTTTCTTTTATCCCTCTCTCCCTTCTGACCCCCTCACATCAATCCCCTCTCCATCACCTCTTGTTCTTTCTTCCCTTCCCACAGAAATATGTTCAGAGACCCGCTACATTTATTCTGTTCAGGCCTCAAAATTACCCCTGCAGATGCATGTTCCCGTCTGAGCAGTCAGTCAGATGAGTGAATGCTCTTCAGTTCTGGACTGTGAATTTGTGAATGGTGCAAGCTTTTACAGAGATGGTCGGCAAAGCAGGATGTACTGAATAAAGTTGTTCAATATGGTATAGTACAAGTACTGCTCAAAATCTTCCTGATACATGTATTTTTCTTGATATTAATGCATCTTCCTGCAAAACACATCATGCTGGAAGGATAATACATCATTCTGCAGATGCAATACTATATCAATATTGCTTTTACCATGACTCATCTCAGGGAAGAGAAAAGTAAATGCTCAGACCTTTTTTAGCATTCTGTGGTAGCGTATTAAGCTTTTGTGATCTCAGAAAATATGTCCTTTTCAAAGGTTTTTCTAATAATGACAGAAAATATAAAAGCACAAGCAGGAGTTATTATCAGATGAGCTTGATGTACTTTTTTCTAAGACACTGGGTGATACAATATCCTGTAAACATTCCTATTTTAAATTTCCCTCCATCAGTTGTTCCCTACTGCTTTGTTTTCCGTCATCCATTTATTTCACCGTCTCCAGCCTGTACCTTTACTCAGGGGTTGATGACTTTTCTCGCAGTTCCTTGGCTGTTACCTAAAGCAAGTGTTGAATATGCATGAGTATAGCCTCATAAACTGCTGCTCTAAGCGCTAAAGTCAGTAGGAAGCCCAACTCAGCAGATGGGGGGTGATCAGAAAGAAAACTTACTGAATGAGAAAGAAAGAAGAAGGAACTAGTTTGACTTATCTTCAATGGAAGAAAAAGCACATTTCCTCTCTTCATGTTGCCCTTGTGAGGAGAACAACAGGAGCGCTAGCTCTGGGTAGCATGCTAATTCACACACTCAATGTTTTTTTTTAGGCTCGTGTGTGTTTGCATACAGCTTTTTGTGTACTTGAATATGAGCGGGTTGGGATGTGTGTATGCCTTTGTGTGTCTGTGTCTGTCAATATCATTTTGCCTGAAGCTCTGGACAGTTGCCAGGCAACTGTGGCAGGCAGCTCAGCATTCTGCCGGGCAGCCACTGAGAGGACATGTCCACATACCTATGGTTTCGATAAGCGGCACAGGTCAGTGCTGATATGCTACCGGGTCAGAGTCGGATCAGACTAAGAGCCAGTCAATTGCTGGGATGATCTCAGGACAATACAATTACACATTAACGTGTAACCTATATTATGATTACCAGGACTAATCTTTTCAAAGCAATATTTCTGCTCCGTTGACATGATTTATAGTGACAATATTTCTGTGTTTTTAATAATCCATCCAACACTAAATTGCCGCTCTATGGAATCAGAGAGCAGCTGTGGTTCCTAATAGATCTGTTAATCCTGTTATCTCTGCATCACAATTTAATCATGCAGCGGTTTCTCATGATCATTATTTCATTATCAGGTGTTTTTTTTCTCAGTGCTGGGTCACTGTTTGTGGTTGCATGTTAAACTGTGATTCTTAGACGATGAGCCAGAATGGCTGCCTTAAGTCAGTGTACGTGTGGTTTGTGAATATAACATCCAGGTCACTGCATCTGTGGCCCTACATTAGAGAAAGTACCATTAGGAGTGGGGAATGAGACTTGTGTGTATCACACTGATTGTTGCAGAGAGGTCAATTTGGGATGTTATCATCACCACCATCATCATTTTCATCACGGCTGCTACCATCATCATCATCACCACCATCACTTACAGTATTATCATCAACGATAAAACTTAATTTGCTGTTGAACACACTTGAGAACTTGCTGACGTTCCTCTTTGACCATCTGTCTCTGTGCGATCCTTTTACTTTATGGCTGTCCCGCCCTCTCCACCTGCCCTTTTGAATATGCCCAGTTTAACTCGTGTGTTTTTAAATTTAGGCTTTATATGCCAGGTATACAGTTTATGCAGAGACACATGACGTGACACCAGGGTCTTGTGTATCGCCGTGTACTTTAGGTTATGCTGTACATATCCCTTCCAAAGTAAACATTTATTATCTAACCAGTATGTTCATTTAAATTCTATATAGCATGGTTGCATTGTATAAAGCCTTATGGTGTTGTCTGCCATCTAGGGGCTGAATAACTATTCAGCTCAAACCACACACTGTCACTGTACATCTAGGACTAGCTTTAGGAAAGATGAAAATAACATCGTATCCATCACAATTTAAAGCTATGGCTCTTTAAAGCTACCATGGGTAATATTTCAATCAACCAATGATGCTGCTGCTGTCAAACTTTAAATCTATTCTCTGCTACTGTCAGCTGTCGCTTCAATGAGGATTTCTGTTGTGAAAGCGCCTGTTTTACCTCCGGTTCATCATATCCAATGTCCAGGTTGAGC
Source organism: Chaunax sp. Z400 (assembly GCA_037577475.1). NCBI lineage: Eukaryota > Metazoa > Chordata > Actinopteri > Lophiiformes > Chaunacidae > Chaunax > Chaunax sp. Z400. The sequence continues at coordinate 7,649,276 of CM075201.1, read as the reverse complement.
TGATCAGAGTCAACATCTGATCACCTCCAGACCTTGAGCCAGTCTCCTCTCCCATCACCAACACCACCAACACCAGAGTGCTGCACTACTCATGCCTACTAAACCAAAAGATACCTCGACATCGCAATTTGATATCATGAATATGTCAGTATTGTGTTCACAGCTTGTTTTTGGCGACCAATCGTAGGTTTAAATGGGAAATTGTGTTGATGTAAATGAAGTAAAACAAAAATAGTAAAATAAAAATCTTGATGATAGGTGCAAATGCTTTTTGTTTTATTTTTCATCACATCCTCCACACCAACAGCCATTACTCTGAGGAATGTGCAGTTTACTAAAAATATTTTGGATGTTTTCTGGGCATTGAGTCATCCAAACCGTCAAAAATTTGCATAATGTGTTTCAATCATGTAATGGGCTGTAAATCGCTGCTCTAAGAACAAAGGGTTCTGTCTTAACTGGGGACAGCTGGTGCATTTGAGGACAAAAGCTGTGTGTCCCTGCAAACAACAGCTAATTTTTGAATAAGTGGTTAGGGTAAGTCTCCAGGAAATGAATGTAAGTCTATGTAATTTCCCCAAAAGTGACCTGACTAGTTTTGTGTTTGTGTGTGTGTGTGTGAGTGTGACATTTTGTTCAGTTTATTTCATCTTGCTGTGGGTGTGCACCTACTTTGTAAATGTGTGTCCTGGAAGTAGGTGAAACATGCCTTCTGTTGCTCCCCTCCCTCTGCTGACAAATTCTCTTAACTGTGTTGTATTTCCAGCGTGGGCATTAAACATGAGTAATTTGGCACGCTGTCTGTGTGAAATCTCCTCAGACTCCCAATGAGTTCGAAGCTTAAAAGTTCCTGACAATGACAACATGCCATCTTCTAAGTGGGTTATTTTTTTCTTTTAAAAAAAGGCAATAAACACACTGATTACCTTCTATTATGCTCCTGAATTACTACCCCGCTCCTATTTCTGCACATAATCGATCTAAAATTTTCTTTCTCTTGTCTTGTCTGTGTTTGCTGTAATTTACCCTGCAGGGTTTCTGAGCACAGGGGACCAGTCAGCAAAGGGGAACTTTGGCTTGTTGGACCAGATCCAGGCCCTGCGCTGGCTCAATGAAAACATTGGCCACTTTGGTGGAGACCCAGAGAGAATCACCATCTTTGGCTCAGGAGCTGGTGCTGCCTGTGTGAACCTTCTCATCCTCTCTCACCACTCAGAAGGTAAAGTTCTTTCACTGTCACTGTCACATTAGTAGCCTGAAGGGGATATATATATATATATATATATATATATATATATATAGTGCACAGATTGAGTCATTTTAAAGCAATCTGAACAGTGCTGGAGTTGACAGATGGATGAAAACAGTAGGTTATTTGCCAAAAAATCATTACTCACCTTGGGACACAAACCTTGCAATAATCCCAAATAACATGGACTGAAATGAAAAAAATAATTTTCCTTCTCCAATAAAATAATCCTGTCTGGATAAGGCATTAGGAATGGATACAATATATATGACAGTATCTTTGACAGTATCTATCATATGAGAAATGGCATGAGGATTGTATAAATACAGTATCAGATTATTGTTTTATTTTTTAATTTGATATTTTTATTTTTGTGGCACCACTAGATTCTAAGCAGTCAAAGGACCAAAGAGACTGTGGCGTTAACCACTGATATTTTTTTAATAATTCTGTCCTTTTAATACATGGGCAGTACAGTTCCTCCTTTGGTCAACAGTTTGGTCAGTAGGCGATTAATTAGTCTTGAGTTTACATTTTTAATGTTTCACTAATGACAAAGACAGGTGTCACTGGTGCAGGGTTTAATTTAGGAGGCTTGTTTAAAACACATATTCTATTTTTCATACAAATATAAATGTAAGGAGTGACTAGTGCACCAATAGTTTGAAACCACAGCATCCTTTACACAAATATTTGGAACGACCCTTGTAAAAATTAGATTAAGAATTAATCGAAAAAAAGAACTAAAAATGTGTATAGCAAATTTAACATAGCCTTTGTTGCTGTGCAGATTTTCAGATAGCTACAGAATAATGAATAAAAGCATTATTATTACTGTTATTATTTGCTGCATTAATCATTGTTCTACTTTGCACTTTGCTTATTTATTCAGTTTTCAATGAAATAAACACACATATGACATCATGCAGTAATTCTATTTTTAGTTACACTTCTTAGTCCCTAGAAGAATTCAGAATCTTTTAAACTTATTTAGCATTGTTACCGCTTCTGACATTTTTCACTGCAGATCAGGGACAGTGTGGGAGAGCTTCCCCTATCCACCAAACACTGTAAGAATAGTGCTTTAAACCATACAGTCTGATTTCACTTCTTTTGGTTTTACTTTTTTTTCTGGCATCTGATCGGCATATGTGAGCCCTTACCAGCTGTATCAGATATGAATATTTAGAAGGGTTTTTAATATCATGATTTACATGCTTATTCCTCCATTTTGAAACCTTTAAAGCACAGTAGGAAAATGCAGTTCATGTAAAATTCATGTTGAAGTTCATATTAAAATGTCTAGTTAAAAAAAGAAAGAAATTGCAGCACCCTTGGTCCATCCTCAAAGCACCACATCTGGAAACCCTCCAGGACACTACTTATTAAAGGTCTTTCTTTTGTTTGTTTTTGAAAGCTTTTTGAATGGCACATCTCTAAAATACCCAGCAGATGTTTGATCAGTAATCCTCTGGTTTTGATTGGTGGAGCTCAGAAGGTGACTGCCTCTATATACCAAGTTTTCAGATTATGTTATTGCTGATCTGTTGATCTTCAAGCTGACGAGTTGAGCTCAGACAGACACAATGGAAATATTTTGTATCAGTACTGTGTGAGGGAGAGTGTGTGCACACACACATCTTTTTCTGTATTAAGTGTGAGAAAACATTCAGGAGAACATGAAAAAGCTTTTCAATGAAATGAATTGAATTAAAAATTGAATAGAATTTGCCAAATTGTTAAATTGCCAGCTAACGTTGCCTGTATTTTAAAAATAAACACTCAAACGAGCAAAGTAGTCCTCAAATTACACTGTGGGATCCTGGATTAGCCTTTAGTCTCAGATTTTGTGTGTTGTGGTATTTAATACATAATTCATACTGTATATTTGCATATTTTTATATGCAATATAATATAATATTTTTTTTCTTGCATTTGGTCGCATTGGATTATTTTGGCCTTTGCAGGCTCTTGTTCATGATAGCAGTTGGTGCGATGCTAAATAATGAACATCCACATCATCATTATGGGTTGTTATGCATAGATTTGTGGCAAAAATCTTCTTCAAAATCTTCTCCCCCATTTTGAAGTCGGGCTGTAAAACTACAGAATGCACAAAAAGTTGGAGGGTGAACTGCTTTTAAAGGAACTGTGTGTGCAGAGGAGAGATGAGATGAGGAGGAGAGCTGGAGCTGCAGCGGAGAGGCTTCTTAATTGATTTCACAGGGAGAGGAGCGGGGGTGGGGCACATGCAGAATATGGGGGGGCTTAATTATTAATGACAGAATCTGCAGATAAAACAGAGGGACAGCAAGCCACTTTACATAACAGTGGAGCGGTGCAACAGTGCGAGCAGTTTTCTATCTTTCTCTCTGTCTCTATTTCTGTCTTTCTCACCTGATCCAACGGCGCCATCAAGCCCACCGCTGTGCGGAGAGTTGTCACCATTTTTCTTGTGACCGTATCTCATTGCATGCAATGGAAGCACTTCATTTTCTGCCCTAATGTTCATCAAGATTTTCTCCGGCTATCAAAGCAGCAGAATATCTACTTCATCTTGCTTCGTATATGTAATACCCCACAATTGCTCCTCCTCCAACATATGCATTATTAAACTCACACTGTTAGGCCTTGAAGGTCCCATCATTTGCTAGCAAAAGTGTGTCAGAGGGAGAAAAAAAAGAGAGCATAAGCAATTGTATGTTGTCTATTGCAGCTACAACTGTTATGTACGGCCCTGCTCTGTGTAGGTCTGTTCCAGAGGGCCATCGCTCAGAGTGGCTCAGCCATATCCAGCTGGGCAGTCAACTACCGACCTGTCATGTACACCAAGATCCTGGCAAAGAAGGTTGGCTGCTCTCTGGGGGACATGGCTGAATTGGTGGACTGCCTGAGGAGGAAGAGCTTCCGGGAGTTAGTAGACCAAGACATCCAGCCTGCACGTTACCACATCGCATTCGGACCTGTAGTAGACGGGGACGTGGTGCCCGATGACCCTGAGATCCTCATGGAGCAGGTCAGGGCTTTCTGCAGCTCATTTTCTTGCATTTGGTGTGTGCATTCTGCCCTAGCATTGCTGCTGCATACTGTGCTATTACATCATGCTGTGTGTGTTTGTTGTGACACCAGGGCGAGTTCCTGAACTACGACATATTGCTGGGTGTCAACCAGGGAGAGGGTCTGAAATTTGTGGATGACAGTGAAGGAGAAGACGGAATATCAGCGGCCTCGTTTGACTACACCATCTCAAACTTTGTGGAAAATCTGTATGGATACCCTGATGGTCAGATCCTGTCTTACCTTCAAACTATTAAGCAGTATAAAGCTTTAATCTTTAACTTTCCACATGATGTTAGCCTCTACAGAGCTGAGAGGCACTGCCACACTTCTAAGTCATGTAGTACTTCAGTAAAATGATCAGTTTGTGTTTAATGTAAAAAAGTAAAAAATCATTAGATCAGAAAAATGCATCCCGTCAGTTAAATTCTTGGGTCAGTCTTAACCATTTTACGCACTTATATTGGCTTAGAATATGTTTACGTATGTTTTACATGTAATTCTTCATTTGTAAATAATCCTTATAAATACGTATTTGTCAAAATAATGCAGGGAATTGATAAGTACAATATTTCCCTTTGATTGTACATTAGTATAAATATAAAGTAGCATGAAAGTACATGCTTGAAAGTACCTCAAATTAGTTCTTACTTCCCATCACAGCTGCAATGTGAGGATCATATATGAATGGCAGAGGTAGCCAAGCCATCACTATAGCTGGTGAGCTAATCTGCTAGCGTGTTTACTACAATCACGTTTTTGTTTGTTTTTTTGTTTTTTCCGCTTCATTAGCATTGAGATGTTTCCTCCTCATTGTGAGCAGACATTCTTAAGAGAGCTGGTGGGAGTCTTGTGCTGACCTCCACACCCACACATTAAAGAATCTGAGGGAAAACTCTCTAATATTAGAAATGTAACACAGAAAAAACATTCAAAAATAAATGGTCACTGAATGAAGAAGTGTTGATTAAAAATTCCAGCTGTGTTTTTTCTCTTTTCTATAGGGATTCATTTTGCTAGTGCAGCTGTGTTCTGTAATATTCCACTGATAAACTTAGCTATAAGGACCGAAGCTAGCGCAAACTAGTCTGCTAGAGCTTTAAGCTTGTTTTTTAATACTCAGTGTGAGCTGGAAGTACAAGTCGTGAAACAGGAAAGAAGACACTGTGGAGACTATACATACATTTACAATATTTTACCAAATAAAGTTACAGATTTGAGCCTGTAAACAATCACAGCATACATACTAATGTTCCCTTTTGTTTCCTGCAAGGTAAAGATATCCTGAGGGAAACCATAAAGTTCATGTACACAGACTGGGCTGACAGGGACAACAGTGACATGCGTAGGAAGACCCTCCTGGCTCTGTTCACGGACCATCAGTGGGTAGCCCCAGCTGTCGCCACTGCCAAACTGCACGCTGAGTTCCAGTCACCAGTGTTTTTCTATACCTTCCACCACCACTGTCAGACAGAGACAAGGCCCGACTGGGCAGACGCGGCCCACGGAGATGAGATCCCCTATGTGTTTGGCATTCCTATGGTGGGAGCAACTGACCTGTTTCCCTGTAACTTCTCAAAGAACGATGTCATGCTGAGTGCTGTCGTCATGACATACTGGACCAACTTTGCAAAGACAGGGTTTGTGATTAATCAAAATTCAAGAATTCATCTCTGATATTAACTGTGTTTATCTTATTAAATATCAGTTCTCAATATGCAGTATTTACATGCTTATATGTAACAGTGGTGATTTCATTTTTTCAAAGCATCCCTTATTAACCGGATTTCTACACTTGAGCCCACCTCAGAGCAGCTCTTGTGTTCTGGGATATTCAATTGCTATTATAACAACACAGATTACGATCAGTTAATAGCTGAGTAGGGATTGATAATTCTTACATTAAAAAAAAAAATTTGATTTAGTTTCTTTTCTCACTTCCAGGGATCCTAACCTCCCAGTTCCTCAGGACACCACCTTCATCCACACCAAGCCTAACCGCTTTGAGGAGGTCATCTGGACCAAGTTCAGCTCCAAAGACAAGCAGTACTTGCATATCGGCCTGAAGCCTCGTGTCAGAGACAACTACCGGGCCAATAAGGTGGCCTTCTGGCTGGAGCTGGTGCCACATCTCCACAGCCTCCACAAAAACATTAGCCCCATCACAACTCACCAGCCTCCCGGAGGTAACAACCGCCGGAAAGGCCCTAACAGCCATGGCAACCACTCCACACGCCACCCTGTAATCACCTATCCGCCTGATCCTGAGCCTGATGGTTCAGATAAACCCCGCTACTCACCCTTCCCCAGTGAAACTAGGGATTACTCCACCGAGCTGAGTGTGACAGTAGCTGTGGGCGCCTCGCTTCTTTTCCTGAATGTGCTAGCCTTTGCCGCACTTTACTACAAACGGGATAAGCGCCATGAACTCATGCAGAGGCGCCACCGCCGGCTGTCGCCACAACGTGGCACGACGATGGGCATGGGTGTTGGCATGGGAGTAGTCGGGGCCCCACCGCACAATGACCTGGCACTGAGTCAGGAGGAGGAGCTGATGTCGTTGCAGATGAAGCAGCAAAGAGTGGAGCTGGAGCACGGCACACCCCTCCCTTCCCGCGGCATTCACGGTGACCTTGAACCTCTGCGGCCTCCCGTGTGCCCACCTGACTACACGCTGGCCCTGCGGCGGGCACCGGAGGATGTGCCTCTGATGACAGCCAATACCATCACCATGATCCCCAGCACCATCAGCAGCATGCAGCCCCTCCATCCCTTCAACACTTATCCCCCTGTCCCGGCCCCCTCCACCACACCCGTCCCCAGCCACAGCAACAATGCCCTGCCCCACCAACACTCCACCACCCGTGTATAGGACCAGGCACAACCCCACTCTGGGCTTACAGAGACGCACCACACACAAACTGCTCCATTCAAACTCCACTCTCACAGCCTCTATTCTTCTTTATTATAGCTTTGTCTTTTCTCATTAAGCCCTCAAATAAAGCTGCAGTTTGTAAGATTTCAAGCAGTGAAATACCTCTAAAATGTAATCATAAATCAAGAGGACGTTGCTCCTTTGCCAAAACCCTGACATCATCGGTACATTCTGCTTCGCTCTGTTCCAGCTCTTGTAAAATCTCTTGCTTAGGTGAGCCACCAAACGCAGCTTTAAGCCCGTCGCTCTCTCTAAGAGGTATTGAGCTGATCACAGTTGTGCATCCTAAGTGTAGCTTGGTTGTTTTGCGCATGTGTTGTTGTATCTGTATAAAACGATGTTTGACATAGAAGAAGAAATGCATACATTTTCATTCATTTAGTGAAAAGATACTACAGTGGCAGCTTTGTATGAGGCAACATATGCCCCAACAAGCTGGCTGTCATAAAGTTCTTGAAACTTACAAATTGCAGCTTTAAAGGCCCAATCTGGAAGTGAAATTTGGCACACGGTGTTCAGCACTGTGTTCCAACAGCTGTCTCTGTGTTCTGGTTTTGGAGACTTTTGTTAAGTGTGAAATGTATTTGCAGTATTGCAAGTACAAGGAATTACTATTTGACAGTCAAGCGTGTGTTTTTCATTACTTTTACACTTAACATCTGCTGTTGACAAACTTATGTACCTGTTTTCAGTTGTGATGCGACATAAATGCAATCAAAAGTCCTGCTTTTTTGAATCCTATATATTAACAAATGCTGCTTTCAAAACATTTCCAGATTGGGGCTTCAACTGTCGGGCGGTAAAAGGAAATATCTGAATCATTCTCGATCTCTGTGGGATGCAACCTGGAATTCAGGGTGCTCATTTGAACTCGCTGCCTCTCCGCCACACAGGCTCTAATCACGTCCATTACTTTATTTGTTTCTCACTCATTATCTCTATCTGCACCCCCATTCCAGGTCATTTAACCGCTTCGCTCTTTTTCGCCGCCTCGCACTCATCTCCTCTCTGCGTCTGCCCTCGTAGCTCTTTTTATTAAACCACTGACATATTCCATCTCCATCCTCACTTCTCTCCTCTTCCTCGCAATCACTTCTAGACTCTCTCTTCTTTTTGGAGTCTTTTATACAAAAACACAAATGTAAATGATGTATTATTAATAAATTGTAAGGATATGAATGAAAAAAAAAAGATATTCTGATATCTCGTTTTTACCAGCATTCTTGGTGCCAAGTACTGTGATAAAGCTCCTCTTTCACTGGCGTCCAGTGGGCCGCCTGGAGAGGTCCATCCTGACTGTATCTTACTAAAGGAATTACCATCATAAAAAGTGCCAACCCCGTCATCTTTCTTTTTGATCCACACACTTTCTTTTTTCTTTTTTTTTTTAATTACACTCAATGTTGCAGTGTGGCTGGTCTCTTCTTCGAAGGGGAATCAGATTCAATATATCCTCATTAAAAAAGAAGAATATAATGTTTTATTAACTACTTTGCTGTCTGGGATATTTGCATGGTTTTTTTATTAAGAGTGTGGACAGAGACGTTTGTTTGTCACGTTTAAGATTTGCCTTGTTCTTCATTGGTTTCATTTCTTTCGCAAATCATTTTTTTTATTTTTTATTCCAGTATCAGCTGCACTTTGTGGTACTTCAAAAAGATATTAAACTATTAAGAGATGAATATTGTGTAAAGCTATTATAACAGAGAGTAAATATTTCTATTTATTTTTTTCACTCCCTAACCCCGAGGCTGTGCTGCAAACCTACCAGAAAGACTGATGAAATCCTCTTTTCTTTCCCCCCTCTTTTGGCTTTGTTTCTTTTTTGCAGCTGTCCAGTTTGCAGCCGCCGAATCTCAGTCTCACCTGAAGATAGCACTTTTTTGATTTACAAAAAAAGAAACCGCTATTTTACATGAATAGTCTGAGTAAAGTTTTTGTCTGTGACTGACATTAACCACATGCTTCAAGTGTTTGAAGACTGCCTGCAGTTACTGTTTCGTCTGCTCTTTTGGTGTTTCATGACACTCCCCTCTGCAAGGTTGGAGAAAGGATAAGATATATTTATGACGGTCAAATGATGAGAAAGCCTTGAATGCGCGTTTTCACATCTTTCGCACAACTCAACACAGAGACGGGTCACACTCTGGACAATTCTTTAAAAAAAACAAAAACAGTGACATTAGGACAACACTGGACAAATGGTGATTTGATGGCAATGACGAAATAGCTCATTGTCAATGCACAGAGGATGCATTCTAAAACCCTGATTAAAAAGAAATCTTTAATGACAGACATTACTCATACATAAACCACAAAAGCAAGGCGAGCGGAAGTCATTCCGTCTCCTTGTGATGTTCTGTATCCTGTCTGCTTAGGATAACAACACTCTGGAGCCAGACTGCCATCCCTCACACTGGACTGGAGCGAGCTGCGAGGACAAAAGAACAAAAACCAACTCCTGAAACAAAACTGTACATTTTTTTTAATTGTAGGAGAACAAACTGGAATTTGTAAATATTATGTTTGTTGTTTGGTTTGAGTGGCCGGATCTTTTCTTTGTGACAACAGGTGCAAGTTTAGATGGCTTTCCTGATTTTAGAGCTCATACGTATGTTCGATTCTCCTTTATTTCCTAGATCTCAAGGGCAAATTCAAGTGGTTATGGGTACATGAGTTCATCTGTTAACATACATGAATAATTTAAAAAAAATCACAGCATGGTTGAGGTGAGCATAGAAACATAAAAAGGAATGCTTGCGGCTCAGGTTAGATATGAATGCTTTTACTGCATACAGTGTATGGCTGTCGTAAAGCGTAACGTACACACCTGGCACCCATCAATCATGATGGCAGCTTTTGAGTGAAACGAGCCCTTCCATTGGTTAAAAAGCCAGAGAACAGATGAAGGAAGGGGAAGTATAGGGATGATTTGAGAAATGAGGCAGAACAACAAGACGTTTAAATGACTTGTTTAAATGAATTTTACTCGTGACGCTGTTGGATTGAATTGTTAAGAGTCTCACGTCGTCAGTATAACCTATAACAGGTTGTGGAACTCTTTTGGTCTTATTTCAGGCTCTAATCATGGTCATTGTTTTGCTACCTTTTGTCATTACATTCTGTTTATGGGGTCCTTGACTCAGCTGTAAGTTTGAGTTGTCCACGCTCCCAAAAACAACATTACTATGACAGTATTTTCTTAAATTTTTTTTTTAAACAACGGTTTGGACAGCCAACAGACGATGGAAGCACACACAACAAATTTACATGTTTACACGACAGATTTGATGTTGGCTTAAAGTAAGGAAGACAAAAAAACAAAAAAACATTACAAGGATCCAAATAACTTCATATTTTACAACATTTATTGGTGGAATGGTGATGTGAAGGCTTGCACCTGTTTGTTTCCTTTAGTCTGATTCAGTAACCTGCTTGAAGCTGTGAGAGAGCATAACAACCAGGAGGGGTTGAAAGAATTAAAGTTAATATTTCTATTTCAAATAGAGGCTATTACACACTGTATGTTGTGTATCTGAACAGGAAAACATTAAAAGACATTCTTAAACAAAATGCTTTGCCATTTTTGTCACATTGTCAGAGAAGCGACATGTCGATGTATTAGATTCTCTCGCTCCACAAGTGGGCACACGCCAGCTGGAGCAGCTCCTGACGTTGTTACGACAAACTCGTTGTCATTTCATCTTCACACTTATTACCTCCAGCAAGAAGGTTGTGTTTGTGCCAGCGTTTTGTCTTGTGTCTGTTAGATTACTCCAAAAGTTATGAAAGGTTTTTGTTTTGTTTTGTTTTTTTAAAAGGTAGGGTATGGCCCAAGTATCTGAATCATCATCTGAATCAAGAATATTTTTTATAGGATTCTTTACAATAGCAGAAAACCAGAAATCACACTATTTTTTTTTTCTTCTTCTAACTCTGTGGATAATGCAGAGAATGCTTGGACAAAAATCACACAGTGACGTCCCCATAAGATCAGCCACACATCAAAGTCTGATCTGGATCCTTGTATTGTTCCAGATCAGGTGATCCAGATTGTTTCAATTTATTTGGCTCAGAAAATTCACTGCTGTGGGTCAAACTACAGCATAATGAGACTATTGATATTAAGTGCAATGACATGATGGATAAACTGAGCTGCATTGGCAGAGGTTTTGCACTCTCTAAGCACTGTTTAGTTATTTTCTGTTTCTGACAAAGTTTGGTCAGGTTTAGACAACAAAACTACTTAAATTTAAACACCTTACACTTTAGATAAAGTCATTAATGTTTTAGAATGTGATGTAACTTTATATATTATTCTGAAAAAATGACCAAATTACTGGAATAAAACCTTTTGGAGCTTGAAATCAGTAATCGCAATCGTTGTTTGGTTTAATTTTGTGTGGAAGAAGAAAACGGTTGTTGGTGCTACGCTTTCATAGCTTACACCAAAAACGAGGTTTACATACTGTACGGTGCGCATAATGAGATTGACGCAGTTATTTGAATGGCTTCATCATTGGTTATCAGTTTTGTTGTTGCTTTTTAGCAAATATCTAGCATTCTTCCTAAAGTATAGCCTGCTAAAGCTCAGCTTCACATGGTTTCATATTCTAAACTGCACAAAGTGACTTCTGATTCCATGAAGTTATCCAAGAGATTTGAATTTCAAAGCCTAAAATAACTTGGCTGCAACACTCTTATGAAGGAAACTGTCCTCTAATCTCTGTTTATTCAGCTGCTGTACTGTACACAATAAATCAATAACACACAGGAACAGGCTGATGCTCTGGTCCTGTTGGAGCATTTGTTTGAATGCACAGCTTTCCATTCATTCAAGGCCTGGTGTGGAAATAATTAAATACCGTCTTTTTCTTTTTTTGGTCACAGATACATTTATGTGTGTAGTGGAGAATAAGCACCTCTTTCAAGTCACCTTTTAAGCTCTAATCAGTTACTAATTAATTACTTAATACATCTTTGCCGTCATAGATATTACAAACAACAGGCAAAACAACAAATAACGTATTTTTAACAATCAATCCCTGCCTGCTGCTGTGTTAGCAGTAGATTTTTGGATTAAAATCAAACAAGGGTATGGATCCCTTTTCAAAAACCTTTAAATGGTAGTTTTCCGTATGTGGAATGCCAAATTCTTACTTTTGGATTATATTAACTGTCTTGAATTATTGCTGCAATAAGAAGCAGGTTATTAAACCCCACTGGGTCTGATAACTCTATTGGTTGATGTGCACTGCAGCCGTCTTTATCCAAACCATCTATGTAATAACTTCAACAGATTCAATGTAAATAGATTGTACAAGTGTTGAGATGACTGCTGCATACAGTAATGTCATAGCATTTCTCATTTACACTCAATCCAATTCCCTCTGCAGACAATGACGCTGTTGGTGTCTCTGTAAGCAATGAGCTCGGTAAATCCTCACCTGCCCTCACTAGTGGTATGCAATAAAAAAAAGACCTGCATCAGAAAACGACTGCTTGCATCCCAAATGTAAAAGCCTTTGATACTCTTGACAGTTCAGAAACCAGCTTCCTTTTAATAATCGCATATAGAAATTTCATTATCAAAACATTAAAGAGGAACTTCAGCATCGCACGAATTGTAAAAATTTAAGTATGCTGTTTTAATATGACATTAATAGAGGAAGTCATTCTTTTTTTTTCATTTGATATATTAGTGTTGTTCTCACTGTCTTGCAATAATGAAAAGAAGATGGTCAATTTGGTATTCTCAGTGTTTAAAGTTAAACATTTAAAGAACTCTACAACAAGTTTCCTGTTGTTTTTTGCACTATTCTAAAGGTTTTTTATAACTAATAGATAAACTTAATGATTAAAGACACAGAACCCCATCAGACAACCATAAAAGTACAATCAATAATGACACCAAACATTCAAACTCCCATATACTCAAAAGTATTTAAAGCTTTAGTTAAAGATGAGGACTTGCTGTTTGTCTTATTGGACACCACCTCTGTCACCAAACAAAATGTTAAATCATTGTAAAATTCACTATTTTACAGGTGAAAAAGTGTGTAAATGATAATCACAATCAGGAAATTAACATATTTTATTAAATGAGTTTGCATAACCTCCCAACAAAGTAGCTTTCCTGCAAAATCTCATGTTTCTGTCTTTCTTAGGAGAGAAACTGTTTAAATGAGGATGTTTTAAAAGCACAAGCAGCCCAGTTGAGGTACAAAGGACATTCAAAATTTATATCGCAGAGAATTTTGACAATGTCAGATGAGGAAAAAGAAGCACACATAACCTATAAGTTCAGGTAAACAGGGGGAGCTAGATAGTGTGTTGGAGGTACAGAGGAAGGGGTGAGGGAGAGATGCAGTTGTCATAGAAGATCTGAAGGTTCTGGTCAACATCCATGCTATTTTTCAGAAGGATCTCAAGTTCCTGGACCGGCATCTCATGAACACTGTTATCCTCTTTGGCATTTTTGGCCATGGCTGCGAATGACGGGAAGAGGATGCGGATGTTGTGCGGTGCGTTGTGGTCGTAGTCGGTGCAGCAGTAGGCGGACCACACATCTTCAGGGATGGCCACGCGGTCCTGGTTGTTTCGACGGATCATGTTGCCTCTGGTGGTCACTCCGGTGACGATGAAGGTCCTGCCGCGGCAGAAGTTGTTGAGGCGGACCCGGATCCGCTCCTCATACTCACGCCAAGGCCCGATGTTGAACTCTCGTATCTCTGGGACCACATTGGTCAGAGAGTAAGTGGCGGCGCGGTCGTGTGGGTTGGACTGGTGCTGGTCTGGGTTCAGCTGACCTCTCTCATACAGGACCACATCAGAGTAGTCATCCAGGACTGCCTGGCTGTCCTCAAACTTCATGTGCAGGTAACCAGTTGGGAAAGGCAGCATGTTTCCATTTCCATCAACTTCTGCCAGCTGAGGAGACATAAAAAAGTATATTTTTTTATATGATGGGAAATATAGGAGCAGACTTACTGCCTGTTCCAGCTGCTGCCAAGCACAGAAAGAGATTTTAGATTCAGTGTGAGCTACATGGTTGGAAATTAAAATGAATGAATGAAAAAACCTTTAAAAATAGGTTTTTGTCTTTTTTTTTTATTTTAATTGAACTATGACCCAAAGACAAACCTCTGACCTGTGGCTCATACATCCAGGCGTAGTCCACGCGTCTGTCTCCCTCCGTTTTCTTGAAGCTGTAAGCTGAGTAGACCGGAATCCGCTTTTTGGTGTCGTACAGGGTCACATATCGAGGTTTGTCTGCATAACGTTGGCAGATCTTCTTCAGGTCGGTGTCGATGATCCCCCGTGGTGGTGTCCCCATGTACAGGGAGTCCTTGCATCTCTCCACATGATTAAAATCTTGGACAACCGTTACTGACACTAGAGGCAAAAAACAAATTATCAAAAGAGCAAACACAAAAAGTGTTAACATAGTTATGCTCAAAAACATCTCCTGTGTGTCTCCTACTGGAGCTTCTGCAAAACGGTGACAGAAAATGTTTGCAGGTATGATTTAAATGTAACAAAGGAGATATGCAAAGCATGCACAGTGTGATCAAAAGAAAGGCCTTGTAACACATGTGGGCGTGGACATGCAGGTCATAATCTACAATTCTAAAATAATACATAATAAAAAGCTGTCTGTGCTCTTGAATATTATATTATTTTTTTAAGTTTTGATGGATTTTATCATTCTTTTCGAAATAAAACCATAAAAAAAATCAAGTAGTGACACAGCAAGCATTGGATCATTGAGTCCTCTATAGGTTTGCAGCTCTCTATGTCAAATGTTCACCGTGTCATATTTACTTTTTTACCTTCAGAAAAATACACCTATTCTGAACAACTAGCAACCACCACACCTGTGAAGCCACCATTTGGCACAAAGTGTTAAAAATAAATAAATAAATAAGTAAATTAAGTGCCAAAGCCCTTGCAAAAATATGTTGTCCTTCCATTACATAAGAATATTAGTTTCTTGACGTAGAAGAAGAAATCCTTTTTTTAAGCGTTAGTGAAAGTGACTCTCATATTATTCTGCTGAGTGTGATTAAACACGTGACACTGAAAAAGGTTATAAAGAAACGTGTTATCAATGTAATGCTAAAATGCAAAACAGTCTAATCTTCCTCAGTGATGAACAAAAGGCCTACAGTGACCAGTGCGGTTCAGAGATAGTATGCAATGTGAGTGGCGGATAAGCCAATGGGCAGAAGAGAGATAGAGCATGAGAGTTTAACTACAACATAGCCACAAAGAGTGTGCAAGTCGAGATCAGTGTATAAATGAGCACTAATGTTTGCCATTACCAAAGACAATAGTGAATGAATTTGAAATAGAATAGAATAAGCAGACTGTTACCCATGATCAGAAATTTAAAAAAATTATTCTAAGCTCTTGTACATGTGAAGTTTATTTGGAATAGAGTGGGAAAAATGGAGGTGTTTTATTTAACAAGTCATTCAAGAGCAAGAACTGAACACATATAAATAAATGTGATCAAAAGATAATAAGAGAAATAAGAAAATAACCCAGAATTTCATAGGAATTGAAGAAAGTTAACTTGCTATGAAGTACTGTGTGTATTTCATAGCAAATGGTTCCCTGTTCTGCCAAAATGGGTGCTTGACCTATTTTGGCAGCTCACTGTGTACAGAGAAATTAATCCATCTGAAACTCTCTTCCTGTTTCCAAAGTCTTTAGTCCTTCATAACAGCTTGGACACATTATGCAAATTCTTCTTCTTTTTATTAAACACATTACCGACCGCTGCTTGATGACTGCAGTATAGCATGGTTCTCTCTCCCCAGCACTGCAAGGACACTTGCATTTTTATCTTGATTTTGCATGTTTCATTTGACGACAACTTGGTCATCGTGTAACAGAAGGGTCACTGATTGATCCGCTCATGAAGGACATTGTCAGAGTCCTTGATGTCGTTACACTTTGAGGACGATTGTCATATGGTGGCCATGAGAGCTCAAAACACATCAAAAAAGATAAATCACATGCAAACTGAGAAAGCGCTCTCGCCAATTTGACAACAGATCGTGATGAAAAGTAGCAAGGAGCAACCAGATCACTCACCAAATCCTTTTCATATATAAATAATAGCGTAATCAATTCTGATTAACACATTTGGGGCATAACTGATGGTGTCAATGAAGGACATGAGCTCATTTGACAGACAAAAGATTTGAAGACATTGATCTAAATGTCTGAAATGTAAAGAAAATAAAAGAAGTGCCAGGGTTTCTGTTTCTGTCCCATACTGCCCTCTGAAGTTAGTCTTATGCAAATAGAAAGTGTTTGTCACATTAGCCGGAGCAACAATCATTCACTGCCCTAGTAAGTCAATTTAAGTGACTGAGGGCTGTTATTCATCGAGGGACCTGCTTGCCTCTCTGATCTCATCTTGAGTTATGACAATCATAACTTATGCAACTGTGGCTGGTGATGCAGTTACGTGAACAGACATTTTTCTGCTGTCAGCATTTTTACCAATTAAAATTGTAAATTCAGACCGAGCGTGGCCCGGCTCAGCTGCCCTCAGTAGAAGAGGGGGAGAATTACACTGCTGTTGAGTTTAATGCTATCAGCTCTTTAATAGGAAATGTGATTTACGGTCATGACTGGCCGTGCAACAGATTTTAGTTTGTGCTGTGGGGTGAGAGGAAGACGACAAGTAAATCTGTGTGATTCTTCTTCACAAATATAATCATAATAAATCCTTCTATACTTCTGTGATTCTCACACTGGCTAAGACATGAGGTCAGTAAGAGTGAAATTTAAATGCATGTCTAGCTGACCTGGATGAAGCCCATTATTGGAGTATGAATTATACTGCTTTATATAAGTATGAATGTGTCCTATTGAGGGATTAAGAACTCTAGAACTGTACAGTATTGTAATTCAATGAAATGCAAACTTAATTTTTGCTCCTACTCTACTGTTATTTACCACCTGCTCCATCATAACATGCTCTGCAATTTTATTCAGTATTTTATCATGCAATAACATATATTTCCCACTTGGGGCCAGTGTAGGCTTCTTTGTTGCTTCGTCACATACAGTATCCTGCTCCATGATGAAAAGTGCATAAAAACATATAACCCAGCCATAGACTGAGAAGTGTGGCAGTGTCGCCTCACAGGAAGAAAGTTCTGGGTTAAAATCCAGACTTGGAGCCTCTCTGTGTGGAGTTTGCATGTTCTCCTTATAGCAGGCCTATTGATCTGCACTATGTCTGGAGGAGGAAGAAGAAGCAGCAGTGATGCTCTGGGGCTGCTTTGCTTTCTCAGGCACTGGGAACCTGTCACATGTAGAGGGTGAGATGAATTTAATCAAGTATCAGGAAATCCTAGAGGAAAATATGTCACTATCTGTGAGGAAGCTGAAAGTTGGGCGTACTGTGATTGGACATTCCAAAAGGACAATGATCCCAAAAAAACAACAACTCAAAGTCCACCAAGGCTTGGTTTCAGAAGAAGTCCTGGATCATTCTGGAGTGGCCGTCACAGTCGCCTGACTTGGATCACATAGAAAATCTCAGGTGGGATTTGAAGAAGGTGGTTGCAGCATGTACACCCGGGAATATTACAGAACTGGAGGCCCCTCCCGCGTGAGGAATGGGCTAAGATTCCTCAGGACCACTGCCAGAAGCTGGTGGCAGACTGTGCATCATGTTTGCAGCAGGTCATAGCAGCTAAAGAGTCTCTTCAAAGTACTTGTCATTAAGGGTTGAATCATATTGAGACTGCAGTAGTCAGTAAAAGTAGTGGTAGAGAAAAAAAAACACTAAAATAATATTCTACTGAACTATTTAAACTGTTCTTGATTTATTTTGTTATTGTAAAAAGCTGATTATTGTGTATTCTGACCCTAAAACTAATAGACAACTGTTTCCAACTGTATGCTGCATCATTATTGTATCACGGCATCCCAAGCGTGACAGCTTCCATAGAACAGACAGACGCTCACTTTGTCCTCAGCTCCAGGAGACAGTTTCCAATCCAGGCCCTCACTAAACCACCAGGGGTCTCAGTTTAGCAGATACTCAGAACCCATGAAGCTGTCCCCTCTTAGTTCTGCACCAAAGCCTGCTGATTGGTCCAAATACCCACATGGGGCTGAGAATTGACCAATAGAGTTTGGGCTGATGATGGCTGTTGCTAAGGCACTTTAGACATTAAAAAAAGAAAAAAAGAAAAAATCTGCCGGCTGTAAGCCTCCACCATCACACTCTGGGACTCATCTTTCTCCTCTTTGGCTCTCCCTCTGTCCTTACCTCTAAGCTCTGCCTGCTCTGTATTGGTCACCGGTGGGTGAGGTGAGCAGAGGGGTGAGCAGTAGTCGTGCATTGTGAGCCACAAAGACTAGACCCTCCCTCCTGAACCTGGAGCTGTAGCCCCACCCCCCTCAGTGTTCCTGTCCCTTGACATTTGAGCACAGCCAACACCAGCACTCCCTCTCACCTCTCAAACCTCTATCCTCTTTAATTAAGTCATCTGATGTCTATTTTGAAAAATAAAATAAATTAATGGCAGCGTGCATTGGGGAATATCACATTTCAGTCTAAAATAAATGTTGCAGTATTTTTGGGGAAGGAGATTCTTTTACAGCTATGTCGAGATTTAAAATATCTCTTCTACTGTACTGGCCATGTTCCAACTTACACACACACACAGAGAGAGAGAGGAAGAGGGAAATGAAGAGCCCCTCCATACCTCTGTCTGCTGTGCTCCCCCCCCCCTCCTCCTGCCTCCTGTAGCTCGCTGCAACCCGTGATAAATGAGAGATTCTCCCCTCCCATTGGCTCACGCCTCGTGATTGGCAGCTTGCCGGGCCCGCCTCGCCGGTCCCTGCACATGAATCGGTCTGCTGTAAGAGCCTGAGCACCAGAGAAGTGGAGTGGAAACAGGAAGAGGAGGAGAGGGGGAGAAAGGAGACAGAGGAGAGAGGATCGGGTGAGACAAGGTGGTGAGGAGTGAAAGAGAGGAAAAGGGGAGCAGAGGGACGAGTGGACCAAAGAGAAGAAAAAAAAGAGGTAAAGGAGGACTACAGTGGAACAGCTTGTCGTGTTATTTGCTTGTGGCTGGATGTTGAAGTCCTGTGTGTATTGGTTCTTCCCTCTCCTGTGTTTGTCTACATTTGTTGATTTTTCTCTGTGTGTTCTCTGTTTCATTGCTCTGAACAATATGTCTTGGCTGAACATACTGCAGTGTGTGTCTGCAGACTGTGCACGTTCATGCATGAACGCCCCCCCCCCCCAACACACACACACACACACACTACCACACACTTATACACAGACATGCATGCACACATGAAATGCTCACATGCAGAGACATGGTGCAGGAGCAGAAATGATGATTGTAGTGAAGAGGAGCTGTGCAGCTCACATCTGTGATCGGTGTAACTGTTGAATATCGGTGTGTGTGTAACTGTGGGAGGTGTACAGTAAGACAGAGGCTACAGTGTGACCATTAATCTCTATTCAGAGGAATGTCCAAACTGTGTCACATACTGTATTTGGCTCCACTGAAAGTTCCCCTGTCCATTAATCACATGTTACTCGGACACCTTTTTGGTTTTGTTGTGTTTTTATAAAACAACACTCCAATATTTCTGTCAGACATATGCTCATTTTTGAGTTAAATTAGAAAGAAACAAAGGGTATCTGTGGTTGCTGTCGCTAATGCACACCGTGCATGCAATGTATGCTTTCAGCTGATATGGCTGACAGCTGGATGAGCTATTCTGGGTTACTAGTCCTCACACAAGCCAGCAGTCTGACGCACGCTTCCACACAGATGCACGTGCTTTCAGTGCCTTATTTGAACCTGTTAATCTGCTTTATTGTCTTTGTTCGCAAAAAGCTGCACATATGCAGCATTGTTTGCAAAAGACACCCCCATTTCTTGTTCTTGACCTTGCCTTGGTACAGCCCAGCACCCCTCTAGGGCTGTGCTTTATGGAGCATACACCGGCTGCTATTGTAGAAAGGGAGAAGGGGATAGAGCAGAGTGAAGCGGGGCTGCAGGGATGTTATTTTTAGAAATGTGATTGATATGTGGCTCATACTGTACTTTCTTTCTCTGTGATTGGGGGGCTGTTTCAGGCCTGAATCCAATAAAATCATGCATCTGCATGCACTGAGGGTCCGTCTGTACATTGTCGCCTCTCACCTCCTGCTTCCTCTCCATCTGTTCTCTTCATGTTTCTGCTCCTCATGTTAGCTAGCATTGGAGCCACCAGAGAGACAGGCCCGGTGTGGTGCAGCCCATCCTTCCTTTTATGGTATAGGATCAGTATCCTCGCTACTTACACACACATGCGTGCATAATGTCTCAGCAAGTGTTGCAAAATTCTCTGCAGCTAGCAAGAGGCTAGTGAGATGATGTGACAGACTGTTGATTTGTTCAAATGGGGACACGAATTGTAGTGTGTTTGCAGAACTGGAGCTGCTCTTCACTCCACGATCAATAGTTTTAATTCAGCTGTTAATAGTGGATGTATTCGGTTGCAGAGTGGAGTAAACAGAGAAGAGAAGATAGAAATGTGGAGTATACATCAAATCCTATAGACTGCATACACCCCCCCCCTCCCTGCATGTCAAAATCACACATGCTCTCAAACACTCCCCTCCGTTCTGGAGGCCTTGCTCCCAGCTCTGGACTAAATGATATCATCGGTTGCCAGGGATACAAGGACACAGCGTGCAGAGAAAAAGGGAGGGTGAGGCACAGCCAGAGCCATACACATAGCCTGAAAGATAAAGGAAGAGAAGCTGAGATATAGGGAATCAAGAATGAAAAGGAGCCGTGCTGAAACAAGTAGTGAAGATAGCAGAGGTAATGGGGCAAGGCCATGAAGAAGAAGGACTACCAACCTGTCAAAGGTTACTGGGTCATCCTTCCTCTCCCGTCTTCCTTTACTCTCGTTTCACTCTCTTTGTCTGGAGATGGTCAGATTTTCAGCCATGCAAACGTGTGTGACATCATGTGTTGTAGGGAATGAGAGCCAAGAGTAGAAAGGAAGAGAATGGTAGCAATACCTGAGGGATGGAGGAGAAGCACCATCCTTTATTTGAAACAATAAAACCTTCCTGTCGAGTACATCTGTGCACCAACTGACTGTGGTGTTTCCTCACCGTCTCCACTATGTGTGTCTGTGTGTGTTTGCCAGTGAGTGGAGGATGAGCTTGTCTATTTAAAGGGATCTGACATTGCACCGGCTCTGCTGGCTTGCTATTCATGACTGGCAGCATCATCGAATTCAGACCAGAGTCTTCCTCCCCCTTTTCTCTCAGTATTCATTGCAAGGTAAGATTGATGACAGGGATGCACATGAACACACACACACACACACACACACTCAGGAGAGACATATATATGGATGCATGACTATCACTCTGATGACAGACATGACCAGGGTTTCCTTGGTGACAAGATGGAGGGAGGAAGCAGACAGCAGGTTTGAGGTCTCAACTAAACACCCACCAATATGACTAATTTAAAATTTTATTGCTAAAATGACATTTGCGTGTAAATATTACACGATACAGGTTGGAAACAGAGTTGTAATGGCCGAGAAGTAATGCCATTCTTCTTTTCGACTGATGACATCGTAAAGCAGGAAACAACTTAACCCCTTTTGCCCATGACATCATTTGGCCTTCGAGCTCAATTCCAGATGTCTGGAGTTAACCCTGCACAGATGGGTTTAATATTAGACGCACTGAGCCATTGTTATGTGGAGTCAAATTCTAGCTGCTGTTGACTGTTGGCCCCTCCTACAACACTGTTAACAGTGTGTAACAGGGAGGGCGTAGAGCAGCTGCCCATGTAATGTTGCTCAAATGTTAGCGAGGTCTGGGTTAAAAGCATGGTGAGGTTTCATGTGAAAGAAAGAGGAAAAGTGTGTCTCAAACTGTTTCATCATAGCGCAAATATGCAAATACCGTGAGCATGTTCATTAGGATTCAGGATTGACAGTGAAGTTGCCGTTGTGGTACACAAACTCCAACTGGATGGTCTGAGGATAAAGTCATATGACCAAGATCACAAGGAAAGAAAGCCTTAAAGCCTTAAATTTTAGCAGACAATGGTAGAATCTCAGAAACCTCTCAAAGTGCACATCTTCATGGAACAGGTGCTGATGTGAGGATTAAAGTGGATACTTCCAGACATGCTGTGTCTATGGTGCATGATGGAATA
This sequence comes from Chaunax sp. Z400, assembly GCA_037577475.1. Taxonomy (NCBI): domain Eukaryota; kingdom Metazoa; phylum Chordata; class Actinopteri; order Lophiiformes; family Chaunacidae; genus Chaunax; species Chaunax sp. Z400. Next base: position 7,626,802 of record CM075201.1, on the reverse strand, counting down.
GATTGCTGCATGCAGTCTCTCTTTATTGTATGCCCAAAGTGTAACACTGAATGCACATGGAGGCCTTGTGTGTCCTCTTTCTACTCTAAAAATAAATCTAAATGCAAAAGGCCTGAAGCCACAGCAGAAAGAGCCGTCTGGTTTCAGTTGCTCTAGCAACTGTTTGGACATGGACTGTTAAAGAGGTGGCTCCTTTAGCTCATTCAACACTCACAGAAATCACTGTCAGCCTTACCACAAACAAACCTGTACAACAATGTACAACTGGAATAGCGGCAAAATGTTGGCAGCATGCATCTCAGCATGCATAGTTGTATGCATCTGTACATTGCCAGCTAACTTTAACACAATATGACAAATGTTTAGGTGTTCTGCATGTGCAATCGAGACGATAAAAGATCCTCTCTGTCCGAGAGATGAAACCAGTGAAAATGAGAATGTGCAGAAGAGGCACGGGAGGCTAAGGATTAGTTTTTGTGATCGGATGATAAGTAAACAAATTGAAATTCTGCAGCGAAAAAAAAACTAGCCCAACACCTGACCTGGTTTACTCTGCTATGGATGACTGAACTGGTAGCTGATGGACTGGATGGACACATTTACCAGCAATGCTGTCAGTGAAATAAAGAATCAGAGCACAGACTATACAATGAGAAAAGTACAGTTCAACCAGTCTTTTCTCTGCATTTCTTTGTTCTTAAAGCATGGTTGCTATGGTCTTTTGTCTTTTGGCCATGTGTTGTTGTTTTTTCTGTCATTGGCTGGCCACTGGCTGTGGTGACTGCTGGGTAAGAGTGATTAGAGAGAGGTTTAATGCACAATGCAGCTCTGGCTGACTGATGATATGACCACCCAATACATACAGTGCAGCAGAAAATACAAGCATGAAGAAATAGCACCTACTATAGATACATATGAATGAACCTTGGGCCTTGTCAGAAAAGAAGCAATCACTGTGTAGATATGCAATAGAAATGCATGTTTCTTTCCCTCTTGTCATATACAGACTGTATCTTTCATCTATGCTTCCTCCACAGGCTGCTTTTTGCTCTCAGGAGTGAAGTGGAGGGCCTCCCAAACACAGACCAAGACTGGTAACCACAGAACATTTAATGCTGCCTCTGAACTTAAAGTGTGTATGGCTGTTTGCATGCAAACATCCAATATGTGCACCACTGTAGCACTCAATAGTCTCTTAAATGTTTTAAAGTTCAGCACTAAAAAGGCACCAAGTATCCAATTTAGCACTTACATGAAGGTATAGATTATTCTTAAGGACACTGTGTGTGAAAAGAAAGGTTGACATTTTTATAAATGTCACAGATAGTAAAATAATGAGTACAGATGCATTGATGTGAAGCAGATCTGCACTTAACTTAATTAACTTGATTACAGGGTCCTTCCTGTCAAGGAGGTTATGTTTTGTCTGATTGTTCGTTTGTTGGTTTGTCAGCAGGATTACGCAAAAATGACTTGAAACCGTTAAATTTTAGTGCTGATCCGGATAAAGGGGTGGATCATTAACAGTGAGAGATGCATGGATCTTGATGAAAAAAATTGAGACGCATTTAGGAGGTTGGTGTCTATGAGTGTGTGCAATTTGGTGCGGAACCAAATAAAAATCGAGAGCTACCAGATTTAAATGGTCGGCTGTTACACATCCAGCAACCTTAAATCAAAAATGTAAATTATGATTACACATACATGTCAAGTCTTATGGAACGCCTCTAAGTCTGACAGATTTTCTGCATTTCAAAGTCCCTACAGAAATTCAATAGATTTTTATAGAGTCATTCAGTGTGTTTTTCTATTCAATGAATTGTTGCCACTTTTAGGGTGTAATTCAAACTTTTCCATTTGTTATTTTTTCTTACGGATTTTGGGAAAATCTTAAATCTTACTGGTGAGCGTCCAATGAGGTGACACGTATGGGTTACCTTAATTTGTGTCATACATTGCCAAAGTGTAAGAGTTACTCTGAAATAAAAATAATTTACAGTGCAGAGTGTTGGACCAAGATCTGATTGGTTGAAAGTGGCAGCACGTCCTTATTTAATTTTATGTATCAGATTTTCTTTAAATGAAAATATTATATGATACTACTATAATACTTTTTTCAGTATTATTTTTTATGTGAACACCAGACACATTAAACAACATTTGTGTTACAGGCTGCATGTATTACCCAGCAGAGCTGTACTCTGGCCGTAACACATGGGACTCCTATCCAGCTGGAGGACCTAACAGAGGACAATGGGCACCTGTGAACAGTTGCCCCTGGAGCCACTCACAGAGGTCAGCAGCACCCTCATACACACTTACTATTTTATTTCTATTCATCCATTCATATCAGCAAACATATCTCAGATGCAGTGGATATAACATTGTTTTACTGTATCTACAGTATATGATATAGGTTTCTCCTGATTTCATGCATGTGATCATGTGATATGATGTTTTATCTTAAACAACAACCAGGACTTCTAATAAGACTGCAGTTACATTCATCTCAGGGGACACTATTGGCTAAAACTACCTTGCACACCTAGAGAGTTGGAAAAAAAAAGTGGCCCAAGTCCTCTTGTAAAGATTTTAACCTCAGTGGGAATGAATAGTGGAACAACTTGAAGGCTTGAAGTTCCCTAACAAAGGTTATTCCAGCCATTGTTGTCTGGGTTGATCTAAAGATAAGTGCTACTGGCTGGACTGGCTTATAAACTAGAACTGATGAGCATATTCCTGAAAAGCTCTTACCTCAAATGCAGCTGTGAGCATCAGACCATCTGCAGTTTAAACATGCAGGATGCCGGTGAATGTAGAAGCCTCAATGTAATGATTCAGCTGCAGCTGTAATATAATTGTACAGTATTTCTAGCTGTCTGGTTGTGGGATTGACAATTAACCCTAACACTAAACTGTAAGCTGTAAAAAATACTAACTAATCAACATACAGTACTTTAAGTTGTTACTGTAAGTTGTATGAAAGGTGCCAAAATTCTCCCTTCAAAGTCAAATTAAACTACATGTTTTTATTTAAAGTGGCAAAATATAATTTATTGGGTTAACCGGTTATCTTATTTAAAAAGTTCAATATGGTCACAATGACAGCAACCCTCTGCAGGGGATTAAGTGACCTTTTAACAAGAAGCACTTTACAAACATGCTATGCAAATTTACTTTATATTTTAGGGAAGACAGAGAAGATTATTGCTGCAAAAGTGTGTATTTTTTCCTTAAAAGTCACCAATATGTCAGGGTTCACAAAAGCAGGACTCAACACGCAGACGACACAAGGGGTGGAGTGTGGTTCAAGGTTTTAATCCAATCATAGTCCAAGAGGCAAACCCAACAAACAGAAAAGCAAAAACTAAGGCACAAAAAACAAGCAAAGACAAAATAACAGGATAACTAATAAACCCAGGAGAAAAACTGGGAAAAAGCACTGGAAACACTCGGCTGTGAGACAAGATATGACGAGGCATTGAGGACGAACTGGCAACTCTCAGAGGGAATCACACAGACTAAATACACTAGGATAATGAGGGAATGGCAAACAGGTGACACAGGGAGGAGGAGACAATCAACAACAGGTGGAGACAATCAGACATACACTGGAGGGAAAATATTAAAGGGGAAGACACAAGAAGGATGCAATGATAAACTGACATGAGACAGGGCCTAAAAAGACACGGTGGGAGACTGAACAAACCAGAACTGAAAACAGGAGACAAAAAACAAGACAGGGGAAACAAAAGGTTCAAACAGATCACAAGAAAAGACAACAGCAAATGTAAAGCAAAAGACGCAGCATGGAATAAGGCTTACAAAATAAAACAGGAAACAGAGGTACCAATACATGAACCTTACAAATTAAAAGAAACCAACAGACTGGGATCAGATACATGACACAATAAAGAAATGTCCCAGAAGCATTTGTGGTTGTTGCAAAGGTTAGCAGTCATGAACAGGGACTCCTTGATTTTGCTATTCAAATAAAGAGCATACATGGAAAAATAAGCACTTGGAAAGAGAAAGTGATGATGGCTGGTCAGCAATTCAAAAAATCATGTAAAACAAGTTGGCTTGAACCTGACTTCTAGCCACTAGCAACAAGGTTCAGAGTTCCGAGACTTGCTTCTCACACGAACTGTACGTTTTCAACTCTCTGCTGCATTTATTACTTTGATTTTCTGTGTTTTTTCATTACTGCAGATGCCAAGATGGGCGCAACCAATCACATCATCCATCAAATAATCTTTATAATAGGTGAGTAAATTGGTTAAACACCATTCATTCATTGCATGTAAATGTGGATTTGGTAACTTTGTTGCTTATAGCATAGAAAATCTTTCTATAAGAAGTTAATGTGATGTTTTTTTTACTGAAACCACCTGGAAGTATGGCTTGTTAAAACAGTTGGAGAGCCAACTTCCCTTATACTTAAGAAGCAGTAGAGTACAACATTGTACAACCCTTGATGCCACCATGGATGCAAATATTCACTTGGTGTATAAAGTCCCAATTGTTTGATGCCATGGCATCCTTTTTTTAAAATCAGTATGATACTTGTTGCTTAGTTCAGTTGGTCTTTTGCATAGGGGGGAGAGAACAGTCAACAATATTGAGGACAAGAGGGGGCACAGACAGCCTCTACGACTTTGGGATGGTAAAGAGCGACTATTTGAGGCCCAGAACTGGCAACACAACTCTGCACACTCATTCCACAACCGGGCTGGCACCAACAATGGATATCTAGCAGGACCAGGAGATCGCTATGCAAACTGGGACAACAATGTAAGTGAGACCTGCAGGATGTGGAACAATGCTATGTTCAAATGTGTTCATATTGTTATTGAAACTTGATTGCAAGTGTGCTTTTTTTTTTTTTTTTGACTGATAGCATGGGGTTCCTCGCCTGCATCGCAACAACAGAGAGCTGCAGTCCCCACCAGAGAGATGGCTCCCCTCTGACTGTCGCAGGAGCTTTCCAGATAGAATGATAAACAGCAGACCAGGACCCTGGAAAAGGCCAGCCCTCCACCAGCGACGAGACCAACTGCACCAGCAAAGTCCAACTCCACAGCACCCTTTGTCCCCTAGAGAGGAGTGTCCAGCTAAGAGGAGGAGAGATTCTGGCCCCGATCAGGTAAAGTGTGCTGACTCAGCACCACCCAGTTGGAAAATCCTATCTATTATGATGCGATATTTATGCTTCTCTGTTTAGTCATCTCATCCTGGATCAAGGCCTTTACTCGCCCATGCCCCATCACCACCTCGCCACCGCTGCAACCAAGACAACTGGAAGCCTCTTCATAACAGAGGGGGTCCTGGCCACCATTCTGACCACAGGACCTCAACAACACAGCAACAGGTAAGTATAATGTATGTATAATAATTACCAAAAACCAAACCAATATGTTGATCATTGTTGATTTTGTTATTGTTTTTGTTGTTCTGTTGTCCTATTGTTCTGCAAAGAATTTTTTTCTCCAAAATGAATTCCCTTTTTGGGGACTTGCCCATACTCAAAAACTCATGAAAGTTGGCAGAAAAAGAAGAAGAAGAAAAGAAGTAAAGAAGAAATTTACATTTGATATGGTGATTGGAAATGGGTGTAGTAAAATGGCTCGCTAGCGCCCCCTAAAGTGCAGCCCCGCCTCCAGTTTAACGTACATGTACGAAACTCGGTACACATATGTAACTGACAGAGACCGACAAAAAAGTCTTTTGAAGCAATGCTTTCAAACAAACAGAAAGTCAGCCATTTTTTGATGCCCTAAAGACATCCACATGACAAGATTTAGCATTAGTCATGGCGCCACCGAGTGGCAACAGGAAATGACATATTTTACATTTTGATACACTACTACTAGGCCATTGAGCATATTGCCTTCAAATTCAGTGAGAACAGCTATAACAAGTTGGTAACGCAGGATTCTGAAGCTTGTGCGTTTTCATGCGAAGTTGTAAGCGTGGCTGTGCGGCGATTGTTGATGTTTCATCGTGAAGCAGGAAGTTGTTATAACTCTGCTGTCCATGGTCTAATCTGCCCCAAACTTCACACATTTGATAAAAGTCCCGCCCTGAACACATCTATATAGATACATTGTGTAATAGTCACAGCACCACCTAGTGGCAAAAGGAAGATATATACGTCAGATTTTGACGTGCTACTATCAGGCAGTTCATCACAATGAAATTTGGTCAGTAAAGCCATAAGGCCTTGATGAAGCTTTACTGTAATTATTGTGAGTTTGGGTCCCATGGTGGTGGCACAACGGTTGTTGGCCATCAAACAGGAAGTTGATGCTGAGAGGCCAGGGAAGCTCAGATGTTCACCAAAATTGACACCCTCATCATAGTATTTACGATCTCATATGGTTTACAGGATTGGTTATGCCAGTTTGGCTCCACAGCGCCCCCTGGAAAACTTCAAATAAGCATATCTGAGTCTGTGTTTAACCTACATGTATGAAACTTGGTAAACGTGTATCATATCAAGATCTACGAAAAAGCCTCTTTGTGTCTAGCACCACATAGTGGACAAAATAAGTTAAAGTTAAATCACAATCCCTCCATTAGTGTACACGTGTGCAGTAGTGAGTTGGCGCACTGCCCGACGGGCACATGGCCCGACAGGCACCGGGTAATTTTTATTGAAATTCACAGGAGACCTCTAAACTGCGAGCTGGAGGACAGAGTTTCATTAACAGTAACCTTGCGGCTGTAAACCAGAGTAGTGGCAGCAGACCGCCACATCATGGAAATAGAGGGAAGGTGGACCGGAAGATTTCGTCTTCACCAGCAGACCACACCCGTGTGCCTTACAGCCACCACAACCATGAGTACCACTACCACGATTACCACTATCAGCGGCACACAGGCCACCCCAGAGTCCTACAGCACAACGCATCGCTACGCCCTGTTGAGGAGAAGGACTCATGGAGCTATCACCAGAAACAAAGCACAGTAAGAAGTACTCATTGAAAGAGCTTTAACATTAGTCTGCGTTTTCAGGTTACATCCAAGTTTTCTGTTGCTCTATCTTTGCTCTTACTAAAACAGTAGAGTGAGACAAAATCAGTGTTAGTTGATTATTGAATTAGACATGAAAGCTCTCAGTATATCTTCCTTTTCAAAACCCAAACGCCATGACTCCAGGCCTAAGTTGCTCTTAATATTACCTTCAGTTTACCAGTACATATATATGGTTTTGAGGGTAAATCTGAACAAATATAATGCTTGCAGGAATCTCAGCGCACTCATCAAAGGGTCATTTCGAGGGATCCAGCTCTCTCCAAGTCTTCTGGTGCCGACTCTCCCACATATTCATCCCTCCTCTCCAGTTCTAAAGATGGAGGTTCTGCCAGCATTCCACGTGCTCTGTCCAGTCCCTCCTCATACAGAGTGGCCATTGATGGAAAAGACCCATCTGTCATTCATCAATGTAGTCCTGGCCTCAATGGACCACAGAAACTCCAGGGAAGCCCTAATCACATCCCGAGACCTAGCCTGACATCGACCACATCTCCTACACCTCACACTGGTTCAAAATCCAGGTTTTCAGATGTCAAATACAGAAAGACCTCACAGCTCCTCTGCGTACGACAGTCCTCTCACAGCAGATCAAGAGCAAAAAAGCCCGAGAAGGATTTGGAAAAACACGTAAAACTTGATAAGCTGGTGAGAAAGGAGAGAAAGGGTGAAGTTCAAAAGACAAACAGAAAGGGTGAAGAAAGAAAAAGGCGGAAGAAGAAAGAGGAAAAAAGGTTGGTTGACAATAAAAAGAAGAAAGATAAAGCAACAAAAAAGGAAAGAAAAGGCTTGAAATGTGGAGTCACAGAAAAGGAAATGTTTTCTTCCACTTCTCCTTCCAGCTCCGCAGGAGAGGTCAAATTGGGTAAAATTGAGACAACAACTCTGTCCCCAGAGAGTCATGGCCAGTCATTACCTAAGCAGAAGCACAGGATGAGGAGTGAACAAGCAGAGAGGACACACAGGCTGTCCACTAATTCTCCTCGTCCCAGCAGCACTTCATCACAGCCATCCCCAAAATCAGAAAACCGCAAAATGCCCAAGAAGAACAGCAGTCCCTCAAAACCTTCTGTCAAGGAACAGCTAATACAGTCCCTTCCCGGAACCATGAGTCCCAGCCAGACCATCAAGAAGCCCAGCATTGTCTTATCCCAATCAGAAGATGGGGCAAAAGTGAATCCTGATGATACACTCCCCTCCCTATTATTTAAAGCCTTAGCACCTCTCACTACAGCATGTTCAGTTAGCTTAGAGAAGCCCATCCATGGCAAAGAAGGTGGGCAGGGAGGGCTTCTCAAAGCCCCGGACCTACAGCCTGTGGCCGTGATGGGATCTTTGCAAGAAATAGGAGACAACCTTGCAAATACTCCTCCTGTTCTTAGCTGGCAGGGCTCCCCAGTATCCACTCTGGGAGAAGATGAGGAAGAACTAGAAAAAGGAGTGATAAGTAGACCGGTCCTCCAGCCCAGCCCCACCCAGTGCTTTTCTCCTCCTGTTGAGAGTGAAAGCTTTGATGATATGAATAAAGAGTCTGGTGAAAGTACTGAATTGTCGCACAATGGCATGTCAGAACTCTGCGATCTACCTTGTGTAATTGAACAAGTTGCTGAGGAAGAAAAGGAAGAAGAGGAGGACTTCAGTGGGGAAACTTCTGGCTCTCTTCTCCGTGAGCTTTGCCACCATAAAACAGGTTTGGATGATGTGTTCAAGAGCCTGGCAACCTTTCTCGGAGGCCAGAGGATCTCATGCCGGGGCGGCCCATTTGGGAGACCTCCTAACGGCACCACTAGAGGAGTGAAACATTCTTCTTCTCTGGCGTTGGGGCCAGAGATTCACTGCCATGAGCATCGGGATTTACCCCCCAAATCAGATCCCAGAGCATCTGCCAAACCCAATAATGAATCACCAACTCACGCTACCTCAGACACACGTCTGACAGATCTGACGGACCCTGTCATGGAGAAGCATGAGGAACTAATGAATGATATAAAAGGGAAACCGGAGGGTAAAGATACCGAGATCCTCAATGAGAGAACAGAGTCATCTCTTCTGGATGGGTCACTGAGTGCAAAACTGAGGCTGACTACAACCCATACAGCTTCTTTCACCAGCCTCTTTACAGTCTCTACCAAGGAAGAGAGAGGACAGCGTGAAGAGACACAACACATGGGTAGAGTCAGAAAAAGAAAACAAAAGATTAAGGACAGAGGAAGAGAAGAAGAGATCAAGATTAAGATAAAGACTAAAGAAAGTAGGGGCATCTGTCCTAAAAACCAAGCAAATAAAATAAATCGTTTGGAAGAAAGAGATGTTTCATCCTCAGTGCTGGTCATCTCCAGAAACTCACCCAGACTTCTCAAAGATAGTAAGAAGGGCCAGATTCCTCAGGAAAATCAAACCCCGCAAGGCAAAGACATCCAGAGAGATAAAGAGAACACTGGAAACACTGAGGGAAAGAAGAAGACAGAAGACGTTGGTGAGTTAGAAAATGTGACATCCTCAGCTGCTAGAAACATAAAAAAGTCCCCTGGCTCAGCTTCAACCGTAACAACCAACACATCCAAATTATGTGTGTCAACAGCAGTAAGTAAACCTCCATCATTAACTCCGGTTGACCCACTGAAACTAAAAGCATTGTCCATGGGCTTGTCCAAGGAGCTGAAGATCCTCTTGATTAAAGTTGAGAGTGCTGGAAGACAAACATTCAACGTATCTGAGGTTGAGGAGCCAATAATCCCACTTTCCAAGATCAACATTGAAAACACCGCTTCTGAATTGATCAGAGCTTGCAAGTAAGTACTCCGACAAAGATACTGCTGGTCTGGCTGCCTTATCAATTGATAGCATTTTGAGAGGGAAATTAGAGCCAGATTTCATCGATGCATTTTGTGTTTCATCGCTCTGTCACTTTTCTCCAGGGGGACTAAGGTGAAGGGGAAATTCAAAGAGTCATTCCTGCTTCCCGCCTTCTCTGTTAAATCTAACATTGGCATTGAGATCCCCATTCCTCGAGAAAAGCTCAACCCTCCTACACCCAGCATCTATGTGAGTCCACACACTAGCGGCATGGTTCTAAGGATGGTAATGTCAGCGTGAAGGTTGGTCGGTCAGTTGGTCCATCACTTAAAAATGAAATAATTTCAATAAGTATGTCATTCGTTTTCCCCTTAGGATGAATTGTATTGACGTTGGTTGTCCCGTAACTTTTCGTCTACTGCCAAAATCTGAATTAGTCCAATATTTTGACTAAGTTATCGCAAAATCAATGATGTTCCCATCAGCCTCAGCTGTACTATTAGTGTTAATTAGCAAATATCAGTATGCTAACAATTCAAGTTAATATAGTGGTTGACATGGCATGGTTGATAAACTGTATATAGTGTAACGTCAGCATGCTTGCATGGTCATTAGGGCCTTATTAGCATACATCTCGCTGTGCTTATGTATCTAGCCTCTCAGTTTTGTTCTCATATAAATAAAAGACTGCACAGCTCTGCCATGATTATATTGGGTTCTTTTAAATCACTTGAGAAATTTCTCAGATTGTTTTCTCAAAAGCAGCATACAGCTGTCTTCTCATCTACATGTTTCCAACCTACTTTAGTCAAATTTGTTTCCCCAAGACTTAACTGCATTTCTTTGCTTTGTTTATAATTACACTGTTTGTTTGTTGTTGTTTCTTTTGCAGTTGGAGAGCAAGAGGGACGCCTTCTCTCCAGTTTTGCTCCAGTTCTGCACTGACCCCAAAAATGCTGTTACTGTCATCAGAGGCCTCGCTGGCTCTCTCCGCCTCAGTAAGTTTACACACCAAACTCATCCCACTCCACTAGGCAGCAGAATTGGTCAAATTCCCTTTACTCTAGATGAGTTTTTGGTGATTAGTAACATATTTTCATCAATAACGGCCTTTTGCTTTTTGAAAATTGGTGTTCAAGTAGCAGAGAAAGAGAAGAAAGGAAGGAGGAATTGATTATTCAGATATAAAGAAGCCTATCATAAAACTGTGGAGTTTATTTTAACTGTAGTAGACATTTTACACACATTTTAGACATTTGATCATTTTGAGTCATTGTATAATGAAAATATGATGATATATTCTCACAGTAATGTCACTATTGCATTTCTGTATGATCCATATTGGAATTCTTGTATAACTCAACCATGACATGATGCAGGGCCACTGGGAGGCTGCACTATGATCAAGGTTTGCTGCTTTGAATGTCATGTATTTTACAATCGTCCAGTATAGATAACCTCATTTTATTACTATTCCTACTTCTTTTTTTATGGTCACTCTTTATTGAATGAGATACTTTAAGCTCAGAGTCAGTCAATTCAAAATAACAGGGATAACAACCATTTTTTGAACATAAACCAAAAACCCAAAGAGTTGGAAATTCATACTCTATTTATCTGATAATTAATCAGATAAATAATAATGCTAATAATTATCTTTGTTCTCTGCTGTCTTTTCCCTATGTTAGACCTTGGTCTGTTCTCGACCAAATCTCTGGTGGAAGCCAATGCGGAACATGCTGTGGAAGTGAGGACTCAGGTTCAGCAGCCCGCTGATGAGAACTGGGATCCTAGTGGTTCGGTGCAGACGTGGCCGTGCGAAAGCAGCCGTTCACACACCACTATTGCCAAATACGCCCAGTACCAGGCTTCCAGCTTCCAGGAGAGCCTACAGGTAGACATTTTCCCTCATAGCAAACACGTGAACACACAAGCACATAAATGGTTTAATGTGTAGTGGATAAGGATATGATTTAAAGACTAGTTAATGCTTTTAATTATTGTCAAAAACAAGACATTCTTTCTTTCTTTCTTTTTTTTGGGGGGGCGCCTCATTCAAGATCAAGCCACACAAATGGATTTGTTCTAGTAGAATGGATGAGCCATTTGTGGCATTCACCAGTTTTGTGTCACTCTTATGAAAAAGCTTGAAGTGGTTCCAAAATTCACCCTAAATCAGAAACACATATTTTCCTCTTACTTATCCATCTGGATTGTTTTGTGAGTTTTGGAGACACTGGCGGTAGAGGTGTCTGCATTCTCTCAAGTATATTTGGCACTTCACAGACACATTTGAAAAACTCAACAGAAAAATGCCTTTTCCCAGATATCAGGACCCTGTTACTCAAGATTTGTCACAGACCTTACTATGAGCAATTTTGTGTGCTAACTTATTTTTTTCTGCCACCTACCAACAGCATCAGAAAGAAAGCTTGAACGCTTGAAAGTTTGCTAGCTTCTCCTTCATTTCCTGTGGTGCAGTTAGCGGGTTTTATTCCGTAGAGAGAAAATAGTTCCTGTATAAAACAATGTCAAAGTGACCAATCATAAGAAGGCCAGTGCTTCCTTTGATTTCTTTGAAAAATAAAATGTTAATTTCCTGTGATTATCACGCCTATCATGGTTGTTATTTTTGAGACGCCAAAGAATAGCACAGAATGATAGCTCACAAGTAAATACTGGAAGTATACAACTAAAGAGAAACAAGGTCAGAGTACTTACAGTAATAATTACACTACTGCAGTACAGTATGATCGACAAATATATTTTCCCACACTGTGCTAATCCCCTTGCACCTTAGTGATCCATTATTAAACATTCCTCCTGCAAATTTCAAGCTATTTCCAGAGAAAAGTAAGTGTATTACCAAATGAAAACCACACGTGTTAAATGAAGAATGATCTATTTCACATAGTCCAGGACTAACCTTGAAAGTAAAACATGCGTCAGATTTTAGCTGTTGGCCAACTTGTCAGCTAAGCTCATGTAGATGTGTTATAGGAAGAGAAGGAGAGTGAGAATGAAGAAGAAGGAGAGCAGACCAAGTCCTCAGACCGATCACCCACCACAAAAGCTGGTCAGACACCAGCCAACACCAAACGTGCTCCCATCTCTATCAAACATCCTGTTAATGGCAGCTGCACACCCAGGTTAGCACAACGCTGAGATCTGTCTGTATGAAGAATTCACTGCTTTACTGTGTCAACAACACTCCACTCAGACTTTGTTCTTCTCCCCAGCTCAGAGCAGAAAACTGGGGGAAAGATAATCAAATTCGGGACCAATATTGACCTCTCTGACCCTAAAAGGTAAGTTTTGTTATGAAATTCTGCACACTCTAAGTGCATACACTGAGGGTCCTTGTTGTTTCACATTACCCGGCATGTGTGTTGATAAGGTGGAAGCCCCAGCTGCAGGAGCTGCTGAAGCTGCCAGCTTTCATGCGCGTAGAATCCAGCAACAACATGCTCAGTCACGTGGGTCACACCATCCTGGGCATGAACACCGTCCAGCTCTACATGAAGGTGCCGGGCAGCCGCACGCCAGGTCAGTGAGTGTCCGACAACACAGGTAGTGTCGTTTCAAATGGACGCTATTTTTGGTGAATGAACTGTTTGCGTGTCTCATCAGGTCATCAAGAGAACAACAATTTCTGCTCAGTCAACATCAATATCGGTCCAGGTGACTGCGAATGGTTTGCTGTCCACGAGAACTACTGGGAGGCAATCAACAAATTCTGTGAGAAGTGAGTGAAGAGACTGTTTGACAACAACAAATACAAGAGGCTGCGCTTGAATGTGATGAAATGCTTTCCTTAGGCATGGCGTAGACTACCTAACGGGATCCTGGTGGCCAGTCCTAGAAGACCTCTACAGTTCCAACATTCCTGTGTACCGCTTCATTCAGAGACCGGGAGACCTGGTGTGGATCAATGCGGGCACTGTACACTGGGTCCAAGCGGTGGGGTGGTGCAACAACATCGCCTGGAACGTGGGACCACTCAACTGTAAGTTGCGAGGACCAAAACACAAGAGAAACATAGCGGCATGAAAAACCTGATAAGTCATAAGTGTTTGTTGTTGTTTTTCTCTTCCAGCGTACCAGTATCAACTCGCTCTGGAGCGCTTCGAGTGGAACGAGGTGAAGAAGGTCAAGTCAATTGTTCCCATGATACACGTTTCCTGGAATGTGGCTCGCACCATCAAGATCAGCGACCAAGATACCTTCAAGATGATCAAGTAAGATGTCTCTTTGTTTGTGTATGTGTGGGTGAAAGGGTGTGTTTGTTTACATCTCTCACTCTCTGCTCCTCTCAGACACTGTCTGATGCAATCCATCAAGCACATCCAAATTCTGAGAGGTCAACTAGTGGCTGCAGGGAAGAAGATCTGCCACCAGAGTCGTGTGAAGGACGAGCCAGCCTACTACTGCAATGAGTGTGACGTGAGTCCCTCCTCCCCCGGCCTGGCTCTACGTCCGTACAGTAAATTGAACACGAACATGATATGATGTGAAACCACCGTGAATGTGTTTGTGCAGGTGGAGGTGTTTGACCTGCTGTTTGTGACCAGCGAGAACAGCAGTAAGAAGAGCTACGTGGTCCACTGTGAGGACTGTGCTCGAGCTAGGAGCCCGTTGCTGGCAGGAGTCGTGGTGCTGGAGCAGTATCGGATGGAGGAGCTGATGAAAACTTATGACAACTTCACGCTGGTCAGTCTCACTCTCTAATGCTGTATGCTAACAATGCTAATAATGCCAGAGACATTCTGACTTTGTGGAAGGTTCTGAGGCCTGATCAGGTACAAATAATAATGATAATAATAATAATGATAATAATAATAATGGTAATGATACTAATAATGATAATAATGATAATTACAATAGTGATAATAATAATAATGATAATTGTAATAATGATATTATTAATGATAATAATGATATAATAATTATATAAATAATAATGATAATAATGATAATGATGATGCATACAGATCAAAAAGTAACAAAAATAAGGAAAATACATCCATCTTTAAATATTAAGTCCATGTAATGTTTACATTGTTCATAACTTGTTTAGAATTGTTTTCAGATGCTAACTTCACATACACAAACAACTGAGATCTGTCTCTCCCTCTTTTTCTTCCCCCCCCCCCTCAGGCTCCGTTACCCTTTTCAAAGTGAGGACTCCTCCCTGGTGTCTTTCAGCCATAACCAAAACTCTAATGGCAGCACAAATGTTGCCTTCAAGGCAATCTATTCCTGAAGAACACTCTGTGAATCAGCCAATCACGTTTACTCAATATTGTTTACATCACACAATAAGGTATGGATACTCAGCAAATCCAACTACAGCTCACCGTCTTCCCCATACCAGCTGCTGATTGGACGTGTGTTTTGAAATAGAATGACTAGACTGGTACTTCTTATGAAAAACATTTCAGATGTGTACAAAATCAATGTGAGGACTGCTAGCACTGAAAATCAGGTTATATGTTCAACGGACACTGCTGTGATTCAAAAGCGTCAAGTAGCCGGTTCTGTGTATTAATTCAGGTACTTTTATGCAAAATCAGTAGAACTTTTTTACACCAATCTAGTTATTCTATGTGTCCATGAATTCGCTGTTATTCTGATGTACCAGCAGGGGAATGGCTTCACAGGAGAAGTAGCTGATTGTCACATCTGGCATTGTATTGGTTCCTCTTTTTGTTTGGTATTCAGGTAAACTATGGCATTTGAAATTCTTGTCTGTATACTCTTTGAGGTGCTATTCCAATTTTATTTATTCTTTTTAGATACTTAAGAAGTTTTACCAGCCTAGAAGTACACCACATTGGCCTTGCAAACTGTATTTAGAGGAGATGTAATTTGAAGAAACACCCACGAATAAGATTTTATGTAGGTATATTTAAAAAAAGACAAAAACTTTTATGAGTTTCTCTAAAATACGGGTTTAGTAGAGGACTAATTTGGTTTCATTCTTTGTTGGAAATCAATTATGTAGATGGAAAAACTCACTGTATTGTTTTCCAGCTAAGTATTTGATGGTGTGATTTCTTTGATACATAGGCATAATGGTTTTTTTTTTATTTTCAGAACGGGAAAACCATCCCAGTTTTATACCTCTTTTGTTGCGATGTTCTTATTTCTAGAGAAAATTAATAATTGTAAATTGTGAATGAATTCATGGGATACCCAATGGTGTGCATAGATGGGCCACGGTGGGGGTCGCCATTGATAATGAAGTGCCAGTCACAGCCTGGACAAAATCCAAAGAGACATGCAATCAGGACCTTATAATGCAAAAGGCAATGAAGTTAAACAGATGAGCAGAACGAATGGCACCTCGTGTCGTCACTATGCCCTTAAGGCTCAGCTCCATGCGCTGCCAGTTGGTTTAATATACTGTATTTCTGATTTAAAGAGCACATGAAGAAGAAAGCCCCAGTCGTCATTTTATGTCTCGTTCTTTGTTCTAATGCAATGCCGAGAAACGTTTTAGTCCAAAACTGATATTGATAAAAAAGAGCTGATAAATATACATCTACCAATAGTAATTGTTTTCAATAATGGCATAAGAGTGGCACTCAATAGAGCCCATACTGTACCTCCGCCAAGGCCAAACACACAGATCACAAAGTTTCATAGAAAGCAGTAGAGCAGTTTTTGTGTAACAATGGAAGATGGAAAAAAACGCCGTCTGGTAATGTGAAAGAATGTGGGAAAAATGATCTTTCATTCAGATCCACAGCAACACTCAATTGGTTTACTCCTGGTCCATGCCCCATCCTTTCATTTTATCAAGTTTAGTGGAAATTCATTCATTCATTAACAAATCAACCAACAAACAAACAAAAAGGAGTGACAACATAACCTCCTTGGCGTAGGTAAGAAACAAGCTTGATTCAGATCCCCTGGATGTGATTTTGTTTTCGAAAAAGCAGAATTATGATCAACATGCAGTAAATACATTCATCGCTCACTACCCTGGATTGTAATCCACATCTAACTACTTGGCTGTATAGGTTAGGCCTGTTTTCTATGATTTAAATGAATGTTTGGCATTACTCCTCTATAAGCATTCAAATAAAATCCCCCACCAATGACAACTTACAGATCTTACCCCTGCCCTCATTAGTCTGTGCACACCATTTACTGTACATAACGTATTTGTTTTCAGGATTACTAGAAGACTGAAATTCAGATTTTGTATATGGTTGAATTTGTCCACCTCAGTCACTTGTTTTTGTTGATGCTATATTGTAATATCCCCCCCCCTCCAAAATATCCTGTTTCACACAAGTTTAAATTACTGCAATGGGAATTTCCTCCCACTTTTATACCTCTTTTTGTTGTCAGTTTCTGTTTTTTGGATTACAGAGGAAATAGAAAATGTAAATTGTGACATTATTTATACTGTACATGGTTGTTTTCTTATATATTTATTGCATATCAAAGGGTACTTCACTTGATAAGGGGCTACAAGGTATTTTAAAAATGTAGTATGGTCATGTGTGGATAGGGGAAGTGCAATCAGTGGGCGGTTTAATATTCATGGTGCTAGACCCCTCCATGCGGTGCTAGACCCCTCCTTGCCTCTTATTACACATCAACATATAACTGTAATGTATGAACTGCAACTCAAACCAACCAGTTGGTGCTTAGAACCATTTCAGCACAGTTGCTTGTAACAGAAATGGAATGATGTCTTTGTACTGTATCTAACAGATTAATACAAAATCTTTTAAAAATCTTTTTTTTCCATTGTATGAAATTCATAATCTTGTGAGGCATTAGTGATTTTATGATGAGCATTAGCCGTAGTTGTAATTCTTGACACTTTTACAGAGACTTTTAGAGATGTGACTTTTGATGATGTCCAGGTTTGTTTTTTCTTTCGTGTCTTGTCCTCATTATTAGTATCATTTGAAGGATGTAATGATGCTGTTTCCTCTCGACTTGTTTGATTTATGCTGCACTTACTGTTTCAAAAAGAACTCACATAGAAAAAAAAAACCTGAGCCAGACCTGTCTTAAATTCCTCTGTGATATTTCTGTGACATATTGTATTGTTGTTCAAGAAAATAAAATGTTTTGATAAATTAATCTACAATGGATCTTTGCCTTCCCTTTCTGTAGTTGCACCAGTTGCATTGTGGTGTGGAGAGTGTGATTGATTCAGTCTTATCTACAGGTATTCAGTGCAGTCCTCCTACATGTCCAAAATGATCCTCTGGATATGAGTTCGATCTCCTCTCAAGGAAATAGAGGCATCTCAATCGCCCTCAGCAAAGATGGAATATGAGCAACCTTTCATTTTTCACAGTGTGAAAGATAAACCTTTACTGCATCATTTAGTACATTTTGCCCATTGATCTCATAAGATAAGTTTGTCCCAACTTTATACAGGCATGTTTTTTATGAACACAGTGCAAATGTGTGCTTATAGACCAAGCCTGCAGGGGCAGTCATTGTCAGGTTTCTGGACGTATTGTTGGGCTCCTATGGGGTTTTTATACATACGAATGGCATGATGTAACAGGTGGTGGTGTCAGCCCATCCACTACTTTGGCCCAGACTGAAACATCGCTCCAGTAATGAACTACCATGATGTTTGGCACAGATATCCGTTGTGTCCGGAGGATCAGTCCTAAGGACTTTTCCTCTAATGCCTACATGAGGTTGGCATTTGTGGTTTTAAGTAATACATTATAGCAGCTGTTAGATTGCCACGGAAGATGATTCCCATGTTCATGTTGTCCTCAGAATAATCCCTTAGTTCATCCTCTTTTCATTTGGGTTCATTATCATTTGTATTTTATACAAACAGATTCCCCTCGTTCTCACTTCTACTTTGCATCTTGTGCTCGATAGAAAATGTTAGCATGCCGATAAGGTCAACAAAAATGGTGCTTATGGAAAATGCACTTGCTTGGCATCAGCATGTTAGCATTGTTAGCATTGCTGGCTTATCTGCTGTCCCGACAGGGCTGCTAGCATTGCTGCAGACTCCTGTTATCTTCTCCCATTCTTTAAAGTGTGTTAGCATGTGACAGTGAGTCTGTGAGCTGTAGGCTACATTTTGCCTGCATTCTACACATGATTTATGTGTAAGGCTCGAAGATTATTTTTGTTTTTCGCTATAGAGGCCCACAATTTATTTTTATAATGTATTTAACTTCAACTATGTATATAAGGATTGCATGATTCTAGTTTTGTATAAACCTTTGTTATTGTTGCATAGATTATCTGTTTGTCTAACAGTAACTGAAAGTAGAGGTTAGTCAGAATGAGCTGATAGACTCCTTCCTTTGGGGTCACATAGCGTATGTTCACGCTGTGGTTGAGAGTGGCCTGATTGTATTTTTTGTTCCTCAGATCTCATATTTTTCCCTGATAGGTCACATGCTCTACCCCCATCTGATATCATTGTGAACAGATGTGTACCATGACCCCACGTTTACAACAGGCAAGCTCCTAAACAACCGAAAATGTCATTGGCATCCATGACCGTTCATCATCAAAATGAACAAAATAAGGGGTCAAGAAATTAAAATAAGAATTTTGTTTGAAGCAACTTCCCATTTATCTCAAATTTGCTACGTCGTGTCTCCCAGTCATCAAAGCTGTGATCCTGCATATTTGTCTTTGTCCACAAATACTGACAATTGATCAATATTGATGTAACAGTGAGGTAAGCATACTCAGTCACAGTAAAAAGGAATTGTGATCTGAGTGTTCACACGTCTGTCACATCAGCAGGAATCAGATATCTGATATAAGACGATAAAATGAAAGTGGCCCAAATCAGGTTTGAAAAGACCTGATTCTATGTGATTTCTGCTGTTCGCACTGTCATGAAAATCAGATTTAGTCCACTTTAGCCTGCAGTGTGAACGTAAAAACATGCACGTTAATGCTGCCCTTCAGTTACAGTCTGATGGCCACTAGGTGGCTCTACTGGCCCAGTTTCCTGTAGGGCTACTCAGATTCAATGTTGCAGGAGGGGGGAGCATTTATTTTATTCTCCCTCCAACATTTTCCTAATACCACCTTGTCAAAGCTGCAGGTTGCATGCTCCATTTAATTAAGAGATACTTTAATCCAATAGAAACAAAAAGTAAGGCATAGTATATACTGCCCATGAATCAAACCAGGTATTAACTAAATACGTACGTAAAATAAACAAATGCCAAGAAATATTACACCATTTAAAAGGCAAATAGCATTAATATCCAAAGCATCACAAGCATTACCTCCTATAAAAATGTCTCTGTAGTTGCTGTTTTGTCATATATTTATTATATGTTAATCTCCAGGGTTAGAGGACATGCACCATACTGCAGATACAGGAACATCTCAACATAGAACGTGGACACAGCAGCGGATATCCCGCATCCAAGGACAGGAAGACCACTCTTCCTTTACCAACCCCCTCAGACATTGCCATTCACATACAAACAGCACACTGTGGCATTCTTGATGACAAAATCACCCTTTGCTCCCATCTTTTCTTTACCCGGAGCACCAATGCAGCCCACTCTTTGATCATCTCTCCCTGTGCCGACTGCTAAAATGCCCTTATTCTCTCCAGGGAGCGTATATATCTAAGAAACAAATAAACAAAGATGCCCAGAGTGAGATGAAAAAATAAGACTTCATATTAAAATGCCATTTTCACCCTTTGAACTGAGCTCCTCTGGTTTCTTATCAGTCCCATGATAGCCTCTTTTCCCCACCAAATTAGTCAGTGCCCCCCTCTCCTCATTTCCTTATGTTTTCTGACAGAGGCGCTCTGTTTTTCATCAGAGGGTCAGGAGCCAATCCCCTGTCATTCCTGAGATACATCTTAAGCAACTCTGGCTTGTCCTTTACCTTCTTATTTCAGAGTTCTGTGCTTTGGCAGAGCAGTTGAGTCATGCTGTCTCATTGTTCACATCCTCCCCGGTGCCATGAAGTGTGTTGGTAACTGCTTGAACATCAATATAAAAACAACTGGGCTGTTTGGAATTTTGAAACTCGCCTTATCAGTATTTGACAGAGAAGTAGAGAAAGTCCTCAGTGAGGCTGTCATGGATTGGGCCGCATACCCTTACTCCTCTGATCTATCCAAATAAACACTCTTCCTCCCTCCCCCTGGTTCCCGGGGTTATCACAGAAACCCTCCACTGCTCCCCTGCCCAGACACTAACAGCTGCCTTAAACACAGCACAGCCTGCTTTCTGTGCAGACGTAACACAGGATACACTCTCACACACTCACACACACACACACACACACACACACATATATTCATAATCACTTTCACACTCAAACATATCACAGACTGGAGTCGGAGTGAGGAAACAGAATGTCAGGGAAGGAAGCACTGAAGCCAGTGGGAAAGCAGAATTTGCCTCAAGTCTGCAGAGATCTTTTGTGACCCTCTCCATAGTAGTGATAGTTGAGATTATTTTTAGAAATCACCTAGAACACAAAAGGAGAACATTTAAGGTTTAATTAAGTCGTAGAAAATCAACCTATATTTGGATACCACCCTCAAGGTCTGGATTTCCTAACAGAAGACATCCATCAGGAGGAAATTCTTCAAATTCTCTTTGTCTCTGACCACTCACCACTCTTCAGGTCTTTTCCATCATCTGCTGCCACCGGAGGACACGACATCAGGTTAGTGAGTATTACGAACTATGTCATTATTTCTTTTTTAGCAAAGCTCTGTTGAGGACATGGGAAAGTGTAATCCTGACCCAAACAAAAGGACTTGAACACATTCAGCTACATAATTCTAAGGACACACAGTGAAAAACATTCTGTGATTCTAGCGACCTAGTTTGGATTTCGGAAGTTGATCAATGAATAAAGTCATTGAATGGGCGAGATGCTGACATACTTTCACAAACTGTCTCATAGGCCTCCAAATTGTTGGAGAACCCAGCCTTTTGAAGAAAAATCTGAATCATCTGATTTTGATTGCTATAATCCAATCGAATGAAAGGACAATAAACCATAAAAAGCTAAATAAATTGGAAAAAAAACAGCATTCCAAACAATGAAAAGCTCGTTAGACAGTTGACACTGTTCATGTTTTAATGCAGTTAAGTGGATAAAATCATACAACATGCAGGAATAATGATTTGGAAGAAGTGAGCTGAGGTTGTATGAATTTAGAGAACTGTAATTTACCTAAGATGATGTTCACAGATGGAAACAAACCTAAAAACACGTGTTCACAATAGTAACTGCTAAAGGGGGAACTTGCTCCCTCTCTAATTATTTTCCCATCCCTTTTATTTTGTCACATAATGTTCAGGTCAGTAGCAGCCATTGGACATTTGTTCTCACATAGTCTCACAGAGTCATTGCATTGTTCTGACACTCACATCAGCGGTTAGCAGGAGTTTTCAGAGTTTTCCAGCTGTTCCTGGCTCATTGTTCTCGCTGGTGGTTATCCTGGAGTTTGGAGGTGTGGTCAGTGGAGTCCATTTCCTTGCACTTAGCGCTGGGCAGTTATCTGTGTTGACTTTGCACAACTTTCACCACATTATTCAAAGAACCCACGGCTTCAAATTCTTTAGCTTCTGTGAAAAGACTGATGAGAAAACTTCATCTTTTTATGGGTATGCTTATTTAACACCAGACACAAGTACAAACACTCTCAATACCTGGCACACTCTGATAAAGAGACATCATCTCAATACTGTGGAACATAAATTCATTTGCAGAATTTCCCCGGGTGAGAACGGCACGTTGCTGCAATCCAGAATATTGCTTAGATTCATCAAGTTGCCGTGTTAAAGTTGTGTTTCTTTCCTGCAGCAGAGACCACAAGCAGCATGAGTCTGTCACGGAACGGGACTCTGGAGAAGACTGTGTCTGAGGCCCACTCTGAGCGGGGCTCCCCCTCCAGAGCGGGGTCAGGGGTCGTGGTGCCTCCCCCATACTCTGTGGGGGCCAGTGAAGCCGCTGACACCCCACTGGAGTTAAGGGGCTCTCTGGACTGCTGGGCATGCTCTGTGCTGGTCACTGCACAGAATCTGGTCATAGCACTGATCAACGCCGGGCTGGCCAGCATCGTGTTTGGCACCATCCTCACCCCGGCTCTTACTATGATCATATTTGGCTTTCTCTGCCACTCCACAGTAAGGAAGTCTCTTTTTTCTTTCTTTCTGACAAGCAGAGCACAGACTGGAAAGCAGTAGGTCAGACTGGCGGTGGGTCTCATTGTATACATACTCATAATATATGGTCAGAATAAAACAAGTCGTGATAGATGGTTATTTGGGAATGCCATGTTATGTTATTCCAGAGATTTGAGACTGTTTTTAGAGATCTTAATTGAACTTCCTAGAACTTAATCTTAATTATTTGCAGCTGCTGCTTTGGTTCCTCTGTGCAATGCATTGTGGGAGCACAATTCAACGCAACTGCACATATTGAAAATATAGTACATTCCATAGTGACTTCTCTGAGCATGATTAATTACTCACTTGTGCAATGAGAACACATTACATATTCATACCCCCTGTTGAATTTAAGTTGGGATGTGAGTAGGGGATATACCAAAGAAGTAGAGGTAGTTGAGTAGAGCTGATTTGTGCGCTCCTTGATTTTTGCATCCATGTCTTTATTCATTCATTTCCACTCACCCTTTGCTCTCCAGGTGCAGCCACATGGAACATCCCTGTATTGCTCAGACCTGCTGGATGACACCGGCTGTGTGGCTCTGCTCGTAGTGGGCTTTCTGCTGCTCACCCCTCTGCTGGTCCTGGCGCTCGCTGCCTATTGCCGACTGGCCCGACACCTCCAGCTGGGCATGTGTTTCATTCCCTACAGCCGTGCTGTCTACAAGAACCTGCCTGCCTCACGCCGCCGGGGGGATGGTTCAGGAGGCTGCTGTGGCCAGCAGGGAGCTTCAGACAGGGAGGGGAAGGGGAGTGTGTGGGTGTAAGAGAGGAGAGGAGAGGAGAGGAGAGGGTTGTAATATGTATTCCTGTCACTGATTAATGACCAGAGTAAAGTTGTTTTTCTGGAGCTTTAGCAAATTTCCATTTTTTATTTCTATTTTTTCTAAAGCCATTGTAAAAAACCATCATATTTCACCAGCTATAGTCATTGTTCTGAAGTCTATATTGCTTTTTGTATACAATTTCAATGTATTGAATGTATTTTATACCTTTTTACAATAAAGTGTCACTTGACCTGTCGGGTTTTGTGTTTCACAAATGCACTGAACATGATGGATGAGAACTGAGCCAATTCCATTTAAGAGGAAAATGTGAAGTTTAAAAGGCAAACACTGAATGGGTTAACAGATTTATGTCCCCAAGAACTTCCATGTTCTGTAACGTCATTACTGTACATCTGTGGAATCACAATGTCATATATATGAGTCATCAGGATGTCAAGGTATTGCTTTTGTCTGTTATCTTATTCCACTGACACTGATGGGAAAATGTTTCTCCACCTGCTCTTTAGCTGCCAAACACACGTTACAAAACGTAATTAAAAATCTGATTTCCAACAACTCAGGAGGTGCATGTGCTTTTCTGCCTCGTGGGTTATCATCTCCTCATTCACACTGAACATCTGAGTTCTACTGAGGGCAGCAGGAACACTGTCTGAGTTAGAAGAGATAGATCATTTAGTTATTTCATATTCATTTAACTTTCTTAAAATATGTTCTCGTCAAATAATAGTTCCTTGTAGTAAACCTCAAGTCAGACCAAGTCATTGGTTTTGGTATGAAGAAATGACTCATTTTACAGTCATTAATCTATTGTAGAACTCCATCTCCCTCTGTTGGTGATAATTTGGGATTGCATCACATTTGTTTCTTGCAGATTTACATTTCTAAACTGTTTTAATGCCATTTAGCAACAACAAAAAAAGTAATAATAATTCTAAATATTCACCAATAAATATCTTCAGTCTAATAATGATATAACTGATTATCAGTGTCTTGAAATAATGTTCAGAGCTCCGTTTTGTGATGAATGTTTAGGAATATAGTAAGATCTTTATTGACAGGCCGCAGTAACTACGGAAGCTGTGTTGGGGAAAACATTTTTGCAGTTTTCATGGTAGACAGTAAACTGTATTCCAGATTGAAATATGTAAAAAAAAAAATAGAGATACTGCACTCTATCTTTATGAGAAACTGCCACATCTACCAATAACATGTATTCTCTCAGCTTTTTTTTAAATCTAAAATAGTTTATTGTCTGTGTTTTATAGGAAAGGTTGGTGGAATTGATTTGTCAGAGTATTCATATTGAAATCAATATAATGCATTAGTTTACAATTTTAACACATTTGAGTTTAAATGAAAATTGAAAAATGGTTTAACCACTAAATTACACAAAATCCACTCAAGTAAAAAAGGGAAGGTATTTACTGAGATCTGCTAAGCTCCCTACCTCCAACAGGAGTTTATCTATTTTTCTTTACATGTGGACACACATTAGTTTGTGATGTTAATAATATGTGATTTGTTCACTTTGTACAATTCGTGTCAGAATTCTCTGTGTATGCCAGAGTAACCTAACTTCATTTATTTTTAATCATTGTCTTCATCTGCTTATTTTTTTTCAAAGTGGCTCAAGGCTGATCCCAGACCAGCCTTGACAGGTCATGACATCATGATAAATACCAAAGAAGAAGCAGCTTTTGAAGGAGTGATTTTTCTTTCTTTCTCCAGACTCAATTATATTTAAAAACTCAAGCAAATCTGAAATCATTAATCTCCATGTAAGACTTCACATCTTGTTGGCAGACTACATGACTAATGGCTAACTCATGTCACAGGATTTCTAATGTGGACACTGTTTTGGAAAAAAGGTTGTTAGGATTTGCAAGAGCTTAAGTCGAGTGTTATTACCCTTCAGATCCACTAGATGATATTAGATACACAGTTAGAGAGAGAGAGAGTTGCAAAGCTATAAAGCATGCAGTCAAACCATTGGGAAGAGATAAAAAACCTTTATTCATATATAAATTACAAACAGAAGGTTCGGCCTGTGCTTGAATAAATTTGCTTTCCTTTAAAATGGTGTATAAAATGTAAAATGTTATGCTTTACTGTAATATTCTGCTTTTAATAGATCTGTATTTCACATTGTAATGTCTGGTTTGGTGTGTTTGTGTTTGTGCGTGCTG
The DNA here is from genome assembly GCA_037577475.1 of Chaunax sp. Z400. Taxonomy (NCBI): domain Eukaryota; kingdom Metazoa; phylum Chordata; class Actinopteri; order Lophiiformes; family Chaunacidae; genus Chaunax; species Chaunax sp. Z400. The sequence goes on along the minus strand of CM075201.1, from coordinate 7,600,816 downwards.
GTCTGGACAGACATGAGGTTAGCAGGGTTGGTTGTTGATGTTCATTAATAATCTGTGATGAGGGGCTTTGTACGGAGCTGTGAATGCACCAGGTTCCAGAGTGCCACGTCCTTCTCCGTCCACTTGACCCATGATAATGTAGTTGCCACCTATTGGGAAGTCAGACAAATTATTGATCAGTATTTTTAAGTAACTGGAAATGCCAATAACGTGTGTGAGTGTGTGCTACCTCTGCGGAACAATGGGCATTTCTTGCACTGTGACACCAGCCTTACAGACTCGTTCAGTCCGATTTGTGTGATTGTTAGTCGACCTGTCTTGTAGGCCTTAATGAGGTTGACGCTGACATGAAGAGTTCCTCGGGGTCCGGGGGCCAGAGAGGTGACTGTCCCGGTTATCACTGGAAAAAGGAGGGCTCAGTCAGAACGTGACACTGGATCGGTTACTTGTTGTGAATGGCAGGAAACTTACCAAATTCACTGGCACAGAAACCGGTCTTGACATTTCCAACTCTTTTACAGGCTTTGGCGCACAGAGGATTTTGAGGCACTAAAGAAATAAACACCCATTAGATATTTGTCCTTTGCACATCAACACACAAACATTGTGTAGACATGGCTCCACCCACCTGGCCTTCTTCCATTTTGCCTTGTGACGGCCACCCCTCTGTCCTGGCCTGTAGCGCCTTGTCCCCGGCCTCTGGTAGGCTTGACAGGTTTTGGTCTCACAGTAGGCACATATTTCTCTGTGGGGACAGGCGGCTGTGCAGTGGTGGCTGGATGTTTAGGTGCAGTGGGTCTGACCGCAGGTTCTGGTGGTACATGAGAACCATGTTGGATGCTGGTATAGTGGGCGAGGAACCCATCAGATGTCACACTGAGGTCAGACACAAATTGGACGAGCAGCACGTTGCCAGTGGTAACAATGGGTCTGCACAGAAGACAGGTAGAAGGGAAGGTGGAGAGTTAGGAGTAGTAAATGACTTTAAAGGTCAATAAACAGCTTCAGAGATATGTCTGTTACTTACTGTGGGACCTGATCGCCACAGTATTTTCCAATCAGACGTGAATCATCTTTCTCTCCTCCATTAAAGAATGCCACATAGTCAAAACGACAATAGGAGTCAGCCTCCAAGACGAACTTTCCAAACTTCACCTGGATTACCTGGTGCCCAAACAGAAACAATGACATACGGCATGGAATATGACATGAAATGATCTATGTCTATGAGAGAGTTGAAAAAATAAATTGTTGCATGCTGGGTGTGAGTGAGTGGGTGCATATGGGTCACCAACCTTATCAGGCTCCACAGTTATAAGCCAGGAGCAGCTGACTCCAGGTGGGTACTTCTTGTCAGGCCAGTTGGGCGTTTTAATCTCTCCCTGGGCTGTAGTTATCTTCCCCCCACAGGTCTGTTGGTCTGAAACAAGTCATACACATTCCATGAGGACAATGAAGGAAGATAAGTACGCAAAAATACTGATTTTGATGACTGACTTTTAAGGTTGGAATTTTTTATCGTATGTTTCGACATTCATGCTTACCTAGAAGTTTACGTTCTTGATTGCACAATGTGTTTTTCATCTAGGAAGTGATGACGACAGAATCACAAGTGTTTTTAAGGGAACTGATTGGGCGTTTACCAGGAAGCTTTGGTCTGTCATCTGCTGCTTTAATGGGCCCTTCCCCTCTTGTAGCACTAGTTTGTCATATATATATATATATATATATATATATATACACTACCAGTCAAAAATTTGGACACAGTTTCCCATTCAAGTGGATGGGAAACTGTGTCCAAACTATTGACTGGTACTGTATATATATATATATATATATATATATATATATATATATATATATATATATATATATATATATATATATATATATATATATATATATATATATATATATATATATAAACAGTACTTATTCATTTTTGCCCAGTTTGCATTTGTGTTACAGCAGATAAAGAGATGAGACAAATAATTCATTTTCAAACTAACACCTGCATCTGTAGGCACCATCTGTAGTATCTTTTTGTACCGTTTCCATGGCAATCTTCTTAGGAAAAGGATTTTTTACTTCAAAAGCTTATTTCCAGGGGGCATGGAAGAGGACTTTACAATTAAAGAGTTTTTACAGTGCTTCTTAAATACCTCTCATTTATATGATCTCATAGGGGTTTTTACGATGTATTTTTAATATTTTTTATTTATTTATTATATTGTATCTTCTTAATCTTTGTTTACTCTTTCTATACTATGCATGGAATTTTTTTTTTTTAAGTTTGCTGAATTGGGTTTGTTTTGATTTGTCACATCAAATTAGCTAATTTTGGGTTAAGGCCTCATCTGCTCAGACTCAAGCGCTCCATAGCTACACTTCTCCGGTTTATGGACCAAATATGGTGCTACCTGTGTCTCTTATTGATCACGCCCTTGCCTCTCTGCCAGCCTGGGACAATGATTGGCCTGAGACCATATGATCATTTACCCAACCTGTCCTTGTAGGTGCCTAATTGGCTGATATGTGTGCAGATGTACATGACTGGTTGTCTTTCATATTTTTGCCTTTTGAATTTTAAAAAAAATTTGTTTGCAATGTGTTTCATGATGACCTCGATGAAGGCCAGACGTCGAAACGAGTTTTTACTTCTTTAGACCATTTTTCGCTTCTCCATGCACCTTGAAAGTAGAAGCTGTGCCAGAAACCCTCTGTGTCACAATGTACTGTTTCTATGCAAATATTACTCAAATAAATCTGTGATATTTCCTTAATGGTTATCAAAATATTTAATATTCATGCCTTTTGCTACAGAAAAAGAAAAAAAAAGATGAATTTTCTGGCCACTATATGTTGAAAGGATTACTGTGTGTCATGATAAAAGACAACTGATTCCACTGCAGTCTTCATTTATAGTCTTAGGGAGTTATGTTCACTCTTGATGTTTGAATAAAATCTGTTATTGTAAATTTGGTAGCCTGACACATTTTTTAGTAGTATTACAAACTCAGTAACATGAGAAGATGGAGGATGCTTGATTAAGCATTGAAAGTAAGCAAAGCTGCTTTCCCTCAAATAACTGTCTTTATCTCTCATGTCTTGCTTTTTACATTTGGCAGCCTGACTTTGATTCTGCTGCAAGAGCCTCAGTGCAGTTATCACTTTCAGGGACATCCTGTTAGTTTCAGACCTTATTACAGGAGTGTATTAAACCATGTGCTGCCCTGAGAGGCTCCAGAATGTTTCAGATAAACAGATTTCTCTGTCAAAAAGTTTATTTAGCCACAGATAATGATTTAAAAATGGGGCTAATGATGTAAATATAAAACCTGCTAATAAAACCTTTTGACTTCAGGCTTCTTGAGGACCCTCCTCATGTTTGAGCCCTGAGTATTTAGTCCCACTATTCCTATTATTTCTCTCACAAACCGTGGGATGTAGCAGTATCAGAGTGTTAGTCTGTTAACACAACAGTGACTTAAAGTGTCAAATGTTCATGAAATAGCTCAATAAAAACCCTGAAATATCCAGTACCACTTTCAAATAAGGCATCATTTATAACAATTTAAAGAGTTGTCTTGGTGATGGCTCCATTAAATTATTGATCAGATTAAGATCAGTTAAAAGGTAATAATAAGAAAATCTTTTTTGGTTTGCAGTGTTCTGAAAAATCCCTTTGACTCCTGTATGCTGTTCTAAGCTCATGTAAGATACACATATTCATATGCATGGGGGAAAAAAAAAGTGACACGTACCATCTACGTAGGGTTTGGCGCCCCTGAAATAGGCCACAAACCCTGTCGCCTGCGTCTCTGCATCAGACACCATCTCCAGCATCATTGTATTAGTGGTAGAAATAAGAGCGCCAGGCCGGAAAGTTCCACAAAAGCGACCTAGTTTTTGCACCAAGTTGGAGTGGCCATTGTAAATATCCAGATAGTCGTAGCGACATTGTGAGTCGGCCTCGAGGTCAAAAATGCGGAAGGTAAGCATGACCACATTTCCCTCGGGGACCTGGAAACCAGAGAGATTGTGAATGAGTCAGACAAAAAGACTGAGTGAGGAAGGGGTCAGTATTTAGACATGTTGTGGGATAAGTGACTCACGGTGATACGCCAGGTACATCTGCTGCTGGGTTTGTAAAAGCTTGGGAACCCTTCACTGCCAACAAAGCCTGTGTCCGCGACCAGGTCTCCCCCACAGTGGAACACGGGTCTGTGGTGAAGGAGAAAAAGAATGGTGACCGGTGAGAGTCTTATTGATTGACTTCCCTCAGTGGTCTGTCACTAAACTCTGACTACCTCTGAGTTATTGTAGGTTTACTGAAAAAGTCTACTGTAGATCATGAGGATATTCATTATCTGACTGTCAGCAGGGCATGTTTTTTGACTCATGTGGCTCAATTGGAGCACTGGCTTTTGCAGGAGTGGCATGAAGTATGTATGCATGCACACACACATATTGGAATAGCATTAATTTACCATTTCTAATTCCCAACATTGTGTCTCACTGATGCATTTAAAGTGAATTTAAAAGGTAAAAAGTCCTACCAATCAAAGGAGCAAAAGTTCCCAGTACTTGGTTTGTTTAAATGAACCAAACTCAAGTAAACTGAGTTTGACAGTTTTCTTGGCTGGAGCCTATCCCAGCTGACATTGGGCAAGAGGCAGGTATACCCTGGACAAGCCACCAATAACAAAGAGCATTTTTCATAACAGTATCTATAATGAAATAAAATATGCAAAACATAGAAGAACTAATGATGAAATTATGTTTCATGATCATTTCTTATGACAATATGAATTTCTTTAAGTGTTTAATATTGAACACTTTGGGGCTCAACATGTATGAAGTGACTAAACAGTAAGTGAAAAGTGTTTCAGCTGACATCATAGATACGGGTGAGTGTTTGGTTTGTTTGATGTTGGCTGTCCAGAGTCTACAGAGAGGCAGCTGGTTGTGACAAAATGTCAAACTTTATGCTGAAAACACAGAAAGATGTAGACGTGATATAATGAAGAGTTTAGTGGTGTTAGTATGCAGCTGCCTCGACAATAAAACTGACTTCATATGGTGCAGTCTTAATTATTTCAATGTGCAAAGGTTGTCAAATATTTCACTTGTTCATTTTACATTTTAATAACATATATTAAAAAAGCTGAAACATGATATTAAGCCAAACAAATAGATCTGTAAATCAGTTTTTCAGACATACTGTAGCTGACAAGCACATTTTGCAGCTGACAGACTTTTCTAACCTCATTGTTATTGCGCAACTTTTGTTGTTTTAAATTCTGGTGTTTCCCAAACTTCCAGACACACACATAGCCAACTGAATGTCAAAGCTCATATCACACATGGGGAATTGTCTTATTCCAGGCTGCTGCCAGTAGTAATGACTAAGACTAATTATATTATCAACTATGTTTCCACATGAAAATAATTTCATGACATTTTTCACAAAGTAAGGAAGTTTCAAAAACATTTGTGCGTCATCCTGGAATCTGAAGAAATTAACATATACGCAACTGTTTACGCAAACCAAGTGTTCAGACAGCTGATCCCCAGAAAAGTCAGACGCTTGCTGAGCCAAGATATCCAGAGCCAGAGCCAAGTGGCTTTGATTCGACCCCACAGGAAGAACCAAAAGCATTAACATCTGGTTTGGCCACTGCAGGCTCAGTGTGCCTCACATCACGAGACAAAAACCAACCAACCAAAATTGTGCCTAATAAAAAAGAACTGGAAAGTATTTACTTACAGGGACAGGAAATAATTCAGCGTCTTTCAAACTTTCAGCTCTTGTGAACTCAAGCTGATATTTGTTGAACCTATAAATATTATCCTGACCTCAAAAGTCACATGATTCATTTCAAGAAGTCACATCTCTCAAAACATACACTTTCTCCTCACACTGCGGCCTCACCTGGTGTAATTGGTCTGCTGAGCCTTTGTCCATCCTAAACTCAGAGACAGGAGGAAGGAGAAACCCCACATGCAGCCCACATGTACCATGATGCAGTGTGCCCCTAAAGCAAAGCAGCCTTCTGCAGAAACAGGAGATGATAGCAGGAAGTTAGAGGTGTAAGAAAGAAGGGAGGACAAGGAGGAGGCCTCTAAGCTCAGGATGGGCGGAGAGATTGAATGAGTGGGGAGGAATCAGAGAGTTCGAGAATGGATTAAGAGATGCTGAGAGGACAACGGCAGCAACAAAGAGCCGTAAGGGGGAGGACTAGAGTAGGAAGAGAGGGAGGGGAAGGCCTTAATTAGAGCCAGATGTTCCTCCATAATAACCCTGGTTTCAGTATAATAGAGGGGGCATCTAGGAAGGAAGGACAGAGGGGGTAGTGTCAGGAGTTGTGGCTAAGGTTTTGTGAAAGGAAAGGAGTTTATCCAGGTACAGCAAATGTTTCTGGTTCTTCACATGGTTCAAACCTATGGTATAAGAAGCTTAAGCTTTGGGTCTGAATGGCTGTAAACTCCATTAACATCCATCCTGAGAGGCTGGCTGATCATTATGCAGGGTGCACAGGTGGGCCCAGAGCCTGAGGCCCTATGGGCTGTAGCACCCAACTAGAAGAACCATAAATCTTTGCATTCCACAACATGTGAGACCTTTAATTTACTGAACAGAATGAATGAAGTTTAGCCATCTAGTTCAAACAGAACACATATAGGATCCAATGGAAGCTCCAATAGGACATAAACAAAGAAGCATAAAAAACCAAAACAAATGATCTCTTACCATGTTTCCACAAGGGGCCCAGGGGCTCCTTGGGCTCCTTCACATAGCTCATCTATGCTTATCTATCCAGCCGGCCAAGAATAACACTCTAGAGGGGGGAGCATTATTTTTCTCAGTTAAGATTAACAAATGAGCCAACTCTCTGGCCTGAGGCCTCTGAAGCGGATGTTGTGTATTCTATGGCATCACTTTCTGACGCACCATTTTAACAGACTGCAGGGCTGCAGCACCTTGATCAAAGTCTGGGGCGAGCAGAGTCGACGGCTCATCCAAGGAGAGTTTCCACAGAGGGAATGTGTCTCCAGTTACATGTGGAATATGACTTTAGCTGTCCTTTCACGCTCAGATCGGCCTGCTTTCAATAGTCTCAGTGCCACAGATAAAGGATCTTGGTTCTCATAGTGAGCAGCAGAAATATAGCATTCCCTGGTCCTGCTGTGTTTGTGTTAACCCAAAGTCCTGATAACAGGCAGCAGAGGCAGGAATGCAATGATGTGCAGAGGATGCTGGGGGGTGGAAAGCTCAACTGTGCGGCCACAGCCATTATGTGTGGGAGTAATAGTGACCTTTACACTTCGCAGGAATCCAAGCCAAGGGTGTAAGTTTCTGTAATAACTCCTGACGAATCCTTCAAGCTGGACGTGCATTCCTTCTGGAGAGGCAGACGGGGTAGCAGTGGGGGAGTAGATGACTGTTGTGAGAGGGAGACAAATTGAGCAAGGAGAAGAGGGGATGGAGAAATCAGAAAAATGGAAAACAAACTTAAAACGAACTGACAGAGGGAGTCTAACAAATTGAGAGGTTGTCTCCTCGTGCCAACAGATGACTATGCTCCACACACTCCCTATGCAAATGACTCCTCTAATATGACCAGGACAATCTGTTAGATTTATAAAAAAAAAAAGGTGGAAAACAGAACGTGCACTAATGCATGCAGTTGGCATTTGAAGGGGACTGATTACGAAAGATCCATCTTCATCCATCCTCATCCATCTTGCCGTGCAGCACAGTAGGCCAAATTTCACATGACCTTAAAAATACGTTTTAAAACAAGCACGTGATTTGACTACAAATTATGGTATCCTGCTTTTAATCAGAGAAATCCGTCAAGAGCATCACAGCATTGGAGATGGAGCCAAGCACCAGTAACATCAACAATGGTCATCAGTTTCTAACATCTGAGGTGTCTCAAAGAGCTAATCTGCTTCTCAGATATGGGGGGCGACTGGCCCACCGGTGCCCCCATGTTTGAGAAAAGCTAAAGTGAATGCCTCTGTGGTAGATAAAACATGATACAGTGCCCTCTGGGTGCATTTCTAGTGGAGAAAACCTGGTAAATTGCACTGATGGGTGCCCTGAAAATGAAGAAAACCTGTGAGATGCACAGGCTGCATTATATGCTAGAAATGAATTTGTCTCCATGGGCCTATAAATGGTTAAGTTCATACTTCCCTGTGTGTTTTTATTACAGAAACGTAACAGGCATAACATCTGAGGCGCATAATAAAACCACGTCAGTCCCAACCTGGGTTTGTAACTGTTTCACCATGAATAGAGCAGCTTTCTAGGTACTGGAGCCCTGCCCATACATCTGGTACTTTTTCTTTTTTTTCAGCCTTTCCATTCAGACAGCCTGAGTCTGCCACTGCCAATAAGACAAAATAGCTATTTCCTGGATACCCTTCATTGTGCATTCAATGAGAAATATGTATCCAACGTCTTTAAAAGCCTGAACAGGATATTGCATTGAAGCGATAGCTAACAGCAAGGACCTTAAAGCACACTGTATATAATGTGTTTGTCTAACAACTGCTAAAATCAAGCATACAGTTTCACACTTATTGCCATGAGCCTTCTCTCTTTTCATGGCAGCTGCTCTGGAGACACATCATCATTATATTAAAATGACAATATCATTCCCTGCAAAGAAAAGCCCGTTGCACAGTGGAAACAGCAATAACGCATCTCTTTTTCAAAAATGAGCACGGCGATAATTATATCAATCAAAACAAGGTCATGTTTCATTTCATTAACTGTGAATGACTAATCGACCAAAAACATGTGGTCAGTGAACACAAAATTGTTTTTACAGTGATGGCACGTTTGTTAATTGCAAATACATTAAAAGCAAGGCAAACATGAAAATTAGCATCTGTACCACTGTAAACCTCCAGTATTTACTGTTTACTGTAGTCTGTGTAGTCTTATGTGATATTATCGTATGAAATAACAGGTAAACTATCCAGGCACTGTGCAGCATTCTCTGTTAAAATTTCCTATTTGGCACAAACATACAGTTCTAAAGATGATGGATTCTTAATAATTGTTCCAAATATATATTTTAAAATCAGATTTATTTGCCTATATTTCACAAAAATGTATAAACGCTACATATGTCCACAGTTTGAAGAATGTCCGAATGAGTTTTTATCCATTCGCCCTATATTTAAAGTTAAAATTTAAAATTCCAGTCGACACGATATGTGTTATATTTTCGTGCTCATGCTATTTTTTTATGTTTGCACGATGTTTTGGAGTGTTTGAATTGAAATGGCAAATAATACAATCAAACGTTTTACAAGAGACATATACGGACCAGCACAAGGGCAGAGGACATGGAGTGGAAGCGTTCATTTCATGAAACACCAGATAAACCAGAGGGTTACACGGACTCCGGACTTTGAAGCTGATGTATTAAAAACAAAACAATAGTCAATACAAATTCACAAAAATGTAGAAAATGAAGTGTCCCACACTTCTCGTAGGGGAGGACCCCCAGACTCCCCGTTTGGTTTGTGTCCCCTCAGTATGGGGCCACTGGAAAAGGTGTTCCTTATTTATCCAACTCTATATAGTGAAAGAATTTCACTCAGGAGCTGAAGGAGATTAAAAACAGCTAAATGGGAGTGAGAGAATATTCCACTTCCATTAGTTCCATTAATTTCTAAAAGAACATCAATCTTACAATACATCTGATGGTTTACCTATTAACTATTTACAAATAAAATTGCCATCAGCTGACAAAGAGATGATTATGTCAGTGCTGTGATCACGACTTGTTTCTGCTTCCCCCTGGTGGCCAAAACAAAAACCCCTATTGCAGAATGGCTGGGGAAGAAAAGAAAAGTAACATTTTCAAAACCAAAACATCTAAGCTCCCGATGACTTCCTTAGAAAAGGCTCATGCACAACAGGATCAACTGGATATTTCTTCCACACCTCACACTCCAAACAAAGCAGCAGCTCTATACGATGATAATGATGAGATGTTGGTAGCAATAATTCATTCTTCCCTTAGCTGAAGATAAACAAATCTCTTTCCGGAGAGAATGTTAAATTCTGCAATGGTGACAGTTTTCCTGAAACACTCCATGTTTGATATATGATGATTAAATGTTAACTGTCTTAAATCCTCTCTTACAGACATTGCCTTGAGATTATGTAACTGATTATGAAAATATTCTTCATTTTAGTTAAGGCTTAACAGTTGTTACAGAGAAAGGTCAGAGATTCCATGGAGCCCTGGATCAAATGTGTATGAAGCTTCAAGCTTCAATGTTTTATTTAATAATTCTGTTTCCTGGAAAGAAGTCCATAATAAAGACACAAACGTTCAACTGCTCCAAACTACTTCTTTGTATTTAATAGTGAAACCTAAAGGCTTTGAAATTGGTGAAGAGTGAGAAAATAATTTTCAAATAAGGTTTTTGATATTAGATGAATAATAAATGAATATTTACTTGTTTTGTTTTTCTTTGGGTCAATTTATCCTGAGATTAGTGCCAATGACATAATTCTGTGTAGGAAAGGAAAGGAAAGGAAAGGATGAAACCACTCAAAATAGAATAACAAATTTAATTAAAAAGAATATTCTCTCTAAATGTCCTGTCACAGTGCTATTTTGATTTGGTGAAGTAACATTTGATGTAACCGCTCTTTTTTGCAGGAGATGTCATATTTCTACCAACCTCTGAACACACTCACCTGGTAATAAAGGCCCACCTGATTGAATGTAGTGTTTATAGTGAATGTGGAGGATGGCGTGGTCTCAAAGAGGGCTGCTCATCTATTTCTATCATCTTATTCTATACCTCACTTACAAAGGCTACGTCAAACTGAATCTGCACACACACACAGTAATGGGTGACGTAAGCCAGTGTGTGTAGGCCCCTTGTAGCTGCGTCATGGTCTTGGCCCCTGGTCCAGGATTTAATTCCAGAGAATGAGCAGAGAAGCTGAGAGAGAAGCAAAGATCGCCCCATGTCCTGTAGCCAGCTCCTCCTCTGCATTTAACTAGTAGTCACTCCCTTGAGAGCTATGTTAGTAGTGAATATGGAGGCGTCAGAGTACCAATCAGGTTTGTCCCTTCTCTCTGAGAAGGACTTGTTCATCAACAGAGTGAACAAGAACCTATGAAACGGCTGCAGCTGATGTAAGTCATTGCTGTTGTACATGATAAGCTTGCATTCTTAATATATTAGTGATTTTTTTTTTTTTTTGCAAAGATCTGTAATAATTGATATTAGCCCACTCGTCTACTGGAGCTTTGTTTACATGATTGGCTGCTGACATGGTCAATCATCAGGGTATCCATATTGTTTTCTGAGTGAGTTGATCATGTGAACACATTTTAACTACACCTCCAGTGCTTTTCACTTGGTATGACTCACAATGGAGGTTTAATGTTTCTCAGTGAGATCTGCAGTGTACACAGTCATGTGCAAATTCCGCATGTACGTTGATGACACACTCCGTGAAATGTGTATGCATCAAGTGTCTTTGCATATTCTTTGAAAGGGGGTGGTCGTTTTTAACAGCAATAGATGGGACTTGACCTTTTGTGTGGACCAATGTGTACACTCAGATGGTGTGTGTGTTGTGTGGAGGTCAGCTGCTGCAGAAACAGAACTCTGGGTGAATGCAGAAATGTGTATTTTCATGGCTCCATGAATTATAGAAACATGTACTGAGGGTCAGTTAAAGAAAGAGGTTTGTCTTTGTGTTGATAATAAATTTATGCTTATTCATACAGGTCACATAAGGTCCCAGAATTGCAGTCAAAATTGCATCTGCCCATTGTTGCACACCCACAAAGCACATGAAACACACACAAAAGTACAAGTTGTCATTGGTACTGTTTTTCCAATATACATATATTTCATGATGTTCATCAATATAATAAGACATTGAAAGATTTACACTACAATTATTTTATGTACTTTAGTTTTTCATTCAGTCTCCTGTCCTTTACTTTGACTCAACCTTGCTTAGTTTCGAATCCCATACCTAATGACAGCACAATAAATCTATCAATAAATAAAAGCAACAGAAAAAAGGTCAAATAAAACTAAGCACATTGCCCATGATCCTCCTGTCCTGTCCCTCCTGTAAGGCCAGATGACCAGGGGCAATACGGGCCTTCATCCCAGGAAACCCGGTCCCAAAGACAAATCAAAATCTTTCCTCAAAAATGAACAGATTTAAACAAAAAAATAGATCTTGTAGATACAAACGGCAATCTGACGTAAACTGTAGAATCATTTGGACAATTGAAGGTAAAAATACTTTTTCATCCCCATTAACTTCCCATTGTCTTTACCTTTACTCATCAGTGCTTACACACAAACAATTCAGTGACATCTGGAATTATTACTAAATTGATGCAAAAGAAAAACAATATTTGGTTGGAAAATAAAATATGTTAACATATAATCAGCAGAATATTGTATGTTTATAGCCATCCAGTGAACAGTCAGAGACTCAGTTTCCCTCCTATCGCTGCATTCATCCCAGTTGGGGGTGGCAGTAAACATTGAGGAGCATTCCCCTCTCTGTGCATATTATATGACACGTAGTTGAAGGATTGGATACTCGGTCTCTTTCTAGTTGTTTCGTTCCACCTTTGAATCACAAGTTATATTTCAAACCTGGAAGAGAGTTGAATACTTTTTCCACGCCACAGCGTTTTGGACCGCCCCCCAAATGACCTGAATGCAGCGTTAATTTGAGATCACTGAACAATTCTTGAGGTTGACATAAGACAATATTCTCCAGTGAATCATGTTTCCATTCCATCAAAAAATGAACGAATCACAACAGAAAAAAGTGCCACGGTGTTAAAACATATGCACACGTCTTTTCATACAGACAATAAAGCCAACAGAAGAGAGAGCGCTCGCTTCATTTTCACTATTGTGGTCAAATTAGTTGAGCACTCATAACAGTTGGATTTATGGAAAACAGAAGTCCTACCCCAATCAGTAGTGTTATTTCACTTCAGTCCACTGTGTGGTTAACTCCTGCTGGATGGCTAAAAGGACATTTGTAACCCTATAATCATTTTCTATTGCCAAAAGCCCCATTTTAGAGTCAATAATAGTTTCTGTCCTCATATATATCTATTGGTAAATTGCTAATACCTTAAACCTGAGGATATAGAACCCCCTACTCCCCAAAACACCTCCATGTTACAACAAACAATGAACTTTTTCTTGGTTAATGTCTAATAGCTATAGTTATATGTCTATATGTCTTCATTTTAGAACTTGGCAGCACTATGGAGACACAGAAAAAAGAGGTGCTGTGCTGTTATAAGTTATAGGATCATGTGTCTAAAAACGTAACGATTAAAGAAGCTTTTCAGACCTGGATACATGTGGTGGGGGAATCTGTATTTGACATTTGAAGCATGCAGTCTTTGTGTTTCAGTTGAATTTGGATATGTCAGAATGACACACTCACAAGCCACCATATAAACAGTGTGTGATAGTTAAAAGGTCCTGTAATCATGGATAAAAGGGCCAGGGTATACGCTCCTGGATAACCTGTTTCTCTCCACTTGTTTTTGATGGCAATTGGCAGCATAAGCATGGAAATCTGGTCTTTGGTAATCTTCTGCAGTTAACTTTTGCTCTTTTTTATAGGAAAACATATGGGGGAAGTAGGGGAGAAATGGGTTTAAGGTTGGGGTCCTTCTTTAGAGAACTGGTGAGCAGGTTTGTGACCTCTCTGCTTGTCTACTTCAGTGTTCAAGGAAACAACGAGGCCTCACTCTGAGATTTAAGCGGCCTAATCTGTCAGGATAAACTGGGGATATTACAAAGCAAGAGCCATTCTAACACATGCACACATTGGTACACACTGTAGGATTCTCAAGCAGTGAGTTGAGCAAACAGGGGGGCAGGTTGGTCTTCTCAGCTGGTGGTGAAAAGTTAAAAAGTCAAGTTGGAAAGAGACAAGGCCACTGAGGCTTTACTCACACTTGATTTGACATATTGTTGGTTGTTTTGCGGTCTCTTTAAAGTGACTGCAAAGTTAAATTTATTCATTTTAAAATTGTTAACGATGACATTTGTGGCAGTGGCTTCCTGCTTAACATTTGATAATGGAGGACTGCACATTCAAAAGAGGTTTTAAGGGTTTTACATAGTTGAATGCCATTGATTTCTTTTCTTTTTTTAGCTTAGATTTACCACATTCACAAGTAAAACTCTCCGATTGTTGAATGTAAAATACAGTATTCATGAATTTTAGGTTTGTCATCTCACGTTCAAGTGTACAAGGCCTTAGTTTGACAGAGAATTAAAAAATAAGTGCATCATTAACCTGTTCTCCTGCTCGTAAAGAAGTCAAAAGGGTAATATGCACAGGAGTAGAACCAAAACAATGTTAAAAAAAAATTAAAAAAAGTGTCAGAGACCAAACCAGCGAGGGCACCAATAAAAGAAATGAGAATAAAAGCCTCTCCCTTGTTGCTTGGCAGTGTATAACGCACAGAGCTGAATTACAAAAAACACACCAGACGGAGGTAAAGAGGAACTCACTTCCTCTTTACCTGTCTGTTTCACACAAAAATATACTATAATAAAAATATAATCTATTGTATCTAAAAAAAGAAAAAGGCCTTAACTATAAGGGAGAAACAGGACAGGACTACTGCACTAGAAAAACACTCTTCACAGGAGTGCTTCTACTTTTTGAAGAGTTGCTTCTCGTGTATCTCGTCACTAACCTTTGACTGTAAATTTCTAATGTTGCTGAATTTGATATTTTCCTCAAAAGTCTCTGTCCCTCTTGCTGGGTTGCAAAATAAGGCTGAATTGTCTCTTTTTAATGTGCTCTTCATGTGGAGAGGTTTTGCTGCACGAGGATCTCCTTTGGCCAGGCTACTGAACAGCCAGACAGCGCCATCAAAAACAAGGTTGTTGTGCATTTTAAACAGATTCCCATTCTGCAGTCAGCCACTCCTCAACCCAAACTCAGAGTGTGAGGGTGTGTTTGACTGGAAATATTCTACAGGAACTAAAAGAGGTGACTGGAGGCTAAGGCTTTTCAGTGTTCATGTACGTAGGTAACGGGCCTGTGAGAATTAACAATTGTCAATTTATGCTCTATTTATTACCTAGCATTAGAATTCTTTTGCAAGCCCACATCCAGTTTGGCATTAATGATATCTCCATAGTAATTCTGTAAGTGTAATGTTATTAAAAAAAGGAAAATAATTTGGACAGATTGAAAGTCCAAACCTCTCCATCCAAAACTCGCCTTATAGCTTTTAACTATAACTTGTGGTTTATATGATCTATTTTTTCGATACGACAAGTTACATCGCGTGTATTATTTTAAAGATACGTACACTTACATGTGCTAAGGTAAAACCATTTGCACTACACTGCAATGAAGGAATGTTTTCGAAATAAGACACTAAGTAATATTTAAATAAAAAAGAAACATCTATAGACATTGGTCCAACTGTACTATGGCAGTATAGAAATTATTGGAGAAAACTGAAGTGTTCAAGCATGCTGTTAGACAGAGGAGGACACGAAAGACATAACAGATGAAAGTTATCAGAGAAGAGAGTTGTAGAAAGAGAAATCACACTCAGATGAAACGGACTGGAAATGATGATTACAAAGGATTAGTTAAGCAATTCATGCATTTTTTGTATGTTTGATCAGTGAGTGTTAATTCTCTCAGAAAGCCAGGAAAGAAGCTAAGACTTATAGAAATCAAGTTATAGAAATCTGGAGCAACAGTAAGAGCAATTTCAAGGGCAGTTCTGTCTATGCAATAGCTCAAATTTTTGTAACTTGATGCTTTTTACGTTTTAGATCTCTGGCTTGTTTTGGACACAATCAACACAGATGGAATAAACTGGTATTTCATTAGCTGAATGGAGACCAACTCCACTTTGCAAAAATACACCAAAAAGAGAGAATAAGCAGGGGACAGACTGATGATGTTAACATGCAAGATACACACTTTGATTAATAGGCAGTATTTAACGCTGAAGCATACGTAAAATTAATACAAAAATTAAAAAATACAAAAATGCACACACACACACACACACCTACAAAACAGTATATCAGAATAGAACTCTACAAAGAACTCTATATATCAGTTATGTAGCAATTATCGCCAATCGTTGTTTCCTTTTCTGTTGTTGCATCATCACAAGTGTTTGGTTCTTAGTATGGCAGGTTAGAAAAGCCAAGAGTACCCAGAAAGGAGAAAGAGCCACACACTCACAGGACAAATATAGACAGGGGTCCAGAGGCATGTGGTGGAAGTGGGGGAGCCATGGGGCCCTGAAGGGATTAGGGGTGTTATATCGAGGCTAATCGGGGAGAAATATATAATAAATTATTTTCTCATGGTTGATTTTGTGATCAATTTGAGGGTTTTTTTTTCTGTAGCAAGGAAGTTGCGGTTAGACTGGGGTAGGAGCATCTCTTCTTAGGTGCTGAAGTACACTGTGGAGAGAAAGAAAGGGAGAGAAAAGGTCAAACGTCATTCATATTACTTTAAATTAATGCATCAGCGCTATCAGACCAACTTTCTTTGTTTTCATTAGCGTAACTCTGCTCTTCAGAAACTTGTCTTTTTCATTCAGGGCCTTATACTGTATTATACAGTATGTGTAGATATACATTGTTTTCACTGTTCAGACTCATTCCAATGAGAAAGATTTGTGCACAAAAAAAGATTCTTACCAATAATGACGATGAGGACAATCACGCATATCACACCCAGGATAATCATCATCTGTAGTCAGTGAATTTTCAGAAAAAAATCATTAGAAAAGCACTGATTTTTTTTTTTTTATTTGACACAATTCTTAAGAGCACAAAAAACAAAATGTCATCTTCCCCTGTCTCACAAGTTATGGCTAAACTGTCATCTAATCCTCGTTAAATTAACCCCAAAGATGTCAAATGGCATGAATGCCATGATTGCAGCATGATTCCTTAAGCGACATGCCATTGTGTAATCCCATGATCATGTATATAGTACATGTTAAATTTCAAACACTGACACAGTAATACTGATGTCCCAGAAAAATTATGCTTCCAGGCAAAGCCTGCAGTGAATTCAACAGTTGTGATTGGCCAAACATTCCGTTTCAGAAAACGTTTATACACATGATGTTTTTGATATCCGAGTAAGTACAGTATGTCTGCATGTCCTCACCTTGGCATTCTTCCACCAGTATTTATTCTTCAGTTTTGCAGCGCTGGTCTCAAACTGAGAGGCTCCAGCCTGCAGGGCGTCAGCCCTATCGTCCAGTTCTGACAGCTTCTGATCACGCTCCAGAACCTTATCCACGTTTACACGCATGATATCCACCACCTGGGAAATGACACAAAAAGAAATGCAATGTAATCAATTATCAAAACAGAATGACTGTGTGTGACGGTCCAACACGATGGGGCTGAACTGTCAGTTGTGGATTATGATCATGGTTTCAGCATTGTATGAATGACTTGAGTCAAACCCGTTGCGGCACTGCCACATAAATTAAATAGGGTCACTGGATGTGGGGAAATAGAATATAACCTCTGAAAATATTAGGTGTGTGATCCTATAACATAATTCCATCTAATGTGTATGTATTACCCCTCATGATTGCGTCATGTATGACAGTCATCCTTTGCTAACATTGTGTTTACGTTGTGTAGTGATTTCAGCTCCAGTTGCAGGTCAGCTGACTTCGTGGTCACATGACACACGACTTTTAAAAAGAGTTATGAATTTATGTTTGAGTTTCTTTGGAAATACATGTATGCTAACTAAAAGTCTACATCTAAACGGAGCAGTGAGATGATGCGTGCTCACCTCATCCACTTGTGCCTGCGTCTGCTGCAGGCGACGGTTGCTGGTGAGGTTGGGAGGTTGATTTGCTCCCTCTGCTGCAGGGGCTCCAGCGGCTGGGGCAGACCTAATTATTAAAAAAACAAACAACAACATTTAGTTCTGATATAGAGCACACCCACCAAGAAGAAGTTAAGAAAGCACTAAAGACCCTTGTGACTCTTTTTGTCTATTACAACATGCACATATTAAATACACCACAAGAGTTTTATTTTAAGAATGACTATTGTTCTCTATTTGCAAAGGGAGACAGCAGGTTGAACTGAGGAACAAATTTGAAAAAGAGAATTAGCCATTGAAGTCAATGCATTTTCATACTTCGAGTTGTAACAGACAATCACCCCCTAGTGTTTCTAAATGGTATTATTATTGGGACTCTCATTGAAACCCAGCTCATTTTTTGTTTTCATGTGTGGGAATACAGATCAAACATTTCATATACACCATGCCCTAAGGTCATTAAAGCTAGCGCTGGTAATATACTGTATTTTAAAGGCATTCATGTTACATTTGTTGAAAACCTCATCATGTCCTTGCAGCAATCAACAAATAAAATGAAGTCTGGTGCCTGTGGCTGTCACAATAAGCACATTCAATCATCATTCAATCAAACAATTCCATATGTTTAGGAGATTCTGCCTTCTTTCACAAAAAGAATAGACTAATGTAAGCTTTACAAACATCCACTTAATTTGTCATGTCAAGTTGTATTGGAGCCTACATGAAGCTATTCTTCTGGATGCACTTTGACCTCAGTGAGACAAACCCCGTTTGAGTGACAGCGCCATTTACCACTGAAAAGTAAAAGCGCCTTTAAAAATGTCTCGTCTTCAAGTTAACATGTACTTCACGTGTGATATTAACATGTACCTCTTCAGGAGACACATTAAATGTAATGTAGAAAATTGTATAGTGATATATTATTCTATTATTTCTTGTTCCAGTAACCCACATTAAGTGACAGCTTTGGGGTACACAGCAAAAACGACAGACCAACCGTCTAACATGCAAGCAAATCAATATCATCGAAGACGAATATGTTTTAACACCGTATGTTTATCTTAACCTACTAATATCAGTGTACCTTTAACAATAGCATGTGCCCATATCAATTAAAACTTATAAATATATTTTCATTTTAAAGCTTAAGCTTTTTGCAACCTCATGTAGCACCACATACATTAAGAAAGCACACATTCAAAATACAGTACCTACATTTTGCATGTTGTGTAGACTAGCTCTGAATGCTTTGTATCGTGCTTTCTTGCTATCTATCGATCCAGATAAATCAATAAAAGTAGAAGTCGTAAACTGTATGACAAAGCGTAAGCTGTAGTATTGTCTGATGAATATACCTTGGTTATAAATAAACTACAGTACACTACTACTGTGAGACAAAACTCTGTATAAAGGTCACCTTTACACGAGCACACACTTCTAATCCTCTAATAAGAACAAATCCTTTTGAATAGTTGACCTGATGCTGCTGGTGGTCCCTATCACCTGCTAACAAGGCCCAACAGAACCTGACAATGTAAAACAATCAAGTCACTGTGATCTCTGTAATGGTGAATTATTATTAGATGTCTAAAGCAAAGAACTATTTAAAACATGTGTTTAATTACTTGAGATTAGCGTGATTGACATTCTACAATTACAGTAACTTTGCAAATCAGCATCTGTATAGGTGCAACAATCGGATAGAAAAAATGATCAACTTTCACAATCGTGTATTAAATTATATCTATGGAATAACTGTTTGCCTCAATTGTCAGAAATGAGTAGCGCCACAAAGGCCTAAAGTATGAGGAGGTTCATATTATTATCACCTCTAAACTGTCGACCCAACCAACAAGGACGAGTTGCTTAAGCAGTGAGAAGATTTCCCACCTAATTCCATGTCCTGTTAATATCACCTACTGTGTTTGATAGAGCAACAAACTGGAAACTCCACACCAAGTGGGGCAACTGCTTCTGATCAGTGCCACTTTGGTGTACAGATTTCACTGTAAATTTGAAATAATAATCTGAACTGTGTTTCTAATTTGTGACACATACAGTAGGACAGTAATTTCATGTTTACTGATACACATTTAGGTTTGATTAATGCAGTCCGTAGGCACTGATGGTGAATGGTGACCCTATTTCACATTCCATAATGTTCAAGCTTTTTGACAAGGACTGTCTCTCCCTGATACTGAATCTGTGTGTGGACCTTTAGTTTCACTTCATTTCCATAGAATAATAGGGGACAGCCACAGAGCACTGCAACGCTTTGCAATCACACATCAATAAACACAAAAAAATATATGATCTTAAAAATGCAGCCAACCTTACATGCTGGGTTGTTATAGGTTTCCGTCCCTCTCTTTAGCAGCCCATTGCTAATGTCACATTTTATATGAAAGCTACATACATTCAACCCTCTTTTAAGACAAATTACAAAACAGTCATGCCTTGTGGTTTTAAGAGCAATGAACAGATAGATACTAAATTATGTTGCTAAATTTAAAAAAAAAAAAAACCTACACTACTTAATAAATAACTAATTTATGTTTGCTTGGTCACAGCCATGAACAAGCAAACCTGTCTGACTTTCAGCACTGCATTTCAGCACTGGACAGCGCCAAGGCAGCCCAGACCAGAAAGTGCCTCATCCCAGTCTCACTATCCCATTCTGTGTGATGTTACTGCACTGGAAACCCATCCCCAAACACTCACTTCTTTCATTCCTGACCGTCTGCACCGACAACACCGGGACTACATAATGTCCTGCAAGCCATCTCGTTTCACGACGAGCACGACGGGCCTGTAAAACACAGTGACAGCCTACCCCATCAAGGGCGGGGAGCTCCCTCATGATTTTGGATGAATAATTCGAGCTCGATTTAGGTGACAAACGTTACTCATGCCTCCCAGAAGGGGATTCTAACGCATGTATTGCCGCAGTTTAATGACATGTGTGTTGGCACCAGGCTATTTCAACGTGTCAAGTGCCGAGATGCAAAAAGTGACGGACGAGGTGGTCACGGCTATCTCTCCTTGGCCTACCCTTTGTCGCCTCAAATGTAACAGGAAGCACAAAGGAACAAATATGGCCCTGGAATAATAATACATAATACAGGATTGGTTTGCTGCTGAAGACACAAACGGTGAGATATACAGCTGTCCGCCCTCGCACGACAATCGACGACATACAGTAGGAGGCTAGGCTATCCCCACCCCCAGCTGTAGGTTGGAAATATCACTTAGCTAGGCCTAAGCCTACTTCACAGCTAATAATATCATCGTCTATTAACAGGTCTGTAGAGTATTTGTTGAATAATGTCGAGGCTTTAAATGGTAACGTTGTGTCCTTGCCGTTTCTGGAATTAGCCTAATCGTCAACTACCGTTCAGCAACACATAAACGAAGACTGTCCATGTTCAGTAAGGGGGGAAAAAAGGCTTTATTTTACATTCTTCGTGTCGTTGTAATCAGCCTGTGGGTAAAAGCACAGACTGTGTCCTTTTCAAATCGAACCAGTCCGAACTGGAAAAGAAATGCGTGCGTGCGTGCTGGCTTCAGTGAAAAAAGCACCAGGCGACTATATAAAAGAGACACGGGATGAATAGAGGTTCTTTACCGTGTAAACGTAAAAATGACGCTGATTATGTTTAACAGCGGATCAACACGACACCTCCGTCTGCCCCAAGGTTAGACCGACATGTTAACCTCTACATTTATGTTTGGATCGTATTATCGGTGAAAGAAGGGCCTGGAATTATTCAACAAGCAAAATGTGGTGTAGCAGCGAAATACTGATTAAGGGGACAACATTGAAAGAACCTCAGTAGTGTTTGATACCATACATTCCAAGCAGCCACTATCATTCAGGAGGGACAATTTGAAATGTATTAATAAGTCATGGTTTAAAATAATGGCTTTAAAACGATGCTGTACTTACATTTTCCTGGTATTATTGGCTGAGCAGCTGTGCTGAAATCCGGGGTGGAAATGTTAGCGTGTGCTAAGTGGCTCGCAGATAGATGGTGGATTGCCTCCTGCGCTCTTCTCTCCCCTCTGTCACCCTTTGGTTGTGGCGTTTCCCTTGCCTATGTAGCCTCGAAGGAACTCTGGCTTGTACCTGCCGCTGAGATGTGTTCCCTCACTACAAAACCTAGTCCTATTTCATCGGCGATGCGGCACCTGCAGGCAATTACTAGTGCCTCGCGCTGTCGGAGTGCGTGCAGTAATGAAGGCGTAATAAACAGCCTGGATTAGGTGGACAAAGATGGCTCGGTGACGTCAATCGCGGCGAGTTTCATGTTGAAGTGGGTGGCCGGAGACTCCAAACGCCGTTTTAATAAGCAGGACAGCGCTGTTTGTATCTGTCCGTGCTTTTATTGGGACTTTACGTATATTTCATTCACAGGTGTTACATGTCATGATCATGCTTGGGTTTAAAGGTCCTTTAAAAGAGCTTATTTTGATGGCAAGTCTGTATGTCAACAAAATGGCGTTCCTCTAAAGGGGGTGTGGCGAGTTTGACAGCGGGAGCCTGATAATCATTCATAGTAAATATGGATGGGAATGTTGTGGAGATTGAACCCACCTCAAAGCAATTTACTAACGTTTTGTATGAGGAACAATGTTTTACTATTACTTAAGGGGGGAAATGTGCACTACATTTAATATGGTAGTCTACTGTAAATTGTAATCATAATTAACGTGAAGATTTAAGGAATATATTCTCTCCAGCTTGGCCATTGGAGCCCCAGTGACCCTTCATGCTCAATGAAGGTATCCACAGAAAACAAAGTAAAACTACAGTACCAGTCAATAGTTTGGACACAGTTTCCCATCCACTTGAATGGGAAACTGTGTCCAAATTTTTGACTGGTACTGTACATTTATGAATCATTTAAAAAAAAAAATCAAATGATCAATTGAACATTTTTTGTTCTAATTAGATGATTCATACTCATTATTAACATTGTGACCAAGAAGGTTAGTTTGTGTAAGTTATGACAGTGTATGATGACCTATAACAGCTGCCCATACCAGAATTTTAGCCATGCCAGTCAGGAAATAATCACTCAAACTTCCAGTCAGGCTTCACATTGAACAAACTTGACCTCGCTTGACACATCAATGGCCTTTCACTGCAGCATTAGTCGCATAGGTGCAAGAAAACTGCCGACTGAACTCTCATGTAAATCAATCTCAACTCATTCTATTTTTTTTTCTTGGATATTTTCTTCCTTCTTTCATTTTATTATTTCCATCAATATCCACAGTGTGTTCTAATGAATTTGACTCAGTAGCCTAAATACCTTCCCCCTTCCACTTTAATAATAAAAATAATTATATCTAGTTCTCTTCATACTTTCCAAACAAAGTCACACGCTGTTTCATACTGGTCAAACCAAAATGCAAACATTCAAAGATGTAAGGGACAAGAGGTAATATAACCCATTTAATTACACATCATCACTATAATTATTTACAGCATATGTGTGGGACGGGGGGAATTATTTTGCCACAGAATTTAGAAAAAATGTCATGAATATATTCCGTGGTCCCACAAAAGATGTAGGTTCCATCTTGTGGCAGGAGGGGTATTAACTCGATGTGTTCTTTGGAGTCCAGAAGGTGGCGCCATATGGCAGCTGTGCGTCATTGCTAACATCCCTGAGTAGAGCAGAGGTTGTTGTCACCCCTAATATGTTTAAGAATGCACAGCTGGCATGTCTCATAAGTTTTAGGTATCCTCAACACACCAGTCAGTCATCCTCCCTGCAGAGCCGTAAAGCTGCTAACCCAAACCATGTTGGAGTGTAACAGTATAGGAGATGTACAGAATGTTTCTGGAATCCCAAAATATTTGAAAAAAGGTATACATGCCGTTTGTGTGAAACTACGTGCATTTATGCATTGTAAACATTTTCTCATATTGTATTACTTGTATCATTTAAGTCCCTTCCTATCTCTTCTTTTCATCCCTCAAATGTCAGATGCTGCCTTATAAAAGCTTTATACAAAAAAAAAACTTGTAGGCAAAAATTTGAAGGCCATATCAAGCTTTTTCCCAATTATACAGTCTTCTTCATCATCTGCCTTAAAGCATCATTCCAAGCTTCAAAGCAGGAAATGTAGAGAATATAGATGATCTACGCTCTATGATGTTTACACTTCAGTCAATCAATGTGACATGTTGAATTTTGCTACTTATTCAGCTTATTTGGATTGATATTATTCAAAATGCACAATAAACATATCAAATACTTGCTAATAAACTAATGTCAGCTTCACATATTTTCATATTCGTATAGAAAGCAAATAATATTTTTCACATGATATATTTTGATTTTATAAACCACACAACTCTAACACTGAGACCAGGAAACTGTGTAAAGCTAACCTGGATAGGAGCTGTGAACAGGGGTGAGGGTGTGAAAGGGATAAGGGAAGAATTGTGGGAGATACAGGTACACTACTTCCTGTACTGTACAGTACAAACAAGTATTAATCTCAAATGAATTAAAGCCTTGACAGACACGACCCCCACTATTCTTCTCCTCCTTACCTCTAGTCTGAAATGTTAGTAGATAATTGTAGCATATTCTTCTCAGAAACACATTGACACAAAGCAAACCTGAAATAAAAAGTCATCTGGACAAACAAATGTTCCCCAAACTGTAATATAATCCAAAATAAATATATTTCAGTAAGATTAGCTCTTCTTGACACTGCCATTTGTTTTCGTGTTTTATGTGTGCACTTTGAGGAGATTTTCTGCTGACATAAAACTGCCATCATTTTTCTGAAGGGTTCTGGAGACCAGGCTTACGCCTGAAATATAATTAGAAATAAAAAATACATTCCAACAGAGCTGGGCAATTTATTTTTTTGCTTAAAGGTGCCTTTACAGTACCCCATGAGGTATACAATTTTGATGAGATGAGACATGAGGTTGTCAACGACTGACAGGTTTTGTGTACAAGACATTATAATCGTATGGAGCTACAGTCACAGCATGAACAGTTTCAGAATAGACATTTCATGGCACATTCTAGTGACAACTTAAAGAAAGGAAAATGAATGATAAAACCCTGCCATTTGAAAGTGAGGATTTCAGTCACAGTTGTGGTCATATTTTGCATTTGCTCACGTTCCAATAATAACAAAGGTGTGTGGCACCAAGACTATCCCATAGCCCCTCAAACACCAGAAGCACAAATATCTAAACAACCAGAAGAAACATCCCTGGTGAGGTTCTCAACTTTCTAGAACAAGCCTTCCTACATATTGCTTATTTTTTTGGATGCATTTGTGCAAAAAATCTCAGCCACAATTACGAAAGGTAAACCCATACACACCTGGGACTTCACTGTTTTACCTAAACTGATATTGCACTGCTTTTCAACAAACAAAATGTACGACAGTGGTGCCAGACATCTGTCAGTACACCCACGATACAGGCACCCACTGTGGGGTGGAGATGGCATATTCCATGGCCTCCTCCACACCTTTCACACTTTCATCCACGTCGTTGTTGACAAGAATCACATCAAAGAAGTGTCTATATGTGGCCAAAATGGCGTCCGACTCTTTCTGGATCATCTGCAGGTTTTCGGTCTAGGAGACAAGATGCAGAAGATTAGCAGCTGTTGGCTGATTTAGTGTTTCAATGTGTTCAAGTGTGCCGAGGGAAAGATTTAGCACCTGTGCAGCTGTGTTGGTTGGAGCGATGAACACAACGAGGGGTGCGAAATCAGCGGTCCGCAAAACTTTCAAGGTCTGCAAAAAAAGCAAGGAAATATGTGGAATTACTTCGACTGATTTATGCGTGCAGTCAGCTTGTACAGGGATAACATTCTCCTAGAAGGAGTCTTCGTTGATTCTAACGGGATACCCTCTATGGATGAAGTAGGATCAGTAGTAGCTCATTGTAGGCAAACAACTTTTACTTCGCCAAAGAGTAGAAGATAGTAGCTCAGAATTACATACATACATACATTTTAATCTATGAATTCATTTTTCTAATCTACACACTCATTTGTAGTGAAAGAAATAAGGCTATATACCTCAAATGCTGAAAAAAAGTGGTTATGAATAATTGTGTGAATGATGAAAAGAACGCAATAATGTTAGGCTAATGAAAGAAACGTGTTTGAAACGTTCAGAAATGGTGTTGTATTTTCCTCCTTTGAATGATTCATCTCACTAAAATGCTTTCAAACGGCTCAAAGATGCAGGTATCTTAATGTAGGGGATTTTAAAATAAAAGTAAAATGTCTAGCGTTCTCATCTATTCCTTTCATGTTACGTCTCCAGGACAACTTGAGTGCTGCTAACCTGTGGTTCTACATCCAGCACAGCGGTTTTGTCTTGCTCGTGGATCTTCTGGATGGTTTCAATTTTGGTACCGAACATATTTCCCTGGAAGCTGCCGTACTCCAGCAGCTCATTTCCAGAGATGGACTTGGTCATGGCTTCATGGGAGATGAAATAATATTCCTGTCCGTTCGTCTCATCCTTGCGTTGGGGTCTGGTGGTGTCTGTGTAGAGGGTTAAAGACTTAGACACAGGACAACTTGGCAACCTTTGTTGTTCTATTTACAGAGTCTACAGGTCTACTTACGTGGTGCAGGATAGGAAAATTTCTCAGGGTATTTAGTCAGTAATGCATTCTTTACATGGCTCCTTCCGACACCAGGAGCTCCTAAAAGGAGAAAATTTTATCAAATATTCAATTTCACATCCGAGGTCTGTAATTGCAGAAAAAAAAACACATAATTGAGCTACCTTTAAATTATTTGGACTTTAAAAACATGGGCTTTGAGATATCTTGTGAGAAGAAACTTCAAGCAGTTCTTGGATTTTTTTTGAGAACATGTGGATAACAAATGTCCTATTGTGCCTTTAAGAATTTGAATAAATAATATATCCTAGCTAAGATGCTTACCAATGAGCACCAGCGTTTTCCTTTTAAAAGCAGGGAGTTGAACAACCTCCTCATAGGAAATCACATCCAGCTGGTCAAAAACTGCAAAAGAAGGGAATTTGTTTTGAGACTAAAAGCACAATGAGAAGATATTACGGTGACATGATTCCAGTGATACACTCACTAGAGCTGTGTTTGGCCAGGTACTTGTCTTTGCACTTCTTTTTCTTTCCAAATGGGCTGCAGGACTGACTGCCCACTCTAGCCTTGCTTTTACTCGCCACTCTCCTGTTGGAGAAAGAGATTCAGTCAGGCTGGGAATATTTAAACTCACTTGTGTGGTCTATGCTGATGTCGCACATTACATTGTGTCAATATTTGCCATGTCATGGTAAGTGTGACCTCATACTGCAGGATTTGTCATCGGATAGTATGATGAGCTGTTTACCATTCCTGGAGCTCTGGGGAGGGTATCAGTCCAGCAAAGTCAGCGGCGCTGCTCACCACTCTGCCTTGCCACCAGTTTGGATCCTGCTTGTTGATGATCTGAATGATGTCACCGGTTTGAAACTTCAGACCTGCCTCTTTGCATGGGATGAGGTCATCTTTGGTGGGGTCATAGTCAAACTGGGCCCTCATATACATCTGTGAATTAAGAGAACATAAGGTATATTTGCTTTTTTGGAGGTAAATCACCGATGACCAACATGACCTTCTGCAGTTTCTCTGATCTGACTGAAGATATTTTCTCCAGTTTATATCTATTCAACAATAAATATTCATAGTGGGACTTATTCTGGTAAACCGAAACGTAGTTCGCTTAGAAACAGATGTCTGGAAAATTACTGCAGTGTGCACATTTAGTGTCCTTTTAACATCCAACTGTGCAACTGCAGAAATTACAGGTTTTATTTTCTATTCTCCCACTGACTCTTGTTGGGATTTGTCATTTTATTTTTGAGCGTGATGATCACAGCAGGAGCAAATTCTCCCCAGGGTTAAATATCACTGTTGTTAGTAGAGTTCATAGCTTCACATAATCAAAATTAATACACCCATTTTGAGTGGGTATACTGGAATGGTCTGGGAAAGCATTAAAACATAAAAATAGAATTAACTAGGCTTATATATTAATGGGTTAGAAGCTTTTACATAGACTGCCATCACTGACCACA
Source organism: Chaunax sp. Z400 (assembly GCA_037577475.1). Taxonomy (NCBI): domain Eukaryota; kingdom Metazoa; phylum Chordata; class Actinopteri; order Lophiiformes; family Chaunacidae; genus Chaunax; species Chaunax sp. Z400. The sequence goes on along the minus strand of CM075201.1, from coordinate 7,572,801 downwards.
GCAAAGCAGGACTTTAATGCACTTATAAACTGGATCAAAATTAGAGCAAAATCATGATTGGTCATTGAGTTAAAGCAATTTAAATACAGATATGTTGTTGAATCAATAGCAGCTGTCACGCCAGCGGCTCACTACCAGAGGAAATTGTGAAGTGCTGTGACCAGTAGATGGCAGAGTGAAACACACTACCAAAGTGTTTCAAGTCAAACTAGCAAAAAACTAAATGTGAGCATGTTCTACAAATTCAAAGTGATCTTATAGTCACCTGGGTTGTTCACTGACTAAGAGAGATTCACCTAATGATGAGCAAATCCTTTGAAGAAGAAATGAGAATGCAAACTCATATTTTTAGATCATACCACTTGAAGTTAACAACGGTTCTGAATCGACAAGCAACATTTACACATGCAAATTCAGTTTGGAGAGAAGGAATGTTACGTACACAATTAACTAAGAACAAAGAACCGCTAAGCGGGGATTCTACTGCTCGTCTTATTACCTCACAGGCTTTGGATCGACTCTGCGGGTTGGGGATGATCTTCAATGTCACCACTCCGTTGGTTTCTTTCTGCGTGTGGACATGACACCGTTTGACTCGTATGTTGTTGAACAAATGCAATAATTACATAAAGATTCTCGTTGAGTCTCATGCCAAAGTTTTAGTCTCAGTGATAAGGTACCAACTTACCAGGATCTTCTGTAGCTGATCTACAGTTTGGTTAGTCACACTTTCTCCATTGATTTCTGCTATTTCATCCCCTTCATGTAAAGACCCTGGAGAGAAGAAGCAACCAGGACAAGTGCTGTAACTCCACATATGCTCCTCTGTGTTCCAGCGAACTGTCTGTATTGCAGTTATTGTTGTCCTAATATGTGCTAGTGGTGAGTGAAGTCATATTTATTGTCCAGGGAGATGAGTTTAAGACAACGAGGGTCTTAAAAACAAGAGACAGAGCTGTGTATTAAAATAGCTACTAGATTATTACTGATAGTTACAGTATTGAATGATCAAATTAAAATCAGAATATCTTGATATGTCTTATCTTGAACCAGATAAGACATATTGTAAAGATAAATATAGTTGAACCATCATTGCAGAGCTTGTGTGTGGGTCAGGTTAGGTCAGCACACTCCCTACCAACACTCAGATCAAATTGATATGTGCTTAATTACCTTGTCTGTGGATCATGCCACCGTGCAATATTCTAGCCACTGTGCACCTTTGCTTGTCATTCAGCTTCAGAGTGACCCCCTACAGACAAAGACCACAATCAATGAGGAGGATTCGGCGACACAAATCTAAAAACATGAGAGGTGTGTGAATATCAATGTGTATGTGTGCAGAGGCAGATGTTATACCATTGGCTCTGAGGGATTCTTTTCAAATGCTACTTCTTTCATCCTGGTCAGCTGTGCACCATTCATGAATCCAGCACTACCATTGGTGAAAACATCAGCGCCCTTATTCTCAAGGGTTTGCATAGTTGCCTGTAAAAAAAAAAAGAAAAAGAAAAAAAGAATACAACGTTTATTGTTTTGCATCACAAAAAATGAAATGGACTTTGCTCAAAACCCTCCTCTATGCACATGGTTGAACTCTGCGTTGTTGTTGCAAAGACTTGCAGGCAGTTCTTCTGGACAGAGCAGATCACTGGTATTTCCAATAACTGCAGTGAGAGCTTTTTGCCAATGTATGCTAACAGCTATGTTTCATTTGCAGTTTCAACATATGTTCAAGGTTGAAAATTAACCCAGCGTTATAATACCTCATTAACCACGACCGGTGATCTGGTCCATGTGGTCATGGATACCACCAGTTTCATCAGGTGATCCCCTCAAAGAATAGCATTAATGAACTGAAGATGATTCCTCTCAGATAATCTGACTGAGCAAAGTGTTTATACTGTGCTTTCACACTTAAATGAACCCAGAGGAGAGTCCAACAGCAGGAAATCCCTATCCCCAGAAAAGTGCCATGCTACTTCCATAGTGTTGACAGAGATGGTCTCCAGATCACTGTCAGAGATCCTTTTAAAGCCATATGAGAAAGAGCTCCTCTGACAAATAAATGCAATGCTATTATTGAGGAATCAGATTATAATTAGTACAAGATGAACTACCCTATATTGTTTCCCATGGGAGTAAATTGGCATTCTGTGGATAGTTATAACAACAAATCCAGAATGTGAAAAAGTGTATAAAAAGGTCACTAAAATGACATCAGAGAAATTACTGCCTGCATCGGCACAAACTTCCTGCATGACAATGACACATCAGCACTGCTTCAGCAAAAAAAAAAAATATCTATCTTCCAGCATGAGCACTACAATAAACCAATAAATATCATTATCGCTCTCCTCCTCCTCCTCGCCTATATGCTCAGCCCTAAAACTGTGCAGAACAGCAGCTAGGTATCTGACAGGAATACTACATATTTATTTATACGCTTCATTTAAGTCCTCTTAATTAAAACTGTGCTCTTGGTAAGATTATGATCTTTAACTTGTGTGTTCAGATTATTTTTGATTTATGCCTCCTCTAGAACACTTGAGAAACATTTCAATACAAAATAACATATTATAATATTTCCATTTTTGCACTTATTCTCGGAGACTGCGAGTTAAGAAATAACTGAGTGCACGAGACACGAAAGTTAGCCAGCTGTTTTTCTGTGGAACATGATAGTTATTTACCAGTAGCTTTGTGCTACTCTGGCCTGTACAGTACAGGAGGTAGTATGTGGATGGTGTTCCATGGTGAACAGATGAAATTGCATCCTCTGAGGAAATGAATCTGTGCTGCAGTTGGCTGCAGATAAAAACCACCACATTACGTGTTCATATCGAAACACCACACACTGGTTTCTATGTCTTTAATCCAATGTGTCTTGTTGTTTCTATTCCTATAGAGCTGCTTCAAAACACAACAGGAGATTCATTTTATGAAACTGAATGCTTGTGATCTTGTGCCTATAGTGTCAATGAACGTGACGAATGGGTCAAAATACCAGAAATGTTATCAGCTGGACAATCTCATAATGACAATTAGTTTTTCACAATTTAACAAAACAATTTTGTGGGTCCACTAACTGTTAAAAACAAACCTATATTGAGGACATGTCAGGAATATTGTCAGATCACTCAAACACTAGAAAAAGAAGCGTCTTACCACTGATTGTTAAAACATTTGATTGGAATGTGTCTCCTTCATCAGATCTTATCACTCACTCCACAAGACTAAAGATCTTAACACGTGATTAAAAGGTAGTCATCTGGCTTGTCACAGTGTGTTGCAACCATCGATAACAGTCATCAGATACAGTTGCGGCTGGGATTATAAAGCCCTCTGTGAAACTGGAATGTCAGCTTTGGGTGTGGAGGAGTAACAGGATAAAGGACAGTAAAAGCTGGGTGGAAGGCCAAATGCATTCAAGGAAGAGCTGAGCACTTCCTGTTATGGACATTTACACCTCATCTAAAAACATCTGACTATGTTTGAAGAAGACAAGACAGAGTGATAAGATAATACTAATCAACAGATATTATTCTGCCTGATTTTCTCCATGTAGTGCTGTGATCTAACATGATTGATTACATTACAATCCAATCTATTTTCTTCTCATCTGCTCTTTCTCTTGAGGTGATTTACCTTTCAGTCACAAGATATTAATCATTATTCCTTTCCCTAGTATTTAGGGTGGGTCTCCAAACGGGCTGATAAGTATTGATTGTTTGAAGGAACACAGTAGGAGATCAATATTTCCACTCAATCAAACTATTTTAATAAGAAACAGGGAGGGTAATCAGACAAACGCAAAACTCTTAAACAATTACAACCTCTTTGAGCACAGACTGCAAACGTATGTGCGGATTATATGGAGATAACTTAGAGGTCTGCTGAAAACCTACAGTACAATGAAGTTCAGCCCTCCCTCTCATGCTCTCCTGACTTGTCCAAACTTGTCTGGGTTACAACATTTTGATTTTCACTGAGAATGTGAGGTAGTGACAGCCAAAAGTGGGGCTAACATAAATCGTATACTGCCCTTCACAGTCAAAGTGCAGTATCTGCAAAAAAAATGCCGTGTTTTTTTTTTTTCTTTCACCAACTGTCAGCACGGAAAAATAAATAAATAACCTAGTATCTCTGGAAAATGTGGCAGTAGAACAACAGCAGTCGAACGGATTGAAGAGAGCATAGAGCGATTTAGATCTGGGGGGGAAAGTGAATTTTGCCTTTGTAGGGCAGTATAGTTATCCTTAAGGCTAGTGCACAGTGAGTATTTGAGGGAGTCTCCAGAGGAGCATAACTCTGAGCTACAGAGCTTAACGGGCCAAGTCACTTTTCTCAAATTCATGCCAGATGGCATTTAAAACACTTCCTGATTTACCACAATATGACAATAAGTTACACGCAGTGACCTGGAGCTCATATAACCTCACAAAACCAGCTGTGCGCACAAATGCACACTGATAATGTTGTAGCTTAATGCTACTGAGCAGCAAACTGCTGATGTCAGAAAAGGAATTTCCTCCCTTCACCATTTCGTTTCCCTGAGCAGCTCAGTGCTGACTGTTCAGTTTCAGAGGAGAAGCTCAGCACAAAGAGTTTGAAAATTGAAACCCTTTTAACGACGTTGTTGTGCTGCCAAGCTTAAAGGCAAAATAAGTGGTTTTACAGGAAACCCTGTTCAAATCAACATTACAGTGTGATACAGTAAACAACCTGCCTGGTCTCAAGTGACTGTCGACACTAGATCCTCAGCAGCAGTCTAGTAATAGCTGTAGACAACATTACACAGCACTGTTGAGCATTAGGGTGACAGCAACTTTATTTCTCATATGTTTTCTTCTTTTAAGTTGCTTGTTTCATGATCACGGCTAGAGAAACCCTGACGCCTTTTCCCCAATGTGATAAATGATCCATAAGTAGTTATGACTGAATTGCAGAAGTGAAATTGCCAACGCCATGTCTACTGCTAAAGCTGACTAAGCAATAATAATGCAGTGGTTACTAAAAAAATGTTTTAATTATAATTTGAGACCAACATGTATAGTTCTTTGTTCAAGAGATCAACACATTCAGTTGCCGTAAGTTGGACAACACAGCCAGGGCTACATCTAGAGATGTTGTGGAGGAACAAACAGTCATGTGTCATATCTCTGCTTCCCGGAAGAGAAAATCTAACGTTACACCAAATTCTGCTGGTAAAAAAAAAGGTTAAAAATGACAACCTACCTGGTCAGACTTTGGTTTGTTTAGAATGAGCTGCTCCAGGTACAGATCGGAGAGGGCTGTCCGGACGCTGTTGACAGACTCCAGGATGACGGCAGGCTCGTTTTTATTAGATTTTAACGTCATCCTTCCCTGCTAGCTAGAAAAAAATAACCCTGTGAACTCGATGTGCCCCCGCTCAAAGTCCGCAAGGACTGGACACAAGAGAGAGGAAACAGCTGATAAGGAGGCCTGACCGTATGATAAGTGTCTCTGAGGTGCAGGTCCAAGGTTTAAATCAGCAGCAGATGAGGTACATCAGATATCTGCTGCGGGGACACAGCTGACGAAGCTAGTAAACATGTAACTGAGTGCTGCACGAAGGTGCAGGCTCATGCTGCTTTCACGTACCCCCAGTACGCTCCCAAATCTCAGCGCTCTACTTAAACGGAAACTAAAGCACAATCGAACGTGTAATAGTGGTGTTATTTTCTTTTAATATGTCTGCATCGCATAAGCCTTCTTAGGTACACACAGGCTTCCTCTATTGCTGTTTTTTTAACAGTCTAGCATATTTACATTCATATTTAATTCGTTCAATCAAACAAGTAAGACTGTTTACTGCAGTCTTTAGAAACTGCTCCAACCAACTATACTTTCCACGAAACTAATTTTCAGAAAAGTGTGGGAGTCGACAAGGAATAACGCGTTAATAATAAGAACTGAGAATAATGCCGAATAATGATACAGAACATGTTTCATTAAACTAAAAGAGCTACCGTGTTGTATGAACCCTTAAAGCCACAGCAATCTGCTTTTTGTATTTGTAACTCTACGTAAATATAGATTCCGACATCCATGAATGCAGCATTACCGCAGCGTTCACAGTGGGCTGCACGAGGCTTAATGGAAGCAAAATAACGGAGTCCTCCTGATGGTGCTCCAAGCAGATCATTTGTTAGGATCTCCAGAGTAGAGCAATGCGTTAAGCTGCACTTTTTTGTGGGCTCTAATTAAATACAGGAATAAAATAAACGGGAAAGCACTCAGCATTCATTTGACAGTCACAGCAAGCCCATAAGAATATGAATATAAATTTACATGCAAAAGTCTATTTTCCCTAATGGCAGAAGATAAAGTGTTCAGATCTAAGGAAAATGTACTAATAAAAGACTGTACAAATACTCTTTTACACGTAACACTCAGACATCGGAAAGGTACTTTGTGTTAAAGTATGCAAGTTTGGTCAGGGAAATTAAATGAAGGTATTAAAAGCAAAATTCTTCAATGCAGACAAATGTGTCATCTAACTATTATACTATACTATTATTTTATAAGATGCATTTTTTACACTATTAGAGCCCAGGCACACAGATGCTGCTGTCTTCATCCCTTATTGTGAAGTATCAGTGACAAAGAGAATATGTATGACATAGAAAATGTATGTTTAGAAATAGCATTTAGACAGCTTATTAGCATACATTGGTATGTTACATCATCAAAAGGTTACTGAAGTGGAGTGACCCTATACTCTATTTAGCTCTGCCCACAACCGTTCTACCTCTGATTGTGGACACTGCATCCATGACACTGCCTCTGTGTAACCCCCTTCTCTCCAGCATCCCGGCCAACCCCAGTGTTCTCCATGCCATGGTCACAGCATATTCTTAAGTGAAGACCAAATCTCTGTACACCAGAACAGAACAGTTCCAATACACTTGATGCCTTGTTGTTATTGAGGCACTGTAAGTATATGATGGTCCGACTAAACCCGTCAACGCATCCATGAAACACTATCCTCCACCTCACCAGTTTATGGTTTCCGTCTAGATGCCTGTGTGTGTCACACAAGCTCTGACATTCCTGTTTTATTTTTTTGGTCAAATTTCAATTTGTGAATGAAACAAACCAAACTATACAAAAACCTTCAGTGGTAGTGGCTATCATCTCAATGGGTTAATACTACAAAAGTATTGTGTTTACTGTATTTTAGGCAAACTGAGCCATTAAAGGAACACTGAAATAAAATGAGTAGCTCATATAGATTAATAATTACTTTCAATAAAAACGTTCACAACAGGATGCATCCAGTATTTTATGAAGTTGTGATATTTAATACAGTAATGCTTTTTATTGTGTTTGTTCATGGTCATATTCAAGATACACTGAGAGGAAATTCTGGATTTAGATGTACATGGAGAAGATGGACTGTTGTTGACAAGTCTTTTTTTCTTAAATGTGGCAATGCTCAGATATAATTAACTACTAATCCTTAAACATTAACCCAAAAATCAACCCTTTTGCTATTCATGAGTGTTAGGTCAACAAAAAAAAAACATAATTCATACATGACATTAATTTCTACAACATTGTGTCAAATATTCTCATTTCTTGTAAGCATGGGCAAAAAAAATCCAGGACCACATATGTCAATTTATGGAAACTTTCAAAAGGTTTCACAAGAATATTGCCATGACATTACTGTATATCTAATAATGGTTTTAGAAAGCCTTTCTTTGTCTTACACAGAAATATGGGAATAATAATACACAGCCTTCAATTAAATTTGCTGCAAACAATAAGCTTCTCCAAAGGATGGATAATAATTCTAGTAACTTCCTGACCTTTCCATCAGCAACACCCGCAGCCTACATTGCATTTTTGTCAGTTGTGGTTCTGCCATGCCTACAGACCATTACTGTCATACAGCACCCTCTGTTGGTTTCTCAATATACTAACACAACACAACAGTATAGAAGGGCAAAAATAAACAAAAACAGCAAACACGGGAAGTGTGGCAAAACACAAGGAGAAAATAAACTTTCACAATAAAACAGTAAACAGTAAACACAGAACAATGACAATAACCCAATGGTGGTAAGATCAACAACAAATTAAGACCAAAAGCATGACACTACATGTAGAAACCATGGCTGGAGCGCTGGATCTTAGTTGAAGGAGGGTATTGTAATAAAGTAGAAACTACTAAATATACACTGATATTCCAAAGAGGATTACGAAGAGTGAAATTACTTTGAATAGTTTTTGGCAAATCATGGATGTTTGGGCCTCTGGGCTAAAGAAGAAAAGGAAAATCCAGATTGTTACCAGCACAAAGTTCAAAAGCCAGCATCTACGTTGGTATGGGGCTGTGTTAGTGCCCATGGCATGGGTAACTTGCACATCTGGTAAGGGACCATTAATACTGAAAGGTACACACAGGTTTTGGAACAACATATGTTGCCATCCAGAATAGTGATAGTCTAAGAGATGTAGTCACCTAATCCAAGTGACATTGTATAGTAACCGATGGAGACAGACCAATGATGCACTGGTCACTGATGATGGGAGGGAGCTCCTCTACTCCACCGACTGGGCGATGTCTCCCTCGGATGCTGAGGCGGAGCCTCGTGAAAGGCAAACCAATTGCGGAGATCCATGATAGCAAGTCATGCATTCATAACTGGATTTAATCTGGGTGTCTCATAATGTTAGGTGCACTTTTGTGACAGCACGGTGATCACAGGAAAGAAGGGTTATCTTTTTCTTTTTTTTATTGATCAAGACGTGTGTTAAGCCCGTCATGTTGGCCACGGTAATGAGGACACTTCGACCTGCGTTGAACCAAGTGAAGTTGGGTTATGTACCATGGAGACACAGGATACAGAGCTGTGCAAATACTTCTGCAACTTTTCAGTCACTTGAAGACTGTCTGGGTGAGCTCAGTTACAACTTAACCAAATTTATACGTAGCCTATTTGCAGAGATGGAAGTAACAAAGTAAATACTTCATTATTGCCCTTAAGTAGAGTTTTCGGGTGTCTGTGCTTTTCTTGGCAGGCCTATTTATTTCTCTGACATTTTTATAGGCTACTTTTACTCCCTTACATTTTATCACATATCTGTACTTTACTCCTAACTTTTTCAAACAGGCTCATTCCTTCATTTTTAATTTGCATCACTGTGGTTCTTTCCTTTCCCGACATCAAGACCGATTTCTACCTAAATGGATGCGACAATAGGCCTACTATCACTTGGCAGTGCATATCACGCACGATAGACAAAACAAGATGACAGACATAACACCTGTCAAATATGACTCAGAATACATTATTTCATTTAATCAGGATCTCTATTGTTACATGACATAGTCATAATTAATCTATAGCTGCTTGACAATTTGTATAGCCAAAGATCAACTAAAGATTGAACTGGGAGCCTGTTGTTTCTATAGTAATTGAAACAACCAAACTACTGTGGTTTTGCACAATGGGTAAATAGATACTGTAGCGTGTTGGGGATAGGCGGGTGGAGTTTCTCAGCATACCTTGAGACAATGTGTTTGAGGCCATAATCCCAAGTAACCTGTGTTTAAATGTCTTCTGAATAATTCTATAGTTTCTATAGTAGTTGTAACTTCACCAAACTGTTTTTTATGGCTGGGGTTTAAATCACAGTGTCTTGTTATAATAAAATAAGGTCAATGTAAAACAAAAAATTTGAATGAGTCTGTTGCCTCTATTTGACGATATTATGTTTCTTACTGTTCATCAGCCTGATGCAGCTTCTGCCCTCATCATCTGAACATTTTATGTAGTATTTAATACAATCACTTCAAATGTTTGTCAGCCAACATGGACCAAGCAAACCCAGACTCCATTCGCCAAGCTCTTAACCTCCCAGGGCGCACTACTCGGTCAACATGACCAGACGCTCCGTGAAATTGTGGATCAGCTCCAGTCCCTCTCCTCCAGTGTCGCTCAGCTATCCCTCCACCTCGCTCAGGTAACCACCCACTTGCCAGCACTTCCCTCCGCCTCTGCTCACACAGCCTCTCCCAGCACTGATCCACCTGCACAGACTGCTAGAGCCCTGCTCCCACATGAACCACATCTCCCTGTACCTGAGCGTTATTCCGGCGATTTGGCGGCTTGTGGGCGATTTATTCAGCAGTGTTCATTAAATTTCGAGCTTCAACCCACCACTTACTCCACTGATAGATCTCGCATTGCATACACGATAAGCCTCCTGTCTGTTATTCTGTCATTCTCATTTTCTCCCAAACCCCTAAGGAACGTGTTCAACATGTCTGCCTAGTTCTCCACCGCCTCCTCGAAAACAAACTTTTTGTCAAAGGTGAAAAATTTGACTTTCATGTTTCATTCACCAGTTTTTTGGGATTTGTTATCGAGAGAGGGCAGATTAAGACGGACCCTGCCAAGGTCCAGGTGGTATCGGATTGGGAGACGCCCACCACTCATAAACAACACAAACAATTTGGGGTTTACAAATTTTTACAGGCATTTCATCAGAGACTGTAGCCATGTGGCTGCCCCTCTCACTAAACTCACCTCCCCTTCCATCCCTTATGTCTGGACTTAGAGGCTGAGAACACTTTTAGCACCCTTAAAAACTTTTTACCTCCGCCTCTGTTCTTTCTCATTCTGATCCATCCTTAGTTGTAGTGGAAGCCTCAGACTCAGGAGTTGGAGCCGTACTCTCTCAGCGGTCTCCTGGGGACCAGAAGTTGCATCCTTGTCCCTTTATCTCTCTGCGGCTGACCCCAGCAGAGAAGAACTATGATGTGGGAAATCGTGAACCGCTGGCGGCGGTCCTGGCTCTAGAGGAATGGAGACACTGGCTTGAGGGGGCGGAGCAACCCTTTATAGTTTGGACAGACCACAAGAACCTTTCATACCTTCGCTCAGCCAAAAGGCTCAATCCCCGTCAGGCCCGGTGGGGCCTCTTTGTCTCTTTGTCTCTTTGTCTCTTTGTTCCCCAGTCTGCCAGGTCTCAGGTGCTCCAGTGGGCTCATTTCTCCCAGCTGACCTGCCATCGTGGCTATCACCGAACTCTGGCGTTCTTAAGACAATGTTTCTGGTGGCCTACTATGACCACGGACACTCGAGGGTTTGTGTCCGCCTATTCCGTCTGTGCCCGCAGTAAGACCTCACACCGGCCCCCTGCCGGATTATTACGCCCCTACCTGTGCCCAGCCGGCCCTGGTCCCACATTGCCGTGGACTTTGTCATTGGTCTTCCGCTTTCTGAAGGTAATGACACTATACTTACCATCATTGACAGATTCTCCAATGCTGTACATTTTGTCCCTCTCCCCAAGTTACCCTCAGCCACAGAGACCGCTTACCTCCTAATTCCACATGTGTTCAGACTTCATGGGATTCCACAAGATATTGTGTCAGACCGGGGACCCCAATTCACCTCACAGGTATGTAGGGCTTTTTGTCAGGCTTTGGGGGCTACTGCTAGTCTCTCCTCTGGTTACCATCCTCAGACCAATGGATAGACGGAGCGGGTAAATCAAGACCTGGAGGTGGCCCTTCGATGTGTCACCAATCGCCACCCTTCCAACTGGAGTGTCCACCTGCCCTGGGTCGAATATGTGCATAATTCCCTCACCTGTACAGCCATAGGTATGTCCCTATTCATGGCCTCTCTAGGCTATCAACCTCCCCTTTTCCCTACTCAGGAGAACGAAGTGGCTGTACCTTCTGTGGAGGTGAATATGTGCTGTTGTCCTCCGTGCTACGGACCTCACCCCGGAACAAACGCTTTGCTGACTGTCATCGAACCCTGGCCCCCAACTATCAGCCCGGAGAGAAGGTATGGCTCTCTTCACGAGACATACCCCTTCAAGTGGAATCCCGTAAGAGTCATTAATCCCACATCTGTTAAATTAAAATTACCATCAGCCGAGCCCCCCCCGGATCATTGACGACCATCCCACATACACAGTCAGCAGGGTCTTGGATGTCCGCCGCCGGGGGTTCCATACCTGGTAGACTGGGAGGGCTACATCTCTGAGTCTGCTCCTGAGTCCAAGATTTAAATACAACCCGTAACAAAGTATTCTATATTCAAGCTGTGCTTATGCCATCCTGATTACAATCCATAAGAGTCAAAGACTAAATCAGTATGGTTGTTAAATCTTTTGGCAGATGTTTATTTGCACAGTATATCCAGTAGCTATAGTAGTACTATATCAGAGCCTTTTAGACAGCACACACATGTCGGCAAACAATTTTGTGTTACGCCTGGACAAACCAAAAATATTGCAATGACAAAAGGGAGTGAAGAACCCCACTGGTTACTGTATATTGCTGTAATACCTGGTTACTGTTATTTTAATACGAATATGTTTCTTATTCAAAACAGACTAGAAGACTAAAAAATGCATGAATCTCTTTCTTTTAACAAAAACACTGTCCAGATTTGAGTTAAATTAACGATTCCTTTGCTTACTACCTAAACAGGAAGTCACATGCCTGTCCATTAGTCATCAGGAGGAAAGACGTGTGTAGAAGCAGCCTTTCAGTTTTCTGCTCCTTAGTCATGACTAAATCCTTAATGTATATTTCAATGAGCCTGCCTACTAATCATGATGCTCTTCATATTGGACATACATATTTTATATGTAATATTTTTTCACAATAGGGTGAAGACTTAAACATATTTTACAACCATGCATATTAGTACAGCAAATTCAGTTTTTGGAAACTGTCCTGCATGGTGGCCTGTAAGGTTGTCCCTGCATGGTTAGTGAATGAAAGCATTCAAAGTGAAAGTAATGTCCTAATCACACTGTGATTTGGATAATATTGTAATTGTACTGAGAACTGAATCTGCCATGGATTTATTTCTTAAGAATATTGAGTGTCATCGACAAATTAACTAATTTTAAATGACGTGTCAAAAATGATAATACCGTTCAATTCAGGGTTGATATTAGGAGGCAAGGTTAATAATTGAATGGTCAAAATAAATAATTTAGGAGAAATTGGGCTCCCGTGCTGTATGAGAGAATGTGTATGTCTCTTCAGGTAGCACTCCAGGGTGTCGGACACTATTTGATGTTAAGGTGGAAGTATGAAAAAAGACATTATAATTTATAAATTTCTGTGTTTTTTTTATTTATTTATGGCAAATATAAGAAATTACAAAGGTCCATCCATCTTTGTATGCGAGTGTGTGTGGGTCTGTAACAACAGAACACAACATTACAGGCTGATTAGAAACAAAGACTCTAGAAGAGATTCTACTGCCATCTGCAGGTTTCATGTGCTGTGTTTAAGTGTATCATACTGTGTGGGAAAACTTACATCAGATGTCCATATCATATCCCGGAATAACATAATAATTGATGAATACCAAGTTGTTTCTAAGACCAATTGACAATAATCAATTATTTGTATTAAACCCTTATTTAATCGCATAAACATGCATAATTGCATAAACATATACCAATAGGAGACTTTAGTTCAGCACAGTTCAAGAAAAACTACCTGATAAGACTGACCCTCTGGGCAACAGCCTCCACTGTAGGTGGGACATTATCGACAAAAGCGATGCCATACAGGAGATAGTTTTGAAGAAACTTCTTTAATTCATCATCACTGTTCATAAATGTGTCCCACTTAGCAGAGGGTATGTTTGCATTTTTATAGATGTCTGAATTCCAAAGGATACGTGGCTGAACGAAGCTCTGCCTCTTTGCCTCACAACTGTTCTCAGCCAGCCAGCTAAGGCTGTACTTTGACTCATGACCACCAGGCCCTGGGAGACAGAAATAGAAAATATGGACGTAATCCATAATATAATGAGACATAATTAATGTGAAGAATTTAAATGTGATGCACATTTAAATTATGTCTTAGAGACCTTATGTCTTAATTATTTTGGAGCGGTTAAAGCATATTTGGGAACTGTTATTGAAAGAAGATGCTCACATTATTTGTTTATGTCTCGTTGAATACTAGCAACACACATCTTAAATGCTATTTAGCATGGCTAACTAGCAAAGCTGATTCAACAGGAGCATAAAGTTGACAACTGCTCCAGAGCCCCAATAAGTTCTTTATTAATTTGTTTAGGGAAAAAGCCCTGTTGTACACCATCACCTGAAATAATGAGACAATTAAAGTGTCTCTAACATTTTTTCTTGTAAAAAAATCCTGTCCTGTCCTCTCAACCAGCCCTGTGTCCACACCTTGTTTTATAATTTATGCTTCTATGCTTACAATTAACATATGTTGAAATAAATATATGTTTAATTAAACATACATCAGTACATCAGGTTCACGCTCTGTCTGTTTATTGTGCCAGTTTGTTAAAGACGTTGCAGTAAATACTGTTTCAATACAGTATATAACTGAAATAGTCCAGGTTATCTCATGACCTGACAGTTAATATTATATAATATTAACAGCTTATATTAACAGAAAGTTAATATTTAGACAATGGAATATTATCAAGACAGAGGGATAAGTAGACTTTAAATCCAAGACACAATTTATTGATTAACTAAGTCATCCTCTATGAATGAGTTATGTTGGTGCTTATGTTGCAAAAACATTTGCCTAGTCAATGAAAATGTATTATTTTTTGTCTATGGCTAATGGAGGATTTTAGAAAGGCAGATGGATTTTTTCCCAGGATCAGAGACAACCCAGAAAGTTTCTTTTTTCCTTGAAAGCATTCAGGAAGGCAGCTGATGGGCAGGTTGAACTTCAGCCTTTCTAACTTTGATTCAACAGATATACGTAGTTAAGAGTGTACATTATTTTATTACATTGAATCTCATGTCTGTTATTGATGACTCATGAAAAATAAACCATCTGTTATCAGACCACTTGCTTCTCTCTTCTATTAGATCTATTATGAGCTAAATTCTATTGGCGGCTTTGACGCAAGGGACAAAACGGAGCAGTACCACCGGCAATCGTTTGAGGCAGTGTAGCCATTACTCAAGCAAGACACGGCAAATGTGTACGAATACAAGGAAGAAGCATTCTCTGTCCACCGGTCACGAAACCATCGCTGCCCCCGCTTTAGCCACATTTTAATTACTATGTACAGTATATTCCACGTCGGATCTCGGAGGCGAGAATGACGTCACACCCGAGTTGACGTTCAAACAAATCGGAAAACAAGACGGACGCCTCCAAGAAAACACTGGTTGTGCTTAACCTTTCGGGATATAAACAATTAGTAGCCCATATAAACAATAAGCAACGTATCCACAAGGTATACGTTGGACAATGCTATGTGTACGACTGTTTTAATGAGACACAAACAAGTCAGTAGTGCTCATAAAAAGTATATTACTGGAGCTTCCACTACAGTTGGTAACGCGGTGTAGCAAGCTTGGATTATGAGGTCGGGGATGATGGGGCATAGATGGGGGTTCCTCCGATTTTCCGAGTCGGAAATCCGACCTCGGGGGACGTTCCAGATGAAACTTCCGACTGGGAACTCCGACTTCCCAGCACAACTGGAACGCATCATAATGGTGTTATTAGTGTTCAGAAGTAGATAGAGCCTAAGGAATCTTTAGTGCCAAGTGGACGACAGTGCGACGACACGACAGTGACCTCATGAAAGAAGGGATTAACATTTAACATTTTAGATTTGTTTTGTTTTATTGATCAAAACGTGTGTTATGCCCGCAATGTTGGCCATGTTTTTAAGGAAACTTCGACCTGCGTTGAATCATGAGAGGCTGCGTCATGTACCATGGAGACACACGATACGCAGCTGTGCACATGCGTCTGCAACTTTTCAGTCACTTGAAGACTGTCTGGGTGAGTTCAATCACATATTAAACCAATTCAATCGTATCTGCAAATCAAGCTCACTATTAAACCCTGTTAATTAAATCACCAGTGCTCAACTATGGAGGGACGTCGATGCGTTTTAACTACGTGTGGCTGCGGGATCATTGCCGCTCTGCCTCTTCTTACAACTCCACCACTAACCAGAGAAACGTGGACACTGGGAGTATAGACCTCTCCATCCGCCCTGTCAACACTACTGTGCAGGATAGCCATCTCATTCTCACATGTAAGTCCCGTAGAAATACGTGGAAGACTTTCAATGACTGCTGTTTGACCATCCAATCAAGCAAACCTGTAAACCTGTAAACGTAAAAAAAAAGAATAACACTCAGTAGAGAGCAGACCTCCAGCAAAGCTGTACAATCAGGCACATGGATGTGTAGCTCTTATAATAGAAATAATAAAAGAAATAAAGCATCAATAGACATGAAAGAAAATGCTGAATTATGTTTTTCTCCCTCAACTCCCTAAAGTTCAAAACTATTGTCTATGGTGTAAATGTTTTTTGATTCAGCAGGTCTGGATTATTGTTGGAAACTGCGCCGTACTATACATCAACACCATAACTTTGTGGTTTTCTTTACAAGATTGTTTGTGGATTGTTCAACAAAACAGACACATGTGAAACCATAACCTCCTTGATGGAGGTAATGAAAGCTGTGTAGCTCTCAAGGAAAAGATTGGGACATCACAGAGGACAATGATTGGCTTTGATTGCAGACATTAAAACCTTTCTGCGATGTTTCTGGAAAACATTACTTACAGACGTTAATAATACATTTTCGCTGAGTGTCTTGGACTTGAAGTGCACTTTTCCCTGTGTTTATGTTGTTTCATTATGTAAACATTAACTTGAATGTGGGGTCATGACATAACAACCTGACCTATCTCAGTTATATACTGTAATAAAACAGTATTTTACAGCGTGAACCTGATGTAAGTCTGAGTTTCTTCCATTTATGTTTCTGTTCATGGACATGGTGTAACTGTGATAAAAAGATATAAATGGTTCACCAACACTTTACTAATCCAGCACTCCGATTAAGAGAAAATGACACAGTATGGACTTTGTAACAGGGCTAGCAGGGCTTTGTCCTCCTGTTGAATCAGCTTTGTCTTGTTAGCCATGCTAAGTAGCATTTTAGATGTGCGTTGTTTGTATTTAACAATAAAAAAAGAAACAATATGAGGTTTTCTTTCAATAACAGTTCCCAAATATGCTTTAACCTTTCCAAAATAATTAAGACAAGTCAATATAAGGTCTTGCATCACATAACCATATTTTCTATTTCTGTCTCCCAGGGCCTGGTGGTCATGAGTCAAAGTACAGCCTTAGCTGGCTGGCTGAGAACAGTTATGAGGCAAAGAAGCAGAGCTTCGTTCAGCCACGTATCCTTTGGAATTCAGACATCTATAAAAATGCAAACATACCCTCTGCTAAGTGGGACACATTTATGAACAGTGATGACGAATTAAAGAAGTTTCTTCAAAACTATCTCCTGTATGGGATCGCTTTTGTCGATAATGTCCCACCTACAGTTGAGGCCACAGAGGCCGTTTCCCAGAGGGTCAGTCTTATCAGGTACTGAGTTCTTCTTGAACTGTGTTGAACTTAAGTCTCATATGAATGACATTCTCATCCAACTATTCTACATGGCATTTAATAGCAACATTTGCAAGCAATGCAGAAGATGTTTGTCCCTGTTCACTCATCTCTAATCCACTTGTGTTTTGTGTTTTACTTATCATAAGAGAGACTACATATGGAGGAATGTGGTGTCTCACTTCAGATTTTTCCAGAGCAGACACTGCCTACAGCCAGATAGCACTAGACCGTCACACAGACACCTCATACTTCCAAGATCCATGTGGGTAGGTGCAGGAGAGATGGACTGACATGGGACTCCAAATCAGCCCCAATCAATGGAATGATTAATGTACACTAGACCTCAATGTATGGCTTGTCCCTTTATCATTTAATTAGTAGGGCAAACTAGTAGCAAGTTTATTTTGTGGAAATTATGTGTCAATGTCAAACTTTTATATTCTGTAAAATACTGTAAGAATACTGTAAAAATACAAAAAAAACTTTTTTTTTGCTCCCTCACACATTTCTCATAAATTGCCATAAAAGACATGGCATTTTATACACACAGAAGACTTATTCCTCTTAGATTGTAAGAAAAAAAAATTAAAATATGTTTTAGTGAGCTCTTTGCCAAGTATATCCACCTGACAGGTGTGGCAAACCAAGATGCTCAAGAAGGAAATGATTATGTGGCATAAATTTGATTTGGACTGATCACATTTAAAGGTCACTGTAAAATGTGCAGTTTTATCTTGATAAAAAACTTTTATTTTAGACAATGAACTGTGGACTTCACATCATTAGGGTTGCACATGGAAGCTGAAAACCTCCCATACAAGGACTAGGATGTTTTCAGTAGAGCTCCCTGCAACATGAGGCTATTCATTGTCATGCTACACATAAGATGATGGTGGCAGATGAGTGGGACAAGAAAGTCAAGTCAGTTTTATTTGTATAACGCCAAATTACAACAAAACTTATCTCGAGGCACTTTCCAAGAGGAGCAGGTCTAGACCGTAGTCTTAATTCCAAAGAGATCAAACAGTTCCCCCACGAGAAGCACTTGGTGACGGTGGCAAGAAAAAACTGCCTTTTAACAGGTCATAAAGCTCAAGCTGATCCCAACTCAAGGTTGGCAGACCTCTGCTTTGACTGGTTGGGTTGAGAGACAGAGAGGTGGGTGAGATGGATAAAAGACAATAGAATAATACAACAAAACAAACAAATAGATAGAAAACAATGTTGGACTGTCAGGTTTTGTTTGTGCTGCAGACTCTGTTGAGTTTAACGCTCCTCCAATATAGATTTGCTGAACCGCCACTGTGATCTTATTCTATGGTGTTTATTTTGAAAAGTTACACCACCAACTACTGCCTTGGCATACATACTACAGTATTTACAATGGAAATGAAAGGAAGATTTGATATACCGCCATAGTTGGCTAAAACCTCTGTATCAAGAACAGGATTTTGAAGAAGAGGCTTAATTACAGCTAGTTAAGTTTTGTCTCTATTAAGTGAAATTTTATCATTAAAGAAGCTCATTAAGTCATTACTGCTGAGGGTTTCAGCAACACTGGGCTCAATAGACCTGTCTGGCTACAGCGCTGAGCAGAAACCTGGAGTTGTTCTTACTCTTTTCTATTAGTGCTGAGCAATAGGCTGCTCTGGCATTGTGGAGGCCCTTCTTATAGGCTTTAAGGCTGACTTGCTAGGCTAATTGAGACTCTTCCAGTTTAATATGACACCGTTTTTAAAGCTGGTTTCACTTTGTGTCTTTCTCTCTCGATGACAACGGCACATTTGGTTGGTCTTTTCTTCGTTTTTTGCCCCCATCATACAATACATGGAACATGGCAGTCATTACTGACATACAGACTACAGATCAGTTTATTATGTGGTTCCGTCTTAGTTCTTCACAGAATTATGTTTTAATTACTTAAAAACTTGTGTGGTCTCCCTCTTTGTCCAGCTGTAAATATCTTTTGTAAATATCTTTCACATGTACTATTGTGAAAGCAAGGAGTGGTTAGATTGTTTAAAGGAGTTTCCCCTTTCGGCAAAGTGGCAAATCCTGTTTACGTGGTTTTCATGGATAAATTCTTTGTTGTACATGGATAAACTTCAACAGCAAATAGTAATTAGAAATGCAGCTGGAGATGGTTTCTCTTAGTCTCTTCCTCTCTCGACAGCAACGGCACATTTGGTTTGTCTCTTCAGTGTTTTTTACTGATACAGACTACATATCAATTTATTATGTGGTTCTATCTTAGTTCAAAATAAGATTTTTGTTTAAATGACTGTAAAACCTGTGTGGTCTCCCTCTGTTATACTGTTGCATCAGCTTGACTCATGTGATTAAACTAGTTCTGCAGTTGTGAGACCAGTTGGATGTCTTCCTTCTGCCAAATTCTCGGAAATTTTTTTATTTTATTTTACCTTTATTTTACCAGGAAAATCAATTGAGAACAGCTTCTCATTTACAATGATGACCTGGCAGTGAAATGGCTTATTGTAGTGAAATTAATATTAATTTCAGGAGCAACAGCTCTGGTAGACATGCAGCCAGCATACAGTTGCATGCTCCCTTAAAACCTGCAACATCTTTAGCATGGTGTCGTGTGATAGAACTGCACATTTTATTGTGACCTAATATTCTGACCAATGCAAAGCACACCTGTGTAAAAATAATGTTGTGTAATCAGCATGTTGATGTGCCACACAAAGGCCCAGCAACAGGATTCCAGTGAATGTTTTATAAAGAAAGGAAGGAAGGAGGATGGACTGCATGTATTGATACCCAGGCTATAGGCAAATATAGTTTTCGTTCTCAAAATGTGACTGCAGGTAATAAAAATAACAATGTAGACACTTAGTATGAATCAGTATGAAATTATGATTGTTTCATACCCAGCTGAAAGTTATCTGTAGCATGTTAAAATAATGTTGAAAATCAAGAAGAATATGCATTTGCTCTGTTTTCTAACGAATCACGCCTTTAAAAATACATGTATTGATTGTTGTTGCAGAATCCAGGTTTTCCACTGCCTCAAGCATGAGGGAACTGGAGGAAGTACACTTCTTGTGGATGGCTTCTATGCAGCTGAAAAGGTACGAGAGAAGTCTCCTGAAAACTTTGAGCTGCTCACCCGTCTGCCCATCAGGCATGGGAGCATTGAAAACACTGGCTCCCACCGAAACAACTTTGAAGGCATCGGCCCTGTGCTCAACGTCTATCCTTGGAACAATGAACCTTACCTGATTCGGTAAGTCAGTGCTTAAATGTGGCTATCATTTTACCATATACAGTGTGTGTGTGTGTGTATATATACAGTATATATATACATCGCTGATTCTATATTCTGTCTTTTCTAAGGAATATTCTGTAGTTTCAAACAGATGGTTCAATATTTTAAATATAAAATCAGCAACGGTGTGTTTGATTGTTTTTTTTTGAACAGGTACAACAACTTTGACCGAACAGTGTTAAACACAATCCCTCA
Source organism: Chaunax sp. Z400 (assembly GCA_037577475.1). Lineage (NCBI taxonomy): Eukaryota > Metazoa > Chordata > Actinopteri > Lophiiformes > Chaunacidae > Chaunax > Chaunax sp. Z400. The sequence continues at coordinate 7,551,864 of CM075201.1, read as the reverse complement.
TGACCTTGTTCAGCGATGGTATGTGGCACATCGACACTTGACAACAGAACTAAGGCGACCAGAGAATGAGCTGTGGGTGAAACTGACTCCAGGGAAAGTAAGAAAGCTTCTCTTGTACACCAGAAAAGAAATGCATGAATGCCTTTTCAAATCAATCTATCAATTTACAACTTCAGGAGGGATGAAAAGTAACCAGAAAGTAATGCAAATGTAAGTGTAACTCAGTGTAAACTAAGGATTTTTACCCTCTCTTGTCTTCATGAGGTGGTTTTCATAGACAACTGGCGTGTGATGCATGGCAGGGAGTCTTTCACCGGCCTGAGGCAGCTCTGTGGATGCTATCTGACCAGAGACGACGTCCTCAGCTCTGCACGCTGTTTTGGTCTGCAGGCCTGATCCTGACATGAGGGTCCCTTCACTTCTCTGCCTTATCAGTTAGCCTATAGTGCTTTTAGAAAGTATTCAGACACCTTCACCTTTTGACATTTTATTCTGTCTCAGCCTTAATAAAACATTTTACTTTAGGACAAAACTCCTCCTATCAGCAGTTGGACATTTACGTTTTATATACCTAGATGAAATTTGACCTGTCAATTATGGTCAGACTAGAAGAACTCCATGACTCAGAATACACTATTTCATTTAATCAGGATCTCTAAATATTACTGCATGATATAGTCATAATACATGTACAGCTGCTTGAGAATTGTTTTACCAAAGATCAGCTAAAGATTGAAGTGGGAGCCCATTGTAATACCCATTAACTTTAAAAAAAAAAAGAAGAAGAAAAACCCCTCTATTTTCCATAGTAGTTATAAGTCTTCAATAATGTTATTGTTGAAAAATCTACATCTGATTGTAAGTTCTTATTACTGGGATTTTAAACACCACATCTTGTTGTAATAGAATAAAGTCATCGTTAAACACAAAAAAAATTGACATCTTATGAAGTATTTCTTACAACATCTTCAAATATTTCTTCTAATATCAGTAGCTTGTATGTCCAATGCAGGGCTCATCATCATGAATTTCAAACTAACTATAAAATGAAAGAAACAAAAGCACCACAAACATCATCTCTATATCCAAGCACATTTTTCTTATTAAATTGGAGGAAAGCATTGCACCTTTCTTGATTCAGAAAAGACGTAACAAACATTTAACATGAACATGAGGCATCGCATTGATTACATATTGCAGAATGACACATGTTGATGACTGAAGATCCTGTTCAGAAGTGCGATGCTGCTCCAGCTGATTTCAACAGGACTTTTTTTTATTTATTTTTTTAGACTTGTGGCGCCTCTCCCTCAGGCAGGCTGCTGCCTGTGTTAGCCATGGGAACATTATCTGAGGCTTCCTGGTTCTTGGGAGAGCTCCTCCTAGTGGACAGAGAGCGAGAGTTGAAGCTTCACGCTGATACTGTAGATGATGCTGTGCAATAATGGTAGGAGAATAAAGCCTCACTTCATCTCTTCGGCCTCGCCAGCTTTGACCGGTTTGTATGTGTGTTTCTTTACAGTGTGCACTATAAACCACACAACCAGGATGATTAAGACACAGCCGAGCAACGCGCCAATCACCGCACCAGCAATCACTCCGTCTCCCACTTCTACATAAAACACACATTTTTACACGTGTTAATGAGGTCCTTTTGGTATTTTTCTTGCTGTACATTTTTGTATTCATTCACATGAACAAAACATAAACATACCAGGAATCAGCTCAACAGTGCAAACTGAAAATCCCACTACATTTGTAGCATTGCACCGGTATTCTCCAAACTGAAACTCAGATATGTTTCTGATTTCCAGTACTCCAGTTTTGGTTGCTGAGGAAACAAGGGCACACATGTTATGAAAAAAAAAAAGGGATGTAACCTGTTATTTCACAAGCATGCAGTACTCACTTCTTCCCATTATAGGCCTCCTTGTTTTAGTCTGATCCACACTGGTCCAGGTGTATGTCGGGGGCGGACTTCCATGCTCACTGTGGCAGGTCAGAGTGACCAGGTGACCTCTTTCCACATCACCATGCACGGCGCAATAAGGAGAGGAGGGCTTCTCTAGCAGACCACAAGGAGGATGCATGAGTTCATTTGGTGGATTTATATTATCAATCCATTTGACATCATAATGAAACTTATATTCATCTTGTAGGAATTATTGATGCTTTCAAATGATTTCGGCTTCATAGAGAGTTGATCCAATAGCATAAAGCTGCAGCCCCTTCTCAATTGATCAGCTTTCTTGAGGGGTTTGGTAATAGAATTTGTGTCACACATATAGAGCAGTCAGAAGAGTTCAAATTGAACTTCAAACCTAATACTGTGCTCATTTGAGTCAAATTAAGATTTACATAGTCATCACCTTCATATGTACAGTATACTGTTTTTGACACAGGTCATTAGAGAAGGTGATGAGATATTTTTGGATAATAATTTCTTAGATGTTTTTCTTAGAGACAGTGGTGGTGAAACATAAAGACAAAATAAGAACAGCAGTGTCTTGAGGAAACAGGAATGCATTGAAACAGTGCTCCTCCATAGAAATCTGGCCACACAGGAGAGTTAGAGTGGAACACAAAAGTATGGAGAGAGATAAGGGAGACTAAAAATGACATCTGAAAAGTTATTTGAATTACAGAACTAGAACACAATTTACTTCATGTATAGTCTTATCATTGAGTATACTCCCTTTGCCCCAAGGGTAAAAAACACCTACTTTTGCTGAATCCCTAAAATAGGGCAGTTTCATCACATGTTTAACTCCAAATATATCTTGCATGAAGAAATAACCTTTATGAAGGTAGAGGTTCATTATTATTACTATATTTGCTAGATGTACTGCATAAGTGTCAACATAAGTTCTAATCAAGAGATGACACTTACATAACCTATGAAAGCAGCAGAAATGTTCATAAAGAAGCTTTTTGATGCATCTTATTAAAAGGAAAATTGACAACTCAATTTTTTTGGCAACATAGTGATATATTCTTACATATTTTAATATGAGAAAAATCAACCACCAAATACTAAACTTCTCCCATTTATGGAACTATTGCCCCACCCACCAGGGGAACAATATAAATCAACCAACTCTACTTTGCTCACAGGTCAGTATGTAAGTCTGTGTGCATGCACTTTACAGACGGAAATCTGTAAAGTGCAGTCAATCTCTAACACACATGGAAAATGTCCTCCAAGCATTTTCATGAAGACAGTGGTGATGATAAATGTGTGCTTAGCATGCATTAGATGCTGATATGTACTCTGTATGCAGTTCAAGGATGGAGTCACAGTCCTATTCTAATTTCCAATGCTGACAATGAGGACACTGCTGCTGTAACCATAGAAACTACTCAGGAGGATACGGTAGCTTGCAAGGTTGTTCCTGCATAGTTAGTGAATGAGAGGATTCAAAGTGAATGTAAAATCCTAATCACACTATTCAAGGCCACTGTTTTTTTATAGATGTGTTAATGTTACAACACCGGTCATAGATGGAACTCAGCTGTGGAAAGACATCTGAAATATCTCACTGAAATCCAAGTACTCTTCCTTGGGTCAAATGTGAGATATAGTAACTGACGCTGGGATTTAATGTTGAAAATAATGATATAAAAGTGAAAGAGGAGCTCAGGCAGAAGTGACTCATGCAGCTCTACTTTAATGTGAAGCGTTTTGAGAGTGGTCACCACGGATCAAACCACAAATGAATCCTGAGACCAAAAACTCCCTTTTCAGGCAGCCACGCCCCTTAAACAAGCAGGAGAATAATGGCCGAAGCGCCATCATGAGGTTCAGGTTAGTTTTTTTTTCTCCATCTTGATAAGCGTTTGAAACAGCCTCAGCAGCTCATGCTGTCATACTCAAACAGGTGTGAAGGTTTGATTTAAGGCAGAACATCAGAGCGCCATGTTGACAGAAACGGTCAGCGAAGTCTGGTTTCTCCTGTAATTCACATATACTGCCAATGGGTGTGGTCCAGTAGTGTGAAGTCTCATACACAACTTTTGATTATGTTCCGACTGTTTTTTAATAATGGCATTTCACAATGACTTGATCATTTTTAAAGTTTGCATTTATTAAATGTAAAGCCCCTCAAGTGTTCTTTAATGTTGCCTGTTTAACTTTACAAGAGCTTTTTTTTTTATTTTCTAAATTTAATTTTTTTACAGTTAACTTACCAAGAACATTGACAATGATATTGACCTCAGACTGTCCGTCCACATCAGGAAAGTTGTGAACCTCACAAGTGTAGACTCCAGCATCTGATGTTTGCATGTTGCTTATTATTATCGAGGAGTTTCTGGTGGTGCCGGGAGAAGAGGGAGACTGAAGCCTGCCCTCGTAAGATTTTCCCACGACATCCTTTCCTGATTGATAGTAATACACCTGTAAACAAAAGGCAGGAAGTTAGACCATCTGACACATTAAAGACACATCACACGCTTTTATTTCATAGCGAAACCTCATTGTTTTAGAGATGGCTTGATTAAAAGCTCCAGATTTTATAATCTGGAGAATGAAAGCTGTAATAGTCCAACAAATAAAGTTGGCTAATTTAAAAAAGCATTTGTTGCAATTTTCGATATTGTTTTACACAGTGAAACTCAAATTCACATGGGAGTTGTCCTTTCTCAGAGAATGAAAATCAAAAACATTTGACTTTGTACACTTATTTAAAACATTTTAACATTGCCAGAAAAAGGTTTTGTTACTTATAAATAAGCAGTATGACAAAGTAGTTATATACTTGTCCTTGAGATGTTGAATACATTTTAAAATGAAAACCTACACGTGCTCCCCAGGGCCTACATGTACAACTTTCCGTTTAATTATGTCCAGTGGATGGTAGCATTTTACTCAAAAATGAATTTGATCACCAGCGGTAGCTGATTAAATGTTAGTCATTGTGTGAAATTAAATTTGAAATGAAAAAATAGAATTATACTCAATGATTGCAGTCATTCAGAATAGTGTTTGTCATTAAATCTGCATTTATCTGAGTGCTAGTCACAGGCTTTGTTGACTCAGTGAGGTGTGTCTCCTTACAGTTGGGACAAAAAGGAGGGAACGTGTACGTGATTTTGGTGAATGTTCAAGCTTTGTAATGACCCTGACTTTTCAATGAATAATCTAAAATACAAGCGACTTTTATAATCTGTCAAAATGTTGACTTCTCTCATTAGACTCAATCAGTGTCGGTCCAGTTGGAGTGTTCCTTTGTGCCTTTCAGTTACACATTTTGAAAAAGAGCAGTGATTTTGTCCTGCACATGCAAACTTGAAAGAGGCAGAATTATTTGTCGGTGCGTTCTCATTTTAAGCAAACACTTTTAGCTTCTGGAGTTATGAAGAGAGAGAAGAGTTGTTCTTGTGATCAATATGTTCAATTGGAAATATTCTGAATGCATCTACTTTTTTACAGCGAAGGAAGTCAGAATAATACACATTATGACATTTGAGTAAAGCTGAAGAATTGTGTGTATGTCACTACCTGCTGTGGCGTCATGGAGATCGATGAAACAAAATCCCACTGGATTATAAGGCCAGTTGTCTGCTCAATTGTCACAAACGTACACTGCAGTAGGACACTTCCACCCACTGTGACATTGACATATTTTTGCGGAGTCCTGACTGTGATGAGCTCAACACATCCTACAAAACAATACGTTTCAATAACAATGTAATCCAAATGGAAACATCCTTTACTAAAAGCACCATGTTACTCAATATTTTTTTAAAAATCCCCCAAACAGAACTGTAAGGAGAAGAAGCAGAAATATATTTACCGATTACACATATAAGGACCGACAAACGCAGTGTGGAGCACATCTTCACAGAATGAAAGCCTACAAACACAGAGGTTCTAAAGAAGTGAACTTTCCAAAGTCTCTTGCACTGACTGTTGGTAGCAGCCCTGCAAGGGAGGACAAACACAATGCAGTATCAGGCAAGGTTACAGTATGCTTGGTAATGGACTTGCTGATACTGTGCATGTTGATAACACAGTGTTTGCATATCCATGTTTGCCAGACTGGGTGTGTTTTTTCTTTTTCTTTTTTTCTTTTTTTAAACGTTGATTTCACCGTTTTTAATTTTGGTTTGGGGCAGAAAACATCATAAGAAATCACCCGTTCTTATACTTGTGTGAATAAATCCATTGTGCATTTTAAGTTCCAGCAAATACAGTTACAGTCAGTGCAGACTATTGTGTTGTATTTGAGGTTGTTGACTTCATGTGGTGGGTTAGGACCACAGTGTGTTGTGACACTGATGTTTAATTCATTTTTCAGTACTTTGGCAGCAGTTTCACGGCAGCTCATCTCTCCATCCTCCTTGTCTTGTAAGTCATTCAGGGTCAGGGCTTCTGGCGATGGAATTAATGAAATTTAATCTTCACCTGGCCTTTATTGCTCGCCTCAAGGAAGTGTAAGCCAAAGCACTGCAACATGCTGCTTATCATTAGGGAGTTCACTCCCTGGTACTGCATGCTTAATAAAGGCAGTTTCACCTTTGTTGTTTTCGCTCACACAATTATTTATCAGCTCAGAATACATGACAATCATTACTGTGGGCCTAGAGTATGTAATTTTTTGTCAATATAGGATTTTCAGGTTTCTTTACAAAAAATCCACCAGTGCATCTTTGCTATTTTGTGCCATGTGCAAAATTAGCATATTTTAGCACTAGACACAAACTACAGGTGTGGCAGATGGCAATGTCAATAGCAGTCAGAGGATCACTAAAGTCATAGTGGAGTTTCATGGAAATCTATCCAGTACATTTTGAGATAGTTGAGTCAGTTGTGACTCACTGACTTTCAGCTTGGCTAGAAGGGTTACTTAGAGTCCTAACATCCATTTATGTTCAATAACAGCTTATCCCTTGCAGGGTCACGGGGGGGTGGGGCTGGAGCCTATCCCAGCTGACATTGGATGACAGGGTGGATCCAGACCAAGGAGCAGATCCAGGAAAGTTTCCGCAGCCTTGGCGCAGGTACGCACACTTATTATGCACGTATTTATTATGATGCCTACATATTGCATATCTATTTATGTAGGATTTGCCTTTCATTGTTTTTATACCAACTGTATCTCAAGTCTGATCAGACACCCAAAACAGTTTCTTAATGTGTTGTTAACCAGATTAGCTGTTAATCATCAATGCACGTTTTAACCATAATTCGAATGGAACTCAAAGAGTGCGATAAAGGCTGCAAATTATTTCCTGGAACTGTGTCCTACTCAAACATCCAGAGGGTATCAGTGTTGTATTTCCACATAGATGACCCACCACAACCAGTATTACCCTGTCAGACTGCCAGGGAGGTGTGAGTCAAAGCACACATTTGAGGTGTGATGTTTTCTTTCCCTAAATAGCAGGTTTGTCTAAGGACTATATTCCCACTACAATAGCACACAAGAATTCATCAAGTGATGCTCACAGTCAAGTATGTATTTACTCTATTTGATTGCAATGGTTGAGTTACTCTCACTGCTGCTGGTGTTGAGGAAGGCAGGGATGCAGTTCAGACGTAGGCCAGCAGATGACAGACCAGACTTTTAGATGTTGCGTTTCTTTGTGCGTGCGCGTCAGTGTGTTGAGATGCATGGAGCACCAGGCAGCCGTTGGCAACAGAGCCAAGAGCACCACACTCTGGCCTCACTTCCTCTCACCTTCCTTGTCTGCTCTCCACTGCTGTGGAAAAAAAAATATATAGGCCAGACATAGCATGACTTCCAATATTCTCCCTGCAGGTACCAAGCAACCACTTAAAGAAACAGTGTTGGAACAAAACCAAATTATATGAGAGAACAAGGACGTACAACCACAAATAATGATGTGAGGCATCATCTGACTCGCACAGAAGGAAAAGCCTTGTTTGCATTGCTTTTTTTTTTGCCTCTAAAAGCTTAACTCGGTGACACTGAGCTCTTTCATCTCACATTGGCATCAAATGCAAAACAAGTGACACACCGCTTTTACAAAGATTGACACAATTGTGCAAGTACACATAGAAAAGTGGGGCTTAGATACTCGGAGGCAACATCTCCTGGTACATTTCCCTGATCTCTAAAATTCACGGGAGAAGGTGACCTATCACAAACTGTCTAAGGAAGAAATCATGAAAAGAGGGACAGAGGAACAGAGACTTTAGGACTTTATTTCAGCAAGCAGTATCAGAGCTGCATTCAAGCTATAGCTTTCATAATGTGCGAGCAATAAAAAAAGGAGCAAGCACATACTGTAGTTGACCATTATTGGCATAGAGAAACATTACACTTCCTTTAAACACATTATCTTCCCATATCCGCTTTGTCTAATGCCACTTTTGATCGTGTTGAATCTGTCGTCCAGTGAGGTTTGACAGGAAAAGTATAATTTTATGTGTTTGACTTGTGATCTGCAAGATGCCCCTTGGTATAAAGAGGTTTTTGTGTTTCCAAACAGAATACAGACCCAGTGTTTTAAAGTGATCCTCACATACTTTCTCTATGATTATCAAATACCGGAGAGATATTTGAATGTCTTAAAATATGTTTGCTCTGATTAATATTCATGGGATAATGTGAATGTTGGAGGGCATGTCAAGCTCAAGCATAGCCAGTGTTAACCACACAGTATCAATTAATTGTGAAAATTGACTTAGACATGGGTTGCATGTTGCAGCACTTAAATGTTCTCCGGCACGTACATATAACTGTACTCCCACCTTAAACTGCTCCACCAGCACAAACAGCCTTTCTGCCTTTTTGCTATATATATAAGATTTTCTAAATGATCCCCCTCAGGGGTTGGATTTAGCCGTTCAGCCGTGGTCACATTGCATGAAAGACATGTGTCTCAATATTTTATTAGACACATTATTTTCCACTTTTCTTCACCTCTTCACTCTCTTTTCAACCCCCAAACTAGAACTCGATGTCAACATCGATGAACATCCTGTGAAAGGAAAACAGATTGACACATGACACTACCGAATTTCATCATGTCAAAGATGCTTTAGGAGTTTGTGATTGTTGTTGACTGAATAAGTGAATTATATAAACGGCCATTATCCATCCAGACAATCCAAGAAGAAATCAGGTAGAGTAAATCCCTTGAAAACTGTACATCATTTCCCTCAATCAGTAGCACCACTGTAGTAAAGTCCTCAGTGTTCTGGTTAATAAACAAACGTTTTTAAGTTATTATTCATTTGGTCAACCTGATGAAAATAAAACATGTTTTGAAAGTAATTTGTAATGTTATTATTCGGTACTCGTAATCAGGAAGTACTCAAAAGTAAAAGTAACTCGTACTTGGTCTGACAAAAAGTGCAATTGGTGCATCCCTAATATTATCCTCAATATATAAGTGTTGCAAGACCGTGGTAGTCGTGACCATAACAACAAAAGCTCATCATATTTTTAGAATAAATACGCCGCAACATAAAGACTGTAGATCAGCTTTAATGCATCTGTTAGAATCTGTCAAGAGTTAATTAAAAACACATACAGTAAAAGAAACAGGAAGCACATGCAGGCATTCTAAGCCACAAAGCTGAAGCATTCTCTGCATTTTGACCACTTTCATTTTTTTCCCCCCCACAGAGGAACAGCCATCAATTTCTGACCCATGTTAATGGACCCTTTCAATATTTTATGTTTTTATATGGAGTGCTGACAATAGAACGCAGAAATGGAAGGCACACTTTGCAAAGCTACTTCACTGACTCTATATCCATCTTCTCAACAGAGCTATGCACTCCAAAGCAGAAAGAGCCAATCGGTGGAAAGAAGGATGAAAATACAGGAAAATTCAGCAACAGCAAACCTGCAGAGACAGAACATTTGACATTTTAGCCACACTGAACATAATTGCGGAAACCAAGCAGCAGGATTTGAACACATTCTAGTTTTGTAAGTTCTTTTCATGGGACTTTTGATGAGCTGTAATGGGTCTAATTTGAATTTGATTTAATATAGGTTGTTGGCTGTACATCCTTGCATAGCACGCATTATTTATGTACCTCAGCTCCTCTCAAGGTGAACTCTCTTAGCAGCATAATCAACTGTCGAAGTGCTTGGTAGGGGCAACTGAGAGTAAATTAAAAGAAATCAATTAGGTGAGACAAACGTGTGCATTAAAATGGACTTGTATTTGAAGGCTGACATGTCAGGAGAGGATCATTACACAGGTCACAGCCCCTAGAAGAGGATAAGCAGGGTAAATATATAACATAACAACAATGATAAGAGCTTAGATGCAATCAGTTTAAATGCAGCAATTAATCAAATAGATTTTGAAAACATTCCCTGCTGTAAAAGGTCATGACAAGCTCACTTTTGGACATAAAGATGGGGAATTAGTCACAAAAGAATTACATCCAAGTGTGGTTTGATTTTAGAGCGGTGTCTTTTTTCGTAAGAAAAAATGTCTCTTTGGATGATATAAGCAGAACTCATTGACCGCTTACAGTAAATAGAGGTTAATCTACTGCATCTCAACTTTCTGCTAGTATCAGTTTGACTGATCCAATCCGAGTTCCCTAATGCACCGTGATCAGACCATTTAAAGCATTGATAGAGAACGTCTGTCAGATGGTCCAAGATCAAACTCCTGGTCCATTACGGATCTCTATTGATGTTATCTCATACTCCAAACAAGCTGCTTTACCCCAACTTTTAATGACATGCTTGCATATTAGTGGCATTGATTCTGCCCAAGTATGAAGGTCCTCTGTTATCTGTTAGGCTTCTCGCATTCCTTTGAATCAATATTTGACCTCAGCCCTTAAATCATTCTTGTTAATAGGAGTATATTCTGGTAATAACAGGGCTCTCTAAAGATCAAGAGGAGTAATTCATCAATTGTTTGACAATTGAGAGTTTCCAATACCGACATACACATACGTTGTGCACATAAGAGCATACTGTATGTTGTAGAGTTCTTGACATTAAACCGTTAAATATCAATAATTCATTCATTCATTCATTATTAATTTGATTTCACTAAATGTGCTATCCTTTCCTTTGATTCTACATTAGAATTTCTAATCTAACAATGATAGTACGGAGATATGAAGTATCCAAACTTAAAAAATGTTGATTTTGTTTGTACAGTCTTTGTGTTGAGAAAGAATTTTAAAACTTTTAGATGCTGTTTAGCAAAAGATGGCACAATACAAACTGTGCTGGCACACTGCTGTGTCATGCCACTTCTTTTTACAGCTAGCTTAGTATATTAATGTAATATATAATCTCTGGAAGCGATATCTGTGTTGCCCGATCTCTTGACAACTGTGATGCTGAGACAAGTCTTAAATCATTTTAATTTTCTCCTGATTTGTCCGTCTGAAAAATGCCATTTTAGTGTCAGAATGTTCAGATGATTTGTGGCTTTTGAAAAGTGGGTCCAAAATTGACTTTGGTTTTTATTTAGTGAAAGAATCGGTCATAGTCTCGTGTTCACTTCTCCCATCAAAATGAACAGACCTCCTGTTGCTCTCTGAGAACGCTGCCTCCTCTTGAAAGCCTCTCTGTTAAAACATCATGGATATGACAAATTGATGTCTCAGTTATAATGCTACATCTTAGGTAAAAACGTATGAAATGTGTCTTGCTGAATGTATTTTATACACTTCAAACTTTGAGAATGAGTCTCTCCCCTTTAACCGTGCTGCTGCACGCTTTTCCTTATTGATTATTTATAGTAAAACTGCTATGTCTCAAAAAAGAACTGATGTGGAGTAGAAAAAAGAGGATGTGTGGAAAAAACAAGAGCAACATAGGCTAAAGCTATTTTTTAATGGCAGCTATAGGTGGCTGTTTTGTATGTTTGAAGTTAGGCCTACGGCTGCGGTAGCTAAAACAAAACTTTTTTCTTCTTTTTTTTACCAAGGCAAACTATCTAAAAGAGACATTTTGGTGTTTATAAAGAATTAGTTAGCTTGTTAAATCTGCATTTTGAATGCCTTAAAACATTTACCATTTACCATGTTTGGCATTTTGAGTTCTAATTAAACTTAAAGTAGTGCTTATCTGAGAATTCCACCCAACGTAATCGACCCATTTTTCCTTTTTTCTTTTTTCATCGAAGGTTGATTAGCTTCACCAGAAGTCGTTTGGTGTCCTTTCTCTGCAGGCGGCTTCTCGAGAAAGCTGCAACCAGCAATACCACAGGCCAAACAAACCCAGTAGGCATATTAACAACAGCAGTGCTCTAGTTCTGGCATTCAAGTTGTAGTCAGGTTCTATTTCTCCCAGATTGCATTGCACTTTACAGCATGCCACTGTATGGTATTAATGCAGTAGAATATTATCCAGATTTCACTGTAAATTTACAGCCAAGTTTTACTGGGTAGATATTCTGTCACATCACAGTGGGAAAAGCGCAGCTCTAATTAATAAAATTATTCATGTTCCAGTCAGATGCTTGAGTTTCAGGGCCCTGGTATTATGAATGCTGGCTCTCTGTCCCACTGTCAGAACATACTGGGACACCTGTAGAGAACAGAGCCATTGTTAATGTTGTTATTAACACCTGTGCTATTCCTGCTGTGACAGATACAGATGCTTATTAGCTGACAGCAAAGCTAACTCTCCTCCATCACCTCCAGAAACTAGCAGATGAAAGACCAAGCCGTACCTAAATTAGCCCCAGGTTTTCAATATTAGCTTTTTTAGTGTGGCCTAATGAGCACACTCAAGAAAAAGAGTGTTGTTGTTTTATGAAATGCATCTTAAACACTAGTCAACATGGACATTTAAGACATTCATGGTGCCCATGAACTTGAGGACATGCCATGGTTGTGACTTGTCAATCACAAGGTGCCCATATCCTGCATTATACTCTGTTTTACTTTAAATGGGACCATAATTTACTGAATGAACAGGATGTTGTATTGACTTTAAAGTAACCGGCTGCAACCATAAACTCATAGGTAAACTGTTAATTGAAATAATGAATGAAGTGGGAAGAGGAGTCATTTTCTCATAGGCTTTCAAACAAGTAGGTTTCTTTTTGAAACCAGCGGTGTCGCCCCCTGCTGGCCATTAGAAAGAATGCAATTTTAAGGCGATTTGAATTGGCTTCACTTTTTCAAACCAGTATGGCAGTATTATGGAAGACATTCCCATCATTCTCAGCTAAACTTTGTGGTAAGTGGTGATTTACAAATGCTGGGAGACATTCAAAGCTGCTGAACATCAGATAATAGCATTGCAAAAAAGCATTGTAATTGTAGATCTGCAAGCCTGGTTGTTGGCTCTTAGTATTGTTTAATGTCATATTGTACTAAAGTAATTGTATTTAATCAAATTTGATATTAAAATACTTTCATTTGTATATGAGTCTGTATTACTATGGCAACAGGCTGGGCAGAATGTATTCAGTTCGGTCTCTCATGGCTTGGACTGTGTAGTGACATAATATTTCCATTTTATAAGTGGCGATTATAGGACATGCCTTTGAACTTTGTACTGTTGAGACAGAAGCGTATTACGCCTCGCCACCTCTTACACCTATATCCTTTCCCGAATAATGTAGAGAATGTATCTTTTTATTCTGTAAATCCTAAATGTTGCACACCAAGCTGCATATGTGTCATTTGTATGCATGTGTAACGTTCACACAAGGCCCCAGGTCCTGCTCCTGAAGACACTGAACCATTAGTGTCTGGGGATGTCACTGCTCAAAACTCATTAATGACGCCTGGAATTGATGACTATTTAAAGGCATCAATGCATGATTAACAATACACTCTGGTATGCATTCAAATTGACATGTTAAGTCCAACCATCCATCCGTTTTCTAAACTGCTTATCCTGTTGGGGGGTTGCCGGGGGGCTGGAATCCATCCCAGCATGCATGAGATGTAAGACATGGACATATTCCCAGTCCTCACATAGCTGACACACATGTAGACAAACACACTCACATTCACACCTACAGCCGATTGAGAGTTCAAATGGACCTAAGATGCATGTCTTGTCCACTGGAGCCCACAGCGGACATCCACAGACATGGAGTGAACATGTCAGCCATCCATATAGGAGAGTATAGAGTTTTTGTTTGCCGCTGTTTTCCATATATGTTTGCAAACATTACTGACATTACTGACATTTTGGCGCTGGGAGCAACAATTGATTTCATATTTGAGACCACTGAGTGTCCTTATAATCACAAGTGGGGGCAATGGCCCCCAAACCACCTCTGCCATGAACCTATAAAATCAATGAGCTGATTTGGACAGCAACATATTGTTCCCTACTGCTTAGGGGTGTATGTGGAAGATAATATTTCAAATGTCTCATTGGATCATTACTCTTCTCTGTGCTCCAGGTGCAGTTACAATTAGAGGCTGTTCTCCTCACCTTCACCACCAAAACATATGGTGTGGTTCAAGGCCAGAGTTTGGGACAGAAAGACAAAAGCTCCTACAAAAGTCCTACAATATAGTACATAGCGTTGTGTCCGTAACAAAAGGACAAAAAGTCTCTGCAAAGAGATTCAACTTCATTTGTCCTTGTGACAAAACAAATGAATTATGTAGACCTTTGTAAAGATGTAGAAGTCAAACTGCCCCAGACAGACCAGAAAACTACCTGATCCAACCTGTACTAAAGTATATCATTTTAATTTGTGTTTCATTTGCCAACCATGGAAATAAAATAGTTCCTGAATTTAAAAAGGGCCAAATATTACACTTGTCAGCAGGAGTCACTTTGCGTCTTTATTCAGGAAATAGGGTATGAAAGGAGGTATATTCTCATAAACGCGCAATGTTTTGTAATCAAATTAAAAGGAGTTTCTCTTGAGTTTTCTTAAATTTTGTTTTTTCAGACTGTCTTCATATCAAACAGTCCTTATCAAAAGCAAGACACCAACTTAGAGGTGAGAGCTCTGACAACAACCTAGAATAGCAATGGTAAAAACCTGATTTTATCCTCTTATTTTTCAACATTACATGCTATTTACCTTTTGGGGACTAATATCTGAAAATAAATGAATAAATTGTCAAATGAAACAATGTAGTATATTAGTCCTCAAAGGGCAAATGAAAAGACATTAGCTTTCTTTACTGTATAAGCCTTTATTTGTAAAAAGTCTGTTTGAATGATAACCCTTTTTATACGACATACTTGAACACCTTGTATTTGTAAAAAACACATTTTGTTCAAACACCTAAAAAAGCTGATTGACACTATAACATTAATTTGCACTGACAAAAAAAATACAACTTCATACTACACAAATGTTGATTCCATGGGTACTGATACTCCAAATGAAATCAAACACCTTATTAAACAATTGAATCAAATAAGCGCCCAATGTGAACGAAACAATTACAGTACAAAAACCAAATGCATTTTTCTTCCAGTGCCAGTATATCAGATGAATTACATTTCCTTCTTATGATAAAACAACAACAACAGTAAGAATAACAATCCATAACAAATGCAACAAATACAATAAATCAGAAATGAACACAGAAATTAATAAAATCATTTACTAATTCATACTGAAAAAATAAATGGGCTGTTTGTCTTGTGGGTTTCTGTCTTTTAGTTGCCAATTTTTTACAAATTGTGGGAAAATCTTTTTTACCTCCTGGTTAAACATGATCTCCCTGGTATGCTCCTTCAAGGAAAGAGGTATACTGATGTGTAACTGGGAATCAAACAGATCATAACCAGTGGCAACTTATTAAAGAGAAAATACAGGGAACACCCACTCAGTGTGCAATCACATGGCTTTACGTTCAGATGCTACTGGTGAGCATCCTTTACATCCTTTGTAGTTGAAGGGCGACTGATGCTAATGCTAATGCTGAACCTGATAAAACTACAGCATGCACCTGGTGCATCTATTCCAAATTGTGTGGTTTACAGTAAATACATTGCATAGAAGTACATATTTGTGATTAGCATGAATCACGCCATGTACGTTCTATGTTGACATTTTTCCACTAGTTTTATGAACAGTTTGTTTCACAGGATTTATAGAGCTGGCTGTGAAGCAAGTGCAATTTGAGCATGTAAACACTGGTTCTTTCTTTTCCTGGCTGTGGAGATGAATTAGATGGCGCAGAATAAAAATTTATGAAAATAAACCTTTCAAAACTCAGGTCATGCAAAACAAAACCTACAAGGTACATACAAAATAACGAATATGCCAGCAAAAGTTCTTCCAACAGTGAGGAGTCTGTCTGCTTTTTGCAGGTGTTTGGTGGATGAAATTATCTTGCATGGTTGTAGTCCATTCTTTTGGTAGATGTCAGCCTCAGTGCTGTTCCTGTTTTATGTTCACAGGGTCAGTATCATGCCTATCTTTTTTTCTTTTCTTTTCCCTTTTTGGGGGGCAGGGAGTGGTGTAATCCCAGATGAAATGAAAGAAAATAATGTGATAAATAACTTTCACCTTATTAGATCCCAGCTGGCACTGACTGAGCTTAAATACACTAATACATGGCTATAATTTACTTTGTGGACTGTTTTATTTCATCAAGGGGATTTTCTTTTAATTAATGCCCCCAACAAAGCTGAACATGGTTATTTCTGGGAGCACAAACGTGAACTTCTGTTGTTCCCAAGTGAACAACTGCACTTGGGCAACTGGGTATGCACCTTGCTTGAGGGCACCCATGATTATCTTATTGTGGAACAGGAAATGCATCCCACTCGCCTTCTTAAGGTTATTCTGCTCCTCTAGCCTCTATAAGACAGCAAGATGATCATGCCCTTAATTTTTCTAGCAGATTGATGGATGATGGATGAGATATAAGTGGAAGCTATACAGTGTGAAATCTCTCCTTAAGGCTGGATATGATAAATGGGAAAGCCCAACAAAAGAATTTCATCGCCACCATCCCATTGGCTGACAGTGAACCAAGGCATGCTGTAATCTCCACCAATCTTAAACAGCATTAGCATTAGCCTTGTTCCTAAGGGAACAGGTGAACCAGTACAAGCTTAGAGCCACCATTAACTCCTTCACTGTGGGAGGACTTTGCGTTGATTTCTCCATTATTTTGTTCACACCATGTATTTCTTGTGTTTCATTTTTTAGGTTTCGTTTGCAGAAGTAAGCCAATGCTAGAGAAGCTGTCCATGCCATTAGCAGTGAGGCTAGCTGGTATTACGAACTGCCATGTTTTTGTTCATGCATTAAGAACTATTAAGTGAAAGATATCATATTTACAGTACAATTCACATGTAATTACACATATACACTAGAGGCAAGAAAATTCACATTGAAATCAGTTCAACACTTTTTTTCTCCTCCTCTACTCATTAAACATGTGTCAAAAGAAATCTATTTTCTGTTTTGTATAAGCAAATATCCTAAAGTAAAAGCATTGAACAGTAGATCCTCACAGCTTTTGGGATGAATGTGCTGATTTCATGTTCAGAAAGCAAGTAATACATATTCTGAGTGAAATGAGTGATATCAACTGCAAGCATGCAAGGGCTGCTTATGTTTCTCCCCTGTATGAGTTTGGAGTTCACTGAAGTTATGCATAAAAAAAATTATACCTGAACAGGCATCTTTGTATTTATTTCTAGGAATATACCAACCTGAATAAGAATGTGATGCTTGTGTCAGTTTGTGTTACAAAATGTAAGTGCATTTCATTTGAAACCACAGCGTGGATGGATTAGGCTTCTTTCTGGTCAAATATGTTCTATTAATTTAGTTAACACAACACTTATGGCTGACTTAAGTCCGACATTGTTACAATTATGTGTTCATCTTGCACTTGACAAAATAGTATCCTCTGTCCTCACAGTCTGACTCTTCATAGAAATCCATCATAGTGCCTTTTAACAGTTTGACAAGCTGTTAGTGTGCAGACAAGGGTGACATGATGGAAAAAAGCCTCTGTTAAATGCATTGAATGAACTTCTATTCATTATCCACTAATTTATTTTTCCAAAATGATAAAGGGTGAGGTTACCTGAAATTTGACTGCGAATCGGTAATCACCACCTCAAAAGTGCCTGAATGCTCCTGATTCTGATGCTTCTGTCCACATCTAGCGCTAAATCTCGGATTAAACTGTCTGTAGCTGAGTTGCATTGTGGGTAATGTACAGATTTTGAGAAATATGTTGAATTAAATTACAATTTTAGAATTAAAACAGATTTTTTATTATTTTTAGCTGACCATCATGAGTGCAACAATTATATATGCGTGTAGTGCTAAATCGGTGGAGTACTCTTTAGATCTGGTATTGAGCAGGCTGCATGTTGAAACATTGGTGCTACTGTATTCAAGTTTGAATTTCAATCCACTCATTTGCATTTGGCAACTTTTGAAGAACTCTGCATTTGTAGACTAAAACATATAAAACCCTTTTAGCCATCACTCTAACCAATCACCTACAGTGTAATACAGAATATATATAACACAATATAACCTGCTTCAGACCATGGGGAAAAAAAAATTCACCCAAAGACCTTTTTCTCATAATATTTGCTGCTACTTCACTTACTTTTGTGGCACTTGTTGACTCATAGTCATGTATTTCCTAAATAACAACAAAAATGACTTTCTTCACATTTAAGAGTAAACACTATGTTTTGGTCAGGTAATCCTTTGGACCTCACAGTTAACTGAGAGACAAACAACAGATTGTTCAGCGGCAGGCAGAAACATAAACCTTCCACCTTAGACACTTCCTCTATATTTTTATGGATTATTGAATATTTAAATTTCTTTTTTTTCTCTCTTTTGCTACTACGGCTCACTGACAATGATGCATAAAAGTTTAACAAAAAGAACTACGAAACTCGGATCACAGCTTGGGCCACATCACTGTAAAAACTTCACTATGACTGACAAATTAGTTTCTCCCCAGTATTCCTCTTTTCGTGTGCATACTACACCCTGATTTCCAGAGGGGAGCGGACATTTTTGATGACGAAGTGATGACGCTGCAGCCCTTCCATTTTCCTCTTTCTTTGTGTATATGGTCATTTTAACTTCCTTTTCCATTTTGTTTCTCAGGGACTGTGTTGTGCTGCTCACCTTTTTTTTCATGCTACAGGACCCAGTGGTAGATTTGGTATGGGTTTTACTCAGAGCCTTTTGCTCCCAATAGAGCCTATTTGTGCCTGAGGTGAAGATGACACAGAGGACGATGGTGATCCACTATTCAGATGAATCTAAATAGACATGGGAGGTTGTTTTTAGTTTTCCCTACAACATCTACTGCCCATCTGCCTCAGCCATCTTATTATCTTTATTTCTTCAACTCTTATTTGATGACTGTTTTGGATTCCTCAACCAATAAAGACACAATTTTTCAGGCTGATTTCCAAAAAAACGTCCTAAAGTCCTTTTTTTTCCTTAATGAATGAACCTGAGCACTGTAAATGTGGTGTTTTTCTTTTCTTTTGTGTGTGTCTGTGTGCGTATCTTATGGATTACAGGCCTTTTGGTCTTCATTTCACTTTATGGCTATCTCTCATACAATATCCCCCCAAGAATCAAGGCCTCATTCCTGATTGAGCTGATGCTTCTGATCCGTAGGGTCCGGAGCCTTTGTGTGTGACAGCACTGATTGAGTTTGAGAGTGAAATTTTGATTCCTTCTTCCCACATCTTCTGCCTGGGCTGCATGTCACTGCACTATCCCAATCAAATGAAATTGCCTGCAACTGTAACACTGAAGAAAACTCTCAACAAACAAAGAAATACTGTCTAAATGACAACTGGTCAGACTGTGGGCTGATATGTTGACTCTTTTGAATATACAGTACATGTCATCACATCTTCACTGTGGAATAATCACAAAAGCAATCCCCCCATTTCCTTTAAGCAAACACAAAGCATGATATGACGTCAATGAACTCTAAAAAGCACATGAATCAATTAATAGCAAGAAATAAACAGTACAAGTATACTTTCATGATCATCTGAATGGTAAAATGTATAGAATGCTTTTTTTTTTCTTCGCACAATCAGACTGAGTAATGCATACCTTTGACTCTTTGACTCATAATGCCCTAGCTCTAGAACATGTTCTGACACTCTCTGAAATCACAGTATTTTTCAAGACAAAATCATATCTACAATAATCAGCACTTGTTTTTAACCATACTGAAAAAGACCCCTCCCCCCTCCCCAAGGACGTGTTTCTAAAAATAACATGAGTAGAGAAAGGAATACAAGTTTGCGTTGACTCTTGGCGAGAATTGCGGCGGTCAAACATCCCATCCACATGGCCTTCTAATGGAGACCATTAGGCCAGAGCTGATGTCCGATAAAGAGAACGATATCACCTCAAAAAACCCAAGGAACAACACATAATCCAAACAAGGTTGCTGTACATAGTAGAACCGGAGATTTCCGTGAATGTTATCCGTGAGCAATGGGGTGGGGGGTGGGGGTGGGGGATGTGGGTTGGGTGAGGGTGCCGGGGTGTGTTGGAGGGGGTCAAGGATCTCACTCAGCTGATGCCTGAACAGACGAGCCACCAGTGATTTCATGAGCTGCAGTAGAGGATTTTTGATCACAGTAAGTATCAATAAAAAGTCGATGGGACTCTGAGACATCTTTTCTCTCTCAAGAGCTTTCACTCTCTCTTTTTTCTTGTTTTTTTTTTTAGCAAAAATATCATGCAGTCTTTAGTTCCAAAAAACCCCTGGTGGGATCTCGTGTTTGTTTGTTAGATCGTTTGTTTCTTTCAGGAGGAAAAAGAAACTCAAAGCCTTGAAATTCTTCTCTCACAATTATTCTTTAACATTCAAGTCATCCTATTAATACTTTGTACAGCAGAAAGGTCCTTCAGATTTCACATGTGTATATATAAATATAATATATAGAAATATGCATATACATATGTTCAACTTGTATATGTGTATACATATTTAGGAACCGTATCAAAGCCAATTTAATGTGCTCTCAAAATATGGCCCATTATTCCTAGTGGGGTGCACATCAATTCACATAGTACAACCAGTAGATTAAGTTGAAAAATCCAAAGGTGATGGGAAAAATGACCCGGGACCACTTGTCAATGGTGCTAACATCTGACAGGTTTGGGATTTTCAACTTGAGCTTGGAGGAGCGTCGCCGTAGCCGACAGTTGGCCCGGCTCCGCATTGCGCTCCGGTCCAGCGAGTGGTGGCTGAAGCCATCTCGGGGCGCCATGGGCTTCCTGAATTGGACCCCGGAGCTGTCGAAGGACATGACAGAATTCCGAGAGTCACTGACGCTGCTTCCCACGTCAGAAGGCATCATTTCGTTGTTCATCTCCAGCGTGGTGAGGAGGATGTTTCCATATGCATCCACCTGTGAGGAGAGGGGGAAGACACTGAATGTCACTGAGGGCTGAAATGTGGAGCAGTAGCCCCAAATACCCCTGATTATCTAATATTCAAATTAACCCCCAAGCTAAAGCAAAATGTAGGGATGATATGGAACGTAATTTCTTGCATGCAACAGACATAGTTAACAAAGAGCTCCTTTTTACATAGAAGTATTAGTGGTTTTTCACTTTGCAAAAAAGCAAATTGAACAGCCTTAATCATCTGACTTTATTGTGAAGGCTGATATGATTTCTAAATACATGTACCCCAACTTTTCTTTGTTCCTCGAGATACAGATTTCTTCGCTGTGTAAATGACCTGAAGGTGTTGGTTTGAAACGGCACGGTAATGGAGTCCTTGCAATGTGAAAGAAAAATGAAGAGAACATTAAAACGGCTATAAAACTCTGGCAAATAAGCACATTTTCTCAAAATCACACAATGTATTAAGACAGAGAGTTAACAGGAACAACTTTGAATAAGCATTTAGTACTTAGTACTACACACAAAAAACAGGGTGGTGCTTCATTCAGTCTGACCACCAGTGTCAAAATGTTAAATTGTCAATGTCTCATTCTGCATGTCTGCATGTTGATACTTTGTCCACTTTAGTTGGAAAATACATATTAAAATACAAGTCAGTGGACTGAGAATGAATGAAGCCTACAGCATAAACATAGACAATAACCTAAATAATAATGAGAATGTTAACAACACTGTTGAGCTTGATGAATCGCTATCTCGATGGAAACGACTGTGCTCAATTAAAAGCAGTCGGTATTTGAAGGAGAAGCAATGGATGATGGTTGGTGAATGCATTGTGGGCCGTGGTGGCGTAAGTATTCGTCTGGAAGAAATACATCAGGGAATGGTGCATGTGTGTCTTTGGATAAAACGACTCAAAATCTTATGTGGAGAACATACTGTGGTTGTTTTGTACTTGAACTCTATATGACAGAGATGCAGAGGAAATAATAGGTAGCAGATGAGGACGCAAACCTGTTCCCTCAGGCGCTTCTCTTCGTATCTTGTGCGCTCGTTGTTGACTTTGTTCAGCCTCTCGTTGATTTTCTTTTGTTGCGCAGGGCCCCGGCCAAAGAACACGTAATTTACAAAGGCATATTCAAGCAGGGCCAGGAACACAAAGACAAAACAGCCCATGAGGTAGACGTCGATGGCTTTCACGTACGGAATCTTTGGGAGAGTCTCCCTAAGGTGGGTGTTAATTGTGGTCATGGTGAGCACCGTTGTCACACCTGAATACAGGAGCACACACAAAGAAATCACTATCAGAAGATTTCATTTCAAACATTTACCAATACAGGAGCATTATGACTAAATAGAAATGTAGCTGGTCCAGGAAGCAGGAATACTGCGTCTCCTTTTTTCACTGAACAAAATAAAGTTGTAGTTTCATGTTTCATGAACATGCTTTTAATCCTGTGATAATCACTGGATTTGCACAGCGACAGGCAGAAGTTTATTAATGCAGCAGTGGCTTTGTCTTACCCAGGGCCACCCGAGCTGCAGAGGCATCATAATTGATCCAGAAGGAGACCCAGGAGAGGATGGTGATCAAGATAGAGGGCATATATGTCTGCAGGATGAAATATCCAATGTTCCTCTTAATCCTGAAACTCAGTGAAAGCCTTGGATATGAACCTGTAAGAAGAAAGGATGGAGTGATAGTTTGGGAAAGAGCAGGGCAGAGTGAAAACCCATCAGTGAAAAAAAGGAGAGAAGGGGGGGGAAAGCGCTGGCACAAGTTAAGAGTTCCAAAGTCTGCAGTTTGACAACGCACTGGGTAGTCATTTCTCCATTTGTTCAGATGGAGCACTTAATTTCCCCAAAGCGATGGATTCCTTTCCAGGGACAAGTTCGATTCCAATTAAACATGGCAGAAAGTCGCAAACACGGCAGATTTTTCTGCAACCCCCTATCTCAGCAGGCAGCTCCAGCATCCCTCAGAGAATTGTCACAGAGAGCTGCTCTGCTTTTCTTTTGCACTTTCTGTGTCCTCTAAACATCACCAAAAGGGCATTTTAGAGGTGCATAATTGCAACTCATGCCTTTAGACTAAAAAGGGGGGGGGGGGATATATACAGCATGTGGCTGCAAGGTGGTAACTCATTCCATTTCACATTTTTCAGGACAATATCACCTGGTTGGGCCACAACATTAACGGGTCTTTTGACTGCACTTTCATTTAAACAGCCACAACAATATAATCCTGATGCAAAAAGCAAAATAATCTTAAACGCAGGACCTTTAGGTTTCAGCTGTAGCTTTATATTTATGAGTTTGGGGACAATACAAATTCCTCTAAATGTAGTAATATCCCATCTCTCTACAGATTTATTTCCAATATTTCACCCAAATAAAGGCTTCAAATGCAGCATGATGCTTTTAATTTAAAAGGCAATTTGCTATGGGGAACACTCAATGATGAATGACCTCATCATCTCCAGGTGCCTCTAAATCTTTTAATGAATCAATACCTTAGCATACATACTTCATCAAGTCTGAGACAAATGCCTTAGATCACCCAAGCACATTCTAGATGAATGGTAGCAACACATTTTCACAGATTTCATTACACTCAAACATGAGGATTACACTTACATTTCTCTTTTGTCTTTTTAAAGTAGGGAGGTTGCTTAACTGAAATAAGATGATTCATTCATTCCCGCAACGATTTTTGTAAGACCTCACTTTAAAACTCACATCTTGTATTAGTGTTCATTGCTGGGAAAAATCCACATCACAGCAGGACAACAGGAGGGTCACCATGGCAAAAATAAACACTGTGAATTAAAGCTTTATTTTGACCAAATCAGCGGTGATGATTGCTGTAATAGCGGAAGGTTTTGGTGAGTTTTATTCTGTTTTGGGTCATTTTACCGCATTTAAAAAAAAAAAAAACTTGAAATCTGAGCAAAGCTGCACTGAGAGGAAAATTATCTTCCAGCATGACATGAATGAAATCTTATTCCACACAATGACATATTCACTGACGCCTCCACTCACAGAGCTCACAGTGGTGACATGTATGCAGAGGTGTTTCTCAAGCATGGAGGAATCCACCTTACCTGTGGTGAACCTGACCTCCTTGGACACCAAGCGGATATCTACGATGGAGAACTGAGGTAACTCTAACTTGTCCACGCCCGTCACAGCGCTGTCACCTCCTTGCCAGAAAAACACGATGTCATCTGTGGTATATCCGTCTGTGTCAAGGTCCGGGCAAATTCAGGGAAGAGAACAGAGAGGAAAACAAAACATGTGATTGTGATGAGGAACCATAACTGTAGTTTTTATGTCCTTTGGGCACTAAGAACAAAATTATAAATTATAATCTATTATTTATCAATTCTCAATTTTTTTAACGGACCAATTTTTTTGTAATTATGAGCCTCGACCACATTTTGTTGGTGGACAAGAACAATATGGTCCATTCAAGAAATACAACAAAATTAAACTGCATGAAATGCTCTGTCTGACAGGTTTTTATCTGATGGATGCTTTTCTCACTTTTCTATGAACCATTGCTAACTTTCTTCTGAGTGTCTGATGTGCATGGAACAGTCCAGTGATTATTATCATTTCGGTGCATTTACTAGTCTTGCACATACTCAAAAACCCTCTGCATTCACACGGCATCGTTTCTGAAATGATCCTTATACACACGGATCCGCAAACACGACAGGAAATGCTGTAGTATGTATGCCAATGCAGTAGTAGGTGTAACTTTTCACCATAGAATAATATCACAGTGGTGTTTCAGCTAATCTGTATTGAAGGAGCGTTAATAAACTCAATAGAGTCTGTAGCACAAACAAAACCAGACGTTGTGAA
Source organism: Chaunax sp. Z400 (assembly GCA_037577475.1). NCBI lineage: Eukaryota > Metazoa > Chordata > Actinopteri > Lophiiformes > Chaunacidae > Chaunax > Chaunax sp. Z400. Next base: position 7,526,706 of record CM075201.1, on the reverse strand, counting down.
TGAAGCGGGGCTGTGTCATCATTGTTTTCAGCCAGAGTTGCGTTTTTGCCTGTTTATACGACACCGACACTGTGGCGTTTTGAAAAGTTCCCATTTCAGTCCCCGAAAACGCTGCTCTGGTATAAACGGACGGCCAAAACACGACAAAAGGTTTCCGTTTTTGGGTGAAACGGTTGTCGTGTAAACAGCCCCTAAAAATTTGGCTTTGTTGACTTATTAGTATCACCCTGTATTTACCTGCTGACTCACTACATTTTTATTTAAAATTGTCTTTGTGTTTTGAAAAGTTTTTGAGAGAGTACTAGCAAGTCTTCAGACTCTTGAATGTTCATTAATTTACATCATTTACTAGACCACAAACACAAAACATACACAAAATGATAATAATAATTTAAAAAAAGAATAATAATTATGTGTTTTGAAAGTAAAAACATTGTTAAGAGAATAGGTTTACTGAGAAACTTCTGGGGAAATGGTTGTGTTTTCTTCAGTAGGACCATACAGCACCAAAGACAGCATTAGAACCTGCTCTGACTTAAATCTGTCCCTTCATTTGACCTGCAAACACATGCACCGTTGTCTGTAAGCCTATGGAGCTATATCACTGCATGCATTACTACCTGCATGAATATTTATTAACATATGTCATTTGGTTTGGCGCTACCACACATTCTCAACTGGCAGTGCAATTGAAAGTGACCACAGCAGTAGATTTATGATTCAAAAGACCAGTATGCATTCACTGCAGAGCAATTTCTCAGTCCGGGAAGTGTAACTACTTTTCACATTCTACTACCCCACATCCAGACCTGGATGGCATTTAACTCACAGACGGACCAGGATTCATTAACATTAAATCTCTCTCTGAGGTTAGAAGGTAGGCAAATGTGACATTGTCCAAGAGATTGAAGCAACTACCTGCCTAATCAATCAAACTGATGGTTAACGTGCATGACTCTCGCTTGTGCACAGCTTTCTGTGAGCATAAACAGCAGATATTCTTGTAACTTTTTAATTCATGGCATATCCATATTTCATTGCATACTGATGTCCCTGAGGATAAACACTCTGCACTTTTATCCTGAACAACAAGAACCACAAATATATGCCGTATTGAGCAACTGGGTTGATAAATGGTGCGGTCAATGAAAATGATCAAGCAAATACAATTTTTAATTACACAACTCGCGCATTTTCCCCCTAGATATTGATTAATCTAAATTAAAGAATTTGAAAAAAAGACGTGGAACAACATCATTTAAATTATATTATGTATCATTATGTAAAGTCTGCATTTTCGTCTATTTTTTCTCCAAGTTGTATGCAAGGACAAAGAGGACATCAAAGCTGCACGTGCAGATGACAGTATTCCTTTTAAGGGTCAAGCTCGATCTCTGGCCGAGACTTCAATAAGAAGATTGGTACCACATGAGGCTACAGCCAGGAGACAGTTAGCTTAGCATAAAGACTGGATCCAGAGGGAAACAGTTAGCCTGACTGTTAAAAGTTTTTCTTTTAAAAAATTTTTTTAAAGAACCCGCCTACCAGCACCTCTAAATCTCACATTTCAGATCTTGTTTATTTAATATGGAGAATATATTTTCTTGTTTTATCATCAGTGAAATGTTACTTTGCCCCATATCTTCCCATGTTCAACTATTCCTCAAACACAAATGTAGATTAATGACTGCATTTGAGAACAAACTGCCTCTATTGTTATTTTATAAAACCAAATATTTATTTATCTACATCCTGACAACTTCCTTAATGAGTCATTCCTGATAACCACAGAATCAGGTGCTAAAAGGCACTTAACCAGTAACTTATTATTACCTGCTCATTACAGATATATTAGTTAGCCTTAATGTGTCCTTAAAATGATTCTTAGGTACTGGTAGTTCAGCACTAAAATTGAATTTTATTTATTCAGACATTGTAAGACAATAATGTTACTTAGGGGTTAAAAACTGTATTGAGGGTCAACTAAGGTCCCCAGTATTAATGTTAATGTTGTTTTGCCTTCAACATTGATGGCCTCGTCCATCTGTCACACTGAGGGAATAGTGTTCAATGCACATCAGCAAGCACTGTGATTTCTCCTCTATTTCTCAAGGCAGCAATAAACTGCTGAGGTAAAACATCCAACAAATGACACATATCGGCAAATATTTCACTTACGACTTCTACTAAAATGAATCATATTTACCCAGAAAACTCACTTAATTATGTGTGATTTTAAGAGGCAATGTGCAATGGTTTTGATTACTCAGTACTGACAGCATTCTTGCAATCATGATTATTGCTTAGTAACTTCAGAGTGACGCTATCAAAAAAATAAAAAAATGCAGGTTCGTTTGCATCACTCACAGCTTTCAATTTCCAAGGTGCAGTTCTGCTCATCAAGAGGGTACCTCCTCAAGTCCATCATGCAAGCAGCTGTGGTGGTTATTCTATGAAGAAAAGAACAGAGCAAATATGACAAAAATACAGAAATACTGGAGCTGATCATTTTATGTAGTTTTGTCCACAATTGAAAGTCAAGGGGTGTGACAAATTTCTTGCTCGATATGTTGAACCATTACTGTGTCTACCACTTACTCAAACTACGTTTGAAGTGATTATTTTGTGGTTCTTTAAAAAGCACTGCAGCAGTTCAGTAATCGATGGCTGACTTCATATTGTGGGGACATTTTGCCAATACCAGGGTTCATGGCTGAAGGCATGAAAAAAAATTAAATATTAAAAGAGATGCAGGGAATTTGAGTATTTTCCTATGAGACTCTTAAATATGAGTTATTATATTATGTTTCTGTGTGAGGCCAGGTAAAGTATTTCATTTGATGCGAATCACTAACTGCTCAGCAACTATACGATTGTGTCTGTGTATGTTATTTACTGCTAGTTCAGATTTAGAAAAGATGGATGTATGCACAGCAGTTTATTAACACCAATAAATCCACTAACCCAGGAAAACAGCTTTGGCTACAAATCACACATGTAGGGGTCTTTTGCATTTAACTGAGATATTTAACGGTGCTGCACATTTTGGTAATTACATTTCTGCTGTTCATACCAGTTGCTGTGTGTTCATCATATCAGCTTTCATTCTCTTACTTCCCTCTTGTGTAAATGGAATAGAAAAATTAATTTTCAGCTCATCATCTTTGTGTCAGAAACCACCAGTCCGTTCACAAGGGGAAGTTTGATATGCACAGGATGTCTCTGTGTGTATGTTAGAGCATGTTGAGACTTATGGTTTTGCCCTTTAAAACAAATTCCACATTTTAGATGATTAACATTATTAATCCTTAATAATGTTTAAGTCAAAGCCGATACTACTGCAGTCTATGGTTTTTTTTACGTTGACGCAGTTAGCAAATGTATGCAAACAATATACAGTAGCACAGAGTGATACAGTAGATAATGAACTGTTTGCATTGGAAACATAGTGCTTGAACTCAAGAGTTTATAATTGGTCATGGTGGGGCGAAAAGGGTGCTGTCAGCAGGTAACTGCAAACCAAAATATATATGTCTGGATCCATGATGGCAGAAGGCAGCACCATGAGGGTGAAGGAAACAACAATTCAACAGAATGTGTGAGGGGTATATATTTATTATTCACAATGACACTGAGCTGCATTCTGCAGCACAAGCTTTAAACTGCTAAAACTGCATTCTGTCCTGCTCTATCGTACTGCAGCTCCCTGCTGTTCACAGGGTTCCTCTGCTCTGAGCAAAGACACCAGGACTGCCACTGGTACCCTCTGTGAGGCGATAACATCATGCCTAATTACATTATCAGGGAAAGGTCACTTTTTTTCACATTTTCCAGCCGAAATGTTGAAAAATAAGCAACATTTTTTCATTAATGTTTGTCTTCAGTGAGGTGGACGTCTGTTTACAATCTCAATTCCAAAAAAAAGCTCTGACAATATATGCTTACAATGAATTTTATACCAGCAACACATCTCAAAACAAAAGACCATCCAGACTGTTACCAGTGCAAAGTTCAAAAGATGGGGCTGTGTTAGTGCCCATGGCATAGGTAACTTGCACAAGTGTGAAGGCACCATTAATGCTGAAAATTACATACAGGTACATACATACAACATATGCTGCCATCCATCTTTTCCTGGGACATCCCTGTTTATTCCAGAAAGACAATGAAGGCACATTCTGCTGCCTTACAACAGTGTGGCTTCAGAGTAAAGGAGTCTGGGTACTAGACTGGCCTGTCTGCAGTCCAGACCTGTCCCCCATTGAAAATGTACGGTGCATTATGAAGTTGTTGTTAAAAGAAAAGGCAAACACAATTGTAAATATGAACCTGTCTCAACTTTTTTGAAACATGTTGCAGGCATCAAATTCAGAATGAGTGTATATTCATGAGTAACAATAAAGTTAATCAGTTTGAACAATTAACATCTTGTCTTTGTCTTGTATCCAATTATAATAAGGTTAAAAAGGATTTTCAAATCATTGCACTGTGTTTTTATTGATATATTATAATGTCATAACTTAATTGGAGTTATGTATTATATATATAAATCAGAGGCTTTTTCAAATCTACCAAGCTACTTTGGGTATAAAATGTGAAGAGGTGTTCAAAGGAATACATCACTAAAAGATATGCCCACAGTATGCAGTGAAAAATGGAACAAGCTACACTATGAACAGATCCTCCAATGTGCTGCTGGAAACCACAAGCTGTATTGAGGTCCTGAGTCCTCTGTGATCATGAACAGGAAGGCACATCCTGTCAAGACACAGTTACCATTCTTAAAAGACAATACCCCAGTAGTGAAGCTGTGAAGTCCTGGCAGCAGCAGCTGCAGCTTGGAGTATTGGACAGAAATGAATTCTTTACCCCTCAGCAGGAAGGGGAGAAAAAAAAAACACACTATGAATTAAATTGACTTCACATTTGACAGAAGTGAAGAGAGAATCATCACTGAGTGAACTCAACGCTCACAGCTCATACCGAGGGCCTGGGACTTGGAAACGTCAGCAGATATAGGTCAGCAACTTCAGCAGCAGCCTCAGACCTGAGCAGGCGCTCAGCAGTCTATTATATGAGTTCAAGATGATATGCAATATTAGTTGGTTTGTATTTTTTTTTTTTTTTGTCAGACACATTTTTTGATGACACATAGGCATATTCTAAAGGATTTAAGGATTATGTGTGACACCTGTAAGGCCAGAATTCCTGTGACTTGTTGCAAACGTAACTCCTTCAACGTCTTTACGATGCAAATAAAATCCGAAACAAACTCAAACTAAGAGCTTTCTTGCAGGCACAGGGCCTGAGGATGTACTTACATCACAATTAAACGTGCATTTCACTCCTTACAGGCCACTCTTGGCTTGTCAGACATTGCATCATGCCAGCTGTGGCTTAGGTGGTAAGAGAGTTCTTCCACTTATCAGAAGGGCGGTGTTGCGATCCCCAGTTCCCCCAGTCCACATGTCGAAGTATCCTTGAGCAAGATACTGAATCCCAGTTTGCTCCCTGGGCTCTGTAAAGGCAGCCTGCTGCTCCTCAGGGATGGGTCAAATGCAGAGGACAAATTTCGCTACATTGCACTGTGTATAATTGTATGTGACCAATAAAGCTGATTCTTCTTCTTCCTCTTCTTCACGTGGCAGCTAAAAACAAACTGGAGGCAGATCCAAGAGGCTCAGCAATTCACAGATCAGGAGGCTTTCAAGTATGTGAGCAATAGTTGTGACTCCCACCCGGACTACTCCTTTTTCCCTCCCTATGAGGTAGCCTAGTTACTGAAGAAGATCATAGAGCCACACTGTGGTTTAATAAATAGAGAGTGGATTCACAGGAATTGGAAGACAGAAAACACCATCTGGTGAAGGCTTAGCTCAACAAAACCCTCAATGCTCTCAGGACCCAGTGCGCCACCAAACTGGATCGTGATTTCTCTAACGATGATTCAGCCTCTCAGCTCACTGGCAAGTCAGACAGACCTGCTCTATCACACAGACACCCGGCTGGACACTTTCTACTGACACTGACTTCTTTTATTGATGTTTGACTTTGTTGCCGCATCCAAACGCTCTCCTGCATCGCTCAGCAGCATTCAGACCCAGCCTCCCTCTCTGCTCTCCGGATAAAACGGAATCTCAAGGTTAATATGTAGCTATACTGTATGTCAGGTATGCACAAATAACAAGGTTTCAAAAACAGTATTAATTCTAGGGAGGTGGATATAATGGGATTTTTTTTGACCAACCCCATCATTCCTCCATGCTCACGATCCATGGCCACTCCTGAAGAAATGAATTACGGGCAGGCATATGTGCACGTTCATAGCATTCGTTCTACTTTATTTATATGTCGTTGTAGTAGTGCTTATTAAGTGAAATAGCAACACGACAACGTAAAAATGCTCAAATACAAGTCCTGGATTTAAAATTGTACTCAAATAATTTGCTTAAAGTCTTAAATACCTTGATCATGAGGTCTATAGGAAAGATTTGAAGGAGAATTCATAAGGACTTATCATAAGGAAAAGACAAGCATGGTGCCAAGAGACTCGCTTACACAAGGGGCACCAGGAACTGTTGGATGGTATTATCTCCTGTCCTCTAATGAAGGATGCTCCAATGTATCACAAGCAAGAACAGTTGTGAACTATTAGTTTAATAATTAAAAATGTACTGTATTTTATAATCTTGTTAAATCTAATCTGAGAAGTAAGTTATTAAAAAAAATCAGATAACTGTATTGGAGTAAAATCTCTAAAGTATAGTCTAAAGTAAAATGAAATAGAAATACTCCAGTACCTAAATACTGCAGCAAGTTTTTTAGTAGTAGTAGAAGTTTTTTTCCACTGCTGAAAGACTGAAGGTACAGAGAACACACCCTTCAACACTCAACACGAGATCAGTGGGTAACTTAATGTGGACAGAGTTGTGAAGTAGAGAGAATGTCAACTTGTTCTTAAAAAGAGTACAGAAATAGAGGAGGTTGATCAACGCAAATCAGCTCAGCTCTGATTAAAATCACTGTAAACACTAAGAATCCAGGTACATAAGGCAAAAAGGACAAACATCAGTACCAGCACGCTTCACAGTGAGGATCGGTGAGGACAGGTGCAGCTGAGTGTATAGTGTGATTATTACATTTTATTGTGCGATTTACGATAAAATGCATGTAAGACAACGGAAACCTCAGGCAGTCAAACTCGAGAGGTGCAACATTTAAATGAATTGAACTGAGAAAACAATTCATGTTGTAAAAGCTGCATCTATTTTTCTAAAAGATACAAGTAAAAAAAATAAATAAATGAATGCTCCCTTTGAGCAAAGCCAAACATTTTAACAGAGCTTGTTATTTGCATGCTTGCAGGAGGCTGGTAAAGTCACCATGACATGTATGCACTACTTCTAATTACTTTACGCTGCTGAAAAAAAAAAGAAGAAAAAAAAAAAAGATCTGGAGGACAGATCCAAGGGCTCGACGCCATCTGCCTTTTTACCACTGCAGTAAACCCCTGTGCAGTGTGCTTGAAGATGAGATGTTGGAATGGCTGATGCTCGTGTCCCTATAGCAACAGTCTTAGCTTTCTGATTCTTACAAGCACAAAGCCAGTGGAGGTGCAAATGCAGGTGTGATGCCATTCATTTCTGGAAAAAGTCCATTTTATTATGCTTGTGCCTGCTTGGTACTTTTGCGGGAACTGTGATATGCTGCAGGTGTGTGCAGTGAGTGGAGCAGGTGAAAATGTTTATCCAGATCAGGTGGTGCAGTGTTATTTTGGTACCATTTTGGCATGAAACTGATCCCATTTCCACCTGCTCTATTTACTGTAGGCCCTTTTACTGTGTATTCGCATCCAGTGCACATTAAAAATAAAGTGAATTTAGTGATTAATACCTACTTATCCATAACACAGTTGTTTTATTCTTACCACTAATGTCATCTACAAATATGAGTGGCATGTACAGTATGATGTCCCTCTATTTCAGTTCAGTAGCCCTGACACAGCAGCAGACGGTGGAAGACTGCAAACCCCAACAGTGCCTGTTGATAGACGAATAATGAATCCACCCTGCACCAGATCCTTCTCAAGCTTCAGCAAGCTTCTCCAATGTTCAATTGTACATTTCTAGGTCCATGTATGATTGTCAGAGCAAAGAACAACCCATAAAAATTCATCTAATAGGCAGACATTTTCAATTTGGTTTGCACTCGCCGTGAGATTGCATTTCCACCAGTGACACCTTGTGAAGACTCATAAAAGGAAAAAAAAGATACAGTTTTGCCATCATATCTCCCTTTGTGTCGGCACCAATTCAGTAATTCAGAGTTTCTGAATACTGATTATAGCATTAGTAATTCATTACTTCGTATGATCCGCACCTTGTCACTGCCATTTTCTTTTAGGAACAAAACATGTCCTGGCCTCTTTTTTGTGCCTCCATCAAACTACTTTATTTTAATGACGTGTTAAGAAAAGCAGCAATCCATTTAGAGCTAGAGAACAGAGAGAACAAACCTCAGGACACCTTCCTATTTTTAGTCGCCCCACTGGGACTTCAGATGGGTCACTCTGTGCACATTTATTGTTCGGTAAATTGTCGAGTTTGTCACAGAGATGTGGGACATTAAGATCGTGCACATTTTGAATCTCCTTTTTGGCTTTTTGGGTAAGTGAATTTTGGATTTAACTTACCTGTCTGCCTCCGAAATATTGCAACTGTTTGTCTATCTGAGTCACACGTTCCACTTTGTATTCTGTTAACTTAGAAATAAAAGCTTTGATGACTGTTTATTTTTGCCCTAAAAGAAATCATCATAATCCATCCTGCCTTTGGACCAAACACTAGCAGCTGTGATCTTGTTTGTCTGGCACCACATGTGATGACAAGCAATCAAAATGTTTGCTTATTATTGCCACATGACAGAGGCAAATAATAAAGGCAGCAGTTTTCTAATTAAAAGTTACTCTGAGTATTTCTGGGTCTTCAGATGTTCTATTGGCAAAAATTGTTCCACCTTCCTTTTTGTCAATTAAGAACTTCGTTGTTTATTTATGGTCTGATATTTAAACAACTGTTTGCTCTTGCTCTAGATTTCTAAAAAATGTTTATGCCATTATTCCATTTTCTGTACATGGCTGTCCCGTTCAGGGTCACAGAGGGGTAAAACCTCACAACCTCAGTAAAATCTCAGCATGGATGAAGCATTTTTCCTGTACATCCATATTTATTTCTGAGGCCTCATCTCCCTGCATTATTTAATCTTTCCAAAAGTAGAATTAAAAAAGACATGAAAAATCCATCCATCCTTTCTCTATACTGTGTTTCTTTTCTGGGTAACTCCCAGCATGCACAGGGTAAAAAGCAGACAAACACCTGTAGGGGTAATTTAAACTGCCAGATTTACCTGACTTGTTTCATATTTTCACCTTTCAGATGTCAGAGAAAGAACGTGTGAGCTCATAAAGAGTGAAGGAAATCAGTCCACATAAGATATGTGTGTATTTCCAACACAAATCAGGGTCTCATACAGTTCATACCTCAGCCCATATAAGACAGTGCCATCAGGGTGCAGTCGGATCATTCGGTTCTTTACTGTCACACCGTGAAGAAAGGACTTCTTGTCATTAAGGAAGTAGGTGTCAGGGAGCCAAAGCTGGTCTGCTACACGGTTGTCCAGAGTCAGGTTTAGTTTCAGCTCACCGTAAGCCAAACGCTTATCTCGCCAGCTCTGCTGGAAATACATAGTGATGGTGTAGTCCTGGGGAGAAGGAAAAACGTAGTCACAGACTGGAAACAAATCATTCATACATAAGGCCATCAGTTAATGGCTAATAGTAATATATTGGCAAACAAATCATCACTGCTTTTTTTTTTCATGCCAATGACTCAAGAAAGTAGACCTAGATTTAGAAATAATGGGTTCCACATGACCATGGATGTTATCATAAGCAAAAATTGACATATATACCATAAATGACAAGAACAAGGCAGAGTGTACTGAGACATGAAAATATAATAAATCAAAAATCCCTCTATGCAGCACTTTGTCACAATGAAGGACAAAAAAAACAGGAATAAGCAACACTGATAAGGCTAAAACAGCAGTAAAAGAAATGCATCTCCTATGGAAAATGTTCAGCTTTTTTATAGTCACAAAAACTAAACCATTCAGCATTTGTAAAATAAGGCATAGGTAGCAAACCAATAAATACAGCTGTGGTAGTGCTTCTGTGTATTACTGTATTGAACTGGAAAAGCGCTCAAGTGGAGATATATGGCCTGACAGCTAATGCATCATTGCCCCTCTGGTCAAACTGCTGTAGTCTACAGTTAGACTCATGAAAGATACACAGTGGCTTTATTTTCAACCTACACAGTACAATGACTTTAGATTTGTTGTGTTCTTTAAATTTCCAGTGTGTAAGATTTAATGGAATCCAGCGGATTGCAACCAACTGAAAATCTTTGCATCATCCTGTCCTTCACAGCATGAAGGAGAACCTACGGTGCAAAAATTTAAAAAAAATTTAAAAAGCCGCTGTCCAGAGCCAGTTCACCGGGCTACTGTAAGGAACATGACAACATGCAACATGGCGGGTCCTCTTCCATGGGTGACTTTTTATATCTTCAAAAGGCTAATTTTAAGGTAACAAAAACACAATTCAGAGTTTTAGGTGATTATGCATCAATGAAAACATAAATACGACTATAATATTCCATTTCTGTCAACGGATGCCCCTAAATCTTTCAAACTGGGCCAAAATAGATTTTAAATGATAAAATAGATTTGAATCCATTCATTATCTGTAGCCGCTTCTCCTGTGCAGGGTCGTGAGGGAGAGCTGGAGCCTATCTCAGCTGACACAGGGAGAGAGGCGGAGTAGACCCTGGACAAGTTGCCAGTTCATTACAGAGCTATATAGGGATACAAACAACCATTCACACCTACGGGAAGTTTAGAGCCACCAATTCACCTCTATTACATGTTTTTGGACTGTGGGAGGAAGCCGGAGTACCTGGAGGGAACCAACGCAGACATGTGGAGAACATGCAAACTCGACACAGGTGGATTTGAACCGAGGACCCTCCTGCTGTGAGGCAACAGTGCTACACACTGTGCCACCATGCTGTATAGATTTTAATGAAAGGTGCAATTCCACTGAGTTAATTTTAACATTTAAAATGGCAATAAGCATAGAACAGCTTCTGGCGGCATCTTGTAGCCCTTACATCCTGTTTTGAAATCATTTGTGTTGAAAAGTATTGATGAACAAAAATGACCTCATGGCTCTTAATGGGCCCTAATCAGATTTGAAATTCATGCAGTATCTGTTGTAATTTAGCTTTGGATATACATTTGGACTCATCATTTATCATTCAGTGCACCTATGTTCTCGGTCTGAACTGAACAGTGAGACAAAGAAAGAAAGAAAGAAAGAGAGAAAGAAAAAAAAGAAAGACGAAAATGGGAGAAGTGAGTGACGATGTCATGCTGAGTGAGATTAAGAGAGTGCTAGGAGACAGAATGACGTCATCACTCAGACAACAGCCATATTACATCCTTCTCTCCTCAGCCCACATTATCGACTGCTCTCAGGTCTGTGCCAGAGCTTAAGAATATACTATCTTGCAAAGTAATGTAATGATTACAATGTGAACAAATGATCAGTTGTTCATTTTACCATGAAAATCCAAGTTCATTCAGTAGAGGATGTGCAAAATTCAACAGTGGACAAATTTAAATGAAGACCTAAACAAAAGTTTGTAACTTACCATGTTTACTTCTGAGATGGAGTCAATGCTTGCTATGTTGATACTCATTCCTACGATTACAGGGGGACCTGAGGGAACAAAGGAAAAAAAACTTGTGTTACTGATAAAGTACATAAAAAACTGGACAGCACTCAGAGAGCATATGCTTCCGCAGAGGAAGCTCAGTTTCCCCATTATGTCATCGCACCTATAAGCAATAGTCCCAAGATAGTTTGACCCTCATAATATGACTTCTTGACCATGAAAACCTGCCCCTAGAATTTGGAATCACGTTGGTATCATTATTAGATATTCATGAAAAATAAATTTAAGTTACTGAATGCGTATTTCAGTTGCTGAAGTTTGTGATACAAATTTTCATTTAAAGATATTTTTAAGTTTTGTAAACCGTACGTGTTTGCAGTGCAGAGGATTGTATTTCAGTCAGTCATCAGAATGCAATAATCAGAGTTAAAAGACTAACTCAGATGTAAGACTTGCGTCTTGAATTATTAGCATATGTTCAACTGCATTGAATTGAAATTTGAATCTGTTCCGACTGCTGTGAGAGAGAAGTATAGATCAGTTACCCTCAGAAGCTTTTGAAACAGTGCTGAGATGTATGGATGCACTCATCCATACTAGATTCAATGTGAGCCATCCATGTAAAGGAAAAGGAAGAGCAAACTGTGCCTCATCTACATGAATACAGTACATGCTGTAGACACGTAAACAGCCAAGAACATCAGCTCACTTACATGTACAATAAACACTGCCCACTTTAATATTCACACAACTTAAGGTTTACAAGGATTATCCATTCACAGTGTGCCCTCAGTCACTGTAACAATGGGTGACTTCAGACGTACTGGGTGGCTATGTAGCATATTATCACACCGATACATACTTTAGGGACAGTTTGTAAATATTCAAAAGAAAAATGTATACATAATGCCTTCGTGCTTACAGTATTTTAATCATTTCAAATATTAATTACCAAGTGCTGCAGTGGCGTACAAAAACAACTGCAACCTTCTTTCAATGATTTATACATCTTTCTCACAGCTCTGGTATATAAAGCTTTTTTTGAGGCCTTGCTCAGAGTTCATTCTGTAGCGGCACGATGGCCAAGTGATACAAGCTCAGGTCAATGAGGCCTACAGGCCATACATCGCAAATGGAAGTTCAAAACATGTAATGTTCACAAGAACTTGTGTTGATAAAAAGATGGAACACAACATTAGGTGATGACATATGTATATTTATATGGATTTCTAATCAGCTAGAATTGAGCAGTCAGTCTTGACCAGGAACACCAAACTACTCAACAAGAAACAAACACAACAGGAAGGCTAAACTAAGTTTGGAACATTCAGCATCAAACAACAACTACACATACTGCGTCAACACATAGAGCAGTGCCGAAGAGGCAGGATGCAGGACTACAGAGAGGGCTAGAGACTAGACTTAAAGGTACTTTTCTTCCTTTTATGTACTCCCTACCTTTTCTAGCAAGCAGAAAAATAAAGAAAAGAGGAACACATCACAGGAAGTAGTGAATTTTGTGAGTTATCAGTGTTTTACTTTTATTACCCTCAACACCTTCCTCTCCAAACCATGTGAGCCTCACATTTAGCCAGGGAACGATCAGACCGCAAAACATGAATTGCTGACACAGAAAACAGAACCAGCAGAAACGGTTCAGTGATTGGTTCGCGTGTCAGCGCTGAATCATTATATTCACATAATGTCCCAAGATATCACAGTGGAAATGGCATTAGCATAAGCATCACACACAACAGAGAAACTGAGGTGTTACAATATGTACTTCATCGCATGCGTCAGACTTTTTATTTAGGGCATGTCCTTTCAATGACACGCTACACGAATTAAGAAGAAAGCCGATGACGCCAATGATGAGAAACGTGCTGAACAGTATTAATAACATCCTGTTCAGACGTAGCTATAGGGGTTAGTTGTTTGTTCTTTGTTGGATTTGTACTTGCTATTTAAATAACTCATCTTTACATTCCCTCTCCTCATTAAAAATTTGCAAGACGACATTTCCTAAACAATCGTGTCTACAAATGGGACAGACATGTGCTAACAACATCTGTGAGCTATGGTCAAAGTGCATAAAGCTTTAAACATATCTGAGGTTCAAGTAGGAGTCATCAACATACACTTTTTTTGTTTGTATGAGATATGATTAGCATGTTTTATAATGAAACGCCAGGATAAGGTACAGACAGGAATGGGCCACTGTGACTCACAGAGGATGGAGAGATTAATTTTGATGGATGAACTGTACAGGTTCACAAAATATACTTAGATTTTATTTTTTAATGCATAGTCTCTCTTTAACTGGACCAGATCTGTAACTTTGCCTTTCTTCCATATCATCTCAAAATACAATGCTTTGAAATGCAAAAAGGATCTTGAAAGAAAACAGATCTTGACAGTTATTGGCGACAGCAGGAGTCACAGAGATGCTTACGGGTTGCAGACGTGCAGAGTTCAGAGCCCATTAAGATTTTTGACAATGTCTGAAATTTGTTTATGTAACCCTCATCTGTTCAAATACCTCCACAGCCTTGAAATAAAGACTGCGGGTGCATGAAAAGGCTTCAAGTCTATATTTCTGTCATTGGATATAGTTCAAAAATACAGTTCAATCATTGCTGTCAGTCTACAGTTTACCCTCTCTAACTATAGCGCTTGTCCCTCCAATAACAGATTCACAGTTTATGTCTAGCTTCAGTGGGCTGTTGTTTGAAATAAGACGTGGATGAGCACATTTAACTTAAAATATTTTGTCTGAACATTAAAAAAAATGCTAATTAGAGAAATACACTCTTTATTGTTATTTACTTTGATGGCCGACAAGGCTTGATAAATTAAACTTCATTAAGTAAAATTTAATCACATAGCAATTTTCCCATGTTGGAAGACTTGGAAATATGGGTGAGACTTAATACAATGTCCACGTAGTCTAGTTAATATTCAATATTCATATTCTTTAAGCCTAAAGGGAGACAGTCATGGCTGTATACTCATCTATGACATCACAGAGTTAAGAGGCATATAGAGCATGTGATGTAAAAGTCTATTTGTCTACCAAACCAAACTATGATGGTATAAAACTGACTAAAATCAATAACCTTTGTTAAGATGGAGTTGGATTCTTCGATGTGACTTAAAGATCCATCCTGTGGGGCTCCTCCTGAAGTTGTTGGTTGATGATGGTGTTTCTTTTCAAATACTGGTACTAAAATATTGACCAGCAGGACACTTGCCTGAAAAAAGCCTATCTATCCTCTGTCTTACATTCTGCAATGCTGTCCCCCCTACCCACCCCCCAACTCCTTCCACTATTCTAAATGCCCTGAAGCTTTATCATATTCCCTGACCCATCTCTTTCTACAGAAAAAGGGAAAAAAGTAGGGCCATTTTCCATCACACTTTGTGAAGGCAACCAGTAACAGTTTTCCCCAGAGATGCCAAAGTACATTCATTCACTAGATGAAAACAGAAAGCACCAAATGTCTCTCTCTCTCTCTCTCTCTCTCTCTTACTCTCCATATATTTTGACCCTGCTTTAGTGAAAAAGAGGCACTCGCTTTGTCACCACAGCTTTCTCAAAATAAAACTGCTACCTGCATTTGCACTTCCCAAGCTGAGAGGACAACACTCCTTTAAAAAAAAAAAAACTTTCATCTTTGAATAATTTCTTCATCAGCATTTCACTAACATTTTCAAACATTTTCTAGAGAATGCTCGTCTTCTACTCCACAAGAATCCTTGGAAATAGTTTTCAAAATATGACTAACAACTGATGAACAAAGTGAAGTGATAACCACTGTCATCTTTTAGTCTATCCTTTGGTTAAGATTTAATAGAAAGGGTAAAAAGAATCCATTAAATGCATAAAATTGCTCTTGATTTCTGGTTTTAGGTAATGTTGACAAATTTCACAATAAGAACAGCTTTCAGCAGATGTTTGATGAATAATAAATTATTTCAACTAATTGAATGATAGTTTAGGTACATTTACTCATTTGCTGCCCTACAGCGAGAGTAATGACAATTTTGACACCGCTCTCATTTTTGTCCAGTAAAGTTATACGACGACATCCGGGAGATGGTTAGCTTTAGCATTTAAACAGGAAATGGGGAATCAGCGAGCTCCGTTTTTTCAGACGGTTACAAAGAGCGGCTGCCAGCGAGACTGAAGCTGAACACAAATTTGATATTTATAATAATTTATAAGGTACAACTTTAAGGTATGAGCCAGTCAGGTGATTACATATTTGTTGTATATTAACCCTTGTTTTTATAGACATTACCAAAAACGAGCCATTTAATCCACTATCCAAGTGCTGTATAGAAGTGGTATAATAAAAAAAAAAGATTTTCTTGAAGCTTTTAGTCCACAAGAATCGTTTGTCGCCACATTTCGTCAAGCAAACAGGAGACTCTTCATTTCACATTTTTGGATTGTTCTAATGTGTACAGTTGTATATAACTTCTTAAAGATTTCCTAAACTTCAACCATCACCTAAAATTTGCTCGTGGCATAATAACATATTCCAACACACTTCAGATTTTACAGCACTGGGCCTTTTGGAGCTGGGTTTCGAGGCAGGGACTATAAATTATCCTCTAGCTTTCACTATTGCAACAGAGGTCATTAATATGAAATCACAATACGATAATTAACACTGGGAGAAAATCAATCAAGTTATGAAGAACACATTGCATTTCTATAGAGCTGCTATAGAGCTGAAAGGAAAAAGATGGCCGCCATGACCACACCCTGTTTCCTTCCCAATGCAGATATTAAATGAATATGGTTACCTGGTTTCTGCAACCACCTTGTTCAAAATGATAAGCTTTACATTTTGGGATATATCTATATCTTCTTCTTCTTTCTTTTTTTTCTTTACTTTTTTTGAGAGAGAGAGAAAAGTTCTGTCTATGTGCTCATGATATTGACAGTACCTTGTACCCATACTTTACTCTAAGTGATCAATTAAACAATGCATCAAAAAGCTAAAATATTCTTATCTGTTAAATGTTAAGATGTAACATGTTTGAGATGGGTTAATATAAACCACTTTAACACTAGCTGGTGTGAGGGTAGGTCTGATGTCAGAACTACTGCAGACCCTTCTGCCATGTCATTCCTCTTACCTTTAATCAAAAATGCCACCTTAGAAATTCTAAGAAATTAATTTTGAGGCTAAATCCTGTGACATTTACGTGGTTCCTCAGTGGTGATGCCTGCCTGATGACCCCTGATTACAGCCAGGACCTCCTCCTCCTCACACCATAATTGTGTTTCTATGCTGAACGATCGGCCTGGATCATGACTGAGGAAATTATTATTAACGGTGTTGGGAACTTTGCGCTGACATGAGCTGCTTCTGTCTCCATTGATGGTGCAGACACCAGCCATTCATGCATGTCTTTTTGTCATGCATGCATTTGTTTTGAAATAAATCTTGTTTGTGCACAAAATCAAACTAATTTAAAGTTAGCCCGTGTATGTCACTGTGCAGACATTGCCAGCTCTACCTGGACTGTAAAGAGTGCTGTAATGGGTTGCCCACAGTGTGTCAGAGAGAGACCCACTGGTTGCTTGCCAAATTAGCAGAAATCACTAACCTCCATAATGGACTTTCAATGTCAGCCAAAGCTCTTACTGCACACTTATAAGATAAAATATGAATATTGAACAGCTTTATCTTCATTCTGATATTGGTTTCTTTATAAATGCATTAAAATGTTGTTAATAAAGGAACAAGCTTGCTATACATTCAAATCAAACACACCATAATGGTTCGTATGCTTACCTGTATATTCCTTTAGTGGTAAGCCAAGTGATATTTTAAAGCCATTTTAGCCATTAGCAGGCCTTTTCTCACTCGCATTCGTTTGGTTTAAAACGATAATTTTAGCATCATGAAATATAATAGATTTTTTCCATTTGAATATTTGTAGAGTTTGGAACTGAAGAACACAGGTTTGTATAAATACGTCAACAAGTTAATGTTAAGACTACATAAATGTGATCAAGACAGAACCTGAGCTGCAGAGAATCAGACATTACTGCTGATATCTATGGCTTGAAAATGCGGAATTTTCAATTGAAAAAGGTATTAAATTTGTGGTTTCTTGCACTTAAGATGTAGTAGTGATTTTAAACACACTCTCCAACCTCATTCCATGTCTGAAATCAAAGAAAAGCTGCACTGCAAAGCAGCATTTAAGAAAATGGATTACTTACAGTAACAAAAGGCTTAATCACTCAGATATGTGAATGCAGCCACGAGAGGGCAACATAATATTTTCACTGCTTATAGAGTGGATATTTTAATAAATGGAGCAGCATAAATTACCAGCAAACAGGTGCAGAGATTAGGGGCTGAGTGAAATATTTTGGCATATCTGGGTTGATTCTATACTTGCGCCAAGAGGAAGGAGTTTTCAGCAGACGAGAAGACATCTTATTGCGCCTCATTGCCTGATGCAATCCGACTAAAGTGGCTCCAAAACGAAGCTCGATATGGTTTTGTATGTAAGACATAGGAAGGAGAAGCAGTGCTTTTCCTTCAACGTCAAAATCTTTCATGAAGATTTCATGTAAATGTGGAGGGTGTTAACGTTCACTATTCCACAAATGTTGGTGTAAACATATCAAACTGGATAAATTCCATTTACATCGAGGATGGCATCGTCATGTTATTCCACAGATCCTGTCAGAACTGAAAACAAATTTGCTGGACAGAAAAGTAAACACCACTCTGCCTCTTATATAAAATTGGAAAAACTATGATAATCAACCCATTGCCTAGCAACAGAGGGTTCCATAGCAACTGTGCAGCATTTTCCCTACAGTGTTGCAGGAGGAGCATGATGATTTATCCAGTCGAGTCTCAGCTTGCTTTTGTTTTCAATGGCTCCTGGTCTCATGAAAGCACTTCAATAAAAAACAAATAGAAATGTTGTGTCCAAGGACACAGATACCCCCGCTGCTGAAAAAACTCAATTTGTGCTGATGTGGGTATAGACCGTAATGAATGTGAGCAAACTGACATGAAAATCTCCTAAATTGAAATGAGCCTAAAAATAAGCAAAGTGAAGAAACCGACTGTGAGATGCCCATCCTTAGGGCCCTTACAAAGCATGTGTGAAATTTCATTGAATTCTGTCTGGCAGATTTTGAAGAGATGTGGATAGACCACCACGTTCTATATGGACAAGGGTAACTCTACATGTCCCCTTTGACGGAGGCATAAAAAAAAAGAATCATTTATTATATTGCACAGATATTATTATGTCCATCTTAGCAGAGGGCCACCATTACTGTTGCAGAGAATGCGGAAAAGACACTTTTGCTTGCTGACAACTGAGGGAGTTGACCAAAGCACAAGTTCTAAAAAAAAAAGACATCTTTAAATTAAATTTATAACAAATGTTCTTCATTGAATTCATCTTCGGTTGTTGAATCCACTCTGTACATTGGTAGGTGACTTCTGTGTGTATCAACTCTTGGCTGTGATGAATTTCTCATGAAGTTTAGAGGCTTAAATTAGAATTGGTGATATTAACACCAGTTTTAAACATTAGTTCAAAAGGTTGTGAATGCAGATTGTCATTAATGAAGATATCTAGACCTCGACCAGGAGCTACTTTAGTTAGCTGTATGATCAAATTCATTCATCCCACACCCTTAAGATCTTAAATATTGTCATAAGTTCACAAAATGAGTAAAGTTCCATTTCCAGTTTATTCACTATTCGGAGACCATGAAAAAGCATTTTGACATCAACGTCATTTCTAAACGTTTCAGCCATAACAAATAGTTAGATGAAGCATTTAAACCTATTCAGGTATTATCTATATAGCCATAATCGTATGTTATAGTAAATACTACATTTTCTCCATGCTACTTTCCAGCTAACACACACGTAGACCGACAAACACATTCATACCTACAGGCAATTTAGAGTTTCCAGCTGACCTAACCAGCATGTCTCTGGAATGTGGGAGGAAACTGGAGCAGCCGGAGGAAACCCACGCAGACACTGAGCGAGCATGTGAACTTCACACTGAACGGTCACAGCTTTGAACAGATTGGCAGATCTGAACCCAGAGCCTTGTTTCTGTGAGGCGACAATGCGAACCACTGAGCCACCATGCAGTCATAATGAACATTCAAAACGATTTTAAGATTGCACAAAATGTCTGCAATTCTCTCTCTTCCACCCCCACCCAAAATAAAGGTAAAACACACAAAGAGTGTAACAATATACAACATTGTTTGTGTACACAAACAATATTTTCTGTAAAATTAGGATTTGTTTTTTAGCGCAAGAGCAAATATGTTTTTATGTTAAATATAATCATTACCTGCATTATATTAAGAGACAACATTTATTTGACCGAGTGAAACACTACATAGGAAGGAGGATGGTGTGTGTACAAACTCTGACTCCATGTTAGAGGACAGATTTCAGTCTCTGGTTCGGTTTAGGCAGCAAAAGCACTTTGGTTAAGATTAAGGAAATATTGTTAATTCTGTTAAATGAGGTGGAAAACAAAGGAAACATGTTGTCAGTGAATATGTTACTGATATGTTCTGTATCAACCTTTTTTTCCAGGTCAATAAACAATATTTCCTCATTATCCTGATAGAAAACAAATTTGGTCAACATTAACTTGGTTGCTGTTCAAAATTAGTCGTGAATTATTTCTAGGAGACATTGCTGCCGGGTAAGATTAGTGATAGTTGGTGAATAAAGGGAAATCATTACAGCAGCTCTTGCACGAGGAGTGAAAAAAGGACAGAAAAGACAGCAAAGGAAAATGATGAGGGAAAGCAGGAGAGCAGAGGCAGTACATCACAGGAAGCCAGAGAGACAGAGGATAAGTAAAGGTGGCCTCATCTTATCGTCCTCTCCTGTCACAAACCTAGCACCTGACATATGAAACCTACTTAGAGTCCACGCTAAAAAGCAGCGTGTGAGCAATACTTCAAATGTAGATGTTGTCAGTGAATTATGAAATGCTGCTCATATTTCCGGCTAACTTTCAAACTCATCAATTACAATCTCATGCAGAACATTATTTAAGTAATCCAAAGGGATGAAGAATGAGTTCCGGCAGTACAGTAGGTTTAGTTTCATTTTGTGTGATCAGGTACTAATACAGTAAAATACTGTTAAACTATATAAAGTAAATGATAAATGATAAATTTAAAAAGGGCAGCATGCCCGTACGATACGGACAGAGTGTGCCCAATGTAGGATTTATCCTGAGGCGATTAGGAGAGTTATTGCTAAAGAACTATATAATTCATTCAATAGTCCTTTATGATCCAACTTATAATTTATTTACTCATAGTCTTGAATGATTCAGCAAGTCGAACATTGACATTTAATC
Source organism: Chaunax sp. Z400 (assembly GCA_037577475.1). Taxonomy (NCBI): domain Eukaryota; kingdom Metazoa; phylum Chordata; class Actinopteri; order Lophiiformes; family Chaunacidae; genus Chaunax; species Chaunax sp. Z400. The sequence continues at coordinate 7,505,506 of CM075201.1, read as the reverse complement.
AATCTCATTACTTCCATGTTGCTTTATATTTTTATAGTTTAAAAAAAATAATTATTTACTTGTTTTTATTATTTATTTATTTTAATGACAACACCCTGAGTAACCCTAAATGTGCAGTAAATCCCAGTTACTTCATCGGCGTGCATTGTATTGGTAAGTCCTGAAGAAGCTCCCTGCATAATTATATTAACTTGTGGTTACTGCATGGAGATCCTGCCCAACAATCATGGCTAAAATGTCTAAAGTGAGTAGCATTCATGAATTAATTTTTTATTAATATATTCATTTGTGACCAAGACACCAACTCCGCCATGCAAGCAGTGGATCATGTTGTTGGCTGCCATTTTGACAAATTCGTTTTTAATTGCCCCTGATTCTTTTTATTCTAGTTCAAGATGACAAATACAGCGAACAAAGATAAGATAAATAAATGCAAACATAGATCATGAAATGTGAAGCTTGAGGGTTTAGGCTGTCATCATCTCCTGTCATCGTTCTTATAGCCATCAAATAAGGGCACAAAATGCCTCCCAAAAAAATAATAATTAACTGGCTATTTTTACATAAAACATACCTTAAGGCCTGCTGATGTGAAACTCACCTCTTACTCTTTGCTTCACCTGCACTGCCATCTAGAGTGTGGAGCTTTATTTATTTGGACGTGAAATGATACACCAAAAGAACAGAGAAAGTCACATTGTGCAGGTGAGATTAAAAAAAAGAAACTTCCATAAGACATGTCACATCAAAGAAACAAAGTGACAAACAAAAGTCAACAGAGCTGGATAAATGAAAAAAACACTGAAAGAAATAGAATATCAAAAGCATAAATGTAAAGTTAGGAAAACAAAATAGACTCAAATAGAAGTGAGGAAAGTGGAATCAAAAGGAAAAGTGACAAAGTGTGCTGGGGTGTGTTCAAAGACAGAAGAAGGTAGGATTTAGAGAACTAGAGAAGGAATTGCAGAAGAAGCTCATCAGTCAGTTGATAATACGTCTATATCTGAACGGCAGAGTCATGCGACCTTATGGGCAAAATGGACGGATCTATTCCAGATGGGTTCCTCTGCATTTAATGGAGAGCAGACAGTATAAATTATAAACTAAATGAGCACTTTGCAGGTAGCGCATGAAGGTAATCCAATGGGTGTTTCAGGAGATAAATAAATATATGTCTGACATATGCTGTAAAGATCACACATAGGCCGTCTTATTATGATCCACATCAGCAGGAAAAACAGGTTTTCATCTTTGATTGAAACTGATGAAGCCACAGTGTAGCCGCAAACATCAGCATACCAAGCCAACAAACAAACACCAAAAAAAAAAAAAAAACCTTGAATAATGGATCGTCTTTTGAAAGCATGCACTTAAAAAACAGTGCCAACAAACAGCCAGCTACTCGAGTCCTTTACTGCTTGTGATGACAAAGCTCAATATTTTGTGTCTGGGCTTTGTTCTGAGCTACTGTGCATGAGTCTAACAGTGCTGTTAATGCAGGGTAGTTAAGGAGAACAGATCGCACAAAAGAAATGTGCTGCACTGATATATATATACTGTTACATGTAAGAATGAAAAGTATTAAACCTTGACTTCCTGCAGTGACAATAAGTATTACCACCAGATATATATTCTTAATAGAGTTGCATGTAACACACAAATGGTGCCCTGGATAATTTCTATACCAAACCTGAGAGTGCATTATCATGATTAAACAATGGTACACGCAGCACAAAGCAGCTGTCCTTGGTTACAATGGTTACCAACAGCTCAATATACATCGTCCACTGATTTAGAATGGTGACTAAACTGTTGACTGGAACTAACGGTTTGTTCGTGACATCCAGTTACATGATTTTAATGCATCACAATTTTCCAGAGAGTGGGCATAGCATCTGCTATGTATACATGATGCCGCATATGGGTTAAAGTCATAGATGAACTATAAACAGTGTATTCATTCCTATTTTACAAAATGTTCTTGTTTGTGCTAAACCATCACACCCTCGGTTAGTTACTCCCTGCTGTATTAGAAAAGCAGTAAATAGATACTTGTGCAGTACTGTAGATACAGTTGGCCAAACTCCAGAGAGGCCAGGTTAAATATATCAGTGCAGCATAAGAAGCTACCATAGAATCTAGATTTATGCTTTTTGAAGGACTTCAATATGCTCTTCCATCTGTCCTATGTCTGGCTGTTGGAGTTCAATAACAAGATAGGCTTTTTAGCTTGCTTCCTGGTACTGAGGAATGATGGAAGCATCTATCTCCAGATGCCATAAACGACATTCCTTTCCTTGTTTATATATGTGAAACAATTGGAGAGCTGCATCTTGCCCTTGGCAAGCCAATCGTGGCCCTGTCAAGGGCACGCCTCCCATCAATCATTGCACATTCAAAAAGTGAGTCGCTGGGGACCTTAAGAGGAGAGTCGAAAAGGGGGAAAAATGCCCAGCATGCAGGATTCCTCACCAGTGTCTGATCCAGGGTTTTGTACATTGCAGTCCACTGCGATACATTCTGGTGCAATTCTATCAGCATTTTTCTCCTTCATTTCAAAGTTGCTGAAAACAACACTTTGAATAGGAAGATGAAGTATGTCCTTTCTCCTGCATATTTCTCACCACCGCTGCCCCCCTCTGCCCGCCTACATACACACCTCATTTAATTCAAATAGAAAATCTAAGCGAAGGGAAAAGGGAAAACCGCCCAGCTTGAGCATTTTTCCTGTGTTTCCTCTGAAATAAATCACCGGGCGTTCGCTCTTCATCAGGATAGATATCACTTGTACATGCCCCAACATCCATTCTGGGAATCTGACAACACATTCCTGTTTTCCGCTGAATTGGCATTACTTTGAGACTGAGTTACGATGGCCTGTGCTATCGGCCCAATGCAAAGCAACCTGCCATTTGACATGTGGCTGCAGCCAGACTAAGATACCGTCCTCAGTATTGCCAAAGTGTCCAGTGGTCTTGAAAGAACTGCTGCCGTATATCACTTAATAGCCGCAGATGACTAAATGCAGGTTGTAACTGAAGTCCTGCACACATCAATCAGCAGTGATGCTCACAGAGGGTAAATCTATAGTGTGGGAGGAGATTTCTGTAAATAGCTGCACACATATGTTAAAAGCATTTTGTCTGCTATATCTCATAAGACAACGGGGTATAGCCTAGGATCAATCATACACTTACATCACATACAGTACAGTGCATTAGAAGCTGTATATAAAGTGCTGCAGCTCAAGCCTTTACTCATATTTCTGAACTCTCCCTTTCATATTTGGTGAATTCAGTGTCTATCCTACTCACCAGTCTTACTGCAACTGATCTGAAGTTTCACGGCTACATGTACTGCTTTTCCATTACAAACAAGATCAAGTTGCAGCTGGGACTCATTTGGTTCAATGTGAAATGAGATCAGTTAAAGCGAGGCTGCGTGTGGCAAACAGGGACAGGTGACCGTACTGATGACATGGCTGCAGGCTGAGCCGGGACAGAGCTGCATCAGACGAGTAAAATGGAAACCAGTGCTCAGGTGCAGACAGTTACGAGCACAAGCTGCGTCGCTGATAGAGTCAGACTCTCACATTTCCGTGGTCCGGGCACCTATAAAAGTCTCTTAATGTTGGAGATCATTACACTGCAAAATGTAAGCTAATGCCTCTTCAGGCGGAACCATTAAAGGCTTGGGTCAAATTCCTTTACAATACATTGTGATAGATGCTCAGTCCAGTCATACTGGAGCCCTGTTGGACAGCTGGTGGAGAAGTCTGAATATCATGAGAGGTGGTTTAACTCCATGCTAATCTTTGAGGCCATATATGGTCCTGTCTTTTTGTCCATTAATTGCATAATTACAGAATGTCCTGCAACAATATGTCTAATGCTTTTCAGATTTTATTAGATGTGAGTATTCCGGTGACAGCTCATGGTGGCCCAACTTCAAAACACTCCTTCATAACGTTATAGGTGATGTCACAGATGCTATAGTCACTCTTGATCTAGAACACAATAAGGCATTAAATTGATGATACATAGAACTTTGTGGGTACATTAATGTTAAGACTTCTTAGCCGTACATCCATTTTCTAGAACTGCTCATCCTTTGCAGGGTCACGGTGTGAACTGTCAAACCTGCATTTTGTACAGAAACATTTCCCATCTGGAGCCCTTTATTTGAACTTATACAAAATCATCACACAACTGATTCTTGCTTGTAATTTTAAGCAGTCACATAATTTCTAAAATCTGCAGGGCTATTTCCACCAATTGACAACGCTTCATAAATTACCCCGGTGCGACACCTTCTGCTAGACATTCACAGGCTCTCCAGTTTCTTTGTCATCGTGTTTATGCACATCTACAATATGCTCGGTGAAATTCATTTTCTCTCTGCTGCACAACTGACAGAACACTTTTTAATACACACGGAGCTTGTATCACTGTTTATTGCACCTGACAAGGACAAAGTAAGGAAGGAGAATAGCTTAGGAAAGCATCAGAGAACTGTACTTGTGCTGATAATCTAAATTATTTTCCATGTTCAGTATAGGAAAGGGAGAAAGACGACGTAAATGCTGACATAATCAACCACCACTGCAAAGAAGCTGAAGAGTATGAAATGCTCCAATACATTACCTACCTTCCTAGAGCAGTCTATGCACATTACATATGATATTATGTATATTACACATCACGACTGCTATACATCACATTCATAGGCAGGGATTCAGTTCTGTTTGCTGAATAATGTACCTGTCTTTGAACAGGCTGTGAGAAAATATTGACAAAACTGTGTTTTAAGCCTTGTGGTAATTATGTAAAGACTGAAGCAAAAAAAAAACACACAAAAAAAAAAAATTCTCATTTACAGTCCAACTTAAATTAATTCATCGATTTGGATGCAAGTGATGGAGTGACACTGACATGCCACTAAGCAGATTGCCTAGTCATTAAAAACCTGTCCAAGCAGCTAACTTAGATTTTCTGTAATAAACAGGAGAAAATAAATGTTAAAAATAAATACATAAATATGCGTGCTATTATGCTGCATGTACTGCAGCTTGTACCTTACTGTTAACGCACTAAACACTGTTATATGTACTGGACACCATCAAAAGAGGAATTGCAGACATTTTCAGTGTATCACCTCTCAGTTAATGATGAAGTGTATAAAACTTCGACTTCACTTTGTCAGATATATTGCATATATTGTGTTCTGCGTGCACCAATGTGTAAAATGATTTTTAAGCTAGTGTGCTACAGCGTAGCCAAAATTTAAAATCACATTCTCTCTACGACTACAAGCTCATCCCAAAGTCACCATTTCAAATGTGCTGGCCTAAGAATACTCAAAGCTCAAAGCTTTCAACTGCACTTTGAGCTCTTTATGATCAGCACTTGTATTTCAGCACATATGACTATATACAGTCCATAAAGTCTGTTTACATCACATTCAACTGTACATTTATTGATAAAATGCTGCAGTGCTGCAAGTAAATATACATTTTATATGAATGTTCATCATAAAGTTCTTTGGAGTCCAGAAATGTTGTGCACTTGGTAAAAGATCAGCAGAAAGGATATGTGTGTTCACAGCGTTTGTGAGACGTCACCCTTCAAACTGACTGGATATCATCGTATTGGATGTTTGGAAATTTCTGTAATATTGGGATCAATACAGTGAAAGTCTGCACACAGGTGACACAGGTGATTCCAGTGTGATTCTTAGATCATATGCAGAAACAAATACAATATTTATGTGTAATATATGAGGCCACACAACAAATGGCCTAAGTAAGTGACCCCAGTAACAGACGTCACAGCTAACAAACTATCCATTGAATGGCATCCAATTTATGGTCATGGAAAATATGTCTTAATCCTGCAAACAAGGCCTGCTATCTATGCTGAATGGATGCAACATAAAGTATACTCAGAGAATTAGCAATGCACACTAAGGGAGTGAATAGAGAAGACTATGGCTGTGTACAGTTGGTAGTGAAAAGGTATTTGTCTGAAGAAGAACTTGAAAAGTCATGTTACAGGTTACATTAAACACGTTCAAGAAGCATGCCTGTCTTTATCACTATTTAAAATAAAATCTAAACAGTCATTAGACATTGATTTTGTCACTGTTGCTACATGAAGAAATAACCATTTACTAAATGGTACCACCATATAATGACTGGTTAATAATTAAATGGGCCTCTTAGACACTGATTAGACTAGGTCATTTATTTTATTACTCTGCTTAATAAATTTATGCAGATAGATTTTATGGGTCATCAGCTTTATGAAAACTACTTCATCATGCAGAACAACATTCCTCCGTGCAAACATGTGTACTGTATGGACTTATCCAGGTGGGCTGTGTTACGCAGGAGAGGCTGCAGGCCTATTTGTATTTGTCATTTTATCATATAGTGACAGACAGCTTGAAAAAGAAATCATCATTTGGTGCAGCCAATATCAGCTTGCAAGCTTTAGTCTCTTTTAAACATTACATATCACTCCAGGGTGTGTGTGTCCTTGTGTTTTTTTTTACAGTTGCAGTGAATATGTATATAGAAGCACGACAATTGTCTAAATTGCTGTTAATTTCTGAATAATAATCAATTATTTCCTCCGCCAAGGAGGTGATATTTTCACCTTTTGTTAGTTGGTTGGTTTTCTCCACAGATTTATGCAAAAACTGAAAGGATTTCCATGAAAGTTGGTAGGAGGTTGGGTCTTGAGCCAGATTTCATTACATTCTGGTGCAGATCCAGATGAAAGAATGGATATAGGGATTTTCTTTCTTTCTTTTTTTCTTGGTGAATAATGCTCGGATCTTGCTGAAATAAAACAGGCATGTTTAGGGCATTGGTATATATGAGTGGTTGCGATTTGGTGCAGATCCAAATAAATTAATAAGCCAAATAAAAATCTGGATCCTCCTAATTTAAATGTTTGGCTGTTACAAATCCAGTAAACTTGGAATTATGTTTACAGGGCTATGATTTTGATTTTAGATAAGTCTTGATTGAATTAAAGGGGACTGTTGGGCCTTGTTTGCGCTCTAATGAGTGCCATTCTTACAAAAAATAACCACAAAACATTAATGGTTAAGGCTATTGTTATTTTCATCATTTTGTCATGATTAACAATTCCCACAAAACTATCAGTAACAAAGTAAGAAATACTTTCTATATAGGTGAGGCAATATGCCTGATTTAGCTCATGCTAAAATAGAGAGTATAATTTCATAGTAATACACAAGAATAGGTTTGTTTCATTTGGGTGACAGATTCATTGCAATCAAAATGGCAACTGTAGTTCCTTCCTCTCAGCTGGGTAAAGTAAAGTGAACTGTAAATATGTCCCTGAGCATGCTCAGTGGAGTCTGGCTGATAATGAGCTACTATTACAAGACAAGAAAGCAGTTTGTAGGGTCGTTCTGGACCAATACGGAAAGTTAAGGTATCGGGATCTGTCTTGGGATAGAATAAATGGTGTTTATTATAACTTATGAAGCTTCACATGGGACTGAGTAGCAGTACGAAAACCAAAAAAAAAAAAAAAAACAGTATTGTGTCACAGGAGTCCTTCCTCGTGTTGGAGGCTCATGGTGATCAGGAGTTGACAGGATAAAGGGTCCAAGTCATCGTAGTGAGAAGGTTCTACTTTAAGTCTGAATTGTCCATCAATCTCCTGGCAAAAACATCGTTGCTACCAGGTCCAATGGTGCAGACAGTGTTGTGTGATGGGTGTTGCCACTGGAAGTTGTTGCAAACTTACACTCTTATCTTGAATAATTTCACAAGCGACGATGATTTCCGTGCAGTTTAATAGCAGTCCTGAGATAAATGAGACAGGGCCCCCTCTGGGTTGGGATAAATACATGCAACAGTCCACTGTTTTCTCTTTAAACCTTCTCCACTGTCTGAACTGCTTGCTCTGCTAAACCATTAGAGTCAGTGCAAAAGGAACCTGTAGCTGCACAGCAAATGCCATTTATTCACCATACAGGTCCCCAGTGAATGTTGTCCCATTGCCTGTGCAGTATTGAGCAGACCAACGCTTTGCAAACACCTTGTTGAAATGGACTCATCAATCCACTTTGAGTGTGCTTCCACAATTTCAGGGACAGATGAATGAATGAATGAATGAGTGAATGGACTTCAAATCCAAGTTAGGACTTTCCTTGAAATAATTTGGCCCCTCTAAATGAGGCTGTGGAGCCATTCTTTGACCAGCTTTTCTATGTTAGGCCACCAGGCATACAACAGGACATGGCTTTTCAACTGAGAGGTTTCAACTGGGATCACTCCTTTATCTGTTCAAGTCACATAGTATAGTTATATATACATTTCTGGTCCCCCAAAGGGTTTATCCATATTTAAGTGGTTTTTTTTGTTTTTGTTTTTTTACCAACATAAGACATATAGGACAGGATAGGGTCCTCTTCTATCAATTGTTTACACTGGTGTGCCGTACAAGTTTGTTTTTCCAACCAAAAAACACTTTCACATTATTGCAGGTGCATATAGCAGAGGTAAGTGGCTCGGTGCAACCGGATTTGCAATACATTTACTCGTTCTGTACATAAAGCCATACTGGTGTGCCTGTGTGAGAGCCCAGTGCTTTGTACTACCTGAGGCCACAAATGCAAAGGCTCTCACTGCACAAACTCATCACATATTTATAGTCAGCACATAAAGGTCCATAGGTGGTCCATGTCCCATCATATGAGAGCACGGCATTGCATCTCAATATCTGCATCATAAAAAAACATACAGCAGAGCTGCGTGGAAGAGCATCAGTGCTTTTAAAGCTTCCAAATCAGTGCTTTTCAAAGAGCTGAGCTCAAAAGGTGTGTTAGTGGTGGTTAGTGGTGGCCTCTTTGAGGCTGATTTTGTCTTCCACTGGCCACAGGTCCAGAGGCACAGCCCAATTTCTAAGATTCAGCACAAGATTCGGGTTAGATTAGATTCGGCTAGGCATTCTGCTAAAAAAAAAAAAAAAAATGTTGTGAAGGTATAGAGACAAATGTGGGACATTTTACTGCAGATTTTTTATTATTTATGGGGAAATAGCCTCATGCTACAGCACCCTTTAGTCCAAGGGTGGCCTACTATGTGCTCTGGAGGGCCAAATGTACCTCAACAGGTGATTTTGTCGATGATTCATTTCCCTCTACTTTTGAAGAGTAATAATCACTTAGAGAATTCTTTGGTTGGCTGAAAAGGCTGCAGACTCGGCAATAGGCAGTCGTACAATAGCTTGTGTCATTTTTTCTCAATCTGTACTGATTCAATGGATGCTACCCAGTTGGAAAAGTGCACTGGCCCAATTATCACCAGTTAGTGCTCCAACTATTCCACCTTTCCCTTTGTGACATAAAGCTCAAACGGGGCTTCTTAAAGTATGAGGTGGCCTCTGGATCGATGTGCATCCTCACTTCAAAACCGTTGAAGGTTCCCAGATCTTCCTTAAAGACATGATAGCATCTTTGGATTTAGTGCTGCACTTGATATTTTGCCAATTCAGTCCAGTCTGAGCCAATCGTAGCCAAGGAGACTAGGATCCATCCTGTTAGCTATCACTAACCTGGCAATTGCATATTGAGCATAGGCTGAATCATCCACAGAAACCAACACAAGTGTGTGAATGGGTACTTGTAAATCTCCATAGATGACTGAAACATATTTCTTGTATTTTGTGCAGTCATCTCAAGGTTCCTGAAAATTCTCAAGTGCTTTCTGGGAAGTCAAAATAGATAACTCTCTCATCAATACACGCTGCATATCATCATCATTAAACCTTCAGAGCAGCCTGTTTTAGAGAATGTCTCATTCGAACACATCCTTATTCTGAATGTCCCCCTGAATCATAACCAGTTAAGACACCATCATCTTGACCAAACTATGCAAAGCGTTTCTGAACCACCTTTACTGATGATATTCCAGATTCCTGAAGCAAAATATTTTATCTCAATCCATGTCAAATTTGCCTAATGTAAATGATACCTTTGTGCCCGAACAGGCTCACTAACTCAAAGATGAGAAGAACACAAGTAGCTCATTATGAAATGGAATGAAAATTTGCTCGAGAAGCACATACAGTATGTTTGTTGACAATCATGTAAGCTCAGGTTTCATCTGGAATCTATTTCTTTAAAAGGCATTTGTCCATTTTCTACCATTTAATTTCCTTCTAAAAAGAAAACAGAACTCAATGACTGAGATCGTGGAACTAGGAGAACGTGGAACTAAAAGTGTTTCATCCTTGTTTCATTAGGGTTGAATGTTAAATAGGAAAAGATAAAACTCATCAGCACTGAGGAGGCATGTGAGTACTGGTAACGAGCACTAATGAAATGTCACTAGCTGAGGGGACATGATCAACAAGTCATTTTGAAAAGTGTCTCAAGTCCATTTTGTCTGTGAACGGGTTTTCCACCCAAACCAGTCACCAACATACATTCTTAAGACCTCATGTTGATGTTAAAGGTACATATATATGTTTTAATTTTCCACTTTCATTTGTAAAATTAATTCCAACCTTTGTAAACAACCAATATCTGATAGAAGTATAATGATTCAAGATAATGTGCCTAAAGAAAATCTAAAACATTGGTGCTATTCTAAAAAAAGAAACACTTTCTTCGCTGGGTCTGCAATGCTCTGGTAACCTTGCTGGATCTAAATCTACTTAATGCATCATTCGGGTTATATGGGGGTCGTGGTCTATGACTCAGCTCTATGACTATGGGCAAGTTACATCCAACAGCTGTAATCCAAGAAAACTGATAATGAAAAAGAAGAGATACATGGACCATTTGCAACTAATGCATTAGTCTGGAAATATATTCTTTTCTTGCCGAATTAAAAAAATAACAATAATAACAATAATTGCAGGAATAAATGCAGTTCAATTCCTTTGCAAGATCTTGAATTACTGCTATTTGGAGCTGTGTGACTGGAGAGTGCGTCCAAAACACCTTCAGTAAAATCTTACAGCATCATTCTCGGCAGCCTCTTTCTGAACATTGAAAAAGCATTCTTTTCCTATAACAATGTACATCTTTCAGCAACCTTTCATTACGTCAGATGTGGGTGTTGATCTGGCTGTTTTGAGCCACAGTCAGTGTCCAGCATTGAGCCAAATGAAAACTCTCTTTGTTGAATCTCAAGAGCTGAGGGTCGTCAGCAGTTGTGTCATAGAAGTAGACAGAAGTAGCTGACTGATGTAGGAAATATCAAGACATGATGGACTGCAGCTCTCTGCCTGGAGGGTAAAGCATAGCTCCTCTCCGTCTGGGATGCTCATTCTTTAAACTTGTTCCACCCACTCCACTGCATTCACAGGCTTCTAGACAAGAGGGGGCTGTCACCAACAAATATCCAAGCAACCAGAACCAGAATAGAAACGCTGAAATTATTAAAGTAAAGGTAGCTCTGAAAAATATTAAAATATGTCAATCCATTTTTTTTTTTTTTGCTTGTTAAATATGGAATGCTGGAATTTAAAGCATTTCAATGGTGAAATGGAACAATATTTCGTTGACACTGAGAAGTCGGATCCATTTTCTTTCTATGTGTAAGATAAAAGTTGAATTGAGGTGAATTTGCCCCTTTGTCCACACAGAGATGCAGCCTGCCTTTTCTACTGAATCTTATGCTCATGATCAATACGTACATCGATAACTAATTGTGGACAAGATATTTGTTTTGAATTGTTTCTTATGATTTATAGTCAAATTAAGTATTTTTTCATATCCGTTGGCAGTTTTTAGTCAAATCCATGCAATAAAATGTACATGTGGTAATTCTTAAATGTGAATCGTTGGTAAGCACCGGTGAGCATTATAAAGTTCACTGTCAGAAACAAAGTGGATGAGGCATTTCTTTGCTACTCGCTGTCATTTAACCTCCACTGAGTCTATGAAACAGCTCTGGAATGGCAGCACTCCAAAACAGAGGAAGAAGATATAACCTCAACTATAACGTTTTATTTACAAAGGCTTACATCAGGCTAACGCATTTTGGCACATAAGCCTTCATCAGAGCATCTGTTTTTGGCAGAGCACCCAACCAGAGGAAGATTACATGAGGAGATGCACCTGCTATATGTTTTCACTGCTTACTCTCATTTGCATCAAGTGTGGTGTAGTCACAGGACTGACAATCTGGTGCCTGCAGGCTATTTTTTTTAAAACATACTGGAGAATAATACATGCTGAATAGACACACAAGTTAAATTGGATCTGTTAAATTTATCACACAATTCATGTCTACAAAACATTCATGTACTTCTACATCCATAATTAAATGAAAAGAACCTATTCTATTCTAAACTTAAACTTATTAAGTTATTTAGGAGTGAATTCTTCAAATGACTTGGTTGCGAAACTATTCAGGTTGCAGAAGCCATGCCACATTTTCTCAACCCACTATACATTTAAGTTGTTTTCTTTAAAGACATTTAATATCTATCTCTCTGAATAAATTGTTTGCATGATTCAATAAAAACTGGAGGACTTGACAAACAAAAAAAGGAGAAATTTTAAAACACAGTAGATTTTTGTCAGTGCAGCACTGAAGCTGGAGCAAATTTTAGAGGTGACAGACATATTATTGTGTAACATGCTCTCATTAATTTAACATCACACTCTGTTAACATGCCCTGGAAGGAAATATAAAAAAAAAGAAAAAGAAAAGCCTCTTTTGTTCTTTGTTTTTCAGACAGTGACTGGAGTAAGTTGCCATAAGCCATCGGAATACAAACTTTTTGAATACTTGAAAATAAAGCTGGTGCTGAAATGAATGGGTTTGATCAAACACTGTATTGAATTAGAGCCATCGCAATGGCTGTCAGTCAGTGCTGAGTTATGATGTCATCAGTGGATGGCCCTGCAGACCAGACTCCAGATGTGATTGTTAAAAAAAATTAAACAGGAAACATCTACTTTAAACGCATCCCATACTTTGTAGGTAGTACATGTGTCATAATTAATTTGCAAACATTGATTTGATTCTCCAAACATTTAATTCTACAGTAAAATAGCTCAACCACTTTCAAAATAATTAGTATGCTGTTGAAAAAGGCAACTCTTTTTAAACTGTGCAACATCTTATTTAAATAGTTTCACTAAAACAATCAACCCAAATGACATATACACTAATGGCTTGTCCCCCACGCCTGCTATTTTCAGCAATTATCAAAATAACCATTATTTTAAAGTGCGGATGTAAAAGATGCACAATTTCGAATAAAAGTTAATGAGGCGGGAGGGTTTTCCCTGATCTGCAAATCGAATGCACAGAAACGCTGCCATGTAATACAAAGAGGCCATGAAATGTCACCAATCTGAAAGGTACTAAGAGTCAATACACCCACTATCAATCACTGTTTAAAAAAAAAACATGGCATTTGACTGCTCCTCTCTGTGTGTGCCCTACTTCTTGAGGAGCAGCCATCTTCGATATGTGAATAGATGCATAGTAATGACATGGTAGCAGTCACTTCAAAGCTGTTCCCTGTATTGTGCCACAGGCCAACTCTTCGACAGATTCCAGAGGAATGACTCGTAAATATCATTGTGTACAAACCTTGCCGAATGAGCAAAACAGATATAGTCACAGCACCTACCTCCAAAATCAGGCCTTAAACGGATGTCATATCCCTTCAGCAACTTGTCCACGGTAGTCTTGGCCACAGACATTCCGGTGCTTCCAGTGGAGGAGCTGAGGGAAGAAACCACAAGTGGCCATGAAACCTGAGAATAGTATGGTGACGCTTTGACTAAGATCCTTCTTTATTTGTCAGTTACTCCTCACTTCATTTACAGAAAACATTTGTTGTATGTTCTCTATTTCATTTAGAATCTTTGTGAACTTTGTTTTTACCTGACAGTAAGAATAAACTTCCACACTGCAAAGAAATATAATCATTTGGTGCACTTCAATATATTGTGCGGAAACCCTCCATAATATTAAAATCATCCTGACTTATGGGGTTCAATGTGTCAAGTGTATTTGTTTTATTTCCCCCCTTATGGCCCAACCTACAGTATACTCATCTAAATTGGCGATACACTTGTCAAGCATTTTATTGATGCCTTCAGGACAGCGGCATTACAATTTTACATCACCTATTAGGAAAGGCAGGCATGTATTTAAATAACGTTTATGTTAAAATGCAGCCTCCCATTATGCTGTTAGAGGCAGACTATCCCCAGGAGAGGCTTTCAGTCCGCACTAGCTTGACTGACACCTAGAACATTGGTGCCATGACCTGCATCACCTGACGGAAGCCTGCTCTCCAGCTGAGGTTCCTTGTTATTGGGAGGGTGGGGAGTGAGTGTAGGGGATACTGAGGGAGGAAGTGGGTTAAAATTGCTCCCTTGATAAGAGCACTAGCCCTGGACTCAGCCAGGGAAGCACTGTTCAATTAGCTCATAGCTGGTGCAGCTGTTCATCAAGCTGGCCCCTTACAGGACTTGTGGGCTTTTCATAGAGCACCACTATGAGGGAATGTCACTGACACCTGCAACGCATATATGATTATTTGTTATTCGGGGTTATTCTGATGGGATCAAAATATCAAAAAAAGTGCGACCCAGTTCTCAGTGAGCACCTAAATCTCATAAGTGAGGCTGTGGGTTACTGCAGACAAGGAAAGGAGGAGGCCACAAGGATGTGTATAAGTGCCTTCAACAATAAAACAATAAAATAATTTATCATGAGATTGTGACTGTGATGATCTCCATGAAGGCTTGTGCAGCATTTTTAATACTCTAAACATTACAAGAATAAGACCAGATTATTGAGACTGAATCCTGCCTCCTATATTTTGAAAGAAAACGGAGGGCCTTGGATTAATTTTCGATTTTGATTGATTTTGTTCTGGTCAATAAAATAAAATTTAAAAAAATTAAAAGAATTAAAAGAATATCATTTTATGCTGTGAGAATAAAATAAGGTGGGTGGCAGGCGGAGTGTCTCCAGTACTGTAGACTCATACATCTGCTGCTTAGCATGGCGTAATCAATCGATCGTCTGCTGATTGATCCTATCATCTAATCACCTGCTATATTCCACTGAGGGGTGTCATTATTAGGGAGGCACATATTGAAAATCCCCCTACCCAATGCGCACACATACACATCCCCATTTTTATATCGGGGGTAGATCGCGTTTCACAATAAAATTGATAAAGTGCACGCGCATGTTTTTACGCTCGCGCGCGCCACAGCACCATCTATTAGAGCATATATCGGCATCAATGCCCTTAATAAGTAGGCCTAGGTACGCCGTTAATGCGATTTGCCACATCTCAGCCTTTTATTGACCGGTAATCACGTCTATTGGTGTGAAAGGTTTTGTTTTTTTCAAACGACGTTCTCTTACCTTTGAACAAAGCATAAGAAGGACAAAGCCGCCAGAGCAGAGAAAATTCCACATAATTTATCTTCTTGACGACCCAACATCTCCACAAATCCTGATATATAGTTTCTATAATCCAACCAGTCCACCGGTCCTCCAGAAAATGTACAAAGTAAAAACAGGCAATAACAAAATAATTGCCTTTTAAAAATGTCGAATAAACTAGCCTACATCTACGCATGCGATGTCTTCATTAAAATAGGCTTCTCAATTTAAATAATCACGTAATTGGCCCCTACTGTTTTCCCCAGCTATGGAAATCCGTGCAGGTCACAGAGCCCCTCGACCAACACCAGAAGATCAGACATCTTGCTCAAAAAACAGCATACACAATACTTTTAAAAGTGATGACAAGTATTCTTCCCTTCAAAAACACAAACACTGGCATGAATGACTGAGCAGCAGCCTCTTGATGATCAAATTGGTGGATGAAATTTCCCAGTCCAAATCTGCAGAAGAGGCATGGTTCCAGCGATGCTCTGGCGCCAGACTATTCCACAACGTGATGTTGTTAAAAGATTTTTTGTTTGAGCAGGAAAGGCTGGTCGGCTGGAGGGGAGCGGTGGGTTAAAAAAAAACAAATGAAATCTTCATTCCCTTTTTCCCGTTGCTGCTGCTGCTGATGATGTAGATCAGCGCAAAGTCACTGAGGGGAAAATGCACATTGAAAAAGCACTGGGTAATATCTGATGCAGACGTCAGAGCAGGCTATATCACTCCTCTGGTGAAAAAAAATTAGATGCCGAGAAATATGGATGGCCCGTAATACGCCAATGCATGCATCACAACTCCGGGTTTCATATCAGGGATGCGAACCTATCTGGAAAGTCCACTTGCGTCCGCCGTCCGACGTTTAAATGGCGTTTGAACACGTTAATGTGGTCCGCTCGTCCTCTCCTGGACACACTCAACAAAAGACAGAGAATCAACAGTCCGAGGAGACATGATGAGGAAATCTGCTCTATTTCTCCCTTATGTGTTTTTGTAATTAAAAATAAAATAATATCCTATTGGGGGGGGGAAGGGGGGGAGAGGGGGACACCTAAGGTGAATTCCTTAGCGAGAGGCTGTTCATGTATTCTCTCTGAAAGCCATTAGGATGCTGTGAGTGTTTGCCGGTGCGTTTTATTGCAATTCTTCCACTTTTTTGAAACTCACACGCAAACACACGGGGAGAGACACGCACGCCACCCACACGCAACCATAACCCCCACATACAGACACACGCGCGCGCACATAATATGAACACGCAGACTCTTATTTTTAAACTTATTTCTTATGGTATCTGTTTTATCCCTTAACACGAATTGATTTCGTTTTTGAAACACAAACATCCACATTGGAAATTGCAAACGCGCACATCACAATTCAAGAATCACACGAGCTTGTATTTTATACAGAGGAGGAGGTTTTCTTCAGGGATCTCTGTGCTGTCCAGTTGCTAAGCAACCCAGCCAGCACTGATGCAGTTGTGGTGAAGGCTATGCGCAAAGGCTCATTTAAAGGAGTAGACCCAATGCTGGCACCACTGTGGTGTCAGTGGGACAAAAGCAGACCGCAACTGATGTAGCATGGAGCCATTTCTGTTAGATAAGGGGAAAACGCGTTTACATTTACAACAGAAATGTGTCATGTCAGGAATATCACAATTTGCTTCATCATCATTGTCCTCATCATTCCCATCACCATCATTGTCAGGTTCACAAGCACTAAATAACAGGGCAGTGTATGAGCTTTCTCTGCTGTCCACCATACCCAGAGAAATTCAGTCAGTGCCACCTACAGATGATGTCACAGCACTCAAGGAAAAGGAGATGGATTGCAAAGAAAGAAAAAAAACATCTGATTTTTTTAAATTAATATGGACAATAATGTCAAGCTTCCTTGAATGGCAGTAAAATAAAAAAGCATATATTTGGGTTTTGGGTTTTTGCATTCGAGATTTGGAAGATATAAGACCTTTTAACTCTTAAATCCTCCAAATGATAGCAATGACATATTGAGGACATTTCAAGTACAATAACATTTCAATTACATATCAAGGGCGCCATGACTGACCATGACCGGGCTCCCACAGGTGAGCAGTTAACTTTACATGATCTATAAGACACAGACTGGCTTCAACAGTTTATGCTTGTTTCATCACGGTGAATGGATAATTATACCCACAACGTTTTATAGTTTGATGTAAACCTGTTGTTAACGTAGCAATTAAACTGTGTGAAAGTTTAGTTGTGACACTGGAAACAATATATATATATATATATATATATATATATATATATATATATATATATATATATATATATATATATTTATATATATATATATATATATATATATATATATATTTATATATATATATAGTATATATATATATATACTTTCTTCTTTTTCTTTTTTTACAGAAAAATTTGAAAATGCACTTCATAGTTTTGGATAGTTGAACAGGAGTGAATATATTTTTTTGTTAAATTCAACCAGTCACACAACACAGTGTGCAATTCGCGCTGCTATGGAGCCACTCAATCTAAAACAAGACATACTTTGATGATGTAGTGTATTAGCTTAGAATCATGGGAGTTGTTGTCTTCACTGTTAAACAGCCATCATAACCAAAAACAATTTGGCATGACTCAGGTAGGAATGTACAAGGTTTTCATTTAGTGTTTGGTCACGTGGCCAACTTTGTTCCTCACTCTCTGGCTCTCTCCTGAAGGTTAGAGTGAATAAATGAAAAAGAACTGTTACCTTGAATCTGCTGGAAACATTTGGGATAATGTACAAAGCACACAACGCAACAAAAAGTATAACAAAGGTCAAAGATATTTTGCTGAATATTTGCCTCCATTCTCAAAAACATCTGCTTCTTACTTCTTGGGTGTTAAAGTTGAAATTGGATTGATTGGAATGACCCTGATCTAAAATGGATGGTACAAGGTTTGAGGGAGCTTCAGAGAAATAGGCTACAGTATCCTTGGGCGGCCATAAAGGTAACCATTTTAAGAGGCCACTATTTAGAGGGTCTTTCATTTTTCCATGCTCCAAATTTATATTTAATTTCATACTTTTCTTGTGACATTCACCATAAAAATTAATTGAATAGATACATTAAAAAAACAGCCGTTCGTGCGCACCATGGATCATTAAGACTGCATTTTGTCATTTGAATAGGTCACCAAGGTACCAGAGTGTCTGGTACAGTATGTATGTTTTCAGAAACAGTACATGTGGAAATTTATGCTAAGTGAGATTGAACATTAACTCTCTAAAGACCATGCAGGTTTTTTTTATAACTCAGCAGTCGTTACCACATACAAGTTTAACACAAATCAAATAGTTCTACTAATGGGTAAATAAAAACTAATAAAGTACTAAAATCCATTATCTGCCACAGAGATGCTGCCTGCACTTCAGCGACATTGCTAACACCTACTACTGTTACTGACTGGAAAAAGCCCTTTTTATGTTTATCTTAATTTTGGCAGTTTGTAATTCCTCTGTGATTTGGGTCATGTAGAAGTGATTATTGCATCACAAAACGTAGTTAACATGCAGGTTTGAGTTAAGAAATAAGAGAGGAGGGTGATGCATTTTGTTGAAGTCAATGCGGGGGTTCAAGGAGGAATAAGTCAAATGTAATGTTCAACCCCTCTCGCCATCCCTAAAAAGTTCTCTACTGTCCTTATGTGGAGGGAAACATTGTGTTTGTTTCTAACTTTAAAACCCTCGTTGTCCAATGGGCTTTCACTTCTCTATTTGTAGCAGATCCTTTAGCCATAGCGCCGGATTGTTTTTCAAAGTGGGATTCATTGATTTAACCCTCCTGTTGTGTTACGGTCCAATCTGACTGATTAACAAGTTTTCTCTCTAAAACTATGTAGTTAATTTCATAAGGTTCCATGACTTCGTTCACACGTGGAATTTGAATACACAGAATAAATTTTGAGAGTTTTTATAAAATTTTGGGTGTTTTATTGAACTTGTGTACACCCTTGGTGTTCCTGCTCAAAAATGACCAGTCCTTTTCGGCTTCCATGGCAACCCCCACGGGAACCTATCCCCAATTTAAAAAAACATGTATCCCATGGGAACCACGCATGTTGGCAATCGTCAAAAACAAAGGCAACATTATTTCAATGACATACACAACTTTCTCACAGCTCTGGTATATGAGGCTTTTTTGAGGCCTTGCTCACAATTCATTCTGTGGCAGCACAATGGCCAAGATATACGAGCTGAGATCAATGAGACCTACAGGCTATAACTAGCAAATGGAAGTTCAAAACTTGTAATGTTCACAAGAACTTGAGTTGATAGAAAGATGAAACACAACATTAGATGATAATATATGTATTATTATGGATTTATAATCAGCTGGAATGGAGCGGTAATTTTTGACTGGGAACACCAAAGTAGTGGACAAGAAAAGGAGGGTTAAATTCAAATAATTCACCAATTATTGAACAAACTAGCTCAACGTACTCCGATTTTTTAATCAGTGTATTCATACATAGGCTACAAAGCAACTGCGATTATGCTTGAGATAATTGCAGAAACAGCAGACTTCTCCATATACAGTACCAGTCAATAGTTTGGACATACCTTCCCATCCACTTGAATGGGAAACTGTGTCCAAATTTTTGACTGGTACTGTATTTGTTCTCTGATGGCAGTTCGTCTCCCATAGGTTATGTTGATGAGAGCCAGAGTAGAGAACAAGGTCAGTACAATACAGTAATGGAGATTAAAATGCAGTTGGGACACGTGTGACAGTGTGGTGGATGGATCCCCTTTAGTCTCAGGGCATGCTCGAGCTGTGCTTTCCTTCGTAGTTGGTCTCACTCGCAATAATGTTCCCATTCACAACACTCTGATTACTGCAATTAACTCTAATTGGCATCTCTGACAAGGAGAGACCCAAGCCCCTGAGATGTGCATGTTTCATGCTCTTTTTTTGCTCAATTCATATGTTGCATAACATGTGTGAGTTACTGGGTCACCCTTGCTCCTCTGATATAAATAGTATCACATGGTTTATGCATTAGTGCCTTCCAGTCACCCCCTGTTTCTCTTGCTGTTCATATCTGTCAAACAACCCAATTGACTCAGATGATATATCCACGATGGTGTGTTTAGAGAAGTTTCAATGTGTTTCATTCGTTCTTCATGCAACTTCATCATTGTCTGTAAGAGAAGTGAACATATGTGTTTCATAAAAGTGGGTGGCTTAATGACAGTACACTGTGTTGTGGGATTTTGTGCACTCCCTTTGATTAGAGAATGCAATCAAAGGCGTCTTGCAGAGAGTTTCATGTGTGGCAGTGCAGTCTGTAACTATGGGGGAGAATAACAGCTGCAGTTAATGTTTAGTCTCTGTGAGAGGAGTCTCCTTTATTGTGTTGAATCACGTCAGTATCACTGCTGTCTCACCTTGGCGTGGAGAAGCAGACCAGGAGACCACGCTGGAGAGACAGCGAACTTGATGACCTTTGTCTTTCCTGCATTGTGTAAGCCAGACTTGACTTACTAGATGGAGGAGAAGGCGATGTGACTTCACTAGGACAATGAAACCTGTTCCAGGTCCCAGCATGCTGCTGCCATGGCAACAAACTACAAGGCAAGATACCAAAGAGGAAACCAAAATGATTTAACTACAATACAGAGCATAGCTAAGATGGCCTCCTGACTCATGACAAACAATGAATGATTTGGACAACCCTCTAAAAACTTTATAAAAACAAAGTCAATGTTTGGCTATATGGAGAGCTATGGGCTGTGATTATAGATTCTTTCATGTAACACAATGAAGAACATTAACGCTGAGCAATAAATATTCCATCAAAAATGAGAAACAAAGTGGGATTCTGTTATTGCACTTAGTGGTTTGAGTATCAATTTTAAGCCAGTGTTTGCTGCCTCTAGGAGGCTTTAAATGTTGGCTGAGCTGTTACAGCACGCGTGTAAATACATATTGACATATTTGTATTGAAATGTCATGTCTTGCTAGTCAAATGCAGGCATATTAAAAAAAGAAACATCCATTAGTAATGTTAAAAATTGCCTCAAATACATGCAATAATTTTATGGCCAACAATTAACCTCATAGATTCAATTGTGCTACATTTTGGCTGCTTTCTTACTTCCTTACTTTCCGACTAGTTGACTAGTCTAATTTGAAACTTCTCATTTAAACACTTAGTCAGGAACATCCCTATAATATGCCCTGTATGACTTTGCCTCATGATTATCCACACCTCGCCGTAGTGTCTTACACTATGATCACACTGGCAGGTCACAACAGCACTAGGAGCCCATCTCCCCAGTGTCTTACAGAGCACCTGACAAGCTTTGAGAAAATGAAGGTTCAACTTCAGTGTAGGCCACATCACGCCATTCATTGACAGCAGAGATGAGATTGGAGGCTTTAAAGGGGCACGGCTCTGAAGCACTACCTCGAAGCAGGCTACCAGGCAGTTGTTGCTATGTTTCCATTGAAAGTCCAATCAAAGTGTATTGTGTTGCTTGTTTAGGCTGAACCACACCACAATGTTTCAAATACTTGTGAGGAGAGCTGTTTACACTCAAACCACAAAATGGTTCACAAAATAGCAGGAAAATCCATACTAATGCTTCTGCTTTGTCCCCTGCATCACATCAATGATATCATTGCTGATCATTATGCTATAAGTGGTGTGGTGTACAGTATAAATTACACGGTGGCAAATGCATGCAATGCATGGCCTCATCCTGGCATGAATGATATATGTTATACAAGGATGTAAAAACACGCAGATTCAACACTTAAGACTTGGTGTCATCCCCAATTGTGACCAAAAAATAAGAAATGCATGGCCATTAAAGAGGATGAGGGAAAATGTAATACATATTTTAAAAAGATCAATAATGACGACACAGCATGCTTGTCCTCAGGGTGTAATACTAATCAGAATAAGCTATGGGTAGACATGTCACACTGCCATTGGTACGATATTCTCACTTTGTTGTTTTTTTGTGCAATTACATGTAATCCAGAGTACACAGTCTGCCAGCAGCTTAACACACTGTCTACCTACTCATCCCTCAAAGTGAGGAAACAAAGGGCTCGCTGCCCTGCAGGCAGCACAAAACTAACTGACCTGAGACACTCCTCTGTCCTCCACACTGAAGGAGTGCACATCTTAAACGGTCACAAGGCTTGCAGGCACCAAAATTAGCATGGGTGAGGTGCAGCACTTGATGCTAAATAGCTATTGATGGAGAACAAACAATATGAATCTGTGATTCTGTACCTTACCTCTCATGCATTTCATTTATAGAACACTTGAGGTGTTACATATTTAACTAGACTCTCTTGGCCTTTTATTGATAGAAACAAAATAATTAATTAAGTGTGTGTAAAGGTCTGGCATGAGGTTAATCCTCTCAATGGTTTATCAATATCAAAACAGCACATCTGTGTCATGTATGTCGGCCAGCAAGGTCTGTAGTCAGTAAGAGCATCACTCCTCTCTCCCTCTTGAGAGGGAGTCTATGTAAGTGTGTGCATGTTTGAGTATCATGTTTCATATTCTTTTATATTGCTCATTACTCAAATGCAGTCTTACTGTTTGTCCCACTGAGGATGGCTTAAAGCTGTAGATATATGCTTCATTTTGTCATTCTTGTATTCTCCCTGCAAAGGGGTAACTTATGTCGTGCCCTTATTTGCATTGCATTTCAGTTTTCTGTAAAATTCAAATGTCACAGCTTAATGCAACAGCCTTTAGTTGTGTGGTTAATACAGAAGCAATACATTTCAACAGTAAAGCAATCAGGGACTCACCACTATTCACCAAGAGTGTGTAGCATTTCATAAATAGTAGCATTTTGTCAAAAATAGCACTGTAGCATCCCTTCCTCTTTCTTATCTGTATTCTATGTGGGATTTCTACACGGAACTCCTACGAGAAAGGGTTAATGAATTCCTCACACAGCTAGATATTGCCATGGAAACAGCTGCGTGACTGCTTGCAGCTTGTAAACACACAGGAGGAAAAAAAAAAACAATGGTGCCAAAGGTATTTTAAAATTCAGTGAGCGGAGGCTTTCCAGTGCACATAATTCCATTTAAGGTTCTTTTTTTTTGACAAGCACAGCACCACAGAGTGAGGGGTAGCCACCTTGCACCCTCACACCAGGTCCTCCTGCCTCTCTCGCTTTCTTCCATCTTTGCAATTCAAAGGAATGTGATTGGCATTGGAGATGCAATAGCCACGGAGTTAATACATTCAAAAATATGAGGTCTGGATGTGGTAGATGGGAAATAATACTGCACTCTGTCATTTCCTTTGCAATAACAATGTAGGCACACAGAGACAGCCACTAAAACACACACACAAATGCACAAAAACATGCACGCTCTAACACAATTCCAGCAGAGAATAATTAATTCACAAATATGAAACAGACCTTAGGCAATGTGCCTCGTGGTTGAGCTGAAATAGAGGGAATAGATTGAGGGCTGTGATGCTTCTAAAGCTCTCAAATGTGCAACTATACAAAACCATGCATTGTTGCGCACACACATTGTGCACATGTACATGCAATAATGACTTGCCCCGTAAGATTATGCAATCTTGTTGTGTTTTCAAAGAGGATAGCATAGTACACTATGTGCTGGTAGGATAACCTAATCCATCTCAGCACAAAAACATGTTCTATTAGTGCCATTAGCCATCCTCCCAGTAGTGAGTCAATCGTCTCTTTCACTGGCCAAATGGACTTTTACGCTTCAGACAGCAAACATGACTCTATAGGTTGGTTTCCGCAGCATTAGTTTCTGAAGGCTGAGGAAACCAACCTATAACTGGTGCTCAGCTGCTGAAGCAAAATAACTGTGTTCAGATTCATAAATATTTTGAGATGCTTTGAAAAGCTTTTATGTCCATAGAGATGAACTGTAGGTGCAGCAAGCAAGAGCATGAAGTGTTGGGTACATAAAGAAACAAACGACAAACAAATAGAAAGATAAATAAATAGGAGCAACCATTAAAAACAGTTAATCTTTTTGTTTCTTTGGGGTGAAATCTACATGGCCGTCTGTGCATTTTGGACTAAAAGGTTCTCATTCACTTGAGGTTATTTTTCCTCCTCCAATCAGGAACAGGAGCAGGGAACTCTTCCAGGAACTGAACCGTATCCCATCAGCATGTGTCCTGTCCATTAAGCTGGATGTTGAGTAGTAGTATGCTCCATTTTGCCAGATACATACACTATATTCAATGGCAACAACAAAATTCTTCATGCTTACATTACAAGCAGTATGGACATGAAATGTAGTGCAGCTGCAAAAAAAAACAACAATATGGTTTGAGACAGTCTTCATTAAGTTAATTCTACTATTTTCATATTTGTTGTTTTGAGTTCAGATTCTGCTGAAAAGGAAATTTTTCACAGTTAAAATGCAGAAAAATCAATAACATTACATCAAGTGTTCACACTTACGTGACAAAAATTAAGAATGAATTAAGAATATTCTCAGAAATTAACAAACGTCAGCTATAATTATTATCACAGGTTTAGGGGCTCACAGGTCAATAGTCAATTCATAATTTGAGCTCAGACCAATGCATCAGTTTTGAGTCACATTCATCCAGGTTAATTAAAAAGAGACCGACTCCAGCAATCCCCTCATCACACAGCAGGACGAAATGTGGTCAAGTATAATTACACAGCTGTAAGCAGATTATATTTGGATAATAATTCTGCAGTAATTTCTTTTGGGATTCAACCCTCCATTGGGAATTTTAATTGATGAGATGGCTCACAGCTGCCAAAAGTTACAAGATGAGGTGACTATCGTAGCTTATCACACAGGCACGAAGACATAAGTCATAAAGCAAATTAGTGGGAGGCTCTGCAACTTTGTCAGGCAGGCATGTAGAGGGATATTATCTTATTTGCTTAATGAGCCATGGATGGACACTACCAATATTTATAGCTTCAGTGTGACACTGACACATGTAACACATGTAACACTACATGCAAGGCTTATGCGACATGTAGGAAAGACATTAAAGGTTAATTTTTCTTTACTCTTTTCAGTCTAAAATCTAAAAGGTTTATTATTATTATTAATTAATTAATTAATTAATTAATTGACACACATTTTTAGCAAATTGAAATTCAAAGTTTCATGAACAAAACATCATGTTTGCTGACAGTTT
Organism: Chaunax sp. Z400; assembly: GCA_037577475.1. Classification (NCBI taxonomy): domain Eukaryota; kingdom Metazoa; phylum Chordata; class Actinopteri; order Lophiiformes; family Chaunacidae; genus Chaunax; species Chaunax sp. Z400. Next base: position 7,479,862 of record CM075201.1, on the reverse strand, counting down.
GCCGCATATAGTTAGCAGAATATGGGTGATTCTTTTATGTCCATGACAGAAATAAGAAAAAGAAAAATAACACATTTCTAGTTTTTAATATTTGTTAACACCAAGAGGAACATACAAAAAACAGCCACAAAAAAAAACATTATGGTTTCATTAATTATTTTTATTATATAAAGATTGCCCTTTTTGTGTTGTTTTTGCTATATTCCCTTTGTCCCTACGTCAGATTTTGGACATTCAATCCCGTTAAATTTTTTATTCAATATTGTTCTACTATTATCTTCAAATATAAATGACACATAAATGTCCATTTTAATCAAATGTATCATGTGTAAGAAATATTAATAATTTCTAATGTTTTTAATAAAAAGATCACTTGTCCCTTGCAGTCACTGTCTTGTCAATCACTCTCTACAAAATGGGCATTCTGGGAGTTTTTTTTAGGGTTTGTATACATGGTGACCACACAAGGTGATAGTCATGTGACATTAGAGCACATGGCTGGGGGACAGGAAGCTGAAATAAGAAAAAAAATCAAAGTAAATCTGTGTTAAATCAAGAGTATGTTTATATACCCAATACCCAAAATTTACAGGCTTATATTTGTTTCTCTAAAGGGATATACTTAATTGATGAAAATGAAACTAAGAGAACATGATCATATTTAAAGAATTGGTTCAACATTTTTGGAATTATTTGTAGTCACTTTCTTGCTGAGCGTTAGATGAGAACATTGACACTACTCCCATGCCTTTTTAGACTCCATGGCTACCCTAGCTTAGCATAAAAACTGGAATAGGAGGTAACAGCAAGCTTTGTCTGAAGGAAAAAAATCCTCCCACCAGCACCTCCCAGCCTCACTAAATTATAGATTGGCATGTTTAATCCATACAAAATAAAAATGTGAGAACCACAGGTGGAGGGTTTTGTTTCTGTTTCTTGAGGTGCAGTGACTTCTTAATGTCCTGTCATCACCAGTGGGTTGCAACATGTCCTTAAACAACAAAATAAGTTATTTGTTCATGCCCTCAGGAATGACACATTGTGTTTCCTGGTCTGATGGTCGTCAGGTCTGAGGTTGCCAGGTAACCAGGAGCACAACTCCTGAGTCACTGCTCCTAGTCAACTTATACCAAAACTCTCTTCTTTTTTTTCTTTTTAACCCTCTTTCTACTCTTTCTGATAAGCTTAGGTAACTGGCTATTAGAGACAAAAAAAATATGTATCTTTTAATGGAAACCTGAGGAAGAACATGAATAACCATATTTCCAGAATTGCAAAAAAAAAAAAAAAAAAAGAACATAAACCACAGATTTGAGGATTTGGAATCTGCCAGACACTTTTCCTGACTTGAACTAGACTCGAAGATCTTGCACATCTAAACTTCAATATGATTTTTACTTCATGACCTGAGCGATGAATTTGTATGAGGGACATTGCATTTAGAATTTGTAATATTATGAGTAGCTGTTAAAAAAAATGCATTTGTCAATGTTTCATTCAAAATCTCCATGAAAAGTAGCACGACAGAGTAATGATCATTTATTTATTGATCCTCATTAAAAAGGAAGTTCATGCATCTAACTAGTTGCTAACGTTCATCCTTGAAACTACTGTTTTAGAGCTGTAGAGGTTGCTTTGACTTGTCTCACTGTCTTTGAGAAGGCAGGATGTTTTCACCAATGCTGTTTTCAGGTCACAAGTCTCCATGGCACACACCTCCAGAATAATGCCTACCAGCTGCTACGACTGACATACAGATCAGAGACACGTAAGCCACCTGGAATAGAGCATAATACAGGTAATGTAACACAAATGCAGGTGAAAATGGAAGTAAATACGTCTAGAAATTCAAATGAAAAGGAAGCTTCATGTCCAAAAAGGAGAGAAAATCTCAGCACCTTCTGAGTTGTGTTGATTCACTTGTGTTGATCAATAATCCCATCAACCCGCTCCAGATATATTATGGTCATTTTGTTTGATGGGGCAGTAAAATCTTACTGATTACCCCTTTACAGTAATGTGGAGCTGTTGTTTATTGCTTACATTATTTAGCCTGATATTCACTTTTGAATCAGCTCCAGGTGTGTGCTGACCTTGAGCTGCTGTTTTATCACCAGAATCTTTTCATTATAAATAGCTGGACATGTGGCACACAGTCCTGAAAATAAAGTACGTTTTACTTTTGACAAAACCTATTCATCAAATTATTTAAGCTGGAGAATTCAAATACAAAAATAATGTATAGGACATGTCATGGTCACGGTCATGCCATATAGTTGCATGCAGACCTTCAAACCCTAAATCCAACCAGTCAATCACATCTGTCAACACTTCCACTTCAGTTGATATACCTTCCAGTTTCTGTCAAATTGCCCATTTTTCAGGTCTGCAGCTATGGCAGTATACCTAAGTAAACACAGCTACAGTACAGAGGTGCTGTTGCACAGAAATTGTTCCTTGTAACTCCTCTCCTATGATTAAAAGAAAGGCACATGCCACACAAATCGATACACCCCTACAGATGGCTGGACGATAATATGATTTTCTCCTTTCAATCACAAATATTCCTGTTTTTCCTTTAAAATAAAAAAAAATTAAAAAAAACGTGTTTACTCCCAAGATTGCAGTTAAGGCTTCCTTTGCTGAGATTCTGATGAGATGTCGCGTCTGGAGCCTCCTATGGAAGCCATGCAGGCTACACCCCACACCCCACCCTCCCAAGGCCAACCGTCTGCTAGCAGGAAAACCCACGCTTCAGAGGAGGCCTTTGTGACTTCTCAGCCACTCAGCTGGACAGATAAATGATTGTGCCCACACACTCAGAGCCAGAACAATGAGTTTAGCTGCTGCAGTGCAGACTTGCAATTGTACATTATGTTACTGGCTGACCTGTACCAGAGGTCGGTCACAGGAGAGGGACACCAGGCCCTGGATAACCATTGTAATCCGGAACCTGTTAAATATATTTATTTTTTTAATGTGTGAGAGAGTCTCAGAGACACTGGTGGACCACTGTTCTAGATGGCTTATGTATGATGACCCACTATAGTGACTACGATCATGTCTTCTGGAGTGCAGTGGAGTGAAAAGTACTGCCTGAACATGGACAAAGTCCAAAGCAAATGCAACAGGCCTGGGACCACCAGTCAGGTTGGTAAATGAATCACTATCAAGTAAGTATCCCTCCCTTGACAGCTTGACTACAACAAACATGCATTCATGATGGTTCAGCCCACTTTCAGAGATGTCAAATGTAAACCCAAAAGATTATATCACCAGTCTGTAGGTTACGTAAATGTGTTTTACCTTTTCGGAGAGTCAAAGACCTATATGTCAAAACGTCCTGCAGAGTTAAATCCTCACAGTCAAGACCACACATCATAAAAGTCATCACAATGCCAGGTTCTAGTCAGGTAGGATGGGGGTCTTTTTGTCATTTGCACCCAGATGCATCATCTTATAATCCGTCTATGGGTGCAAACTGCATCATTTATCAGCAAGTGCCATTGCTGACGTCCCAGATGCCACTATCTTAAATCACACGGGTAGTAGAGTGCTGTGATGTACTACAATATGCTGCATCTCTCTAATATTTCAGCGGTGTGATCCCATCAGCAGAGGGAACTGCACAGGTGTCACTTTTGAGGAGGAAATCCCCCCTGCTGGAGAAACGGGAGATCAGAGTAGTTTTCCTGGCGGAAACACGGCACTGATTTAAAGCAAATATCATCCGTGCCAGAGCAATTTTCTCTGATTGTTTGAATCCCTATATTCAAATTAAACAAAAAAAAAACAGATTGAGAGACTCATTTCTTTTGATATGAGGTAAAGTGATCACAGCAGATGCCTCCTTCCACACTGTAGTCACTGTGCCTATATTGATTGGCTTGGATAGAAGATTACAGGGCCGTGCCAGTATTTGGAAGCATCTCATGGTCTCTCTTGTTTTAAAATATCATCACAAGGAGAGGTTCACCACATTTAGTCATGTACTGGCAATAGATGCAGCAGAGCAGAAATAAACAAACATGCAAGGACGCGCTTTTTTTTTCAACATTCAAGCCATTGACTCAGTCGTGTCTACTAATATCCCAGAAGTGATGAATTCACAACCTGGTGCACCCTCTACCTGAAGTCCCACTACCAGAGAGGAGACTGCAACCATCGGTTGTCTGTGTATATTTTGTCTGCTTCAACAACATTTGCCGTTTTTCAACCAAGCAGTCATGATGTATTGCTGTGAGGCTCTTCAGGCTCACCTCCTCTGTGAGGCAGTAAACACAGCAGCACTTTGTGATAAATAGCATGGCAACATGCTCACAATAATTATGATTAAAAAAAAGCTGCTGTTTAGCAAGTATAATGCTTACTTAACAATCTCAGTCAAAGTACGCTAACATTTGATAGCTAGCAGTAAAGTACAGTTGAGTCAGATGAAAATGGCACGTATATCCAAAGTGTTGATTCATTGAAATTAGATTGTGGTGCTAGAAGAAAAGTTCATTACAAATTTGCTCATATAAGGAGTGCGACTGGATGGCAGTCACACAATTCAGATGACTATAATGCCAAACCACAAAAGCACATCATCTGGCTCATCAACTCACAAATCAGGCATCCAGAACCACAACTGAGGCCAGCAATGATACTATGCTAACTATGCCAAGACGTCTCATGGTTGACAATAACATATGCTTAGTTGTAGTGGCATGTTGCCACTTTCAATTCATTTGTTGCCACTTTTGTATAGATTTCTTGCTGTCTTGCCTCTTTGTCTGTCTACATAGACAATGAATAGGATGTTATCACTTTGCAGCTACTGCCCTTGCTGATAGAATTAAAGCATTACTTTAAAACTGCACATCTTAGCAAGCCAGGAAAGCATCCTATGTAGCTATAGAGTTTGTAAATTATTGTTGTTTTGAAGTGTCCCTCCTTTGCTCACATAATCAAAAATGCTAAATGAAATGCTTTCACAGTGATACCTACTGGAAAAAATTGTTTAAAAAGGAGGATTATTATGTGTCCTCTTATATTTGAAGTTGAGTCAAACATTTTATGGTCTATACAATATGCAACATAAAGTAATTTTAAAAAATGACCTGAGGTTGATGTCATTTTGGCTGTGAGCAATCAGCTTTCTTTGTGCTGTTCATGCCTCACTGGCCCTACTGATTGAGATAAGATCAATAAATGGCTACATTGAGAGGGAGGGAGGTGAGGGAGTCTTGTTGCTAAACATGTTCCGTCTTCTTTTTTGTATTGTAAATAATGACAAAAATAGACTTTTTTAAAAATGATATAATTTAACATAACCAAATTTAATGATTTATGTATTGATTAATTATAAATGCTTTTAAGTATAATATCACACCTACAGTATACAATGTATTATCAGCAAAGGCTTTGAGTAATATAAATTAATGATATATTTGTTCCTTGTTTTGCTGGTCGACTAGAATGATGAAATGATGCGCAGATAGTGCAGCGGTTAAACCACGCGCCCCATGTGCAGAGGCTGCGGTCCTTGCGTGGTGGCCGTGGGTTTGATTCCAGCTCACGTCCCTTTGCCGCATCCTGTCACAAATTTCCTCAGCTATCCTATATAAATAAAAGCAAAAATGCCCAAAGAAATGTATTTAAAAAAAATGCTTCATACAGTCACACACTGAAGCAGGAAACTCCAAAGATCAGCCAGGATCTAATGCACTGGCCACCAGGGATATCCAGTGGAGCAAGTCGGGGTTAAATGCCTTCCTTAAGGGCAGACAATTTTGTAATTTGCAAGACATTTCCAAAAGCGTGACAGCAGGGATACAAATCTGCCCGACATAGTGCAGTATCTGCAAAAACGCATAATTGAGAAAAACAGCTCTACGCTAGAATATATCTTCTGAAATATCTGACTTTTTTTTTTTTTTTCAAACTAATCATCCTTTAAGCCCATATTTCTCCGACAATCATGTGGACTTTGTTTTGGGCCCAGTGATAGAAATCATGCAGACTCCACAGGAACAGCTGCAGAGTCCAATAGGGAAAAGGAGGAGTGTGTGTGTGTGTCTGTTTCTGTATATGTGTGTTTGTCTGTGTCCGTGTGCATGTGTCGGTTTGTGTGTTGGGGTTAGCCAAGGGACCTGATCCATCTTAAAGCAGCTGCGCCACTCTTATAGCGAGGTGGCTTCATATAGATGGGAATTAATTAATAACATATAGGCAGCGCATACTGTATTATACAGGTGTGTCCATCATTTTCTGAAAAATTAAAAAATAGAGAATTCATTTAAACCTAGTTATAATTGCACAAACGGATTAAAATCATGTAATGTAAATTTGTATCTCAAGCATCTGACTCGACAGCCATTAAAAATGATTTATGCTATAATTAAGCCTGCAATGCATATACTATAATCACAGTCAATATTACAAATAAGCACTGACTGATTTGTTTTCTCTCTCTATCTCGCTGTGTCTCTCTCTGAGATGGTCAGTGTTGAATTAAGCGCACTTGAAGCCTGATTATGCATTCTTCCGTAATGCAGCCTTCAGTGGCCACTAATTTAGAGACAGAATCTCCCCCAGGGATTCTTTCTGCTTTACTTGGTATATATGAATTCTCATATAGATGATTCACCTCATTCCAAAGGCAAGGGGCTGTGAACTGGGCAGGTCCTACTGGGTCAGGGGTTGAACCTCCATGTCTCTCTTCCTGGCAGGCCATACTTTCACACTAAACCAATCCACAAAGCAGCAGTCATTACTTCAGGCTAGCCAAGCCCTTCTACTGTGGTGTCAAACCAAATGTAAACTAATCTGTCAACCTAAATGTGCACAGCTCAGTATTCTGCATGTCTGAGAGACCGGAGGGAAGAAACTCATACACTGTATAGTATCAAGAAAAGACAAGACCAGAGCCAACTGAAGGGCCGGCAAGTAAATGTGTTCTGCTGCATGAGAGAGAATAGAGGAGGAGAAATCTGAAGGAAATTATAAAGTGCAGGTTGTGGTTATGGGGTAAAGGTCAGATGTTGATCATTTTAGTCAACTGTAGTGATGACTTTAGTTTTATCTATCTATTTTATTTATTTATTTATTTATATGGAACTTTTAAAACACTTGGTTGAAAAGTGCTTCACAGGTACAGAGATTACAAATTCAAAACAAATATTCACCCATACGTTAGGGCAACAAACAAAGGCACAAAAGCAAATAAGCAAGAAAATAAGTGTGCAAACAGTGTGCAAGTGTGCAAACACACAGGGAATGAGAATAACATGAATGCTTGTCTTCACAGATGGGTTTTGAGATGCTTCTTGGAGCGGTCCAAAGATTCAACAGATTTGATGGATTGTGGAAGCTGGTTCCAAAGGGTGGGGGCTAAAACAGCGAAGGCACGGTCACCTGTGGTTGTACAGTTTGAGCGGGGGATAGAAAGAAGGTTGAGATTAGAAGATCTGAGCGGACGAGGAGTGGGATATGGAGTTCGGAGTTCGGAAATGTAGCTTGGGGCGAGACCATGAAGTGCATTGTAAGTAACTAGCAGGCTCTTATAGTTTATTCTAAATTTAACAGGGAGCCAATGGAGGGATGCAAGAACAGGTGAGATGTGGGACTGATGACTGGTTCTGGTTAATAATCTAGCAGCTGCATTTTGGACTAACTGTAAACGATGTAAGGATGTTTGGCTGAAGCAAGTGTACAGGGAATTACAATATAGTTGAATTAATAAATGAAGATCTGTAAAGGAGAGCATTGGTCTGATTTTTGCGCTATTTCTAAGTTGCAGGAAACAGGACTGAACAAGTTTTGTAATATGGTGCTCAAACGTCATGGAGTGATCAAAAATCATTTTTAGCAGTAGATTTGATATTTGACTGAAATTGAAATGGGCCAATAAAAAGGTGTCTGGTCCAATTAACAGTATTTTGGTTTTGTCTAGATTAAGGTGAAGGAAATTCAGGGACATCCACTCTTGGACAGCAGCTAGGCAATTATGGAGAGTGGAAAGATGTTTCAGGCTATTGGATTTGGCAGAGAAATAGATTTGCGTATCATCAGCGTAACAGTGGTATGAAACATCTTGGAATTGGCTGAGAAGACGACCCAGAGGAAGCATGTAGAGAGAGAATAGGATTGGTCCAAGGACCGAGCCTTGGGGACCTCCACAGAGCAGAGGAGGACATTAACACAGACATTAAAATATCTATCACTAAGATAGGACTGAAACCATTTTAAGGCTGTACGGTAGAACTGTGATTGGATAACAATGCCCCTGTCCAAATGATAAATGCCTCTGACACTGCAGCAGTTCTTCATCACGTCTTATTCGTCATGACACAATTACCCCATTGTGACATTTATATACTCATCGAAACATTGAGTTGTGACACTTATGTGGCCTATTTTTAAAAATACATTTTAAGACTTGTGAAGTATGACCCAAGTCACCTGTCCCTTGGGCATCATCTGCTTATTTGCGTGCGAAGATCCAAAGTAGATGTGTAAAATGTGACACATTTGTGCCCTCTGATCTCATCTGACAGAGCTGAGGAAAAACTGGTTATGACAAAACAGTGCTGATATGCACAGATGCGGACAGTCCTAAGGGAGCCTTTTTGCACATGTGTTTCATTGATTTCCCAACTGAGGGTAACTGTGGAACCAGAGGTCACACCCCAGTGCCCTCACACAGATATTCACCCTTTTAGGGGAATAGGATGCACACAGTGAGCTGGCAAAGAAGTGTAATATCATGTTGTCCACACACGTCACCACTCATGTCTGATACAGTATATCAGTGAATGTACAGCCGTCAAGAGGAGAAGGACATTCGAGACCTAGACAGATAGATAGATGTGATCCCAATAAGTAACCCTTGACTTCCTGTGGTTAGCCAAGTAGTGGCCCAGTAAAGCTATGGGTTCTTTCCTGGTGAAGCGCATTAGAAGCCACTCCATCATTCGTCCCACACTGTCAGCACAGACGTGGCATGCGATTCTCCCCCTGCACATCCATCATGCCATTACCGCTGGGATAGCAGGGAAGGCCAGGGAATGAAAAAGATGAAACCATATATTTTTTAATGGCATTTGGAACTGATTTGACTTGTCAATGCTAAAATATCAAGTAGTGCTCATTGGACCAGTGGTTTAATACCACGGTGTATTCCATCATTGTCATTTCTCCATTCAAAATCATCAGTCTGTTTGTCAAATTACGTGAAAAGGCTTTTTTGTATTTTTTCCATTCAGCATATTGGGTTCATTCCTTGCTGAAATATTGTATTTGCAAAGAGAAGATTACAAAATATGTTTACGATAGATTTCTGCCTCACAACCTAGCAGCTAATAAATGTAGCAATTAAACTTTTCTTAAGGATTTTCACCAAGAGGATTTGTTTTTATTTGGATAAAACAGTAAACTGCTGACACAAGCTGTTGTCCTGCCATTGTAAGGACTCTTGTACAATCAGAACCTGAAAGACAGGATTGATTTATGAATCTACCTCCTTCTGCCTAGGGGTATTGATAGACCACTCGTCACACCACATCTCATTGCCAGTATTGATTACGCTATATTTCAGGGTGGAGACCTGTGACCTTAGATACTGTTGCGGATTGCCTGACTGTCACTCACTTCACATCAAGGGTCACATGCAGCCCTCATACAACCCACAATACCAGCATGAGATTGCTCCTTCTACTGTATGGCACACTGTCTGATTATCAAGCGTGCACTCTTTGGATTGATCCCGTCTCTGTGGCTGAATGTAGAATGTTACAAATGGCGATGGATGTAAATGTTGATTAATGAAAATAAATAATAAACAAATAGCAGGGGCTACAGTGAAGAGGAGAAAACTAAGAACAGGTCCAAATACGTAGCTCTTGTTGTGATGGAAATAAAGAACAGGACATATATTCTGCAGTAAAGCTAAAGTCAAGATATACAGCAAGACATTCAGAGCTGGCTGGAAAAAAAAAACCTGCATTAAATCAGCCTCTATAGTTTGTGTTGTATGCTGCAGTCTGTATGTGGTCTAATCATATGTAAGTTTAAAATATTTGTCTCTCTGTTAATGTTTGAGTTGGCACGTGTAGGACAGCTCTCAAAGTGTGACAGGTGAAGCCTCCACCTGGCCCCGCTGGGTCCACCTGCTCCATTGCTGGCATGTGATCCAAGGGGGGGGGACTGAACAGGCAAAAAGGATTATTTTTTTCCCGGGGCAATCTGGAGGACCATGGGTGAGCACTTAGTACCTCAGGGCTACTGGCATCTGTCCGTGCTTGTGGACTGGCACCAAAGGCAACACATAATTAACTTCATTATCTCACCTGGCATTGTTTTTCTGGGTGCTAGCATATTATTTTATTCTTTTATAGTGCACAGTATTTATTAAATAACAGGTAATTCATCAATCTGCTGCCATCACCTCCATGGTTATTTCTGTTGAATGCCTATGTTTCATTGGAGCAGCTCCTCAGAAAGCCCCCACCCCTTTCATGTTGGTACCATTATAGCTCCTATGGCTTTGTGCATTTCTCTTTCTATGTGTTTCTGTGCAGCTAACAGCACTGGATACAGAGGTTTCCACAGACAGCATATGTTTGTGCTGCCTGGCCACGTAACTAGAAGGAATCCCGCAAATGGAATCGAATGCATGCTCTGTTTCTCAAATAGACAGTGAGCTACAATGGTTGAAAATATTTTGATTATGCAGCGACTCATGGCTCGTGAATGATTGACTAATAATACTAAGACTGGTTTGTTTGCTCTGCTTAATTAAGTGCACACAGACAAGACAGGATTTCAAATGGCATCTTGAATTTATGTAAGTTTAACAAACTTTTCTCCCGAAAATACAGCTCCATTTAGAAATATCTTTAACAAATACAACTACAAATACCACAAAAATACCTGAAGCGAAGAGGAATAAAAGGCATCTTCTTATGAAATTAAAAAACAAGACCAGTAGTATGGTATGTGTTTCAAAAGAGGGTGCCATACTGCAGTTATTAACCAGGGAGGATGCCAGTAAATTTGCATTTATCAGCAGGATCCAGTTAAAGGGGGGAAAATGGGGAAACCCCCTTGAACCGCTCCAAGCCCACAGAGATTTTCAGTCTCATGGAAGTGGGCCTCGCAGTGGTAGCAAAACGAATGGCATCCAAACTGTGTCTTATGAGTGAAGCGTGGGTTAGTACAGAATTACTCTACAACAGCACGCCCGTTGGTTCAGAGAGGAAAAGACAGCTCAATCCACTCCAGGGGGGAGGGGGCTGCTGAGGGGTGGACAGCATGGAGAGATGAGGATCTCGGCGAGGAAGCATGCATGGGAAAAACACCTCCATAGAGCATGAGGAAAGGAAATGCAATAAAGCAAGGACCTGAACAAATGTGATAAGAAAAATAAGAGGAACAACTGTGTATAATAAGGAAGAAATTGTTATATCAGACAATAAAGGCTTGCAATATAGTTGCCATGGAGATGAGCTAGTCTCCCAAGCCTCGTCATTTCTCTGACTCCTCCCGTGAACGTTGGGATAAAAATAGAAATGGGCAGAGAACAAAGAGCTATTTAAGAGAAGAGGAAGAAGAAGAAGAAGAAGAAAGGTTGTGGGAAAATTGGGACATGTGCATGGAAGGGCAAGCGTGTGTCTGCATCTTAGTGTGTGTTTGAAATGGTGGAAAACCATGCAAACATCCCTGTCTATCATATGGTGAAGCAGAGTGAGTGACAGACAGATCCTGCTTTTCTGGCCAAGGAAATCCCATCATTATCATTAGTCATTATTAAAGCAACAGAGGAACAACATGAGGGGCTGCTGGCTTTGTCTTTTCATACCACAACTACATACTGTTAATGCATCATTGTTATTCCTGAAAAGATATTTAAAATAAACATTCTTGTCTAAATAATTCATATTTTAGTACTTTTAAGTTTTATTCTTTCTCTGAGTTCCTCACATTCTATTAGATACACCTTGCTCTTCTCTATTCCTGTGTGCCACTTTGACACTACGAACAAGCAAAGTAAATGCAGACAGTGTGCAGATAAGATGTGACTGACTCTGGAGTGTGTTGTTGATGTAGACTATTCTACACAATGCATGCCAAAAATGAGCTTTTAATGGCAGCTGTTTTCCGAAGTTGTGTCTTGACATGCAATTTGATTGCTATAACCACAAAATTAGTATGTAGCATGGATTTGTAGGAAAAACCTGATGGTTGAAAAGTTGATTAACACCAAATCATGTTTTTACTGATCTCCAGTGGTTTAATGTCTCACCTTGCTGCAATGATGTACAGGTGGACTCAGGCACGATGTGATGTCACTATAGGTGGAGTCACAGGTGCGACAGACCAACTTTTGATCATACTCAGGAGTGATGCTGGATGTGATCATAGTCTTTAATATGGAACCTACATACACTGTAATCCTTCATATAGACCACCATAGTTCGGTATATCCAGCTTCATGTGTGCAAGTTCACTCGAAAGCTATCAAAAAAACAAACCCTAAGTTTGTAACTAAAATTGTGTTTATTCTGTTGGCTCAGGGGAGAAGATGGGCTCAGAGAGAGACCCAGAGAGCAGCTGGCCCCATAGCTAACAGGACAACTGCTAATGGGATGCCCATCTGCTGCTCTTATTTTCCTTCCCACCGCCTATCTTAGTGCCAACCTCTGTGCTTCTGAAAAATGTCCTGCAGTCCCCTGCTGTCTGGCATCTCATTACAGTCTACCAACCCATAACAACGTCCTGAACATTTGACACTCCAACTTCCAGTGCATGAAATCAAATAAAACATTTTATTTTGGCGAGAAAAAAAGGAGTGACCAGTGCATTTTGTAAAGTATTGTCTTTTATATAATTTGTTTAGCTCTTTACATTTTGTAAAGCAAATTTCACTCTCCTAGCTAAATGCTCATTTCAAACTTTGCAGCCTAAGATTTCATAAGCAAACCATGCAGTTTAAGCTTTGTTTAAACTGCACTGATAATATATTCATTCATTCATTTTCTGGAACCGCTTCTTCTGGAATCCTGTGTAAGGTCGCGGGGGGGCTGGAGCCTATCCCAGCTGACTTTGGGCAAGAGGTGGGGTGCACCCTGGACAAGTCACCAGTTCATCACAGGGCCACACATAGAAAGAAAAACAACCATTCACACTCACACTCACGTCTATGGTTAATTTAGAGTCACCAATTCACCTTTATTGCGTGTTTTTGGTGGTGGGAGGAAGCCGGAGTACCAGGAGGGAATCCACGCAGACACGGGGAGAACCTGCAAACTCCACACAGAAACAACAGACATCCGAATACAAATACAATTGATATGTGCAATGAACCAGGTACAAAACATCGTATTGTATTACAGTATGAATAAAAACAAACAAAGAAAAAAAAAACAGAAAAATCAAATGTAACCTCGAGGTGCCGTTGCTACTAAGATTGGTGGTAATATTGACTGACAGTGAAAAAACACCACAGCTGTAAGGAAAGTACTTACCCACAAGTTAGAGAATATCAACATCAACATGAGAGCAATGAAAACGGTGCACACCACATCCACACACACATGCCTGGTAAATAGTCACTACAGAGAAACAGCCATAAGCCAACGTATCCAATGTGTAGATCCACAGAGACTCATTTATAATTCAGCAGCAGAAAGACCATTTATAAGTCAGACAGAACAGTCTGACTGTTGACTTGTAAATACATTTCCCCTTTGTATGTTAATTCAGATATATATTGTAATCACATTACAAATCATTACATTTAATGGCTTTTTTACATTCTGACATTAAAAACAACTTCTGAATTTGAATTTGTTGAGAAATTCTGTACTGTGATTATTTTGATTAGGATGTTTGTGTTTTTTCTTCTTCTTTGCTTACTATGATGGAATTTTTCTGTATTTTTTTTTTTTTTTTTGCGTTCATAGACCTTGCAGCTACAATGCAGCGACTCAGTGACCTAACATTGAACTACTGTTGAGACTCAAACAGATGGAAAAGCAATACAATGTTGATGCCAGGGTTGGCACCACATTATCTTGGGAAAAAATGGGTAATTTTAATGAATATTTTCCTTCTGAGATGTGATCCCAGCAACAGTCCATTGCTCCACTGGCACACAACAACTTCCATTCGTTTTGGGGCTCAAACTGATGAGTGGAGCATGAATGGTCTCAAGTGATGATACGAAGTAAGAAGCATTGTTCCACTGAACCTCCAATTTGTAAAGTGCAAAGCATCACTCTCCTTCACAGCATATTATATCCCCTTTTCTCTGGTGCCAGATTTAAAGGCGCCATCAGTCTCTTGGCTGCACACCAGACAGAGTGATGATGATTATCTTGATGCAAGTGCCCGACCACTTCCTCATTCCTTCATCCTTCTGCCTGGACCAGCAACACATGGATCAAACTTGCCTTTGCAGCACCATCTGGTGACCACTGCCTTGATTCAGGAAGACTTCTCACAGATGAATGAAGGAAAAGAAATTCAACCCCTACTCATATTTCTACTCCCCATCTGTAATGCCACTCTGATCCTCTGGATGGTGTCTCAGTCCAGCATCGTTCCTCCACAATGATGGTCTGCGGCATTTCATAATTCACACACAGACAAGCATAAGAATTCTGAGACTTTTCTGCATCGTTATTGGCACAGTTCCTCTAAAAATATCGCCCTTAGCTAAGATGTGTTGGCCTTTACATGGCCTCAGTAATCATTTCACCCAGAGCTCTGATCAGAGCTGCTGAGCAATTCTGTTCTGCTACAACTGGAGTCACAGATGTGTACAGAAGCCATGTACGGAATATCTTACCAAATACCGATGACTGTCTTTGCTCTTTTGTTTTAATATGTGATGCAAAAAGACGATTAGTTCACACACTAAAGGTTGCAAACACCCAGAACCTTCCTTTATAGTTTATTCCTGAAATATTAAGGATTTCCACCATTGACTCACTAAACATGCACACAAAAAAACAGCCCTATTAAAAAGTATTAAGTGGTTAAAGAATTAAAGCACTTTGAATTCAAGCATTTTCTGTCTTCCCAGCTTCCAGCTGAGGGTTGACACTTATGTAGCCGACCCTGATCTCTGATCTCTCTGAGCGGGAGAGATGAAGACAGCCTTTATTAATAGAACACCTGACACAGTATGATTGCATTTAAGGTGCTGTTGCTACAGCAGACACTGAAACTGTGGCACTGATTTTGGAATTACATCAATTGTTCTGTTATAAAGACTAAATTGGTAAATGCAAGTATTTAAACTGGACTGTGACAAATTCTGCAAATTGTGTTGCTCATTATTGCGTGCCGATGAATTCATTCAGTCAGGAGAGTTTGGGATATTTCACAGAGATTTCTGTATTTGTGTTTTTTCTCACTGGTTTGAAATGTGCAGGGCTCAGTTCGACAAAAGGTGACGCACCACTCAGGATTGTGCAACATTTGAATCCAAATGTGAACCATTGTGGGGTTGTTTGCTTATTTTGCCAGGTGACTGTGCCAAATCATATCTGCACAGTCCTGATGAAGTAGATAATATGACCTTAACACAAAAGTTTGCTTATTTAGTCATGCATCAAAATTTAAATCAAATGTTCATAAATACACTGTAAGGAATCTCACCTCAGCAAAGCATAACTCACATCTGTGTGTTATTTTGCACAATAATGCATTAATTTCTCATGTAAATGTTTTAAAAAAGGAATTTTAATATGTCTCAAAATTACATTGAACAAAATGAGTTGGGAATTATGTTGAAATCTTTCCTAAAAAGATGTCTGATATTTGAAAGTGTCACAGTTGAAACACATGAGAGATCATTTAAAAGAGCATTGTAAATATAAAGCACAGGGGTTATTATGAGATTATACAAAGTTAGTTAGCACTTTGCTAACCGAATGACCCATATCATGGTTGCTCAGTTTTACCCTATTCCTTCATGATATCAAAGTCAGAGGTTGCTCTGTGATCTTTTTCATCCTTATTTTCAGAAAGATAAAATTAGCATTGCTGGGCACCCAAAAAAAAAAAAAGATTTTTTTACAGCAAAAGCAAACTTTCATCCTGTTCTTAGAAATAAGACAAATCCCTCTCTCGCTTTCTAAAGGACAGTACATAAAAGAGAAGGCACTGAACTGAGTTTTCAATTTGGGTTAATTTGCATAATTTTTCAAGGATGATGCAGGATGATAAACCTTTGCCATGGAAGAAGTACAGAGATCCTCAAAAAAAAGTTAATATACTGCTTCTGCCAAAAACTGACTAATATTATTATCACATTATAAGATCAGTACTTGTAAGGAGAGGGCAAAGGTCAAGAGTGTAGCCTGTGTTCGCTGTCTAAGCAAACAAGAGGAAACGGATACAATTATTAGCTGCAAATGATGTGCTATTTTTCACTTTGCTTTATAAACTGGAACCAAAGACTATCTACTTATGTCATCCATTCACTGTGTAAACACACTTTGTGTGAGCAACAGGAATGTTTTTGAATTTTGCTGCCTAATTATGTCCAATACCCTCTAATCCCAGCTTGTCACATACTGACGCTGTGTCACACATTTGTGCATACTCTTTAGCATTTGTGGTGGACACGCAAAGCTTTCTGACACATGCTTAACATGTAATCCTGTGTAACAGGATTTTGGTTTCCTTTAGGCACAAAAAATGTTTGGTTAGGTTTAGGAAAACATCTGTGACGTGTGTTTGCCTCCACATAGGATGTTAACTCTGGTTTCCTGTGTGTGCGACTCAACCCTGACCTCAACGCCTCTCGGGACTTTCCCTCCTCTCTTTCTCTGATCATCTCATATTGATGTTTCCATTGGAGGTATAATAAAGCTCAATGCATCTAAGGGTACATTCTTATGACAAAGTTCAACAGTAAAATCGATCAATAAAAAGGGAATAAAACGTTCAAAGTTGAACCCCGCCCCATTCTGCAGGCTGCAGCCAGGTCCTCCTCCACAGACCTACGTTAGTTGAGTACTGGGTCTCAGTCCCAGGTCATCATTTTAAACCTGGGGAATGATAAACAATAAACAATAGTGGCTCAGACCGAACCACCAATCCCAAAACGAGCCACCAAGCCAAAGCATTGGTATGTGACAACCTGGCAATGAGACTTAATTATGAAATATCTTTCTCTGCATATCGCCAACCCCACCTCCAGCACAAATCATGATGAATAATGTAAATGTCAACTTAACACAAAATGTGAAACTGCAGAGAAATGAAGCAAAGAACAAATACACCTACACTGATCTGTCAGAGAGTATTATTTCAAGGATCTTAAATCTGAATAAAAAAACCTTTTATGTAAGATATGATTTACTCTAGAAATTGATTTTGTGCAGTGACTGGAGACAATGAAACCTCTAATTTCAATGCAGATTGTGATTCCTGACTTTACTGAGTTGGCTTCAGGGGCAATAAATATGAATAGTAAACTATTCTTCATTTTGCAGAGACCTCCTGGGTCACGACTAACGAGCCCTTCCAGTTTGGACATTTGCAGTTGCGCATTTTAAGTGTCTCTCATTTAAATCGTGGTTCTTTATGCAAATACACAAAGAGCTGCAGCAGCTAAACACATCTCTCTCTTACTGTTCTCTCTTACTGTTTCTACAATCATGACTGCAAAAGAAAAAACTGCCTCATTACCGCTCATAGAACTGAATTTCATGCCGAAGCGCTGGACTAAATAATTGCCTCAATACAGTCAGATTCACGACAGCTATCTCATCACAGAGAATGCAACTATTCACACAACATCTCCCAAAGCTTACACTGCAAAAAGCCACCATGTAGCTCCTCTCATCACTCTAATTTCCCTGGGGCCTTTATGTATGAGGGACTTTTCAGAGGTGGGTACAAGCTCCACACACACAGTACACCCCTCCAAACACTTCTGCTGCCATTGTCTGCTTCCTCACATTTCTGCAGCATGTCTTTACTGAAAGCCTTTCCTTTTCCACCCTTTGGTGTTCAGAGCTGCAGCCTCAGTAGTCATATTGGTTGTGATGGCAAGCCACTTGAAATGCACTGTGCTTGCTCTTTTTACAAAGGACACACACCATTTAAAATCAGCACATAAACCTGTCATTGTCTCCTGAGACCTGTTAGGACCTTGGTAGGCAGATGCATTATTTGAGGCACTTGGATGATCCACCATATTTTGTCCTGTTAGACTGCATATGGCACTCCAATCAACTAAAGGGGTATGTGATTTACATTCACTGTCAGGTCTCCCATCCTGTATCACTATTCCAGACATGGCCAAGGTCACTTTGGGCCTGAATCCAACATAGTCTGTCCACTTTTTCTTATGTAGCATTGGCTGTAATTATTAAGGACTGGAATGTTTTGTCACTTGTCATAAAAAAAAGAAAAAATGCTCCGTGCCATCTGTTTACACAATGTGCCTAGCATACAGTATCTGTACACGTCATACCGGTGAGTCATTCTCCATAGGAAAACGACTATTTGTCTGTCAAGAAGGTCATGTGGCACTTTTAAAGCATGCCTTCCATTGCTCTAATAATAAAATAACTGCTTTACTTGTCTTTTGTAATATAGGATATTAAATAGTAGAACAAACAGTTTCAAACGTAACCACTGAGATAAGAAATACTCGCTGAACTTACACCTACAGCTAAAGATAAGCCAAAACATGTGAGTTATAGATTGTGTGTCATGCAAAGATTAAAGATTACACTTCTCCATCATGAGAGCTCTATGCTATATGGCATATTAGGGACAATAGTTGTTTTTTTTTAAAGTGCTGTGGACAGAGGGGAAATATTGAGGGAAGAACTTTTCCAAGATTAAAGTCATAAATTTACAAATATTCTTGGAAAATACAAAGTCACCTGCAGTGGATGATCTTATTATACTTTTTATGGTATGCTAAGCCAACTTAAGTGCACCCCACCACCACCACCACCACAAAAACACACACACACAAACACGCAAGAGAGAGAGAGAAAGAGCACCCATAGAGATGGAAGTGCAGATGTGAAACAAAAACTGGAGATTTCATCATGAGGCCTGGTGCAACATATTACTGTAGGCCCATTATGTATATGAACTTCACTGCAGCCTGGAATCTTAATACATAATAGTGACAATCGAAGTGGAGGTTCTTTTATGAACAAATCCCCCACAGGTTGAATGTGCATTGTCAGATACGTGTATGTGCTCATGTCCTGTATGAAATGGCTCTATCCTCACTGTCTTGCATTATAACCTGATAGCCCCTATGATAACCTGGTTATGGGTGCATACATTGGCTCATACCCTCCTGTTATTGCCTGTGCAGTCGCTGTGACTGCATCAACATACATTTGGCGTAAGTTTGCTGTTTGTTGTTGTGTAAAATGTTGTAAAATTAGTGAAATATTATAATAAAATATGTAAATCCTGCCATTCAAATTAAAGCAAAAACTATTAATGTCAAGCAGAAGTTTCCTGTGTTTGCTATTATTTTATAGATTCTGACTAAATGTAAAAAAAAAAATTCTAATCTTTATAATCTCACAGTATATCAAAGTTTCTTAATTTACCTTTTAAATCTCATCACTTCACAATATTACCCCTCACCAGCTCTGTCATTTTTTAGAATGATCCAATTACTCAGGATAATCCACAGACGCATAATTTAGGAACTTTATAATTTCTTTCTGTATCAACATGCTTCTATTCATTAGCGAGAGGCTAGCTAACTTAATGTTACAGTACAGTCAAGGAGGATGCAAAGTTTACATCCCACCCTATCACATGCATGAGTCTCTCGTCCCTGAGTAGATGTACATCTCCTTGTGCACAGTGATGCTGTAGAAAATAAAGCTGCTCACAATAATGTCTGTGGATTATTTCTAGAAAGAGACACTGCTATTCAGTTTTTCAAATTAAATTTTTGGTGCTTGGACTGCCACTATAGAAAGGTACCAGCCGATATCTCCAAAACTTGCCAACTCACACTACAACAATCAGGAAGGACAATAGCATTGCAGGAAACATATTTATTTTTGATACTGCAATGATCTGTCCCTTTAAGATAGTGAGGATCTAGACAGCCTTATGTAATGATGAGTCTGCTTGAAGTCTGACTCATAGTTAGTTCTAAGCTATGGTCAAAGTTTGGCCCCTGGACAAACTATTATCAAGTGTACATTGTCACATATATTTAGAACAAACATATAAAGCCATCCATGACTTTGACATGAGTCAAAACCAAACGGTCAATGGAAATACACGACACTCTCAGTGCAATCCTTTAATGGTGTGAAAATTCAAAGCATGTGTGTTGCAACATTGTGCTTATCTTATTTTCTCATTTTCATTATTGAAAAATCTGTCTATTATTTGCTCAATTAGGCCTAATCTATTGATCGAGGAAATGTTCAAGATTAGTGAGAGAATTCTTACCAAAATGAGATTGAGAATCTACACCAACAATTCTGAGCAAAAGTTTCCACAGAAAAGGCGACAACTGAGAATAGCTCGTTTTGTCCCCAAAATATTCAGGTTACAATAACACACATAGAGAAAAGCAACAGAACCTCATTTTGTCTTGTCATAGTAGGAAAAGTGCAGGTGTTACTAATAACATTAACAACATTGTCTTATTCAATTGTACCAGTAAAACGTAAATTTTCATCTTCTTCTTACAGTGACATTTTAAAATGTCTTATGAAAAAGGCCACTTGTCTTAAGGTAGAGTATTAGTGAATGTACCATAGCACTGAACAGAGCTCTGAATATCCATCGCACTAGTGTCACTATACATAAAGTTGCTGTCATCAGCTGTCCAAACGAGGAGAGAGAGCAGACGATACAAAAGCTGTAACCCTAACTCATTTTGGATGTTTGGTGCTGATGGCTAAAACAATTACTGCAGCTATAGGCAGGGATTTCGCAGTGATCTGGTGCTACAAGAACACAAATAACAAGGCAACAGAGCCAGAATTCCATTAAAGTGTACAGATGAAAAAGTACCTGGGTGAACAGGACAGGCCAATACACTTGAGTGGATATGGTGCTATGATGAATGGGTTTCAGAGTCAGTAAAAGTAAAGCTCACCTCTCCATTATAGCATTAGATGCTAAAGGATAATGGGTCAACATGAAATATCTACATAATAAAGGACCATAAATAGCAGTTTAACTGTAGTAGTAGGAACGAAAAAGGGCACAAACACTAAAATACCCTCGCTTTGCTGCACCTCTCATCACAGCTTAGTATCAAAGCTGCAGCAGTACTCAATTAAATTATCAAATGTGTAAGGGTCCTGCAGGTTCATGGAGGGTTATGGAACTGTAATAAAGACCAAAAAGGAATATGATGGAAAAGGAAAAGTATGAAGAGGAGCTTCTGTACTGTAGTGTGAGAGGGAAAAATAGGCCAAGGCTAATCCCCAGCATTACAGCTCAGCATATGATTAGAAGGTGCTGGAGGAATTGTGTAACCTAGTATGTTATCAAGAAAGAAAATAATTTTTTTTTCTTTCTGTCTTATATCTACAAACTTGTAAATCTTTAAAAACAGTGAAATCTTGAGCTCAGTTGAAACCCTGAAGCTAATTCTTTAAGCCCTTAAAGCTGAATATTCATGGTTTGGTGTGTGAAGCTCAATCACACATTATTTGATACACAGCCTTTCATTAAGGATTTACAAAACAAAGTGCTGAAAAACAAAACTAAACAAAAAAGGATAAGAAGAGTGTAACTTAGAATGGCAATAAACATGGCAGAAAATTACAATGTCACACAGTGCTATTATGATTCAAATATAAACACTGCATTTTACTGTTATTAGTGGTAAAGATGGTTGGTCAGTTCACCACTTTGGTCCAGATTGAAATGTCACAGCTATAGGCTGGATTAACGTGTTTTGTTTTAGCGCCACCAGCAGTTTAAAGTTGTATATCCAGTGTAATACAGTATCTCAACCACGATTGGATGCATTAGAATAATATATAGCAACAACATTTACATATGGCTTCAAGATGATCCTGATCCTCATCCTGATGACTTGATGATCCTGGAAGCTTTTCCACCAGCAGGTTGACATTTTGCAATTTTAGGTGAAATGTCTCGGCGTGTATTGAAGAGACTGATCAAATTTGGTAAAGACATTCCTTTTTAACAGATGATGAATTGTAACAACTGTGGTGACCACCTGTCTTTTCATGGCAATAGCTTGCAGCATACTGCTGTCAGCATTTACCTGACAGCACTGCTGTGTCTAATGCTGCATTCACATGATGTTGGCAGTATGAAAGAGACAAAAAAAAATTGCTTGAGTTTTAGGCCATATTTTGAGTAGTTCTTTAAAGGTACATAGGATTTTGTGGCATCTGATGTTGTGATTGCAGGTTGCAACCAAGTGAACACTCTTGTGAACACACAAAATGTGGAAAATACCCAAGACCCTCTGTAGAGCCAGTGTTTGGTTTGCCCTGTCCGGGCTACTTTAGACACATGATACATATTTCATTTTTTATTTATTTATTTATTTTGTCTCCTTTTCTGAAGTTATGTGGTCCAACCTTGAACTGCAGTGTCTTTTTGGATACTATATAAAAATAAATCCAGACCAATCAGGTACAGTGTTTCTGACCAAGAGCCTTCATTTGGCTGTACAATATTGGCCACAACAGGATTTGAATTGAGCTAAAATAATCTTGAGCTTACAATTTTTTTTTTTTTTTGCTGAAAGTAATGCAGAAAGTAGTTTGATCATTACTGCACTGCACGGGTAAAGTAAATTGATAAATTTGGATACTTTCAAAATCCAGCTTATTCTTGCTGGTTCCTCCAATATTACTAAATCCAGCTATAACACTTTTAAGAGATATGAATCAATTGTATTAGTTTTAAATAGTATTTAGTACATTAAAGTGTGTCTCTAGTACCATTTTCTTGTACTATCCCGAAATCTCCCTGTCAATACCTGTGATTTAAATCACTAATAGATTTTTATTTGGGTTGATTGCTGCCATGGATTGTTGCTGTCATGATATGGAAATTCTTTACAGCATCACAGTTTATTTTCAGCAAGAACACTTAACTCTCCTGGGTTCAGCTGTTGGCAAACTGGAGGGTTGTTCCAGATAGATAATGAGAAATACCTAACATATATTCCTACAGTGAGCTGTGATAAGACATTTGGCAGGAGCTTCAGTACTGCTGCTGGGAGGGTGATGCATGCACAGCAGAGCCTGATCCAGTCTTGTGATGTTCACTATTGAGAGTTCACTTTTTTAACAAAAACACACTACACGTGATCATGTTGCAGATACAAGGTGCGGTGTCTGAATCGGATTTTGAGCAGCGTCTCTGTGGCGTTTCAAGCTCTGCTCGGTGTTCCTGTGAAGACATCACACCTTGGTGAGACTCTAGATGGGTAATGCTCAACATCTCCACTGCTTGTTTGGAAGTAAAAGTGGAGAATTAAATATTTCAGTGAAATGTTGATACCCTGAGTTATCAACCTTTTCTGTAAAACCTTTTATCCAAGTATTTTGTGTTTGCTTAATTGCCCCATGTGCTTTACTGAACCTCCAACATTTTGCTGCTTTAAAGCATTAGATTGTTTTCACGAAAAAAGCTCTTATATGAACTTTGTCTAAAGGGACAAGCATATTTGGATAAAAACATGGAGCGTGACTGACTGGTGAGACAATTGGTGACATATTGTATCTTTGAGGATGTCTATATATTGAGTCCGGCTGGATGCAGAGGCAGAATACCTCAGATAGTACAGGCAGCTTCATTCAACAAATAAGCAGCATTAGTGCTTTCAGGTAACTATTCGATCGATCGCCCTTTAATTAAACAGTCATCCACTTACAGAAGGTCAGTGGTTCGATCCTCGGCCCCTGCAGTCTACATGTCGTTTAAAGACGCATTTTCACTTCATAGTACCGGCTCTATACTCGCCTCCCCTTGGTATCTGATACTTTCCTCCAGGTCGTTTCCCATTGCAGGATAGTACCTCCTCAGGGTAGATAGGCGCCTTGCGAAACTGCTGTGGCGTAGTGTTCAGCGTGACACACACCTCTCATCCACCTCTGGTGATCCTCTCATCAGCTGTTTAAGGCAGGAACATCTGCACCATCTCAATATAGCAGCTGCAATTTAAAATAAGTTACTGTCACTTAAAGTAGCTTCGCTGTTTGAGTGTGTCGGCCATTGACTTGTGCTGAGCAGGCATTGACCAATCAGTGGTCTGTAACGCTTCACGTGACCTTTTAGTACCTGCTTGGCTCACTTGGAACCGCAATGGAGGAGGTACTAAAAATGTAGTACCAGGTAATGGTAGGCAGTGGAAATTGGGAAATGGGGAAATGTGGTCAGGTAAGATACTGAAACCAAAATTGCTCCCATTGGCTGTTCCTTTGGTGTTATTGAGCAGGTGGTGCCTTGCCTGGCCTCCACCGCCACCACTGTTGGCACTGTATGGATGCTGGCTCGAGTTGTAAAGTGCTTTGAGTGGCCAGTCAGACTGGAAAGGCACTATATATGTACAGTTCATTTGTCTGTGCGTGGATTTTACAAATACAGGTATCTGACTGTTCCATTTCCTGAAAAGAAATAGTGGTAAAACGTTTCTGCCTGATAGCTGTTCCTTATGGTAACTTTAGGATTTTGCCCTTGCACACAGAATACAATAAATAAAACAGTAATTTTAGTCACTATCAAAGAGACTTTAAAGAGAAGAACTGAAGAAGACCTAAAGCGTAACACTGGTTTTTAGAGCACCCTAGGGTCTCTAGTAAATCAGAGGTCGCACACTGGCTCATAAAGAATTAAAAGGTCTGAAGTAATCTTGCTGAAGAAATCTGGAAACTAGTGTAGCGAGGCTTACATGATAAGATCTTGACTCTTTTGGTGAAAAGTACAGAGGCTACATGTTGTGCTAATTGCAGAAGGTGGAGTGAATTCTAGCTGCGAGCGAAATAGGCTAAACTAATCCAGCCAAGAAGAGTTGAAAGCAAGAGTAGCTTTCATGAGGTCAGCAAGAGATAATAAAGACTGAACCAATCTCTTCACCTGATCATTAAAACAGAGACTGGAAGTCCTGATGGCTTAGCTCACTGAAATGTGTGCCATGAAAGTGGCATGTTTGTGTCCAGCCTGGGACCATTGTTGTGTGCCAACCTCCTCCATTCTGTCATTTCTGAGCTATAAATTAAAGCTAAATAATGTCCAAAATCCTTATAAATCCTGTATAACATTCATTACCACAAGGCTTGCAATGTAGTGGTTATTCCAAACAATAATACTCAGCTTTAAATATACCAAAAAATCATTTCCAATTAATTGTTTTTAATTAAATATTTATAGTGTAGGTGTGAGCACTCTCATCCAATAGTAATAAGCACTTGTAGCTACTGTAGCAAACTATCCACAGTATGAAATTCATATCCAACAATAAACTATATGCTGCTATTCGTAGCAAGATCCCTGACAAGCTCTGACAATTTATACCCTGTTCCACCATCTGCACTGCTGTGGAAGAAGAAGCAGTGACAAGGCTAGTGCACTTATGCTGTCGAATGAATACACTGCAATATGTCAGTTCTTACTCTGAATAAGAGAAAGATTATGCTGAGAATATGCAATATGAGTGGAACCATCATTGTATTGAATCAATCCATGTCTTATTTCTACTTTACATCTTGTATCTTATAACAAACAGGAATGACGTTACAGAGCAGACCATATGCTCTGTGTTTGGCTAATGGCTATCTAGCCAGTCAGCTGATAAAATGCTCAGCTGGAGGACATTTACTCATCGTCATTCAAACCAGTACAGTATGTACCAAGACTTCTGTCCAGTTTAAAAGAGAGGGTGGGACTCTAGGATTTTTAGTTTAAGAGGAAAATCTTTGTATTCTTGCTTGTGAACACTGCAGTATAGCACCATTAGTTGTTGTTGTTTTTCTAAAAGTGAAATTAAACTAGGTGGAGTCCCCCCTCATTCGCTTCTCTATAGTGTTTTTTTACAACCATTCTTCCATTTCTGCTCGTTGTTCATGAAATAATGCTGGTTTCCAGTGCAAGGTTAATAGGACCACTCATTACTGCATGACTATATGCCACAGGAATAAGTCCCCACTGTGAGACCTTTAAGGGAGTGTTACTCATCCCCTCCTCCATACATATTTTTCCAGGAAAATTCAATCATTACTGGTGGATGTCTTAGAGGTTCCATTCTGCATTTATTCACCTCGACATTACAGCTCCATGGCCTTAGTGGTGGGGGATTAAATTTATGGCAAACTATCGACAGTGCTCTCCCTCTCTGCCCAGAGCAAACAGGAGGCTTATTTTGTTCAATTTAAATAGGTTACTCGAAGTAGTTTCCTGCATTGTGATGGCACAGTCACTATCAATTTAGTCATTTATCAAATTCAGAGGACGGAGAGTCCTTAAATGTTGTTCCATGTGCACAGCATCAACTGAGAGACTGTGAAAACCTGACAATGTCTTCTGGTAATTGTCCCTTGTGGGAGAGTATAAAGAGGAATAATGGTTCCAGTGTGCTTTGTTAGAATCAGACAATGTCATTAGCTACCAGCTCTCTAGTCAGCAAACAGAGCATCTCCGTGTCGTGAAGTTGTGTAATCAGAGAAGTTATTGTGTTCTACTAAAGCAAAAAATTCCAGCAACAATGTTTGTATAACAATTAGAAATATGCTTAAGTTTAGTGAACCATGCAGGCTCCTCTTGCATGTACACTCTTAGTGCAGAGCTTACAGACTCCTTTGTAGATCATCATTGTCACTGTCAAAATGGCCATCATTGAGCTCTTTCTTCATCTTGGAAAATAGGTAGTAGTCTGAGGGTGTCACCCTCCCCTAATGTTGCCACCATGGACCTCCTTGGGTGATAAACCCTTGGTACCGAAGTAGTGGATGATTGCATGAAGGCCACGTTGTCCATTTCCTCAGACAATACTGACTTGCATGTTTCAATTATCTGAAACAAAAATTCTGTAGTTATTAACTTCAAACCTTCTGAATGGTCACTGAGAGTCTGACAGCACATGCATGGAACGGGAGCAGTGTAAGTCATCTCTTTATACTTTGGGTCATGGAATTATCAATCACCTCTACTAAATAAGAAGCTACAGCCAGCCTGTTCATTAAGCTAAACACAAATACTTGAAACAGGAGCGCACAGCTAGCCTGACTCTGTCCAAAATTAGAATAATATGCCTGCAGACGCCATCGCAAATTAATGTGTCCTGTTTTATTTTTTGCATCTGTACAAAAACCAAGGTGTGAAAACGACTTTTGCACTCTTTCCAATTATGCTAAGCTAAGCTGGTAGACATATGGTGGTAGCATGCAGACATGTGTGGGGAACATAACACTACTCATTAGTGAATAAGCACATTTTCCCAAAGTTCTTTTCCTGTGCAGTTTGCAGTTTATTGTAACCCTGTGCAATTTGAAGTGATCCAATGAAATCCTGGCTTTGTGTAATATGAACTCTATGCTGAAATGATTATTTTATTCAGTTATAATAGATGTAAAAATGCCATTCACTGATTACAGTATTTTAAAAGTGATGATTTGCTGCTTTCTTCTTTTTTAGTGTAAATTAAATAAAGATCATCATGTTATAAATAGCAGTATTTTAGGACCCAGGATGCAGACCTGAGGCTCGGATGAGGAGAAATAGTTTAAAGTACAATTAATTGTACAAAAAATGTCATTGGAGCAGGCAGGCAAAACAACAACAACAACAAAGGCGTCTTATTACGGCGTCTTAACACGGCTGAATCCACAACTAAGAGGTACATGGGCTACATAAGACATGGCCACAGTGAGTAGGGGGTGAATGGACCTGAAATACAGAAATATGGTCAGGAACAGAGCCGGCAGGTTCAAAAAACACACTGAAGAGTTTATTTTAAAAAAGCAAGAGTCGTAGCACGAATACCAGAAGTGTTAACTGACAACCTGACCGAAAACGGAGTGAAGAGCCAGGGCTTATATGCTGCAGGAGTCAGGTGAGGTGATGAGCCAGATAGATCTCAGGTGTGCTTGACTGAGTGACAAGACGCCTCAGGTGGAGAGTGACCTGGCTAGCCACGCCCCGTTAGACACAACACAGACAGACAGAACAGAGACTCAAGGAAGGGCAAAACACTGGACACAAGAGGAGAGAGGGAGGCATACTCCCACATCCTAACACATCTTGGATTTTTTTTTCTCCCTTTATTTAATGCATAATGAATAAGAAGTATATTAAAAGCATCTCTCAACTAGAAGCACTCAGAGAGCACATTCCTCCTCCAACCCCATAGTCACTAAAACCTAAATAATCAGAAAATAGTTGTCTTAAGGCATCTGAAAGAAGAAGTGTGCGTGTGAGTGTGCACAGTATGTGCATTCCTTTTTGTATCATCATGAAGATCAATAGTTTTATCATTGCACCAAGGGCACAACACACGCTATGGTGACGTCTCCATGAAGATGCTGCTTTGTTCATTCTGCCTCATGATCAATTAAATAAAATTACCTCATTCTTTGACCCTGGAAACCTACTCCACCTTACCTTACCTTTCACAGATACATCAAATCGATTTGCATGACTTGAATCTGCATCATCTCAGCCACATATTGGTGGCAATGTCATGTCTCTACCCCTCTCTGATACCGCACTTTGACCCAATAAATATTGGAATCATTCCATACACTGTATGTATATTTTTATCTCCCAGATCCAGATCCAGATCCAAATGTTCATAGCGGTGGAACATCATGAGTTGACCATAGATGGGTATTTTTGTTTTAATTGGTCTATTGTTACTATTGCTGAACAAAAATATAAACGCAACACTTTTGTTTTAGCTCCAATTTTTCATGAGATGGATTATCTCGGCAAAGGAGAAGTGCTCACTAACACAGATTTAAACAAGTTTGTGAACAAAATTTGAGAGAAATAGGCCTTTTGTGTGCATAGAAAAAGTCTTAGATCTTTACTTTCAACTCATGAAAAATTGGAGCTAAAACAAAAGTGTTGCGTTTATATTTTTGTTCAGTATATTTTTCATAATATAGGCAAAATGTTGAAAAAGCTCACAATGTTGAAGAAAGTTTAAAACATGTGATCCACCACTACACACAATTTCATCAAAATCTGCCGACAACATTTGGAGAATGAACAAACAAACCACATATCCTCACCCAGTGAGTAATAAAACTCAAAATCCAGAATCTGGTGCAAAACATCAAGGTGTTGGAGAATTATTCAGAGTGACAACGACCACTGCTCACAAGTATAACTCTGCATTCTGCTCTGACAGAAAGCACAGGATGACTAAGACCTACTGCAGACTTGCATTTGTTGATTTGATATGCTTCACCGGTGCTGTCAAGCCTACACCTTCCTCTGTGTCACACACACACTTCTGAGACCAGCGCTTGTTGGAGATCTCATGTGTGCAAGAAAAGAGAGAGGCTGGAAAATGTGGCCAGTGTTACACAGAGCTTGTCCTTAAATGATGTACTGATTGTGTTCTGATGTGCTGTGATATTTGAAGTCTTAAAGTCACAAAGACTCCTGAGAGTTGATTATTGCACTTTGACACGTCCAATGCATTCAGGAGGCTGCTGTAGATTTAAGGTGACTGTAGACGTGAAGCCATATTGGTCCATTGATCACACAGAGAATCCCACGACTGACATGGTAATTGTTCCAGAGCTTTTCATTACCGTACCTCCTTCTGGTGACTGCAAAGGTCATGACCCTTATTGTCAGCTGCTTTCTGTCATCATGTTGATCAATTCCAATCATCAGACGAGCTTTATTGATTGTCAGAAAAATGGGAGATAATCAATCTTTTTTTTTAATTATTTCTGAGAAATCAAAGATCCAGTTGTGATTTATGTCATCGTATCATTATGATTAATGACAGTAATCAGGTTCCAGCTTATACATAGGGGCTGGGGTGGATCAGATTAAAATGGCTGACTTAGACTCACAATTTATTCATTTTACTACATATGTCATATAAAATTATTTATCTATCCTTTGAGATGAATGTTTAGACTTTCCTTCCACCCAGCCACTTGCTGCTGTTTTTTTTTTTTTTATCTGCCTCTGAAGATGCCTTTCGCTGTTGTTGGAAACACTGGCCTGGCTTTTTGTCACAGCTTCTTTCTTTTTTTTTAAACTGTTCACTGTTCAGCCTTGGCTGCAGGCTGGGGGCATTTCATCCGTAGTTATGCTTTGAGTTCCATATGCTTAATATAACGCATTTATTGAATCTTCCCCATGGTACGGTGGGCCCTTCAAAGTAAACAGAGAGCTGAATGATGAAGCTTTGTACAGAAGACCTGGTCTTACAGGATGATTTGTTTTCTCTGGCACATCAATAAGTTGATTTTTCTATGCTTGCTTTTTGCGTTCTCTTGTGCAGCCATGCTGACCTAACTGGTGCCTAATTCTTTCATATTTTTTCCCCACATTGAACGCCATAATGATGTATGGTTGTCTCTCATATCTCATCAATAAGTCATTTCTGCTGTTTTACTTTGAATTACTACTTCCATTGAGTGAAGCAAATGGTTTTGATGCCGGCGCCAACTTTATCGACAGAGAGGCTAACTTTGCATAATTTGAGGATATATTGCAGGTCCCGCTGTGTCTCTCCTCTTTCCAGCTAAGCTTCCCTCCCTCTGTATTATCTGAACTCATCACATATTCTTTCTTTTTCTTTCTACAACAAGGGATTTCATCAAATTATTTTACAAGTCGATTCTTACTTAATGAAAATTTCTTCCTCTCCAATTGAATATTTAATTGTATAGAAGAAATGAACAGATGTTACAAGTGACACGGATTTCATGTCATTTTGTGCAAGTAAAATTTTATGTGCACAAAATTTCAATAGATTGCTCACCTAATTATTTTATGTTTCATTTGAGGGAAGCTTTAAGTTTGATTTCAGCTCACAGCTTAGTTCTGAGATCCAAGATTGTTGACTGCTGCTTTCCCAACAGAATGATTCTTTAGAGTATTCTTCACAACAAGAAGAATAGTTTCTGCTTCATAAAATCCCAATCACAAATTCTTTGAAGCGCTGGCTGGCAGCCAGGTTGTCTTTCATGTACGTAGCTCAAATCACCAGGGCCTGTCTGACGATGTACAGAAATGGATACTATGGGAACTTTTTTATTTCATGTATTATTAAACCTTTTGTTACAGAAAGCAATAAATTAAACAAGCTCAACATTACAAACCTCCTACATGAAAGTATTCAAACCTGTACACAGCCTATATGTGCTTCATTGTGGACGTGGACGTTGAGAGAAAAGTACAGAACACATTTTGACATGTACCGAAGCCTTATGTTATATAACTGGCCTTACAGTTGACATGTGGATGGTAGAATGTGTGGACCTTGCAAAATGTTCTTACAGGCCCTTTGCTTGCCATCCTGCTGATCCTTCCTGCTTTAATACATATTAAATCTATAGAGAAAAAGACGCCTATTAGAAAAACAAACAATGGGCTTTAGCTGAAAATCTTTTCCATCACCCAGCTACTTTATAATCACATTATTAGAATATGAGAAATAAATGTCATGCATTGCAAAAGAGGAATTTATAATGTAGCTCTTCCTGCAGCATTATTAGACTTTTATGAGCACTGTCAACAGCATAGTGTTACTGTTACCACTACAGAGCCAAGCTTCCACTGAATTTCTTTCCTTTAATATTAACATTAAATGTGCATTATTCATTGTGTCCTTATTATTCTATTTAGCTTCAGCAGCTTAAATGCAGACTGATGTGACTTCACAGAGAGTGTTCTGGGTTAAAAATACAGATTCATTTAGAGTCGTATCCCAAAGCTTCCATGAATAGAAGAACATTTTGTGTTTGCAAAACATGGTCCATCATTTCACTGTGAGCTTTTCCGCACAATTTAATCCACTTTTGACATTGAAGAAGATTTGATTTTGGCTTTAGACATATGTTGTTTCCCCACTCACACTTTTTGACCATCTTTGGTGTTTTTGTTGGTTTTAATGTGTGCATTCATCAGCCGAGACATTAGAGTGGAGAGATGACCAAACGCCTCCGACATTGTCGTTTTTCATAGGTTTGACTTATGCACTCATACGGGATTTTACATAGCATCAGTCGATTCAGAGTGACAGAGTGGTGACTGATTCCAAAGGCTGATATCAAACAGTTTTAAACATTTGGAACAAGTACCAGTCAATGTCCAATCATAATATGATGATGGAGTTGTGATCACGGTGACAAAGCTTATCTACCATAGAATTAGAGTTCATGTTTATTTACCGGCTATGGCAGATACATGACTTACAAACATATAGAACACAATTGATATATTATTTAATTAATTATCTTTTATTTGACCAGTTTTGGGAGACGTATTCTTACAAAAATGTCACTTATCACATGAGCATAAAGAGCTCCTTACTGACAGCCAATATCCAGGGTTAGGCATTATTCAGGCTATTCATTATTTAGGTTCAATCCTATTGACGTCGTCAAAAGGATTGAACCAGCTGAAGGACAAGAGCTCATTTATTAAAGCTTCAACTTATTGTTCATTTCTACCAGATATAGGATGTGAAAATATATGTGAAATGTATTCTGGTAGATGTGAAGAAGAAACAGGGAACATTGGTGTTATGAACATTTTTAACTGTGTTTATTCTCTTTCTTACAGCTTTACAAAGAAATATCTGTATTTTATATAGAGTTTTAGATTTTGTCTTGAATTCATGCTTATTCACTGATTTTTTTTTTTAAATACTGTTCAGCTGTAAAATGCCTGAAATGGCACAGCTTCTCTTTGTCACTAAAATGTGTCTGCTTCCATAACATAATGGGAGAAAAGACATTATTCCTGATACTGTTGATTGATATGGGGTGGGTAGATCAAGCTATACAATATGCTTGTATGACATTACAACTAAAGAATTTCTAACAGCATAATAGAGATCTATTTGCACATGAATTATTCATACTAATTTAAGTTTTACCCAGTGTATCCAAGGGACCTCCCTCACATAAACATAATTAAGTATACCTGAGTGAATAAGCATCTTTAATATGGGTTTCTCATTCATGCATAACTTTAATGAAATATACACATCCATGCATATACATAATATATATAGGGTGCCTCATGATATTTGGCCGAGTAAGAAAAGAAGTCATTTTTTAAATCATCACCATACACAAGCAATTCAGTGTGATCCAGCAGCACAAATCTGTGCAATCTCCAGAGAACTGTTTTTGAGAGCAAATGTAAACTTCAGCTCTGTGCCTGACAGTTTAATAAGCTACAACACACTTCTGAGCCAAGCAGTGCTCACCTAGTCTCACGGGGCTCGTTGTGTATATACGTCCCATGGGGACGGCTGACGACGGGTTTCCATTTAAATATGTTCTTGGCCTTCATTTCAGCCATCCAATCAATGACTGATTGAGCTTTGTAATCCTGAGAGAATGCAATGAGCTTCATTTAATGAGGTGATGGGATAGAAAACCAGCATTGAGCAGAGTGCCAAGAAATAGAATTGGGGAGCACTGCTGTGTTTGGCCATGAGCACCCCTTGTCCTCAGAGCACCTACACAACTTGTGTGGAAAATGCCAGAGTGGCATCTGGGATTTTTTTTTAGCTAAATGGTGTGATTTCAGTTTGCGACTGTCATTGATGAAGGGATGGTTTCATCACACATTTAAATCATCCAATCAACATTATGAACTAAATGAAAACAAAAAAAGAGATTTTGATGGCAACTGGACAGAAACTGGTGTAATGGTCTTATACAACAATTTATTATTATAACATTGACATTGTGGATGGACAATAAGCAACTTTGGTTTCTTTTACCCATGATGGTGGCCTATTCATGAGACTCTGGGTGAAAAGAAAACAGTTACAGCAAGTGGACAGATTGATGGATGGAGGGAGGACTTGTTAACAAGCAACAATATTTTTCAAAAGCAATTAACATCAGCCTCTGTTTTGGAACAATGACAGTGTTTATGAGCTGACTCCCAAAAGCACTCAGTGATTAATTACACGGTTGACAATGATTTGTGCTGCTTGCATTTTACTGATGATCAGAGCGCTTTCTCCAAAACCAGTGTGCAAAGTTTAAATGCAAAGTTTAATTCTGTAAAAAAAAAAAAAATTGCACACATGTCAATCAGAAACATGGTCAACAATTTGTAATGATGTTTACGCAGTTGCATTTGGCAACGCATACTGTTCTCCCTGGCGGAATCCACACAGCTCAAGATTATGCCACCCTGGTGGGGGTGTAAAGACCAGAGCCAAACACATCCCTGAGATATGGCATGCACGACATTATGAGGAACAGTCCGACAGAAACATACCAGTAAATATATAATTTATTACTTAGAAACATGAAGAAGCCAAGGGTGATAAATCCACACAATGAGCCGTGTGCCAGAATCACTGAACGACGGAGGAGCTGAATGAAGACCTGGCAACCTCAATGAACTGCCAGCCATCAAATGCTGACAGTAATTAGCGCTAAGCAGGATCAGCTGATGGCGAGCTGATGCGGCATCATGAACCTGCGTGTAAATATATGTATAAATGTTCTCCCATTTAACACCTCACATACGCATGTGCATATAGTGATGGGTTTGATTGTTCATTCATTTAAGCAACTACTTACAGCTGCAAGACTATAACACGCTGCTCCGTCTTCATAAGAGAAAGACCATCTGGTTTTCAGATCACTTTGTATTTATATCTATATATATATATATATATATATATATATATATATCCATCAGGCCTGACAGCACCTGTGGCTCAGAGCTGGACACACACACACACACACACACCCTTCCAAGATCATTGGATAATTATAATTGGATTATTTCCAAGATACAATAATGAATGTGGGAAAAACAGGAACCTCTTTTTTGATAATACAAAGCGTCAAAAAGTCATTAGGGTGCAAAAAACAGAAGAAAGCAGGAGGAAACAAACGTGACAGGTTGGTATCTAACAATGAGATTGTTGTCCAACATGACATTCAGACATTGTGGTGCAACCTTTTGGCAGCAGCATCTCTTGAAGCTCAAGTTTCTCACTCAAAGTGACCCCCAGAGGTAGACGTTATCGAGTGACAACAATCTCTCATTCATGTCCAAACTCTACTGACAACCTTGGAATCTCAAGTCTATAGCTTGAATAATTTATGCTACAGGGATACTGCAGTGTTCGAATGTGGAATTTGCTGAAAATGGCAGGTTCAGAAATGCAGTAATGGTCATATTTATGAGCTGATGAATTCCAAAAGCTATGAAATTATCTTAAAAGATACAAATTGGAATTTTAAATATCCACCCAAACCCAATACATCTTTACTTTATAGTCTGTTGTACGGCTTTTCTTCTCGTCACACAATATTTATTAATTTACATACAGTTTTTAACATAAGCTAACACATCTTCACCCACAAGCCGGGACTGATTAACAAAAGCAGCCGAGACATACACATATCTCAGTGTCAGTTTTTCCAGAGCTTATAATTATTAGCTGGAGGACATCATTATGCTGGCTCAAGTAATTATTGAAAGGAAGCACTTGGTAAGTGCAGAAAGAGTGGAAATGGCACATTGTGCTTGATTCACATTTAGCCACATATACTAGAGAAGGTAAGACAGCTCAATAAAATATGAAATGGCTGTGAAATGTCACGAGTTTCATGTTTGGAGGTGAACACATGAAGCAAATTAAAGGACAAATATTAAAGAAATAAACCAGAAAGAAGCTTACACAGCAGGTGGTATTGATGACATGGGGAGGGAACCATGAAGCTTTGGGGTTCATGGAATATTTTCACCCTAAAACTAAGAGGGCACTCAGTAGTGTGCATACTGTAGCTTCGCCAAGGCCAAGCAGTCCCTTTTAATTTAATTAAACTCTAATTCAATTATTACCATAGCCTAATAAATGGTAGATTAACCTTGATATTGTTAAAGAAAGTGGAAAAAGTCTTGTATCCAGTCTTTTATCCAGATCACTCCAAAATTTAATGCCCAACCATCCCCTGCAAAATCTCATAAAAATCCAACAAGTAGTTTTTGTGTAATCCTACTAACAGACAGACACACCAACGCTGGCTAAAACATTACCTCCTTGGCGAGCATACAGGACTGTGTCTCCATTCGTGGCTCACTGGCTCCTTGGCAGAACTAGCCAGCACCTCTCCCTCTCCTCACCCACAGGAGCTCACAGCAAATCAAGTTTATTACAGCCTCTAATTACAATTACAGTCTCAAAGGGCCTCACACTGAAACAATAAATGAAAATGATGAATGGAAATGGCACCTGAACCTTAGACCATCATCAACAATAATGGGAAATCCTCCCACAGCAACTTAATTAGGGTTAAGACACAAGAAACCTTGTGGTGGACCTCAGAGAGGAATCACACGCTTCACTTGCCCTTTCAGAAAAGCCATTCAATAATGCAAAACGTGATGGAGTCGCAGCATGCTGTCAACAGGTTTGTTGACTTCATGTGACACATCTCTTCTTCTTATCACAGATTTATTCAAGATGAAGAAAAATGTGATTAGATCGTTAAACTAGATTGTTATTAGTCGAAATATAGAGATGCACAAAGCTTTACTGACTATTTAGAGGCCTTCAATCAGCCACTGGTGTGTCTAAAGTTGTAGATGATTGTGTGCTTCATTGAGCTGTGTTGCAGCCACGAAAGTTTTTTTCGAAATCGAGCTATTTTCAAAAGGTAGCAAACAAGACTAAAATCCATCTGGATTTAAAAGCAGTAAATCTATCCTTTAATAAGTTGCCCATCATACTAAATTCATTCAAGATTAATTGCTGCAGTTTTACTAAAGTAACCCAGAGGTTTGGGCCTTGTCTGAGTTGATGTAATGACTTAAATCTCAAAGGGCTTCATCTGAAAAACTTCATTTATTACTCATGAATATTAAGTGTTCCTTTGGTTTACCACTCACTAAGTAGTCTGGCTGCATGCGAATCCAAAGCATGAGCACTAACAGGTTTGTCACAGGAAATATTTTACTGTAGATTTCAAAGTTAGCAGTAATATAGTGTATTGCGATCCAGTCGTGGGTTCCCTCTGGGTGCTCCAGCTTCCTCCCACTGGCTAAAAAAAACTATATGCTATATATGCTATATACAGTAGGTGGATTGGTGACTAAATTGTCCATAGGTGTGCAAGTGAGTGTGAGCCCCTCCTCTTGCCCAACGTCAGCTGGGAAGCTCCAGCCACACCCTGTAAAGGATGAGCGGTGATAGGAAATAGATGGATTGATGGATAAATGCAGTCACTTCAATTGCCATCACATTGACACATTTAGGAAAACACAACAGGAAGCTTTCATGTGGTTTGCAAAGACAAAACGTAGTCAGAATATCTCCATGCCCTTGCCCCACAGTACTTAACAGACCTCCTCCATCCCCACACTCCGTCCCGGAAGCTGCGGTCCACAGACATGGGTCTGTTTTCCACCCCCCCCACACAAACATGCAAACGTTTGGGGACAGAGCCTTCAGCGTCGCAGCCCCCACCCTCTGGAACTCTCTCCCCCCTGCAATCCGCAATGCTTCTTCTCTGGACACTAAGAAACACCTCAAACACCACCTGTTCACCAAGGCCTATAACCTCAGCTAACACTGTCAACTCTCCCATCCACTGCCATTATTATTATTATTATTCTGCTGTCTTTATTCTTGTTATTATTTTTCTTGTGTGCCCAACAAGGCGTCCTTGAGTCTCTTTAAAAGCGCTATATAAATGTAAGTTGTTACTATTATTATTAGAAGATATAGCCTTATAATAAATTCAAAAGATAGTCATGTTGCAAAAATGTTTAAATACATGGATCTGTAATATTTCATTTTAAATCTCTGTTTCAGTCTGTTTTTGTAATATATTTGATCATGAATATTAAAAATAGAACAAAATTAGGTCAGAGACTGCTGCACAAACATCCACACAAACACACCTGGGAGTTGGCAGTGCAGTCTTGAACAGAGGTTACGGGATGACATTACATGCCTTGCACAAGGGCACCTTGAGAACATTTAGAGATGAAGGTGAGATGTCTCATTTGTCTTTCCACCGCATTTTCCCCCCCAGCTTGTCTGTACTGATTAGACCACCCAAGGTCACAGAGTGGGACTGATCTGCTCCCGTTTCCTGCTACTGCAATGACTCCGATGAGACAGCTATATCACTGTCAGCACCAGCTCATGAGCTTGGCGTCCCTGTCAGTTGTGGTTGGACCTTGGGCACCTGCGTCAGTGCTCAAACCGTGGAGCCCGCTGAATAAATGGGCCCACTCACTGCTTTTAATCTCCCGGGAGGTTGTTGCGCAATAACGCACAAGGAGAGGAAAAGAGTCCAGTCCAGCTGTCGAGAGCATCACTGACAAGCAGGTCGATTAACAGACATCCACCGCATGTCCATGTGGTCATTGTTCCGTGTGACACATCCGCGCCTCTAAATCAACCCTCGGGTTCAGGGTTTGCCCCTCCTGGCCAGCACCAATCTCAGATGGGTAGAAGGAGGGGGCGGGAAGGTTAGTTTGAAGAGGGCAGAGCTTTTCGAGAGTCGACGCTGATTTCCTTATTATTTCACCGCTGGAAGAAAGGTCCAGATCTGGTGGGCAATAACAGCTGAGTGAGAAATCCGTCGGACCAAACATCAGAACCTCATTAACTCCGAGGAAGAGGAAGAGAGAGAAAGAAGAAGAAAAAAAACAAGAACCCGTACAGCTGCTGGTGAGATTATTATTATTATTATTATTATTGTTATTTAAATGCAAGTCATTAAATGGTGTTCGTGTTTCATGATTGTTTGGTTTGTCGCTGCCAGGATGATAGCTGCTGATTGTTACAGATGTGCTCAATGGCAATGTTTCATTCACATGCAACAACTGCTGTTTGTGCCGCTACCGCAGTGTAATTGATGGTTTAACAGGTCTCCCTCGCGTGCCGAGGAGGGAATGATGCTGATGCGAGGATGCTGCATGCTGCACTGTTGTCTGGTCTGATGAAGATTTCGTCGGGCTATTCAAAGTGCTGTTTTTGGGCACCTCGAGCAACAAATGCGCTTTTCTTTTTATTCCTGTAGTTCAGACGATGGCGGTGGTTAAATTGTTTTGTTTTTTTCCTGCCTGACTTGTGAGGACAGTGTCTGAGGAAACACAATGCGACACTATGGCTGGAGCGGTATTTGTTACTTTCCGTTAATGGGCAATTAGACAGCGGCGCGCGTGATGTTTCTGGTCATAAATCCGCACCTGCACCGTAACCCCAGCGTCGCGCTTCGGCCCAGCATGTTGGAAATCCCGTCAGAAACAAGCCACCGCAAACTGTGACAAGATTGTTGAGCTGAGGCTAACTTAACCTTGAATA
Source organism: Chaunax sp. Z400 (assembly GCA_037577475.1). Classification (NCBI taxonomy): domain Eukaryota; kingdom Metazoa; phylum Chordata; class Actinopteri; order Lophiiformes; family Chaunacidae; genus Chaunax; species Chaunax sp. Z400. The sequence goes on along the minus strand of CM075201.1, from coordinate 7,440,363 downwards.
AAACCCCTCGTTACGGCGAAGGGTCTGCACCCCCAATCCTCACCACAACACTGGCTGTAAATCGAAAACCACTGGTGTGATTGGGTTAAATCTTTCCGAATTGATCAGTTCAGCTGACAGAAAAAAAAAGATGGGGGGGGAAACATTTCCATGTTGCCACATGTTTTTCACTTAAGGGATTTGCGTCCCTTAATCATTTAAAGTCACCACAGTTGCGTTCCTCGCTGTGGCGACGAGGAGACATAAGTCTGTCTCCTTAAAAACAATTTCTTCTTGAAACATCTCTCTTTCTGTCACTCCCCTCAATCCCCTTACCTCACTGTGGTGACCATGTAGTGTCTGTGTGTATGAGTTCATGTCCATATATGCTCAGGCTATGAACAACATGAATGATTCTAGAAATCAGACCCAATGGCTTAAATAATTCAAATCTTCCATAAACATTTACCTGTGGCAGAGGTACCTGCAAATCCCCCTTCAAATTAGGTCATCAAAGATGATATGCTGTCTGAATTACTGTTTCAGTGTTGCTTTGTTGTTGTTGTTGTTGTTGTTGTTGTTGTTGTTTGCTGCCCTATAGCAGAAACAGAGTCACGTGGATGGGCAACAAATGGTTGTCACCTGGAGTAGTGTTGGAGAAGGAACCGAGCACCTATACACTACAAACCTGTTGTTCCTTCACAGTTAAAGTGGGAATGAAATGTGTGCACTGGCTTCACATGCAGACATTTCACATCAGGAAGAAAGATATTTCATTAGCTTCATCCTTTCTTGCGTCTCAGCCAGCTGATGTCAGAGGCCACGCTGTAATCTTATTTACTGGACATCACCCAGATCAAGCTTACAAGTCATATTTCATTCTGGGGATAATACCCCCAACGTCCTCTCCGTGCTTTTGCCTGCCACATTTTAAGAGTTCCTCCACTGCACGTCACACCTTCATGTTTTCACCACACCTCTCATTTGATGTAATGCACAGTCATCTGTGGCTCCTCACAGCCTTTCCCCCTGCCGTCACGCAGTCTGCTTGCTGCACAGCTCATAATGTGATGACTCCCATGGACTCCAGAGTGTGACCACAAGTAAATGACTTTTCTCTGCCAGTCTCTTCATCTGTTGAGACAGACTGAACAGACTCCCCCCCCTTTTCACAGCAAATGGCTGCTCAGATTTATTGTCCAGCAGGGAATAGTGAGCAGATTTTGATGAGGGGGAAGGTGTTATCTTTTCCGACAGTTACAGATGGATATGTTGTGCTTCTCTGACTCTGTGAACCTGCTCCATTTGAGTGGCATGATTAGAGGATCTGTTTGTTGTCATTCTTTGAATTGTACATGCCCATGCAGTCAAATAAAGACGCGTAGCAAAGATAAAGGAAGATTGTTGCAGAGATTAGCATTTCTATATAGTTCCTTGAGGCACAGTGAGGCATAATGCAGTAAAATGCAAAGTATCTCGAGGGAAAGCAGTTGTTGTTTTTTTGTTGTTGTTTTTCTTTTGCAGGAGGCAAATATTCACCCCATAAATTAATGTTCATATTGACAACAGTTTTGGAAATGATTCAACATGATTAATAGTAGGGTAACTCCACTTTTTATGCTTCCAGTTTAAAAAGCACACACACATTGCCTTACAGATCAACGTATTGTGAGGGTTACTGTAGAAATGTCAATATCCACTGAGATCAACCACACAGCTCAAGGAGAGATGGGACTGAGGCATATATGATAATGATGACAGCTGGCAGGAGGTAATCTGAAGAGCCCTCTAATTCAATCGAGGTCTCGACCAAGATGACCGAGACGCTTTGAGGGGAAATTTACAACTTGGCTCCACAGGAGCTAAGATGAGGAGAAATGGAACGGCGCAGGAAAACAAGAAGACCCTGCTGGTTTAATACAGACAAGGAGAGTTAAGACACACTTACTTAATTTATCCAGCACAACCAAACATAATTCTCCGAATGAAGTGAATAAATTGAATATTTTAAGGTTGTGGAGTGCAAAAGCACTCTGCAACCTTTTGAATTTTCAACATATTCCCTGCTTCAGTAATTTTACTTACTTTAATTCATTCTCTGTCTAGGTGAGCTCTCATCATTCCCCCATTTATGTGCAGGAGAGGACTAATATTAATCACTGAAGCACCATTCCAATAGGAGTAATGTGACCTCCAGACGTCCACTGAGCCATGAATCACTTCTGTGGTTATTGCACATCTAATTTTTTGTAAAATTTAGACCTCAAATGTAACTTGTTACCTATAAATTCTACAGACAGATTACTTGTATTGCAGTATTGTAGCAGAGACAGATGACTTGTGACAAGAGTGATCTCATGTGAATGCACCCACCAGTAATTTAGGGACTACAGCTGCTTGCCAAAACGGCATAAATAATTTTTTAAGCAGATTATGTGCAGAGCGAACCGCCGACTATTGTTTGACGAAATAGTGTTGAAGCTTGTGCCACAGTTGCTTAATTTAGCTGCTCAAATTGATTTTGTTAGATATGGTGGTATCATGGTGGTAAAATAACCGTAACAATTAAGAGCAATTTCAGTTTGTGCAACACTTTGCATACGTTAACACACTTGCGTCTAAACAAACTGATTCATCCTCTAACCATACATTCACTCAGGATCCATTGCCACCACAGATGTTCACGTTTTGATTTTCACACTCGTTTTTGTTAAACATAGAAAAGAATGGAGGAAATCACTTTCACAGATTTGTGCTCTACAAACACAAAAGTCAGAATTCACATACCAACATGCATTTAAATGAAGCTTTTCAGATTGTAGTAACATTTCTATACTGAAAGTTATATTGGAATAAAATCATCTCTGTTTAGATTTTCAAGCCATTGAAACCATATGTATCTGAAGGTTGTAGACAATCTAATACCACCTTGCTCTCACTTATTTTCACCTACTCTATGTCTTCTGGGATTTACTGTGACCTTAAAGGTTGACAGTCAAAATCTCTCAAATGTCAGAATCTTCCGGGGGCCTTAAGCTTCATATCAGGATTGGCTATACTGGAGAGGCAGAATGTCTGCAGGCGCTGAGAAACTCCTAAAATGCCTGAGATTGTACTGTGCTCATCAAAGCCCTGACAGTTTGTTAAAGAAAGATAAATGCTGTATTTAAATCTTTAAAAACCATTTAGAAAATTGGTTGTCCAATGAAGAATTGCTCCAGTGACGCATTAATTTGATCAATTTGCACAAAAAAGGAAGTAAAGCATTAAATATTGGACTTTTGATTGAAGTCGGCAGAGGATTAAGATATATTTAGGCTTTTCAAGTTGAAAACAATTAGTAGTCCATTTTCTTTCCTGGCCTAGATAAGCGTAAGCAGTGCTTAAAGGTTAGTGGACAGCAGGTGCATATTTTGTGAATCAAGGTGCATTGCACAAATTGCCATCAAGTGTGAGGTGTGTGGAGGGGGTGAAGGTGTTTTTGAGACTGCAGGCACACTGGGCTAAACAATTAAACCCTTACATGGTTCCATAACCTCCTGTACACAATCAAAAAAAAGTCCTTTTATCTCTGTAATAATTGTTTGTCTCTTTGAAATTTAATCAACAGTCATCATTCAGCTCCAACACATCATGTGGACCATTTCAGTGACATTGTAATGATAATGGTTTTGTCACTACTTTTTGTCATACAAGACAATGCACACAGCTGTTACCTGGATAAACAGGTGTTTCTGGCTGAAGATATGAAGAGATGATTATTGGGACCTGATGGTCCTGATGGGTCTCTGTGATATCAGGAAGAGAGAGAAGCTTAATTGTCTTGTGATTGTTTTTTAAATGTCCCTCTAAATGTCTTCTCTCTTATAATAACTCTCTGAGTCAGTGGCAAAGCTTTTAAAGAGCTTTTAGTGGAAGCACTTGGTGTGCAAGTCTATCCATCCATCCATCCATCCATCCATCCCTCCATTCATCTATTCATCCATCCATCCATCCATCCACCCATCAGTCCATCCATCAGTCCATCCATCCATCCATCAGTCCATCCATCCATCCATCCATCCATTCATCCATCCATCCATCCACCCATCAGTCCATCCATCAGTCCATCCATCCATCCATCAGTCCATCCATCCATTCATCCATCCATCCATCCACCCATCAGTCCATCCATCAGTCCATCCATTCATCCATCCATCCACCCATCAGTCCATCCATCAGTCCATCCATCCATCAGTCCATCCATTCATCCATCCATCAGTCCATCCATCAGTCCATCCATCCATCCACCCATTCATCCATCCATCAGTCCATCCATCCATCCATCCACCCATCAGTCCATCCATCAGTCCATCCATTCATCCATCAGTCCATCCATCCATCCATCCATCCATCCATCCATCTACCCATCAGTCCATCCATCAGTCCATCCATCCATCCATCCATCCATCCATCCACCCATCAGCCCATCCATCAGTCCATCCATCCATCCATCCACCCATCAGCCCATCCATCAGTCCATCCATCCATCCATCCACCCATCAGTCCATCCATCAGTCCATCCATCCATCCATACATCCATACATCCATCCATCCATCCACAGGTACTCTGCCTGACCTTCATCCAAAACCTTCAGCGCTTCATTGTGAATCTCAGGAGGCCGTTTCCCCAAAGAAATATTTTACAGCCTGTTTCATAGCTGCCACTGACAACGCTTTCACTCAATACTGGAGCAATCTCAAACATTTATGTCTCCATTTGTCATTTACATACAAAACAATGGGAAATAGGTTTCGGATTGAAAAATACTGAAATTACCTTTTTGCCCATATGGCCATATTTGCAAATCCCACTGGTGCTCCTTGTTATAATATTTAGTACCACTTTCTCCAAAAGCGGTCACAGACTCGAGCCCTGCTTACATTCTCAGTTTCCAGCTTCTCACTTGTCAGGACTTACTGTTTGTTTATACAAAGTGATAATAAATTGAAAGTCTTTGTGTTCTGGACTGTTGGTCAGACAAAACAAGCAATATGAACATGTCACCTTTACCTCAGACATCTTACAGATTAAACGATTGAGGCGAAAGTTGCGTCTTTAGTGTAGAGCAAACCAAGCTCCTGCCTATACACTGGGAGATTTATAGATGGAGCCATGTTTAGCAGTCTCCATCACATTGTCATGTAACAAGCTGAATGTACACTGTTTGACATCGTCTCTGCAGAGGGCTTCAGCTTCCTTCTTCACCCCCAAGCTCACCACTAACACTACTGTGTTAGTATGTATTTAATCACAGTCGTCCTTATGATTGTGTTGATTTTTAGTGTGTGTAACGTTTGGCCACCTTCATGCTATCTCGGGCTGCTCTTTGTTGCAGCATGTACAGTATAGCACAGAGACATCTGTTAGAGGTATTATTTTATATCAGGATCGCATTGCTATGCTCAAACATGGTGTAGGTGTGATGATAGCTGTTGAAAAATATCTTTGAAATGCAAAAGGGGATTTGATACTTTAAATTATAGCATGAATAGTTCCTCTCAAGAGAGATAACACAAATAAAAATATATTTTGTGCATTTGACACAGGAAATCTGTGCTTATAATGACTGACTAACCTAAAAGCCTCGATAAACAGAGGGAGTCATGGGAATGAATGCAAAATATCCAGATCAGACAAAACAGCAGGGATACTTGAAGAAAACATCAAAGATGATGTAAAAGGTCTTAATTGCCATGTCACAATGCTGGAAGCTTGTTCATAAGCTCTGAGCCCTGACAGCAACAACATGGTCACCTTTACTCTTTAACCTTGGCATCTGTCAGCGGGCTCCTGTCTGAGGATTTCAGGCTGCACACAGGCTTATAAGGAATCTTGCATTCGGAGAGAGGTTGTTGTCAGGTCAGTCAAAGACACACATTTGCTTGTCAGGTATCCACTGACAAAACGCTAAAACAGGGGAGATGCGGTGCTTTCTCTTTGCTGTACTCGCTGGAACATTTCTGAATGTGCAGTAGCAGCCTCATGCTTAGAGATAAAGCACGCATTGTAGTGTTGAAGTAGTCATTGTGAGTGCTTGGACTGCCGTTGAAACATCATTTAAAGATCACGTTTGTTTGTTTTTATCTCTACTGTGGAGTATTTACAACTACAGCGCTTTTCCTCTGACCCCAAAGCATTATTATTCAGATAGGGCATACTTCATTATATTTCATAGACCAGGAATGTGCAGGCTATACCTGAAGAAAATATCATTTATGCATCTATGGTTTTACTTGGTTGGTACCAGGCTGCTAGAGGAGCTTTTATTAACATTATACTGCAGCTTGTCTAAATATGTACAGCACAGACAGGAACTGCAGTTTCTAATACACTAAAAACACCTCAACCCCTCATAAGAAAATGATGCAGTCTGCTAACAAATATTACTGTTGTCAGTGCAGTGTCAGTTTCTTCTTCTATCTGCTCAAGAGCACATGTTAAAGAGCATGGAAGCTGACCTGCATATTAAGCAGTATGTGACTATGTTAAGTTATTTGATATGCACAAATAAAATAGATAAATAAAAAGCAAACTAAGCCACTGATACCAGTCAGACAAAAGGTTGAAAGCAGGTATTTTTCTGCAATCAGCAGGGATGCCTTCCTACTGTAATGTCGCTGAGCTAGACAGTCAGACTTTGGTTTTACCCTGATGCATATCTATGAACATCACGCACTGACAAGAGGACATCTCTGTCGGACTTTGAGTCTCACCTTGAGCAAGTTTGACTTCATGCCAAGCATGTGAACACGGTTCTGCAAAAGAGCAGGATGACTTGCTGCAGTAACTCTGTCCTCCTGTAAATCATTGCACAGGTCACCTTGAAGAACGTGGGCCTTTTATCAAAACAGCTGTCAAATGATTCATTTAATTTAACTTAACATCAATCAAACATTCTCCAAACACCAATATTTGTTTAGTGCGCCGTGGCTGTCTGTCATTTGGGATTGTTGGGAGATGTTTTGTCAGATTCGACATGTTCAATCTGTGTTTGAAGTTTGGTCCCACATAGTACGCGTATCCATAGCAACACAGCTTGTGCATGGCCAGTATTAGTGGTGTCCTCGGTTGACCAGCTGTGTACATGTCATTATTTAAGTGAGGCGACCAGATCTGTCGTCATTTTCTAGCTCTCAATAGAGATGAACAGCTCCCTGTTATTGTCTTCATAGTAACAAATGAACGCTCCAGATTGTCTTCTGATATTTCTTCCATTTTTTAAGACATCTTATTACTTTTAAACACATTAGTTCAAGTTTGAGGTCATTTTTCTAGAGCTGGTAGGTTTGGTCATCTGTTTTATTTGGATTTGTTTGGTTAGTGTGTCATTGGCAGGTAGTTTTAGAAAGGCATTACAGGGCCTCAATCACAAAGAGATGTATTTCTCCAGGCGCAGCCGCTTCAAAAACACATTGGGGAAGCACATTGGACGAAAAACAGCTTTATGCACCTGTGGAAGAGGGATGTGTCCACATCCAGCCATGTCTGTGTGATCAGCTGCACAGACAACTGCTGTGCCATGGGCTTTACTATTGTCTGTTCCTGTTGGCTGTTTTTATGTGATTACTCATATTTTCAATGATGACTTGAATATTACCTAGCAGGCCCACACAGTAAACTTGAACGACCCAGTGGTCTGTGTTCAGTGTTGTGTGTTGAGTTACGGTAAGGGTTTTCAAGTTTGCCAGTTCTCAATTATGGATGAGGAAAAGAAAAAAGCAGGACTGCCTGAATACAAATTCCATGGAAAGGATTGTTGGAGTTTCACTGGTCTTGAAGTCCATCAAAGAAAGTGCATGAAAGGTGCGTCCCCCAGGAACACATTGGTTCAAATCCAGTCTCTATGCTAATAATAACCAGTAATTATTAAAATGACAAAACACTGAATCATGTCTCAACATTTGGATCAATTACAGTATATTCTGCCAAATGACTAATTGATTAATCAGTTGTTTCTACTGTGGTCTCATCAGACTGAGGTTTTACTGTTTTGCCAAGTCAGGTCAATTTTATTTATATAGCGACAAATCACAACAAAAGTTATATCAAGGCAATTTCCAAAATGAGAAAGTCTGGACTGAACTCCTTATTCTACCCAACAATCCCCCATGAGCAAGCACCTGGCGACAGTGGTGAGGAAAAACTGCCTTTTAACAGGTAGAAACCTCGAGCAGATCCAAGACTCAAGGTGGACGGCCGGCTGCTTTGACTGGTTGGGGTGACAGACATAAGAGAGAAAGATGGGGAGATAGATTGGCAGAGAGAGAAGGGGGGGGGGGGGGGGGGGGGGGAGTGAGGAACAGGGACATAGATGTGCAACAACAATAACATATACCATTATTATAATAGAAAGATTACAATTCGTAGTATTTATAATAACTACTACAATAACAACACTGATAATAATTATTGTAATAATAATAAAAATGACAATAATAATAATAAGAGAGGAGGAGAGAGGTGCTCAGTGCATCATGGGAAGTCCTCCAGCAGTCTAAGTCCTACAGCAGCATAGCTAAGGACTAGCCTAAGCCAGTCTTAAATGTAGAGAGGGTGTCTGCCTCCTGGACCAAAACTGGAAGATGGTTCCACAGGAGAGGAGCCTGATAACTGAAGGCTCTGTCTCCCTTTGGAGACTCCAGGGACCACAACTAACCCTGCATCCTGGTAGTTCTAGACGGGTAGTAGGGTACCGCAAGCTTTTTAAGGTATGACCATAATGGTCTTGAAGGATTTATGTGTTAATGTGCAGTGTGTTGGTATTTGGAGTAGTTTTTGTGTGTCCTTGTTTTTGAAAAACAACAGATTTAATAAAACAGAGCAGCAGACACAATCACTGAGAATTCAATATTCCTGCACTTGTTGTCAGCATGTTTTAGTAAGCGAATATCAAGTGTTGAAAGACTTTTTACTGCAATTATTATAGAGTTTTATTGCTATTTTTACTACGTAGATCCTAGTAGCACTCTATGATGTTCTTTTTCTCTGAACAACAGGCCTTTGAAACACTCATGTCTCTGAACTCATAGGTGAGAATGAGAAGAGCATTCCCTGTGAGCTGTGCCTCGGGAACTGAAAGAACTCGCGACTTTGTTGGGAGCATCAGCTGCTGTTTTATTTTGAGAGCAGACTGTGATCTTATTAGATTACTGCATTTGAGTGGGACCAAAATAAATGAAAGCTACCACGTCTTTCAAAGGAAAAACCTTTCCGTTTTCAGCAAAAACACTCGTGTAAATAGGGCCGAAGTGTAATGATGACTGTCGTAGGTCCAATCAGTGCTGAATAAACTATGATGTTCTGTAATACTAAGCCCTATGCAGACATCATAGGAAATCATACATGTCCTTTTCTTCTAAAACCCAAACAGGGTTTCTACATATTGTAGGCCTCCGCTTTAGTTTCATACTCTGATACTTGTGATGGTTGAATCAACACCAGATATATCTGTTCACCATTCAAGTCTAGTCAGCCATAGTCATTACCTCTTATTTCATTACAGAAAACTAGTCACTGACCACATTTGTGTCCTGAAACACTCTCACCAGCATGTCTCCAGTTTGCCAAAGTACTGAGGCTTATCAGTCCCACACACCACTGCTGCTAGAAACATAGCATGAAAAATGCTTAATGCTTGTTCACCCCAGCGGCAGTCAGTCAGTCTTGCTGTAGTTACGTTCATCACGGACTCTGCCCATCCAGCAAACTCCACCAGAGTGATAACTTGCTGCACCAGCAGTCAACGCTGCTTTGATCACCAGAATCACTCTCACCACAGTCTGTCAGCCTGTGCAGAAGCAGCCCACACAGAGCATCCAGAATTACGCGCATCACAGACACTCAGTCTCACTTGCCACGGTTGGGCTGATGCAGCCACAACTCTGAGTAGCCAGCTGCACCGAGCAACTGTTTGCCGTGATCGTCCATAGTTGTAGCCAAATTTGCAGACACCTTTGCCGTGTTCAGCGCCATTCAAGCCAGAGACGTGCTTACCTCAGCCACAATCAGTCATGCTCACTGGAGTGCCACACAGCCTGAGCAGCTGGTGCTATATGCTACATGAGACAAAGCTGCCATAGCTGGAGTCACACTTGCCAGAGGCACCCTCACAGCTGCCATCATTCATACTAAGTGGGATCCTACTGGCCACACAAAAAGCCCCAGTAAAAAATATTATCCACAGAGATTCATAGTGGCACCCAAAGCTGATCACAGCCCTATTCAGACTCACTCACCTCATTCCAGTGGAGGGAAAGCTGATTATTATCAAGACTGGGGAAAGGTAACTTATATTGGCGGAGAGCACTGAAAAAGCTATGAATTTATTTATGTGTATTGCCATCTGCGTGGTGTTATAAGAAGGTGATGAAACTTCCCTAGATTTGTGGAATTCACATTTGCAGCGTAAGGTCTTTTTTGATACTCCGTATCTGCTCTTCAGATAAGATTAAATATTTCTTGCAAGCCTAATGTATTTCAGGGAAGAACACCATCAGTAATATCCCTCTGTGTCAAATGGGAAAATGGGTGGCCAACTCTTGCCTGTGGCATGCACGCCCACTTATCTGCCTGAATGACGATAAGTTAAAATATGAATTGCCTCTTTCAAATTCAGTCAAATGAAGGTATTTGTTCAATATATGGACAATTATAATAGCACATATGACTCTGAATCCACACACGGGTGTGTTAGGAATGTTTTGTTATTTATTCTTATTATGTGTTTTGTTACTTACCTTTCTCATATCATGCCCCCTGTTTTTTTTTCTGCCCTGCCCTGATCGGATTGTGTCTTCTTTTCTATTCCCTTCACTGTAATAGTTAATGTGTCTTGTGCATCATCTCTGTGCTTGTTTGTCCCTTTATCTTTGTATCTAGTGCTCCAGCCTTAGTATTTCTTGTGTGTTGTCTTTCTATATTTTGGATTTTGGCCTTCTACTGACTGCCTCTGCTGTTATCCACTGGATTTGTCTTCCTTCTCTAACTGCTCACCTGTGCGCCTAAAGGACTGAACCAAGACCAGTTCTCTGAGTCTTGCTTTTGACCTATGCTCAATATGGTATCTGATGTTACCAATTTTAGAACAAGTTTAAAATAGAATGCATGTTTTTGCAAATGCTTACAACATATGCAAGAGTCATAGTCAAAATATACATATACAGTATACTGTCAGATTTTCTTAGTTATGTTAGCAGCACCAGTTTAATGCAAGTCTGAATTTGAGCTTTGCTGTAGCAACAGATTAGATTGATTTTAAGAAATGAAACTTGTTGCTCGTTAAACTGGTCCTATAAAGGTTGCACCTTAAAGCTCATTTTGTTATAGTGTAAATCCTTGAACCCTTTCAGTAAATCTTTGTTTGGATAGGATAATACAAGATCACCCTTTCAAAACAATTTCCTGCTAAGTGGCAAAGACAAGCCTTTACAGCTTCAAGGTGAAACACAGCACGGATGTTTGATTTATGGTTTAAATTATTCTGTTGGGCCAGTCTGCTGTGTGTGTGTGCTGAACTCTACTGCTCTTTGTATGACTATTACCTGAGTGGAACCTTGCATTCCAATTACAGAAGGCTATTCAGCTGTCACTCACATTAGTAATGACTATAGCTTCTCCTTACACTGACTCACAGCCTTGCCCATGAATACCTTGCATATTAGTGTGATCGATAGCTACTGATCAAACCATTTCAGAGTCACACTCTATCGTTGGATTTTCTATCCAGTGATGTTGCATTAAGAGCTACTTGACTATAACAAAAACTAAACACAATGTTATGTGTAAATTAATTGTGGTATACATGTTCTTAATTGGTTTTCTAATGTGCAAATCCAGGTTAATCACACAGTCAACATTTACTCTGAGGTGCAAGTCAGTGTTCGATTCTCCTTTGATTTTAATTTGCAATCCATCGAAGTTATTGGAGTTAGTTAATGACAGCATCAAAGTGGTGGACCGACCGACGTTGCCATTCCAAGACACACTGGTGGAATGAATAAAAATGATGTACGAGGAAGGACGATGAGTAAAGACATGGGAACACCTGCCATGCTCATGCACAGACATCTTTGCGACAGTCGTGATAAGAAGTGTTGTGTGAATCATTTGATTGATGGCAATGACATGGAGGTCCCATCAGAGAATAAACAGCCCATCTCATGTTCTTACACGACAAGATGAAGCCAGACAGATGTCTGCCATGTCCTCTCTTCTAGTTTCCTCCCCTGTTTCTCTGATGACTTTAGAGGATTATCTTGTGAATGGGCTATTGCATTAAGGTATCCCTGCTCTTAATATTTAAGACTCACTTAAGACCCAGAATGCTGTTCAGTAAGGACAGACAAGGTTAATGGAACAACGATTAAATGTACAGCGATGTATTTCATCTCTGCTGTGAGGCACACTATAATTCAAGTTATTTGCTGTCTTAATGACCTTGTGAATTCAATTTGTTACATACTCTTTTGTACTTTTTCAGATCAACCAAGAAGACGGTGCCATTCAGCCCTTCACCAATTAGCAATATTATATATAATAGGTAGGTATATAAAACAAAATGATCTGAGACCTGATGCCCTGTACAGTACATTAAATTAATGGCTCATTAGTATAAGATGTAGATTTCAGAGTTGGAGGAACAGTTGGAAAGGTGTTTTTCACAGCGCCTAAAAACCCCAATGTGACATGGAGGGTTCAGCTCATTAACAAAACTAGGCAGTGTGAAGCTTTAAATTGCAGAGCTGCTGTTGCTTCTGGGTTGAAATGGCTTGTTAGCAATAGTCTTTATGAGATACTAAAAAATAAAAAATGAACAAGAAAGTAACCTTCATAATTTATCGCTTCGCCAGTGTTCCATTGGGAGACAGATTTGATGGAGCGGTGACTCCGTGTCTCGCATCGTGGCAAACTGTTTGTTCGGAGTTGAGTGATGGATCCATAAATTGCTTTACGCCTAATTGGTTTGATCATGCAGCATTATCATGAGTTTTAAATGATTTATTATGATTTACCATATTCCTTTTACTAAAGATTGAGTTAAATATAAAATGCAACAATTTTACAGCAAAAGCCCACAATCAGCGGTTAATCATGTAACAATTACTGCCATGCAAACAAGCGAAACATGCTTTTAACCATGAATAATGCCGCCTGCCATGGGGCCAATTAGTGAGGGTTCAAAAGCACTTCAACTGTGTTTTGTCCCGTAATAACTTCAACACCACTGGTCTGATTTTGACTGAACCTGAAGGCATCAGGCGGTTTTGCACAGGTCCATTGTAGTATTGGGGCATGAGCCCTAATAACACCTCAGGTTCATTTTCATCTGTTGAAAAATATGTTCATAAGTGTACTATAATATACCTGGTCTATCCTTTTTCAGTGTGTTAGAGCACCATATGGTTCAATGAAAATTCCTATGTACTTCCTCTACTGACACAGTATCGCATGCTGTATCCATCGCATGCCTCTCAATGCCACACATATTTGTATTCCCATGGCAACCTCGCAGCAGTAGGCTTATGTTCTGATCTGCAGTATGATTTCCACAACTGAGCTGTGTCAGTGTCATTGCACTGAGTGGCTGAACATGTGTTTCCATGCAAGCAGCTAGAGAGAAGTCTGAGGGGAAGGAAAAAAAGATGCTCTATAGGCCAACTGGTGAGTCATAGCTTATTAATTTGTGCAAATCTCAATGTCAACTTAATTTGTGATCATTTTGTTATTGTTTTGTACCCTAAAAGAAGAGAAACATGGGTCAAAGATGTTTTGGTCCGCTCATGTACATAGATCCTACTCCTGATCCGTCCTCCCCACTACATACATGTCCACTACGCTTCCAATGTTGTTCACATGGGAAATTGGGATATTGTATGGGAAGGAAGAATGCAAGAATGCAAATAATTACTCGCAGACATATTTTGTACATACAGTAATTTCATTCCAACTGCAAGTATGAAAATACAACCCAGTTCATGGGGAAAAAAACACACCCAGTACTGTTTATTGTCATGGTAGCGTAGTGGGTCGCGCTGTTGCCTCACAGCAAGAAGGTTTTGGGTTCAAGTCCAACAGGGGACCAAGGATTTTTCTGTGCATGTTCTCCCCGTGTCTGCATGGGTTCCCTTCAGGTTCTCCGGGCTGTCCTGAACATGTCTCCCACAGTCTAAAAACATGCAATATCGGTGAATTGGTGACTCTAAATTGTATGTGTGTTTGTGAATGAGTGCAAATGGTTGTTTGTCTTTCTATGTGGCCCTTTGATGAACTGGTGTCTTATCCAGGGTGTACCCTGCCTCTCGCCCAATGTCAGCTGGACTACAGCCCCCAGCGACTTTGCACAGGATAAGCGGATATATATATATAATGGATGGATGGTACTGTGTACTTGATTATTGGATCCCCATTAGCTACCACTAAGGTAGCAGCTACTCTTCCTGGGGTCCACACACAAGGACACGTATGAAACAAGGCATGTAACACATGCAAAGACTCTTCAGATTACATTTAGTCATGTTTCGTCTCTTATTAATTAACATTGGGGTTATTTTTGATACGTTTTTTAGTCGTCTTTTAAAACTTGGTTTACTGACTGACCATCACTGTCAGCATGTTAAATGCATGGGTTAATAAGTAAATAATTAGCAAAATGTATATTTTGTTGTGTGTCATCCTACTGTAGCTGTGGCCTTCTGAAAAGTCTCAAATAAAGATAAAGCTCACTGTATTTTTATTACCATGGCTAATATTGCTATTTTTTGACCCCGCCGTTGGGGGCATACAGGGTAACCCTTGTCCATCCATCCATCCTTCCGTCCATTCATTTGTTCATCCATAACAGGTTTGATAGGGGTTAGGGTCTATCCACCTTTCCTCAAAAACCACTGGACAGAATTCAATCAAATTTCACACATGCTTTGTTGGGGCTTTAAATGTTTGCATCACATAATTGGTCTGTTCATTTTTGCCTATTTTTACATTTTTGAGCACATTTGATCTTGGATATTTTTTTACGTCATTCTGCTGTTATTATGCCATGATAGAGGTTATGGTCTGTCCATATCAGCACAAATTGACTTTTACCAGTAGCGGGGCATCTTGTCCTTTGACACAAATGTTCTAGTTTCTGTTTTTTTTTGACGATGATGTTGAAATTGCAGAGAATTACTCAACCTCTGATCATGATTTCTCTTCCATTCTCACGTCTTCTGCTCTTTCAGCTCCAGAGCATCAAAGACAACTTAGATGTCTTATAGGTATTGTTCAGACTGTACATGTGGCCTATTTACTTTACTTCCATTATTTGAAATACTATTTTCTGAAATCTAAATATAAACGCTATCAGGTCCGTCACTGAAAGGGCTAACAGAACATGAAGAATCAACAGTGAAGGTTTGCAATCTAAACTGTGCAGGCATTGAGCTGCAAACGGCGTAACAAGGCCTGAGGTAATACATGAGCACAGGTGGTGAGTGCTAGAGAAGGTATTGCTCTTCACCAGGAATCCTTGATGAACTGTGACAGATTTCTCCTCCAAGCCAGACACCCTGTCCCTGGCTCAACAGCTGCTTTCCAGGTGTTTTTTTTTTTTTTATCATGTCTGTAGTGACTTGTATGCAGACCTGCAGGAGTTTGGTGCTCTGTGTCTCTAATTCTAACAGTCAAACTGGTTTGCATGATTAGTCTATTTATCGGATCAGATTTCTTCCTCCTTGCAGTGTAATTAATGTTATTGCCGGGACAATTGACTGATTCCAGTTATTCCAGCAGGAAAACATATCAGTGTATTTCCTCTATTACACTCTTCCACTTGGAATTGATTTAAGAATAACTGATTATGTCCTGTAAAATATGCTGTGAATAATCTTGAGCTCCCTTTAAAATATGAACTTTTAAAATATGAACTTTTCTCATGTTATTGTGCCAACACTGCTCATTGAGCTCTGTATCAGTGTCTGGGAACACACTCTATTCAGTTCTATATTGTATAGTTAACAGATTTTATAAATGGATATCAAATATTGTAGATTCAGCACCATCTTTAGAGAATTACCCATCTGTGCTCTGTTTGTGCAAACATACTCAAGTAAACATTATAGATCTAAACCATCTTTACAGGCAAGAACTGTTGATGGCTCATGGTAATATTGAATCAAGGTTTGAGCCAAATCAACTTTATTCAGACACAAAGGGGTCTTATAGATCCGTCTAACGATCGAACCTCCCTCCTACATGTGAAAGTGTCTGGGGAATAAGGGGTTGAATTAGATAATACAGCCCAGGGAGCAATTATATATGAGGCAATTCCCTCAGCAAGCCGTCATGATTTCGTGGAAGTCAAGGTGGCGTGTCGGTGGGTTTAAACAGTACAGTACACGCAAGTACTTACAGGATTTTGCACTTCTCTGCTCTTTCTGTTATAGTTTTTTATCACTCGTCTCTGGTCTGCTGTTGCAGCCTCGATGAAAGCTTAAGCTTGTCAGGGTAACAAGTTATACTCCCTGTCACTTGCACTCTATTATATACCAGATTCTTATTCGCGTAGTTAAAATTGTATTTTGGTAAAAAGGTATGAGCTCCTCCTGAACATCATTCCATTTTTCTTAAGGTCTGGCTCATCTTGGAAACTGGATTTCTGTTTTCCCCTCTCTGCTGTCAGGTATATTTACTCACGCAGCATGAGAAGTCCAAATCCAAATATCTGTGAGAATAGCTCCATCTGTTATGTTTTTTAAATTAATGTATTTATGCTAATGAAGGACTCTTGTGTATTTGAGGATGTCGTATTTCCCCACCTCTAGAGATGTAAGCTAGAAATGGAAGTAAACTTTAGCCGAGTGTAGAATTGGCAAAACAAGCATGTAAAAGACATTAGTCTTTAGAATCCTGTCAAGATTAGTGCTAAAAGAAACATTTTTCAAGTCACTTCACCTTAACTTCAGAGGCAATTAAACATATTTAGCTTAATTAAACTGGACTACCAGGGCCACTTTGGTCATTTTATAGCAGTTTCCTACTTCCTTTAAGCACCTGAGAGCAGCATACTTAGTTATTCACTGAACATTTGTCAGCCAAACCTTGGCACAGCGAGATGAACATGACAACATGGAATTTGTCTTTCTTCTACCCCAAAACCAGCATCGGGGGCTCACTGGCATGTGGTGCTGTGTGCATGATGGATCCCCTGTACTCTCATTACATTTCTGTGTGGAACAAACCTATTTCTTGACAAATTATCACTGGTGCAGCATAATTGTCATGGGTCCGATAGTACAAACAGGTTTGCCTGGCAGCCCATTGATCGTTTTGCAGTGATGAGGCCTAATGATCATATTAATGCACAGTCCCAAGACAGAGAGACAAATTGTCCTCACTCATTAGATATACCTATGAATCTTTTTCAGGCCATCTACAGCAGTGAGTTCCAAACTTTTTGTTCCCACTCTCAGCACACTTCATGTTCCAAATGTGGTTTTTACATAACCCCACTCTGGTTTGCTTGTTTGTTTGTTTGTCAGTTGCTGGATGAGTCTGTTGTTGCTGCAGCAGCGACACTTGTTCATCAGCTCAGGGCTGCTTGAGCCCTGGGGTGAAGTTGATTTGAATGTATGGTAAACAGCATACCTAAAACTTCAGTCAGGTACATTGGGTGACTTCTCCTCCTGTCCTCGTCTCTCATTAGGTAAATAAATTATGTTTAACAGCTTTTGCTTTTGTCCTTTTTCTCCCTTTGTTTTTTGTACTATACTTTATATGGCTTGTGATAAACAATGAAGATTCAGTGTGACATCAGAAGCTTGTTTTAAGGTAGTCAGTGCAGAAATAAACGGATCTGACGTACTGATATACTGAATACAATCACTGTAACATTAATGATGCAGTTAGACATTCTTCTTGCGTCTGTGGTTAAATTACCACAAAGATCACTGGTAGATGCTCAGTGCATGACAGTCACATTTAGGGCTATTTTTAGTTTAACAGCCACTCGGATTACGTTGCTATAGAGCTGTGTCCTAAATTCAACAATTACTGGAGCTGACGGTGTTTATTGGCTGATGAGGTCCACATGTCTTTGGACGTTATCCTTTGCATTAACTCTGCCAGGGGATTTATTTGTGTAGAAATCATACCATGAACTCTAGAATGTTATAGTTTGAATTTTATTTTCTTTAAGGTCATGAATGACAGCCAAACTAGAAATACATGAAACACTAAATTGTCCCCAACTGACGTCCTTCTGGGCGGAAACTATATATAGGCCCTGCCACTTCATATCTTTCCAGTTATTATCTTTATTATTCAATAAATCACTCTGCATGTAGTCCTCCTGTCACATTATTCAGCACATGTGGATCAAAGGCATTTATAGCCATTCAATTCTTTCAAATGCAACTACATTACTATTATTGCATATTCTTTTTTTTTCCCTAGAAAAAGAATGACTGACACTAGAAACACAAACAAATGTTAGAAGACTGGTAAAACGCACAATGCTTTAGCTCTACTGTCACCTTAGGCAAGCTATTTTTAATTTTCCAACAAAAGCGCCGTGTCTTTTTTCCTCTCCATTATATTCAATCGCAATCTGAGCCGCAGGGACTGCTGAGCACTAAATTTGCATGACAGGTATTGGTAAATCAGGTGTAGAATTGCAGACGGCGGCCGGCTGCCTTTCTTTTATTGCCTGTTTATCTTATTGTTATGGAAAAGATTTGTTGACACTTGTAAGAGTGGTGTTTAGTATGCTTTCAGGATGATTTTTCACTGCAGCTCTAATTGGTGTTGTGTTGAGGAGGCATGCATTGAGTAAACAGAACAGAGATTCTATAGTTTATGGAATAAATGAGAAGAAATATCCAATCTTTACTCTTAATGTTTTTTACTGACAACCCATCCTGCCTTTCAACTGCTTACAAACGATGACTTCCGGTGATGAATGTACACTGGGTTATGACTGAACCTAAGGGCATAGGAGAATCAACACATTTTCAAAAGATTTATTTCATTGTGGACATTTAGATCCTTAAAGATGACACATATGCGAAGATGATCCCCATGTGAGTGGAACCGACTTAAATAGGGGCCAAATTGTGTCAGGAAATTAGCACTGCAATTTTCAGACGGACATTATTAAAGAAGGAAACGATGTCTGTGACTCCGGAGGCCACCCTGCAGTTTTTTATGGGCAACATAAAATCTTTAATGGATAACGATCCAGAATTAGTTTTAACATTAAACTGTGTTGAAAAATAGAGAGGAAAGAAAGAAAGAAAGCCTTACATGATATGTGTCATAAAACAAGAAACTCAGCAGTCTGCAGTTTTCTGTTTACCAGCTTTTGTCAAGCAACACAAATAGTTTAATTTGACACAGTACGGGAGTTGTCCTTCCCATGAGCTTGACATTTGTTGAAATAAATAAAATTTCATTTTAATCATTAGTATGGACCACACTCAGTTTATTTGGCTACATTCACAAAGTATCCTCTTTAGTAATTCCCTTTGGGTGAATGCATGTAAAATAACCTGGATATTCTGGTATTCAGGTGATACATTAAGTGACTACGTTTATTTGGGCGTGGAAACATTCAGATTTCGTGATTTCTGTCCCATGTCACAGCAATAACCCACTGTAGTATCTCTCAGCCAATGGTGAACAGTAAAGAATGGATGGAGGCTCTATTTATGGCAACAAGGACACTCAGTTACAGTTTAATAAAGAGGACTGTGAATAATAATCTTTACATCAATAACACCTCATGACTCTATTATATGTATATTGATTCTTGTCAAATCACCTGTAAGTGCAGTGATTTAGATTGTAATTTCGCACATTATTAAAAATATGAGTCATCTGAAGATGACATTTTCCCCCGACACCCCACAAAACATTGTAGAACAAATGCATCATCTTTTTTTTTATTCGTGGTATCAGATTATTGCCTGGCCATTCTGGTCTTGAGTATTTTTGAGTTTCATTTCTTGATTTCTTGATTTCCACTTTAACAAATTAATGTTGTTTGCAGTTTTTTTAGAGTGCGCAGCTGTTGGTAATCTGCTGCACCATAAGTAGCTATATGAAATAAAAAAATAACTGAATGTTGCATGGAAAAATTTCACTTAATATCACTTGCTATGCACTATATACCATTTAATACAGTGCTACAAAACAAGAAATTTCCACAGTATTTTCCACCTGGTTGTTAACTGCAGCGGTTGATAAACATGCGGTCTCCACCCGTGCTGGGTGCCAGCACGGGTGGAGACCACAGGTCATTCATTTCATTCATTTCAATTCATTTCAATTCAATTATTTCATATTTCATTCATAATGTGGTCGCGTTGGACGGGCGGACATCTTATACAGGACACTAAATATTAGTGGGAAATATCAATGTCGTTATGAGGAGAGGGTCATGTTGCAAAGGTGTTCAACCCACCAGGTTTTTGCCATTGGCTCACCTGAAATATTGAGTCGTTTGGGTCACATACTACCCTTAGGAATCAACGGCTCATTCCTCACACATATAAACATTTTAAAATAATCGACTGGTTATTCTTACTCCCCTGCCAGTGTAAAAACTTATTAGATGTGGATCTTGATTTCACTTTGTGCTCAGCTGCAAAAAACACAAAGTCAGCTCCATCAAAGTGATTCACCTCTGAGCCATCACAAGCATAACACAGAACTATGGTCACAGTTCGTAGCATTATTAGCACAGCCTCCTATTTGAGCACTAACCCGAGGTGCATGTTTATATCCATTCATTTGTTTCCCCCTCCTGTAATGATCAGTCCTCTGCACCAGCACATTGAACACTGATTCCCCTCAGGGAAAAGAGTTTGATCTTCTCTTCACATGGTGGCAATAAAAGGGGCTGAATCTCATAAAAAGCACAATGAAATCCTTTTAAGTGCAACACAGCTGCTGCATGTGTGCATGCTTGAGTGGCCATGTAACTGCAGTGCCTCACTCACTTGGCTTCCTCTCCCTCATTTTCCTAATGAATTTAAGCTGCATTCAATGGAGGGCACTCCATTTTTCTGAGTGCATCCAGTTTTAATGAGAGGTCATTTAATCTTTTTGTTAAAATAATCACCAATAATTATTATAACAGAGGAGGAAACTGTGCACTGCTGTATGATGTGTTTATTCCAGACTTAATATGATGTTTTAATGTTTGGTGAATTTGTGTTTGTTTGTTACTCAAAGGAGCCTGTAAACTGTATTTAGGTGGCTTGTCTCATATTTAAGTATTCAGTTTGAGGTAGACTTAATTATTTAGGCCACATCCGTGATTGGAAAAAATTATATTTCAGTTAAGGACAATGCAAAAATTATTAGCGTGGAGAGGCTGAACCTTAAACGTTAGTTTTTAAAAGTCCCTCCTCTAGAGAAAGTGCAATACCCTCCCTCCTAATATCTCAAAATAATGCATTATATAACTCGTTTAACCAGAAAGCTACGCAGGCAAACATAAGGAATAGAGACAACCCCATCCAGGACCCAAATAACAAAACCGAATCTGAATTAGATCTCATGTATTCCCAAATATAAGGTTCTTTGTTAACCAGGTGTGTTTTGGATCAGCAGCTACAGAGTCAGAAGAGATCGTTTCCCCCAGACATCAGTTAATATCATAACCCAAGATAATTATTGTCAGAGAACAGTTTACTTCGAGTGCTCACTGACAGAGAAACAACAGCAACGCCAGTCAGCTGTCATTTGAGGTATAAAGCGATTTGATCGCATGTGAAAAGTGATACATACAAATGTCATGGCTGTTTGGTTAACGGTGGAAGGACAGATGATGATGATGTGTGATGAATTAAAGGAAGCATGACTGCAGCACAAGTCAGAATCTTCTCTTCACTTGTTTTATACTCATAAACACCCCCCCCCCACCGCCACCTTCCTTCTCTGAGTCTCATAAACATCTTTTAATTTATGTTACATCATAAAAAATAATCTGACACCGTTTGACAGCCACATGTATAAAAACGGACGTTTATCAGGTTAATATCACTCATATAAATCAAGAATATAAAGCAGTCAATAGTAGGAGGGTTGAGGAGGGTGCCGTGTCGTTATCGTATGAAGGATTAGAAATCGATTCATTGCTGATTTTATGTGCGTCGTTTCTTCATTTGCCCGTCAAGCTGTAGATGTTTTTACGTCGTTGTGACTTGTCATCATTTCCTTCTCCTCCAGGTGACTTCTGAACCGGATATGGCTGCTGCACTTTGGAAGCCTAAATCTGTGGACGTGAGCGTGCTGATCATTCTCCTGCTCCTCAACCTCCTTCCTGAAGCCAGGTATAATGAGATACGGTATCCGAGTCTCAGCCTCTGTTTCATATTTATTGTCTTCCTTCCTCTGAACCCATTTCACCAGCGCCCCCACCCCCACCCCTCGCCTCGCCTCTCCTGTTGATATCCTGTTTATATGCTTTGTATAATAACTGTATTAATCAGGCTCACTGCTGCAGCAGACAATATAATCTAACCCTGTGGTTCTTTTTCATGTAATGTGTTATTGCACAGCTAGATGGTCTCAGCTGTGACTGTCAGTTTGGCAAATGAATTAAACATCTATAATGAAGTTTTCTCCTGCAACATCAGCAAACATCTTTTGCACTGAAAGACCTCGTGGTCAACTCTGTGACTTTCACATTTTTGAGCGAGGGTCAAAATAGAGCCTGTTATCCTAAATTACATGAAAGGATGAGCTCACTTTATGTTTGCTCGTATTCAGTCTAAGTGTAGCTTGTGCTCTCTTCTGCACTGGTAAAAATTTTCACTGACTGGTGAATTAATTTGCATTATGCAGCACACGCCACGATTGCCCATTCACAGCATTTTTACTCCTGCATCCTGGGCACATTTTTAAGTTTGTATGTTAAGAGTCAGCAAAAAAAAAAGGAAAAAAAAATTGAGAGAGAGAGAGAGAGAGAGAGACGCTCTGGGATGTCTTGAAGTCATCCTAATCACACTACTTATAATTGAAAGTGAAAAGGCGGCACATGTTGCCATGTTAGCATTGTTGATAAGGTAGGATGTTATGGCAGGTATAGGTGTAAATCACTTTAAGATTCTGCACCTGAGGAAAGGCTCATCGGAGCTGGAAGAAGGCAGAGTGGGCAAAGAAATCAGAACAGTGTGACAGGGATTAGCCCTTTCCTTGGCTCTCCTTGCTTATTAGGAGCATACAGTGCTTGTAATTACATATATTAAATAAAACTGCGAGGCCATGAGAAGAAGGCGGTGGTCAAACTTAGCAGGAGATCTTCTACAGGGATATATATTGTATGCTTATGCCTTACAGTATTTTTCCCACTCAGGGGTAGGATGTATTAGATTCACCTGAATAACTTGGGGACACACTGCGGTTGACACTCACTTACGTCTCGTAATTCCTAGAGGCGAAATGTCGATCCTGAAAGTGATATTTTAGCTTCATTATTTGCTTTCAACTTTGTTGCCCCTCTTCGTGGAAGACCATTCAACGTAACAGTGCTCCTGTGCACCAAATCCACGAAGAATTGTTTTGCCAGTTTGCCTGCACAGAGACCTGACATCAAGCCAACACCTTTAGGATGAATGAAACTGCTGGCTCTGGCCAGGCCTTATCATCCAACATGATTTTACTGAGCCAAAAAAGTGAATTTGGCATTAAAGATACAACATGAAATGAAAAAGGAGACATTGCCATCGAAACATTTGTAGTTAAAAAAAAAGTTGTATTGAGATGATTAAAGATGACTTTTACTGATGTTATTCTGGAGCCTCTCAAACAAGCTCTAATGGTGGTTTAGCTTTAGCTCTAGCTTTACCCAAACAGTGATAGAGAGTTGACAAAATACTGATAGTATAAAAAAAAGGGATTCCTGCACACTGTCTAACTTGCAGAATCACATTCATTTGTGAGGTTTTGGTACTTGACCTTGGTCAGGTAAAAATAAATAGAAAGTAAATGCTACTGGAAAAGAAATGAAGAAAAAATCTGAACATTTTCACATTTGAAAAATACACAAAAAAAAATAAAATAAACTGAAATATTTGTTTAATGTCTGCATTTTATTTTTCAAATCAACATTTTCAATGCAAAATAATTTATTGTCAGTGCAACTTTTGTCAACACATATGTTTGAATGTCAGTGTGTCCTTTTTCAGTTCATGTCAATGTTTTTAATTCAAAATCATATTTCTTAATTCCAAAACTCATGGCTTTGGCCACATACGACTTCACCAAATCCTTTTCCGCTGAAAGGGAGCAAATCCCTCCAGTCAGCTCCCAAAGATTTGTGAGAAGCTTCCTAGAAGATCGGAGGCAGCATGTGAATGCCAGAATTAGTCCACCCTCCATAATTCAGTCAAATCTAAACACTCAGATATGTAAATCTATTCTTGCATTGAATGTAATGTAAATAAAAAAGGTTTCATTTTACTGATAAATATGCCTTGAAAATAGAGATTAAGATTCTCCTTTATTATTCCAGACCTATCTGAGAAGAGTCATGTTGTTTTTAAGTCTTCTGCTGTGTCAAAGTAATCCAGTGAGAGTTGTCTGTACAATCACAGGTTCATTGCAAAGGGGAACTGCTACTGGGGAATTTAGCATACGTTCAATGCTACCAGTTTGACAAAATGTAAACAGATCTAGGCTAAAATCATCAAGCTTACTGTTGTTACCTTGAACTTGAGATAAAAACTCCATTGAATCATTTTGTTTGTTGTCATATATGACAAAACCTCTACTTTCACCTTAAGAACTACTACGCAAAATTACTGAATAAATAATAAAATACTGGAAACAGGAAGAACTTAAAAAACTGGAACTCACTTTAAGCCTGACTGTGTTTTGATTATACAGTAAGGCCAGAAAAGGAGATTGAAGCATTATTGAAGTATTATTGGCATTAGCATACAGAAAGTTAATAAATAAAGATGTGGAAAATCATCAGATGTGATTCGCAGTAGTTTAATAATGGACATGTATGAAGTCTTGACACATTCAGGCATCGCACTGTTTCCTGCAGGGAAGTCAATGCAATCCATTATTCATGAACACAACACGTGGCGAGGATTTTCAGAAATGTTCATCTTTCAGCAATTACTTCAGACCTGGTGTAGCACAAAGCCCTATGACAACAGTGTTAAACACATTTTATTGTCTTTAACTTGTACCAAATGAGGCTTTACCCAAGTTAATTTCAGGGAAGATGTTATTACATGCTGTCTCTTGAAAAACAAAAACAAACCTGAAGCAAAAATGGAATTTGTCTTGAAATTTGCATCCAAAATTGAACTTCTGTATTAATAGTCCACCTAAGTCCAAGTTGCTAAAGTGTAGAAATAATCCTCAGATCATCAGCGCACACATGCTTCCAGAGTGTGCGCCTATCAGCCGAGCCGTTTCTCTGAGAACTGCCACCTCCCTGATGCCCACTGATGCTATCAGCTCACCAAATCGGCTTTACTACAGTTGAGGCAGGAGACTTTCCTAATGGATTAAGGTGTAACAGACAAATCCTCTATATAAGGGTCTGTCATTCTGCACCTCACAATATTTCCTCATTTCCCGCTCACTGAAGGACGAGCCTGATGAAGCTATTATTCCCAGGAATCCATGTATTACATATGAATGAGCACGCTGTTTATTGCCATTTCAATCCATCACCCTCCCCCCCACCCTCCCCTCCTACAGTCAACACTTAACAAGCGTGGACACTCAGAACGTCTTGTTGTCTATTTTGTTTGTTATCTGTTACCAAGCTGCCGGCTAACATGGCACATAATCAATAGCTATAAGGACGAGAGTGCTGTATACACTTTGCCTATGAATTGGCTCTGAGGTTCCCCGGCCTGTACTCGCTTTCTCACCCCATTTCACATGAATTATTCACAGCGTGGCAGAGAGGGGCATCACTTTGAGATGTGACCTGGTCAACAGATAACATTCTGCCTCTGTAGCTTGTCAAGGTTAATGTGCCAGAGGTCTGGACAAAGGTAATGTATTCATGGCGGAGCCACTTTGCTGATTGAATGACCAGAGAAATAGTTTCTACGTGGAGTGAAAAAGAAAAGAAAGTCAAAGGTTCAGAGAGTGCACATCATGTTGAAATAGACATTATCAGTGAATGTATGCATCCTGCTTTAGTTTACTGATAACGTAACAATTTTTTGCATGCATTTTTCTCATTTAATGAGAAATCCAGTACGATTTTTTTTTTTTTTTTTTTTTTTTTTATTAGTTGGCCCAACGGATATGATATCATTTCACCGCTGAGGGCATCAGTGACTTTTCAGTAGGGTCAGTGGGCTGAGAACTGCAACACCAGCCAAGTTTCTGTCACATTAATCTGTAGCCTTGAAGAATTACATGTACATACAATTAGCGTAAGTACAATGGGTCAGAGTGGTACCAGAAAGACGATCTGTAAAATCTAATGGATGCTTAAAATGGAAGGTCGAGGTAATAAATTCAACAATTCACCTTGGTTTTGATGGTTTGCATAAAAGGCTGAAAATGGATTTGTGTCTGATCTCGTTTGATGTGGCGGTTGTCTGTCAATCTCATCTATTGCAATATGGCAAACCTTTACATGGAGGAGGTGGAAACCAGAGCACTCCGCTCCTTTATGGGAACAGCACCAAGCCACTGATTCAGATATGTGGACGACACCTGGGTCAAAATCAAAACCCAAGAAGTAAACTTGTTTACAGATCACATAAACTCAGTGGGCAGCGACATCAAGTTCACTAGGGAGGATGTCAAGGAAAACAAACTGCCTTTTTTGGACTGTTTAGTACACATCGAAGTACACACACAGACCAATACCTGCTGTTTGATTCCCATCATCCTTTGGAACATAAGCTGGGAGTGATCAGAACCCTACACCACCGGGCTGAAAACATCCCTACAAAGGCAGAGGGCAAAGAAAAGGAGCACAAACATATTAAGAAAGCTCTGAACACATGTGGCTACCCCAACTGGGCTTTTGTCAAGTCTACTGGCAGATCACAGAAGAACGGCTCCACAACCACCACAGAAGAAAGGAAGGACAGACGCAACGTCGTCATTCCATATGTGGCTGGAGTGTCTGAGAAATTCTGAAAAAAAACTCACATAATGGCCCAATATGCATACGAGAGACTGTTGGTCCCAGCAGCCCCAACGACCCACAATAGGACTGAGAGTGACCAGGAAGATAAGGAAAGAAAACATGTTACTTAAGGACTCTCCAGGTAGTTTACATCTCACAGAGGATAAATATCCTGAGCTCTTAGATGAGAGGTGAAACATCTTCAAGCCAAGAAAAGAAGTCTAGTTGCTTCTGAAACAACCTTCAAGGCTCATCTGTTAAATGTTTGTTCATCTATTCAACGCATTAAACTAGATTTATAGACATTAATTTAAAAAAAATAGATTCTTGCCAGTGATGTCCTTTTTTCCAGTGTTGTTTTTTTTCAAATTAATCTGTTTGTGTAATTACCTTGACTTACTGTCAACTATTCTATTTGTAACATAAATGCCCTTCCAAGAATGAATGTTGCAAGCATTGGTTAAAAACACTATGATACTTGAATTACATAGTTTATTCTCTTTGTCTGTGTGTACTGTATCTGTCCCTATAAAATAAACCATGAATAAATAAATATAGTCAAGTAAGTGCCTCAGGCAAACTTGATCTCTAATAATATGGGCAGACTACTGCATGCTATAACGCTAACAGTAGTAGCGTGTGAAACCACTGTTCTTCCAACAGTCCAAATTCTTCAAAAAATGTCATTGATCTGCGCCCTAATTACTTTTGAGGTTCAGTCAATTTTCTATTGATTCAGTCATCTTCAAAGTGACCAATTAGCAGACAACTCCAACAGGCGTGAATCAAACTGGTGCAGATTTCCCTGAAGGTGTCTGCACACTGAAGGCAGACCAGTCAATCCTGGAAATACACAAACGCTGATGAACTAATATTTGAGGCCTCTCAGAATGGGCCCTCGAGATGTTACCAACATTACTCAAGCAGTATCTTTGCTTTGTTTTTATGTTGTTTATTTCATGGACTGTTGTTTACAAAATGCAGTCCTTCCAGTGCATCCCATATCCCTCTCCACCAGCAACATCCTCCCCCCCCGACTCCTTCTGATGGTGAGTCGGTGTCTGATGAAACACGATGAAAAAACAGCCCGTTCGATACAGATGTGCCTTTGAGCCGGCCCAGACAAAGAACAAAGATTATATAATGACTTTTCAGTGAAAGGGTAGATACACAATTAAAGAACTCCTGTTACAGAGTTGTAAATAAACTTCTGCTGCTGTTGGCATATTAACATTGATCTGTGATTACTTTCGTTGACATTATAACTCATTGCATGAAACTCAAACCAGGAACTATATTTCTGCTGCCCGAGGCTGCATAGCCTGTTTTATGTACAAAAACATGCTAGAGGAAAGAAGTCATGGACAAAAAAACAAGTTAAATCGTAAAATGTAAAGACGGAAGCTGTGCATTAATGAAGAATGCCATGTCACACAAAGCAGTATTGCATATTTCAACAAATGAAAAAAATCAGACTTCTTTGTGGAAACTTTTAAATTATTCCTGAAGGTTTGGTGCTTCTGATTCTCCAGTCTGTGCTTTCTGAACTCAAATGTTTGGCAGTGAGACTCTCAATGAGACTGAATTACAGAATGCAGATAACTGCAGTAGCTTTGTGCTTATATTAATTGCCACCATTAAACTGATATCATTTTATCTGCAAAGTCAGCATATCCTTTTAATATTGTGTTTGTTTCATGGATCAGCTGTGGATCTGCTCACAGTTTAGGAACTAACAGTATTAATGATGTTATAGTGGTAATAGGTGTAACAATGATTTCCCTTCGTTAATTCTGTTAGTTCAGGTCCTCTACAGCTTGATCTACTCACACATGTTTGGTTTGGGGCTTGTGAGTATGAATGAAGCAGCACTTACAGCTTGTTTTTACAGCAGTTAAAGAAGGGAAATCAAGAAACGTTGGAACAAGATGAATGCAAAGTAAGCAGCAGACCAAACTAGGCTGTATGAAGTAGCCAAATCCCAGGCTGTGCATTTTGGATCAACTGAAATGAAGTCATTTTGCTAACCACTGTTCTTTGGATTTCTTTAGACATGTAAGAATGTTGTTACAACCGTGATAAAACATGCAAAAACAAAAGTACAAGGACCTGTATCATTATTTATTGACAACATTGTTTTGTTTTGGAGGTTCCTCAAAGTATCTATCTATCTATCTATCTATCTATCTTATCTATCTATCTATCTATCTATCTATCTATCTATCTATCTATCATCTATCTATCTATCTATCTGTCTATCGTATCTTAACCCTTACAATACAGAAAGAGACGACTGTTCAACTAGTAATGTCTGAAAATGTTCAGTGCATTTGACTGTAATATACAAAAATAACATGACACATTATTAGCAACGTTAAAAGTGACACTTTTTTATTCATTTAAAAGCAACATGCCACCAGTACTCATGTTTTTATATCACAGTTAGAGGAAATAGAAGAATCTCATGATATTTATCCTCCCTACATTTAGGGAGAAACCCTTTTAACAAAAAAACACACATGTCCTACAGAAGAAAGAAGAATGTGTTTTGATCATGTTTGTTTTTATCCAAGTACCATTTCACTTAATATTTGCATGAATATTCAGATATTCAAACAGCCTCTTGATGGTTTGGTAGCAGTAACATTTATTTATGTCACACCAGCCAGGAAAACAATTCGGAACAGTCAAACTCAAACGACCGAGGGCAAAAGACGATGCAGCAGACATGCATTCTGTGTACTTTTGTGTTAATATTTCCTCTAGTGTTGGGTACAGTCCAGTAATTAGGAATGGGATAATATTGTCTTCTATGGATTACTTTAAAATGTATTTACAACTGTGTAAATTGGCAAGATAAATACTTTTGCATCAAGATTATAGGCTCAGCATTTTTTCTTATTGTTTACTTTCACTTCGGCCAAGTGTGTTCATAGCTCATTCAAGCTGTACAATAGCAAGCTATTGTTCCTCAGGCTTACTACCAGCAACTGACTAATGAACACCAGCAGGGCTGCTGTTAGAATGCACTGTGATAGCGCTTCCTTCACAGTTTCTGTTGTGCCTATCACTCTGCCACCTTTTTCAGGGGAGTCACAAGAGGAGGTGTGAGGTTTGATACCGGGTTGTCATGGAGGTGTCTGTCTTTACCTTTATTCAAAATAGGGAAGTACGTTCATAACAAGCTCTTGTTTGCAGCAGTGTCCTCATTATAATTCATATTTGAAAAATAGAAATTGCATCTAAAACAGTATTACAATACTAAACCTAAAACAATAAGAAACACAAAAGAAACATCAATACGTTACACAGCAAACAGGTAAAGGCAGTGACATCAATTTAAAGAAAATGCATCCACACAGCTGTAGTCTATCAAGTCTATCAAAAGAATTTGATTGTTCAGAATTGAATTGATTAAAAGGGATTAACTTGTCTAATTGTGCAAGTTTCTGCACATTGTTCCACCTGTGGGATCACAATTGTTTCCCAGTCTCATTACCGACATGGTGATTCTCTTCTCTTTGCCAATGACGCGTTGATAATATCAAATACATTATCACAAATATGCAGATTTTAGTAAACATGACAGACCACAACTCATTTAACTAATATTTCATTATGCTAAATGCATTCCCCAGCTTAGCCTGTGGTGTGTCTGTGTGCGGAGGGTCATCAGAACGTGCTTAATGCCTATGTGGTGGTCATGAATGGATGAAAAAAATGAATGTAAATGTTCATAATTTAATTTTTACATTGTGACACTTCCATAGATGTATTATCTACAGTGCAATGTATTTAATTCTCCAGTTGCATATATACTATGTATATATATATTGATGTATACTGTTTGTCATGTAAATGTTGTTGCTCGCCACTAGGCCTGTATTTTTTGTGCACCTCAAGGAGTTGCTCTTTTAATTACATTGTACACCGTATAATGACAATAAAGGCTTTCTATTCTATTCTATTCTATTCTATTCTAACAGACAAGTAATGTGCACCAGTTCAAGAATGAGAAATATTTAGATCTCCTCACAAGTGTTGTCATTTACTGCTGGTGTCAGCTGAAAAAGAGGCAGGGAAATCAAGCTGAAAGGAGCACAGCGATCAGAGATGAGGAGAGAGAACATGTGTTACTGAGATGGAAAACAACGGAATGATAACACTGCTGACAAGAATACAGGTGATGAAAAAGAGGAGCTCCATGCAGTATTTTCACCTTCTTGTTTCACAGATGCAAACACTATGACGTAGTGAGCCAGATGGGGATGCGTACAGTATGTTGGCTGTAAAATCTTTGAGACACTGTTGTATGGGTCTTTTACCTTTGGCTCGGTGATCACTAAATCAAGGCAATTTAGGCAATAAAGAAAAAAGAAATATCAGCACAATCCTTGGTCGGGATGGAGGGTATGCAGCCAGGATTTACATGCAGGCCTGATACAATACACTCAACACAGTCCTGTTTGATGTATTGGATCCTCTCGCCCCACACCCCTCCCCCTCTAGCTGTAGTAAGGCTGTATTCCATGGAAGTTGTCATGAGATTTTGAATTTTTTTAAAACAGGAAATGTCAACCTCACGATCATCAGCTCCTGAGTTGTTTTTAATCTAGCTTTCCTTGGGCTTTATAGGAAATTATTTAATGTATGGACTCATCAGCTGGACCTGTCATCTTCCATGAAAAATAGCCACATCTTTTAAAGAGTAAGGTTTTACAGCACTGCATAGCGTGAAGCGCTACGGAGCGTGCTTACAGTTATAAATGATCTCTTCATAGCTGCTGATGCAGGTGATTGCTCTTTTCTAATCCCTGTAGATATCAGTGCTGCATGTGACACTGGCCCCGGCTTTCTTCCAGAAAAGCCTCAGAAAATAGGTTGGTGTCACAAGCGTGGATATCACATGTCTCAGATCATATCTATGTTAGATAATTTCCTGCTGCTGTAGGGAAGATCTTGGCCTATCCTGCATATTACATTTGCGGTGATGTTTTTCCACACAATATGTTTCCTCTTGCTAATGCATGTCATGTTATGTGTGTGTGTTTTGATAAATTTGTTGCTTTGAATCAAATGATACATGAATTAACTGTACTGACATTTTTGCAGTGGATCTCCACATTTAGCCCGGATTGGATGCTCGGAAATGGTTACAATATTATGACTAAAATACTGAACTTAGCTGACATAGCTCATTATTATTGAAATAAAGTTTCTCCACTTTTTCCCCTTTTGTACATAGCTTTAACCTTTCAGATGATGGTTCACCTTTCATTTTGCGGCCTGAGCAGACAATGGAAAGACATTTCCTTGCCCTCTTTCTGATCTTGGTTGTCTCAGCAGCAAATTAAAGCTAGTTAAAGATCAATGTCAACAAGACAGGCGAAAACCGTTAAAATTAAAGATCAAGCAAGGCAGAGGCTTTTACAGCGATGGACGGGGAGCTGACACTGTGTCTGGGAGTAGCTTGAATGTGTATTGAATTGAAAGAGGAGCATGGTGTTAGAGTTGTTCAACAAACGGCATGAAAATGCACCAAATTACATTCTGCTTAATTTTTGAGTAAATCTTAGCTTGTGTGAGTCATAACAGAATGCTTGTAAATGTGTGTGATTTCTCAGTGGACCACAGAAATGTCATATACACACACTGTGAACACACATCTCTGTAACCTCACCAAACAAAACTTCTATAAAGAGCTGAGACTGCTGAGTGCCACGAGAATTTATTGACCCTACTTCCACAGACTATCTTTTTTTCTTAACACCATTAAGTACAGGATATAGAACTGCAGTGTTGGCCAATCTGTTGGTAGCTGGAAATTTTTCAATTGCTTTTATTTTCCTCCTCGTGTTCCAATGTCTGAACACATTGTCTTTGTTAAACATGGTCTCCATCTTTTAACTTCTAATGGTGATCAATGGGCCATGGAGGCTTGCTTAAACTGGAGGTGTTAAACAGATGTTGGGGAGGAAGTGCTGGCCATGGCTGTCATTATCGTCGAACAACTATTGAAAACCTTATCCCAAGTGGAAATAGTTTTAGTGGTCCTAGGCTCTGAGTAAGAAAGCCAATGCAGATACTTAGCACTGTCTGAAATAGTTTGTTCTCTCAAGTCAATACATCTGCTAAAAGCAGTCAGCACTTTGAAGAAATCCT
Source organism: Chaunax sp. Z400 (assembly GCA_037577475.1). Classification (NCBI taxonomy): domain Eukaryota; kingdom Metazoa; phylum Chordata; class Actinopteri; order Lophiiformes; family Chaunacidae; genus Chaunax; species Chaunax sp. Z400. The sequence continues at coordinate 7,407,076 of CM075201.1, read as the reverse complement.
CCCGGTGGACACAAAACCTAACTTGGCTCAAAACACGTATTATATAGTGTGCTCAGTGGAGGTAGTTTGGGGAATTTGCTAAAAATGTCCCCCGAATGTCCGCCCTAAGAAGTGTGCCAGGCATGAAAAAAGTGATGAAAGGCCTGGGGGGGACCCAGAACCTGCTGGAGGGACTCCAGCAAAGCCAGCAGGAGAGTAACTGGAGTTCCCAAAGGAAGAGCTGGATGAAATACTGATGGGAATGTTATCAATTTTGCAGGTAATAAATCAGATTATTGGAAAGTATTTTGAAGTGATAATGGTGCGAGTTGAAAGTTGAGCAATTATCACTGTGATTACATTTCTCCCCGAGGAGAACATTATGGTGGGTAAATTTCATGGCAATCCATCCAGAGGTTGTCAATACATTTCAGTCAAAACCAAAATTCATCACCAAAATCATTAGGATTCATCTTATTGGCATGAATGCCTGCAGAAGATTTCATGGTAATCCACCAAGAAGTTGAGATATTACAGTTTGGACTAAAGAGGTGAACATTCCTACAAAAAGCGAACATAAAGAAGTTAAAACAATGTTTCATTACACAGGTTTCAGTCTCCTCATATTCTAAGATTAATTATTGGTCCAGCACTCTTCAGAAGCTTTAACCAACGTGGGTGACAGAAGTACAATTTTTATATGATCAACTACAGATGTGTCAGTTGTCCCTAGAGTCACACAGAGTTACTGTATAAGCCCAACCACACAAACACTCTTTCTCTCCTGTGCATATTATCTGCTGAAAACAGGCAAGTGGAAGACAGGAGAAAGAAGTAAAAAAACTGAAAATCAGTCATATTGTCATGGTTTTGAATTATAGGAGGCATTTTGTTGGTAAGAGACAATATGCTGCATAATGCCCTGCTGCATAACATTATCAATATATTGTTGGTAGACATGGAAAATGTAAGACGGAGGATCTGGTCAGGGAGATTAGTCGTGTTGTAAAGGTTAACTCATTCATGAATTCAACCCTGGGATTTACGATTTATTTATTAAGCATGTGCTAATTTATTCCTCATGCATTTTCCATCCATAGTGGGATTGAGATGACAGGAGTATGGCATTAATTATTTGTTACAATATACATGTATATACACTATTAAATAAACCAGTGCCCCCGTAACCCCAGTCAAGAACAGTAATCAGCTTCTGATATATTCACAAGGCAACCTCACTAATCCCCTCCATTCGATTCTGGTCACCTACGGCACTCAGCAGCAAGACATTTCCGTGAGTTTTCCGTAGTGGTGCATGGATAACAGCACTCTTCTCAGTCATCCGTGCCTCACGCATCACTCCAGAAGGGGTGACGCTTCATAGAGAGTGAGGAAGTAGTCGCGGGTGAGGATGCTGCAGCATTTCCTGAAGTGCCCACTTTGAATTCAAGACGCAATAGTAGCAGCAGCCAAATGTTTGTTGGCATGGGAATGAATCACAGACCACTTGATAAAGGAGGTGAAAACACATCAACAATGTTTACCTCTCGAAGATGCATTTAGAATGTACTCCACTGATTTAACACCGCGCGAACATCATCAGAATCAGCATTGGATTTTTTTTAAATCAAAATTTATACAGCAGAAAGATATTGTATGTTTAATTTGATCTATTATTCTTCCTTGTCACTGGTGCCTACTTAACCCATAATGCAGCAGTGATGTTTCATATTTCAGCAGAAGTTGAGGTTCAACTGTTGTTTCTGCCTGCTGTGAAATACCAACCTATAATATGCATAGTGTGTGCAAAAAAATGAACAATGTTAATCAGGCAGTGCTGATCAGGTTTTTCCACAAGATTTTATTGAAATCGTTCATCTTTCCAGCAGTGAAATGCTTCTGTCATCACACGTTTTCACTCTTACAGGTCGAATGTGTAGGATTTAGTGGCATCTAGTTGTGAGGCTGCAGATTGCGACCAACTGAATACCCCTCCCTTCACCCTCCTCCTCCTCCTCCAAGCATGAAGGAGAACCTGTTAAAAAAAATTGTTAAAAAGTGGTGTGTGTGGAGGAGGACTCTCTCCGTCTATACATATATAAGGCTCCGATAACACAAACATAATAGTTCTGACTTTTAATTGGTTGACTTCCTGCTGACCCTTCTCAGTGCCCTCTCAGAGCTCATTTCTTCAGCTCTTTAATAAAGGTGTGGCCTGCTGAGTGTACGCTACAGAGAGGATTGAATCAATTGCATCAAACTGCTTCAAATATTCAACATCAGAGACTTGAATGACCTTTAACACATTTGCATGCGCAAACCGTCACTTGAACAACGACTACTCTTCCCTTAAGTCCATTTTCAATCACTTCATGAAGCACATCCATCACATACTGTCTCCCAATCAGCTTTGATTAGTGTTGAATTCCCTCCAGCATCCCCGCTCACTCACTCACTCCTCCTCCTCACACCTCCTGGCTGGCAGCAGGCACTGCCCTGAGATACCACCACTATACCTCTTAGCCAAGTCTGCAATCCTTCACCTGTCAGACTGGTTCAACACTGATCTTGGATCAGATCCAGTCCTCAGTAGATGCCCGTTCCACTAACTTGGACACCTCAGGCCACACACATTTTTCACACTGGCCTAAGAAAGTTTGTCTCCCATTACCAGTCAGCCGCCATACTGGACACTTCATCTGAATCTGTCCACGTTTTGATCTGCAACATCCATGAATGCAGATGAAAACCGTCACGGTAAAAAAATGGACAGCAATGACATGAAAGCATGAAAAGCAGAGATATTCATCAGAAGCTTTGTATTTCTTTCAGTTGTTGGACCCTGTGAGCTTGTGTGCACGAATAAATGGTGCATATTTTCACATGACTTTAATATTATATAATGTTTAAAATATTTTCTGTCTCGTCTTTGAGAGAGAGAAGAGACTCCCCTTCATTTCAGGTGAAGAATGCTGCAAATCTGGTGCAGAAATGGACTGTGCAATAATTAAAGAGATGGCTTCTTCATAAGACGGTCATTTAAGAAACATTCTTAATTCTTGCAAGGTAACATTTAAATTCAGGGCGTGTGTACATCTAAGGGAATACACTTCATGTAAAGGTTAAAGTCTGTAAGCACACACAGTATAATTTATTTTGTCCATATGCTGCAAACATGGCTGTTGTTTTTAATGCACTTCTGCCTGATACTGCTGACATGAATGTAATACCCCTAACTGAATGCTACCATTAAATCTCAGTGCTTTTTATCCTATAAGAGGACAGTCTGTGCAGGTGAAAGATGCACAGTTTGATGTGTGAACATAACAGAGTTTTACTTCAGAGTTTAGAGTTTAAGTATTTGGTCCTTTCCCAACAAAAATCCATTTTTGTTTGCCGTCCAGTCAGTCAAACCTGCCTCAGGTTAAAATTGTGAACTACTCACTGCTTCGTTAAGTCTGAGGTGTTGGACGTTAGACGTGATTTTCTTGTCACAAATGGTGAAGCATGACTTCAATTGTGGAACTTTAAAATGTCAGCCAGTCTGTCTAAAACAAAAGATGAAAGGTGTTTGTTTCCTGTAGGCTACTAGTGACCCTGTGCTAAACAGCCAATCAGAGATCACTTTGGTACACTTGTGTAGCAAAGAGAAGTATCATCAACGATTAAACGACTGCTTTAGACTGTGAAACAGAATATTTTGATATGTTTTGTGTTGACACTGATTGACAGATTAGTTTACAGATTAGTCCCTGTTAGATGATGTGGCTTAACTAGATCACTTACAGTATCATAAGAATACTGACTAGACTTCCCATGATCGATAAATATGAAACTATGAAATACATACGAAATTGATCAGCTGATTACCTTTCATTTCAAATCAGTGTATAATCAGGCAAACATGTTAAAATAGCCAATCTCTATCCTAGACTTACTTGTAAACAGTAAATATGTCCACACGCCTTTTTAGAACCACGAATGCAATTTTATTGTGGATCATTTCCTAAAGTAAAGTTTTCTCAACTCGTTCGTTGGTAAATGTTACTTATCACATGAATAAATACGTACTTTTAACTGTTGAAATTTAGCGTCACAGCGACCATACAGAATAATACAATCTGACAGCATGACAGCTGATAAAAATGAACATCATTTATATGCTACAGACGTGACCAGTGGAGGCAGAATATGTGACATTTAACATCACACTGAAATGAGAGCAGACATACTGTATAGTAACATATAGTAACAGTGGGCGACTTAATGAAAACATCGCATCTGCCTGTCTTTACATGTTCAGTGTTTACAGCTCCTTCACCTTTTCTGCTTCTTCTGCAAAGACCCAGTAAAAAACAGTGAATTGCTGAAGCACCGTTTTTTTCCCTTTAAATATGTTTTCTTTAAATGTGAAAAGTTCACTAATATAACTGTATAACTGTCCTATCCTTCTTTCTCTTCTCATTAGGTCTTTATAGGCATATATTGAGACCGGGTGAATAATAAAGGGGACTGAGGACGTCAAATAAAGTGGCGTGATCATAAAACCTGTGTGTTTGAACAGAAGTGATGTCAGATTCAGAGAGAATGTCCCATTTCTCTGTCCTCATCAGGGCATTTAAACAGCTGGCTAAGAATGGAAGACATTTGTGTGTGGATGCGTGTGTGTATGTGTTAGTAAGGCACACAGATGCTACACCACCCAAGCACTTTGTTTTTCTGAAGTGGATATTTTGGTGCGGAGCAGACATTGTTAAAATGGTTTCTCTAAGGGAACTAAGGGTTTCTCATTAATTTTTGAGTTTCCCCTGGTGGCGGCGTAGAGGCCACAGAGGCTTTTTTGTTTGATATATGATTCATGTTAAGTGGGATATTACCTGTTGCAGTTCAACTTGTCCTAGACGTTCCCACAGCTTTTTGTATGTGGTGTTTTCGGTGTGTCTGAGTAGCTTCAAACATGCATGCCAGTCGTTTTTTACAGGAGCAGCGTGAAGGAAAACCTAGAAATGTACATTTCTTTCAAATATTTATGAGTACACTGTGGCGCTGTCATATTTTATCATATTTTTGGCAGAGCTTAATCATACAGTTAGGTACCCATTTGACAACTAGAATATATCAAGCTGCGCTGCACTCGATGAAGTGCAAATCGTGAGCTTAGTGTTAAACGGCTCAGTGGAGTGCACTTCAGGGATTCTGAGCGTCTGAGATCTGACATCATCTGGTTAATCACTAGTGCTTTCTTGTATAAGTTGTTCAGTCCTTAGCTGTGTCTCCATTCGGGGGCTGTATCCTTCGAAGGACACCATCTATGGTCACAGTGAGCACTGTTCAATGAGGCAGTCTGGTCTACAGAGAATTTCACCCACTCTTCCTGACATAGTCCTTGTGTCACAATATCTTTCTGCTGTATCAATTACTTTCTCCTGACCAAAATCACATTCACATAACACCACATATCTCAGACACCTCATCACCTCCCTTAATATCACTACACCTATCAAACCACATGCAACATGAAGGGTAAGGTGCACCACAACATGTAGTTCCTGACTAAAACTAAGGAAAGGAACACAAAGTATGTGTATATGCTATATGTACATTTAGTTACCCTTCAATGAAACTATTTCAATTGTCCTCATGAACCTGTGAACAAATGGGGCAGTCTACAACATGAATCCTAACAAAAATAAATCCTCTTACAGCAGTAAAAGCTGTGGTGTAGTAGTTATAGTATTAAGGCTGGTTGCTGTCAAATCTGTGGTGACAGGAGCAGTAAAAATAGTAGTTGTGTAAAATGTTTTGTGAGTAAAAAGAAATGGAGCCAGATTAAATTAAAATAACATTTTTCAAATTAAATTACATTTTTATGTGTGTGTAGTTTAGTATTGGAAATTAAGAAATTGAGATACTCATTATGCCGGTGCACGCTGTTTTGAAAAAAAAAAAACATTACCGTGGATCCTTCACGACCCTGGGAAAGAAGGTTGCATTTTTAGGACGTATTTGAAGAGACGGCCTTTTGGTCCGTGAATTGAGACACAGCTATTGACTCGGCCACACCCATGGTTGCCATGGTGACAGCACGTGTGGTTTAATACTACAGCAAACACTCCTTGAGCAGCTGCTTTGTCAAATACACGACAGAGATGCGACTGACATATCTGTTTAAAGTTCAACAGAAACAGTATTTCAATAAGAAAATCATTTAAATTGTGATCTGATTTCTGGCTGCAAACGGCACAGGTACTTTTCCACATAATAAGTTCAAGTGGATACTTTACTGAGAAGTTGGAAGTTTGCACACAGTCATCTGCAACTCGTTCTAAGAGCTCATTCAGCTCCATTCTTATTCTGCTATTTAAAACTCATAAAGTGAACACTGTGTTTCCTTTGTAGCAGCAGTAGGAAATACTGACACAGCTCTGACACAGTGTAAAGAGAGTAAACAGTTCGCATTGAGACTGTAATCTATGAGATGAAATTATGATGGGAATTTGAATGCAATTTTAATTAAGGCCATTTGAATCCAGTGCAGGAATGGTGATCGCTGCCACTGACAATGAAAACTACTGAATAGAGCGGTAATTACTGAATTTAAATGCAATGAAAAGCTGTTATAGAAAAATGTTGACCATAAAAAATGGAATTTTATTTTCAGAAAATAACTTATAACTTTAATTAATGAACCCAGAAGGTTCAGTTTGAAAATGCCACCTCATGAGGGTCAGTTGATATTCAAAGACAAAAATGTGGCTGATTTGATTTGAGAAAATGCATAAATGATTAATCCTCCAGTATTCCTGTCCTCCAGCCGGGCATCCATACACACAACTAAATGTTATCAGTAGCACTGGGGCAGGAGAATGGCCTAATAGTTACTGGGCTGCTACTAATGCTGCATTCAAACTTTTGTTTGCTTCATAAATCTAAATGTCCTGCTTTATTAAGCTGTGCACTACTGGACCATGAGGGAGTTTTGATGCTTAATTGAAATTTATTTCTTGCCCACAAATATTCACATAATGGTGACTTAGCTAGGCTGAAGTCATTTGTACAAACGTCAGAATGATGATGTAATGTAATGTCATTTCTGAGCACTTCAAACCGATACTATTGCTTATATCATACGTAGTCACCTTCAGCCAGCTAGTGCAGTAATGGATGGGGTTGTGGCTCTGATTGACTCCTGTGTTGAGCTGTTATAGGAGAGGTTTAGCTATAGAAAGCCCTTCTAAGAGGCCTGGCAAAGAGAGATTAGCTGTGCACGCTTCCCTTTAAGCAACATTCAGAGAAAATTCAGGTAAGTCGTCAAATATTAAACTTAGCAGCATAATGCTGTGTGTGTGATAGTGCATCAGGATATGGACTGCTTGTTGATGGGGATTAACTTGGATATTATAGGTCAGCTCCTCAGAGGATTGAAGTTTAATTAAATACAGTACTCATTAACTCATCAGTGTTCCACCTGCAGTATAGTGAGTGGCCTTTTTATCTCGCCACAATATTGTTCTCCAGGGGATTGTGGAGTGTGTAAATTAATAACCAGTGGCTGATGAGCATATGATGAATTATCTAACCAAAGTTTACATTTCCTTCTTGGAAAAAGAATTCATTACTGTAAATTCACTATATATATACACACACAAATATAGTAAAATAAACACAAGCTTTGTAATCCAAATATTAATTGTTGCCGCCATCTTCACATAACTAGGTAAAATATTGTGAATTTTTTAATTAAGTGCTTAAGTTTGCTAATAAAATCTTTCAGTGTTAAATGACTCATTCTCAGTTGATTCATTTACATTAAATTCGGTTATCTGTTATTTTTAATCAATAAATAATTTCTATATCATTTTATCTTTTAACCCTGTTTGTTTACTGTGGGAATAAAGATTGACTCCAGTGCTTCAGTGAAAGAATACATCAAAGTTTGTATTTCATTTCATGTTTCTTTCTTCTTTTGACTCCACCTTTCTCTCTCCATTTCCTGCTGCAGGGCAGTAGTTGGACACAGAGAGCCATTGCCTGATGATAGCAAAGACAATATTACCATTTTCACCCGAATCCTAGACAGGCTGTTGGATGGATATGACAACAGGCTACGTCCCGGGCTGGGAGGTAAGCATCGCTATATGTTGGATAAACACTGACAGATATTATTTCACACTGCTGACTGCTCTGACTCATGAAAAAAAGACTATAGATGATTAAAGTGTATGAAATTGTGCATCAGTCACTACAAGGTTCCATGCATACTCTCTGTAAATGTGCTTCTTAAAACAGCACTAACAAATAGAATATTAAAGTAGTAGTACATGACTAAGCAGTATAATATGTACTGTTATTTCACAGGGCTTTATTTACCAAACAAAAACAACAACATAATGTATTTCTCCATCTTTAATGGAAACAATAGATAATTATTCTAAATAATTATTCTAAATAACTAAAGACAAGAACAAGTGACTGGTCTGTGCAACTAATATTTTTATTCATATTAACTTTTATGCCATTGTTATCAGTCTTTGCTAAAAGTGTTGTTTTACAGTCAGTTTTCTTGTTGATCATTTCTACTGGCCCATTGATTTTTTTTTCTGACACTTTCAAAGTTTACTTAGGTCACTTTAGACTTATGTGTTAACACTGATGACTGAATTCCAAAGATTTTGACCGCTAATGGCACAATGCAGCTATCTGCCCCGTCTCAAGGTCCGATTCACAAAAGATATTGGACTGGTGATATTACAGCCCAAGCACTCCCATAAAAATATGTAGCCTAGTGCAATTATCCATGTAGCAAAGTATTCTACAGAACACATACTAAAGGACAGCGGACAGCAACAGGGAGGAGAACAGCAAAGGTAAGATTGGGTTAAGAGATCAGGGCAAGTAAATACCCCTAATCAGCTGATACAAGGAAGCAGGAGAAGAGACAGAAGTACAGACTGTCAGAGAGTCTTTGGCTTAGACTCTTCATGGAGATTGTGATTGAAGAGTATTTGCCCTGAGCAGCACCAAGATAAATCCCCTATTGGAGTCCAGACACGGGTGGCAGTGGAGGCTGATGACTCTGGAGTCTGATAAGGCTGAGATTGGGTGGCATGGAGAGGTGGAGGTCACATATGACAGCAGAATGAATGAACTTAAAGCAATATGTCAGGAGTGAACAATTGGGCTATTTTATTGACACATGTACATTAAGGATGATATGCTGTATGTTAAGTCTTTGGGGATTAAACTGCATCATGATACCCCTTAAAGATATACGTCAGTACCACCAACTCTCTGAAAACACAAATTATTTTTACCCTTGCATGTGGCTAATAACACTGTCTTTTGCAATGAGGCTCATTTTCATAGAAAGGGTCCAATTTTGTGCCTAATGTTTCACTTCATTTACATATGTGCAATTAGCACCGGAGCACTTAAATGCAATTTGCTTAGCAGTGCAGATAGGGAAACATTCACCTTATGCAAATGCTCTAAGAACTGTATTATTATTTTTGTATTATATGTGTAAGTTAAGTGGCAGAAATATAAAATGTCATATAACCTTGATTGATGTCTATTCTTTAAAAAGATATGATAAAATATTTCATTTTAAATGGGCTATTATTTATTATTGTACAAAAAACCCAACAAACCTCTTCCAAAGTGGCAGTGGACCTGAACACTTTCTCTGCCACAGCCACCATTTAAATTGTATTTTGGTTTTTGTAACCCTATTTCTTGCTTGAGGACATTAGGAGACTTAGTAATACCTGATACACATAGTACCAGAATCACAATCAAGTCAGGTCAATTTACGCACAAAATCTGCTTTCCCTTGGGTGGAAGTCTTTGTTCAACCATGGCCAAATGGCAAATAAGCACATATGTGAGTTGAAATCCCCTCTATGTCATGTCATCCAAATATTCACCCTCCGAGGAGAAGAAACTGCTTAACAGCAAGCCTACATGCTCAAACAGGCTTTACCATTTCTCAGTCAGCCAGCTGGAATGGTCATTTCTGCTCTACTGCTTGCCACTGAAGCCACGAGCGTGGCTACCAGGCTGCAGACCCACCAGGATAGATGACCTGGACTCTATGACAGCAGCCAGAGAGGAATCAGGCATAAGACATTAATGTCATATTTTCTTCTGTGCAAAGGTTCACGTCTCCAAGGGCAAGGAGATGGTGAAGGCCTGAACAATTGAGTCATTTGTAGTGCAATAACTGAATGTGTAAACCTGTGTGGTGCAGTGAAACATAGAAGGCCTCTCCACAAACCCCAAGAGGTTTATATAGGCTGGACAGGCCAGTGGAAAAAAAACACAAGAACAGCTACATACAAAAAACTCATCCTAAACCAAGAGCACTGGTACAATTATAAAATAATTAAAATTATAAAATCATTCTGACTGGTTAGGAAGAATTTGATTGGCAAAAATCTGCATTGTTATATTGATAAAAGTTTACAAGAATCCTTTTATTCTGGATTGTGGAGCTGAACAAACTGATATTCTTCTATTGTGTCTATTGAGAATGCAAGCAATACTAGAGACACTATAGATAGTTCTATTGTAAATTGACTTGCATGTGCAAATCCAAAAAAAAAATGCACAACTGCATGGAATAGCAGACATTTTTTTACTGCAGATGGATCTACTGTCCATTCATCTTATTTATCAAAATATATTGTGAAATTAGAAGATGTTGGTCATTAATCTGCACATTGTATTTCTTTAAGAAGGCTGAAAAAACCTTTGCTGGTATTTAAGATTACCTGCCGCCAATCTACCTGGAAACAGACACTCCAGCTGGCGGCCCTTCTCAATCACAGTCAGGGGCTTCTACATGTGCACCAACAAGATTGCCAATCTTCCTCCTGTCGACCACCCCCATACCCCACCACCCACAGTCCGGCTGAGAAAAAGTCATGTGAGACCATCTCAGACAAGCGGAGAAGATAGAAACTGGAGAAAACCATTTAATTTCATTTTTCAGCATCTATTAGCTCTGCACTATGCTCTGGTGCATTGTTGTAAACAGAAAGGGGGCAACTCATTTTGTCACCCCTGTGCCTGCCATGCAAACTGCTGACTTGGTGTTGTGATAATCACATATTTGCGAGAGCTATTTGCGTCACAGGAATGATTAATGTGAAAGTAGATCGCCCCTCTCAAGGGGGCCCTTTGCCAAAGGATTGGAGATTTCACCTGTGGGTGGCCGCTTAGATCTGGGCCGCAGTTACAGTCGAGGATCTGTTCACTTTTGGAGAAAGGGCTCATCACTCTCTAGTTGTTGAACCTCTGGGAGCAGCTATTTGTCTCACTATTGGCCCTAGGGCCTGCTTTACACATTTGGCCCGGAGGAGCTGATTCATCCCAGTGTAGAGGGCAATTTTTGATCTGTGTTGACTTTCATATTATGCCCTTCTTAACGCTGCATTCAAGCAATTTGTTAAGTTTGTGCAAACTTAAAGTCCTGACTAATATACTGTATAATGACAATATGTTCTCTGACAATGTTCTCCCCCCGCCTGTCCAGTGTAAAGTTTGAATGTGCAGGGCACTGTGGTCAAGTTTGCAACATCAGGTTAGACTGTGAAAATAAAATTAGCAGACAAACATTTCAAATTTTATGCCACAGCAAATTCTTCTGTTCTTGCCAAGATTTATTTACTGGTCTTTTTTTTAAATCTTAGCCAACTTATTTCTAGCCAACTTATTTTAAGGTTTCTTGACAAGTAAAATTATCAGGTAACAGATAGTATCACTGGTATTGAGCCATTTCTCCTCATATTCAGTGTTTGTTTCTTGTATTTTAGCTACTCTTTTTTTTTGCAGAATGATGTGACCAGCATGGCAAAAGCCTGTGCAAGGGAGAAATCAAATTCGTGACAGTCAAACATTGTGAAAGGTGAAATCCTATCAGCGTCTGAGAATGTCAGAAATGACTACATGTGCGTGAAATGAATACATGTGCATGAAATGACTACATGTGCATGTGATTTCTGAAATTTTCAGACGCTGATTGGACCATTGTTTCAATATGAAGAACAATTTATAAATCATTGTGATGGATGAAAAGGAGTAATGGAGCTTCTAATGTAACTTAACATGCAATAATCATATACTTAAGAACCACAGAGCCCCCAGGAGCAGAAAAGCCTTTCAGCAGTCTAGTCTAATTCAGACTACATCATTTCTGATGTGATTTTAATGTGTGCAAATGTGTAATGCTAGAAAAATGGGTCCATTATTTGGAATACAGACAAACCTCCATCCTTAATGCTGAACTGCTGAATTTTATTCCTGAGCCAGTCATCCCTTAGGAACAGCAACAACAACAAATGATTTGGTGGCAGGCCAACTAACATTATTTTGGGTCAAAGGGGATGTCTTCTCTCCAAAGATACAGGCTGGGGCCCTGCCTAAAGCAGATTTTATGCTGTAGTGGACAGAACCAGCTTGTGCCAAACTAATGCTAGTTTTTCTGAACTAAAGCATTTGTGAAGTTGCTCACAGCAACGTTTTTTGCCCTTAAATTAAGGTTGAAAGCCAAATATTTGGTATGCTAAAACCAATGCTGTCTAGCAATTCTTGTGTCTATATTTTAGGAAATGTTTAACACTTTTGGTCCAGCATTATCTCTATAAATCTGCCGTCTGTTGCGCAACAAAATTTACAAAGTTTTGACGAAATGATGCACAAAGACAGTTAACCACAAGGGCACATATTTGACTGGGCATGCATAAATCGTCAGTGTTTCCTCTGAAGTGTTACTCTAACCCTTGATTACAGCTGAATTTCTGTGTGAAGCGGCTTAGTTAAATGCCAACAGGCAGACTTCACTGTCATGTACACAAACAATCGGCTTAACAAAGACGGAGCTGCAGCAAAGCTTTTTATATACAGACTGAACTGTAATGTTTTCCGGTCCTTGTCTCTTCTCTCAGAGAGTGTGACAGAAGTGACGACAAACATCTATGTGACGAGCTTTGGTCCGGTGTCAGATACAGACATGGTGAGTGTTTTTCTCTTATTTCTCCCTCCTCTTCCTCCCTTTATTCACCTCTATGAGTAATCAGATCTAAGCAGGTCATCAGTCTGGTTTTTGTTTTTTTGTTTTTTTTACTTGCAGCTGTTTACCTCTGAAAAAAAGTACTATCAAAACATGGCATTTTGCAAAATAATTGAATTTCATTTCAGGATGGCTCACCTTTTAGTGAGCTAGGGGTTAAGAATCTTTGATGTGTCTAATATCCATTATCTCCCCAACTCTTCATTTGGAGTCTCAGACGAGAACAGCTTGTTCTTACCAGTAGAATATCCTTTTTTACAGTGTTTCAACAGATGGGTTTTTAAACATCCAATCACCCAAGACAACATACAACATAAGTCAGGGTTTAGCCAAAAAAAAGGCATTCTTAAATATTTTTAGCAAACAAAACATGATTTAACCAATCAACCAAACAACCTATAGAGAAGAAAACAAAATGAACAAAAGAAGAGCAGCCACCACGATCAGCCCACACAGGGCCGTCGGACTGGCCACTAACCCTCTACTGCAATCATGACAAAGCATTCTAAACCTAACAGAGAAAAATCTGTGAAAAATAGGACTACCGGACCCAACAGAAAATAACAAGCATAAGATACAAGTTAAGTGTTACTAGGTCAGCCCTCAGACTGACTGCAGCGTCACAGGCCAGGAAGTGGAAGAGAGAGAGGGAGCCAGGATTCTGGCCATCTTTTATTTGCTGCTCCCTCCATCAGTGCAAATCATCAGCACCTGAAACGGGGAGAGAACACAGGACAATGAGACATGATGCAAGCACCATCTAACCAATAGGAGACAGAACATATGGTTGACCAAAGCAACCAAAGCAGTTTGATTTTCCTCTCACACTCTCTGTGGCCACAGTCTGATATACTGGAGCTATTTTAAACCCATATTCCTGTTATACTCAAAGGAATCTGCTTTCAGTGTTCTACCTGTCTACTTGATGCTCTTACTATAAACTTCCTTACAGATGGTTTTGACATTGTTGGTCCAAGTACGTTTTATTGTCTTATACATAGTTATTTACTTTTAAGTTTCCCTCTACTTTAATGCATGCAACACTTCAATGACTTCTGGAACAACACTTGAGAAGCTGTTTTAATCTACTGAGCTGGACAATGTTTAAAAGTTGAACACTATGGCACTCAGTAGAAGGTATACCTCCGCCAAGGCCCAGCGGTCTCTCTTAATTAATTCAACCATAATTCAAAGTCCAAATATTAGAAATATTACAGTCAAGCAACATGATGAATGAGTCTGGAGGAAAACATCTTTTCGGTGATGGAAGTATTAAAGGTATGAATGAAAATCCAAGAATATTAGAAATTACATTTATTTAAAAAAGAAAAAGTTTTGAAAGCACTTTGCTTTTAGTGCACTTTTGCAAACTGCATCATAATAACAGCAATACATCGAGTATTGAATGCTAATTGCTAAAAGTGCTGAGAAGAGCCCCATCTCAGATTCCCTCCAGCTTCCTCCAACAATCCAAAAACATGCAATAGAGGGGAACTGGTGACTCTAAATGTGTGCCTGTAGGTGTGAATGTGAGCATGAATGTTTGCTTGCCTCTCTACGTTTTGGCCGTGTGATGAACTGGCAATGGATGGATGGATGGATGGATGGGTTCTTCCTTACTCCATGCCCAACTCCTACAAAGTGTCATGTCATGTATCATGTATTTTTTTGTGCAGCAGACTGACAGACGCTGGTGAAAACATACGCATAGATCTAGGTAACAACAGTAATGCTTACATAAAAAAGAACAATACTTTAGTTCAGAAAGTAGTGTTGGATAATATATTCAGATTTTTAAAATTATATTACTAATGTGATTTGTGATTTGCAGCAGATTATCATGCAGGCATTAGAGATTAGATCATATATTGTTATTTTCTCTAATCATTTAGGAGAGTCAAGTCACTTTAGGAAGACAATCAGTCTTAATACGTGGGAAAAGAAGACATTCACATCAACACAAAAACCAAAACCTTCAAATCCATTTTTGGGCAAAGTGTTTCATTCAAGCAATATTCTGGAGGAATTGCATTGCGGAGGCCCTGATGGCCTCCTTTAAATAGCAGATGCTGGAGATACTATAGATCGCTCTTTGTCGTGGGACCTTATGCAGCATTTGACATATTTGATCATGCATCTCTAATTGACTGCCTGGAGCACTGGGTTGTTTCACCGGCTCAGCACTGGGCTTGCTTGACAGCCTGTATGACCTGACGATGAGTGGGTTTAGGAGAATTTGAGTTTTTTGGTCTCCCTCGGTGGCTGCTTCATCTTGTCTCTTCGCATAAAGTTCTCTGGTGTAGTTTCTGTTCAGGCTGTCAGACTCAAACTTTACAGGACTGGATGGCGATCTCGTGGTCTGTGTGAAGATAATTAACAGAGAGACGGCAATGTGGGACATATCAAAGAACATCCACATGAATGCAAAAACCCACGATTTCCCAGTAGAGCATTACATTGTAAAGAGATAATCAGTGTTATTCACTTCACCTGTCAGTGGTTTTAATGTTTTGGCTGATCAGTGTTAACTATACAGGTTCAGAACCACCAGTTATAGAAGTAGGCAGAAATGATGGCCTTTTTTAGGGATACCATCAACTCCATCCATGTGTTAAGGGCACAATAAATAACATGTCCAGTTGATAATATGCAGATCAAATTGCTCCAGTCTGTACCGAGCTCCAAGAGCCTCCCGTCAAGTAACACAGCTTACCATATTCAACACTTTGTCAATGTAAACCTCTTTATGTATTATTTAGATCAATCAGCTTATAGGATTTCCCAGCTGTTCACACAGTCACAGAGTCGGCAGCTTACATTATTTATTGATAGTTATCAATACTTAATGAAAATTACCTTTTCATATTTCCAGCATTGAAATTCTTGAGTGATTGATGTAGAGATCCATTAGCATTTTTCGCTCAGCTCGGCGCTGGGTGATATGTGGTCGACTGTGAACAGAAAATATTTTCTCAACATGAAGTTGAAGTAACTGATGGGTGCTCATGCATCTCTGTTGATTCTCTCATCTTTACTGTACATGCAACCAGGGACACATACAAGGAAGTAAGGTAACTAATTGTTTGGTAGAAGTTTGTCTTTCTATATATTTTACCCTGAGAGGCTGATTTTTTTAAATTGCAGTGTCCTTCATATTCAGTTTTTAATAGTTTGCTTATCTTGACAGAAATACTCTTTACCTCTACTGTCACCACAGTGACAAGGTGATTTGGCTCATTGGTATGATGGATTATTATTACAGGCCCAGGACTCCCAGACCTGAGCCTCTGAATGAATGACAGTTAACATTTCTTGTTGGAAAGGGAGTCAAACAACTAAAACCAGGCTCAGACTGCAGGAGTTTCAAAAATCCTAATATGCATGGGTTGCATCAGCTCACATAAAGAGAAAATACGCACATTTCCTTCTCTCTAATCTCAAACATGCACACACTACAAGATTTGAAAATGATGACACATCACACACTACAGGATATTATTAAGATTATCATGTCACAGAGAGCAATGAGCCACCTCATGTGATCTCTCTGCAATGATCTCACGGGGAAGCAGCTGTAAACACAACTGAGACTGACGTGGCGCAATAAGTTGCTGTAGTAATGCTTTGCAGTGAGGAAAAACAAAAGCAGAAGGCTGAGGCTGATCAAATGGGCTGTCTGTGCTTGAGTTTAAATTTCCGCTCTGGGATGGCTTTTGTGCTCCTGCTCGTAAATTGCTGACGTAATAGTCCAGATTTAACATCCTAAATATCAAACGTGTTTGATATAAATCGGTGCTGCCCCATGAGTCTGCAGGCAGTTTGGGATGTTTGAAGAATGGATCTGTAAATGCCTCACGTTACCATAATATGTGTCACACATCGGTACCGGACCATACTACTCGTCTGATTGTTGTTCTAAAGGTCCTGCAGTCTGAGCTTGGCGTAAATGATTTAAAGCAAGATGCAAAACAACAACAAAAAAGGCATAATGACAGAAAAGGAGGCAGAACATCTACAAAAGATGGAAAAGACAATTTCATACGTATTGAAGATACAATTTGCCGACCACAGTATGTTGAACTTGCATTGTGTGACAGTGACTGAGAGCTCTCTTTCTTTTTTACAGTAGACATGTCCTGTATCTTTTTACGCAGATTTCACCTTTAGGGTCTCTCAGGGCTCAATTCAAGCCTGGATCTTTTTTTCTTTTCACACGCTCCACTTGGCAGCATCATGAATCAATACAAATGCCATAGAGTACAGCCAGGGGAACTCATGATGGCTGCGCAGGACATGGCAACCCACTTGGGCTT
Organism: Chaunax sp. Z400; assembly: GCA_037577475.1. Classification (NCBI taxonomy): domain Eukaryota; kingdom Metazoa; phylum Chordata; class Actinopteri; order Lophiiformes; family Chaunacidae; genus Chaunax; species Chaunax sp. Z400. Next base: position 7,389,712 of record CM075201.1, on the reverse strand, counting down.
TAGTTTTGATCAGTAAGCAAGGTCACAGCAGCTGTTTTTGGTCTGCTGTCAAAGGCAAATTTGTTCATCCATACACACTCACATCTTTGTCTGGTAATCGATGTATGTAAAGTAGCTGCAGGGATTTTTACTGATCCCACATGTGGAATCGAAGCATCAACATATTTTCACTGCAAGCAAAGCAGAATTTGTTTTAAATCAATAATATCAGAATTTCACCGATCATGCTCATGCTGGCTCATAACACTGCTTAAAGGTATTTCCTGTCAAGACTTCCTCAAAAGATGATCAGACTGCAGTCTTCTGGAAGCATCACACTCAGAAATAGATAACTCATAACTCATCTTGTGAATCGAGTTGCATGTCTGAATATTAAATGCCAAAATGTGTAGATTACCGATTAGTCTTAACCTTCTACATCTGTGCCATATTTTTTTGTGATGTGTAGAGATAACATCTGGAACTGAATGATATCCACAGAATAAGACAAAGGTCACCAGTCTGCAGTCTGCAGTCGGGGAATGAGAGGACAAGACCAACGATTATACAGAACAGTGAGCAAATGTGAATAGTAGGCTGCGGTAACGAAATAGGTCTTGACTCTGGACTTTAATGAGTGATTTGAACTGTGGGAAATGTGTGTCTGTTTCCAAAAGGTGGGCCACTGGTTTTCTGTTGAGTCCGATGTGTCTAGCAAGGAGAGAGCTGGATTTGGTTTACATATGAAGGTAACTGTGTGACGTACTGCGAGTCGAGTCAGTTCAGTACATGCGAGTTAGCATTCAAGCCAACGAAGGCAACTCTACAGTAGGTCAGGGTCGTGCCATCGTGTTTTCTGGTTCATGTGTTTCCAGGCTAGTGAGCTCAGAATGAGTCGGTTATGTTCTTTGAGTGTGAAGCAGGACAGCCTCGGAGTATTGAGCACTGCAGTAAACAGTTCTGGGAAACAAAAGCACGGACCAGTTTTCTAGGTCAGTCAAAGGAGAGGCGATGACTCATCCTGGAGGTATTTCAGAGGTGGATGGAAGCTTTTTCAAATATTTCCTTGATGTGTTCACCAAAGGAAAGATTTTGTCTGAGACAATTCACCAGAGTTTAAAAGATTGATATGGGGCAGCTGTTTAAGGCGGCTGTTTAAGATTGCATCTCATGTTGAATGGGACAGTATTGAAGGATTAGAGGATGCAGTAACCATATGGTTATGTTGAATGGATGTATTCACCAAATTCCATGGCAATCCGTTAGTTGTTGAGACATTTCACTCAAAATGGCAAATATCAACCTGCTAATGGCGCTAGAGGAAAAGTCAAGAGATCACAACAGTCTAGGATATATCGTCTCGGAACAATAACGTGCTAAAGTTTATGTGAATGCATCTTGTAAATGTACAAAACTTTGACAATCTGACCTGCTCGTTGCACTAGGTGAGAGATAGGGCTGATTTAAGTTATAAGGATTCATCCTCTGGGTTTCATAGCAACCCATGAATCCATTGTTGAAATATTTCAGTATGAAACCACAGTGGAGGACCGACCGGCCACTATTGCCCTCCCTAAAACTACGCCGCTAGTACGTCTAAAAATGTGGAACATAAACACTTGCAGAAACTGTTAAAGCTATGATGTTTCTAGACAGAGCACACTTTATACCCTAGGCATCTCATACTTTATGTCATGTACATCCAGTGGTCCAATTACCCAGCTCTGTAGCATTAAGTGTCCCAGAAATGTCTGCTTCTCCCTCACCCTGAGGGCGACTCGTTCAGCCTTCACTTGGACCCCAATACGCTACATCTGCCTTTAGTGTCCCACTATCACCACAGAGGGGAAGCTAACTGTATAATCGGAGTGAAACTGGAATATTAGGCCAATAACAAGGCCCACTGCTAAGAGTTATGTCTGACCATGGCAGATTTCTGCAGTGTTTCTGCAAGACCCAGAATGTGGGTTTACGATCTTGATGCTGATCTCTGGTAAGGAGGTGAGTGTTTCTCTACCTCAAGCCTCCTCCAGTTCTTTTCCTCTCTTTTTTTTTCCTGCCAATGGAGTCACATCTCATTCACATGTATATAATGTCACAGCACATTTGTGGGATTTGACAGGTCTGCTCCGATGAAATGGAAAGCGATTTAGGCTGTCACAGGTACTATGCTGAAGTTTGCATTCACAAGCACGTCAGTGATGGCCTGATCTCACCAGGGCTTCTAAATCTCTGGGAGTAAACATTTCTGGAACATCTGATCGGATGTTTTGTCAGCATTCAGCCTTGTGCTTAAAATTCCGGAAGCTTCAGTCCAAAATGCCTGAGCAGTTCAAGGTGTTTTCAAAAGGACAGATGGAGGTTTGTGTTGCATAAATTTGGAGGTGAACACATTGTGATTCAAGGGAATTGGTGCATAGGAAAGAAACAACTTTAAAGGAGGGCTGGTAAAGTCTGGTTGCACCGCAACCATTGTGACGCATGCAGCCACAGTTAACAAGACCTTTGAAGACTACATATGAACATGACAACCACGTGATGGAAAGTGACTTTTTGAGTTAGGAGCACCTGTTGTTTAGACCCCAGGGCCAACATGTTAATTCTGTGAGCACAGAGAAGATTACCCAGCATATGGGATGTGGGACATGTGTCAATCATCTAAAAATTGGATTAGAATCTATGTTGTGTAATGAAAAGCCAGTCTCCCTTCTGAGGACACAATCTTTGAGTGTTTTCATAAGTGTCTCATTATTACCATTTAGTCATTTCTATTGTTTTTAATCTAAACTTAATTATTTTGACTTTGCTCTATATATATTCTGACACATAAATTCCATATTATTTATTATATTCTTAAAGTTAATTTTCTTCTACAATGGTAAAAGGCTGTTTATTTTCAAGGTATTCCAGTAAAAAAATGTGTTTTCATTTCTTTACTTCTGTCATTTTGCTTTAATCATTCACATGACAACCCCAAAAATTGTGCTCTTTTGCAAATAAACTGCAAAATAAAATGTCGTAAAAGAAGCGTAATGTCATCCAGGTTGTTCAGTGTCAACATTATAAGGAAACAGTTTTAATTTATATATCTGTATTTCTATTTCATTTGTTGTCTTTACAATATTCGTACATGAATAAACACATAAATACATCTTAAAGCAGCTCAGACAGACACAGTGTGGATTAAGCCCAAATTAACCCAAAAATAATCACCCCAAACTAATTTTGGAATCAGGACAAATTTCTTTGAGATGCTGTTTGATTAGTTAATGATGTTGAATAATTACTTACAAATATTAGTCTTTTCTTCTTTTGCGCATTCTATTCAAATCAACTCTGCCTTTATGCATTTTTTCAACATTTATAAGGATGACCCAACCTTGTTTGAATAAAACATTAAAGAATCCCTCAATGGACCAATTAGGGCCATCCATGTTTATGTTCATGGCATGCACCCACAGCATGACCAATTAATTGATTCGCATTATGTGACCAGAGAAGTTGCTTGTTTTGGTCGTGCACAGGCAGATTACAATATGACGTCAGTCAATGCAATGCACATGATTAACTGAAGCATATGTCGCCTCAGCTTTAGTAAGTAGTGACATAATGAGACATTTTTACCTTTTCAGTATTTAACTAAAACCTCAAAGTTTCGTTAATCACAGTTTTGCAGCCTCACAAGGTAAAAGTACAGTTTAAGATGTGTTTAATTGCATATAGCAGGGATAAAGCCATATGTGGGCCAGTAGACTGATAATTTGATTGAATTTGTGATACAGGTGATTTATAAATGTGGCTGAAACAACTCCAGGTAACAAACCCTGGTCTCTGGTATCAAAGTCTATCATGTTTGTACGCCTATTATCCACCTGATCACCTACCTACAACTATTTATATACCATTTATAGATAGGGATTCACATAAATGACATGTTTTTTAAAAACTTCTGTTCTCACAATGTATTTTCTCTCATTTCCTTCTTATGTTTGTTTTCCTGAGAGCAGCTCACAATAGTCACTGTTTAACAATGTGTCTTAAATTTTGGAAATCTATTATGTTTTTACTGGCAGTAACATGTTCACTACTACATTTCTTCTTTCTTTGCTGATTATATTTGTGGGACTAAATGTGAGTGTTTGATGTGCTGCACAATAAAGTGCTAAAACAGGTTCACGCCTCAGAGCTAAGCTGGTGAGCACTGAAGGTAATTGGAGTTGGTATGGGATTCACAGCTCATTGCAAGTCTTACACAGGTTTAAGTCCCAGCAGAGAAGGTTGAACAGCATGTGAGAAGCGAAGCGAGCTGGGATAATTGACAACCTGAGAGTAAGGTGGACTACTAATAAAGACATTCATCAAATCTTTGACTAATCTTTACAATGCCCATTGTGTGAAGTTCAAAAAAACTAGTTCAAATGGATACTCTGTGTCCAGGAAGTAGTCTGTTTACACCAGCTAATCAGAATATATCTGGTCTCCTGTGTACCACCAAAAACAAGACATCATAAAATACATCACATAGAACATCTCTGCACATTAAATGGGGAAACAGCTCACTGGCATAATATCATATCTCCTCAGGGGCACTAAATCACACCAGTCAAACCAGTTAGCTAATGTACATAAAAAAATATATACATCACTTTGATAGCCAGGTAAGAAAACTGGACCATATGTTAATGTGCAGAAATAAGGAGAACATTTTAATTTCCAGTAGGGATGGGCCATAATTTTCGAATATTCGGATAGTGATTAAATTTTTTTTTTAAAACGACTATCATTTAAAAAATTGAAAATTGAACTCCTTTAAAAAGATAAGGGAAAATGAGCTCTCTGCTACCATCTTAATTTTTAACATAAATTAATGAACTCAAACACAAGCTTTTCAGCTATCTCACTTAACACCGACGTGAACCTCACATCTCCAGTCTTCTTCTGCCAAAACTCTACAGGTCCAGCACGCTACTGCGATATATGAGAGAGACGACAACCAGTACAACACCAAACAACCAGTACAACACCAAACAACCAGTACAATACCAAACACCTGTTATACAGGAACTCCTCCTATATTCTCTCCCTCCTGTGCTTTAACCAAACCCCCTGGCCACAGACTGTTTTCAAGCTATGATGGAGCTTGTTGAGCCTGAGTTTACAGTCTAGACTATTAATGCAAGACTGGAGAACCTATGATAACGCAGCTGAGCTGCAATCTCATTGAACTATAGTGCTGAAAAATTGGCTCCGACCACAGATTCATGGACAGCACGTGATGGTCACCTGTCATCACATCTTCAACTGGCAAATGCATAGTGCTGTTCTGCAGACGAAAGCAATACCAGAGCAGCTGCTGAAAAGCTAGCAAACATGCTCTCCACCACTGGTGAACCTCTGTGACTAAACGGAAAGGTCACGGCATGTGAACATGACATTACAACATGATGCTGGCCGACACTGAATGCCTGGAATGGGATTCTCAGCTTTGTTTTGCACACTCACTCCAACTTGCTGTGACGGATTCAAGCTTCAACACTTATATCATGTGGTTCCGTCTTCCAGTCGCCTCGCATCTCATTTCCATCGCAGTACAACTGCAACACAAGCGTTGAAACAAAAGCAACAACTTAACAGATTAGTGCAGTGCTGCCGAACATGGTGGAATTCTATCCATGACATGTTCCAGCGACTACTTGTCAGACTGAGCCTTCACCAAACTATCAAATGCACAAACAAATGAATTGACTGTTGATAGATAACGTCACATCCTTCCTGGATCTGAGGCACAAGCACCTGATGTTTCCAACCGATGAAGTTACACTTGCTGTGCAGGAAAGGTGTGTGGTCTCCCCTCGAGCAGGTCCGAGGGGGGGGGAGAGATGGAGCTATTGGCCATAAAACACACAAAAGTGATGCTGCATCTGCCTCTGCCATCTCAGTCCTCTGTGGCGAGGATTACAACAAGGAAACAACACACAACACACAAATGAGCGAAACAAGTACTGCCGAGACCTGTGCCCACTCCTCCACATCAATCCCATGGACTGGTGGAAAACTGATGAAAACAGATATCCCAGACTGGCAAAACTGGTCAGGGCATACTTAACTTATGAAGCCTGTTTCATCAGAGAGGGGTAGGACTGCACAGCCATCTTCATCCCTAACATGTGGACATGCTTGTTTGTCTGAATAATAAGGTGGAATAGGCTTTAGGCCTGAGCAGTCTCTCAGATTAGCCTTTATGAAGCAGGACGTTTTAGAAATCAACGTTCTTGTGACATGTCAATGCCGTCACTCTGTAACTACGTGCAGAATTGTTTTCACATCTTTCACGTTTCCCTGACATATTTAAAAGATTGATGTGATACTAACTGACACTATATGAGACATTTTCCTTTATTTTGGCGGTGCTGTTTTGATAGAATTTTGTTAGCTTCCGTTAGGCCGGAAGAGTCAGGGCCATGTTGTTGTAAACAAGCTGATTCCAAATAACAGGCAAAAAAAAAACATTAAAAAGGCAGAGCGTTGGAAAGCGTGGTCTCTGTCTTTGTGCTTTGTGCATGGGTGACTCCTAGAAACCGGTTCATGCATTTATCTCTAGCAGATTAGACTACTGTAACGCTGTGTTTGCAGGATTATCCAAACAGTCGATAGCTCTGCACTTGTAAGCCAGTCTGCTTACATGTACACAAATATTTGAACATATAACTTAAGTGCTGAAATCGTTTAATTGGCTGCGGGTACAATACAGAATCACCTTCAAAATACTGTTCATGGTCTATAAAGCACCTAATGGTTTTGGCCTCTCAGTACATCTCTGACCTGCTCACTGGTTATAGCCTGATCAGGCCCCTCATGTCATCAGTTGGAGGTCTTCTACCTGTCGCTAGAATTATATCTCAGGCCGGTGAGGGTGTCTTTAGTGACTACGATCCTGTTCTCTGGAACAAACTGCATTCTGATCTGAGGTCCATCACAACATTGTCCACGTTCAAGAACAGACTCAAAACTGTCCTCTATAAATAACATTGTTAATTTGATTAAGCAGATTCAATGAAATACAAAAAAAGGCTTGCACATCAGCTGTAGAACCACAGGAGCTCAAAAACCGAAATAAATTGCAGACAAAAATATCCAGATATGTGAGTAAAACCAAATTAAAACTAAAATGTGACATTCTTGAAATATGATCTCATAAATAAATGTTTAGAATTTAATGAACTCATTAATTTAAGATAAAAGGCTTCATTAATATTCTACCAGATATTAGACACAACCTTCCTGCCATTATCAGCCAATCAGACACTGTAATTTTTTTAATGTCTAGACTAAAATTGCCCAGTCTTCTGTACTTCCTTAATGACCACCTTATCAGCCTCTCCTATCATTTCCTCATTTCCTTTCAAACTTCATCATATTCTCACTACTTCAGTCCTGCTATTGGCTGCTTCTCTTCACCACACCTCTTCCACTGAGATGCACACTCAGTGTCCACTTGTGCTGTGACAGTCCCACTGTGTTTACAGACAGTGGTCAGTAATTGAAAACATTACAGACCTATTTAGGTATTGCATATAGGATGGTGACAAGGGTTTTTACATAATTAAACACAGAGGCAGCTTTACAGAGGTCTATTCAGTTTATTAAGTTCTGCACTGCATGTGGAAGAAAAGACCAGGTTTATGAGAATCATATTATTCTCTGTAACTTCATTTGACTCCTCCATTTTAACTTCTCCACCTCAGTGATTCAGTAGTTGGTGAGTTAGACAATAGCCCAACTGTGTACTGAAGCTTACAGTATCTGAAAGGATTCTGACTGCAGAGAGAAGGAAAATGCACAAATGGAAAAAAACATCATGGTTTTTGGTTGTCTTTCATTTACTCACTAAGGTTGGGGAAAGAATGAATGCTGCACTGCTCACTAAACTCAGATCAAACTGTCAAACCGCACAGTGCTCATTAAATATGGATCAATGTTCTGTTAGAGCCTGTTTCTCACCTCAAATGTCTCCAGAAACATATTTCAGCGTATACTATTTAGATATAATAAGAGAAAGCTTGTGATTTTACCACCTAATTGAAAAAAAGGTGTTGGGAGGACAGAGAGGTAATCACATGCACGGATTTAGGAGGTGGTCGGTTTGGTTGGATTGGACTTTTACATCTGGAGACCAGGGTTTGAGTCTCACGTTTAATCAAATATTAAAGTGGTTTGTCTTGAAGTTATTTATGTACATTAGATTCTTCATATTAGCCCGCAGCACAATCTTTTCCTTATCCTAACCAAGTTGTTTTTGTGCCTAAAGCTAACCTGTTTCATGGCGGTATTTACAGTCTAAAATTCATAATATATGAAATATACTAGACTTACGACATTTAATCTTTTTTTATTGCTAAGTTGATGGTGGACTAAACTGCTGTATTTGTGAGTGAAAGTAAGAACATGTTGCCAAGAAACACAGGAAATGCCCCAAAAAAAATATCTCATATCAAAACCTATAATTGTAGACTCCTCGGTTATTCATCTACTTTATCTAAAACATATGAATTGTTGCAGCTTCAGGTCATTCATCAAAAATGGGGAAAAAATTACTTTCATTACTATTCAATTCAATAATTTGAATAATTTGAATATAATGGAATCAATCCTTATTGCAGCCCTAGATAATGTTTTTAACATAGTATTTATCCAGTTGTCAGGTTTAGGGTTTCATTATATTAGGGCTATTTACCATACACAAATAATCAATAGACTGGATAAATAGAAATGTTTTAATAGCTGAAGAATGGTTGAATCTGTTTATGAGGGTGTCTTGGTGCCAAACGACATATAAAACTCCAATACCTCTCTTCCAATCCCTCCAGGGACTGTTGTGACAAGACAATCTTTCTCTCTCCACATTTGCTGAATCTCTACTGTGCTGTCTAATAATTGCATAATGCCAGAAATATGAATACAGCCATACAAAAAAGGATCTGTAGTGATTCTGTATTCATTAATCAGGTGCTATAAATGTGTTTTAAGTGGCATTTAAATTACAGTTGTTTGCGACACTAAATCCAGTCATGACCCTCGCTGCAATAAAAAAGAAGTTTGATGCTAATGTTGGGTCGAGGCTCCGCTCTGTCTCCTCTATCAAGGAGAAATCAATCACTCAGACCCTGGAGGAACACCAGCTGGCATTTGAACCATGTGCCATTTGGCCTTGTGTGGAGATTGACTGTGATTTTCCTTATTCTTGTCTATCAATCGTCAAATTAATTCCCCATACCATTTGACATCTGTCCAAAGGAAACAGAGAAAATGATGGCTCTATACCCAACTGGGACAAGCACACTTTTGTCTTCTCTGTCAATGGATTTTTTACTGGGTTGAGATTTGGCAAGGTTGTTGGAGCTCATAAAGAAAAGGCCAGACTAAAGTATATAAAATAGTGTATAAGTGGGGTAATGGAGATTTAAGTGGCCTAGGAATTTTCTGTGCCAGGATAGACAAAACTTTCTTGCCAGAGATTTCTGTTGAAGGTAGAGTGGACAGAACAATAAATCACCATGTGGTGTGTGAACTAGTGTGTGTGTGTTTTCATCAGTGTGTCTTTAGTCCTGCCATCAGCTTCAACTAATTCCTCACAAAAGAGTTCATTTTTTAAAGCACATCTTGTAAACTGTGCACTTTATCCTTTGACAAGTGTTGATATATTCCAGACACGATGCAAAATCTACCTTTTGCTAATTAAAACTTTATTAGAAATTTTTTTTTTTTTTTTTTTTTGCATTTCCATGGCGACTACGTGGTGTTGGATTTGGCCTCAAAGTGAGTAAGGTCAGTTTCCAGAGCATATGTGTAAGCTATGTATTCTTCCTTTAGTAATGCTTATATGTACATGTAGTTTTCATTAGCACAATATTCTTTTGTATTTCTAAGTGACTGCTAAACTGACAGAGCTAGCAAATACACTTTTTTGGGGCCTTGGGGGGGTTATGCTCTTGTTTGGCTTTGTTTTGCATTAGATGTGTAGAGATTTTAGACACGTTAAACATTACTGAAAAAAATTTCATTAAACATGGAATCAGCTGGAAAACAGGGGGGAAAAATTGGGCAGTTCTTGAGAGACTCTTTCTTTCATATGTCTCTGCTTCAGGTTTGTTTTACGTATGCAGGCTGTCAGCAGGTTAATCACATGGATGCGAATCTGTGCTCCCAGGATCCCATGTATTATTTTATGTTTTCCAAGACATAATAACCTGAATCTTATATTCGGGTCCAGTGGTTCTTACCAGGGCCGGGGGAGAGTAGAAGCCTGAGAGAGCATAGATGCACAATTGGAGACCAAAGGAACGACTCCAATCACATCAATTAAGAGACGTCCATTCTGTGCTGTTTACAGGCGGCCTGTTGATGTGTTGTGTGGAAGCTGTATACCTCTCCTGCTGATAATGATGGCTTCCTGTTGTTAAAGCCGCTGAGAAATGACTGTATGGGTATTTCAATCAGGCAGGAGCCAGTTACAGCTCACCAGCGATCAGAGCAGTACATAAGCCCTTCTATTGTATAAGCCAAAGCACAATGAGAATGAGAGAGAAAAACACACCGCATCCTTTTATCGATCACCGATAATGTGTACTATTGCGTGAGATACAGACAGCTTTCTCCATCTCACTCTGTTGAAATGGCTGCATTCAGTCTGCAGAAGTGCTGCGCGCAGCTGATGAGGGAAATCTGTTGCTAGGACACCAAGTCCTATTGAATGAATAACGTGAAATAAATTCCTTTTGACTGGTTACCCCGCCTTCATTTTATTTTATTTACTTTTCTTGTGCTGGTGACAACACAGAAAGACAATGTTGCATATTAATAAAACATGAAACAGATGTATTACAAGGTTTTTCTCTGAGGCTCATTTTGTGCCTCAGTCCATGGTTAAGCTTTGAAAGATAAACAATGTATTGTTAACAGACTAATTATATGATGAAGGAATAAATTATTTTCAGAATAAATTATGCCCAACAATAACTGATACAATACAGTATGTATATTTGTATGCTGTTGGACAGAGGACAGATGTGCTCGTCAGTTTACTGTTAAAGCTGTGTGTTGTTAGCAGATGGTAAAGCATGGCACACATCTGTGTATCTCTGATTAAACTCCACACACGACTGCCACAAGTGATGATTCCAAATTGTTTTTATTTATTTGAATGTTAATCACCTTCTTACTAATTTACTATGTAAGAAAATAATGTTATTATGATGGTTAGCTTTTCTTTTTTCTTTTTATCCATTCATTAAAAGATGCCAATCTGTCACATATGGTGCATATTCATATTTGTGTATCTCTCTTTAGTACTTGTAGACTGAAGAGTTTCATGCTAGCATTCAATGGGCTTGACAATAGACCCCTCTCACGGCAGGCACCTCGACGAGTAATAATTCCATCTTTACTGTTAATAATTCCACAATTGTTTGTGCAGTAAATCCAAATGTCTGCCTTTAAAAGGGTCTATTAATGCCAGTTAATGGTTAAATATTACCATCAAATGAATGTCCCATGTCTGTAAACTGTTACCTTGCTAACCAACCTTTCACACTCTCGTCCACCCAGGAGTACACCATCGATGTCTTCTTCCGTCAGAGTTGGAGGGATGAGAGGCTGAAGTTTGACGGGCCAATGCAAGTTTTAGCCCTGAACAACCTCCTGGCCAGTAAGATCTGGACTCCTGATACGTTTTTCCACAACGGAAAAAAATCTGTGGCTCACAACATGACGACTCCCAACAAACTGCTAAGACTAGTCGACAATGGCACGCTACTCTACACGATGAGGTGAGCCGCATCAAACCTTGAAGCTATGAATCCACTTGGTTTCTCTTTGTAACTTTAGTCATTTCTTTGTGTTGCATTTGCAATGGAGTTTATTCTGATCCTGTGGCTTATTTATGGTGTTTAAAGATGCAAGTTGTTCTTTAAGATCATCTCTATTTTAATGGACACCATACAAAATATCAGAAGAAATCTTAAGGCTGATATGACGTGTGTTTTTTATAAATATTTGGAAGATTTTTGCCAGTTTTCAAGTGTTGCTTTGCCTTTTTTTTATCTTCATACCTGTAATGGAGCATTTGCTTATTAGCTGTATTGTTTGATGCACTCCAAAAGGAGAGAAAAGCACCTTTGCCTGAGCACCCTTGACAGGTATTAGGCTTTAGAATATCAATCCATCTATTTTTATGGTAGAAGCTTAGGCTAAAGTATTATTACCATCATACCTTTTGTTGATTTTTTCACCAAACAACTGCTGCAGTTCCTTTAATCAGCACATCACAAGCCTCAGAACTGACGGCCTCCACTCAGCAGGACTGTGTCATTATTTTCAAATTGAAGGAGCTTGTATTGTCTGCCAGTGCTGCTGCCGTCTCCTTTTTTGTGTGAGACCATTTATCATTCTTTTTCAGTTCACCTCATTTTACCTCAATCTCTATGTGGTAACTAAAGCAATTCTCTTAGCTGATAGAGAAAAAAACGTTCTTGCTTTTTGCCAATGTTGGTCGGTCCTCCTAATTTCAGGTCCAGACTGAAATATCTCAACGGTTATTGGATCATGAAATTTGTAGAGGAAGTCATGGTCCCCAGAGGATTAAACGTACTGACCTTGATGATACCCAGACTTTTGGTTTTTATTACTTACTGTTAAATATAATACAGACACGTCTAACTTAGGATGATTGTAATCATTTATGGATCTCTAACTTCTCACCCAGCAACACCAAAATCTTTGTCCTTTATTGTGCGTCTGTGTGCTTTCAATGACTAAATATCTATAGTAACTAAATTCCCATAGACCTCTGCTGTACCTTGTGTTGAGTGCTAATTAGCAGGGCTACACGATAGTTGAAAAAACAGACGTTGCAGTATTTTTCTCTTCTGCGATATTTATGAAAATATGAAAAAAAAATGCAGGAATTGACACTAGAAAAGTTTAATAGCCCAATTTGAAAAGAATGAATCAAAACTTTTTGTAACGGGTTTGAAACTTAAATGAAGAGGGCTGCCAGTCAGATACAGATATGACAAATAGATACAAAATAAAAATAAAATGCCTCCAGCATTTAGCTTAAAGCACTGACTCACCATGGTGGAGCATCGTGAGCTATGCTATGGCTGTGTTCTTTTCATCTTTCACAATGAAAGCTTGCTTTGTAGTGTTTGACCAAAGTAAGTTTAATCATGTTATCTGTAATCTTTAATCTTGTTATTCATGTAAGTTTTGTTTTTTTGTGTCTCTCGGCTTAGGAATGAGATTCATTTTGTCAATTAGCTGCTGGTTTGAGTGCTGTATGATATTCAGTGGTGCACTGCTCACATTTGTTTTATGCTGTATTGCATTCATTTGCGTAGTTACTGAGCCACTTATCAGTAACGAGTCAGCACTAGAGAGCAAGAGGGTGGAATAAAAGGATGACACGGTTGTTGCAAGTGCAACATAACAAGCTAATTAGAAACAATAAGTTTGTCTGTAGAAGTGGTCCACAATAATAGTTTGAATACTTGCCTGCAAACTTCATAAGTGGAATATTCTGCAAAGGGAAGTGTTTACAATGGTGAGACCTGAACTGAATTTACAGTTGTACTCTGACTTACTCTACTTATCATCATGCTCCTCACTCAAGTGAAACATACTTCCAATGCATACAGTAACTAATACAAACATGAGACTGTAGATCTGCGCTGTATTCAGTATAGTTAACAAGTTTCACAAATGAGAGTTACAAATCATTTTTATAGAGGGTCTGATCCTATCCTGGTTGTTCTAGTTACCCAACTCTGGATTGATGCATGTTGTAATTGAATGACTCAAGTTTGTGGTCCATTTTATATGTAAGTCAGATGGATGTATGGGTTGTTGTTTTGTTTATTCATTCATTCATTTTCTGTAACTGCTTATCCTGTGTCGGGATGGCTGGAGCCTATCCCAGCTGACTTTGGGCGTGAGGTGGGGTACAACCTGGACAAGTTGCCAGTTCATCGCAGGGTCACATAGAAAGACAAATAAACATTCTCACTCACATTCATGCCTACGGTAAACTTAGAGTCACCAAGTTTGCATGTTTTGGGTGGTGGGAGGAAGCTGGAGACATGGGGAGAACATGCAAACTCGACACAAAAAAACAACCCAGGTCCTCAGGTGGATTTGAACCTAGGACCTTCTTTCTGTGAGGCAACAGCGCTACCCACTGCACCACCGTGTCGCCCCTCTGTCTTGTTTAAACTCAGTAAATGTCACCCCAGTGTTGATTAAACATGTATGAGTGAGATAACATGCACCACTTCTCAGAGGTTCAGCCATGTGACCTAATGAAATAAAGTCTGGCGCTCTCATAAATGCTGTATTTTCTTTGTTGTCAGTCAAAGGAGCACTAATTACCATTGTTGGCTGCAGGAGAGAGAATGACTGTTCTCTGTTAACACACTGTCGCTTTAAAATGACTGGAGTGCTCAGTTACTGTGTCATATAAAAAACAAGAAAAACTGGAAATGCACCCTGTGTTTTGTCAATATGTGTCGTGATGTGTTTGTAATGGCAGTCTCAACCACACCGCAGCCTGACTGATTATTGTTCCTCCCCATCTCTCGTCCTGCCTCAGGCTGACCATTCATGCTGAGTGTCCCATGCACCTGGAGGATTTCCCGATGGATGCACACGCCTGTCCTCTGAAATTCGGAAGTTGTAAGTCCATCCAGATGGTCACAACCAAACAGATTTTAATATGAACGTGCAGTACAGAAACAGTGGTGATTGGTCTTTGCAGACGTGAGTTGCCTTTCCTGTCCTGAGATAATTGAAAAGGACTCAAACCATGATGAATATGATACTATGGGATATTTGCTATAAGATGAGTTTCCTTTAGCATCACACTAGCATGCTAAAGTGGCAGCTCCTTTGATAAATTCTCATGATCAATTCTTAGCCAAGACTGAAATAATGCAAGAGGCTCTGTGAAGCTGTGCAGTGAGCAGCCACATGAGGTTTAGCAGGCATTAACTGGTAGCTCATATATTCATATAGTCTATGTTTTTTTGCCTCCTCCCTGTTGCCAGATGCCTACACCAATAATGAGGTGATCTACCTGTGGACCCAGGGAGATGAGAGGTCTGTTTCTGTTGCAGAGGACGGCTCCAGGCTGAACCAGTATGACTTACTGGGGCACATTATTGGCAAAGAAACCATCAGCTCCAGCACAGGTACACAATATGATAGCCCAGAATACAGTGTACTTTAAATTCAATCAAAGTTTGCATATTTGAACAGGCAACAGGTAAGCTTCTAAACCAAACAACACACCTCATTCAGCGTGTATGCCTGCAGTGTGTGCAGGCTGGTCAGCTGAGTGAAAGTCCATCGCAGGCTGACAGTTCTAGTGGGTTATTTTGATGGAGGACACTGCGAACAGTGGAACAAAAGTGGGATGGAAGTCCTACCTTTGAAACATAAACTCTTATTTGTTTTTTTTGCATAGATATTGTAGTAATTTTAATTGACTCCCTTCTTTTCTGTTGACGTATTCTAGCACTATTTTGCTCACAGTCTGCATTTTCCTCCACTTTTTGTCATTCTGGATTCGGCTTGCATTATTTGGTCCATCAAGAAAATGATGACTTTTCAGCTTTGGAGAAACTATTCAGCGTATTTACAAAGACAATATGAAGAGGTGCCAGAGGTGAAAGTCATATTTCCATGTTTTGGGCTATAGCCCAGAGTCAACTATAATAAGCACAAAAATTAAAAGAAAATATCCCAGCCCAGAGTCTTGATTACATATTTCTTTGATCTTCAAAACATTCAGAAACCTTTCAGCTGTCACACTCAGTCAAATCACTTGTATTTCCCTGAGGGAGATTTCAACATAAAGAGATGAAATGACAAGGTAAGAGCTGAGTACTGATGTACTCTAGAAACAGTTTACATGGACCCCTTTATTCAGATTAAAATCATTTTAAAAGCTCAGTCAGAATGAAAATGCTCCACATGAACAACTCATTTGGAATGAAAATGCCCAAACTGAATGAAATTTCATTCAGTTGCAGAGGGGTAGTATAAACCTTGTCTCAAACAGATCGGAAGAACAACCGTACCGTGTAAACGGTGGAACGGAATATCTACTGGTAGAGTTTCTGTCTGCGCTGCTCAGCATCATAACGCATCTTATGACTTTCTTGGGCTTGCTGTCTCTTTCATTGCTTCCAGTATGAATAAGCCTGCATTATTATCATGCTGCAGCTTTATTAAAAGCATCACAATAGCAGCAAAAATTGCACCGATCACATGATCGAGGTCCACCTTCTGATAAAACAATGTATGGAAATATACGTCACTTCAGCGCATATGTAAACAGCTGTTCCAATTAAATGCAGTGGCTCATGTAAACAGTTGAACCTGATTTCAATCAGAATGTCAGGAAAGTGTCCATGTAAACCCAGCTAAAGAGACAACTCAGAGCATTTATCTGGTAATATACAATAGAATTTAACCATCGCAGAGAAAACACTGTTATAATGTTGGTATAGTGGTAGTTACCATCCATAAGTGTAGATGTAATAGAGATCTATCAGATAAACAACATCAATTTCACATTAACCTAAATCACCAGCTTTAGTTAACAGTGTAAGACGACTGGATAAAGTGCTCAAATATTACTGCACAGTTATAGATCAAATGTTCTTCAGTGGGGCAAAGCTTACAGCTGATCCGCATTGGCTCTCCAGTGAAGCTGTCTGGTTGTGTAGTTCTCAGGAGGGGAGTTACGGAGTCACAGAGGTCTTCTTCAGGTCTTTGCTGGAAGGCAGCCTGTTCTCATAGAAAGCTAAGAATGTGTCAACATAACAGCACTTGTATAAATTCAGAGAGGATGTACTCTCCAGAGGTTTAACTTAAAGTCAAGCAAATTGCAGAGGTATTATGAAGGGACAAGACCAACTTACTGTAAGTCTGCCTGCAGATACCAAAATCTAAGGCGGAGTCAACATCAGTGCTTTCATAAACTAGTTGAGCTGGGGATGTAAAAAAAAAATATATATATATATATACCTGTATATATAATTTCTTTAAAATGTAAACTTAATGGATTACAGTACGACGAGGAAATGGGAGGGTTTGAACTAGCCTGCTAGAAAAATAAACACCTAAGGGAAAGAGAGGCTGTTTTTCTCATATCTTTTTGCAACACAGATTACAGACACGGCAATGAGAACTGGTGTCTGGGGAAACTGAACGATTCGCTGCCACCAGTTACAAAATATTAGCTCAAGAAAATGTTCAATATCAAGGGTTTCGGAGGACACCGACGGGAGTTCTTTACATCAACAGTGAGGAGGACTCTTGCAAAGTCTAACTGTTATATTAATAATATAATATATATATATATAAATAATTTATTTAATTTAGCAAAACACTGACAGATGACTCAGAAAACATCGTGCAGTTCTCCTACAGTCATGCTGTGTTTATCTCATTAATGAAAACTATGAAGAAGAATGAAGACGAGGACTAAGACAACACCGATGTCATTACTAACAAACAACAAGACTAACTGACTAAATCAACGTGCAATAGTTGTTGGGAAAAAAAGCTTGACTTTACCAAAATCTCTCTTTATTTTTGTCCACAAAAAAGAAGAGACAAACATTAGACACTTTTTCTCTAAATTAAAATCCAACTATTGTGTTCATGAAATGGCGTGTGATAAGATAAATCTGAGGTGAGATAAGAGTGAAATGACATGAAAGATGTCGTTTTGGGCTAAACTAGAGTGACTGAAATGTTAACAATAGCCTGATGTCTTAGAAAGACTCTTTTTTTTTTACTAAAAGTGGACTAAAATACTTACTTTCTTTTCCTTTTACAGACTTTTAGTCAACTATAACTCGACCAAAGAGAAACAGGATAATGTTAACTAAATTGGATAAACATTTGACATTTATTATTAACATTAATTAATTAAAAATAGCTTACAAAATCTACACTAAGTAGTCGTCATATCTCCACGGAGGATCAAGCAAAAAACATTTCAGAGCCACCTTTGAAAGAGTAAAGGCTGAGGTTTGTTGCTGAACTTAAATGAATATGTAAAAACAACATATGTTCCAGTCTTTACCTCAGAATGTTTACCATATGTGTTTTGCCTTATTTCTTACACCATGATGACATTCAGAGAGATTTGTTGGTATTTTGAAAGAAGTGATTTTCTCTAGTCCTATTTTCCAAACCTCTGGTGTCTTTTACTTTTAACATTTGAACCTCAACTCCATGTTTCCTATTGTCCTCAGATCTCTAGTATGTGTGAAATGGTGCTGCTTTGCCGTAACATATTGACGTTATTCTTTTTTATATGTCTCATACTTTTCATCTGTGATGACTGTAATGTTATTTTGTCATCTAACACACATATTATTTTTTTTCTCTTTTCTTTTTCACCTGTGAATGCAGAAGCTGTAATATTTAAAGTGTTTTTTCAAATGTATTGATTTGTGTGGACCTTAAGGTTTTATATATGTTGTCTATTTTGAATGTATGCAGTTATGGTTTTAATTGAGGACCCCAGGAAGACTAGCTTTGCCTTAGGGCAAAGCTAACAGGGATCCTAATAAATAAATGAAATAAAAATGAATAACTCCTTTCATATAAAGGATATAAAGGATATCATCAAATCTGCACCAAAACAGTATAGAGTAAATGATATCGTTTCATTTGTTTCCACTCCTTCAAAGTCCACTTTGCTTTTCTGAACACACAGTTGTTTGAATTGAAGTGAAATGAAGTGAAAGTGAAATTGAAATTAAAATTGGTGATATGACTTTTTTCTACAAAGTGCACTTCACAAGTTCTTTGGAAAATGTCTAAGAAAATGATATATATTTTCATATGGTTTAGTGGCTCGTCTGAAAAACTGAAGACAATCCTTTGAGCTACTTTGATGATGCAAACACTCATGTTAATGTTTTAACTTTAATACATCTTAATTTGAATATTTCAGCTCATGTTGCTCCCAACTGGGCATAGCTGTATTAATAATTATGACCTTGTGTGTGTTTCTCTCCATCTCTTTCTGTTTCTCTCCTTGCCCTCAGGGGAATATGTAGTGATGACAACATATTTCCATTTGAAAAGGAAAATTGGCTATTTTGTTATTCAAACCTACCTGCCTTGCATCATGACTGTCATACTGTCTCAAGTCTCCTTCTGGCTAAACAGAGAATCAGTACCTGCCCGCACTGTGTTTGGTAAGTGCCGTCTTGTGTTTTTAATCCAACTCAGAGAAAATACTCTAAATAATTTAATTGAAAAGGTTCATTAATTTGGTGGAGAATTTGAGATAAGAGCAAAACAAACATTCAGAGCTGCATTTGTTCACATCGTCAGGCATTTCGGTGAACTACAAAACCAGTGAAGTCTTTAAAAAAAGGTTCCTCTTCAAAGTTCTAATTAGCATAATAAATCTATAAAACATGACTAGGTGCTTTAAGGTGCACACGGACGTGAATGAGTAATTATTTTTTCCAAAACGATTTTACACAGTCGTGACTTTTCCCTAACTCTATAACTATAAACACGAATTACTCAAAGATAAGTCAAAGAAAAGTTGGAATGTGTAGAATTGGAAATGTGTGGACGTATTGCAGCGAGAATACTCAACTACTTTGTCCACTTTACAAACAACCAGCCTGGTTTGAAGTGTTATTACTCATTGAGCTTGAGGTCATTTAGAAAGGATCACATCAGTGCTGAAGAGATAATCCCAACACAGCTAACAAAGACTCTTAATAAGGGTCAGATCACACTTAGGCTGTAGAGGATCAGAATAAATCAGAGGATCATCATTTTGTCTCAGAAAACTGTTACACAGTAACATTTTTAAAAGGCTGAATACATTTTGCTTCCTTTGTACTATGAATAATTATAGATTCAAGTTGATCGTCTTGCACATCCATGTTAAGAATATTGTGTCTGTACAGATCACACTCAAAGATCAGATCTAATTTGTTGTTTCCCCCTCTCCTTTCAATTGTTGTGTTGCATAATCAATGAAAATTGAATAATTCGTTTTTTTTTATTTGGAAATGAAGCACACATGGAGTATCACACATTGCACAATAGATGATGAATAGCATGCCAAGCAAGGTGCAGTTTTCATCATGTCGGTGAGGAAATGAGAAACTGCTACCTAGCCCCATGCATTTCTTTGAATAATCACAGCTCCTTCACTTCTCCGCATGCACTGCAACATTTTTCCTTGAACAGACATCTGAAAATCATTTCAGTCACATAAGAGATTTAATTTTTTGCTTCACATGAGCAGAGCTGTAATCAGTGTCATTGTCTCAGTGGAGCCCAGTAGCATTCACATCTTTGTATTCTTTTGTTCACACATCGCATTGATCTGCTAAAATAAGCATCATTCTACTGTGTCCTTAGCTGTTATGTGTTCTAACTATCGGCAAAAAACTCAAACTTATTTATCATTTCTGTTCCCTCGTTTCAGGTTGTATCGATTTTTTAGAGTATTGCACTTTTTAATGACCTGTCCCTGACTTAAGAATGTCCTCGATAATGTCACCTTCACTTCCACGTCCTTAAATTGTCCCAAAGCAATTTACTGTATTATAGCTACCTTTTTTAACACTATGTCAATAAAAAACCCTTAACCTCTTTGATGAGCTAATAAAACAGGAATAGCCAAGTTATGCATATGTTTTATGAACAGATTTCTGCATGTGAATGCAGAAGCTGTAGGGAAGGGATACATTTTTGGTATCAGAAGTGTTGCATAAAGGTAAACCGTCCCTGTGGAGAGTAAAAGAGGCAGAAGGCTTTGGCCAAAATGCCGTCTTGGAAAGTCTTTTTGAAAAAGAAATCAATTCATGTGCATTCAAATGCAGATATCCATTTAGCCAAAATGTTGTCTCACATCAATTCTCACATCTCAGATAGACTGTAAACAACGACCAATGCACAGAAGAGTGGGTCATGACCTGGATACACAGATATCCACAGGCTACACCAACAGTAAATTATGTAAAGTTTAAGCTTTGCAGTGCAGTGGAACTAAAAAAAATTCAATTTATACAATTAAACCTAATTATACTTTTTAAGTGGTTTAGATAATCAATGAGTTTTTATTATCTGAAGCTTCTCTTACACGGTCTTAGTAGGCTCATGTGCTTTTAAAGCTGCACATGGCTTCCTGGTTGTCAAAATCCCTAAAAAATAAGTAAGTAAAATGTTTTCACAACTGTTAGTCATGATGGTAAAAACCTATAGAAACCCAGTTGTAAAAACAAACTGAACTTTCTTTTAAGTGTTTGCTCAAAAAAGATTCCATTTACTGATGTTTCCATTTTATCTACAGGAGTCACCACAGTCCTAACCATGACCACCTTGAGCATCAGTGCTAGAAACTCCCTTCCAAAGGTGGCATATGCCACTGCCATGGACTGGTTCATGGCTGTGTGCTATGCCTTTGTCTTCTCTGCATTGATTGAGTTTGCCACAGTCAACTACTTCACCAAGCGCAGCTGGGCATGGGATGGGAAAAAGGAGGGTATGGAAATAAGGGTGAGTGATTCTTGTTAATATTTTTCTAATTAATGAATATGACTCACACGCATGAGCATTAACAATTACAGACACATGCTAAAATACAAAATGCAACACAGAAGTTTTTCAGAAGAGAGTCTCCTTTCTCACTTTTTTCTTGAATTCCAAATTAATTGTTCCCCATCCTTTGATTTGATAACCTTGTTAAAAATGGCCTCATTTACAGCGGAGGGGCGATGAAGTCAAATTGCTCTTCGAAAATACTGATAGAATGTTCCCTTCTTAAAGCAGAAGCGTACTATATAAAGACTATAAAGATAGATTTTATTTATTCATTAACAGCCAAATGGAACAGGGACAGCGGGGCGGAACAGTGAGAGCAGAACTCTGGTAAACTCCCAGAGACACTGGCCTTGATTTCTAAGGGCAGCATATGTTCAGGGCTCATCCTAAAGTTGGCGTGGACTCATTCTCCTCAGAAAAGATGGCATGCTTACATGCAGTCATGTGTCATGTTGTGGGCACTCTGATTAAAAAGTGAGAGTGTATTATTTAGAATGAGTCACCTGAGGCCAACATTTTTATTGTAAGCATGAAATCTCATAAATCACAGCTGGCAGACTTTAATTTGTCAGCAGTGTTCTGAATTTGTGAATTTGCATCACGGTAGTCAAGTATAAATACAGATTACTGGATCGCTTTTAGTGCTTGAATGTATTGAAAGACTGAGGATTTATTTGCAGGGGTCTTAACAAGATGCATTTCTCTGAAGCTATGTCACATAAATAAAAGGTTCTCGTGATAACCTCAGCGCTTGAATTTATCATTATTTCTAAGATATTTCACAACTGATCAATGAAATAGATTAGAGGCATGAAACAGTATTAGAGTGGCCAGAAAGAGGCAAGGAGAAAAATTAAAGCATTTGCTCCTGTTTATCTTTATTCACTGCAGCCTTTAGCTTCAAATAGTCTCATTCAGTCCACAACTGACGGGAAGAAAAGGATATTTTCCTATTTTCATACAGATCACATGAGTGAGGGAATCAGATGTGGACAGCCTACTGTGGATTTGATTTACAGTGCTGACAAGCTCTGAAATATGCTAACATCCCATCAAAAAATGTATCTATAAATGAATAATGTATGCTTGATGTTTTTTGAGCACAGCAAATCTTTGCATGGTGTTTGCAGAACTTACATATCAGTTTTACAAACTCATACCAGCTACTCTTAGCAGGGAGCTGGCAGATACCATTTCTGAAGGCAGAAACTGCAGAAAATGTATGCCCTCATTACTTTGTTTTTTTATATTATTTTTCCTTTTTTTAACCAAGGTCTCATTTAAGACAAATCCGGTTGAGATGGCTTCACAGAAATACAGTTAAAACAAACCAAACCAAAGAATACAGGCAGCATAAATAGGCTGAAAGGAGTTTTAAATGGATATTCTAAACATATTAGCAGTGGCAATAAACAACATTGAGCTCAGTGCATTAAAAAGGATAGGGTTCTGCGTGCTATGCGTCTGAAAATGTGAAAACCACTTTTGAAACTTTATGAAACTGTCCCTGTGGTAAATAGTCACAAGGTAAAAGCAGTTATTATGTTGCTGGAAGCTCATAAATCAGCCACAGACACAACATGGAATGAAACATATTTGTTCTGCTACTACAAGCAGTGTCACAGATCTATTTTCTGCTGCTAGGGTACAAACTGTTTGACACAATCAGTACAGGCACTACAGTTTTTTATAGCTTGACATTTGGTCCTCTGAGTGACTGGCAGAAACGTATACTGCTGCCACGCAACTTTTCAGTCGGTGGGGATCATTTGCAGCATTACGTTGCAGTAAAGTGGAGGTTATTTTCTTTTCTCTGTCTTTTTTTCTTTCTTTTTTTCTTTTGATGCCTCATCTTAATGGCGACAGCCTGGTCTGCCTTCTCGGGGGCTGTGCTGAGCATGCAGTTGTCATGATAGATAAAAAAGAATGGGGTCACAGAGGGAGACGATGCGTTCTGCCTTCTGAAATAAGTGCTGAAAAGCAAGAAGATCAGACTGCACATCCCTTATAATATTTTTTTTTTTTAATATAAAGCGAGCCTATAGGAAGAGAACCTATAAGGACAGAGTAGGAGTTTTAACTCTGTGAAAGTAGCGTCACCAGAGGCAGGGTTTGAGCCACTGCTCTTATCTGAACCAAACAATGACTTCATCGCCCCAAGGCTTGTTCTTTTTTAGGACTGCAACTGTGAGCTGTAGACAAATCAATGTGCACTAATTTACCTCTCTGGTTATGGAGCTTCTATGCCGTTCTCATCCTTTTTTTGGTCAGGCAACATTCTGTTTGACAAGCCATCTAACTAATTAGCTCTCTGCTCGCAGGCTGAAGGTGTGCTTATTACACAAAGTAGCCAGTGGGGAGTTTGGTGGGAATGAAAGCCGGGGTATTCAAGGCACTCCATGACACATGATTGGACACTGCTGGGTTCGATATTAGGTGCTGGTTTTCATCATCAGAGGCAGGAGCACTGGCTCATTGTGCTGTGGGCTTCACTGCTGGAGCATGACATTTACTGACGTTTTAATACAATAGTTTGTTAGAGAATGGTGGAGACACAGCCTGTCAAAATCACTCCTAGCAGGCACATTTCAGTATGACACTGCCACTCATTTGACTGAAAAACACTCAGGTTGTACAGCTTTTTGCAAGTGAAGTAAAACTTTTTGCAGCTTTGTTAGAAATTGAAATTCGGTGTACTCAGATGGAAAAAACAAACCTGAAAAAACAAACGAAGCCTTCGATTAACTTTTTTTGATGAGATGTTTTCGACACCCTTGTGTTTTGAGCTAGAGGTGTGGTCATGCATGATAATTTGCCTCTTGGCAAGCTCCTTTTTTAGTCACTTCAGAGACTAAAAATAACCTTGAAATACAGCAAGATGGAGTGGTTATATCTGACTAACCATGTTAAACTATGTTTTTATTGCACATTAGCCTCAATTTTGAACCCAAAGTGGAGCAAATTGATTATTTTTTTTATCGATAAAGCAGATACATGTTTGTTGCTGCTTTGGGAAGTGAGTCTGAGCAAGTCAAAGAGGAAATGAAAGAGATGAACCACAGTAACAAGTAAAAATGTTATGCTCCCATACGGCCTATCCGTCAGCGCCTACATACTTCCATACATCCTTTACGTCGACATCGATGCAACCGCAGTGGAGCAGTGATGTTTCAAAAGTTTCGACAGCAACAAATGAATGCAGAAGACGTACAGAAGGCTCCGTCCGTAACCATATACATCTTTAGCGTAGAGCATAAATGGGCCTTAACACAGCAGTGATGAATTTGGTAGTGCAAGTTCTACTAAAAAGTTCCACTCAAACACACCAAGACAAACGGGAACATTGTAGCTCCCTAAATGCAGTCTGCATGCTCATACACCCACATGCTCACATTTAAGGCTATTAGATATGTCAACACCTCATGTCCAATCTTAGACAGGGACAGGCTGTCACAAGGTTCGGTTGCATGCACACATGAGCTCCAAACAGCACAACACTGCAAGGCACCATTGCCCCCAGGATGCTTAATCACACCCAGAAAGACATTTGGATGCAACAATTTGCAGAAGTGACACAGACAAGGTCAATAGATGCGTTTTATATTTGTGCCTGCAGCTTGCCAAATGACTTTGAATAGTACACAAGAATCACTGGCCTGAAGCAAGTGATGTGCCGTGTCTCGTTAGGTTTATAAAAACATGCACACAGCCCAATGCTGCACGTGGTGTCCCCAATAATTAGACCGCATAAATAACTGCACTCCCCAGCCAAGCTAAATAGCGCCAGAAAATTACTTTGCTTGGCTCGTTTGTCAGGTTACTGGGCAAAGAACATCCTTAATGCCAAGGACTGAAGAGTTTAGGGGCTATGATTAAGGTCATATGACACGTTATAGTAGTCATTGGGTTTTCCTGCTGATATAAGGCATTGCTGTGATAGAGGAGGCTCAGGGTGGTTTTAGAAGTGGACAAATCGATATCCTGGGAAAGGATCTGATTATCCAGGGGGTAACAGTGCAACTCTTTATCTTTCTGTACTAATTGACTTGAGATAGACCCCTTCAGGCAGCGGCTCACCATTTCTCCCCTTAATGCAATCAGCCGTCTGCAAGGTTTGTTAGCTGCTGTCGTTGCACAGGAGCTTGAAGGATCATCCTCTTCCTGTTGTCCTGCTCGCTTGAGGAGGAAACATTGATCACACTGAGCGCCTTTCCTCCTCAATCCTGCTGCCTCTGTCACCCTGGACAGATAGTCTGAAGCTTATCAACCACTTCATCACATCATTGTGATTCCTACTGATAATACTGTTCCACTGCTGTCCACATTGGACATGAAAAAATGGACTCCCTATGTATAATAGTGACACATGGGTCGATAGTTCGAACACATACAACACATGTGGCGTTATGTGTAAAACCGTTTTTCTGCCTCTGTTTGAGAGTGTCCGTCAATATTTGGAATAAGGACCAAACAAAACATTTGGGGATGAGCTGTGTGCGGGATGAGATCCACCGTGAAGCATTTCGGAGGAGGGTAAAGAAGGGACATTAGTTATGCTTATTAAAAAGAGGGATTCAACGGAAAAGGAAGGAAAATTAAATGAAGCTGAAAAAGTAGAGCAGGAATTGATGCTGGGCTCAAAGCAAAACAAGGAGCACTGAAAGTGAAAGACTGTTGCATGACACGTGCTGCTTTAGTTTTTGCTGCAGATCTTACAATAGCCTCATTTGAATGGAGTGAAGAAAATGACCCCTCACACTCTGCATGAGACTAAAACTGTGCCTCGTGATTAATCCTGGTGCCCTGCTTGTTCTCTCTCATTTACGGTGTACACTGCGCTGTTCTCTTTTAGGCTGAGAGGATCCTCTAAGTTTAGCTATCTGAGTGCACCAAATTAGCAAATAAAATTCTGTCTCCCTGTACGATTTCAGTATGAAAGACAGCCTAATGATTTCTCTGTAGTATTAGGAAGAAGGCAGTTTCTCCAGCCAGTTTTATCCAGCCAGTTTTATCACACAACCTTTGTTGGGTTTGTTTTATCGCAAGCCGTTTGCCTGAAGAGGCCCGACTGCTCTCATTGATGCAGTTTGTCAGAAATGTCTTCAGGCAGTGTTTTTTCTTGTTGTTTTTTTTCTACTCCTGCTCCGTGTTGCTGCTGCGACTGTAAGCAGCATCAGACGTCAATCCAGCCTAGTTCTGCAGTTATGCGAAGAATAATTATTCCTGTTTCCGCACTCTTCAGTTTGCCAGCCTGATCGTTTCGTCATGACTTTTTATCATGACCTTTTTTCTCTGCAGTCTAGATTTGTATCAGTGGCGGATCTAGAATTTTTCTAAATCAGGGGCCATAGAGGGGCCACATTTTTTACAGAGGGGGCAAGTATATGTCCAACATTCATGCACATTTCCTTATTCAGTAAGAAGTATACAGAGAATATTTCACCAGTCATTCATTGTTTGTTGTTGGCTCGATAGCTTTTAGTAAAGACACACATAATTGAATATATTATACAAATTGTGCCTTTTTCAAGCACATTTTGTACATTAAAAAAGTTCAGCAATTATTGAATTTTAAACTAGGATGCATGAATAAATATAAAACATTAGACACTTTTTTCCAACCATGCAATACATAAAATAATTTAAAGAAAATACTTATATACTATATTACAGCATACACAACAGTTTAGAGGAGAAAGACATGACAGTCAAGTTTTCAAGTTGTAAACAAACAGAAAAAAAAGACAGACAAGTGACAGGACAGGGGCACTTCAGGGGCCAATCAAATTTCAGCTGGGGCCAGTGCCCCTCTGGCCCCGCCCCTGGATCCGCCCCTGATTTGTATGATGCAGATTTGAATTGACATATGATGAATAGAGTATGTAAGTTGGGTAATTTTAATATAATTGGTAAACTTTTTTTCTTTTCTACTTTTCTTTTCAGGAACCGTTTCAGGCTAACATGGCCAGGATTAAAGATATGGTTAGGCTTTTGTTTTGTTCTTGTGTGTGTCGTGTCTCGTGGTGTTGCTTCTATTTCCTCTTTATGAGTTCAAATGGAAGTATTGTTGAGTCTGGTGCTTCACTCCTGACGATGTTTACTTTGCTGCCTTCTTTCTTTTCAGAGAAGAGAATCTGCGACTTTGTCCAAAAAGGCCAACAACACGTTCAACATTGTTGGAACCACCTATGCCATCAACGTAGCTAAAGACCAAGGCTTGACGACCATTTCCAAGAGTGCCACTGGAGCGTCGTCCAAACACTCTTATCTACATAGAATGGATGACCCCTACACAGAGGCCAAAAAGTCCTACAACCGTGTCAGCAAAGTGGACCAGATATCACGCATCATTTTCCCAATTCTGTTCTTCATCTTCAACTTAGGCTACTGGGCCACATATGTCAACAGAAAGCCTGCTATCATGAAGGAAAACAACCTAAACTGAATCTGACCAAATGTTAGGCTTAATGTGGCTTGTTTTGGAGGGTAGACAGGTTCGCAGTCCATTGCATCTTATTGTGTGTGTATGTGTGTGTGTGTGTGTGTGTGAGCGCGTGTGTGGTTCGTGTGTTTTTTCTTAACAGTTTGATATTTTGCACGTCTTTATAGATGGAAGGCAAATTTTAACATTAAGTAGATTCACATATAATAGCGGCCCTTGGAGGGAGTACATTGTCACATTGGACTGTGTTTGTGTAGCATTTCTTTTCTCCCCTCCACACTTAGCTTTGGCCCCGCTCCCCGTTGTGAGAAACCAAGTTTTCCTTTGCTGTATCTTGATTGCTTGCTGTTTTGTAGAGTAGTCAAATTGTGTTTTCACTATGTTTTGACATGTTTGCGCTTTGCTTGTAATAAGTTAGAGCAAGCATGCCTTTGAATTTTTCATTGTAGCTCATTACAGATGATAAGGTTTTGACACATCCATCCAGTTAACCACATGCATGCACACACGCACACAGATACACAGCGATGCGTCAGAAAATGCCAGAGGAGCCATTCATGGGCTGCTTTACTGTGCTCCGTTAGCTGGGGGCAGCCTGTATAGTTCCATAGGAACATCATTAATAATCGTCAGTGTCTGGCCTTCAGCTCATGCTGAATCTCAACAGACCCAATGCAGTATCATTTGGAATTGCTTTTGCGTCCCATGGGGCTGCCTGTACATTTTCTAGTCCAGTAGCTCTTATTGTTTTAACTGGCTGACTATATTCAATGAAAGAGAAGCTATGTGCCTTGGTGAAAACACACATGATAAAGAAAAAAAGGCTTTGACACGCTCACACTTGCATTTACAGCATGCATATGCACAATGGCCTGTGTGTATATGACATGCAAACTGGTGTCCATAGGCTCCGCGCTCTGCAGTATGTTGCTGTTCCCCACCCACCCCACTCACCCCACTCACCCCACTCACCCACGGCCAATGAACATGAGCACCCGGTGTAAAATTGCCTATTAGTGTGGAAGGTTAACAGACCTCTCAGCCTGTGAAAAGATGAAGCGAAGAGATTAGATGATCCATTATAGTCCAGAGCAGTTATGATGTGCATCCATGTTTTGGCTCATGAGCAGAGCAGTCGAAGCAAACTACCACCATTACCTCAGACTGAAGTCCAATTCTTAAGTATTACGCATTTTCCATGGCGATGCAAATAACACTAGATGTTTAATACATTAAATCACACCAGACACATTTTCTTTCTTTGTTTTCTCTTTATTGGTCACTGTAACTGTGTTTGGCTTCATCATAATTATTCTGCATTTCACTTTTTTGCCCTCTTAGAGTTGATTGTGAGAAGTTTATTGGTGTCTAATTGATTGTCTACATATGCTGTACTGTTTTTGTGTTTTGAAGTAGACCACAAAGGCCAATATGTCACAGTCATACAGTATTCCTGAACAATTATCACCACTGGGGATTGTTACACCACAAAATGCCGCCAAATCAGTAAAAAGAACAGAGACTGCCTGGTTTCTCCAACAATAAATGAGTGGAGGAAAATGTTATTGTTGTTATCACACTAAGGAGCAAACTAATGAGCGAACTGATCATTTATCAACATGTGATCATGTTTTCAAAGTTGTAAATCATATTGATCTCCAGCTTTGGTGACAGTCTCCAACATTTGTTTGCAATTTGTGATTTTGTTGTGTGTTTTTTGGTAAGCGCTTCTACAGATGTGATACGATTCAATGTCTGTTGCGTCTTTGCCGGATGCACTCTTATTATTTTGCATTATCTTGAGTCTGTACTTTAAATCCCAACACACAGTGGATCTCCTCAAACTCTAGGCATAGGATAATGAGTGAACTGTGCTGTTGCCTCTTTCAAGGTGTGTTAATACAGTTACACAAAACATGTATAATGTATCAGTCATAGGTTAATGCATGACAATCTGTACACGTCTCTGTCTGCAACCTCCAATAATGGTGTTTGTCACACTGGACTAGGGCTTAGTATTAATGTGTCTGACCGTTACTCTTTAATTGCCTACTCTTAACCTCAGCCACATCTGCATAAACAAACTTCAGCTTCATTTTTCTGTGTATATTGATGTGATGCTAATAATTTATGGCTAGCATAGTGGTCTGAAAGTGTTTTTCCCTCTTTTGGAAGCGCACAGATTTTAGGTTTGAATCCGAGTACTAACACACACCAAGCTAGCTCTACATCCATCTCAGTTACACACATTAAAAAGGAAAGGGAAGTCAGTCTGTGTCCAAGTAGGTATGCATGACCACACTAACTGCTATTCTTGATGTAGTTGGAAAAGGCATTCAGGTCAGATTCCAAACTAGATTCCAAACCTCCATCAACGCCACTGTCATTAAACCTGGAGCAATCAGGAAATAGTGTCCAGATCAAGCCACAAGAAAAGCTGTTAATAAATGTCCATCAGAGACATATCATCAATGACTTAAAAAAAAAACAATTATATTATTAAAATCTAAACATTTCTTAATATAAAATAGAATTATTTACATAGAAAACAAAAAAGTAGTAGTACAACAGCCATTTAAATATTTATTTTACTCATAAATTTTACTTGGTCATAAATATCAATCAAACTCATCAAACAATAAATCATACTGTATATATTCATAAATATTAGTCGACTACGCTTGATTTTTTTTTTCATTGACGCCAACAGTTTATTTACTGAGAAAGTCACAAAAGTCTCAAAAATATGTCTTATCACGCAAAGTTAACACAACAAAAAAAAATCCTGCATCCACATCTGGATGCACTTCTGCCTCAAAATCTAGTGGACTCCTCCTTAACCCTAGGCTGATACCTCCACAAACTATCATCAAAATATGTCAGCAACTGTTTGAGATATCTTGTACAAAAAGGTGGAGGCAATCGCAAAGATTCAACATAGATGTAACAAAGTGGAGAATAATTATTCTGTTTCGCTTTTCATTTGTCTTCAAAAACTGAATAAATATGAATGAACTGATCCGATATTTATTACTTAATCATTTAATTGTGATAAAATATTTTGGGGGTTGTATCAGGCTCCCCAACTCCAGTTAGTTAACTATACATTGCAGAGGACAGAATCTTCCAACCACTGCATCCAAACAGAACATATGACTAAAGTGTTTGTCCCTCATGCAGAACATAGAGACCTGAGAGGACCTTCAGTGAATATCTCCTGGTAAACCATTTTCATGTTTAAACAATGCACACTCTATAAACTCTGACTGACATGAAAAAGCATGACTCAGTTTGTGTGAAGCTCATGAAATTTTTATAATCACATCATCGGAAACTCAAATCAGACATGGTATTCTTCATGGCGGACTACATCCGTCTGAATCAAACATATTTGATGTGTGGTGTTAGTTTGAGGCACTGCGTCTCTTTTTAGACGTGATTTTTATCATTTTGTCTGAGACAAACTGATTCACGAAACACATCAGCTGAAGGTGTTTAAAGCCTGCTGGCTTCTGCTAATACAGGATCTGATGACAGAGTCTCATTTTTATGGATGATATGGATGATTCCTCTTGGTAATCTGATCAAGGTACTGTACGTAGGTAGTTATTGGAAGCAGCAGCCGCCGAGTATTTGTCCCTGCCATCTCTCTCAGTCATAAATATCGCCTTTAGCCAGCTGACATGAGCAGTATCTTGTATAATGTGGTGACCAAAGATACATTCATCTGGCAATTTCATGATTGTTAGGACTGTTCAGTACACTATGGATAGGGATTGATAGGTATTCTTGACAGGATAGTAATATGCCCTAAAAAGTTACATGAGAACTTTATGATTACTTTTTAATCACTGAGAAATAAACAAAATGGTTTACCAGGAGTTTAGAATTCGGTCTATTCCATTTGTCATTTTACTCTTGTATGTAATTTATACTTTATAATTATACTGTATATTCACTTAAGTCTTTCTGCTGGATGCCAACTTTGAGCCACTTCCTAATTTGTCGAAATATTTTTATTTCCAGAGCAAGACATGCAGGATTACCTGTTTTATTTTGTTTTTTTCTCATACCTTTATGTCTGTATGAGCAAAAAAAAGGGGGACAAAACACTTCCAGAGTCACAGTACCATAAACTCTGTACTCTGCAGCTGAAGAACAGTCTACAAACTTCTCAAACAAAACATGCAAATGTGCTGGAATAATAGATGATCGATCAAATTGAAATAAAACTGTAATTTGAAAATATAAGCATGAAGTACAGTATGTCCATCTGACGTATTGGGTCCAGCGTTTGTGGTAATTTTTGATAAACACGACTCTTCTTCATTGTTGCCATTTAGGTTTGGTTTGGATTATTCATGCTGTAAATCTTCTCCTCACAGGGCCAGAGTTATCAGCAGAAACATGTCACCCTATAAGATACAGTATAGTATATTGCTATAGGAGTATATTTACGCTATTCAGTACAGCATTGAATATTATATGTTTCATTTGACATAACCGCTGCAGCATTGATGCAAATCTCTTAATGGGTAGAAAGCCGTTTAGATAAAATAAGCAAATTATTATAAACTAAATGGCAACAATTCTAATTGCTCAGAATAGTGTTACCAAGTTGTGAATTTGTAGATATTGTGAAATGAATTCCAATAGTTTTTGTGAATATTGATATGTCACGTCGTTTATTTTTACATCTGATAAGTACCGCTGTCTTACACTGAGCTCTGTAACACCACGTGTTATGGTATGTTAAAGACGTACCGTAGAGATAATATTCATCAAGCTACTTACAAGAGCAGTACCTTGTGTGCACTTTTCAAACCTAACTGTGAATTAGCAGCTGTCTGCAAGCAGAGTCGTACACACTGTGTTCTCTCTCCCAGCAATTTCACTGCATGTCCCTCCGCACTGAGAGATGAAAGACTTCCTCCACAAAGACAGCTCATGGAACATAGTGGACTTTGTGTTTTTGTCTGGAGGTTGCTCTCTACAGTATATGCTCAGTGACTGGACTCTATATGTTCCTCTCTTGTCCATGGTCTTACTGTATGAGATGTAGCGAATGGAAATATGGATTAAAAAGACGTTGTATTTTGTCTTGGAGTTATAATGTCCTTCTTGGTCACATTCAAGCCTCAAAGGGGTAAATTTCCACCTTGCTGGACTCATCTGATATCTCTTCAGATGCTCCTTTGAAAAGTGGTTCTGTCCAATTCTTTGTCTTGCATCATTTTGTTTATGATGTTTAAGCGGATTTATTTCTTAGGGATAAAATCAGGCAGTGCAAATATATTAGGTCAGGACAGATACTTTATTTTCCACATAGGGAAACTCTATGTCACTGAAATTTCATACATGGCATTACTTAACATACACAAAGGATAACACAATAAAAGACATGACATCGACCCATTACAAACTCCAACAAATCACAATTTTACACAATTCCTAATATCAAGTTTCACCAAAGTATTGCACCCATTACAGTATTGAACAACCACATAATTTGTACATATACAGTATTGCACAGACCTTTGGTAAAATGCACTATCCCTATAACCTAGCCACAGTGCTTTATAAGATATAAAAACCTGGCAACCTGACTCGACTCACAAGGCAAAGTAAAAAGTCCGTAAAATTATATCTGATCAGTAATAAAAATTAGGGATTCAATATTTTTATTGAAGGATTTAATCACTTGTGGTATGAAAGGCTGTTTTGACCTGTTTTTCAAGAAGGATGGCTGCCAGAACCTGCATCCAGAGGGTAACAGATCAAAGGCTGTGTAGGGTGGGTGTACAGCTTCAGATATTGACTACAGCAAACAAAACATTCAAATCATTGCATTACACATTACAAAAATGTTTAAAGTATTTTAATGGTCAGTATGTAAGAAGCTGAGTTTACCCATAAAAGCTGCTGGTGTTCTCTGCTCAGCAGTGCTCCCATGTGAAAGCTGCTGATAGAAATGCCTCATAAAGCTGAAATAGTGTATTTAGTCACAGAGTGATATTTTTCTTTAGTGGAGCCGAGCATGTAAACATGTTTTAAGGCTGCACCGGTGAACTTTGGCCTGAAGCTGCTGCAACAATTCAACCATTTCACTTCGTAAAAGATTTAGAAAGTAAAAGCTGCAAATCCTCAAAGCTCTTCTCTCTGAGAAAAAGGGCCCAAAAATCCTCAGCAAGCTTTGGTTCTTGCAGCCTCAATAATATTTACAATATCACCACAATGTCTGAACTGGAACTTTCCAAACTTCAAGTGAAAACATTAAACAGACTCTATGAACAAAACAGAGGAGGGTCAAGTGAACGTCAGTATTTTCAGAAAAGGCTGTTGTCTACAGACTTTGAGGTTACCTTTGCCATCTGGCGGCAGTCCAGGCCTGACTGCATGTAGCTTCCTTCAACTGGACAGAAACGCTATTATCTCTAAGAGTAAAACACCTCATTTTTCTCAGCATGCTGGGGGAAAATGAGCTCTCTAAAACTCCCCACGTGGACATATAGAGCTGTTAGCTTGCTCGCAGTGATAAATGAAACGATCCATTATACATTTACAGGCTGTTGTTCGTACCAGCTATAGGACCATATAGTGCTTTGTTTTTGTGAGCTGCACCACTGTTATTTTTATCTCCCTGATCTCAAACACATAACAAGCTATAGAGAATCACAATAGGACTGAAGGCATGTACAAATTAATTTTTAGTCAAGTTGAAGGTCATCCTCTACTCGGGTGATAGCATTATTTGAATAACATGCAGGAAAGAATGTGTCCTGAACCAAATCAATGAATCATCATTTGATTGGTTGACGATGGGAATTTAGACATTCTCATAACATGAAAGCTGATGCCAGAAACTTAAACTGAAGACTAATATGAGAGGGAGTGTCACATGAAATAATCAATTATCCATATTGGTCTGAGCAAAGTGGAAGAAAAAAAAAACATCAACAAAGTGCTGAGGTATTAAACGACAAATGTGTTCTTCACATAAGCAGCAGCCCGTCCTCACTGGATGCCTGCTTTCATTTCCAAAAAGTGCCAAGAATTGTTTAAGTCATTCATGCAAAACGTCTGCACTATTTTTCTCCTCAGTCTATTAATTTTTTGATTTTTTTTATGTCAAAAAATGTACAGTTCAGTAGCCCTGACCAAACTCTAACTGAACTGAAAGCACTCATCTCTCCATAGGATGAAATCTGATTTTGTTTTACAGATTAGAACTTGACAAGGTAGTCAGCCAGTTTAAAATGCATATGGAGGTGTGACTAAGAGACACGACAGGTATTGTATCCATGTGCACTGACATTTAATTTAATTGTCTTTTGAACTATAAAAATCTGACCTTTAATTCCATGTCTGCACTATTATTATCTTTAATGGTTGCCATGTCATATGCAAGTGCACTTCCTTGTATAATAACCTTTGGGGCAGTTTCTCCTCAGTGTCAACTCACCCTGTTCACCACAGCCTGCTTCTTTCTGCTGCTCACTTTCAAGCATTCAGGCAAATATGAATGAGAAACAGTTGTTCTGTCAGAATACAAATATACTCATTTTAGGCTCTTCTAGCTCCATGACAAGCATGAAAAGATAGTGTTCTTTCAGCCAGGCAAGTGAAATAACCTTATGTAATTGTGATGTGCATTTTAGTACTAAATAACCTATTCACCATGATGCTATTACTAACCAAGGAATGAGCCAAGGCTTAAAACAGGAAGTTCAACCTTATATTTCTTGCATCACATCATGTATATTGTTGTAACTTCAGAACAGTAACATTGCATATAATATTACTGTTATTACATACTGATCAGTATATTAACAGTGTCATTCATTGGTCAATCTTGTGTGATTTATTATGATCTTTTCTCTGGAAGTGATGTCAACATACTGAGTGGATTTAAAACTGGACTATCTGACATTGCCAACTTTCTTTTCCCTCTGAGGCCTCTTCATTTTGATGACACCTAATGCTTTTGCTTTGACTCAGCTTTTCTAAACATAAGATACTGCTGGCCTCAGGTGAATCGCTGCTTTTCAGCGATTAGTTCAGGAACTTGTGTCCAGACAGTTGGCCTGGCTTTGTCGAGACAGGTTTTTGCAGCTTTGTTGTTAATTCTGTAGCTTGTTTAGTGTACTAGTGGAAAATAATATTCAGATTGTCTGCATTAAAACCCAGAGAAATACACCATTTTAATTTATTCAAGGTAACAAGGTAAGGGCGTGTTTCATTTGGTCACCTGTCGCTATAACGTCCAGGAGAGAGTCAGAGAATGAGGAAGGAAGCCTTCAAACAAAACTAAACATGACGTGATTTAAACTTTACCTCACTTGTGAAGATTTGTGCCAGAGTCACATTAGATACATTTTCATCAGTGTCTGTTAGATAGTATTTGATAGTTATTGGGGGTTTTTTCATTTAAAAGGTTTGTATTTAGTTGAAAAGCAATAAGTATTAATCAAATCAGTCAAATTGACTTCCAGGTTTATTCAACTCCAGCACAAATTACCAGTGTGTTGTGCTCTCAGGTGATGATCAATTTAGAAATGCTAACTGGATATCTACCTTTCCAGCACTATGATGTACTTACCAGTGCAAAGATTTTGTATTAAGGGTTATTTAGATTAAGATTAAGATACTTTTTGCACTTTCTGGTCTTACCTCTGCAGTACTGAGTCAGATGCAGCAGCTAAGACTACTTTCATACTACAAGCCTCATTGTTCAATTCCACTTTTTTGCGCGGATCAGATTTGGTTATCTTGACAGAGGGTGGCAAACACTACGATCTGCTTTGTTGTGTCATCCCTCATTTGCTGATGACGACAGCACTCAGTGCATGCAGACTGAATGTGCAAAAAAGCCATATGAATTCCATTCTAACCGTTCACATTCTTCTCTTATGGCCACTGATTTTTCAAAGAATCAGATTTTTGAATTCACACAGTCCTGAAAGAATCAAACATGGATGAGGAAAGGGTCTTCTTCAGCCTGTCTTTGTAGAGGAACTATAAAGGATGCCCATCTGCTATAGTTTCCTACAGCTGCAACTAGCTCTCACCACAGAGTCAGATTTTACAGCGATGCCTTTAATGGCTGGGGTATTTGTTCAATGTGAAATACAGTCTCTATAAAAAAAGAAGCCATTGCTTGTGTTTCAATTGTAATTAGCTCCTCTCTCTGATGTTTGATGGTTTGTCATTTTATCTGCCTGGGAAGAGATTGCCTAATAAACACTGATGATTTCTCAAGCATATCACAGCACACCGCCTGGTCTTAACATTGCAGTGAGTTATTCATCCACTTTTCAGTTGTGGGACTATACATTGCTACGGGGGCAAGCAAAGACCCCCATAGCTTCAGACTCTGGATGACTAACAAATGCGTTTGAAAATAAATAATGTCGTGACCCAAACAAAAAGTTTATTTGAATAAACTTGCCTCTGACGAGGAGGAGACACTGGATTGACCAAGACAAATTTGATATGAGTCACAGCTTCATAAAACTAACTTTTTGAAATACAGGCCATACATAACAAGGCTGAGGGAAGTGCTTTGACTCCACTGAATCCTCTGCAATTATTTAACATTTTCTGATGACTTTCCTCTTAGGTTATGCCATAGATTAGAGTGTTAAAATATACATTGCCATGTTTCTGTAGCTGTTAGCAGTCACGGTACATTAGATTAGCCTGGGAGTGGAAAGCTTAGATGCCCTGCAGTCAGTATGGGGTATCCTCATGGAGGAAAAAACTCAACAGCTGTACTTGTCCTTGGGAGGATAGCTCAGCACGAAAGAGAGGCAGAGTAGACATTTTGCAAAGAGAAAATGAAATGCAGCATATTGTAGGTAAAAGAAAATGGACTGGTACTGAATTTTAATATTTCCAGCTACTTGTGTGGTTTATTTAAATGGCTGGAGGATGAGATAATCAGATGAATGCATTAACTTATTATCTTAGACATGTAGCATTCTTCTCTCTTTCTTCTCCCACACAGGAGACATGTGTCTTTCTTTGCTGGTCTCTCTGCTAACATTGTTGTAATGTGGTTCAGTGAGCTATGCACAGATTTCAGTTTAGATGGTGCTAACAACTTCAGTTTGGGTTTCATTGTCTGTGTGCCTAAAGACAGCCCACATAATATCGTCTGTAAGATGATACCCTGACATACTTATCCATTCAGCCCCCTTCTTCAAAGCCCCCCTTCCTCCCCCAGGAGATGCATGGATGAGCAGACTTATTTTCCTCGTGGGGTGTTCCCCATGCATGACTGATGTTTAGATTAATATCCTTGACTGACTCCTGCTCTGCAGCTCTGCAGTGAAGAGAGGAGTGGGCCCATCAAAGCACAGCCGCCCCCTCAGGACTCCATTGATTTTCACACCATTCTGACAAACATAAACCTCCAAAACCAAAAACACTTAATTTGGTGTTCATTTAGATGCCATCTCATCAGGCTCAGCTATCCACATCTGCTTTTTTTTTTAATAGATCGTTTTTTCCTTGTCTGCATCAGCTGCCTGGGATTCATTGTTATCTCATCCACTTAGGAAGGAGTTATCTAAATGTATGCAAAATGAATGACCGAATCCTACACCAATGAAAAAAAAAGTGTGCACATTGCTTCCAACATTTGTTTATGTATTTATGTTTGTTTGATTTAAGCCCCTGTAGCTTCTTCTTCTGCAGCTCTAATCTTCCTGCAGTCCATACAGCACCAATATTAAATCAATATTTCATAAGAAAAACTGTATAACATTAAAGATCAGCAAGAAGCATAATGAAATAAATGAAAGCTAAATCAAATCAAGGAAAACCAGCACAACCATTTCTGATGAACGGCAATGACTTGCATTGATTAATGCATAATGTGAGCTCTAAATGTGTTCTGGCAGCTGCACAGTGTTGACTTGGCTTTAAACTCTTTCGTATTTGCAAAGGTAAAATTATGAGAAGACAAAATGTGGTTTATAATCCGTAAGGTTAGTGCACATTAACTAGATTTTTAAAAATTACAGGAAACTGGTCTGTAATTTGATTGAAATTACAAAATGTTCTGATTTAGATTGAGGTGCTGCTTTTTCAACAAACCTCCAAACAGCCTCATGTGGAATGAATGCTGAAATCCACACAGGGAGGAAAAATGGTAACATCGCCCCCTGGTGACACAACATAACAACTCTGAGATTAGACTCGCCCCTTCAAAGGAGAATTGTATTGCAGCATGATTCAAAATTAAAACCAAAATTAATTTTGCAAAGATAGTGATATGTTTGATGTGAGGTTTCTTTAATCTAACAGTGTGCAGAACAGCAAAGTACAGATATTACAGATAGCTCTGACAGTGTGATGCAGGATTTTATTCATCTCTCTTTCTGTGTGTTTGTGTCAGACATCATTCATTTTATATTTAAACAGGGTTGATTGTGTTTTGGCACCATCCAATTTTTTTTTTACAGTCAATGAGCAAAACCAGTTATTAATACAACGCTGAAGGAACATGGAAAGAAATGACATCTAAAACCTGAATGTGGGAAAGATCCTGTGATTATTGCAAAATAAACCTAACAAACAACATTAAGAAAATACAGTAAATTGTAACACAAGCCTGTGTGGCAAGAATAACACACTTTAATGCAATCAAACAAATCATTGTGTGTCTGACTTATGGGTACAGTTACACTTGTTTTTAGAGAGTAAATATCAGAATTTTGTATTCCTCTCCAGAGAAAACTGTCTAATGTTGCAAAATGTCAGCTTTTCTTTGTAAAGAATCGTCAGAAATACTGTATTCTCCACAGGCAGTGATCTTCTGCTCTCTCTGTTCCCTGACAAACAACACAGCCTTGAACCAAAAAGAGTACATTCAGTACATTAAGAAGCTAAGCTGTGCTGCAGTTTTTCTTTACCCAGCTGTTCTTCCTTCTCAGTCTTCAGCTAATTGGCCTTTTCCACCAGGCCTAGAGGGTCTTGATTTGACTAAGTTGCTCCGATCTGACAGTTTTTTACTTCAGGAGTTAAGCATCTGGAGTCTGGAGACTGGCTCACACTTTATCCCTCAGGCTCAAATGCTGGGAGGCCAGTTAATCTTTAGCCCTGCCTCTGTTCCTTTCCACCTCCTGAAGCGAGGCCAGGACTTCAGAGGCCCTGGAGTGTTTTCCCTTATGGGACTGAGAGAACATACTGTATTACCCTTTTAAGGACGTTGAAAATGAGGTCCATTTTATTTTGCTGGGCAGCAAGTGGTGGTTAAGAGGCTGTTGATGAGACACTTTCCTCATCAGGCTCCTGAATGAAGGCCTGAATCAATCAGTAACCTGTCTGGCATCTTTTAGATCAACCATAATGTCTTAGAACCTTAACATCCTATATACAAATATAAGCCTTCAGAAATGCAACGCTATTGACTAAGCTTTGATTGGTCGGATCAAATCAAGCCACCTACATCTATGATGTCACTTGTCCATCTGTGTCTTAAACATAAAGCAGTCTTAATCATGTTTATGCTGTATATAAAACTAATGGATCTTTTCCCTCACAGGAATATGACTGTTTGTATAGAGAATCATTGGATACCGTCATGGTACTATGATTGCATTGCTGCTCTTGCATGTTAATTATTTATCCATATATATTAATTTTTAACTCACCAGATTTGCCCCTTGTGAGTCCTGTTTTTCTTATCAGTAAATTATGCCATTCAATTATCTTTTGATGTAAAACCCATCGTCTTTATAGAACAGACTAGACACTGATTACCGTATCTTAGTTTCTCCACATGCAGCTGTACGACCAAGCCAGAATGACAGATAAAAGTATTTCATCACTGTGCATAGTGAAGCAATTTTGGCCACCATTACAACATTTCAACATCAACAAACCGCCCTTGCACCACAGTGAGTGATGGACACACCCTGACACTAATGGAATCATGTCAGCGTGTGGTTATTTCAAAAACCTAGCATTAGCCAACCAAAGCAGGCACTGTGGGAGAAACATTAGACCCTTATCTCATATTTTCTCTTCATTGTCTTCCATGCCATTTCCCTGCACCCTTGTTCAGTCCATTCCATCTCCCCAAGAGCATTTGTGAAAAATATTTGCCATATACTATGATGAGAGTAGAATGAGCCAAATGAACATGCAGGAAACCAGCTTACAAATTAGTCCTCTGAGGACTTTGATATTGCCATGTATATGGTTTGTAATACACTTCAATCAAACTTTGTTGCTTTTTGCACAAACATGAGGTGATTTCAAAGGAAATATTTAGGTCCTATCATAATCTAAATCATACAAGCTTCTTATTTTACTGTGGCCCCTGATCGTGTTTGTCCACAGTTAGCAGGGTATATGTGACCTGATAAAGTACAGTTCTTTTTTGATGTCATGCATTTGTAAGGACTGTTGAAAAGACTAAACAATGGAGCAGCATGTCAGCTGGCTTTCTTCTAACAGTAATGACACTGACCACCTCTTTTTGTTGAGTTATAAATTGATTTTATTTCAAAACTCAAAGCAATAGTTGTTTAAATGACAAACACAAAGTGACAGTGTATAGCTACAATAAGACCAGGGTAAACTCTCCCTCCACCCATGTGACAACCACTCCATATAGATCATATAGATTCAAAGAATTACAACAATACAGTGCAGTAACATAAATCACAATGCAATACAGTAACATCTGCTGCAGCAGAGACCTGAACAGCCATTTCTCTGTTCTCATATATTCTAGCTATAGATTGTTCCATGCAGTATAAGCAGATATCAGCTATTGAGTATGGGAAAGTGAACGATGAGGGCTTTCCAACTTTTTTATTGTTTAGACCTTCAAATAAAAATATATATGCAGGCCAGTAGATCCAGAAAAGAGTTACCTCATCTTGTATTACCTATTGCTCGGGAGCACTCCTCTTTTGTACTGACACTTTGCCAAAATCATCATGGCTAATCTTTTACTATAAAAGAACCAGTTATCCACTACTTTTATTTTTATTACTTTTATAAATTTTTATTACAATTAGACAGCCAAAGTTTGATCCTGATGGGAGCACCATGAGAAAGATCAAGGATCACCAAAATCAACCTGTCTTTTATTTTGAAAAATGGCTTTGTACAGAATATATATTTAGTGATGATGGAAAATGTTTTAGTTGATACAGAACAAAGGCTTAAGTGTTACCAGAATTT
Source organism: Chaunax sp. Z400 (assembly GCA_037577475.1). NCBI lineage: Eukaryota > Metazoa > Chordata > Actinopteri > Lophiiformes > Chaunacidae > Chaunax > Chaunax sp. Z400. The sequence continues at coordinate 7,347,435 of CM075201.1, read as the reverse complement.
AAAAAAAATATGTGAGAATAAGTGTGCACAGAAATTACCATGCCAATCCTGTCTTTGGTTTTCAAAATAAATTGGCATCCAGACAAACTGATAAAGACAATCGTGTTGCATAAATGGTGGAACTAATTAAAACTGTATTTTTAAAAGTGAGATAATGTAGTTTAGCCACCTATTTGGGCGCAGCTATACTTATTATTCACATCGTTATCATAATGCAAAGATATGCTTTAATAAAAGAAACAGCTCAAAATTAAACTCTGAAAGTGCACAAAATGAAGCCAGAGCAATGAGAGGACCTGGGAGAACACAATGCTGCCTGTCTCTGAAATGGACAAATTATTTATTCATTGAGTTTTATTTGCACCACTGAAACCTGTTGGAGTGCTATCTTACTGTTACTGTGCAGTATGTGTCCTGTGTAAAGGTACGTGAAGGTTCAACTGTGCCCTTGCCGTGGAGGCAACATCAGGTGATAACTATTACTTTTAAAACGTGTTACTAGCTCACGAAAAATAAAGTTTCAAGGGGAGCTAATTAGAAGATGAAAATCATTCTACAAAACTCCTTTTGCTGATAACATGTGCCGCCTTAATCTCATCTGCGAATCATTTTTATACATGTTTCCCCACATAGAAGATGACCTATTAACAAGATACTTGTTAATTTACAGTTTCACATTATTCCAGCTTGTGGTGAAAATAAAGTAATAATCCTTTTGGCTGAGGACACCTCCATAATAATGAAGAATGGAGGTTTAGAATAGAAACATTACTACGGCTGTGTTTATCGGCAATTTATTTTTCAAATGCAACACGACTACCGGCAGTTTCCGATATTTTGTGAATGCACCGTCCCCAAGCATCGCGTGCGTTGGATGGCCCTCTTGGCTTGTTGGATATTTTGAAGCCCTGTAATTTGCCTTTCAGGCAAGGTTCAACGAGTATCAGGTTATGTTTCAATAAAGTCGTAAATACTATCAATGAATATCACTCGTTTTGCTATACTCACATATTATGTAATCATTTTAATGTAAAATACATCACGTCTACGAACCGAATTGATGTAAAATCAACAAAAATGTCTCAATTTCAAATATGAGTGGACATGACTGTAATAATCTACATTAGTTGAGAAAGCATGAAAACTAGCTTCCCTTAATAACTTTCAGTAGTTATTTGTCCATAATTGGACAAATAAGATTATTTTCTCGTTTTAATTGTGGTTTCACATGTGGCACCTGTACTGTAAAACGGGATTGTGGTCAGCCTGAAAGGATAAACTTGGGGTAAAAAAACAGCACAAACCGCAGTTGTGGGAAAAGTGGGCTTGGTTGCTAAGCTAGCTGTACCTATCCGGTGTCTGCGCTGATGCTAACACACGCAAACCCGTCCTCTGAACTACTCTCGTGCCCGGTAATGATTAGGAGGGTTGGCCAGCATGATTGTTTGCCTCATATGATACAAATATCAATTATAATGTCCACGGTAGCTATCTTAGTTTCTATGTGAGCGGCGTGAAAGCAGAAGGACACTTGCCACAACCACTACCAGCTGCTATACGCATAGTCTTGACTACTCTTGCCTTCTGCTGCTAGCTGAAGTTCCTCATCCGTCTGTGGATGAAGTAGGTAGGTGGCTTAGCTAACGCTAGGTTAAATAGTCCCAGGTGGTGGATACATGCCTACCTCTCAACCACGATACAAATTGCTAGAAGAGACGCTTGCAGTTCATGTTTCGCCAAGAAGTCGGTGTGACGTCTTTTATTCCATCTTGTTCGTATCTTTTCCAACACGAGAAAAGGAATATGTCCCGATATAACATATACAGCCTGTTGGACTGGGTCTACGGCGGGGTGGACCCGAAGTTTGAAGGCAACGGGGGGCCGGAGTGCGCCGCCTTCATCGCTCCACAGCAGCGCATCAGTGAAAGTCTGATAATCGTCCTCATCTCCCTGGTGGAGATTGGCGTGGCGCTGAAGAAAATAAACTTCTCGAAAGAGCTCAAAGTACTCGGAAAAGACTGCACAAGGGCAAAGGAGGACAGTTTTGCAAAGAACCTGTTGCTTGTTGCACTGTGCATGACTTTTGGAGTGGAGGTTGGCTTCAAATTCGCGACCAAGACATTGATTTATCTGCTTAATCCCTGCCATATCATGACCATGGTTCAGGTAAGGAAAGATGAGAAAGAGGACCTGTGGCCGGTATTTGCTTAGACTACTTGTATGTGTGCACACGCCCAGCATGGTTATTTACTTGAAACAAACACCCATAAAATGTATTTGAAGACACATGTTTATCTTTTCACAGATAATGAATGAGTTAATTGATGGGTTGTTGGCGTGCATCGTACCTCCTTAAATTGCACATCAACCACGTAGTGGCCTCGCCCAACTAAAGTATGGTGCAACAGACTTACTTCCTTTAGATAAGCATCATTTTTTAGTTCCACAAAACTCGAAACTAGCTGAAAAACGAAAATGAAAATATACTGGTCATGTGGGTACAATATGTGCAGCGTTTACACAGAGTGTAAAATATTGTTCACTTAGCTTTTGGTGTTTTTTCATCTCCTGACCCACTCAGACAGTGGTTAGATAGTGGTTAATTAAAACTAGGCTGTCATACAGTTACAAAGGAGAAGAAGAGGAAGGAAAATGTGTATGTATTACATTCATATAGCTTGTTAAAAGATACTCTAAGTCATGACAACAATAAATAAACAATAACCCCAATAAAACATTACATTCAGTAAAAGCTCAAAATTTTAAATAATGTTTTGAGTGTGATTTATGTTGGGGTTGTGACCCAGACAGAAAGAACTGCTATGAATTTAGACCTATTGCTTCAACTAGAGCCCTAGATGTATGAAGCAAGAGCTGTTTGTAACCCATATGACTGTCTATGACTGGAAGAGGAAATGTTATGAACAGCTTTAAAGCCACAGGATCTGAATTTATAACTGCACACTGATTGAGTGACGAAGCATGGCAGTTAAAGTGGAGGAAATACTGTTTTATCAGAGGTTACAGTTCTCGCTGCCATGAGAACATTCAGTACCCGCATAACTTTCCTTTACATCTCCTGGTCGGCTGTCCTTCATGGTGCATGATTGCACACCATGAGTCATGCGGACAGGTCATTGCCAACTGTCTTTGTGTTTGTCATAAACATGATGAACAATGGAAAACAAGTAATATTGATGTGCTGTCATAATTTCAGATTATATGGTATTGTGACAACAAGTGGAGACTGATGAACGACTTCTTGTGATGGAAAGATTGACTGATGGTAGCAAAATATCCTTGATGTAAGGTGATAGAGATAAAGATAATCCACTGTAGGTATTTATCATGCCTGTGCCTTGACACTTCAGTATGATCAGTTGAGGAAATTAAAGCAAATGAGCAATACAATTTAAAAGAGAAGAGGTCTCTGAAAGAAGGTGGAAGTTGCCTGTTTGTTGTTATGTTTCCATTTCACTGTTGAGACAGGAAGGAGTCATTTCAGTCCACAGGATTGCTCTGTGTTCTCTCTAGAAAGAGACAACTTGCTCAGTAATTTGCATTAATAGATTTCTGAGTTTATTGCGTTGTGCACATTGAAAATACAGAAGAGATATTACTGCTGGGGCCCAAATGTACAGCGCTGTCATAAAGATGCATGTACAGGTACACGTCTCTAAGAATTAATTTGTTTGCAATTGTTTCCATTAGCAGAATGCCTTAGAATATTGCTTAGATTCCCTTTTAACAGCATATCAGTTAATCTTCATATTAAAAATATGCACAAAATAATCACAATTAACTGTTTTCTCTAAGATTATCAAAGCCCAACACATTGAATAAAAAAATAAACAAATAAAAATATAGTACTTATATAGCGCCTTTCTAGTCTGACTAAAGCCACTTAAAGCTCTTTACAACACAAGCCAGCATTCACCCATTCACACAACATTCATACAGTGGTGGCATTCAGACCATGCAAAGCACCACCTGCTCATTAGGAGCAGTAACCATTCACACAATCACTCACACACCAATGGAACAGCCACTGGGAGGAGTTTGGTGTTCAGTATCTTGCCCAAGGACACTTCGACATGTAGACTGCAGGGGCTGGGGATCGAACCAACGACCTTCTGATAAGTGGACAACCGCTCTACCACTGAGCCACAGCCACCCCAATGTTAAATAAATAATTGCCTCCCGCCCAAAGTCAGCTGGGATAGGCTCCAGCCCCTCCACGACCCTACACCAGATAAACTGTTACAGAGAATGAATGAATGATAAACAATCATACGAATAATAGAAATAAAAATCTTAACTGTAGCTAGCATGTGCTAACTTGCTAAATTTAATAACATCGGTTGAGCTTGCTAGCTTGGAGTAAGGGGCCTGTGGTTGGCTGAAAGGTGACAGGGTGGTGACCTCACCACTGTTGCGAAAAATAGTACATAAAGGGACATGAAATAAAAATGTTAGCAGAAAATGTGTATTTGTATTTGGCGAGGTTGTGACTATATGAAAATAACAAAATAGTATTTTTTTAATAATGAGTCAAGTTTAATTGAATTATTTCATAAATTATGGGTGTATTTATATATTTTGTGCAGTGAATATATAGGTTATAATATAGGTTATGGCTTATGTTATAATGCCATTTTTATTTGTTCAATATTGAAAAGGTTGTGGTTCCATGTAATTAAACCGGGATTGCCTCCAGGAGTTTATTTGTTGAGGGGATAGGGCCTAGTGCTTGGCTTTATGTGATATGAGGAAAAATATGTGCAACAGGGAGCGTGATCTGCATTTCTACTTGTACGAGATGTTTGTGGGCTCGATGATGCACCATCGTGTGGCTGAGGATATCTCAATGAGGGGCCTGCAAGGAGATTTAATATTTGACAGGTTATTTTTGCTGATTGTTCTGAGGATGTTTATTCGACTCTGTGTTTATTGATTAATCTTCTGATCTGAGTTCACCCACAAGGTCATTAGAGATGTTGAATTTGCAGTACATGGATGTTGTACCTTTTCTATTCCCTTTATAGATCAAAACCTCCCATAATGAATACAGATATCGACTTGTTCCAGTATCCTATTAGCTAGTTTACCCAGCATCTATGCATAAAAATGCCATGTCTTCAAATGAGAGCAAGAAGTCCAGAATTATGAGTATTACACTGCTGTAAAGTTCCCATGATGTCTGCTTATTGAGATGAGCAGAGTCAAGTGTTGCTGTAGTTAACATTATCACAGTCCTTGAGTAATGAGCACTGGCATCCGCTTCACCTGAGTTTTACCAAAAAGAATGGAACTGCTTGACTGTGTTGCTGTGCTGCAGCAGGTTATTTGCCTGCAGGGGCATTATATAGCTGTCTGTTTGCTAAATTCTACATATACCTTAGTGGATTGATGAACAATGTCAGTATTATTGTAATGTTGGGAAACCTTGTTCAAACATTTGTGTAAATATTCACATCTTTTTTTTTTTAAAGCAAAACTGCTAGCCTAGCTCATTCAAGGATAGGGTGGCCGTGTCAAGTTCCATAATTCATACACGTCAAAAGCACCAGGCGATCAGGAATCACTCAGTACAAGGTTAGAGAACCCCACTGGGGTGAAGGGTTCAATGACTAATGACTAGATACTCCACATCTGACAACACGGTTATCTGTTTTCCTTCACATGGATGGAACATGAGCACCCACACTGACAGACATCCAACTAATCACTGCTCAGTTTACTGTCATGTATTTTCATTCGAGTACAGAGGATGTGGCTCAGGCTCTGTAAACAAATAAATCAGAGAGCAGATGTCGTGCAACATTGATGGGATGAACAAATCGGGATATTTTGGTCCTAGCATTGCTTTGTAGGGGTCTAATTATTCCAATATACATGCGACATAAATACTTTTTTTTTACGTCTGTAGTTTAGGTTGATAGGTGATCATGTACAATATTAGATTTTTAATGCAGGCCAATAAGTAAAGATTTCAGATTTTATTCCAGAGAATAACCTTTTTTTGTTGGAATGCTACATTTGAGCTGTGGGATGCTTACAAGGAATGCTAAGACTGCCTATCATGTAACCAAAAGCTGGTGTAAAATATAAGGACTCCTGTTGGGAGTCTTTATATCACAGGAATCAGAAGCCCTTTTTACACAGAGATCGCTCAGTAGTACTGAAACCAAGACGACCTCTCTACTCTGCTTTTGTTTGTTTACACTTGGTGTGTGATTTTTATATGGCATGTGGGCATTCCACGGGCAAAATAACACAGCGTCTAGTGTTATGTATTTGAGTAGTGCTTTGTAAACATTGAAATAGCACGGCAACAACAATCATTTTCCTTGTTAGATGGTGGTTGATCTCATCCTCCATTTGGTGGGTGAGGAGCTCCTGGACCTCGCACTGTCTCCTTTTCTTTGGTTGATTTGCTTCTTTCTTGGGTTAGCTGCTAACTGCTAAAAGCAGCTTATTAAATCTCGCAGTTATGGGCCACACACAACACATGGTCAAAACCTCACACCCGTCTTGTACCACCTTTCATACAGACGTTGATTCTGTGCCGTTACTACATCTGCTGGTGGCTCAGAGGAGGAATAACAACCTTCATAACTTGTATAGAAAATGGTGAGGCACAGTTCAGGTGGAATAAAGGCAGTCCTGCCTGGAACAGGTTGTGTAATGGTACTAAATGTTAGATACTACAAAGGCTGTTATTGAAGTACACTGCAAATATAATGTAATCATGGTTCACTCTGCTATCATGAATGATTGAATTTGTCATTACTGCAAAAATGGTGTCTAACATAGTGAATATTCCGGGATGATAGATTAGGTTTAGCAAACTGAATTTCTCCATCGTGGCCATATGACGTTCAAATGACTTATTCCCTCATACTGGATTCTCCAGTGAGCTGGGAGTAGGGATAGGCAAGCTCTTGTCAGACACACAACCCCTTATCAAGTGAACTTTCATCCCTTGTAGATCTTGCCCAAGTGTCCTGTGAAACTGAACATGTGGATCATTGAAAACAATGAGAGATACTGGACAAGCTGATGATGGATATAACCCAGGTTCCAGGAAACAAGGACTTGATCCTCTTTAAATAGGCCACTGGAAAATCTATAGCAGCTTTGAAAAGATTTTGTAGGAGTTGCAGCATGCAGCATGCAACCAAGCAAAAACTGCTTGGTTGCATGCTGCTGCAATTAACATAAAGAAATGCGCTTTTTATTAATCTATTGTCTATTATTTTTGGCATCTATTGCCGTAGATAGTGTTGACCATGATTTATTTCAAAGGCTGGTGCCAATTTTAATATGAAATGCACTTGTAGTTTTTATCTGTGAAAGGTTGCATACACCCACACCAAAGAGAAACAGAAATATCGAGGTCAAAAAACTGAGCTGAAATGGGGGGTTCGGGGGCATGTAAGCTCAGATTTACCAAATAATGGCCAATGTTGCTTATCATATCAAACTAAGTTACCTTGAATTGTGCATTTTCATTTCTAGTCTTTTATTGGTCTTTTTCCTGTCCTGTGAGATGTCATCATCCTTTATTTGAATCATGTTTAATGTCTCTTTGAATGCTTTTTCACTGCCATCACCTGTAAGATTATAATTTTATTCGTATTTAATATCTTAACCCAGTCAACTACAAGTGAATTAGAGTAAGGTAATAAGAAAGATGATGGCATTATGCTTCAGCCTGATAGATTTATATTTTAGTGTGAATTAATAGGGAGAGGCGAGGATCAGAAGTGATGATGTCTTTTATGCTCCTACATCAGCGTCAAGGCTGGTTTGACTCTCTTAACTTTGATCATACACGTCTGGGCCAAACCATTCACTGGAGCTGCAGAAACTTGAGTTGTGTTCTTTATTCAATCAATGATGTGGAAAAACGTATGCTTCTGTTCAGTCCTCACTTTTATGAATAAGCAAATAAAAGTACATTTAGCTTAGGTTGTCATTGAATGATAATATGAGTTGGCATTGCTTGTAAACATGAACAGTTATATACCCAAAAACTTAGATTACATTCACTCTACTTTAGACGGTATGGCATACATTATACAGACTCTCATATCACCATGTCAGCTATCAGAAGGACACCAGACAATGTTCTTGTAAGCCTTGGTCAGAGTTTGTCTCTTAGCTCATTAATATTATGGAAATCTGGAATCTCTCAAAAGCTCATCATATCTGTACCTCCAGAGACTCCGAGTCTGTTCACAGAAGTATGCCAAGTGTGAAGGACAGTGAGCAACCATGTCAGTGCACAAATGAAACATTTTTATGAGAAACAGAATCACACGTTACTCCATGAGCACCATATTAAGCTGTATTTCATACATTTGTTTAGTGTTGTACAAGTCAAAAAGGAACAATCCACATTGCCGCTGGCGGTGTGTGTGCGTACTTGCACAAGATATTGCATGCAGGTTGTTACACTTGGCACGTTGCAGCCCTAATATGCAAATTATTCAAGAAGGTCGCAGAAACAACAAAGCCACATAGAAAAAGGTTAATGGCAGTACATTAACATGGAACACAGTGTTACGCTAAGAGAATCACAGAGTCCTCTCTGCCAAAACCAAAAATACTAATAAGCTGCTTCACCAAGTTCAACACAAGAGACCACGACTGAGTTTCAGTACACGTGAGGAATAGTCTCGCTTATGCCTCACATGCTTAAAATCAAAGAATAAGAAAAACAGGCTCCTATGATGATTATGGAAAACGTATCTGTTATTTATCTTTAGACACACCACACTGAATAGTTAACCAGCTCAGCAAAAAAATATTTATGTTGCACACAAATGTTCTTTTTTCTTTTTTTCTATTCTTTTTTTATTCACTTGTCTTGCAATAAGGTCCATGAAAGTTTTAAGTAAGACCATTGTCCATGTTTCACCTGTAATCATCGTACTTTGACTCTTCAACACTTTGACTTGTCCACCCTGTGGTGTCCACCCTGGGAGCCTAATGGTGAGAGCAGTGTTCCCTGATTGACATGTTTAAAAAAAAAAAACACTGCCAAGCTATTTAACAGTAATTAGCATTTGCTGATTGTTTATGTAATCGAGTTAATGTCAAAACCATAAACATGATTAACACTTGTTTAGATCAAGATTCGCAATTTTGAATTTCCTGTACCTTTTTTAAGATCGGTTTTTGTTGCTGATTACATTCAAGATCATATGTTTCCAGAATCTAGCAGACTCACATTTTTAACATATTTAACAATGATGAGAGTAAAAGCACACAGCAGGAAATGTTTGTCTCTCTGAAGGACCAAGACACACACTTAATACCAATGCGGTAAAGTCCATCTATCCATCCTCATCCTTTGCAGGGTTGTGGAGAGCTCGTGCCTATCCCAGCTGACATTGGGTTAGGGCAGGTACATCCTGGGCATCACAGGGCCAACTAAGGCAGTCAACAATTCACGCTCAAATTCACACCTATGGACAATTTTAGAGTCACTAATTCACACATATTGCTTGTCTTTGGATGTGGGATGAAGCTGTAGGGAATAACAAAGGCATGGGTTGCACACAGGTCATGTTTCAGACCCTGTATTGATACTTCCAGTACATACAGTACAGGATTCTAGTTATGTATATGTAGTGCTTTTCACCTTTGAATTCATAGGCCAGCAACTCAGGCATTAATGCTAGCTCTATACGTAGGCTATTGAATCAGGTTAACTGTTTGGTTTTTCCAGACATTTTTCGGAATGGTCCTAAATTTTGTATAGTGTCAAAGTTTTGAATTAGTAATTGAATTATTTCATTACAACTTTGGGTGTATTTATATACTTTGTACAATGAATATATGGGTTTACTTATTTTATAATGCCATTTTTATTTACAGTATATAATACTGAAAACACTGAGGTTCCATGTCATCAAACCGTGTCACATGTATTACTCTGACTTTCACAATTGAAAAAATATGGAAAAGAGATGAGATGCTTACAGTAAAGATGATTTTCTGTAAAATGTTTGCATTTATGCTTGTTCACATTGCCCGTTAAAATGAGCTGATAGGTGTGCAGCTAGTCTCTTCCTAAGACATATCTCCTCTCCTCACCAGTGGGTAGTTGTACAACACATCTCGAGTAAATTGCTTTCTTGTAAATACTGTGTCCAGCCTTTGCTTTCCAGGGAAACCAACACTTTGTGTCAGATGTTTTTTTGAACTAGTTCATGTGTGCAGTATCCTCCAGGCCCCAATTGCACAATCACTGAGCATAGATGTACTATTTTCATTTAATTATAAAGCCAACATTCATACGAACCTCTTTGAAAGAGGTAATCAACTAATTAACTGCTTCTTTGTTCTCACATGTATAAAATACATGGTAAACATCATCAGCAGTCTTCGCTTGGAACTGTGAATTTACAATCTTGTGCTAAATCATTTGTGGCTCTGCTGTGAATTAAACCTGAACTCACAAGTCCGAAAGTTGCATTTGTAACACAGTCATTATCATAAAGCTAATTAAAAAGCCCAACAAAAGCACATCGTTGTCAACATTAAGCTGTTTGGGGACCAAACATTCCAGATCTGATACATGTCCATGGCCCTGCTGCAGAGACGGATTACTTTCCTTCTCCCTGTTCAGTGAACAATGTTTCAGCAACAACACATTTCAGTCGACAGTCTTGCTTAAAACCATATAAATGCTTTCAAACTCTATGGTAATTCTTTCGCCATCCTCCTGGGTCCCATCGTAATTCCGCAGTTTGTTTTCTTATTTGAAGTGAGATGCACTTTACGGTTGCCTGTGGGATTCTTTGTTCAAGGCTCTTGCTTCTATTATATTAATAAAAAATCAAGTTAAAGCAAATTTTTCATTTTCTTTACTTAGTGCACTGAGTGCTGGAAGCTCTTGAAGTGTCAATGATGAGATTAATTCAATATTCTCATCTCTGTCTGTGCTTTTCTCAACAGATCTTCCTGCTGGCGTGCCCGCCATGTAAAACAGCAATGGTTGTGTTTAGGTAAGAATTTTAAGCCCTGGCTCCTGTCTGCCTTTAGTGTTTTACCCTTGTTATATTGGGGGGGGGGGGGGGGGGGGGAGAGACTGAGCAAAGATTTCTATTGATCAATAAATTAATTTGAATTTGAATGGAGCAGACCTTTTTTTCAAAAAAGGTCCGGAGGCCCCTGAAGTGACAGCTGGCCTCATTTGATCTGACATTCCTTCACCGCTGCTGTTTTCCCAGTGACCTTGGCTGTCACAACAGTTCATTTGACAAAGTGAGCTGTCAGAGGACCAGAGGATATAGATGTAGGTTCACACTTTGACACATAAGCTCTTGGACATTTCTATATAATAGCTCAAAGAATAATTGTTGTTAAAAGAAACACTTGTCCTCATGTTGGATATGCTGATGTTGACTGAACACACGTCACGCTCCCTCAGTTTTCCGGAGCGAGCTGTGTGGGCGCTGAAAGGTTAATGAGAAGGAAGCAGCTGAGGAATGGGTGCTAACCAAAGTTTGTATTACAGCTAAATGGACTCTAATTAGGAATTAATAGCTAGAGTTACTGATTTGTCAGAATCCTGACAGCAAATGTATGTGACTTCTTAATGGATCCTTGAAATGGTTTCAGAAACTCAGGTCTCGGAAAGCATCAGTGATCTGATTTCTCACAATCAATACTTCTACCAGGACCAGAACCCCCCCCAAAGAATGAGAGACAGCCGCTGTTAACAGTGTCAGGGAAGACTGATTGGTTTTCAGGAACAGACAACATATTCTACACCGGCGTCCACCTGTTCTTCTGTGCTTATATCAGCACTAATTTGATTCAAACTAATAGTGCAGTGATGCATTCAGTGCTCTCCCCTTGGGCCAGCTGTGACGGAAGATGTGAGATTTATCACATCTTCTGACACTTCAATGTTGTTTTAATTATTGGCTCATGTTTTCTCCTCTTGGTTTCAGGCTGCAGGTCCACATGTTGAATGGTGCGTTTCTGGCTTTAATGTTCCCTGTAGTCAACACTAGACTGGTGAGTAACCAGTACTTGGGAAATCTGATACAAAGCCTTGATCTAATTAAAAAGGATTTATGCCCCCATCAAGTTCTTCCTCTGGCACAGATAGGATTGTGACCGTAGTCCATATATTTATTACATTTTTTATTACAGCCTAACATGGGAGTTGCTCATGTAGCTACAGCTCTAGGTACAATAAAGATTAAACATTCCTGTCTTAAAGATGTGCAGTTAAAGATTTAGTGCAGTTTAACTGAGATTTGTTTTTAATTGTTGTTCACTTCAAACTCAAAACGTAAGTGACCTCTGCAGAGGAATTATGAAAGAGGCACATGAGCAGTGCACTGATCATATCAGAGGGCTGTGATTGGCTGAGGACAATGTTTTCTAAGAACACAATGTTGCATGTTTATCTACAGGTCCTATTTGGCTGGATTACATCATGTGTACTTATTTGCAGAGAACAGTTTGTTTTTACTCATTAAAATAACACCGATGTGGCCAAAAGTTGTGAAAAAGATGTGGCGTTTTTTCATTTTATAAATTGCATTGTTGGTAATATCTCCAGTCATGTGTGTTTCAATCTCCATTAAAAGGGTAGAGCGTTTGTACAGTTGCCTTTGTTCTCTGACCAAAGGGCACTTTATCAGAGATGCAACATTTTTGTACAGCCATACAGATGATGATCTACATTTCTGATAACACACCTCTCTTCTACAGTATATATTCACCTTTAAAAGGAATTACTGAAGTAGTCCATTGCCTTTCTTATTCTCATTTTGTAATCCATATTGTGCACATTCCCATCATTCTATTTTCAAAGAGGCTGACATGTCTGCTGATCCAATGCTAGCTTTGGCATAATAAAATGTCCAAACAATCCCTCTCTCCACAGCTACCATTTGAGAAGGAGATCTACTATATCCAGCACTCCATGCTATACCTGGTTCCTCTTTACCTTTTCAGGAAAGGAGGTATGTGTTGGATCTATCTGTGGTCTCTCCATGCACATTGACAGCCACCATGGAACACTTTGCTCATGCCAACTATGCCAGGTTATAATGCCATGACAACTTTTATCCTCGGATGGCTTCCCTTGTTGTTGATAACGTTACTGTTTAACCATGTTAGCTGGTTCATGCCAACAGCCAAACATGTATTCTTACATTCTTTTACACCAGCTGTAATCAAGATTTTTCTAAAGGTCTTCCAATGCTCAAAAGATTACTTTGTATATCAGCGAGGGACCCCATTCGTCCTAGTGGTATTAAAAATGCAGCTTAACCTTTAGATAGAATAAACAGCACCATATCAGTGTTCAGGACAAATTACAGACCTCTGAGCAATGTAAGCATGTCAGCATAAACCAAATTTAGTCTCTTAGAGATATACTGATTGTATTATCTGCAGAAATGACTCCAAAATTACCTTTAGAGTCACTTGTTAGTGGAATATGTTAGAAGACAGGAGTTGTACTGGGCAGCTCCCAGGTGCAACTGTGTGGAGAAGTGTAAATGCGAAGCAGGACATTTGTGCAAAAACCACTAATTGAGGTGAGTTTAGCTTAACATTTATCCAGTGTGAAACAGAGTAATCAACCCTCTGCCTGCGGTGTCTCAGTGTCCATTAGTACAGTGATGCTGGAGCCACACTTAAGGAAATCTTCATTGCTGATGTCAAACTGATAGAATCTGTGCACATTTAATGCCTCTCCCTGGTATTTCATGAGCAAATGCCAGCAGCGCCAAAACAGGAAAAGCCAGTTTCATATCACATCCTGCTATTAGTTTAATGTGGGTACACAGTATCTGTTGACTCGACTGGTGTCTTTACAAAGGGAAATGAACTGAAATGGCGTTTGTCTTTGAGAATTTCAGCTGGTCCAGGGTAAACAACCGGCCAGTGTTTCCACAGAGACAATTTCTATGTGCTTGCTCTCTGTTTAACCCACAAACTGGTTCATACGTTCGAATGTTTCTCTCTGCAGGCGTGTACAAGCCTGAACCTCTGGGGGACATGTGGTGGGCACTGCTCTCCACTGGCATACTCTTCCTCTATCACTTCCTCTTCCTGCAGTTCCTTGGCCTGGTAAGATGGAGCCCTCTGCTGGGTGTTATGAGATATCTCATAACATGTATGCAGGAATCACGCCATCATTAATGTCACCGGCTTCATTCAAACACAATGCAATGCTAATGCAGTTGTGCTTTTCATTAATGCTATTTTGTTATTATGAGAATCTCTCTCATCACATTTTCTCTTTCATGAAAGACGTGTACAAGAATAAATATTTACAGTTTAAGTATGTCAAAAAAATGAATAGAAATATAATATATTTATTTGAATATGTAGTAAAATATCCTGTAAGCTGACAGTACACTATATATACTGTATCTATATGAGGTAATGAGGCAGTTGTGTTATAATAGCCTTACAGATAAATGACATAGAGTACAACTGTCTGCTATCAGTGAAAGAAGACATCCCTTCATATGAGTGGTAATTTTATCACCTGTAACAAAGTGCAGTGCCCTGTGATACATAGATACTAAAGGCTTTAAAGAAGGATAGGAACGCATGTATACTATATATAGTATATACATATAACATAAGCAGGTGCTTCAGATCAAAGCAGTATTACCATTTACCTTTTCAAATAAGAGATTTTTCACATACAAAAGGCATGATAGTATATCAAACTCTTGTTTATTTTTTTCTTGTGAATTTCTCTGTTTTGAATTGCACAATTTTAATTGTAATTGTAATTTACCGGTTGATTGACATGTGAGGCAGAAAAATCGCGGCTGATGTTAAGAATCTTTCAGTGACTTTTGTTGAGGTTCTACCTGGGGCCACTACTAAATGAGTTTTCCTGTGTTTTACTTGCATCTTCTCCTGATATATATTCTGCTGGAGGCTATTTCAAAATTAATATCCTGTTTTGTGACACTGTTATTTTGTCTCCCTACTATCCATTGAAATTAGAGGCACAAGTGAGTCAGTAAATAGAGAAGTATCAATATATATTAATTTGAAGAACAGGCCAAATAGTGGCTTCCTGATTGCATAATTCTGCATGGTAGCTAGCGGACACATCTTTATTATCACAACAATAAAGAGCAAAAACATTAACAAAGAGAAACAATGGTCATCTCTAACTGAAAGACAGTTATTCTACATTGAAGTGAACATTATAAGCTTCACAGAGCTGGTATGTACTGCAGTGCTGCTGCATTGGGTTGCATAATGTCAAAGTGTTTGCGTAGACCAGGGTTGTCAAACTCAATTTCACTGCGGTTCACATCAGCATTTTGGTTGCCCTCAACGGGCCGGTTTAAATGCAAGACTATATAAATAAATCTACTAGTCATCATAATACATATTTGCCTCTGCATTCTATTATTTTTGGTTTTCATAATACCTTAATAATTAATAACCAGCTCTGAGCACAGAAGTCCATCAGAAATAATGGCAAGGAGAAATTCAAGTGTGCAGGTGTTGGCGTTCCTTCACTACTTCAGAAGTGCACCTTCTGAAAAGCACGAGCGATAGTACATTTACTTCAGGCACAATAAAGCTTTCTTGCGCTGCTGCATCATTTTGGCAGTAACTTGACAAAAAGTCTGTTGAGAAAACAGGCTGCCTTTTAATTCCAACTTTGTCTTTATCATATTCAGCTCCGTGTTTGGTGTCAAAGTGTGGCTGGAAATTGTTTTCCTTTTGGCACAATGACGCACAAACCTGTGTTCATCTCTCATTACATTTCCCCTCCTGCTGCATAAACTTTAATTTTCTTGGAATTTTTGCCAGGGTCCTATTATTATTAACATTACTAGCAACTCTACTCAGCACTGTTTGAAAGGACTATATATCGAGATGCTTTCTCTGGCAGACTAGCATCCAGCACCTGGACACTTTGCTTACAATTATAGCGGCCAAATTATATTATTTGCATCCTTATGTGGGCCACCTTAAATAAGGTTGTGAGCCGGATTTGGTCTGCGCACCTTGAGTTTGACGCGTGTTTTAGACAGTCACAAATGCAAGCATGAGTGGTAAAAACAAGTGAATCATTCAGCTTTCAATCTTTCTTTTCTGCCTCCAGATGACTGAGGTCAACCTGAACAACATGCTGTGCCCGGCTGTGTCCGATCCCTTTTACGGGCCTTGGTACAGAGTGTGGGCAACGGGCCACCAGACCCTGCTGACCCTCCTTCACGGGAAGGTCCTCGCGCTTCTCTCCCAACACACAGGGTCAGTCTGCAGATACCTGCTGGATACACTTCGACTGCGCAGCAAGAAAGTTGACTGAATTTCAAGGAAAATGGACTTGGACTTTTTTTTAATGATTATTTTAATGCATCTTTTAAAGCTTACCATTGTTATACTGCAACAGGTGAGCGTATCAGGGTCAGTGAATCAATGTGTCATTTTTTTAGTGCTGTAGTTTGCTTGCATACATATTTTGCATGCACACACACATACTGTATAATGGGCATTTTAAGTCTGGTTGTTAGCATTGTTGAGTTAAACGGAGTTAGCCTTTTTTATACAATCTCCAGTATGTGAATTGGAGGGAGATTTCTCAAGCTGCCTTTTTGTAGTTGTGAAGACAGAAATTAGGAATCGCCCAAATGTCACCACTGATTAGCAGTTGTTACATTTTCAGTTCTTTTTGTCGTCGTCGTGCTCGATCTGTTGGTGAAAGCTGCCATTTTATTTGTCTCAAGTGTGCTAAGAAAAAGATTGTGAAGTGAGCCGTTGTAAAAGTTATTGCTCGTTTGTATTCAGAGGATTTTTCTTTGACATGTATGATCGATTTTCAGTGTTGTCACGACTGAAAATGGAAACTTATTTATGACGTCGCTCTGTTCCCACTTTACTACACACATCTACAGGTTATGAAATCATCATTGTAAGTGTCCTCTTTTACATTTCTCTGTCCAGCCCATTCAAACCATTCCAGTTGTGATAATCAGGGGACATGAGGATGTATTATGTGCTAAAATTCAAAGTGATGAATGAGATCTGCACTGTGCTGTAATTCTGTGTAATTGTCATGTTGGACCATTCTTGGTGAGGTATGAATGTCAGTGCATCGTTGGATGAATGTGATGTTTGTCAAGATAGAATAGATCTTGATGAAATATGTATCTGGGCAGATATACGTTATCATACTTGAACAGATCATGTTGCTTGATCTACAAGTTAATGCAAGACATCTTGAATTCACTCCACCGTTATAGCCGTAACAAGTCAGTCTGGGTTTTGTATAAATAATGCATCTGCATGAAGTCACTTTGGGTCATTTATTGATGAGCCAGTGGAAAGTATTAAGCTGATTGATTACTGGCATATGTCGGTGGTGGTTTCAACATTTCAAGTGTGAGGGATGTGTGCATTACTGTAGCATATACTGTACTTCATTTTACAAAAGGGAAAAAAACAAACATTTGTTTTTCTATGGGATGTACTGTATGTGTCGTGTTGACAAATAAAAGTGATTTCAGTTGACCAAAGTTCCTATTGTTTTGGTTTTTTTGTCCAGATTTACACAAGGAGGATGATGCACTCTGTCGTCAGTCCATCCAATATGAAACTGGAGCCAACAGCTAGGCTAAGCATTTAGCATAGGCCAGCATAGAGACTGGAAATGGCTAGCCGGATTTTACTGAGGGAGTGCTGTCATGTTATCAGATTTTCACTACATAGTAATCGTGATGAAAGGAATATCTATGGACAGTTTGTTGATTGGCGTTTACTACAGACTGAAGAGTGCACTGAAACCTTTTTTCTTTTTCTTTTACAGAATCCAAACTTAATTTTGGGTTTGGGGAGAGGGTCTTACTCTTGTCTGCCATCTCCTTGACAAGATGGTCCATGTTCCTCATTTTGACACGGCCGACACACTTATTTCACACTTATTTCCCCTCTGATATGTAAGTTGAATTAACAACAGTATTCTCAAAATATTATAACGTTTTCCTCATAAAATTGCAATTTCATCCTGGTAAAATTATACCTTTTTTTTTAATTCTGGATTTTTTTTCTTGCAACATCTCAACTTTATTCTCAAAATCTCTGATTTTTATTTCTCAATGTGGCCCTGATACTCTGTCAAATTGTATCATTAACATGATATCAATATTATTTTTTTGAAATTTTAAATCATGATTGTCATCAAAATTGGTAGCCTATATTGTAATGCCTCTAACCTTAAGCTGACAAATTCCGCCTACAAGCACCTCTAAGGTTCACTAATAGTTTAAATCTGGTTTGATCTGTTAAAGAATTAAAGAGTCAAAATTACCATTTACCAGGAACCTGCGGGACTATTTCTTAGCCTGACCTATTGCTGCTTTCACACGCTTTTATACATACATGACCAGACAAGATACAGTATGTCCTTCAGTTAGCCTTAGAGCTGCTAGTAGGTGTATGTTGTTACATTTGAACAGAGCCAAGCTAGCTAGTCTTTATACTAACCTAAGCTAACCAGCTGCCACCTGCTGCTTCGTATTTAACAAGCAGATGATGAGTGTATGTGATGAGCGGTCTTCATCTCCTCATCCAACTCTGGGTAGAAAACATTGAATTATTCCTCAAATCAAAGCGCCTCTCACCTCAAATCCACACTGATGTAAAGTTTCTGCCTGACTCATAAAAACTGAAGCTTTTGCAGTGTGTTTGGGTCACTGGTCCCAGAAAGGCCAGACGGGGTAAAAAGCTTTAAGTGAAGTGTATCGACTGGAGTGAGCTGCAGTGTTTTCATAAGCCTGTAAGTTCTTCATCATTACAGACAGTAAAGAGAGGAGGTCAATCTAAAACCACCACAGAGAATTATGTTCAGTTATGCTGCACTTCTCTTGAAGTGCTAAATTCCGCGGTTATTTCACAGCAGAGGAAAAGCAACAGAAAAGTATCTTTTTTTTCAGCATGAACATAACAGCTGCCGGAGGAAATGATGAGTATTTAGTGACAGATGGTAATGGATACGACACGACACATTTTGTAACACAAACGGCACCTGAGACAATATAAATCCAGCGGAAATAAAGTGAATTGAATGGAAAATGCGACACAAATTTTGAACCTGTTCACTGATCAGATTATTGATTCAGACAGATGGAAGCCCAGAGGCAGACTCAGGCATTAAAGTTAGGTGCTGGTTTGATCTCAGACTACCAGACGTGGTTTCACACACACACACACGCACACACGCACGCACGCACGCACACACACACACACGCACGCACACACACACACACACAGCAGACTGAACTGTTCAACTATCTCTGAGCACTTAACTATGAATGTTAAGTAACAAGTAGCAAAGCACCGTACATGTTAAAGTAAAATTATAAAAAGGAATTTAAAATAAATCCTAAAATATACGTGTGCACCCTCAATATCAGAATCAGAATCTCTTTATTGTCATTGTACAAGTACAACGAAGTCAAATATAAAGAAGATCAAATGTAAATAGTCATAAATCAAACACACAATATTCCAAATGTGTTTTGCAACAAGGTTATATAGACAATCACCCAAGCTTGTATTTATATGTGGGTGAAGTCACAAAAGGAATTTTAAAGCCATCAAATAATAGATCCAGGTGTCTTTGCATTATAATCCAATATAAAATATGTTTTATTTGATTTTGGAAAAATGGGTCGTCCACGATAAACATTTTCATTAAAATATCAAACAAACAGAAATTGCAATTAATACCAAAGGGCTTGCTGCGAATATACTACATGTTTGTCTACTTTAACTAAAAGTGTATTTTTTTCACAAGTAGCCTTTAGTTGTGATACTGGGTTGTACTTCACTGGTACTGTGTCATATCCCTCTACAGTTTCCACTGAACCACACAAGTCAAAACGTTTCATTTTTAAAAAAAATCTCCAAGCTTCACTTAGTAGCTGTTCTATAGCTTTCAGTAATATCACATGATCTTTATCAGCAGATGAAATTTGCCCAAGAAAAAGGCAGATCATTATATTGAAGACATGAAGACCTTTTTATTTTTTAGAACTAAGAGCTCCCTTGTTTATTCAGTTTGTGCCATAGGTTTGTGAAAGGACGCTTTATTCCTCTAATTTGGCCTGAGCTCTCAATTATATCTATCAGTTGGAGCTACTAGTGTTTGAAATGACTTCACAGAATTGCAAATATATATATATATATATGTATTCCTGTTTGTATCTAGACATACAAATGGTTTATTTACGACCTGGGTTTTAAGAGATTTCTCGCTTTCTGCCACCAACTCAATCCTGTAGGAGTGAATGAAAGTTTGCTGGTGTCTTTCCAGAAGGACACTTTCTTTGGTGGAAGATTTAAAGCGATGACAGTGAATTTGGCTTTTAAAGCAGGAGACCAGAACACTTGTGGAAGTCAAAGTGTTCCCTCTAATCCAATCAAATTACACTTTTACCGTTCTATCATTTCAGGCTATGTCGCTTTACTGAAGTCATCCAGCATTAGACTGCACCCTAATCACACAGAGCAAATTGATCAGCATAGATGACGCTTATTTAGGCTACATGTTGAACAAGTATTAATCAAGCAAGTGTGAACTGTGACTGACACATGATTATTTCACATGATGAAATGACAAGTTACAACCTTTTCTTTAGCACAAATATATTTCATGTAAAAAAAAATTCAAAAGGTCTGGATGTATGTGCAGAAAGAAGAGGACACATTCTCTTTTGAGTTGCTTTTGTATTTTTTATTGAATAAATGATTTTAAAAGGTAATAACAATGTTTAAAACTACATTATCTTCACATCCATTGCTTACATACTCAGATAACCCATCTATATATAGTCTTTAAACCCTCCTTCCACTTATTCATTTTTTTCTCATTTCTTTCTTTTGTTTGCTTTTTTGTGTTTATTTTTTTTTCCTTTTTGAGTCATACTATCATAATAAATGCCCATTTCAAGTCGCGTCACACTAACAGCAATTCAATAGGAAAGGAGGAAGGGTCTAGCTCTACAGGGGGTAGATTTGAAGTTCCCATTTCATATTATTCCATCAATATTTTTCAAGTTACTAAAGCAGAGGAAAAAAAAAAAGATCCAAAAATCGAAAGGAAAAGAAATAAAAGTTGGTATGAGGAGTTACACCAGGCAACCCTCCCAGCCCATCAGGCCACTGCAACAGAAAAAAGTCATTTTGTACAGTGACATGTCTTAGAAGTCAGTGTGTCAAAAATTCAGAACATAGAAAACCACTAAAATAATTTTGAAACTAGATCCAAAATATCCTTTTGAAAAGAATTTATTTTGATGTACAAAAACAGTAATTTTTTTTATTTTTTTTTTACTTTTTAAAATCTTTTTTAGTAAAAGTTTCAAACACAAGTTTATTGTAGTTCTTCTTTCATTTGTCATTATCATTATTATTATTATTATTGATTCATTTATTCTGTTTTTTATTCATCTATCAGTGCGATTGTATACCAGTGCAGCTACTGGGTCCAGAATAAAGAAAACAGGCTTCTTTTTATCTTTAATGGCATAAAAAATAAGGAAAAATTCATCTTTTATACAAAGTATAACTGCTGGTCTTTAGGGAAAAAAAAACATTTATAAACCCATAAAGCTAGGAGGCACACCATGGGATTTTCATTTTTGTAAATTATAGCAATAATACTAAAAGTAATAATAATAATTATAATAATAACAATAATAATAATAATAATAAAACAAATAACAATGTCCAACTATTTTTAACCATCCATGATGCCATGTATGGCTTCAGAGATAGGCTCAATGAAAATTCATTGAAAAATTGGGTTGCTTAATAAGTCAAGACAGTTGAGAAATCACACAGAAAAAAAGACGAACATCATGTCAATTGCAGGGGTGTCTTTTGGAAGGACAGGAAGCCAGGCCTAAAGAGCAGCATTTGGGCGTGGCCGCTGGCATCTTTGGTTCAGTCAAACATACAAAGGTAATATGAGCTTGAGCATTCCATGAAATATGAGAATGACCACAGAGGGAATGCTGAGGCTAAACTCTAACCCTGGTATGGAACCAAAACACAATCTGCTACAACAAACTACAAAAGTTGTTCCAAAATATCCCATGAGGTATCAATGCTTTAAACAGTTTATCAGTACAGAGGCAGGACTATTTTCTGCATCCTCTACGTAAAACATTTAACTCAGCGTCCCACTATAGGAGATGCCCGCCTTCAGCATAGTTGGAGAGGCAGTGAGCGCCTCAACAACGGGACCTTTCCACTAGTCAACAACTCAAACTTTGCCGTTTCAGAGGTCACGCGATTCAGCAGCTAGAGGAATAACGGAGGATGTGCTCGTAAACGCAGCATCCAATCTTCCAGGAGAGGCAACAACCACTACTACTGCCACCATCTACCGAACGACACAAATCACACCTTGACAAACTAGGCCATGAAGTCTGGCCACAGTGTGGGGAGTAATCGAGAGGGATGAGGCTACGTGTGACTTCTTGTCCTTTCAAACCTGCATGGGCGTTGATTTGCACTGGTAGGAAACAAAAACACCTGTTCAACAGATCTGCATATATCAAGGATAGTAAAGGTAACACATGTAGGATTTTCTCACAACATATTGCTGTTACGTCGTAATAACGGCCATTAACAGTACATTCCATATCCCTATAAAGGTTTGCTGCTGGAACTTTTGCTTCTTCATAATATGTCTAAGAATATCCCTCTGTTTTTCCCATAGGGAACTGATCCCAAAATCACTCGTATTGGACTTCATGAAAGCACAGATTCATGAGGCTACTATTAGTATCAGTCACAGTCACATCCTTCAGTATAAAATGGGCCGCCATACCTCACTTAACAGCAATATACTGATGAGCAAATCTTACATGTAGCATCTTTAAGTATGATATGAAAAATGAGTCCGCATGACCAGTCACGACTTGTGACCACCCCAATATGAGGTCCGATAGCACCATATTTGTTTTTAAATCTCTTAATGGTTAACAAGAGTGTCTAAGCCATAGATCAAGCATATCATGGATAAAACCATAGGTCTCATACTCATACATACATGCAACAAAATGCATTGCATGTGTATACAAAGGTATATGTAAAAGAGCGTGGTCAATTTGGTTTTGCAGCAGAAAAATTCAGGTTGTGCTGTACTAAATGGACCAGGAAATGAATGTCTAACTGTTCCTCTTCGAAACTTCCAATGTAGTGTATCTCAAATGCAGCCACTTTGCTAGAGACATGAAGGTGTCTTACTTTAAATAGAACTTCTGTCTGTGGGGCTTGCAAAAAGCTGCTGAGTAAGACATGAGCAAACAGGAGAATGCAGGCATACAGGAGCCGCCATATGTCTAAGAAAGGACTAGCAATAGCGTTTAAGTGTGGAGAACTTCACCGAAGGCCCTTTCCTGCACTGTGGTGTGAAGATGGAGCTGGGAAAGAGCCGACCAAGGAACGCTCAGAGCATCATCTACTGGTCCATCATTTATTAAATCATTCATTTAAGGCAACACAACTTAAATCTGGGTCATTTCGGGTTACTGTGGATGGAGTGCCAAAAGCCCTTGACATTTTGCATAAAGAAAAAGTTAGTAAAGACTGCTATGAAGAAAGATATTGGTCAAGTAACAAGACCTCTCAAAAATTCCCGTTTACAAAACTACAACTGAACCCAAAGCAAGTGGATCATCGAGCTGATCCTCAACGGTTCAAACATTCTGAAAAAGTCGATCCAACTAGCTGTGTGTGTGTGTGTGTGTGTGTGTGTGTGTGTGTGTGTGTGTGTGTGTGTGTGTGTGTGTGTGTGTGTGTGTGTGTGTGTGTGTGTGTGTGTGGATGTGAGTCACGATACGTAGTATCTGGATGGGAAATGGCTTCTTCAAGTTCCTACAAAGCCCTGGCTTTTTATTTGTAGACCTTAACGGCAAGTCGCTAGGCCCCATACAGAGATTCTGCTCTAATTCAACTGTGTTTGCTCTACACTACTGCCAAACAGCTGACCAAACAGACCATAGATCTAAACGGTTCCTGTGCTGTGGACACACAGATCAACGGGTTCTCACTGAACAGTATCAGAAGAGAAACGTGGTAGTGAAGTTTCAACAGCTAAGTCTACGATCTGTACAGAGCAACTGTACCGTTTACAATGACATGCACTTTAAAATGACACAAACATGTTCATTAGATCCTTACTTCATTCAAAATGACTCTTTTAATACATCTCACTATGACGAGTGACAATGGTTGGCTATAATCTGAAAAGGCAAGACAATGTTTCCATGGTGACACAGGCGATACACAAGACATCTGAGTGAAAGTGCCAGGTTTGAAACTATTCAGTGATGCAGCCCTGCTTGAGGCTGGCTGGTGTAAGTTTGCATTCAGAGGTCGAAGACCCAATATGTTAGGTTACCGGTTCAGTCGCAGCGAACGCAAACACTTCAAGCCAACAGACGACTCTAGCAAAGTGTGGAATAAAAAGAGTATATGGCTTTAAGTAGTTATAGCATGTCCCTGTCAAGTGACTCCCTGCCAATAAACTCAGAATCCAACGGACAGTTAATTTAAATGAAGGCATTGTTCATGCACCGAAGTTTTTTTCCCCCCTCTAGCGAGCTGTAGATACGCCTGCTCCCCCTCTCCAATGCGGGGAGATCAGATCCAATTTACATACACAACGAACAGCTCACCTGTGCAGACATGATTATCCTCAGACAAAATGGCTTCCTCCAGAATTACCTTAAATCTAAATAAAAGAGTTCGACAAAAAAGAGGGAGCATAGCTGTGAGCTCTGATCAAACAAACACAGTTTTAAGGTTAACAGGTTCCACCAGAAACACTACAAATACCCGGGAGGAGGTTTCCAAAAATCTCTTTAGGGAATCCTTAGAAAAATTCAAATTGCAATTTACTCTACTGGGTTTTCATCTTGTCAGACCAAACTTCTATATCCACACACAGAAATACACACAACTGTGAGCTCAAACAATAAACACTACCAGCAAAGGCTGGTCAAAGGGCATCACAACACTACTACCTAAACTTTGGAGTATACAGATCCCAATCCATAGTTCAAACCACAACAATACAAGAGTGTACAAGGCTAAAACAACCTCGACAGTCAATCTGTTTTTTTTGAGAGGACTCAGAATAGAGACGATACAGCCTTTGAGAACTGCGGTTGCCTTGCTACATGGTATATGTCTGGATAGTAAGATAAAGAAAATAAGAGAAAAAGAAGGAACTTTTTTTTTTTTTAGTAAATGTTAAATCAAAGCAAAGCCTTAACAATATAGGCGCAAGACTAATCCATCATAAGAGACTTCCTTCCATCCACAGAATCAAACACCTGATTAGGTTTGCTGAGTAAAATCTAGTATTCAATTTTCAAACATATGAATGAAGGGGGGGGGGGGTTAGCTATAGGTATACATATGCTGCAAAAAGTTAACCACAGGCAAAGAAAATAAATTGTGGATTTCTTGCCATAATCGAATGATGCTTCGTTGCCACCCGTTGCCATGTCAACGTCTGGGAGACGGCCAGCATGGCAACGGAAACTATCATCATAAAATGGTACAGTAGTAGAAATAGCTAGACCAGGAGGGGGCGGGCTCTCCTGGGAAAAGGTCCGCGGAGAGGTCCAATGATTGGTCATGCGGCTCGCTGTCAGGAATAATGGTTGTAGGGTGGTAGAGGGTGCCCAATGCCATTCTGGTAGTGATGGTGCTGGCGGTGGGTGATGTACTCTGCATAACCCATTGTCATCTTCTCACTACGGTACCTAGGAATGAGAAGAGAAGTGTTGGTAACAGCTAGCTGACCCTTGTGTCATGTTAAGAGAGCTATGGTACGCCGCAGTCTGCACCAAACCGATACTGCACCTACTGTGAGCCTGTGCTATCTAACATGGATGAGTCAATGCTATGCCTATCATCACCCTTCAGACTCAGCTAACACAACAGGCATAACTACATAATATGGTTAATATGTGAGTAATGTGTATTGTGTGAAGGTTCGTTTTTGTCACCCGTCTGCTAGCAACAACATAAAAATGCCTAAAAACTGCCACGTGGTGGGACGCACTGCAAACAAGTGTGAGCATTTTAGAAGTCAAAAATGGAAAAGGGCAGATCCTGTGGCTCAGTATGTCGCTGTTTGTCCAACCAACATTTTGATTTGAAACAAGCTTCGCTAAAATACTTTTATAAGTTAGTCTTTACTGGTAAAGGTATTATTTCTGCAGCTGGAACCTTCAAGGCGGCTTTCAAATTCAATATCAAATGCTTCCTATGAAATCTCTGTGCTGTAATTTGCTAACCCGCCGGGCCAGCCAGCCGTTCACGATCGGCTTGTGTGATCATCTCTCCTCTCTGGTCGTTTTGTTTTACTGCTGAAGCTGCCTGATGATGACAGCGCTTGCATTCTTATCGCATGGTCACAAATGGGATTTTTTTTTTGGGATGTATTTGATCTAGGACCTCATATGAAAGTGACTCAAATCTGATTTGAAATGATAAGATTTTTATGTTCACAGAGCCCTGAAAAATCTGACTTGTTTCACATTAAGGCAAAAACAAAACAAAAATCAGAACTGAGTCACTTCAGGCTGGAATGTGAACATAGTTTTATTTAGAGCAATTCCTGGAACTTACTGAGACCTAGTTAGATCAAAGATCTAATGAGTCTGGCGCTATCACAAGTACTCTTATTTAGTTTTGTTTAAATGCAACATACTGTTAGTAGTCTGCTACATCCTGTCTGTGCAATGTTTGGAATGTATTACTGTGAAGTTGGCTGTTAGACAATATCAGTCTCTTGACTGTTTCAGCCCTTGGTTAGATATTGTGACGTCCACAGGATGACAGCAATGACTTACATTCCTTATATGACCATACATTTGTCCATGGTCAGTTCTACCAATGCTGCTTGGAAAGCAAAACTCCAATATGCTGCTGCATATCAATCAGTCACTTTGGTCCCGTCATGCACGGTTTTAGTCGTATGTTTGACGACATGGATTTAAATGAAAAATATGAGGCAAACAAAAAGTATACCAGTGACATATCAATATATCAGAATGTTTGTGGGTAATGCCAGAGTATTCTCACCTGGTTAGCTTTATAGTCTTCCTGAAGTCATTTGTGATGGGAGCTTTGTAACCTCCCTTTCGTAGTAAGGAATCTATGGTTTGAATGTGGTCCCAACCTTGAAAAAGGTAAAGGCAGCATTTAACCTCTTTTCATATTCATGAAGATCTACATCTAACAACACATTACAATGTCTTTGTACAAAGCTGAAGCGGCTGCAGGCTGCATAGTAAAGGCCACAAAGATATCTCACCTTGCTCCTTTGCAACCTCTGGTAGGTAGGTGGCGGTGCGCTTTGATCCTTTTTCATTGAAAAACTCTATCCTAATACCGTGAACACCCACCTGCAGTTCAAGACAGGCATAACAACAAAACCAAAATAAAATGCAACATCTTTGCATTTGTTGCTTGTGTGGGGGACCTATTGTGTATTAACAGGCAAAGTGACATACTTACGAATGACAATTTCAGCTGTGAAACACATATTGTCTTGTGTCTCTTACCTCCCAGTCAAGGTAATCACCGACGTCTTCAAAGTTGGTGAGAAGAGACACTGAGCAGAAGAGGCGAGGCAGCTCATCCCTTGTCATAGGGGGGAAGCGGCTGTCTTTAAGGGCACTGCAGACACAGAGGCACATTAAAATCCCATTGATTCAGAAAATAGTTATCAACAGAAAACTTGCATTGCACGCCCAAGATTTTCTTTTATTGAATTTCCACTCAAACTTCCATCATGTGATGAAGGATCAACAAGACAGGTGACCTATGAACATACGGAGGCCAGCGTGGTTGCAACATGAACTCTGATCACGGCTTCTCACAGCATTTCTGAGCTGTTTGGTATGAGTGTCTGTGCACAGCTGTGCGCGTTTATAAGTCAGGTCGGCCATGAGGTCAAGAAATGCTAAAGACATTCTGCAGCAGGTATTTACAGGGTGACTGTTTCCGCTCACTCTTTACCAAGATTTTTTTTACTGTAAAGGAGCAAAATAAATCTTTAGAGTTAGTTGTAACACACCTGCTCCCATGCTCTCCCATTTTTTAGACACATCATGTAATGGGTCACATGATGTTTAAATATCAGCATATTAGTTAATTACTTCACTTAATTTAACAGTGTTGAATGAAAACATCTTCTTTATCCACACTAAACAAATAATTAGCATCTTCACGCATCATTCCCTCTAACAACAATTGTATTGCTGGCGCACAGTAACTGCCATCTGTCTGACAAATAATGCTTACAGATATGCAGTACATAAAACTCTGTCTTGTATTTATTTCCATTAACAAACTTCAACAAAAAACCTTAGTGGAAACACTGACTTGAGGACGTTTTTTTAATTTTTTTTTATTTGAAGCCCCAGGACCTGTAATCAAAGAAACACATGCTCCACAGCTCCAGTGTTATAGAATGTAAAAAAAAATAAATACAAGAAAGAGAAGGTCTGTTTTTTTTGTACACATACACAGGCCAGCTATTGGTTCTAAGGGGTACTTTACTAATACTGATAGTAGAAAGTCACCCTTGTTATGAATCTTCATTCAAATGCACAGGTTGTTCACATTAATTTACTTCAGTGTCATGCTATTCATTCATGATCATGCTCAGTCACAGTGTTTGGTCTACAGCTAGAAAAATATCTTACCTGGTAAGGGTGTACTCCCTGAGTCCTGAGTGCAGATTCATGGCAGAAAATGTACCTATACAACCCCTCAACCGCTTGTCTCTGCCTATTTTCCATGTGACAAACAGCGGGCTGAAAAACAACAAGAGACCATGTTAAAGAAGTTGAACTTTAAATGATATTAAAACTAAGTAAAATGGCAATATTGTCTTTCACACCAAAACCGATCCATTCTTATTGAAGACACAGGCTTTTTGTTCACTGCAATATGTCCGTTCATGATTGCATAACCCATTCGTTTTTGAGAGAATAACTGTTTCATAAAGTTATGCTATATTAGATATACTACATATTAATTAGTTATGTTAAAGTAGTTTCCCACTGTCTGTGTGGTGAAGATGTTTCTGTTAAACAAGATTAGCATGTGAATTGGCCATGGTAAAGACAAATTGATGGCATGAAAAATACCACTATGATCTGATGTAAAACTTATCACTTGTCCAATTCATGGACAAAGAATAAGACAAACTGATGGAGCTAAGCGGGACTCAAAAGTGTCACAACAGAGTAGCCGATGACAACAGTTTCAAAGTTTAGCACTAGGGATTGCATGAGTGATGTTGACTGAATGAAGAGCAATACGGTATGCAGCATTGTTTGTAGTCATCACAGTGATAGTTGAAAGTCAAAACAGGAATAGTTGCTGTGTCTAACGCATATCTGACGGAACAAATACACGTCAACCTACGCTACCTGTAACTAAAAGGGTATTTTTATGCTTTAGAATATTTTATTCTATTGTACATAATAAATGTACAACAGCCTACCTAATCACTGAAAATACTTATTGGCATAAACACAGAATATTTCACTCGGTGAAGGTTGGTTGCCCACTGATGACCTCCTCTCTGGGCCAAGCAATTAAATTCGGTAGTGTCCTCACACCCCCCCCAAACAATAAACCTAGGGGAAACGCTTATTTTTGTTAGCTAGTTATTACTTTCCATTGTAATTTCTAGGGATTAGTAGCAGTGAGATTATCATTTTCCAAAAACAAACAAAAATTTCCTAAACAAAATTTGTAAAATCCAATGCTAATACATTTTATTTCCACCCTCTTGCAATGAAGATCTTAGTCTAATTAAACAAGTGACATCAGCTAATGTTTATGATGGTTTAACACAAAGTGTTGACATTGGAACTGGGCTTTGGACACAGCTTCTCAGAGGATATTGTAATATACCAACACCAGATGATTTGGTAAGAGTGGTTCATGTTAAAGTAATTTGTCATTTTGGTTTAATTCCAAGTGAGTGTTTGATCTGTGTTTATTTGGTTAGTCTAGTTTACACCAAAGGCATAGTTCAGTGAGCTGTATCCACCATGACTGGGACAGATCGAATCATTGCTCAGTATTTGCCACAACAATGTGACTTTGACTGCCTCACACATTTGAATGTGTGACGTCTTTTACCTTTAGTTTACTGAGTTGATTCTCCAACATAATTTTTTTTCTCTAAAAAAAAAAAAAAAAAAAAGCCATTGTAGTCTCACCTATAAATGCACAAATAATCATTTGATGTGAATGTGAAAAGTAAGAAGACAGTGGGATTATCTCTTTATTGACATGGTGTGTATGAGGGAGTGTTTCCAACAATAGATAGGGATTATCAGCAAAAAGCCTCGGTGGTGTTGGGACTCTGACATAAATACTCACAATCCACCACACATTACATGCATTTAGAATGAATGCAACATTGGTCTTCTTAATGTTTGCATGACGAAGGCCTGCTTTAAACATTAATTTTACACTTTAATTTGTCAGATGACAGCAGAGAGGCACATTTAAAACACAATACAGCTTGGCCCTTGTCAGGGAGCGCCAGTTCAGTTTCTTCACCCATAAGAGGTCAAGACACTGGAATAGTCACCAATAGATGCAACCATTCATGGCCTCAAAATGTTAGTATAACACCAATCAAGTCAGATCACATAGCACAGCTTGTAAAAGGTGGGGTCAGTATGTTGCTGTGGAGTAAGGTTACAGGCAGAAAATATGCATTAATTACTCTTGTGGTTAAACTGGTCATACCATAATCCAAATGTATATTCAGTGAATAACCATAAGTGTTGAATGTTAAGTCTGTTAGTGTGTTAAAGATATTTAACAATACTATTTCAACTTACAATTGGTCGTAAGGAATGCTTAGAACTGCTTAACCTTAGTGCTTACCAAAACCTTTATTTCCTTTGTTGGTTGATGCTAAATCAGCTCTTACAGTTAGTTTCCCGTGATTCGACAGTATACAGATTCCAAATATGCTGCAACACCACCGAGTGATTTAACTAGTTATCTGATCTTGACACCAATGAGTTTTTCATACATTTACCATTAAATTAAATTCTGCAAGCTCATTATTACTTCGTTGCTAAGCTAATGTAGCTTATAGCTAACAAAGCTAAGGTTCCAGAGTTCATTACGGGCAAATTGAATAATGAAACACTAACGTTAACTCTTCACGTATTGTATTATATTAGTTTTAATTGTCTACCCTAACCCGAAATATGATGTTGTTGCCAAATAATACGCAATGTTGTCTTGCTTGTTCCACACTTTCTTGTAGCTTAAGTGTTAGTGGCTAGCTAATGTTAGCGCGTAACTTAGCTAACGTTAGCTAGTGTCATTCGAGTTGGACCAACAGTATCGTAAAATGTTCTTTTGCTGAATAGCGATGGGAAATCGAGAGGTGACAACATTCATCATTAATTCATATGGAAGATAGATTTATAACCTCAGATAATTCATTGTAACGTTAATGTGTTAGTGCAACTGTAGGCCAGTGCCGTCAGACTCTTCAACAAGGCCCGAATTTCAACTTGCCCAAGTCAAGCAACGACCGCAAGTTTTTCGCTTACAATTCGCATAAAAGTACTATATGTTTCTATGTGACAGTTTGTGCCCTTGATTCTAAAGCAGAAACCCTTGATTCTGAAGCAGAAACCAAAGGTAAATCAATCAAAAGTGCCGCAAAACATATGTTGATGAATGAATACATCAATGAGCGTTGACATATAGCATAACAACAAAAGACAAAAACACTCACTAGGGATCATTTGTAAACCTGGGTGTTCTCGGAGATTGGTATCCGTAGAGATGGCAATAAAGCACGTCAAAACAGAAGCAGCACATCTCCGCTGAGACGACCATTTTTCTGCCTCCACTTCCCGATCCAGGACCCGAGCTGAGATTCGGGGAGAGGCCGGATGAAGTGTAACCGGTAGGTGCTGGGGATAGAGTGTTTGTGCCGCTGCTACCACTACTACTACTGCTGCCGCAAACGTTACCCCCAGGTCCCCCCAGGCCGTTGGCTCTGCTAACGTTCGCCGCTCCTGCAACAGACGCAGAGGAGCCAATCCCCAACTCCGAGCCACAATGTCCGGTTCCTGCCACCCCGCTTCCCGCCCCCACCCCGCCGGGACCCCCCGACCCGGGTGATCCCGACAGTTTCTGCTTCTTCACCCCGCAGCACCCGGCCGCCATCTTGGAACAATCTGCACCGACACACCGCTTCCGACCCATAACCGTCACCGCGGGAAGGGTGGGGGGGGGACGCCGACCAGACGTAGAAATCCCACTGCGTTGATACGTACGACGGGCAATACTCCACTTTCACTCTTTTTTGTCGGACGACGAAATAACCGATGTGGGGAGAAGACTGCAATGTCACCCTAACGTTGCCTTTAAAAATGCGCGACTTCGCTACGCAAAACCCATAGCTGGATAAGCGTTTTTTCCATGAGTAGTCAACCAGTCCAGCTTTGGACCACGGTGGATCACCGATAACGTAAAGTCCCAGCCAAATATTCGCCCCTTCTCCTTAATGCAACACCATCCAAGGCGATCTCAGTCACTTCCCCGTAAACATACAAGTTCAGGGAGTGTATAGTCGGAACAGGCCGCAGATGACAGTAGCCAGGCGGTCCAGATGTGAAACCGACAGCCAGTGCGCTGTGGCCCCGCAGCACACCTCTCCAAGTGGAAGCCGGGAGCTTGAGTACGCAGGACCCATAAGCTTCAGCACAAATTGCGCACAATGTCTCGGGCAGCGTAGCTTCTCATTCCACCAGCTTGTTTACTACTGCCTCACGAACTTCTAATTATACAGCAGGCCCAGTATATAGGAATTCCAGACGATGGGATAACGCAGAGGAAAATGGCATCTGACAATGCGGGGTTGGCATCGCACAATGAAAAGCGTCAGCGACCAGCAAGTCATTTCAGTATCGCTAGACCACAGTTTGCACCTGCATCATGTCTGTTCTTAGACCTCTTACAAAAATCCAAATAACACCCCCGCGTCAAATGGAGAGCTGAAAGTTTTCAGTAGACCTAGAGGTTTGTTTGGAGGCTGTCATCCGTTTATGGGGATACATATAGAAGAGCATTCTAGTCCGGTCAAGCGTGAGAAATCCTCCGGTTTTGTCAGCCCTCGCTCCGCACCCGTCTCAGCTGCTACCATTCAGTGCTGTTCGGGTAGAAGCCCTGTGATCAGTCTGTGGGTATCGGTGTCGTCGGCACTCCGGAAGCGGATTCAGAAAGTGTGTTGCGCACAGTTGGTACGCTTTCTGCGTATCTTCTTGACTATCAAAATTGCAATTCAGAAGAAATGCACGGTACTGTGGAAGCATGCGCGCCCACGACGCACGAAAAAAGTATCGGTGTCCCTAAGCTATAAAAGGCATAGAGTCATCGAGAGTGGCCTTTCTTCCCTGGACCCATTTAGATTATGCAGGCCTACTTGAGTGTGAGTAAAGGAAATAAATTATTAGAGTGTGTTATATTTCACTGCTTTAAACAAGATTCTCACACGACTAATGGTTACACAGACTAAGGCATCTTATTTTTAAATGGTTTATATATGAAAATAATTTGTTATTTGGGTTTTATTACGAGTGACTCACATGAAACCTTACCTAGATATCATATACCTGTTTTCAAGGCAGCTAGTAGAAATTCTGGACCTCATGACTGCATGGTATTTGGGACCCCGAAATGAATATACTGTCATCCTATCATAAATATCTTTTGCCCAGTTCTGCCCCTCCCTGAATCCTTCTCCAAATCCACCCCAATCAGCACCTATTTTGTCAGAACTAAATATATCTATGAAGAGAAAAGTGGCCATTTTTAAATGTCAATTAATATATACATTATAGGATCAGCTGGAGATGACTGTATCTTGACTAATGATGTTGTACTGAATGTGATTTAAAAAATTTAATACTGTAGCCTGTTCCTGACAGGGTGAAATAAGGCCTGAGCAGCCAGGAAGTCTTGACCTGGGTGGGAAATTAAACATCAATATCAAAAAAGTTATATATGTTACTCCTCTCCATTTGCATTCAAAATACTCCATACCTATACTGCACCATATTATCATATACAGTAATCAGCTCCCCGTCTATACCTACACTTAGGTTTAACTGAACTGAGGCAAGAAAGTTGGATATTGAGGTGAGTTCGGAAACAATTTGCTCATGCAATACAGATTCAAGGCACAAATTGTTTTGACAGTTTTTCCATAATTATTTTTCAATTGAATTTATGGGAAATTTATGGCGAAACACTGTCATCCTTCTTTAAGGTTTATGGTCTGCTGCATATTTTGGAGAAAAGAAAAACCTGTAAAGCCCCAAACCATTTATACAGTCTAAATACCAACATCAGACTTCAAAACTCTCAGAATGAGTCATCTCAGGAGGAAGGTGATCCCAGTTGCTCAGCTTTTAAAGCCTAGCTGACAGTAGAGAACAGGGTGAGTATTATAAAGTTTAGAGTAGCCTATACTCAGTGTTGTTTGCGTGATTGGTTCATTCTCATAACAGGACTACTGCTAGTGAAACTCATGTAGACATCTGTAATATTGCAATGTCAAAACAGGTTAGTGCTTATATTATAGTTATCTGAAGGTTAATAAACTCAGTGTCCATTTGCTTTGACTTCAACCCCATTTGGAGTCAAGTCCAAACATGTGAGTTTACCATGTGAGCCAGAGCTGCAAGCCGTGGCCCTCAAACACCCCTGACATAAAGCGTGTCATGACTGACTCAGCATAAGGCTTCAAGCCTGTTTTAAAATGTACAGCTAATTGTTTTTCGCTCTAGGGTGACTCGTGTTGACTGCATGAGCATTTTCCTGGTAACAGGCCTCCCTGGGCAGTCTGATGTACATATTAGGCTAAATAAGTTTTGTTTTAAAGCAAGGGTTTGTCTGAGTGTAACTATTATTCTGTTTAACTCATGTTTAACATTCTCGGAGCATCTATGAATACATCAAGATGTATTCCTGGTGTCCCCCCGGGATGATAAGGATGAAGAGGATGTATCGTGGAAGACCAAGCAAAAGGACCTCAAAACTGTACTAAGTGCTTGAGTAAATGTACTTAGTTACATTTCATTCTGGTGTAAATGAGGCATCAGCTCATGAGAATATTTTAAAAGAATGTACGAGCAAAAAGTTCCTTAAGCTTGTTGCACCACGTCTTTCCCATTTATCGTACACAGTGGTTCATGTAAATGCTGTTGTGATGTGGCTAATTGTAACTTTGATTATCTGTGCAGGTTGTTTTGAGATTAATTAAAATGTTTAAAATCATGTTTTAAGTGACATCCCAATTATTCTTTTTACAGTAACAAAAAATCCCAAGGATTGACTGTCAAGTCAAGGGAATAGATTAATGTGATGTGATACAATATGACGGGAAGTCATGAAGTCTATAAAAGATTCATCTCTGATCAAATTCTGCAGCAAAATACTTAAATGTATTCTACTTAATTTATACTTTATACTACTTAATTTATATTCATGTATGATAATTGTTATTTTGCTACTCATATATTAAATTTTCCATAGTTAATGGGAAACCCTATAGAATATTTAGAGCATGAAGCTGGTAAATATAAATGGCTGAGCAGATTGTATCCTCTTCAAAACCCCATAGGATTTTAGGCATGGATGATGTCATTGCAATGCAATCCACCCAGTACAGATTATCTTCTGAAACTATACCAGAGGCAAGCTGAATTTCCTCCTATTCCAGCCACAGTATGAGTGGTCACTGCTGTCCAATGTCAAGGTGGCTTTAAGAAAGTCCAAATGGCTGAGCTAAGAGCACTCATGTTGGTATTGTAAACCTTCCTATTGAAGAAAAAAAATCTCACATGCACAGCCATCGTTTCAGGAATATATGTGGAAAGAATAGATTGGTTTGTTCCATTCATTACTGTCTGTTCTATTCTTGGGAGCAAAGACAATCTGGTGTGCTGTTATTAGACCACATGGTGGAATTTCCTGCAGCAGCGGACTCACTTTCCTCTCAGACTATGTGCACAGTATTTGACTGAAG
Source organism: Chaunax sp. Z400 (assembly GCA_037577475.1). NCBI lineage: Eukaryota > Metazoa > Chordata > Actinopteri > Lophiiformes > Chaunacidae > Chaunax > Chaunax sp. Z400. Next base: position 7,311,284 of record CM075201.1, on the reverse strand, counting down.
ACAGGAATCAAGCTATACTCACAGTATGATCATTCAAATAAACAGAAAATTCCACGGAACTTCACAGGAGTTTTGAAAAACAGCAAAATACAAAATAACACCATATAAGACATCCCTGGTAAATGAAATGTATTTGAATGGGGCTAAAGGGAACTGACATTTTACTTCCTTGTGGCATACAGTATAATGGCTAAAATACATCAGCAGGGGTTTAGTGACCCAAATGATTACTTAATCAGTCTCCTTCTGAGGTTTTTGGATATAAGTAATCATTTAGTGTTGGCAAAATGATACAACATACAAGCCAGTAGCCATCAAATTTTAGGATTTGATAGCTGCAACATTTTGCAAGATTATGTAGAACATGTTCCTTCAGTTTTCCTTCAGACATTCAGTATGTCTTTTTTGTATATGGGGTCAACAGCATCCAACACATTACGGGTGGAGGATGTGTTGTGTTGTAGAAGATAAGCTCTATCAATATTGTTGCAGTTCCCAATGGCGATAAGGTTGTCAAAGGTCAGCACAGGGTCCAATCACAACAATGCTGCACATCTCTACAATCCTTTGAAATATTGTTGGGACCAAATTTGGAAGCAGGAGAATCTTTTGGTGCCACTTGTGTGTGAAACTCATCTTTTGGAGGAATATCTTGAAAATATTAATATTGATTATCAGCAGCACACAAATTCAGAACAAGTTAATGCGGTCACCTCTAACACTATATTGCCTGCTTAGCTCTCTCTTCCCTGCAGAGACCTTGTCATCACTTTATCTGGATTCAGCTGTTCTCCCCTCTGGCTCCAAGTGCAATGACCTTTCTCTTCCAACCAGAACAGATGAGTCTCTCCCTATCTTTTTTTTTTTTTTTGTCGGCTGAAAACTCATCTCATTAAGAGGGATGTCATGTCTCCCACTCAGCTTCCTTCTGCCATATCTTTCTCCTCCTTTTACACTTATCTTGAATTGAAAAATAAAATCTCCTGAGCTTTTTATTTCTGAACTTGGCATGACTATCATCACAATTGAATTCACAATTATTGAGAAGCGCACTGTTGCCTGGGCAGAATGGATTTGGTGCTAACTCTCTTCACATGGTACCTTGTTCTTGATGAATTTGTTTACCATCTGCTTCTTCAGATCTGTCCACTTCTCTTATGCACCAAAAATGAATAATAACAATAATATTATGGAAGAAAATCATTTATTATCACTGTGAAGAAGACACATGTTCAGTAAAGGTTAAAGAGAGGAAGCATGGGCAACAAATAACTTTAAGTGGGAGCTATATGTGTGTTTTATGCATATAGAGTAAAAATGGTCTCTTCAAAGAGTGTGTTGAGGTATTCTCCAATATTCTCCTACTGTAATTTTTCTTTTATCCTGTAGACGTCAGTAACGCTGTAGAGTTGCGTTGATTCTACCACCGAATTAAAAGTAGAAGAAGATAGAGGGGAGGAGCTCGGTGTTTGAAACTGGCGGGCAGTTGACAATATCCGTGTCACAGATGTTTCTCCGTGTACCCAGGTAAAGTCCTTTAATTTAGCTGCTACAAGTAAATATTATCAAGCGTGTCCGATAATAGTTCCAGCCATTATCAAATAGAGCCGCTGAATGCAGATTTATTGATATCTAAACTTTGGTACTGCAGCAAACGAAAGAGGTAAAGTTGATGTCATCGTCTTGCTAATACCTTAACTGTTGTTAGCTAAGGCTAAGTTGTGTTCAACACAGGTGAACGCACCGGTAGTGGTCTTAGTTCGGTAGAAATTGCTATTTTTTACCTTTTGCTAAGCATATAGTAGCTTGTTTAGCGGTCCATATTCATAGGTGACGTAGCTAAATAAATGTTTGGTGACTGTGAAACATGTACTGTAGACTGTTTTTGAAAATTAAGATTTACAAGATTTATAAATGTAGATTTATATATGTCCATTCTGAATATTTGATGACTATCTTACCACATTATTGAGCTAATCAGGGCTCGTCAGTAATGACTGCCATCTTGTACTGACAACTTATTTGACCGATCGGTCAAAAACTTAACTTTCAACGACAAGTAAAATTTTAACTTTTGGCAAATAGATTTCTGACCGACTTTCCGATGCAGACAAGTAAAAATAAAATTACGTTGGAACTTTCTGACAATCACTGGTCACCCCTCTGTTTCTTTGTAGGAGTGTTACATCATGACAAGTGACGCTGTTAAGGTGATCCCAGTGCGGGTTGCCTTGCGATGTCGCCCCATGGTGCCTAAAGAAATCCTTGAGGGATGTCAGTGCTGTCTCACGTTTGTTCCTGGGGAGCCACAGGTCTGCACAACAGTTTAGGACTTTTTTTGTCCATTATAGCCATGTGGATATAACATGTTGTTGAACTACACAATATGCTTAAAAAATTGCTAAATTGTTTGTTTTCAGGTGATCGTTGGCACAGAAAAAGCATTCACGTACGACTATCTATTTGATCCCACTGCTGAGCAAGAGGAGGTGTTCAATACAGCTGTGTCCTCCTTACTGGATGGGCTTTTCAAAGGTAGCTAGATTTTAACATGATTCTTTGACTGGAAAAAAAAAATGTTTCTAACCCTCTTTTTGGGCACTACGGGTTTGGAGACATGACAACTTCATGATATTGCTACAAGACACTTCACTGGACAGACACTGTACTTGCCATTGACAACTCACTAATTAGAATTATATTGGATACATTGAGAAAATAGACTTAAATTGGCTCTGATGTTGAATCATTTTCCATCCTCATTAAATTGTCCTTTTTTTGCAGGCTATCATGCTACAGTTCTTGCATATGGACAGACTGGTTCAGGGAAGACCTTCTCCATGGGAGGAACATACACATCAGCTCAGGAAAACGATCCTTCAGTCGGAGTTATTCCGCGAGTTATCAAAAGAATCTTTGAGGAAAGGGAGATGAGGACACACTCTGACTTCTGTCTGTCAGTATCCTACCTGGAGGTTGGTGGAATGTTGTTTAATCTGTGTAAATCTTTTTTTTATAATGCAAGTTAAATATTTATTGGGTTTCCTGGCATCCAGCAAATGTGATTTGATTGGTCAATCATGTTTTACAGCAACTTAGTTATACTTTTTTCTTTTGATTGTAGATCTATAATGAAGAGATATTGGACTTGTTGTGTGTATCAAAAGATAGATCAGCCATGAGCATTCGGGAAGACCCTAAAGATGGTATTAAGGTGAGTGACTGACATGTTTTTAAGAATGAATGCTCATATTGTCACATTCTCTGAAGATTATTGTGTGTGTATACATTTATAAAGATAAATCTCACTAAACTGCATCCATGTCAAATTCTATACTTTCTTGGCACATTGTAAATCAGATGTATAATGTCTATGCTTTTGTGTTTGAAAATATGCTGTTTTCCAGATTGTGGGTTTAACTGAGAACCAGGTGCATTCTGCCAGTGAGATGGTGGGTTGTCTGGAGCTTGGAAATTCTGCTCGCACGGTGGGCTCCACGGCAATGAACGCCGCTTCATCGCGCTCACATGCCATCTTCACAATCACACTGGAGCAGCGCAGAGGAGCGGACAAGTCAGTTTGATGTTTCCTCTCATTATTATTTCCACTTATGTTTGTCCCCTTTAACTTTAGCATGCAAGTTTACACATGATGAAGGTTTAGTAATGACATGAACACAAAATGCATATTGACTGCTTTCTGTAGTATGTTTTTGGGAATAAACATCATTAATGCATTACATTACATACAATTATTACTGCTTGTATTGCACTATATATGGATAAATATGTGCTTCAGGTTAATCACTGATTTGTAGTTTATGATGTATGTCTAGTGTGCTGTATGATAAATGATGAAAGAAACAAATGTTTTTGAGATATATTGAGGAACAATTGGATTACTTAATTCAGGAACCTAAAATTGTGAAGTGTGCTTTCAAAAACACAGAACGCATGATGACATGGAAGTTCGAACACATGACAACAATCTAGGTCTATAGTAATAAACATACTCTGTAAAGTATTACGTATCAGCGGTGAGTGATCTGGCCCAAAATCCAAAATGCATCATTTTTTCTGTATTTTCTATTTTGGCTTGAGCTACTCAATGAATTTCTAAATTTTCACAATTAAAACAATTTTTTATTCTATTTATTTATTTTGATGCAAGCTCTTTGTCAATCATGCTCCTAGCTAGAACTCGGGTTGCATTATTTACATTACGTCAGCAAAGAAAGAGCATTAGTCTTTTCCTGTGGTGTGGATCTCTCAGTCAGTTAGGTCATGTGAAGTAAGAGGAAGTTAAATACTACATCTGTATCTCTGGTTCACCTATGAATCTGAAAAGTAGATTGCGGTGCCTTAAGATCGATCACTAAAATCATCATTCCTCACCCCTATTGTGCGTTGGTTGTTGTCATAATGATTTTCATGTAACGAGCGTTCTGTCTTGGGCTACAGCTCTATCATGAGATTTGGATTTACAGGAACCCGATAAGTCATATATCCTCATCCTCATAAGATGAGGGAGCCCAGGGAAAGGGTACGGTAAACTACGATAGATTAATGTAAACCCTGATTAAAGATGTAATATGTGTTCTGGAAATAATGTCAAACCATCAAATTTTCAGCTTGTCAGAAGAGCATTAATCAATGAGAATGGAATGGGGAATAGGGATCGTCGATGCTGTTATTATTCATTAAGAAATACGGGCTGGTTTGTATATAAAGTCCACATACTATGGCCCACAAAGCGACATTGTGAAGTTGAATGTCTGTGTAATCTTTTGTTGCAGAGTTGACTCCATTATTTCAAAACTACGCTTGGTGGATCTGGCTGGTTCCGAGAGGCAAAAGAAAACCAGAGCAGAGGGAGATCGATTAAAGGAAGGTAATGATAAATAATGATATATTGTGTACTGTAGCATTTCTGTGTTGTCCTTTTGCATTGTAAAGGTGTGCTCAATAACAGCATTTCTGTTTTGATGTTATTCAATTTCATCTTCAGGCATCAACATCAATCGTGGTCTTTTGTGTTTGGGTAATGTAATCAGTGCCTTGGGGGATGAAAGCAAGAAAAATACCTTTGTTCCTTACAGAGACTCGAAGCTCACCCGCCTGCTACAAGGTAAGCTTTGATTTCCATGTTCAAATTCTTACTTCAGTGACTATTAGGGCCAGCTTGGATGCCATTCTCACTTTGAGGAGTTTCAAACAGGATTAAATCATATTTGGAAAGCAGATGTTAGTCCCCACTTCTCTTGGCTTTGATTGTCCAATTGAAAGTTTTTCCTTCCTGCATCTGTTTTACTATCAGAAAATGAAAAGTGTTGCTGCTCAGTTAATGAACTTTGGTGTACATGCCTAAAGTATCTGCATATATCTTTGTATTTTATCTGTTTAACACAAAAATGGTAGCACTACTGATTAATTCACACCAAAACAGCCCCATGTTCAAAGCAGCAATGATGCAAAATGAATGACTGTAGTATCATTTTATTAAGCGCTGTGGTGATCTGTTTTCTTTTGCTTTCATCAGATTCTTTGGGAGGCAATAGCCACACTTTGATGATTGCATGCATCAGTCCTGCAGACTCAAACATGGAGGAGACCATCAACACACTGCGATATGCTGACAGAGCTCGCAAGATTAAAAACAAACCCATAGTCAATGTTGACCCCAGAGCTGCTGAAATGAGCCGGTTGAAAAAACAGGTAATAAAATTGCTGTTCCCTTATGTAACAATGCTGCAAATTAAATTCAGTGCATTTATGAATTTTCAAGATGGAAAATCTTTATATGTATAAAGTAATGTTTAGGAAAGACATCAAAGATTTCTAGGACAGAAAATGTATGATACACACATCTTGACACAAGCACAGTGTAATAAATGCCATACTTTTTTAGGTTCAGGAGCTGCAGGTTATGCTACTTCATGCCCGTGGAGGAGTAGCTCCAGCGCTGTCTGGGTAAGACAAATTTCCCTAACTGTTTTCCCACCAGAATTTCATAGAGAAGCATCCCAAGGTACCAATTACCCAAAACAAAATCCATAATGGTCACTCGGTCCCTCTGTTACAGGCCAGAGTCGGCAGAGAATGTGACTAAGCTGTTGGAAAGGAACCGCTCTCTGCAGGACGAGAATAACAAGCTAAGCAGGGAGCTGAGCGAGGCAGCCGGACAGACTGCTTTCATGTTTGAGAAGATAATAATGGTGAGCGGATCTTCACAACTTTTACTAATCTTTCCTCTGCAGTCATGGCCTTAAGCTAATTTTAAAAAACGCACAATGTGTGAAGATGTGTTTGTTTGTACCAACGGGTAGAAAAAGATAGATTCAAAGTGACTAAAAAAATGAAATGGTAAAAGAACCCGATTGACACGATTGGTGTCCTTTCTCACACGTTTCACTGCATCGATCATGTTTATCACATTGTGGTTGCTTTATTTTATAGACAGAACAAGCAAATGAGCATCTACAAGGCAAACTGGAACAACTGCACCACCATGCAGCGTAAGTTCACAAAGGAATGAAGCCAGCCAGGCTTCAGGACGGCCTGACAAAGTTTAAAGAGGACTAAATGATAATTAATTCTTATTAAAAGCTTTGTCTTTTTTCTAATGCCCTCAGTCAGTGTTCATGATACCAGCTATTCCTTGTTCACCACTGCCAAAATAAGTATACTGAGCCTCACTCCTCATTTACCTTTTCTTCAGATGTGCAGTTGATCTAAAGAAAGTCTTGCAGACACTGGAGGACCAGGAGTTGAAGGAGAACATTGAGGTGATGAGAAACCTGCAAGACATCATCTTGGAACTCAAGGTATACAAATATCCATTTGTATTATAGTCTGTACTGAATTGCTGAGTTTGCCTTTCTGTTTTTTTCCCCTCTTGCAAATGGGCCAGTTAACAAAGCAGCAGATTGTAAAAAGAAAAAGTCTTCATATCTGAATTCACTCCGTCTAACGTTTTGAGGATGGTATCATACCATATGATGACAGACAGTCAAAGCTTCATCTGAAAACCTCAATAAAAGCTTCAAAAGAAGACATTGGAAGCAGCCCGAGTGTGTTATGAGTGCTGATGCTGAATTCTTTATTGGCCATTATATTTGACTTTTTATAGACCAAATTGATTGATTTAAATAATTAATGTGACGACATAATGCCTTTTTCCTTTTCATCACAACTTATGTAGCAAGTAGAACTAATTTAATATATATAACTAATATATATATAAGTTATTCTTTGGAGGGTATAGGATAGGCAAAAATAAGCCTTCAGCCTATTCCTTTTTCAGTTATTTACTGTTATATCATTTCTGTGAAAAGATTGTTGTTTCTTAAGATGTGTGTATCTGAAATAAAGAATCATCATCAAAAACGTGTAATCAAATACTGATTATTTGATGTTAAAAATGCTCAATTTCATGGCTTACTGTTGTTTTTTTGTTTGTTTGTTTGTCTTTCTTTTTTTTTAAAGAATGAGAGTGAAGGCATTGCCGCCTCTATCAATGCAGTTGCTGCAGGAGAGGAGGCACCTGAATTGTCCGGCAGTAAAAATGATGAGTCCCAATCGGTATGTTCAATTTTGTGTTTCTTAATGTTGTTTTGATATTAGATGATAGTTAATATCAAATAAGCTTCACTAAATCTTTAAATCTGCAATGCATTTTCTACATGTCCATGTGTTGTTGTTTTTTAAATCATACTTTCTGTAGTAACACCTTTTCTTGCACACATTAAATGATAAAAGAATGAATCTCCTCAGCTCTTATGTGATTTCTGAGCAAAAGTGAATTAAGAATTTTCTCACCTCTAACACATTTAAGCAGGACGTCACTGCCGTAGTTGACAAGGACTCCCCAGAGGCCTTTACAACCCGTCATGCACTGCGGCAGGCCCAGCTGTCCAAAGAATTGATTGAGCTGAACAAAGTGTTAGGCTTGAAGGAAGCTTTTGTGAGGAAAATGTGCGAAAATGACACCCAGTTGGAGCCGATGCAGTCGGAGCACCAGGTAAGAGGATTTTTTTTTAATGTACTGACAAAATGATTTTTCAACATATGAGTATACGGGAGAAGTTGCAGAAGATGCCTTATCATCCACTAATTATGATTACTGGTTTACTGTAACTCTGTGGCAACACCTTTAGTACTGGGTTCCAATGAGGGTTGAAATGGGTGAAGTTTAACGTAGAGTTGTTGTTGGTTTTTTTGTGATTATATTATCAGCCTCACTGCAAATCCTCTGGATATTTCGTCCCTACAGAAAAATGTCCATGCTCTACAGTCGGCCGTGGAGTCGCTGCAGAAAGAGAAAGAGGACTTGGTTTTTGCACTTCAGTCTGCAAAGAAAGACACTAACCAGGCTAAGTATGAACTGTTTTTTTCTTTTTTGTTGTGTCTGTTGTAATATTTTTCTCCCAACTTTTGAAGTCAAGTTGTTTTGACATAAAAGTAAAGCAATCTTTGTAAAGTTTCACTCTTCACCTTTTCTTTCACCTGCTTCCAGGCTCAGTGAGCAGCGGAGGAAGAGACTGCAGGAGCTTGAGGGTCAGCTCGGAGACATGAAGAAGAAGCTTGTTGAGCAGTCCAAGCTGCTGAAACTTAAAGAGTCCTCTGTTCAGAAAGTTAGCAAACTCATGCATGAAATACAGGTAACCAGTGATTTTCTTTAGCCTTATCGAGTTTCTCAGATGGTGAGGGTTGTGTTATGATAAGTGAAAACACACTTAGATATTTATATATTCAAACAAGTGATTAGATTTCCCATCCTGCACTATTTCTCAGGAAACAAATGGGCTTGATGATCTGATGTTCATCAGGTTTAACCTAATATATCATTCAAAAACTCAATTCCTATATTAAAGACTTTACATTGTAGATTCCATTTGTGTGACATATGAACTAAGTAGTAGTGGAAATATTTGTTTGATTTGATCATTCTCTTGAGAATCGATGATATTGTGAGGATGTAAAATAGGTTTGTAAAGATCGGAAAATATACGCCTATCACATGACATCATCATGTGCACTGAGCATTGATAATATCTAATACAGTTTATTACATGTGTAAACCACAGACACCAAATTCAGGCACATTTACACTGTCTTCTCATAGGCCATGAAGACCCAGCGTACACAGCTAATGAGGCAGATGAGGGAGGACTCTGAAAAATTCAGAAACTGGAAGAGCAAGAAGGACAGAGAGGTGCTGCAGCTAAAGGAGAAGGTATGTGACACTGCAGAACATTTTGTTTAAGCAGCATTTGATTCATAAAGTCACTCCATCAAATCTTAATCTGCAAAATGCTTTTCCTTTTTAATTAAGTTTTTTTTTTTGGCCGTACAAACCCCAAATTTCGTCCTCTGTTTTACAGGATCGTAAACGCCAGTACGAGATGCTTAAACTTGAGAGGGATTTCGAGAAACAGGCCAATATTCTGCGGCGTAAAACTGAGGAGGTGAGGCCTTTTGGTCTGTTGTCTGGGCAATTTCAAATATTTGATCTAGAAGTAAATATTAAGGGTTTAATATTTTCAACATGTATACAAAAAGCAGGAATATTTTGATTTAGAGACGTGAAAAGCAGGAGTATTTCAAAGCAGCATATTGAAAGCTGTTTTTTCTCTACAGGCTGCAGCTGCGAACAAGCGACTGAAAGATGCCCTGCAGAAGAGAAGTGAGGTAGCAGACAAACGCAAAGATGCTACACACAGAGGAATGGAAGGAGCTGCTGCAAGAATGAAGGTTGTAAAGCATGGCTCTAAAGCTCCTCTGTAGTCACAAAGACCTGCATGTGTAAAACAAAGCATTATTTATTATTACTATGGATGCATGGTACATCGGTGGCTTATAGATTATTGGCCTATAAAGATATAATATGAGCATTCAAATAATAGGATTTTCAGATGATTATGTCTGATAAAGTAGAACATGCTGCGAAGTAGGAATGGTACTTAAAACCTGTTTCTAAGTGTGGACTTTGGGCCTTTTCCCCTCTGAAAATAGGATTTCGGAAGTTAAATTCAAGAATCTGATATTTAGAAGTTTTGACAAGTTAACAAATACAGTATGTTGAAGTTGTGAAATGTTTCTGCATGTTCACAAATAAGTGGTGTTGTAAAGATACCCAACAAGTTACGACAAAGAATTTTGCTGCCTTAACACTTTGACTGTATTCATGTGATCAGACATGGCTTCTCAATGAAGTGGAGGTGATGGTCAGCACAGAGGAAGCCCGGCGTCACCTCAATGATCTGCTCGACGACAGAAAGGTCTTGGCTCAGGAGATCAACAACCTCAAACAGCAGATGGAGTCAGGGGATCGACCCAGTGCCAAAATCAGGGTGAGATGTAAATTCTCCACTGTTAATCATGATCACCTGTGAGGATGTGCACAAAACTGAGAATGGCAGAGTGCACCAGCAAAATAGAAATGTTAGAATCAATCCTTTGTGGTATCCCTCCATGCAGCGTCGGACACTGATCATCTCTGAGCTGGAGAGCCAGGGGGCGCTGGAAACCCCTCTGAGCAAACAGGTGGAGAACCTGGAGACGGAGATGGGCCTCAGGTGCGACTGACTAAAGCAGCTCATTCATTGCATTATCAGCACCGATTTACTGCCTTACTACAGGAAGTGTTCAGATTGGCTGAGTGTTTTGTACGTTAACAGGAATGCCCAGATAGCTGACCTGCAGCAGAAAGTTCTTGTTGCAGACAGCGAGGGGCGTCTGAAACAACGCATAGATGGCATCACAAGCATAGTCGATGCCAAAAGTGCCCTTAAGGTCCTGATGTCTGAGGTGAACAAAATGATCAAACATCATTTTTTATCCACACCTTAAATTAGCAATAATACATTCATTTGTTGCCGTCTGTATTCCTAAAACACATCCCATTTTCCCTTCTATTTAGCTGGTGTCTGCTAAAACAGCCGTGTCCAAGCTGGAGAGCGAAGTCAAGCAGGAGAAAGGGAATGCACAAGATTTAAGGAAGATGCTGGCCGATGAGAGGAATGTGATGTCAACCATGGACATGGAGCACCAGCAGCAGTTAGTGGATCTGGAGCAGAGGCATCAAGAGAAGGTGCTCATTGCTTTTGCTCATGTGCCAGTTTGTTGTTCAAGTTGGATACATATTAATGAAATTTTCAATATACTGTCTTTTTTTTCTTTTCTTTGCACAGGTTCATTACCTCCTTAACCAGCTCCAGAGCCAACAGTCAGACGAAATGAAGCAGAAAGAAGAGAGCTCAAAGGAGAAGGAGCTTCTCGAACGTCTCAAAGTCCAGGTTTGTCTCCACCAGCTGAAGAGTTTCATCAACCGGCGACTAAGGAGAAAATCTGCCGAATAATGACAGAAAGTTAATCATGTGATCATTTTAACTTCATTTTAGGAAGAAGAACTACAAAAATTGAGTGAACAGAACCAGAAACTGGAGGAACAGAATGAGCAGTACAGACAGGTAACTAGTCCAGCATTGTTGACACCCATTTGTATTTTAATACTTTGATCAGATTATTCAATCATGATGTGTACGGAGACATGAAAACTCTACCCTGAATATATGAAGTGCTGCATTTATCCTTTTTTAAGGAGTGTGATTGGCTCAGACCAAACCATTTCTGTTCTCTTTCCTCCAGAAATTCTCATTGCTCCACCTGGCAAGTTCAAAGAAAATCCTTGCACCTACAGCCAACAAGGAAAACGACCCCGATGACTCGTTTGAGTATGTTCCTCCAAAGGTAACTTATTGTTAGTATTCTTCCCTCCTGTTCGTGGTGTGTGTTTAAACATTCGTTTCTTTTTTTAAGCTGCCAGTAGACAAATCTTTTGTAATAATTCTAATAATGATATAATAATAATAATAATTCTGTGATAATAGTTCTGTAATATGTCATTATGATGTGAATGCTGATTGCACAGTCTAATGACACCATTTACTTTTAGATTGATTACATATAAGCCTGGCCTATATGTAAATATCTTCTTTCTTGTCTCCATTACAAACCTAATGAGTTAATAAACTGCCTCCCTTCAGGACCATTATATTTTTGGCTCGTCAGTCTGTCTGGTTCTCTCAATGAACTTAAACACAGACTCGTTGTTTTCATGTGATGAAGCGCTCTATTAGTCCTCTGTACTCTGTGAAAATAGTCTGTAACTGAAGACAGCATGTTTCTCACAGAGAATTATTCTCCGGAGTCACATGTCAATAATGTCTGTTTCACAAAAATTGTGAAACGGACTAGTTCTCCAAATGTGTTCTTCTTCCACTCCACCCTGCTGTAGTTACTTGTATGTGTGAATCAATATCTAAACTGTTATTACTCCCTTCACAGTCATGACAATCTAACTCTTCAGTGACTGTGCTTCTATCTTCTTTCATTGCTTCATCACAGAATTTTGGAGACAGTTGTTGTGTCTTGTGCTGTTGGTGGCTGCTTGTGCTCTGAGGCAAATGGGAAGCCGTACATTCATCCTAACGACAGTGACGCCAAAAATAATAACACTGGAAAACCAAAAAATAATTTGTTTCCACTTAAATGTCAAAGTTTATTTCACAAGCATTATTCAAAATGTTTTATTCAGGGCCAGTGTATTAATGCAATGCCTTGCAGTTGGACTCTCAGGAGTGTGAACTGAGATGTCACTTTATTTTCTTCTTTTATTGTGTTCAGGGTTTATGTTACAAGTGATCTGTACAACTAAACCTTCCTAGATATCATGTAGTAATGTAATAAGTTATGTCACTGACAGGCAGATTCCCTTTTCAAACCTAAGTTAAACAGTCAAGAAGCGGTAAAGGTTTGGGGGGGAAATTTAAATAAAACATCTTTTTGAGATGAGCTGTAGAAGGAAAATTCTCTGATTCAGAACTTTGCTTCATGTATATTATTTTTTAAATCCAAATGTTAATTTATTTTACTTGTGTTCTGTATCAAGCCTAAAGCGAAGCGCTTCACCACAGCAAAAGCACAGAGGAATACAACCATCGACATTGTAGAGCTGATATCTCCCAGTGATGATGAGAAGGAAGAGGAAGTGGAGGAGTGGCTTCCTGAGAAACCTGAGAGAGGGCACAGAATCTCAAAGAAACCAAAAGCAACTGGGGTAAGACAGGGATTAGGACTGGGTTTATCCCAGTAACATCATAAACTGCCCACTGTGCTCACAGAAACACAACGAAGGCTGAAAACAAATTATATCCAGCATATTAAATCATCTTTCTATTAAAAAAAAGACCTTCATGATGTCATATCCCAGATGCAATAGATAAATGAAAAGCAGAGGTACCATTTAAAGTCTGTTTTGTTCATCTGATCATTTTAAGAAAAGGTTGCCCATCTTAAAGCTTGTTACATCTGTCCTTTAAAGGAAACCAAGGAATGAGTTCTGCACGCTAAATCGCTAGGTATTACATTATGATACAGCCTTTTCAGATCAGGATAGTTGGATTTTGTACGATGCAAAGAAATGTCATGATGCTGAGTAGGTTCTTTCTTTAGTGTGCATGTAGAGGTCACTGTGTCAACAAGCAGTGCAGGTGCCGCAAAGGAAAGATGACATGCGGGGAGAGCTGCAACTGCGACCACGTGAAATGTCGAAATATGGCTAACCAGGTGTCTGCTGAGGTGAGCTGTCTTCTGATTTTGAAGCTATCCACAGATGCTTTTTTGAGTGATGCAGTTTTGCAGCACATTAAATCTAGTCAGACATCTCCTGCTGTCTGCTTTTAATCTGGGAAAGATGTCCAAATGTTGCAGGCTTACACTCTTTCACACATCATAGTAATATTAAGAGGAATTGCAAGAAAAAATCAATGAATTTCACTGTGACATGCAACAAAAAGATATATAGCCTACACCAGTTTTTTTTGTTTGTTTTCAATTTTCTGATTTAGTGTTTGTATGTTTAACTTTATGATACTTTATGATACTCGTTTGTTTCTTCATTGAACTCATAAATGATATTATGATAAGTTAACTGTCCCATACAGTAAAAGCTCATCAGAATGATATTCCAATTTTAACTGCGCATACATTACACCAACCAGTATAATATCCTAAAAGTTGGAACATATTGATTAATGTGATATTGACTAATAATTATTATGAGAATACGACTCATACTTGGTTATTGGACTATTACTCATGTTTATTACCTCACTCACTAAATATGTTACGGTCCTTATAAAGTAATAAAGCCCTTCTCATTTAGCAGATGATTACATTATTTGTGTTTGTTCTGTCCAATCACATTTGGCTTTCTTTCCCTAGGAATACTTCCTGCTGTGCTGTGTGCTGTGTCGAATTCTTTTATGAAAATGTAGTTCAGTGCAGAAAAAAACTTTTTGTCTTTTTACTCATTTCAGGATGCAAGTCAGACAGAAAGTGTTTCCAGAGATTCAGCGTCTCTTCAAGATTCCACATCTGTCAGCCCTGACAACACCACATTCTTTAGGCCTCCATCTTGTACGCCCACTAAGAAGGTAAGCTAGCTCCTTCTGCAGACATAATGATGATTTGAGATTTAATAGGTGGTACGTGTCTTTTATTTAGTTATCAATCTGTCTCTGCATTATTAACATAACAAACCCACAGCATCATAAACGAGGGCCTGAGAGTCCAATTCAAAACCTGTCGGCATCATAAATATGTACTTTGGCTTATAGTATTTTGTCTACTCTGCTTCTGCAACTTCAGAGCATGTAATGCTGCTGTACTCCTTTCCACATTGTAGTTGCTCAAAGAAATTGTCGACATGGGACACGCAACTGCAGACCTAAAGATGGTCAGGAAGCCCAGCTTGACAGCGGAAGAGGAGGATGAAGAGGAGGACGCGGAGAGAACGACTGTCAGCTTCCTGAAAAAGAAGAAGAGACTCTTGACAAGTTTTCAAAACAGTTTTTTTTCTGGATGCACTCCAATCAGAGAGGAATCGTAAGCAGGACTGAGAGGGGCTTTTAATGACATTAGGTGTCCATATGTGCTTGTACTGTATGTTTGTCATGTCTTTTATGTGTTACTAACCTGTTGTGTACTTTAGCTGTTGATTTAAAACATTTTACTGTAGAATGTATTTTGTAGAAACAAAATAAATCTAATTACAATTAGTTGTCCAAGTGGTTATTTTTACCTTTGTATATTACAGATACATAATATGTAATATGCACAAAGATAAATAATCATATCTCCATGACATTTGCACAGCAACCACATTGTCAAACAAAACAACTGTTAACACATTAAAATGATGAAATATAGTGTTTCCAGGTAGGAAATGTTAATTCAATTCAAAATGAACCTGAGTATATCACTCAGCAATTATTATGAATTAGCAAACAGGATATTAGCTCTGCTAAACATTTTAAAATCTCCAGACACAACTCAAAAACAATGTATTTATCATCCACTGTCATTAACAAATAAATGAAGCTATGTAATACTCTTTTCCTTTGTTTTAATGGAACATGGTGGCGTTCACAGTGCTAATATCAGTAGTGTTTTCAGAAGGTTTTGTTTTTTCCCATCCCTTCCTGCTCATTTTGAAGGTCCTCCAGGCTCTCAGGGGAGATGTGGAGATGTACAGGGGCCTCATGTCCTGGATCCATAGTGCCGGACAGGCAAGACCTACAGCGCTGGTTTCCAAGTCCAGACGGAGCTCCCTACCTAACACTATTTTGATCAAATCAAACCACAGCACATATTGTACAGTAATACATTTTAAGCACATGCTGTGAAAGCAGAAGCAGCTAATAAGAGACTGAAGGAATGACTTCGGCTGGGAGTGGGTGATGTGCAAGACAAGCTTCACATGAGTACACTGTTGAATACTGGCAGCAGCTGTCCAGTTTCTGAGTGATCACGAATGATGAAAATAAAACGCTTCAACATTATTAAAACTCCAGGGTCATAAGCAGAAAAAGCTCAACTATAGGTCAACAAATTATTTATAAAGCAGTGAGGTGGCGGAATGATATTCACTGTCTCATAGCACAAGTAGACCATAATGCATTATTTTGTGAACGGTTAGTTTTTGATGAATGCCAGTGATTCTCAGAATAAAGGTCTTCCAAAGGTGTTGTCAGCCTGTCTTAGTTTAGAACAGAAGCTCTCCACCTGGTGGCTTTTCAAATCACAACCCTAAACATTTTCACCTGATCAACATCAGACAATTCCCTGAGCAAGGAACATTATATGGCTATGATGGCTGCTTCCCAGACCCACAGACAAAACAGCGTTGTTTGAGTGTTTATTGAATTTACAGATAAGAAGTCAAGCACATTCAGACTTTCCAAACAAAACAAACAAAAACAGTAACGATTTTTTTACTAAACAGGGGCATGGAGGCAGGAATACATGAGTGACATATTACAGATTGAAATATACGAGTCTGAGGAAGCCTGCATGAAAATGAGCCAGCAGCGAAAACTGGCACATCTAAGAGATTATATCAGGCTTCCTCCATGAATACAGAAAATATTCATTTTGTCCAAATAACAGCATCATATTTCCAATAATGGAGTAAAAAGGGAGATGTGAGGACGCTTCTATTTAATGAGAATCATTCAGTCAGGAGAGCTGAGGAGGCAAAGGCTTTGTAACAAGGAGGCTCTGCTCTGGAAGTAATATCGAGACTGAGGCCTGCTGCTGTGGTTGCAATGCATACAGGGCACCAATAGAGGTCAGAATACATCATACAAGGCTGATGACAACTATACTAACATGGCTGGAGGGCGTTGTATGTCCCACCATGGCCCCTGTGAGGACAGCCAGCAGCAAATGAGATGGAACAGGTCACTGTAGCCGCCTGAGGCTCACACACCTATAATGGATATAGGTATTCTTGCAATGCTGTCATCATGCTTTGGGGAGGTCAAAAGCTTGTGGTGATCACAAAACCCTCATTTATATTTATACCGTATTTGGTGCTTCATAGTGCACCACACATTTTCAATGGGGGACAGGTCTGGACTGCAGACAGGCCAGTCTAGTATCTGGACTCTTTTACTCTGAAGCCACGCTGTTGTAAGGCGGCAGAATGTAGCTGGAATAAGCAGGGAAGTCCTTGATAAAGGCATCATTTGGATGGCAGCCTATGTTGTTCCTAAACCTGTATGTACCTTTCAGCATTAATGGTGCCTTCACGGACGTGCAAGTTACCCATGCCATTAAAACTAACACACCCTCATACCATCACAGATGCTGACTTTTGAACTTTGTGCTTGTAAAAATCTGGACGGTTCTTTTCCTCTTTAGCCCAGAGGACACAATGTCCGCAATTTCCAAAAACTATTTGCAATCGTCAGACCAAAGGACACCTTTTCTGCTTTGAGTCGATCCATCTCGGATGAACTCAGGCCCAGAGAAGTCGGAGGCGTTTCTGGATGTTACTGATACATGGCTTGGACTTAGCATGGTCGAATCTCAACTTGTAGTTAGAGATGCAGCTACAAACTGTGTCCATTATACAGTCATGTCAGTTTTTAATGCAGTGCCACCTGAGGGATCCAAGGTCATTGGCAGTCAGTGTTGGTTTCTTTGACCCTGTCTCTTACCCTCCAAGATTTCTTTGGATTCTGAACAGTCAGCGATAAACGGTGTCCCACTAGAAATGTGTAATAGAAAAACAAGTGGGACTCCATTGACTAAACCCTGAACATATTAAAGATAATTTGCGGAAACAAAATAAAGAAAGCTTAAGCAACAGACTGAATGTAGAGATTGTTTTAACAGTAAGTCAGTAAACATAAATACGAGAACACAAATACCCCCAGTAGAGTCAATCATTTCAAATCTGAGAACCTTGTGCAATGAGATCAGTCTCAGCTAAGATTTGAGGACTCCATGTGACATTATTCTGATAATTTCATGCTCAGCAGATTGATGTTGTTATCTGATCTAAATTGCAGCAGAAATTATTATGACCTGAGGTGCCGTTGATATAAAGGAGCAAGAAATGGCTTTATCTGTGTTGCAGATTAATGCTGTGCACATACTCTCCCTCTCTTAAAGACACTGGACTCTGCACTCAGGCATACCAACCCCTTGAAAGTCTGAGATAAGATAGCCCAAGTTTATGAATAAAAGAGGAGGCAGAAGGAAAGATGATATTACTTAGAAGAGCAATATTGATGTTTCGCATAAAGCAGTGGTTCTCATGAATGAACGTCTACATGGTGACAGAAAATCAGATGTTTAAAATATGAATCTGTCGATAGAACTTAAAACGCTTTCGTTCTTCATGTCAGATCACCAGATACCACCTCATTCATTTGGTTCGACCAGATCAGGGAGGAAAGATATGAAAATAATATTGATGACAGAGAAGATTCAGATCCACAAATCCAGCACTGAGTAAAACATATTGTACTGATAGTAAAAGACAGGAACTGTTTTAAATTAGATCATAACATTGAACTTTAAGTGTTCATGTTACTGTTCAACAGTTTACTACCAGTGCTTTGTGTCACATGAAAGTCATTTTTTACAGTTGCCTTAACGTTGAATTCATCATTTAGAGGGGATTTATGATAACTTTACATGGTCTGTATTCAGTGTTTAAAAAGCCTTTTTGCTCCAAGTTTACCCACCATGATCACCTCTTGTTAAATTATTAATATTTTGTAAGCATCAAAGTGCAGTCTGCACCCTCTTAAACACACCGTTCAATCACCTTTTATTGTGCACTGTTCACTCTCGCTCCGTGACTACAGTCCACAGCCTTTTGCTTCCTCCTGTGCTATTGCTTCATAGTCCTGAGAGTCATATCTCCTCATTCCAGTAACAGTGTGTGGGTGTGTCTGTGTATGTGAGAAAGATGACTGCAACAGTAAATGTATAGTGGGCTCACGTGCTGATACCTCAGGACATCACGCTGTAGCTCGTGTCATGCTGCGTTTACAACTAAAACGAAAAGCAGAGGGAATATATCCTTCCACTCATTTGGTCTTGACTCTTTTGGATATGGGTGACAATCGGATTGGATGAAGTTGAAACAGAGTTGGCTTTCAAATCTCACATAATATCAAAAACTTGTTTTTTTTGACATGGTAAACCACACCGAGTTCAAGCTTTTCAAATCACAAATAAAAGTACATCTCACTGTGAGTTTTTTTTCTGCAGGCCATATAAGGCGTTGAATACATATTTTGTGCAGGGGACAAAAGAGATGTTCTTGACACTGGCCCTACCCTCTGTGTCAGTCAGTCTGGAATCAGGATGTTGGACTGAGGGGCAGGGCGCTGTGCCTGTTAAATATTGACTGCAAGTGTAATAATTAACCCTCCACCAACTCCCGATCTCTTAAACTGGCTGCTCTGTCTCGCTGCCATTGCTTCACAGTCATTACTGACCTTTACATCAAAATGTCCCTCTTTCAGTAGCTGCTGACTGTCCGTATCCAGCTCTGTATCTTCATCTGTCTTGGCTTGTCCACTTCTGCACCATCTCCTTTAAATTTTCCCCTCTGCTGGTCTGGCCTGACTCCCTGTGTCACAACACACTGCAGCGCTTCAAACCTTTGACCTCGTCCTGTGGAAGCCAGCGAGCCATCTAAAGGTAAGTGCAGCTCTTCGACTGAAACTTGTGTTCTATGTGAAAATTAAAACAATGTACAAGGAGAATAATACATTTTTCAACAGAATACCTGACAAAAGCAGGTAGTTTAGTAAACCAGAAGAAGACTATTCAGCCTTTTTACTACACTAAAATGGCTTCATGTCAAAGGTGTGTTATTTATTTTAAGACAAGATCTTTATGACTTTAATATACCGAAGACTTTAACCAGCCAATGTTTGAAAAATGTAGAAGTTTGTCATCTGTTTTTAGTTTTTGGCACAGTTATCGTATAAAAAGAAAGAAGGTGTGATTCTAGTAATTTTCTAATTTTAATGTTTCTCCCTTTTGAAGAGGCAGAAAGCAATGGGAGCAGTCAGTTCAACAAAATAAAACAGCAGCCAAGTTCAAGCAATGGTTTGAGAGAGCTGCTAATCATTTAATGGTTTTATTTCTCTGTTTTTCTTTGCAGCTTTACTGCAAGGCAAAGTCTACAGATGTATTTACTCTGCAAGCGGAGCATGATGGGGTGGAAAAGAGCAGAATGTACTGCAGAATTGAAAAAAAACAACTCAGTGAGGTCCAAACTGGTAGAATATTTGCAAACTTTGAAAACAATCTTTTAGTAATCATGAGGACAAATGTCATTGTAAGCAGGAAATGCAGTGCCCGCAGGTACATAGGTCAGACACACCCATATATTCACATATTGGAAAGCGCCCTCATGTTGACAGCTACCATAAAATCTGCGTTATCTATACAGGCCTTGGCCTTTTGGCCATGCTGTTGGAAGAGTGTGAGCAATGATGCCGTTTACTTCAGGCAATAAAACTGGGTGGAGGAAATTGCCAGGTCAAAGTCACTCACGTACTAAAGCTGCTGCCTCCGAGTCCAAATCCTGAGTTAACCTCTGCGCTCGCTCTTATTCCTGGTAACCTCTCTCACTATGTTGTGCTTTTTGTGCTCTTTTCAGGTATTTTCACAGCTGCACCCCTGTGGAGCACCCTCTGAAGAAACCGATCTCTGCATAGGTTTGTCCACGACTGACCTGGAGAACAACTGGAGATGGTTGGCGATGAGCCTACTGGTGCTCGCTGGATGTAACAGCAACTCCATGTGGAAGCTGTGTCTGTTCCACTGGAAGTGCTGTTACCTGCAGAGAGCCACCAAACCCAACTCATTGACTCTTCTATTATGTTATTTCTTATATTTCTTGCCTCTGGGATGTTGTACTCCGACTGATTGAGAGTCTTGATGGGACACAAGGTGATGACCTATGAATTGACAGCCAGCGACTGTATCATCTGCCTGTCAGTTTTGTAGGCCACTGCTGTGTTTGTCCCTCTGAACAGTACAGACATTAACAAGAATTTGGTTTCATGGATGTGTCTACAGCTGGTACATTAACAACAATGACTTTTGTGACTTTTACAGTCATCACATTTGTTTTTAAGTATTGTTTTTTTTTACAATGAATAAAGACTTAATGTGTTGTTTGTGCATGAATGATTCATTCGTCTCATTTAGGTCTGTGTAGGATTGCCAAAGAAAACCAAATGGACTTAGCAATGCATTTAATAATCATCAGGTATATAGAACAAAAATGACATGACGGACTGCAGAATGTGGTACAAAATTTGATTTATTAATAATTGCAGGATCATTAAAGGAAAGGCACATGTGAAGTTATCTCAATACAAACATTCATTAACCTCATGTTATACTGAAGCACTAGAGACTCTGCATGTTTAATGAAACAGAGGCATGAAAAAGTACCAGCGCTATTTTTTACTGCCATTTCAGCCTCATGGAGCCACACTGATGCATTTCATTTGTTATTTTGGTGGGCCCTAACTCACAATAATTAGGTTATTTTCCCCATTGAACTGATCATGTATGTCTGAAGAATAAATAAAATGTCAAATTAAAATTTGCTGACAGGGAAATTGATCGTTGTATGAGGTTGTAAAATGATAAGTAGTGTGCCGTGAATTGAAATCCAACCTGCAAACAAAACTAGCATGTTTACAAAATCATCATTAAAGTTCATTGACTGATAACGGCCATGGAACCTTCCACACTTACATTCTGTTTTATTAATAATTCACCATTTTGAAAAATGACACATTATTGTCTTACTCTTAAGCAGCTGTGAGGATTAATAGTTTAAAGAAAATAGTATTGGTTCTCAGCAGCTACTTTGTCTTTTCATTGCGCATTGACATTTCTCACTGAGGTTCAACCTAGAGCACTGGATAAATAGTGAAGGGGTGTTCATTATGATACCAGCTGACAGTGGGTGAGAGGTGGGGTACACCCTGGACAGGTCACCAGCTCATCACAGGACTATATTAGAATATGCACAAGGAAAAAAAACAGTATAATCTGATGGGGGTCTTGCTTGTTTATATTCAAGCTGAGACTGTTGCCTTTTGCTTTGTTAAAATCTGTAGTCAACCACTGTAATACACATTGCGGTATTGAATAAGTGTTGGGTGTTATTAGAAAGGCACCAGACCTGATACAATGAGATCAGTGAGGTCAGAATGGAGTTGTTTACATTTTAACACAGGGCCCCCACAGGCCTCGAAGCTGCAGATAATGATGCATGGTTTCATTGGACCAAAAACATAATTTCAAATAACATTGGGTTTAAATTGTGCAAAGGCATAATAAATCCATCAAATAATAGGTCGACACACAGTGAACCAAGGCATGGATTTAACTAGGTTTAAATGAAAAGCCAAAGAATACTCCCAGGCCATGCAATAATTGCTTCCGATAGCCTATCAACACTCACAACCTTGAAAGCTGGGAAATCGTCATGCAGACAAGATATCATACTTAATATATTTAATCTACTCTTGGCTGGATGTTTCTTTCCTCTGGATTGCTGCCCATGGAGGCGTTGAAGGCAGTGAGGAAGTGGATACATTAGCCAAGCAATCACTGAAATCAAACACAATAAACATAAAAATTCCGTTAAGTGAAGCTGAGGTAAATACGATCATCAAGGACATCTTTACAATATAAAAAATCATGTTGGCAGGGGTACAATAGGGGGCAGGAACCGGAGGGAATGAATAATCATAACTTGCCTGAGGTGAGGACATGCAGGCCTGAACCATACACTACATAAAATAGGTAGATATATAACTGGGCTATGTGCACACTGCAATCAACCAGAAACAGTACTACTTGACACAGTATTACTTGAGTGCAACAAATAAAGTCAGGAGCGAATGGACACAAAATGGACACTAATTTAGGGAGTTTGTCAGGGAAAGCATCCAGGAAAGTGCAATGGAAAACGTGTACAGGAAGTAAGATTTAGTTTATTTGTATCTAATTATTTATTTCCTTGTTCTCTAATTTTTTATCAACATTATTTTTTTACTTTATTTCATTTCATTTTATTATCATTACTACTATTATTTTTATTTTTAATTTCACTTTTCTGTTTATCTACTGGCCTACACACCAGTCCAGTAGGTGGCGGTAATGCGCCTATAAGATAGTTGCCAACCGTCAATAATCCCAAAGAAGAAGAAGAAGAAGAAGAAGAAGAAGAAGAAGAACTACTACTACTACTACTACTACTCCCAGGCCAAACTGTAGGCAATCCCAAGCGAAGACGGGCAGAAGTAAATCATTTTAAATTCTCGCTACTGTTTCTGAATTGTAAGGTTTTCCACGGTGATTGTGTTGATTTGATAATGGTGTGATTACACCGAACCAAGCACAACGATTGTGTGTCAGTCAGTCAATTATAATCTCTCTAACAGATACATTGGGATAATAAATCCACCCTAACCCTGGCAGAACTTAAGCGTGATTTTATATTCAGCAGAACCGATGATATAATAATAAACACTGACATCTAGTGTTGAGGCGACAGACCAACACTTCCCGTGACGCGGTAAAACGCTATTCCGGTTTGTTCAAGTGGATAACGGCATGGCATCCGACAGCACTATGGCTAACATTAATGGCCGAGAGGCCGTCTCCTTGAACGGGGAGCAGGTCGTCAAGCAACCACGGGAGAGCGCCTCACAGGAGCTTTCTCTCCGCGTCCCGAAGGAGCCTCAGAACAAAGTGACCGTTGTCCTCGGGGCTCAGTGGGGCGACGAGGGCAAAGGAAAAGTTGTGGACTTGCTCGCAATGGATGCGGATATTGTATGCAGGTGCCAGGTATCCAACTACACGTTCACACAGTTAACATTCTTCACACCGTGGCTTTGCTAACGCTTCCGCCAATTTAATCCCGTAATATTACTTTTTTTATGACGTTTCCAACGACAAACAACCTTGTGTGACCTCCCGGACGTAGAAATGCTAAATGAAAGCTAATAATGCTAATCAGATTTTTTTTTATTAATCTGCTGTCGTGTGTTCCGAATCCGGTACGTGACCTCCAACACACTGATTACCTTATCAAGGGAATGTCACATTCCGTATGTAAGGCTCCCACCGCTCTTTGTCAGCCAGCTGTTCCTCTCCCTCCTCAGTCAGTGTTATCTAAATGTATCTTTTTGTGACTAAAAGCCGACTGGAAACATCCGTACCACAGCGGCGGATAAGCCATGACATCGCTAACTATTGTTTGCATGCCCTCAGTCATGTCTTAAAGGAAAAGTCTCTGCTAGCAAGTTGTATTACTTGTACTGTTTGCAGGGAGGCAACAATGCCGGTCACACGGTGGTCGTGGACTCGGTGGAGTACGACTTCCACCTGCTGCCCAGTGGAGTCCTCAACAAGAAGGCTGTCTCCTTCATCGGTACCTGAAAATCCTTGTTTTATTTTGAGAGACTCTAAATTGGCGGGAAGATAAGAGTCCCAATAAAACAGCAGTATATGAGCAGTATGTCAGGGTGGAAACCACCACAGGCAGCCTTATCAGTTTAGGGGCACGTAGCCGAGGAAGTGGAGTAATTCCTGCATCAATACTGTCACCAGTCTATGGGTAAATCATACCTTCTTGAAGCCTGTAATAGCATTTATTTATTATTTATTTATTTGCAGTGCTCTTCATTAATCTTTACAGCCATGTAATTTCTAATATTTTCTCCACCCCATTTATATAATTTATATCAGTGAGAGTAGACAAAGTGGCCATCTCCAAAATGACCATTAAAGTTAAATGAAAAGCAGTGTGAGCAAAAAGTTGAAATTGCAACCAACATGTAATGTATGTGGTTTATTTTGCAGTGCTGTTGCATTAGAGTGCTTTGGGTTTTTTTTAGCTACATGCTGCTATGAAACTGAGTATGCATGGGTACACGTAGAAAAATCATAGTCACACAAAAGGTCACACATTAAGGTTAAATTAAACTACAAGGAAAAACATAGACTTGAACGTATGTAACCCCAGCCTGTTTGTTTACTGCTCTCACTGCAAACTCAACCATTGAAGTCTGTTTATCCTGTGCTATGAGATCATGAAGAGGAAACAACAAGGGGACACTTGTTAAAGGACCAAAATAGCTTGTGTTATATAAATAAACCCTCGGGGAAAACATTACCTCTTTGTTACTGTCAGGAAATTACCGTGTTATTTCTCATGAAGGTTGTTTCATTGTACATTACAGGCAACGGAGTGGTGATACACCTCCCAGGTCTGTTTGACGAGGCTGAGAAGAACCTGCAGAAAGGCAGTGGTAAAGTTTCAAAACACGTAGATATTTTTAGACTTGTCACTTCAGGAAAAACACAGGTGTGATTAATCAAATTAATGATGAATGAATTCCCTTTAGCTTATTTATTTATTATCCATGTTGGTTCAGTGTGATGGTTTAGTTTGACACTTATTTGCAACGCCTCTGCTCGCCGTACTGCGAAGTTAAAAAGGTCGATTGGACGGTGTGACGATGTTTTTATATTTTCGTTCATTTTTTTTTTTTTTAATAGCCGTTTTAGATTTGGTATGAATTTGTAGGATGTAATTTATGCTAACGTGTGAGTTGCTTTCTTGCATGCAGGATTACAAGGATGGGAGGAGAGATTAAAGATTTCTGATCGTGCCCACATCGGTGAGGGAACATTTTCTAAGTCAATGTTTATGAATTAAAAAATTTCTTTTTTTATTGACAGTCCCTTATTTTCCGCCTCCAGTGTTCAACTTCCATCAAGCTGTTGACGGTATTCAGGAACAACAGCGGCAGCAACAAGAAGGGAAAAAGTAAATCCACTCTAATTAGTCTGAATGACATACAACTGACGTTCATACCATAATGTGTACTAAGTTTTTCTATGAAATAGTTTATTAAGATTAATGTTTTATTTTAATTTGTTCTCCAGTCTGGGAACCACTAAGAAGGGTATCGGCCCTGCCTACTCCTCCAAAGCTGCTCGTAACGGTCTGCGAGTCTGTGACCTTGTCTCAGATTTCAAGGTTTTTGAGGACAAGTGAGTTGTTGTTTTTAAAAAGAAATGTTTTATATGATGTCATATCAGTGAACTAAAATGAGAAAGTGTAGAAGACTGCTGATGGGAACCTCAGATGAGCGTTTGAAGTCACTGTGCCGAGTTGTTAAAATTTTAAAAGATTTAGATTCTGAATTTGATCAGGATGGAGAAGGTTTTCATAATGTGCAGATTATTTAATGTCATTTGTTTGTAATTGTGTAACAAGCAGCTGTTTTGAAGGGCGATTTGTTTTCTCTTTTTAAATTCAGGAAAACGTTTTGAGAGCATTTTGAACCAAATTTTGATAGACATTTTTCCACACTTGTGGGAGAACCTTATTGACATTATGTCCGGATTCATTTAAATGTCATATACAGCAGCTGTAGTGTTTACCTTTACCTGCCACCAGGTGGCGACACCTGAATGCGACAGGTGAAAACTGCTGGCACCCTGGCCTCAGGAAGCATTAAAATAGCCCGTCCGTCCTGAGGATCATGTTGTGAAGTTACATTTTGGACGTGTACTCGTGTACAGAGGGATTCAGATGTACTTGAACAGAACAAACTGTCCTTGCAGGTTTCGCATGTTGGCAGAACATTTCCTGACGATGTATCCAAACCTTAACATCGACATTGATGGTGAGCTGGAGCAGCTGAAGGTGAGGACGCATCATCGAGAGCCATTAAATACTGGCAGGCGCATAAGAAAGTATTTTGGCCTCAGTTGCTTGGGAATGAAATTGTGACAACAGACCCTTTTAATTGAAGACATTCTGGTATGTCACTGTAGGAAATGAGCAGGTGCAAATAATAAAATGAGTGATGACTGAAGTTCACTCTGCAGTCTCAGTTTCAGGGTCCTGGTGTTGGACGTGTCAGCTCTCTGTCACACTATCATCACTTACTGGGACACTTCACAGGAACAGAGTGATTTGGTGGTGCTGCTTTTAACCGTTACACTGCAGTCAGCTGTTAGAGCCTCACATAGGATCTGAAAGTATCAATAGTTTTAAATGAAAACTGAACACCTATTTAATACTATACTGCCTTTTATGTAGAGTTTGATATCTACTATTTATCCTTCTTTATCACAACATTTCACTACTTCTCAGTATTATTTATCTTTATTTTTACTCATGCTAAAAATTCATTGTGTAGTATCTCATACTTTTTATTTGTAATGTTATTTCTATTCATCTTTAATTATTTATCTGCCCGTCTCTCATTGCTTTAGTCTCTGGAATCGTTGCAAAGCACTGACTCTGAATTGAAGTTGTTTGAAAGATATATATATACATAAAGTATATTTTGTGCATGGCATCAATTAGTCCACGTGTGTTGATTAATGTAATATATTGGGAAAATGCAACTTGTAATTTATTTTAAGATATCCTATAGTAATCCAGCATTTATTTATTTTTCATGTTAAGGTTTTTTCACCCACATACTCTGGATTAGACTTTATTCAGGGACGGTCTACTAATTTGTGACCCTGTTTTTCAGGCGTATGCAGAGAGGCTGCGTCCTCTGGTGACTGATGGGGTGTACTTCATGCACAAGGCTCTTACTGGACCCAGTAAGAAAATCCTGGTGGAGGGAGCCAATGCTGCTCTGCTGGATATTGACTTTGGTGAGCACAGTTAGCTTTCTGTTTTTAATTTTGAGGTTGGGTATATTTGTTGCCTCCTCAGTGTTAACAGATTTTTCTCTGCTCAGGGACGTATCCTTTCGTGACGTCTTCCAACTGCACTGTGGGAGGAGTGTGCACTGGTCTTGGCGTGCCTCCATCACATGTTGGCCGAGTGTACGGTGTTGTCAAAGCGTACACCACCCGCGTGGGTGTTGGTGCTTTCCCAACAGAGCAAGATAACGTGAGTAAAGACAAACTCTGTTGCTCAGTTTGTGTAAATAACATCCTACTCGTCAGAGATAAATGTCGTCAAGATGAGAAGTTGTTGATGTCCATGATTAAGTGATCAAATTCATCACAGTGGCCAGCAGGCCAAACGCTTCATCAGACCTATTTATAAAATGAAAATCCACAACAGATCAGAGCTGCTGCTCTTTATTAAGTAAAAGACTTACAGTCAAATATAAAGAAGAATACAAATACTTCTTTGTTTTGCCTCATAACTCCACTTTTCTCTCTGCTTCAGAAGCAAACGCACCTCCCATCCACACCCCTCTCTCTGGGTGCGTTTGTTTTGGATTTCTGAACCATGATTTTTCATCAGGAGCAAATTTCTGCCGTTTTTGAGGGCCATTGTTTGTAAAGCTGCTGCACGTTTCTCCAAATGGAGATGTTTTCGGTTGTTGTAGTGTGTTTCCCTGTGTCAGCCAGTTTTCTCGGGCCCTCTGAAGGTTGGTCTCCTTCTCCATAGCATATATACAAAACACTCTAGGATCACCGACGGAATGAAGGATGTGTCCCATACGGATGCATTTGTTGCACAGTTCTTTTTTGTGGGGGTCAGGGCGATGTCTGGTCTTCAGATGACTCTTTAATCTGATCACTATATATATATATATCTATATCTATATAGATATAGATATAAACCTGTCACAATGTCAGTTTTTCCCCAATATTGTGCAGCCTGAAATTATACTTCTGACCTGGAAAATACAGTAAGAGTTCAGGTCATTATTATAAAAAGAACAAGGACACGTGGTGTTGCAGATGTGAGAGATGCTGCATAGTGATGGTCAATAAATCATGTCAGTCATCTGCGTATCATTCGGTAACTTTACACTAACACTTTACCCTCAGCTGCTAACTGGATGACGGTAGAGGAGAGAGGTTGTGTTGGCCAGTTTCCACATCTGACTATGTGAAACAGGATTTTACTGGTAAAAGGCATGTTCTGAGCTGACAATTTGTATATTATTAAAGGGCTCAAAACAGGCAGAAACAACACAATCTCCTTGAAGATGGCTGAATTGTGTGTATGATTTGCTCAAAGGGTTTATTTTTCCTTTTTATCTCACAGCTGACGGCGCTGCTTGTGTGTTGTGTTTTAGGAGACTGGGGATCTGTTACAGTCCAGAGGGAGAGAGTTTGGTGTGACGACAGGCAGGAGGAGGCGTTGTGGTTGGCTGGACCTGATTTTGGTCAGATACGCCCACATGGTCAATGGCTTCTCTGCGTAAGGAACCTTCACATCATTTTAGAATATTATCCTCACCTGCTTGAGCTTCATCATCACCTTTCACTGTCCATTATCAGCTGAACAGAGAGATTTGTTTTTTTCTTTTTGCAGAATTGCCCTGACAAAGCTGGACATTTTGGACACGCTGGCGGAGATTAAGGTGGGCGTGGCCTATAAAGTTGATGGAAAACCTCTGCCAAGTTTCCCCGGTAGGTCATTCCTACTTAGATGGTTTATAAATGTACATTTTGCCTGCTTATTACAGAACAAGACTAGGTGATAAACTCGTATATGGCTGGGCAGTGTATGGTCAATATGTGTGGTCACTATTCTAATTATCTGTGGACCCAGGCTGCTCTTTATCTGTTTCAATCTGCAGAAGTGTATTTGATAGTTTTTGTCCCCATGACGTAATAGAAAACAGTCGGCGATGATTCATTTTGAAAAGGCAAACACTGGGCTAGATCAATCAGCTACTCAGTCTGTCGGTCAGTCTTGGACGACCACATCTGTGGCCCAGCCAAAAAAAAAGAGAAAGAAAAAGACATTGCCTTT
Organism: Chaunax sp. Z400; assembly: GCA_037577475.1. Taxonomy (NCBI): domain Eukaryota; kingdom Metazoa; phylum Chordata; class Actinopteri; order Lophiiformes; family Chaunacidae; genus Chaunax; species Chaunax sp. Z400. The sequence continues at coordinate 7,281,613 of CM075201.1, read as the reverse complement.
TAACAACAACAAGCATTATCTTAATGACTTCAAATGAGGTTTTAGTGTTGTCTTAAAGTAGAGGGCAGAGTTTGAAAGCAGGAACCTGTCACACATTTGACCTGTGAATGTTTGACATGTATATTTAAATGAAGGACCTACATGGATACATTAAGATGAATCTTGATCATTTCTCTGTCTGGACTAGATGGATGACCTGTGATCATGTTTATCATGTTAAAGCCTATGTTTAAGACATGGTTATAGTAAACACAGCAGATGTCCTGTAGGGGCCTGTCTTTCAGAGCTACTCCTCACTTTTGCTTTTAGGGGAGTAAAACATGCTTTCATGCTCAATAATGTTTTCCACGAGTCAGCTTTTACTAGCAGGAAATGCTCCAGCTTGTGTTTTAAAAAAATCTATTTTTCAGCAGAAAGGAAGGGACATTTTTAAGTAAATGAACCAGCAGACGATAAAACAGCTTCACACGACACTGCAGCTGCTCGGCCTGCATGTTAACATTGATTTTACTCATATTATCATTTTTCAGTTAATGTGCTGGATATATGATCACGTGCCTTTTTTCCTGCTGCCGATGTGTTTCTCCAAGTGATTTCTGCCAGTAAAAAGTCTTTACTTGTCACTCAGTGTTATTGATGCACTTCTGTTGCAGCAAACATGGACGTTTTGACGCGGGTGTCCGTGGACTACGAGACGTTGCCCGGCTGGTGCTGCTGCACTGAAGCAGCTCGGAGTTTCGAGGAGCTGCCGCCACAGGCCCAAAATTACATTCGGTTCATCGAGGACTTCCTGCAAGTGCCAGGTTTGTAAAGAGGCACTTAACATTATGGAGAGACCGAAGCCAAACTGTTCTTCACTCTGCCAACCTGCCACTCACCTCATGTCTTGTTCTTGTTTCAGTGAAGTGGGTTGGAGTCGGCAAGTCGAGAGAGAGCATGATCAAACTGTTTTGATCCATCTGTGGACCCGTAGTCTGAACAACAGTTCAGATCATTTCAGTGTTGCTTGAGGGTTTTAAAATACATTCTATATCCTAAAGGAAATACTTCACCAGCAAGGCTATTTGCGAAACCTTCAGTGCTGCTTGTGCATCACATATACAATCCTTTTTATGTCTTGTTTCCACCGTGTACGGCTGCATCACATTCCAGCAGTGATGTGCTGCCGGAGCTGATCAAATTCACTCTAAACTGCACCGGAGCATATTTCATAAGCTCTCCACTCTGCTAGAAATGTATGTGTGGTGTATTCTTGAGGTGTGGTGTTGACCTGAATCCAGTGGACCAAGTCAGGCAGGAAGTTGGGACACTGGCGTCCTGCCAATTTTCAAATTAAAACAACCCGTGTTGACTCCTGATATAAAAACATGAAAAAGTATGTCGCCTACTTCCCCATGGTCATGACCTTGCCCGCTGGAATCAAGGTGTTCACATTCCACATTCCACATAATGATTCCTGTATGTATTTGGTTGCCAGTTTTTAAAACCTGGTGCAAACGGATCAGTCATTCTTTCTCATAATAGAGCCCATGTAATTTTTTTTCTTTTTTTCTTTTGAGGCTCCTTAAGCAATCCACGTTCTCCATGTTTTTTGTCTACATGTGTAGACAACACAAATACAAGTACGACATTATTGTCAGTCTTTGTAATGCAGTGGAAAAAATAATTGAACGCCATCAGTATGATTGTGAACAGTTTTAAAACGCTTAAAAAACATGAATGCTTCTCAGCTTATTCTGAAAGAGTTTCATGATTGTTGGAATCAACATGGTGGTTTTAAAAAAAAAAATCATCCCAAAAGGATAAATCGACTCTAAGGAACTTGTGTTTATATCAATGTGTTTTTAAATCTTCCACATCCACACATTTGAGAAGGTTGTGTAAATGTAAAGGAAATAGTCAATAGGCTATAATGTATGAGAACACATCCTAAAGTGTGTCCTGTGCCATTTCATTCATTTTGTCAATAATGTAAAGGACTTGCTGAGCTTTGCTGTACCAATAAAAGGAAAATGTCCCATTTGTTGTTTTTTTTCTGTCTGTAATCCATTTTATATCTGCAACATATCTCACAAACTACACATTCTAGCTTCACATAACTTCAGACACATTAATTATATAATGAAATTGTGCCTTCTGGTCTCTTAAATTTTGTGCTCATTTCATTTTGTGTGGTTTTGATAGAAACTCCTTGTTTTATGTGACTCTGAAGGCTTAGTCATGTTTTCCAGACCATATCTCTCATGAATTAACCGTAACAAGTAGTTGTGCCTTGTAATATTTACATTTTCCTACACATTTTTTTTTCTTTAAAAGTTTTCCGTGGAAAGATGATGAAGGTCGTTCATCTTCATAACTCATATCCAAAACAATATCCACTTCTTTCGGTTCACCAAAGGAATGGAGGACATGTCATGTACTGATGTGTTTCACAGGTTTTTGTGGGGTTCTGGCTGATCTTCACGTGACTCCTGCTTTATTTCAGAATTGTGTCCAAGATATTTGCTGAGCAGGGTTTGAAAAATAAACTCATCAGTGCTTTCTATTAGACAGATTATGCAATGGGGACACCTGCTTGTCACTCATAGGCTAACACACTAAATATATTTGAGCAATACTGATACATCTCCAGTAAGCTCATCCAATATACATACTTGTAGCAGATTTATAGATGTAATAAAAATCACTGAAGAGCTCTTTGGTAGAGGTTTCAGCACAGACATTCTCAATGACTGTATTTCCTCCTTGACAGGCCTCCTCCAGTATGACTGAACCATGATACACTCATCTCTTATTGATTTTCATCATGTAGTAGATATTTGCTCTTTGACACATCTTTCGGCCTGTAATGTGTTTCTCTCACTCTTTCTTACTTTACACTCTCCTTAGTTACTCAGACTTCCTCTGACAATTTAAAAGCTTCTCAGGAGTGGGAGGGATTAGATTAAAGTGTAATGTGGATTCCTTGGTAAATCGATTAAAGGTGTAACAGTGCACTGGATCTTCTCAGATATTCTAACGTCTTTCTAATGCGTTGAAGGCCTTGCACACCCACACAGGTGTTTTTAGCCAGTCTGGATGATTAGACCTCTGCTCAGACTGTTGTTGGGCAGAGATATGCTCAGACTTTACTTAATGTCATTAAAGTCTGCATAAGAATAGAAACACCAAAGGTCGGACAAGTTGTTGCACATGTACCAAAACTAACAGGACAGTCAGGGAACTGTACACAGTGTGTATACATCCACACAGTCCTGAGAAGAAGTCTAATCAGATAACATATGAATAATGATTGAACATATGCCTAAAGCTGGGGGCCTTCAAGCCTTTGGAGTCATTTATCATAAGAAACATATCAGAATGCTTTCCTTGTTTTCTCATTTTATACTTAAGAAAAAAGGAGCAATTTAATTTCAAATCCCGATTCATGAATTCTTTCCTGTGAAATTAGGGGAAATGTTGAAAAACACCTTATCTCTTAATGTTAAAGGCAGTGGTAAGATATTCCTTGTTCTTGATCTGTAAAACATGAATGTAATGGATTCTCTCCTGGCTCATGCTTCCACCACGTTCTGTGGAAACCCATCCAATAGTTTTTGTTTAATTCTGCAAACCAACCAAACATCAAACAAATGGACAGAGATGAGAACTTAACTTTGTTGGTGGATAATTATTAAAAATACCTTTACAGTTAAAATGTGAATATCAACAGGTTCAAATAGCACAAATCAAAATGAATTCTAAACATGCAGTTCTTTTAGCTGTTTTATGGAATCTCATGTTCTTCGTAAAAATACTTTTTGTGCTTCTGTCCTTTTGTTTTCTGTTGTTTTTTTTTTCCTGCTGTATGTTAATAATCCATCTAATGTTAAAAAAACAAAGTTGCAGACGTTTGCTAAACGATCAATTTCCAGAGCAAGAAGTCCCTGCATCATCAAAAATGGCAGAAAGTGAGCTTACAGTACATGCATGAGAGCTTAATTGAAAATAAAGTGCTCATAATAGCAGCTTAGTCCTCCTCCTCCCTCACATTCCAGCCTGGCCCCCTACCTCCCTCCACTACCACCTTCCTTTACTTAATTGTGAGTACATTTATGATCAGGTCAATCAATTTCAGGGTTTTATTCAAGTGTAGCCTCTTCTTAGATGTTCATCCCTCTTCTGATCATTTTCCACAATCTGCCTGTCTTTCTCCAGTGGCTGGACTATTTAATTCATCTTCATACCACTAATTACACCACAAGTACGATTGAAAGGACCCGTGGAATTGAAGTCATCAACCTGCAAGAAGTAAGGATTCATAGGTTTTCTAATGTCTTTGCATGTGTGGCCAGCAGCTTGATGGATAACAAGAGTGATTTTGTTTCATGTGGTTTGAGATGATCAGAAGCAGAACAGACAAGGACAGAATTACTGATACACAGAGTAAGCAAAAGAAATCTGACTTTTCCTTTTTCTTATAACCCCGGAAAAAATGTCCATTGATAGAGGTATATTGTAGAGATCCATTTCTGATATCAGCATAACCTTACAGTGGAAATTATTTTGTAATGTTTGTCATTCGGAGTGTTTATTCCATACTTAAAAGTGTGCGTGAGAGGAAAGGTTGTGTGAGCAATACAAAAACTACCAAATGTATTATATTCCTGCATTATCCTCCCTGTGTGTATTACATAGAGCTGTCGGTAATGTAATGTAATGTAATTTTCCTCAGGATAAATAAGAATTAATTTATCCATTTCTGCAAACCTTCCACCAGAGAGACCAGACACCTGTTTCACTGTAGCTGGACTGCGTTCAGGTTTCTTAAGAGCAGGGAGACAGAAGCTCTTGCACAGATTGAATTGAGGGAGATAAATGTATTTACCAGTATATTTGGTAAGTGCATCAAATAAATCCAATTCCACTGCACAAGTATTTGCTGGAAAAGATGGAGAAAGTTGTCTGTGTCATTGCTAAATACATATACTCATTTGAGTTTGTGTATTGCCATGATACTGATTATCTAACACCTTACCAAACTTGTGTATCACTCCATTAAATGTATTTCAAATATTTTGCATTCTTAATGTTAGCTGAATACTATTAAATGAAGATTTGTACTTTTTGAGATATACAGTATTGTTATTTTCAAAAAACAAAAATTCCTTTTTGTGCCCAGCCACACAGTGTCCCTATCTATTGTTGCACAGCACACACAGTAAATGTAAAAACTGCATTGATCCATATTTTCACCTTTGCAAGTACATTATATTTTTCACCCATGTCTGTTTGTTGGTTGGTTGGTTTGTCAGCAAGATTACACAAAAATTGCTGAACAGATTTCTATTAAATTTAGTGGGAGGATGGATCTTTGGCCAGAATAGACCCCATTAATTTTTGATGTGGTTCAGGATAAAGCGGCAAATCCAGGATTCTTTAGCATTTTGTGAAAAGGAGTTTTTCCACTATTTTCTTTGATTTCTCAGGGAGCTATATGACACTCAGTACAGTGCATACCTCTGCCAACGCCCAACAGTCTCCTTTTATTCAATCAAACCTAATCCAAAATCAAGATCATAGTCCTGTAACCATAATTTACAGGGCGGATTTATATATTTAAATCTGTTGGATCCGGATTTTTATTTTTTTCCTAGATTGCCCATAATGTAAAAGAAAGTCGAAGAAAATGATGGATCCGCCCCTTTTTATGGATCTGCACCAAAATTTAATGGGGTCTATTCTGGTCCAAGACCCACCAAGTGTCCTGAAAATCTGTTCAGTAGATTTTGTATAATCCTGCTGATGAACCACCCAACAAATCAACAAATGAATGGACATGGGTTCAAACATAACGTCCTTGGTGGAGGTAATGATGCATGGATCTTGATGAAAAAAACAGGGATATTTAGGGGGTTGGTATCTGTAAGTGGTTGCAATTTGGTGTGGGTCCAAATAAAAATCTGGAGCCACCAGATTTAAATGGATGTCTTTTACAAATCCAGTGACCTTAAATTATGGTTTAAAATTATTGTAAACTGCTGCAAACGTGATGCATATCCAGACACCAGCTTCTGGCAGTGTTCCTGAGGAATCTTAGCCCATTCCTCACAGGCAAAGGCCTCCAGTTCTGTAATATTCCTGGGTTTACGTGCTGCAACCACGTTCTTTATCTGGGATTCAAGTCAGGCGACTGTGACGGCCACTCTAGAATGATCCAGGACTTCTTCTAAAACCAAGCCTTGGTGCACTTTGAGGTTTGCTTGGCATTGCTTCATTCTTCCTCCTTCAGATGCTGATCCATAGCCCTGAAAAGTTATTCATGGCTCCACAGAACAGCATCCCAAAACTTCTGTGTCTTATGTAGAAGGTTTTGAGCTACTGGAGCTGACTTTTCTTGAGCTTTTGGGTCAGCAGTGGTTTTCGTCTTGGAGTGTGAGCATGGAGTCCTTCTGTAAATTTAGGCTAATACATGAGACTTTTATGTTATTCGAGACTGTATAACCCTGCACATAACTATCACAGTCTTAAAGAGAGTTCCTGTGTTCAACTAGCCTCTGTCCGGTTTGTTGACAGCCTCAAAAAAATGTAACAGAGAGTTGCAGTGACACAGCAGACCTGTCACTCAAACCCTCATCACTCAGTTAGCTAATGGCATCACTCAGTCTGACCAATCTGACCAACCTGTCACGGCTTCTCCCGCAGACCCCACCTCTCTCTTCATGGGCAGAAAATGTACAAACAGTGCAGAACTCATCCGGACCACTTTCTCCTTGTCCTCAGCATCACACAATTTGATCAAGATACTGTATGTCTGGCAGGACTTTTACAATCGCGCTTTCTGCGCAATCCAACATTTTGCCTGTAAGAAAAATGACATCCACAAATCCTGGATTCTCACTCAGTGGTGGCTGCCAGGGTAGTGTGGCAGGGCAATATATCAGGCTGAATAGGATGAGCTGAGGTATTGTTTTAAGAGGAACAGGAAGTTGAAATTGGTGGTAGTACAATGTCATTGTAAAATTATTAAACATGGTATCCAGACATTGACCAGCTACTTTATATATATGCCTAAAAAAACAACCCTGTGAGTAATAATGAGTGGCTTTACTGATTACGATGAACTTTACTGAAGGGAATGTCCAGGATTGTTAAACTGATTATTGATTGATTACCTTCATCTCACTCCCCACCAATCAGTTTAAGACTCCTGATCTCATTTGTGGTCAGAAAACAACAACATTGATTCTGTGTGGAGACAACATGGCTTTAAACAAAACCCTAATCCACAATTTATGATGCTGAAACAAGAGATACTTTTACATTTGATTACACAGATCAGTGCATCAGCTGATCAGTGTGTTTCTGCTGGTGTTTTCCTTTAGAATGTTTGTTTAGCTGATGAACAGACTATTATATATTGATCTTCACTGATAGTGATAGATGGCCCTGGCTGAGCAACATTGTGTTTGTCAGATCTGGAGATGTTCCCTTGATGTGTTCATGTTCCCAAGAGTTGGACGGATTGACGTTGACGTTCGTACGGAAGAACAAACTGAAAAAAAAAATATGATGCCTACAGCCAGCTACAAGGCAGCATCAAAAATAATGTGGAAGTCTGGAGAGAATTTTGTAATATTTTGCACGAGGTCAAAGTTCACTATGACGCCACAAAACATGTTTTTGCCCGTCCCTCAAAAATCCATATGCTGATTACATTTTACATGAGGATAAAATGTTTGAATGATCATATTTTTTATCACTCATTGTGATGAATTATTAGGATTAATCTTTATTGTCTACCTTGAAACTGTGGTGACTGTACAGATGTTTTGTGCTGCAGCATTGAAAATGTGCATAGAACATCTTCATTTGAATATTTGTAGCTTCTTCGCGGCACCGTCCCAATTTGAAACACCGTAGTCCTCCATAAGCTCATTGTTTCTGCTGATATTGAGGATCAGGCGATCGTCGCTGCATCATGAGATGAATCAGTCTCTACTGTAAGTGAAGGTAGCATGTTTCTCACAGTATGTATTCACTAGAATCATACATGTGATCATAGTAATAACTTCAATTTCACCAAAAATACACTCAATACCTTTGATGGAATTCCTTCAAACTCTTCACACCATATACAATACTATGTGGGTTTAGACAGACATGGAGGTAAAATGCATGGTTGGTGAAGGCAGACAATCATTTTTGCTCTTTTTTTTAAACTGCTTATCAATATAATATAGCATCACTTTCGTGTTCTCCTTATGCCAGTTCAGTGGAGCTATTACTTATATTGGTTATATGTTGTATAATAACAAAAACAACTAAATGTTCTCAGTAATAATGATGCAACATGAGTTACTGCAAAACATTTTAGTTTATATCGGAAATGGGGACATTACATAGACTTGCATTAATATCCTTGAGACTTACCCGAACCCTAAGTTAGACCACTACTTACTAAAATGTAATGATTTACGTTGCAGGACACAGTATTTTTTAGTTGCCGGCCCCCACATAGTGAGTGGGATCCTGATGTTGGGACCACAGACATATAGTAACAAACACAGACACACAGAAAGATGAAGAGAAAGCAGCAGCAGTTCTGTGAAGCAGCCGACGAGGACGATGTGATGCTAAGAGCACAGTGAAGGGTGGCTGAGCTGGCCTCTCCCTGAAGGGTCTGCAGTGAAACACCAATCAGACCTCAATGAATCACAGACATTGATCCTAATGACAACATGCAAACACGTTATAGAATTGTGCAATATTTTGGAGACACTTTACCCCTCGTTTATAGTATTTGTATTTTTTAATATTTTCCCCTCCCCACTGTGCAACTGTACACTGTGCTACTGTGATATTGAGAATGTCCCCACTGTGGGACTAATAAAGGAATATCTTATCTTATCTTATCTTATTGCTGCAACCACTACTGCTGTGCTAAGCCACAGGAGAAAACCATGGAATAAAACTGGAATCTGAACAAATCATCATCAACATCATCATCTCTGCTATACTCTCTCTCTCTCTCTCTCTCTCTATCTAATTCACTCCCTCTCCCTCTCTGTGAAGTCAGTTTGATTGAGTATCTTTTTCTCTCTTGTGCGCTCAGCAACAGCCTCTCCCTCCTCACCCACAGTCAAACACACTCACGCTCACACACACCTCCCTGTATGCGGCTGCCTCAACTCATGAAACACTCTGCATGAGGCAACTGATACTCTGGATTCTTATGATCCTTCATTTTGAGGTAAGCACACGGGCTGGACAGTCTGGCATGATGGTCAGTACGATGTATCTTAAAGACCCTGAAGGACTCTAAGTGGTAATAAAAGAGGATCATTACGGCTATGACTTGGTTGCAGCAGCACTGTTGGCACTTAAATCAAGTCATATTACAATTTCCTTTTGTCTATAATCCGTCTAGCATTCTGTGTTATGGTCTGAGGTGGGTATACAGTTGATAAACTGCATAGTGGATGCTTTAGTTTGAGGTGTTTTGTTTGCTATGTGTTGAGAGATGCTGGAGGAGGAGGAGCTTTTTTTTAACTTAGGCCAGAATACGCTACAATAATGTATTTAGTGTTAAACAAAAAATATGGATGACTTGGTTCTTTACGTCATTCATGAACTTACTTTACAAGTACGTTGTTGCTCACATGGACCGAAACGAATGATTTAAATGTGTTCGGTTTGTATTTGCATCTTCCCAGCAGCTGTGAAACTGCTGTGCGGGGCGAGTGTATATTTTTCTGTCACTGTGTGACAGTTAATTGCTCTAATGTTGGACGAAGGCCAACAGCTCCTCTGATTAAAAAGCTGGAGTCAACGAATTTTAGAAGAAAAGAGTTTCTTTTTTAAATTCTGGCTTGCAGTCCAGTGATGCAGAGTTAGTGCAAGTGGCAGGCCTATGGGACCGAATGATAAAATCCTCCTCTCTAAACTTTCTCTGGACAAAGGGAGTGCCTGACGCATATATTAGTCTCTCAACTTCTTTTCTCTAAGGAGGTAGAGATGAACCAGAGAGCAGTTTCAATTTTGAGAGTTTGAGAATGCTTTTTTGGTTTGAGCCAACAATAACCAACATCATCACACCTCACCCGGTTAACCTCTGGACATCACTCATCTAAGGCTTCTGCTTCTCTTAAGAGATACAAAGATCTCTGAAGTCATCTGGTGTATTTGGAGATTCTTTTACAACAGATGCTCCGATGTCATTTTTTCTTTCCCAATTCCAATTGCAAACTTTGTGTATCGGCTGCTGCTGAGTACCGAACTGTTACCAGAGCATTAATAAATAGATATATATACTATTATTATGTCACCTTAGGCTGGCTGTATCAGAGGCATTTCTCAGACATCAGAACAACCCTACAATTTATTGTATTTCTTCTCCATCTACTAATCTTTATTACCTAGATTACCTAGTATTACCAATTATTAAATCATTTAAGTTTAATAACTCAAATAATTTAGACATCAAAAAGTACTTGTTTTGAGTAGAAGAAATGGAAGTGCTTATTGTTAAGGTAACTTGGTTGAATTAATTTATTCAACTATTATAATAATTAATATAATTAATTAATATAATTAATAGTACCAGTTCCATACAGTTAATTGAACCTAAAACTATTAAGTATTTAAAAATCATATGCATTTCTCCAAACTCATTTAGGCTGTGTTAACAGATTTATCTGAATTAAGTAGCAGTAAGTCTCTATTGAAATATTAGCACTCAAGTTGATTTGAATACATTTTCTTCCACTAAAGAAAATCATTGCATTCTATCTGTGATGACTTCAGACTCTGTTGTTGCTACTCAATTTATTTGCCTTGCACCATTTTACATGTATTAACGCAGTATAAACACCCATAGCTGACACAACGTCAACAGTTTATTTAGTCAAATTCTGAATTGTCAGTTTTCAGAAAAAAAGAACGTGGCTTTAGGTTGTGGCACCAATAACTGGACCCAAAAGCGAAACTCAGAAACAGGAGAAGGTTTAGACATTTTATCGAAGCACTAGGCAGGGATAGTCGTGGAAGGTGGTGCAGGGCAGATGGTGGCTGAGGCGGTCTGAGGCTTGAGTGAATGCTGAATCTACAGTAGGTGAGTGGTGAGAGAGGCCGACTGGAGGCAGAAGACGTCAGGCTGGCAAGTAGAATCCACCGGAGATCTGAAAGCACAAGGAGAAAACAGAAAAACACACTAGAGAAAACATCAAACTGAGACCTGAATTCTAGGACTACCACTGTAGTTGGTGGAACGATGGCGAAGAGTAGAGGGCGAGACCGGGGTTAAATACTGCAGGGGTTTGATAGTAGGCCTAGATGAGTCTCAGGTGTGTCTGCTGTAAGCCTGAGCTACCAGGATCAGCCACGCCCAGGGACACACAAAGAGACAAGGGAGGGGAAGGGAGGAGCAGAGAGAAGGAGCTGCATCTGTTCACCAGAAACCCAAACAGATCCACGAAGCACACAATCCTTTTCCACCCATTTTACTCGTCACCATCCTTTGCATATATTTTGGATATAAGGATTGGAATCTGTGGTCCCTGTCATCAGACAGGTTTAAGATCCATTTGTCATTTACTTAAAATAACACTGAAAATATGGCATTGCTTCACACTATAATAAAATTACGATTATTTAAAACAATTATTAACTGAAATAAAAAAAATTCAACATTCAAAGCCATGGCAGCCCATGGCCAGCAGGATTTATATTTTTTAATCAAGGATTATTTGCACTTCTTCAGGCTTTTGTTTTTCCGAGAAAGTTCATGTATTGTTGTTTTTGTCTTATTTAGAATCATTGATATAAATGATGTGAATGCTGAATTGCATATGAAAATATGCGCATTTGTTTTTGTCTAGTGTCCCCTCCTTCAGAGTGTGAGGTGAACGGGCTCCCCAGTGGTTACGGATCCAGGGACTCCATCCTCAAGCCTGGGCAGAGGAAGGACTGGAAAAGACGAAGGCGTGAGCAACTGAGGCGGATTAGTAGGTAAGCTCTACTATCCTGCGTGCATTTGTTTATGTATTCATGCATGGCACAGATCATTTCAGTTACATAGCCCCTCGTGCAGGCAGGCCACACAACAGGGTTTTTATAGGGGATGTGGCATTTACTGTGTGTCAGCACTGTGGTGAGGTCTGAGTCCATTTAATGCCTGAGGTGCAGCAAATGGCCATGCTGCTGCAGGCGTACATACATCTGGTGTTGCTGTCAGGCGCTGTGGTCAGTATGAAACCCTTATATTTGTGTGCTTGCTGATGTTTCAGCTGCAGCAACTGGGATCCAGAGCACACCACCGCTGAGGCTGGAAGAGGGAAACAGCAGCCTGCGTTTGGACTAGGTGGAGGTGCAGCCATGCGCTGCTCCACCCTGCTTGGCATATTGACGGGGGTGCTTCTGTACTTGGTGCTCGGAGCTGTGGTGTTTCGCACCTTGGAGTCTACAACAGAGAAGGACAAACACATGCAGCTGCAGGGAACCCGACAAGACTTCTTGTTAAACTTCACATGCGTCGGCCAAGACAACCTACAGGACCTTATAGAGGTACAGCAGGTTTTAAGTGTTTACCAGATGAACAATCACCTATCAGTGGTGTAGTCTCTGTGGGACAGCTAAGATACTCTTTCCCTCTTCCTATTGTTTTCTCAGGATATAAATGGGCTTGAGAATATTAGTGACACACCACAATCACATTAGTGTCAATTTTGTGCTGCCTAAAGCAGAGGTTCCCTCCTTTCTTTACTGAAGGAATATCTGTATGCCATGCCTCATCATATTTTAGCCTTTGATGAGTTGTGAGCATTTATTCTAGTGATTTTCCTCAACAGTTCATGTCATTTGAAGATTTATTGCAGGCCTAAATAGGTAAATGTAAACATATACAATATTTGACAAAATGGTTATATTTAGTGTTTTGTGTCTTATCACATACATCCTTGTGATCCCGTATTAGATTGGGAGTGCTTTGGAGGTCCCAATCCTAAGGTTAGACATTAATATAAAAACAGATTGTAGTAAACTATAATGTATTTTGTGATGTATTTTCAAACAATATTTTCAGAATATTGTTTGTTGGTTTCAGTTCAACATTCAATGCACATTATGTGACTTCTGCTGCGAGGGGTGTCTCAATAAACACTAAAATGAAAAGCCATACTGTGGGGTCATGGGAGCTGCTTTCTTCGTTGTTAAACAGCCACCATTAACGATGGAAATCTCTCTGACGTGACTCAGATAGAGATTCTCATGAATGAGGTAATTTTTTACATTATTGGAAGCATTTTGGGGTAAAGTGACTAAACAAAAAATATTTAGCATTTCAATGCGGACATGCTAAATGTTTTAATGTTCAATACGATCTCCCCATGAAGCGAAACATGGCACTTGAGTACCACACTTTACAAGTGGATATTGAACTTCCTCACAAACAGACCACGTATATTTTGGATTTGACAGCCACACCTCCTCCACCCTAGTGTTGAACGTTGGAGTCCCACAGGGCTGGGTGCTCAGCCCCCTACTGTTCACACTGTACACCCATGACTGCATTCTCAGACATGAGGAGAACTCAGTGGTGAAGTTTGCAGATGACATCGCCATAATCAGCTAGATTACAAACAACAGTGATAATTCATATCAGCAGGAAATCAACAATCCTGTATAGTGGTGCACAGAGAATGACCTACTGCTGAACGTTTTCGAAGAGCTGATCATTAATTTTAGACAAAGTTGGAGGAAAACACCCAACTCTGTTCTTGGCCTGAAGTCAGCAACACAGCATCACATGACCTGTCATGGTCATGTCACATCCCCACCCTGGTAAAGAAAGCTTAGATATGACTGTATCTGCAGTGGGCGATTATTGAGCATCTGTGATATTGGTGAGTCGAGTATTTCTGTGCAGAGTCCAAAGGATGCTCGAAGACATCACCCTTCCAAGCCACACCCTGATCACTCCGCTGCCATCTGACATGCGATACAGAACTATCCGCTGCCTTATGACCAGACCACAGCGCGGCTTCTTTCCTCAGGCTGTGAGTCACTTCATCCTCCCCACTCTAGCGTTAAAGCTGTTTTTGTGGGACCACAACTTGCATTTTGCTTTTCACCATTCAAGGTGAAATTTTCTACTCTTATCCATCATGCATCAGGGTCTTAGTAACTGCACCTACAAATTGTGTAGGCAAAAGCGCACAGTCAGTTTGTTGCTGGAAGAATTCTCCAAAAAGGACCTGAACCTAGAGTCTCTGACTATGTCTTCGCAGAAATCATGTTTGTCCTGGTGTCTGACCGAAAAGTGTCTCTGCTTCACATTTTATATTCATCAAGAGCTCGGCTGACTCTGACAGAACAACTTATGTTTAGTTTTGCTGGTCCTCAGGATGAAATCTCAGATTTATATAGTGTTTGGCTCTGGCGGTGAAGCTCTCTGTTAGAATGTGGAGCGGTAGAGCATGACTGTAGGCCAGCCAACAGGTGTTGGTAGAGTAGCTATGTAAGGATGGATGAGTCTAGTGCAGCTTGTGTTTGTGTGTGTAAGCGCATGAAAGCTGATCTATGGATCGGTTGAGCGTGACAAGCCAGGTTGGCAACCCTGCTGTGGTCCTGAGATGTTTGTTCTCGCTCCAGAATAAGTTGTATAAGATAGAAAGATAGATAGACAGATAGATAGATAGATAGATAGATAGATGATAGATAGATAGATAGATAGAGCTTGGACTATAGCATAAAAACTCATAACTCATAAAAACCTGAACACATGTTCACCTTCTGAGCTAACATAAGAACTGAAGTCATCTTATACAGGGTGATCTAGGCAGCTGTTATAAAGTCATTCTTCAGATGTCGTTCTGTAGCAACATTGTAGCTCAGGTTACACTGAACCAATGTCAGCTGATGTTCCTTCCTAACATGTTTTCAACTTGAGTTATAGGAGATGTTATATCTCGTGCCTCAATGTCACTCCAGGACAGTCATACATTTTCTACCACTTGCTATTGATGGTTGATAATAGGTAGAATGGTGGTTTTATATATGACATAGCTGGCGTGCAAGTGTGACTGTGTGGTTGAGCCAGTCTTCAGTGCTGGTCCTCCAGCTGTGTGTCAGAGAATAATGCTGCGAGATCCTTTTCTCACCCTGATTAACTGATCAAGCTGTAAATGAATCAGATGAAAGCTGATGCGGCTGATGCAGCTAAATGGTCTGAAAGAATATAATTTGACAATGTGTGTTTTTACTGACTTCAGAGAAACTCTCTGCTGTGGTGCACAGACTGCACCGAGTCTGATGTGCACATGGGTGCACATGAACCTCCGAATTTAAATATTTCGGCAAATTATTTTCTTTAATGTGAGCTAGTTGAGGAGTAAAAATTATTTTTCATTACCACATTTTATTCTTACAGTCGATGTGATCACTCTGGTTATCTGGTCACTCATTAAAAAGTAATTATTTTTCTTGTACATTTATAACCATCTACATATATTTTCTTTTGTAAAGTGAAACAAGTTCTCTGATTACACTTTTTATGAAGAAGAAGAGTGATGATTGTGGCTCAGATAGCGCAGTGGTTAGAGTGTATCGAGGCTATAGTCCTCTAGCGGTCAGTGCGGGTTCGATTCCGACCAATGGCCATTTTCCGCATGTCTTAACCCCACTCTCTCTCCCACATTTCCTGTCTTTGGCTGTCCTATACATTAAAGGCATAAAATACCACAAAAAAATAACTTAAAAGAAAGAATGATGATGTGTGAAACACAAAGAATTAAACATTTTTATATGTAGCATTTTATAAAAGGTGAATAAATGAAATACTAACTAACTAATGGTCATTTGAAATGAAATGACATTCCACGACTCAAAACGGATTATACCTCTTGGCAATTCTTTTATTAATTAGGTGAGTAATTAACTAATTTATACACAACTGGATTTGGAAAACATTACCAATCGTTTTTCTCAAGACCGATGGCATCAATCCAACAGACAGTTTTAACCGCACACAGCCATGTCTCTGTGATCATAGCATCTAACATAATAATGTCTGCAGAGACGATATTCAATCACAATTTCATTACAGTCAGTTTTAAATTCAGACTTGACAAATTTCTCTAAGTACTAGCAGACACAAAACACATAACTAGATTAAAATTAGCCAGAATTAGATTATCTGTGCTGGCAGTGGTTCTACACACTCAGGACAGAATGAAGCCCTCACAGTTGTACGTCACCAGTCACTTCTTTGTTGCTGACCGTCTGCTGCTGAAGCAGTGACAATGCATTTTATACAGTGCAGCATTTCAAACAGAGCTGGTGAACCTAAAGCCCTGCAACTGATGATAAAGTACTAAATAACACATATAGTAAGGTACACACAATTTTGAGTAACTTACCACTAACAAACAAATGAGGAACAAATGATGCCTTATCTATAGCGGCACTCAAAAGAGCGTATACCTCTACCAAGGTCCAACAGTCCCTTTGAATCCTTTTAAGCCCTATCCCAAATCAATCTCATAGCCCTGTAACCATAATTTAAGGTTACTGCATTTATAACAGCCAACCATTTAAATCTAGTGGATGCAGCACCGGATAGACATCAACCCCCCCTACCTGATATTTTTTTTAATCAAGATCCATGCATTATACCCTGAAAATTTAAAGAAGATGTTAAAAAAAAAACAATGTTATAGGAAAGAAATCCTGGATCCACACAAACATTCTATTCCGGCCAAGACCCATCCTCTCACCAAGCTTCATGGAAATCTGTTCAGTTCTTTTTGAGCAGCATAATCCTGCTGACAAACCACCAAACCACCAACCACCAAACCAACAAACGGTCATTAGTGAAAAAATGTGCTCCTCAGAAGAAGTA
This sequence comes from Chaunax sp. Z400, assembly GCA_037577475.1. Taxonomy (NCBI): domain Eukaryota; kingdom Metazoa; phylum Chordata; class Actinopteri; order Lophiiformes; family Chaunacidae; genus Chaunax; species Chaunax sp. Z400. The sequence goes on along the minus strand of CM075201.1, from coordinate 7,264,737 downwards.
ATTAAGAATTGATAAATCATGAATAAAGCTTTGTTAAGAATGTAAAGAAATATAACAGGTACTAATCAGGAACGACTTGATAATTGATGAATCATTAATAAGTACTTCCCTAATAATTCCAAATGGATGACTACACAGTAGATAATGATGATTTACTAGAGAACAGACTAATTGTTGATACATTTCCACATTTCTTCATGTCATATTAAACATCGATTACTGAACTGTTTTGTCAGCAGAACACTGAACTCTTCTCTTTTCTCATCCCAGGAAGTGGTGGAGGCTGTCGGTGCGGGCGTGGATCCCAGCAGCAACATCACCTTTGTCAGCCGATGGGATTTGGCTAGTGCCTTTTTTTTCTCAGGGACAATCATCACAACAATTGGTGAGTGTCCAGTAAAAGACCATTGAGACGACCAAAATAAAATTTGGATGAAAATGTTTTCGCTGGAGTCTGTTAATTTCTCATCTTTATATTTAGTGTCTTCTACTCCTCCATCTTTGACCCCGCATGTGCAGGTTTTGGAAACACTTCACCCAAGACAGAAGGAGGGCAGCTGTTCTGCATTTTCTATGCACTGGTGGGCATCCCGATGTTTGGTATCCTCCTTGCTGGAGTCGGAGACCATCTGGGCACTGGGCTGAGAAAAACCGTTGCCAAAATAGAGACTCTCTTCCTGGTCAGAGTCTAAACCAAGCTTCCAGTGTCTTCTTTACTTGCACTATACATACTTCCCTTCATTTGTCTCATCCCACTGTGTTGTTTCACCTTGCTGACAGAAATGGAGAATTAGTCCAACCATTGTGCGAGTGATCTCAGCCGTCCTCTCCATCTTGCTGGGTTGCCTGCTCTTTGTTGCGGTGCCTATTCTGGTTTTCCAAGAGGTGGAGAGGTGGACTCTTCTGGAATCAGCCTACTTTGTAGTTATCACCCTGACAACAGTGGGGTTTGGAGACTATGTTGCAGGTATACGACCGTTAATCAGTCACCCACTTGTTTCTTAACATACCCTGACAGAGATGTGCACAGGCTCTGATGGAACATGACAAAGAGGCACCGTTTTCCCTAGACTAGACTTTACTATTATGCCTGATACCCTCAAAAATAAGAAGGTCCCTCAATTGATACGCATTATGATGCTTAGATACAAAATATATAAATGATAGATAATGGTCCCATTTTAACAGTGTATTTGTTTATCCACTCTTCAATAGGCACCTAAACAAGGTGAAATGAGTTAGAGAGGGAGCAGCCCTAAAGAAGAAAACAGTGAATCAGAGATGTTAAATGTTGCATTCTCTTTGTTTCACAGTGGTAACTAAAGGACAAACGAACATACACACACCTCCACACAACCCTGCAGGAAGGTGCTGCATTGTCAGTTTGTTTAATTATGAATGCAGTTTGATCATTTTATATGTCTTTCTTCTTCTTTTCTTTTTTTTGCCTCTTTGCTCTGTGTGTGTGTGTGTGTGTGTGTGTGTGTGTGTGTGTGTGTGTGTGTGTGTGTGTGTGTGTGTGTGTGTGTGTGTGTATGGCTCAGCCCCACCCTCAGTTAAAAGACTCACAAGACACACAGACCTGCAGCTCTTCATGTGAGACTGAGAGCAGCGGGGAGACAGACATGTAACCTGACCAAATATTAATGGAGTGCCAGCCTTGAGCTGTTATAAGCTGCGTTCTACACATCGACTGCTCAGAAATGTCCCTAACACAGCATAATATATAAATAAATACACCTTCAAAAACGTCTAGGGGGGTTTAAGTGATGATTTAAAATGATTAACTTTTGTATAACTATATACATTGCTTTTTAGGGAAATCCTGCTTAAGAGAGGGACCTGGACTCTATACACACCACTAATAGCCTGACATCTTTCTTTAATATACAGACCAATAAAAATTGACTCAGGAAATTTCCCCATTTGTGCAAGGCATTTGAAGTGAAAACAGTGTGATTTTTTTAATATCTGACTTGAATTTATTGATCTGCAGATGAGTTGCTGTTATGACTTAATTAGTCAGAAATAGTTGCATTGCATTAAGTTCACTCAGCAGAGACATTTTTCATTTAAATCATCAATTATTCAGGATTTTTTTTATGTAACAGATGAATTATTCATCATCTCATCTGCTCTTTAGTATCTCTTGAGTTAAATGTTTACTTATGTCATAGAAAAGGGTGGACATATAGATGTGTTGTCTGTACCCACTGCTACTGTATGTTGTGTCTTTGTACCTTCTCAAAGGTTCTGGAAATGAGGGTAGTGACCACTGGTATAAGCCTCTGGTGTGGTTCTGGATCTTACTGGGTCTTGCCTACTTTGCATCTGTCCTCTCAATGATTGGCAACTGGCTTCGGGTTCTGTCTAAAAAGACGAGAGCTGAGGTACTTCTTCTCTTATATCTGCTTTTATCATGTCTTTACCACTACCTTTCATCATCTCTGGATTTATCGCCTTCTCTTAGATGGAGGAACTTCGAGCCCATGCCACTGACTGGACTCAAAACATACATAATATGTCGGTGGATTTTCGCATTCCAGGAAAAATTGATGACCCCTTCAGACGGCGTCGCCGAAAGCGCCGCCATGGGCCTCGCAGCCATGGTCGCAATGTGCCAGCTACTGGCGACCATGAAGGGAAAGAAGAGCAGCATGATAGTCAGACAGAGTCTGGCTCTTACTCCTCTTACTCCTCCTCCTCCTCTTACGAATCAGGATCTGAATCAGAAACAGAGTCTCAGGCCACTCAGACAGAGCGAGTGCCTGAAGAAAAAAATGCAGAGCCTGGAACAGAGGAGACTCCTCCAGATCCTCACCTGTCTCAGCCTCTAGACTTCTTTGGTGAGAACCTTGCATTTATTGATGAGTCTTCAGATGCCCAGAGTGGGAAACTGCATTTGAATGCTCTGCTGGATGCAGCACAACCCAATTCTGCCCGCTCACGTCAGCCCAAGAGGAGACGCCAAAGAAAACCTGTTCCACAGAGAACCCCCAAAGTCAACTGCTCCAATCATGTCAAGAAGGAACACAATGGAAACACAAAACCAGTTCCAGATCTACCACTGCAGCCTTAAGATCGAAGCTGATTACAAACTGCACTGCTAGCACAAGAATTGATTTGAGAGGTCTTAGATCTGCCTTGCCTTGTATCTATGCATATGTACTGCTTGATGAAAACATGTTGCAGAAGCCTTAGCCACTTGTGGTTTGCATTTATTGCTCTTAGCATGTGAGTGTGTATGCCTCAGTCAAAGATAATGAAGTGATTTTTTTGCCCGTGCTCCCATCACTTTTGAGGAGTTACTGCCCTCTACAGGGCCAAGACAGAAATGCACTACCACTATTTCAACATGAGGGTTCTGGCCTTACACTGAGACAGTGACTCTTGAATCCTGCCAACAATTAAACTTGTACCAAACAGGCTCTTGTACATTTTGTTATTGAACAAAACTTTTTTAAATACTGTCTACAACCATGATATTTGCATTTTGATGCCTGAATCCTAATCCTATTGTACTATATGTATGCAATAAAGATTGTTTAATGAAAGTAGTTCTGTGTTTACAAGCATGTTTAACATACCTTTACAAGATACTGCCCGACGTATGAGGTTCTCCGGGGAACTTGATTTTTATCATAACATGCCAGTTTGTGCCCTGGTCTGTGAATGACATGCTCAATTAAAGTAGGTCAACATTTCTAAGGTAAATTATGTCAAGTTGAATCGCAGTGGAAGCCTTCAATGTTTCTCCAGATACCAAAAGCAATCATGCAGCCACTGAAAACCTGGATCACGTGCAGTTTCCACAGTGCCCAATATGCAGGGTCACTTTATAAGGATTATCTGTGGAAACCCTAGATGCTACCTTTGTCATCATGTACAATTGTTCCTTAACACCTACAAGATTTCCAACTAAAAACCACCTGGATTGGCAAAAGGGCAAGGGGAATCACTTTTACATTTTGGGAGCTTTTTAGAAAATATATTACGTATTAATAGTTATTATATTCAGACAAAAAGTAATAACATATTTAGGGTAACATGATCAAACATCTGCTGATATGCAGGCGGCTTTTTCAGGTTAAATGTAGCCACAGACGTGCTTTGAGGCCCAAGTTGTAAAGCTGTGTAAAAAATTAAACAGAATTCAATAATTTGCAAAACCTTATTGATGTCTATTTTGACATATACTCAATTGAAAGCAGTACAAATATATTTAATGTTTTATTTCATCAGTCTATCGGGTTAAGAAAGCTTTAAAAAAATGCTTTTTAGAAAGCCTTTTGTTTTATTTTAGATTGATGAAGACAGGCCAAGCATGGTCTGAATAATATAAATATGGTACTGCATTGTGGAGGTACTGTACAAATGCCCTTCAAGTTGTCAATATGGCCCTTTTAGCATGAGCTGTTGGTCCTCAGTTGATCCGTGTAAGTGATACTCCACTGGAAACTCAAGCTTGGTGTTCCTATTTGAAATTGGCACCAAGGACAAACATGGTGCAACAGAAAACTGTGGCTGTACTGTAATTCTTTGTCGCCGTTATCAAAAAAAGAAAGGAAGGCCTTAATATCATGAAAATTTTATTTTCAACAAGCTTAAATGGACCAAAAAGAAGGTAAATATTCTTCTACCCATTGGAAATCTGACACTTTCCTGTGTGATATGTAAAAATAAAGGGCACTGCATTGAAGTCATCCGGTGGTGATGTACTGTGGCAATGGGTGACCTTTTACTGGAGGACACGCACAGCTGCTATAACGTCATCAGCACCGTTGCTGCAGTGGCCCGACGCTGCCACTAGAGGGAACATAACAGGTAGTGTTTGGGTTGAAGTGCTGATGTAGGTTACTCACAACCCGGAGTTAAAGGGAAAATCCACCCTCAAATAGAATCCAAGCATGTTCTTTCAGCAATTTTGCGTTTTCGTCAGCTGAGTGACACAGACTGTAGTGATCATATCATTTAGAGACAGATCCTGGAGCTGCTGCATAATGGGGAAATTTTTATCGTTCATAAATGGGTCAACTGGATGAGACATCATAGACAAAACCTCAGTTAGTCATTTCAGTGGCCTGATACTTCCTAAGTTGTAGCCTGGTGACATTATCAAGTAATGATGGTCTGATCTAAAAATGGCTGCAGATAGCCTGCTGACTTTACTATTGATAACTATTGTAAATTAGCACAATGTAAATCCTGTTTAGGTGAGATTTCTTTTTAAATCTAATAGAAATGCAGTATAAGAGGACGTGTGAATGTAGCAATACAGACATTAGGCTTTTCTGTTTTTTTGTTGTTTTTTTAGAAATATCAATAATCAATAACAGCCAAATCATCTATATTGATTGGCTGTGGATCAAGACGAACTGACACTGAAGAACACTGTGTTTCTAGGTTAAATCCTAAGAAATAACCCTGTATTCAGTCGACCAGAGGCTGCTAAACATGATTCTATACTGATTAAGGTGTTTATAGAATAGGTGGAGACTGTTCTCCGTCTCATTCTCTATCTATGACTCACTGATGCAGTGCCCAGTGCTATTTGTGTAAGACAGCCAGAAAAGTTTCTTAGTATGTAGCCTATTAGCTGACACCTGTCTGAGGTCAGGACTTGGTTTAAGGAGCACCCTGGGGACCCCAGCTGGCGTTCACCGTGTGTTTCTACTCCTCGACTCTACATTGTTCAACCCTTAGCGACAACACACCGTCAGCTGTAGTTACAGTGCAGTGAATCTTCAACACAACTGTTTATAGCCAATCCAGTTTTCCGGCTTTTGTATGAATCTAATGAATTCAGCATGGCCGCTTTTGCCTCTGACGATAATAAAGTCTCTGCAGCAGTGTGATGCAGCCCTGTAGAATTGCAGTGTCTGCAGCAGAGACTGAATGACCTTGCTTCAAGGTCGAAATGACACTGCCGTCAGTGTTTCCTCTCATGCGCGCAACACGAAGCCACGTCCCGAGTCCACTGACTGCATGCATGTGGCCACATCAAGACGCATAGTACACACTGCTGTCCTGCACATCTGACACCGAGGGAATTCGAATGAATGGTTTAAACAGACTAGACGAACGTTTATTGGTCTATTTCAGCCAGACAATACTCCAGTCGCCGTTCATTTATCTTGAACACCATGGGCCACTGCTGTTTCTTTGTAATCCAACATCCAGTTTTTATTCTTTCTTTTTGTTAAATTGGTGAACAAGGTTGTCAACTCCTCTGTGGCAACTTCTCTCTGTGCCAGTTGTCAGCAGGCATGTAGGAGAGCGGAGGGGAGCCTATTTCGAGAAGCAGCAGGCTACAAAGTTCGACAGAGAAATCGTTGTATTATTTTCTACATGAAACATAAATAGGATACACCAACGATCATAAATAGATATAATTTTATTGATAATGCATTAACGTGCATGGCAGATATTGTTTTTTCATTATTATCCTTTAATTATCGCATTGATCTCCAAATGTCATCTTTGTTGGCTCCTGTCCAATAATGTAGTGGTGGAGGGAAATGGGAGAGTGTCACAAGATCGACGGCATGACGACATTTTCCATAGAGGTGTGGTTGTAAGCGATAAATTCAAACTTTCTGCAATAGTCCCCTAAAGTTGGACGTAAAATATCCTCATAACGACTATTCTAATAGTGAATTGTGTTGTATTTTAAGTAAGAAAAAAAACCTAAAGAAAATTACATGAGCATAAAATGTAGGCCACTATAAGACAAACAGGGACTTACAGTCACACTGGAATCTAAATCCATGGGAATTTCGTGGTTTTTCTGTTTCATTTAGGAGGTTTGCTACTGCAAAGACATCTCCATATTGAGCCGCGACTGATTTGATTCTAAATAACACTCTTTAAGCAGCGGGTCTAAATAAATATTATGTGGACTACATAAACGTAGGCCAACACTGGGTCATATTTTTTTCACGAGCTGCAGACCCTCATTTTAATGCTGATGACGATGGTGAAAGGTGCGTGCCGACGTAACGGAGACAAAGTGGACGCAAATTGTTCAGAGGGAGGAGAAAATGCACGGCATACAGATACGTCACTGAGAAACGTAAAGCTAGCGACAGAAATCTAGGCGGTAACCGGAAGTTTATTAGCATGAGCATGTTAAAATAAAATCCCGATATATGTTTGTTTTATTGATATTAACATTTATACAATTCTATGTTGTATGTTACATACTAAAATAGTGGAGACTTGATCATGTTAGCCAACAATTTATTTTACGATGCTAGTCGACTCGAGGAAATATAAAATTTGAGTCGATAAAGTTTTATTATGAAACTTTTTAAATCGGAAATCATGAGTTCCTTCTTGAGATCTTGACGCTGATGTCCAGCTACAACCTCGGTGGTAGCAGCTGAAGACAAGAATTTATAACACCAGCGTACGGAACCGAACCGGCGGAGAAGACGGTGTGTTGTCAGTTGTTTTTCTCATCTTATTTCGCGGTAACGTAGTGATGAGATGTGATGAACCTTGTGCGACTTGGACAGTGTCGTTAAACCGGGTCAACCGACAGTGGACTTGCCAGCCGCAAAGACTTGACTGACTTCAGAGAAAAAGCACCCTTGTGATGTTTTTACATTTCCCGGTAAGTAGCTGTCCTCACCCTACAGCAGTCATAGATCACGGTGGGTTTTGGCTATTGCTAATCTCTTTCATCCTATTATCAATCTGTTTGCAGAGATGTATCTGTCTGAACGATAGCCGACGTACACACATGATTCGCCTGGAAGAGCTAAGTTCGCGTGGCCACGTTATTGGGGGTGGGGGGCACGATCTGCTGAATAAATATTTAGCAGGCCTATATTGTGTAATATTTGAAATGCCAGTTTTCGGTCCACATAACATGACGCTCGTAAATTACCCACTAACTAATTCACGTGTAAATAAATGCTACAGCTCTCTATGTTATGTTGATACCTTAATAAATGGGCTGCATGGTCATTTATTGAGTAAGAAATATAAGGCCATGGTTGAATATGATGCAGCAGCATGTCGTCCTCATTTAAAAGCAAGTCCTGCATCGGCAAATATGATACCCCGCACTTCTCCAGCTGTATACACTTTTTTTATGGCCAGTATGTTGCGTGTGTCCCCTGCGTTCTTCTTCTTTCTGATTTATCACACTGAACTATGCAAGACCCAGAGCCTGCTGGACCAGGATTGAGGTCACTGATCTTAAGGCATAATCCACTGTGGCAATTAACCTTTCACCGGTTCGAGATCAGTTGGCAAGGTCACCCCTGGGTGCTGTTCTCCCTGCCTCCACAGTGCGCCGCATTTAAAAGCCTCAAACTGAGTTTTATGTACAGTCAGTGTGTGATGCATCATCGTGTCATAGACCGCGATCAAAACTACGATAAAACAGCTGTCAAACCAGTACAGACAAAGAAAGGACCGGTTTATTTGCTGTGTCGTTTCACTCCGTGGATCTCTAGGGTCAAAGTGTTTTCAAATATAACGTTTAGCATTCAAATTAAGTTCATGCCAATTACTAGTTTGTTTGATTGTCTGCTATGATTGAAATCTATACTTATATATATATATATATATTAGAAATGTCACTCTTAAAAAATAAAGTTCCGATCACTTCCAAAGTAGTAGAATAAAGCATCACAGTTTGATTCCACATTTTATGAAGTCATGTTGTCCAAATTTAGTGTTGTTTGGAAAAAAAAAACACATCTGTGCTCCAATTTGGCATTTAATGTTGTCTGATTTTTGCCCAAAGGCAGTCTTATTTACACTTTAAACAGTAACTTAAATTATGTTTATGTCATTCTTTATTTATGTAAAATTGGTCTCTATAATTATTTAGGGAGAGTTGCCACCAAACTTCAGCTTATGATGTTGTATGAGTGCAGAGACAAGGTGTTGGCTGTACTCAGTCTGTCCTTCAAGCATTCCTGTGACTGTGACCTTTGGAGTGTGTCACGCAGCATAAGGGGGAGGGTATTCCAGTATAGCATGCAGAAATCTGGATAGATACAGTGAAATTATGCATCTTAGGAAGGAAAAGTCAGTGTTATTATTATATATGTGATTCACCCCAGAGGAAACTAAACTGTTACCAACATATATCTGCAACATGTAAAGACTGACACCGCTGTTATTCTTAAGATATCTTTTTATAATCAAATATGTACAACTAGCTGACCGAAATCATTATTGTTGTGCTGGAAAATAAGGGTTGTGACCATTAAAATCACAAATGGCATTTGGGAACAAAAAAAAAAAATGACATGGCTGTAAATTCTGTGTTGGCGCTCAAAAACCTTTGCTTACTTTGCAGGTTTCCTGAGATCTGCTCACTTCAACCGAAAATAGCACTTCATTGAGCTACCACTGGGAGTCACAAATATATAGGCTTCAAACTCTAGCTCAGCAAACAGGTAATCTGTTTTCACATCACTTTTTATGCTGATGAAATATTAATATGATACTTCCACTACTATTATTCCTGTTATTTCTGTACTGTAGCCGAGTGCTTCTTCTGCCGTACAGTTCATTCAAGGCTTTGATGGACCTAAAGGTGGACATGCTAATGTCTTCTTCGGAAAAAAAAAACCCTCATAGACGAAAGGCGATGGAAGGCAGCAAAAACAAGAGAATGATTTTGAAGGCTTCTAATTTCACATCCAAAACATTACAAGGGGCTCGGAATATTTGCATCTCATTGGGCTTGTCGGAAAGGGTGGGCTGTGAATGTGATTCCCCTGCCAACTGAAAGAGGATAAACAAGTGTATAGAGGGGAGAAAGGATTGCTCAAGGAGCGTAAATCATTGTGAGTGTCTCCAAATCCTGTGCGAGTGGAAAGGAGCGACCAAGGTATCAGTCTGAGCGGCTCAGTAATGCCAGAACTTGGAGGTTCTTTTAGGGATGTTGTACGCAGCCTGGGAAAAATAAAATCACAGTCTGTAGAGCTAAATTTGGGGCAATTTTAAGACAATGTAAAGCCAGACGCATTGAATTTCCTAATTTGCAACGCGAACAAATAAAAACAAAATCAATGCACTTTTACTTTCTCTTCGGTGATCTGTACACTGTCAGGTGAAATGGGTTGAGGCTCTTGATTTATGACTAATACATTGACCTTTCCAGTCTGCTTATTATAGGACTATATACATTTTACAATTATGACTGAACTTCTTTCTCCAATGTCACACCTTAACAGCGACCATCTGTGATGTTCCTCCATCATATAAAGGCAGGTTTTCACCGTATCTCTACATTTCTGTACATTTAAAGTTAGTATATGACATTCAAGTCTCTGTAAAAAAAAAGAAAAAAGAAATAGAGGTCTATTAACACGTAGGAGTTAAAAGGATGTATGCAAGCTGCTTTTGTCAAACTCAGTCTAGAGTGCTACTTGAACTAATGTGTTTTTAGCTCCGGTACATCTCCATCCATAATTATCTACCTGCTTGCAAGAGACAGCCGATCGTAGCCCGGCCCATTGGAACGAATAGCCGACACTAGAGCTAGCAGGCGCAGGCAGAGTGGGAACCGATTTTCTCTCAAACCTGTGCCATGATATCACACCGTTTAGAGACTTGACGTGCTATACTAGTCCCCATTATCAGGTAAGGTGCTGCCTAGTCCGGGTTAGAGGGACAGAAATAAACCTCGGTCCACGGAGGAGGCTTTCAGTCAGGATTAACGTTAGCTACTGCTAGCTTACTTAGCACAGGTTAGCTAACCTAGACATATAATGTGTCCGCTGTTGTTGAAGCTACTGCTAACTGCATTAGTAACATGCTGGTGCGTTTGTTATTAGTAAACACGACACGTCTCTATAGCGATTGGCATATATAGATATAACAAAGTACTCCTCGGTTGCTTCTACGCACTATTTAATCTACCTCAATCAAACCCATAGTGACCATAAATCTGTTACCGCTTATATATTTTTAACATTTCCCTTAGTGATGTTCCTCATTTATAAAAAGCTGATGTGGAACTGGCCAGCGGTGCACATGGCTGAGGGATACTCGTTCTGCTCCGTGCTTAAAGTCTAAGGAAAGCAGAGGCACATTATTTGATAATCTGTACCCATGTTCTAGTCTTGATGTTACTGCTGGCTGATCCATTCACTCGGATTGTAAACTTGGCGCAAGTAAGCTAAACTTTAAACAGGCTCGGGTTACTGTGACCCCCTTGCTGCTCGCTAAACAGTGCTACAATCAAGTCCAGAGGGGGCAAACTCCAAAGAAAGTGTGCACTGCCGGCTACTATAGGGGAGGATTATCTGTATCTGTAAGACTAAATATGATAAAGGAGTACTTGGTTTGCAGTGATTGAAATCTGGATCAAATATTACGTTCCTCAGTCAGTGTTTAGAATCTACGATGTCAAGTAGAAAGTCTTAACTTTGACCTTCCTGTTCATGTAAATCTCATACAAACTGAGAAATTATTCGTTTTGGAAGTTGACATCCAGGAAGTGACTGTCTTCATCAAAACAAAGCCAAGCCAATGACTGTCAAACTAGTTTAGACGTCTGATGTTGGAACAGGTTGGATAACCATTAAATCACATTGTCGCTCTCATGCAATGACTTAATGATGGAGGCTGAAGTATTTAACAGATCATTTAGAATATTGTGTCTTGTTTGTAGTATATGTTTATGTGACGAAGTGCTGAAAATCATGTTTTTCTGAGAGGTTTGTCCAATTAATGCACTCTGTGATGTGAGGCATATCTGGATGGAAGTTATCAGTAGGGTTCTGTTGGTTTCAGATGTCTGAAATGTCTGTAAATGAGTAATATATAACATATTCATAGTCCTGCAGATTGAATTAGACAAACGGCATCTACCACAGTTCAGGACTGAGTTCTTATTGATTATATGCGGTAAACACTCAGATTGTTGACTGATATTTTCATAGTAAATGATAGCGACATACATACCTATGCTTACATTAATTCAGCTGTCTTGAACACTGCAAATAAAACAATCATGTATTACTTGGCCAGTAACTAATTCAACTGTGTACAGAACATGTAATGTTGTCATTGTGGGCACGGTGGGGGATTTCAGCACTGAACTGGTCATAAGCAATGCACTTGAAAGGTTGCAACACTTTGTAAATATACTGGTTTCAACTGGATTATTAGCACAACTGATAAATGGGGAAAATGGCTGGTACTGGCAGCAGATTGCCAGTATGTATGAGAATCACAAGTCACTTTCAGGCCTTGAATTGATTCTATTTAGGCTGTAGAGATCTCATCTCATCATCCTCACATAGCGATTTTTTAAGTTGTGACAAGAGTACAATCGTTCAAGTCCTCCTTTCATGTATCCACTAATGAATTAAAGCCCAATATGTCACGCGCTACAATTTATGCCCATGGGCTTTTTCCCCTGTCACCTGGTCAATTAAGCAACAGCGGACTCAACATCATTTGCTAAGAAGTCAATAATTTCAGACGGCATAATGAAACATCAACTATTTGTCTTTGTCTAGCTGTACAGTCTACAGACTGGGTCTCCTTATAGGGGTTAAATTGTAGAACTTGTTCACTCTTGGTACACACTGAATGGATTTGCTCAAATATAATATATTACTCAAACATTAAGCCACTGGTTTGTTAAGTTACTTGAATGCAAGAAAACGTCCTGAGACGAATGCCCGTTTGATATTACTTCATTATGTGTCAAAGAGGTCAGGCTGCTTTTAGGTTAACTATCTTTTTTGATAATGGATGCAATGCATGATTGACAGTAAGTGTCCTGACTGTTGGCATTAGAAGTTACTTGAAGGTCACGACTGTACACTCACTTAAGAAATTAAGTCTCTTCTTTTGATTGTCATGAGGAGTTGTATTTCTCCCACAGGTTGGGCAGCATTTTGAATCGATACAATTTGAATTAAGTCTGTCTATGTTACACTGATCTTCACATATTCAGCAATGCTGACCCTCGAAACTGAGGAATCTGTCTGAGAGTGAATGAAATGAAAGGTATATGTAATTATTGTTGTCGCTCTCATCGAGATGAAAGAGGAAATTGTAATAATTTGCTATTAAATTCAAGGATACATTTAGGTGACTCTGAGGTGCTGATGTTGTGCCACAGATGTGCAATATATATGAATATTCATTTGCACTACTAAGACTTCTGTGTGCTTTTATTTAGATTCATGAAGATTTGATTTCATTGCCAGCACAAAGTATTTGCCATGCCGTGTTTGCCTCCTATAATGAAGTGAGCACCACAGACAGCCTTGGGGCAGACGAGCAGGTTGCTGCAGTACTCTTACAGCCATACTTGAACATGAGTTATGTGTCTGAATAGGGAAGAGCGGTCACTGTTCATGAGCAGTGCGACCTTCATTCAGTCACCTTGGCTATTTTAATGTCTATTAATGTCACAGACAAGACTTCACACTGCGGTGAAGGAGGAGTGATTGGCGATTGGAGGAATGTATGGTTTTATTTTCGGTGTTGGGGGTTCTGTTTGGTGAGTCTAAGGCGTTTGTGATGGTTTAAAAGGAAAAGAAAAAGCACAAACAACACAGGACTATGTGCTACTAAAGTGAGGGAACAAGCAGGGGCTTTGTGATGTTAGCATGTCAAATCTGGGTGCTTTACACAATCCATGCAGCAGAACCACAGTTTACAGGGCCAGTAAGACACGTGAGATAGTTAAGTGTAGGTGAGTTGGGTTTGAATTGATCTTATGTGTTTTTCTAAAAGCAAAAGTAGATTTTTTTTCCAACTGCATTAAGGTGACATTTATACTTGTGGTCTTCAGTCTCAGTTCAGAATTTTTGCATGCCTCCATTTAGCTTTTTGATTCCTGTGTTTTCACTTAAACCGTCCAGCATGGATACTTTAAAAGCTACGGTGCAGACGGTAATGACCAGAAATGGTGAGCGAAAACATTTGGAGACAGTTTCAGGCCATTGTAGCGCCTTCTAGCAATAATGGTTTTAACTTCCCTTTTAGTTGGAAGAAGCCACAAAGGAGAAGAATGATGCTGACCAAAGAATTGCACTGATTGTGATTGTGAAAATGCCCGTCTCTGCTTGGATGACTGTTCATAATCTGGCCTGTGCCACATGTTAGCAAAGTCTGATTGTGGTCTTCTATTACCAGATGGCATGATGGTCGTTTAAATGACAGAGGTGTGAAGTGAAAGGTTGCATGCCTTTACTCACTTTGACCTTTCTTTGTTGTTTATTTTTTCCCCTCTAGATATTATGTCTTCCAGGGAGCGTCGGGCAGATGTCTACATAAAGGCAGAACCGAGCAGTCCAGAAGGAGGCGGGGGAGGTCGGACCAGTCCTGGCGGGGCCTCCTCAGACTCCTCTCAAAGCGGAGGTGGCGGAACCAGAGGAGATGGAGCAAAACGTTACTCCCCGCCACTCTACACACCGGCTCTGCGTTGTCACTTCAAAGACGAGGGCGGTGATGGCGCAGAGGAGGGCTCCGCTGGAAATGGAGCAGGGCGATGCAAGTATGCCCTTAGCACGCTGCCCAAGAGGCTGTGTTTAGTATGTGGGGATGTAGCCTCAGGTTACCACTATGGCGTGGCGTCATGTGAGGCCTGCAAAGCATTCTTCAAAAGAACTATCCAAGGTGGGTGTTGTGGTGATGTTTAAAGTGTTTTGCATAGCCAATAGCCAAGTTTATATGTTTGGAGTGCTGAAATCAAATGAGGGAAACTAATTGCAAATAATATTTTACAATTGATTTCTGAGTTGTAAAGGTTTTGTGCTCTTCAACAAAGGTAACATTGAATACAGTTGTCCAGCATCGAATGAGTGTGAGATCACAAAGAGGCGCAGAAAGGCTTGTCAGGCATGCCGCTTCACCAAGTGCCTCAAAGTAGGCATGCTGAAAGAGGGTGAGTGTTCTTGCAAGTCATTTTTTAAATTTAAATTATATGTGAAAGGTCTTTTTGTTAATATTTTCAATTCAGTATATATTTATTCTGAGTCATAAAACTTTAAAAATGATAAGAAAAATGATTTAATTTTTCATAATGTAGGAGTTCGTCTTGACAGAGTCAGAGGTGGAAGGCAGAAGTACAAAAGGCGCCCAGAAGTGGAGAATGCAACATATCAGAGTGCCCCTCTACCGCTGACAAAGGAGAGTGAAAAAGGTGAGATCTATATTCTTGTCTTTTCATTGCTTTTTCACTCTATTACAGGTCACATGGTGTGATACAGTACTATTACACTCAGTAGAGTGTGTACCTCTGCCAAGGCACAGCAGTTCTCCAAATATTGCCTTTGAAATAGATAACAATTAAAATTGAAAAAACACAACTGTTGCCCATCTTGATGAACAAATTCTCTGCACATTTACATGAGAAAACATAACATTTTTATGTAATAAAGAAATTTATTCATTAGCTTTTTGCTTTGCATGGAAATAGAAAAACAGATTCACACCAAAATTTACACCAAGGCGAGACAATTACAATTTTTTTTCTGTTTATTCTTCTTGATCGAGCGTCGTAACATTGCTGATGCCTTATGCTTCTGTTTGTCTGTGCCATGCTGAATCAGTATCATCTTAGTTATGCAATGGTGGTGGTTGCCTTTTTCTAGACCTATTAGTTATGATGCATTTAATCCAATAACATGACATATGGTGATATCGGTTGATTAATCAGCTATTAGCTTTTTCCTGCACTAAACTATTGTTACTATGTCAGCCTTTAAAAATCTGCTATCTGTCTACCTCTCTGTCATTCATTCGTTCACTCTTTCATTCATCTTTATGCAGTGAAGGGTAGTCTCGCTCTTTCAAGGCAACACATTATCAGCCGTTGATTGATTGTGTGCCTGCAAACTACATTTGACTACCAACAGCAGCTGTGCTCAGGCTATTGAAAACACAATAATCATGAACAAGTAAAAGTTCAGGTGTGAGGTGAGTTCAGCTGCTCAAGAGTTAAACCTTTTTTGTCTTAACTGAGGTGCTCATAACGCCCCTGCCTGGACTATACAAGCAACAATCAAAACACTTCGAACCCATTGGAACTGTTTCGAAAACGGTGCCCTCTACAGCCAAAAATGGCTCAGTGGGATTTCCGTCCCTCAATAGTGAAATGCTACAGCTGAGCTTATTTTCACACATTTAGATGACCTAGCTCTTGATTAGCATAATTCTGGCTGAGGATTTCAACAGCTTTAAAGCAAAAATGCTCGACTCATGAGAGTTCTCCAAACTCTCAAAGCCTATATTTGTCAAGGTGATATGGAAGCTTATACCATTAATGTAGTATATAAAGTATAACAGTTAACTCCAGTGCAGAGTAGAACACTCATGCACTGATTTAGATAATGACTGTACTGGAGGACAGTGAGTTGATATTTTGGACAGTGAATCAGTCTTCATATGTGCATCATATTAACCAATTTCATGTTGTTTTTGTGACTTAGGTTCCTCCAACATCATTGTGTCTCACCTGCTAGTGGCAGAGCCAGAAAAGTTATTTGCCATGCCTGACCCTCTGCAGCCTGACACAGCCCAGCGCACGCTCACCACCCTCTGCGACCTTGCTGACCGTGAGCTAGTCGTCATCATTGGCTGGGCCAAACACATTCCTGGTAAGAGATGCAGAGAGAGTAAAATATGGGAGCACAGCCAGTGATGGCATGCAGCAGTGAGTGAAATGCAGTGATCCAATCTCAACGACCAGGAAGAAACTTGCTGTGTCATGTTGCAGTCTGGGCATAACTTTAGCTTTTTACAGTACTAGAACCATACTGACCACAAGGCTTGTGTTACACCAGTTTTTTTTACATTTCAACTGCTTAATTGATAGCTACACTAAAATGTGCAGGTAAAAATGGAACAAAATACATAGTCCTACATCTCCTAGTGTTCTGTGAGAGCATCTTCTGCTGACTGAGTTCATTTGAAATGATACAGTCCTTAATTGTATTACAAGCTGGAGTTGGGTCACCAGCTACCTCGAGTATGCAGCCAATTATTTGGCTACTGTAGAAAAACATGACACACATAAGAAAAAGAAAAAAAGGAACGTGCCATGTTTGTTTGTATTCTGTATAGGTTTTATGTTTCATAAAAAAAAAAAGGCTACTCTAAAGACATGGGAGCTGTTTCCAGCACTCCTCTGCATTGAAGTTTTCCCCTCCCTCTCTGTCTGTTCATTCCCCTCCAGGCTTCCTGTCACTGTCCCTAGCAGACCAGATGTCCGTGCTGCAGTCGGTGTGGCTTGAGGTTCTGGTGCTGGGTGTCGCGTACCGCTCGCTCGGCTGCGAGGATGAGGTGGTGTTCGCCGAGGATTTTGTCCTTGATGAGGAGATGTCACGTGTTGCTGGACTGACAGAGCTAAATGCAGCGATTAGTCAACTTGCTCGCCGTTTCCGTGCACTTAACGTGGACCGGGAGGAATTTGTCATGCTAAAAGCCATCGCACTCACTAACTCAGGTACTTCTACTTATGTAGTCTGAGTGGATTTATGCACACATATAGATTGGACTCACTATTTTGGCTGTCCACCATGTATTTCATACTATTCAACAAATAGTATAGAAGTATTAATATCGGTATACTTTGTGTTGTAGGTATTCATATATTTTACCATGATTATATCAAAGTGAAATGGCCTTAAAGTGTCCTCTAGTGGTATTATTGAACACATCAGCCTTTTATAGTAAGGTCACCCCATCTGCCACTAACTTTAAAGAGAAGTTATTATTATAATAATTATTATTTACTTAGCATTGCCACCTCAGCTAACAGATGTCTTGGGAAAACACGCACATAGCTTTATAGAATATCCATACTATATAACAACAACTACACTCAGTTTCTAGTTTACTGTACATTTGACATAGTTTATCAGGTAAAACTAATGCGATCTAATGTAACAGTCCTGCAGTAAATTTTTATTTATTACATTTTTATCAATTTTTGAACCATTACAGAGAGGTGTTGACTCAAATATGATCATTCTGGAGGCTGCAGTTTGTGTTGCTGGTGAAGAGGGGTTTCTCATATTTAGCATGCCTACCCTCATTGATAAAATCTCAGCATAGCACAATGCGGTGAAGCAACACCAGAAACCACAGCCACCAACATGACCATAAAGTTGAATCAACACGTCTCTGAACAGTAAAAACTTAATAAAGGCTGGAGTTATTGCAGGACCGTTGTGTTGGATTGAATTTGTGTTAGCTAGGTGCAGCATGTTGTCCTGTCTTTATCATACTGACACACACATTGAGAATTATTTTTGACGCTAAACCCCTTATAACAAGTAACTTTTAGCTTGAGCAGCCAAAGGCCCATGACAGCAGGAGAGAGAGAGTTTATTGCCAGGTGTAGGAGCAGTGAAATCTACGGCAAAAAATAAAATAAATAAAAAAACATTTGTAATGGCCTAGTCATTGGCACACAAAGCTACTGTACCATTGCAGAAACATACAGTGAAGAGTAGAAAAGGGTCTAAAAGTCATAGCCTGTTATCAATCATTATATTTTTGGAGACCACCCTAATTTCTCTAAGATTACAGTCAACAGCAGACCATCAGGCATGTCTTGCTTACACTACAGATCTGCTGTTTGTTTTGTCAACAAAGGCTGCCATTAGTCTGTTCTTGTGGTAAGTTACTTGGCTGCACAGGCTCTCTTTCTGTTGCAAAAGCTGAGAAATTATTAACACCCTACACTGTGCCTTCTCGTGTGTTTCCTGCTGTTCTGTCAGACTCTGTTTACATTGAGGACATGGAGGCTGTGCAAAAGCTGCGGGACCTCCTCCACCAGGCCCTGCTGGAGCTAGAATGTCAGCGGCGCCCAGACGACCCCCAACGGGCAGGACGTCTCCTCTTAACATTGCCGCTCCTCAGACAGACTGCTGGTCGGGCTCTTAACACCTTTTACAGCATCAAAACCCGTGGTGGTGTCCCCATGCACAAACTATTCCTGGAGATGCTGGAAGCCATGATGGACTCTCCCTAGAGTGGAAAGCAGAAGCTAAAGAGGATGTGGAGAAAGATCCCACAAAGACATAGTCCTTAAGAGTAAATGAGCGGTTTGTGAGAAATGAAAGATTTTATTAGAGAATGAATAATGATTTTTCTTTGCAACATGAAGAAAAGAAGCTGAGAAACGGAAGAAACTTGTATTCATGTCCATAAGTGGGAACTGGCGACTTACAGTAAGATGTAACTGCCAAACTAGAGTGAAAGGCTCAGAGTGAAAACATGTAAATGCTAGGAAAACCCTCAGTTTCAACAATTTTAATGGTGTGTTCCATCACAGCATCCACCTGCAGTTGCAAAACCACTGAAGAACAACATTTAAGTACCCAACAAGAGACTGCAATCATGTCGCTTTTGAACTTTTTAGAAACAATGCAGCATCAACTCATGAAAGCCATACTGACATATCCAGCGAAAGGCTTGGGGGTCCAGTAAAGGGTCAGCGTGACATGCACATGGGGTGCTTTTATTTACTATAGTTTAGTGTGCCGTCGTAGGCAAATTCATAGGAATTACTCGCAATATGTTTAAAGCAATATGACTCAATTACTGTCTGTCACATAAAATATAGATAAGATAATGAGACATCTGACTTTGTGTGTATATCAGTAGTTCTCCACTCTCAGGACTCCCAAGTGTTGATTTTTTTTATTTTATCCTAGCTTGTAGTTGTGACCGATTTGGGTCGGTTGCCAGGTGGGTAGATTAAAAGTCTGATGAGAGAGAACCACCAGCACTTTTGGGGTCAAATACCAGAGTTGGGAACCACTGGTATATATAATAGGTGCAGGATTCTTTATAAAAGGGTGTGCAATTGATTTATAGTCCAGGAGAAGTGCATATAAAAGTAATGTTCTCATAAAATGCTCTTCTTAGAAGGTGATGTATTCAGTGTTGTATGTAAAGTCCTATTGGCATACAAAAAAAGGCTTCTGTAAAAGCTAGCGTGTTGCATTCCTGTGCAGTCTAAACCAATGAGCTACACTGAGATCAGGGAAAAACACAACTCTTTGACATTAAAGCCCATGTGGCAGTGGTTAGAAAAGAAATGCATACGCCTCATCTGCTTTTTTATACTCTCCTCCAGTAGATCGAACCACAATTTTTGACTTCAGAAATAATGGTGTGACCTATTTGACCAGCTTGACTTCCGGGCTATAGTGTCTAACACTAACCTGTATGATGGGATGTTACCACATTTTCTGCAGTGGTTATGAACGTTGCGTAAAAGAGTTCAGTATTTCAACGTGAGATCTCTTAATTGTGTAAATCCGTCTGTTGAATGTTGAATTGTCAGTGGCCATAAAGGGCTTAGGACAAGAAATGAAACTTCTCTCTTTTTGATGTTGCCATATGACAACATCCTAAAAGTCCTACTCATTGTTCAACAGATTTATATACTTAGAATTAAAATAATCGATGTAGGAAGCTTAACATGCAAGGCCACAGTGTCTGATGTCAAAATCACAAGAGTAAATGTATTGTATAGTGGCCAAACAGCCATTAATCTTTTAGCCATGTACAGTTCCATTTAAATAAAAAGAAACATGCAATTTATAATTTAAAGCCAGCAAATGTGATGCAAAGTCCCCATTACAATTATATCTGTGCAGCTTACAGTGTTCTGAGATTTGTAAATACTTGAACTTGCTTTTTCATACATTTCCTTTCTAGGATTTGAGTGTATTTTATTTACATTCTGACAGTTGTTGTGGGTTTGGTATTTCCATTCAGGATAAGATGAATACTTTTTTTTTCTTTTTAAAAAAAAAATGTCAGCAGTGGTGTGTTTTCTGAAGCTGATTGTCATTAACTTGGCTCTATAGGTTTTGTAGCATGGTTAGACTACAGAGGGCTACCTCAGGAGGCAGAGTAAGCAAGATGGCCAAATAATTATGGAGACAAATGTAATGGTTGATCTTTTAATTTGTCTTTTAAATATTGGGTTTATTTAATGTCTTGCAGTTGTGCAAACACCTGAGGTCATTGGTTTTCATTACTTTAAGGTGTACATGGCTCATTAATTACGCTTTCTAAAATGCCCCCTGCTACAGTGTCTCACACGGAGGGGGCTGCCCCATTGTTGTCCTGGTTCCACAGGTATAATGATGCGGCTCAAAAACACTGCAGGTCATTTATGGCAGTCAAACTGAACAGTTCAACTAGCTAATACTGTAGAGCAGGAACTGATATCTCTGATTCACCTGTTTGTTGATTCTTAGTTACAGCTTACATATTCCTCCTATCATCTGATTTGTTTACTTACCTAATTTTTCAAATAATAATCAAAAATTTGAAGCAAACATAAAGATGCCTGGGTTCGAATTAGAGCTGACCGGCTCATGTACACTAAAGTTTTTTTTTGATGAGCATACAAATATGTTTCATGTATGGTGGGTCAGGATGAAGGCAAAGTCATTTGCAGTGTCACTGTTAAAATTAAACAGCTATTTGTAGTTTTAATACATATGTGTGCATTAATATAAATGAGCAATACAATAATTTACCAAACCTCATACACTTCCTTGTATAGCCAGTGTACATTTAACATTGCCAGACATAATGAAGAATAGCAACTAAAAGTTATATTATTTAGTTCAAATCAATGTTTGTATTTTGAAAGACTATTTAAATGATTAAATTCTATTTTTTACTCAATTTACTGTTGTTTGTTGACACTGCTTTATTTTTGTGTGTGATATTGGCTGTGAATTTCCGTGTGTAGGCTATTATTTGTTTCATTTAGATACAACAGCTTGATGTCCTTGTCTAACCATGTCCACATAAAAATCACTGTGAAAAAAGTGAGATCTTCCACTATCTGACACAGCAGGGAGTGGATTATTGTAGGTGCTTTGTGTTGTGTAATAAATGGACACACCACCACCATACATCATTGGTCTCATCTCTCCCTGTGTATGTATTTGTGTGTGTTGATGTGATGAAGACTACTGTTGAGACTTCAGTGCATATGCATTTGGAACTCTAGAAGGTTCCAGGACTTCCTCTGAAACCAAGCCTTTGTGGATTTACACTGAGCCCTCGCCATGCTTTACCGTAGATAATGTGTGTTTTTTTTCAGCATATGCTTCAGTCTGTCTCCTCCAGACATACTGCTGGCCCCAAAAGTTAGTTTTGTTTCAACGCTCCACAGAACATCCCCAAACCTCTGTCTTACCTAGATGGTTTTCAGTGTACTGGAGATGCCTCTACTAGTGCTTTTGGGTCAGCAGTGACGTCTTGGAGTTCAAATATGGGGCCCTTATGTAAATTTAGGCCTTCACAGAAAAAAAACTTAAGGATTCTACTGCTAAAGTAAGTCTATCGATTCTCTGCTGCGTGCCCCTTTGGACTCCTCGAGTCGGCGAGCCTTTTGAGGCTGTCACTTAAGACTGCATTTCTCTGAGCGACAGCATCTGCATGAACAGTAGGGGAGATGCATGTCTGTACATGAGGAGCTGTGCAGGTTCGAGCCAGATGAGGACAGTTATGCTGCATCCCAATCCAGGCTTTCTCTCCAGCCCAGCCAAGACAGACTATTGAGCTCTTTCCCTTACTCTGCCCACAAGCAAACTCAACTCAACTTTATTTATAAGCACATTTAAAAAACAACAGAGTTGACCAAAGTGCTGTACAGTCATTAAATAAGATAGACGCACACAAAAAAGCATACACTACAATTAAAAAAACAAATGTTTGCAGCCGTTGCTAATTACCTGTAATGTCTGGTTCGTGTAGTGGACACATACCAATCCTGAATGTAATGGCTGCGTGTCAAGATCCCGCATACACTGTAAACATTACAGGCAGGCTTTAACACTTCCTCTATCATCCTTTCAAAATAAAAGCATGCTGCTTCATAATAAACACCACCTCAGCTTCTATTTATCGTTATGGCGCAGTAAATAATGATTTAGCAGGCCCAAATCTGGAAGCTGGTTTAGGTTGGAACAGTCAAACTCATTGCGTGACGGTGTGTTTTACGTAATACATAAAAAGCGACCAATCGAGATGTGTCTGAGAGGGAGGCGGAACACACCAGAGCTAACAACCGTGAATTACCACAAGTCTAGCTAGCTACAACAGTGGGCTACAATGCTGTGCGTCACAGCCACTCTCAACAAGAGCATCCGTGCTGTCAAGTTCCTCCGGCTACTGCACACTTCTCCTATCGCAAAAATGCCCATTCAGGTAAGTATTATACGTGTTTTTTAACGTTAGCTGGATGTGCTACAGCTACATAGCTCATGCAAAGACGCGAGCGGTCGTTGTATTTTGTCTTAGTTATGAAGCCACACAACTACATCATTCGCTGTTCTGTGTTTAGCTGGCCGTGCTGACGGTCCCTCTGGAACTGGCCGCCATGACTGCGTTATGTACGAATAACAGAATATGTTCATCGCCGCCGCTAACGCTACTGTCTTCTTCATACTTTAACATAATCTTAGTTACCAAACAACTGCGCAGTTTGCTTTGAACGTGTTGCAACTTGTGAATGACTGCACTCTCGTCTGGTGTGTTCCAATGCCTTGAATAACATACACAGGCACCGTTTTAAAGACCCGTGTCCTTATTAAACTTCTGTCGCCCATTCTTATTTATTTACTTACCATGAAGTCAGCAGGCTGCATGTTTATGTAAGCATAATAACTTGAGGTTAACTTGGAGCTAGCTGAAAGCGCGCACTCACAGAGGTCCTGCGTATGAACCCTGCTTTATGAAAATACATTTAAGGGCATAACACTGTCAAAGTGTAATGTGTATTTCTTATCACATTTTGAAAAGTAGGCACTAAGTGTGGTAAGTGTGTCACTGGCATTCGGCATGCGAGACACTTAAGGCATTCGGCCATTTTAACGGGACACTTGCATCTGTGGTGATTTGTCGCCCTCTAGTGGCCTTTAGGTATAAATGTGCGCCTCTAATAAATGGAATGTCAATCCTGATCCGTTATATCCAGGACCAGGGTCTTAGCTAAGTGTCACTGAGAGGCCTAATTGGAGACTGGTTTATTTTCATAATCCTTCTGGCGATTAAGTTGAGTAAATGTGGAGCTTGCATTCATCAAAGTGTATGTGTGAATATACATAATAATACAACTAAAACATTGTTCTGCTTTCTATATAAGATAAGATATCCCTTTATTAGTCCCACAGTGGGGAAATTTACATTATTGCAGCAGCACAGTGTACGAAAAACACAGCAGGGGGAGGGGAAATAATATTTAAAAAAATACAATACAATAAAGGACGGGGGTAAAGTGTCTCAAGAATATTTCACAATAACAATACTATTGCAAAGTGTCTCAGTATTTCACACAAGTACTACAATAGTTAGGTCTACTGGGAGCAGTGCTGATACAGTCTAACAGCTGCAGGAAGGAAAGACTTGCGAAAGCGCTCCTTCACGCACTTTGGGTGAAGCAACCTGTCGCATATAAAGAATCAGCCAAAAAGCAACAATGATGGTATATAAAACCATCTCTTTAAGCTATGTAAATGTGTTGTAGACTTGCAACAGTGAATTGATAAATCAATTAGTCAGTTGAAAGTAAATCAGTTCCCAACTATTTTGATAACTAATTAATCATCTCAGTAATTTTTCAAGTAAATATGTCATATTTGTGGCTCCAGCTTTTAAAACATAAGGATTTGTTGCTTTTATTTGTCATAATTAAACATCTTTGTGTTTTGAACTGTGGGTTTTTGGACAAAAGGAATCATTCCTCTTCCGTTGATGTCCGTGATAAAAGAACTCCTCTGTGCTTGCAGAGTTTAGCAGAATTTAAGAAGACAGGAACTAATTATGATTACAAGTATACATAGATACTCTGTTTGCTGTCAAAGTTTATTGACACTGTCGTCACATACAGAATCAACAGATTGTATGGTCATTTTAGAATTTGGGTCTATTTCCTTGTACATTTTCTCCTCAATTCCCAACAGGTTGGTGAACATCTCCCGCCAGTGGAGGTCGATGAGGGGGAGCCAGGTAATAAGGTGGCTATGGATCAGCTGTTCAAGGGGAAGAAGGGCATCCTCTTTGCTGTACCTGGAGCTTTTACCCCTGGTTGTTCCAAGGTTGAGTCCACATTCTCATCTCTGTTTGCTATGTCTTTTGCACAATCATCTTTGCACAGGCTGACGTTGTGTTTGTCTTGTTGATTTCAGACTCACCTCCCTGGTTTCGTGGAGCAGGCTGGGGACTTGAGGAGTAAAGGTATACAGGAGGTCGCCTGCATTTCTGTCAATGATGCATTTGTCATGACAGCCTGGGGGAAGGAGCACGGAACAGATGGCAAGGTATGATGATTAATTTCTGTGACAACCTGCACCAGGCCAAATTGTGACATAAAAGCTGACTGTCTTCATCATTCAGGGAATGCTATTATTAATCTTTCATGTGTAAGGGCTGTGGACAGTTGTATGTCTAAACTCCTATTTGACACCCTTTTGTGGTCAGTTTGAAGTGTAGTTAATCCTAGCAATCTGTTAAACATTATTATAGTGCACTGGTTTGTGTGCACAATAGAGGCATTTTAGAAGTTTTAACTAACCCTTTGGTTCCTGATAATGTACTCGTGGTAGATGAGAATGCAAAAATGACACATCACACTCTTAATCTACTGTAAGTTGTTGTCCTCGTCACTTTCCTCCCATCATAGCATCTCCATAGAGTAGAGAGGTTGATGTTACAGCAGGCGTTGTAAACTGAGGATGCACTACGACATTTCAGATATTAGAATTTTTTAACTTCCCTCTACTTTCTCTGCAGGTTCGCATGCTGGCTGATCCCACTGGAGCTTTTACAAAGGTAAAACTAAATGTAGGCCTGGGATATTTAAGGTCTTTTTTAGTGGTACTGTGTGTTCTCATCTGTCTTTTTTCTTTTTGCCTCCTAGGCACTTGATCTATTACTTGACAGTGATAAGATTGTGCAGGTACTTGGGAACAAGCGATCCAAGAGGTAATTATAGTTTTTGCTTTTTTCATGCTTTTTTCAGGTGTCTAGGGGAAACCTGAACCTAACATGCTTTTTTGTGTGCGGCTCTTCCCACTCCTAATAAGGACCCAAAGAATGACAGGTCAAAATCACTTAATAGTTCATTCCTGTATTTATTTCTGTGCAGGATTAGAGCCCAAAACAAAACAAAAAAAGATCTTAAATTCCTAAGTTTACCCTGAGCAAATAAAAATCAACAAAAAGACAGCCGCTTACCTAACTCCTAACTCAACACAGGAAAAAATATCTCAAAGTAAAAAGGGCTTGATATGAAACTGCTCCAATAATTATTTACAATATCTACAAAGGTGATAGTTGTCAGCGATGATGTGTTTTACTGACACCAAATCCAAAATCACTAATGCTCTATCGTGTTCACAGTACCGTCACATGAGAAGACATCGCACTACAATGAAACACACTCCGAATTAAACATGAGCGTTATTGAGAGTGGGTGAGAGCAGGGAGCGGCCGCCGTCAGCTGGGTCTTAAGGTCTTCTCCCCACCAATCCGCTGCTCCGGATCCGCCCACGTGGATCTCCAGATCTCCTCCAATACAACTGTCAGGATAGGTGCCAACCTGCCCACTCAGGAGGACACCGCCTGTAGCAGATCTCAAGACACTGATTGACTGCAGTGAGGCAGGGAGGAGAGAGAGAGACATCACACATAACAAGGAACAATAACTCAAATTAACATAATACGACTCCTAGGTCATAACATTCACTTTTGCAATAACAGATTGATGTGCTTTTCGTACACTTTTTTTCAACAGTTAAAGCCAACGTGAACAAGGCAGAGCTCTCAAAAATTCCTGCAGCACAGCACAGTAATGTCCATGGTATGCAAACTTCAGTAGCACTTTGCAATTTGTTGCATTTCATAGATGCAAAGATTGAAAGTGTGATCACAACTCTCAGAATTCTCAATTTATTGCTCACCATGAGTGAACTATTCAGTGTCTATTAGATTTACGAGGCAGACAAATGTGGAGACTGACTTGATATTTGAGAGTTCTTGACGCTCTTCTCTTGGAATCTCTTCATGGTGCAGATGTCAATGATGACATCCATCTTTCTGGAATAATACTGAGAAAACCACAAAAACTGGACTTAATTTCATGTCGATGATTTATTCTCACTCCTTTCATTTTGTTTCTGTCCTGTTATTACTTTCTTACTATAGTACATTTTTCTTCAAGATGCATATGAAATTATGCTCAAGAAATAAATCTTTTTTCTATCAGTCTTAAAAGTAGGTTAAACTGGCTCCTCTGGGTACGTTGAAAGCTATCATTATTAATCCGTGTGTAAAATGTTCATCCTATGTTTCAGATATTCTATGTTGGTTGAAGATGGAGTTGTGAAGAAGATCAATGTGGAGCCTGATGGCACTGGACTAACCTGCAGCCTGGCTTCCAATATTCTGTCTAGTCTGTAGGTTAATTTAGAGCTTGTTAAACCAAACTGCACATAACAACCTGCTATAAAAGTTGCACTATGTCCGGTACCAAGCTATTCAAGCTTCCTCCTTTTCTCATGTGGATGCAAATGTCACATGAATGATAATGTCAAAGAAAGAGCTGGAAGGTAATAATGCGCACATATATGTCATGAGTAGTAATCCAAAGGAACATGTGTTATCTTCTTTAGTCTGTTACTTGGGGTAAATAAAGTTCACCCTGAAAGCAATAATGACTGTTTCCATGTTTATTCTAGTGAAAGTTTTTTTATGTGTGTGTCAGTCAAATATCCCATATCTGTGATCTTACAATGAACTGTTCAAGAAGACAAAATGTCTAGTATCTTAATATTTTCATCATGTTATGATTCACAATACAGTATAAATGAGACATTTTAACCCTTAAGAATTTCTAGAATATAAAAATCTAAGTAAGACAACCAGTTGTCAACATTTATCAAACGAAAATGGGGCAGAGGAGCGCATTGTATGAACAATGTATAAATAAGAACCAACTCCATCCTGCACCCATTCAAAGCCCAAATACTTTAATATTAATTATTTTAATTGATTTAATTTATTATTATTAATTTAACTTGATATTGAGACAAATATTTTTTTATTTTACATCAGCATTTTAGTGCATGTATTTATCTGAATGTCACTGATCTACAGGACCTTTGATCAGTCGGTGGATAGGAAATGTATATGAAGAGTATGTACTAAAATATATTGATAACACTAATCTTTACACATCATTTGTGGCATGTCAGGAGACCATTATTATAATACTGAGCTTCCTGAAATGGACATTATGGTTTGGAAGCTGTTACTTTGTATATGGTAGCTTCTTCATTAAAACTTTCATCAAAGTTATTTTTAATGATCCAGTATAACTTTCTTAACTTGTCAGTAAGTTATATTGCAAGATGCTGGATTTATGCTATTCTATTTACATAATCAGAAGAAAAAGTAGATGCCAGCGCCACCGCACTCTTTCCTCTCTCTACAGAAACACTTGTATTTATTGTGAGATTGTAATTTGTTCTTCATTCTTGCTTTATGTACTCTAAATTTTTTTCTCTCAACTTTGCTGTTCTTGTTTACAGCTTTATGTTTGTTTCTATGAGCTGAGCGTAATATTAAGAGTGACTTAAAACAGCAGTTGAATTTCCAATTATGTTGTTTGTTGTTAAAGTTTAAGCTCAGAGGACTGGTCTGAATATCCTGTAAGTCATAGATTAGGGAAAAATAAACTCTTAACCCCACTCCCTGACGTAGGGCGCAAAACGGCGAGCGCGTTGCATTGTGGCCTCCGGTGCTTGAACAGAAACTAAAAGACCCTCTTGAGAACCACGTTAACACTTAGCTTGGACAGAACATTAAAGGTAATATAATGTCAGATATAATTTTATGTTGTAGTCAGTAGCTCAATGCCGCATGCATAAAAGCAGCATGAGTCGAAAACAAGTAGTTATAATAATTAGCGTTCTACTGTTGAAGCTACGGAAACCTAGCATTAACACAATATGAAGGCGCCTGAATTCTGAGCTAGCTTCACAATGCTAAGGTCCTCTCCTGCGCCACGGGAAGAATTACAATGGGATCACGTATTACTTAAAATAGAATACCCCATGATAACAAGCAAACACGACTCGTCGAGAACTGAATGGTAACAAATCCAAAGCTAACGTTGCTATTGAATGAAGCTTGGTATGCTAAAGCTTTTAGCATGTGAAGCTATTGCGCGCGCGATCCAACACTGCCACATAGTTGCCTTTTAGTAGGGTTTATCAATAAATATCAAAATGTGCATAGGTAATCAGTTTCGATGTTTTTGATGTGAAACTATTAAATACTGGGCAAACGGTAACTTTTTGCAAATTATGACCTAATCAGGGTTATAAATAAGTCTTGTGAAGTGCCCGCTCGTTTCCCTGCTACGACAAGAGCCTTTTGATGCCAATAAAAAAAGACTAACTTACCTGAATTAATGCTAGCTACTGGCGTTTAATTAACATTCAAGTTTTTACATGTGCTATGTTCACATTTTCCAACAAATTCATTGCCTCCGCCAACATGTGCGTGGCTCTTTAATGCTGTGCGTTTGTAAATTGATTGAAATATATATACACCCATCATATTATATTGTGCTGATCGCTTACATAGCTTCTCAGTTCAGTGCACATGGTGTATCCCATATAAAGTATACCGTGCAGTCAAACAATAGGACCATAGTATATTTTTTTTATTGTGCATTATTAGCACATAAGGTTTAAAATTAAACAGAATGTGACATTAAAGTAATTAATTTCAGCCTTCTAGTAGCTAAATTGACATCCCTTTTTAGCTTGAACATGTCATCTTTACATCCTTACAAATGCGATTACACCAGCACAACCGTGGCAGGCCCTCACCAGGTACGATATAAAGTGTCTGCTAGTATCTGCGGGTCGTAAACTTGATCAAAATCAAATATTAAACCTTAGAGAACTTAGTTTCATTTTATTCAGTGTTACCTTTTCTAATGACTATATGGTTACAGTTGTAAGGCTCTCCATGTGTATGATAATACTGTACGTTTAACTGAGGGCATTGAGTGAGAAAATTAATTCCATAGACTTGCCCATAGTTAAATCAGGAAAATAATAGAGTCCATTGTTATCTTTGTGTTACAGGTTAGAAGCTGGTGATCTGAGACTGTCTGCAAAGCAACCATGTCATCGACAACCCAAAAACATAAAGATTTCGTAGCAGAGCCCATGGGTGAGAAGGCTGTGTCTGCTCTTGCTGGTATTGGAGAGGTCCTTGGCGAAAGACTGGATAAGAAAGGTTTTGACAAGGTGATTTGATTTTGTCACCCTTTTAATGCATTATAAACATTATATGGTATCAGGCACCACCTATATAAAATGTAAATCTCTTCCTCCGCAGGCGTATGTTGTCTTTGGGCAGTTTCTAGTGTTAAAGAAAGATGAGGATGATTTCCGGAAGTGGCTGAAGGAGACTTGTATGGCAAATGCTAAACAACAAGCTGACTGCTTTAACTGTCTAAAAGATTGGTGTGATGCATTCTTATAAAACACTCAGTCATTGTTTTCTACTTCTGAAGTCCAAACTGTTTCTTCAGTGATCTTGATTCAGTTCACCTACACGATATATGTGATTGATGTATAACTAACACTGTAAACACTGAGGTTCACTGAAGTCAACTTGCTTTTAAATGATTAGTTTATTCTGAAGTCCATCGAGCCCACAAACATTCATTCATTCTCATGGTCTTCGTTGAGTTGTAGACAATTAGTCCAGAGCTACGTATTCTTTAAATTACATTTCTAAATTGCTAAATTGGATGGATAATCGCATAATGTGACAATTCTGCTTGTAATGTCTGCTCACTGTTGATAGTATTGCAGACATTTTGACTTGTCATAATATCAAAATCACACATAAACCAATAATAATTAATATTGGCTTCTTTTCAGTTGGGCTTACCAATAACTCATATCAATGAGCGTGCATGTACACTAGCAGGGCTGTGACAGTGGTACACTTAAATGGAATTTAGCCTTTATTAATGTTGGTACGCATGTATTTGACAAGTCAAAATGTCTAGTCTGAGAACAGTTTATAGACAAGCTTCAAACTGAATGTCTAGTTTCCAGCTTTGGGATTAAGCTGCTCAAGTTAGTATTCAGTTTTCCAAACATCACTGGATTACTGTACTTTCAATTAATGACTGAATTTTAAATGAATGCTACATCGATTGTGTGTCATGCACTGAGGATTTATATCTCTTGATCTACACAAGGCAATTTCAGTTGAGCTCATATTGTTCTTTGTCTAGTGTGATGACTTGCCAGGAAAATCCAGAGTAATATTTATACTCACTTTCAATTAATGGGCTTCTTGCCACGTTTGCCTGTTTTTATGGCCATTGGAAAGTTGATATAAACTCTATTTTTAGATAGCATGTGATTACATAGGATATCACAGTTTAGTATTGTGCACTGCCAAATGTTTAAGTAATTTCATGAAGAGGTGGATCGACGGAAGTGTCTTGCAGAGGATGTGACTTATTCATGTGACATACTGACACAAAACCCCAAATCTGATCTGGCCGTCATAGAAAAGTTACTTTTTATATTTCAAAAACTTTAAACGTTTGATTCTGAAAATGAAGTCTACTTAAAGCTTGTTTGAACCTGAAGATGCAAATGTATATAAATAAAGATGACACTGCAACAAACTCCCACACTGTGGACCCCATTACATGAAATATTGGTATGTGTACTTAGGTGACCCAGACATTACAGCTAATTTTGTCAGCAGTAAATCATTCTGTACCTGCCTGAAGGGCTGGGTGTCAAGGTAAAGGGAAGAGAAGGATAAGAACAATTTGTCTTTTTGTGACTTGTTGGTATTCTTTAATGGCTACATTGTGTTTTAAGTAAGCTGTTAGGACCATATATAACGATGGGTATAGTTTAAAAAAATTGCCATGCCAGTACACCTATTGTTTGGAGAACTCTTGATACTGGGTTATTTTGGATAATACCTTAAAGGTATCGATTACCGATACCCATCCCTAATCATAAACCAATAACCATGATACAGTAAATTAGTCACACGCTGTGTGCCTTTCCAAACATAAGAGGCCTTAATGCATGTTAGTTTAAACATTTTATTCAGTGAGCTGTAGCCTCTGCTGTTGTACATTTCCAGTCCGTCACATAATCTTCCACACATAATCAGCTGTTTGAAAATGTAACCCTTGTCTGTTGAAGCTTTTCTGTTGAACATTGGATCATGTTTTTGCATTTAAGTTTTTATATTCCTGTTATTAACAAATAAATAAGAGGCCAAGTATCAGATTTGGACATGCATTTAAAAAAAAAATCTTGTTAATTAATGATAAAATTAAAAATGAGATGAACCATTTGGTAACACTAGGTTTTATTCCAATGCCTGGTATTCCATGGTTACTTTTTCGCCAACGCTCCAAAGGTGACATATGCAACATTGCAACATACAGAAAATACATTGACTGGTTTTCAATCCAGAGCAGGGGGTTCCCAAAAGTGTTATCATGTTGGAAGTCGCCATGGAGGTCAAGTGATGGGATCGCGTTTGATGGAACACCAAACGAGCAGTTTTCTCTTTTGTGGACATGATTTAGCAGAACTATAAAACACCCACCCACATGTATATGTGAAAGGATCCATGGACAAAGTAGAAAAGAACATGTCATTAGAATAAAGTCAGTCACCTCAGTTCTCACTTGAAAAAATATAAATGCTAGGAAAACTCTCGGTTTCAACAATTTTAATGGTGTGTTCCATCACAGCATCCACCTGCAGTTGCAAAACCACTGAAGAACATTTAAGTACCCAACAAGAGACTGCAATCATGTCGCTTTTGAACTTTTTAGAAACAATGCAGCATCAACTCATGAAAGCCATACTGACATATCCAGCGAAAGGCTTGGGGGTCCAGTAAAGGGTCAGCGTGACATGCACATGGGGTGCTTTTATTTACTATAGTTTAGTGTGCCGTCGTAGGCAAATTCATAGGAATTACTCGCAATATGTTTAAAGCAATATGACTCAATTACTGTCTGTCACATAAAATATAGATAAGATAATGAGACATCTGACTTTGTGTGTATATCAGTAGTTCTCCACTCTCAGGACTCCCAAGTGTTGATTTTTTTTATTTTATGCTAGCTTGTAGTTGTGACCGATTGGGGTCGGTTGCCAGGTGGGTAGATTAAAAGTCTGATGAGAGAGAACCACCAGCACTTTTGGGGTCAAATACCAGAGTTGGGAACCACTGGTATATATAATAGGTGCAGGATTCTTTATAAAAGGGTGTGCAATTGATTTATAGTCCAGGAGAAGTGCATATAAAAGTAATGTTCTCATAAAATGCTCTTCTTAGAAGGTGATGTATTCAGTGTTGTATGTAAAGTCCTATTGGCATACAAAAAAAGGCTTCTGTAAAAGCTAGCGTGTTGCATTCCTGTGCAGTCTAAACCAATGAGCTACACTGAGATCAGGGAAAAACACAACTCTTTGACATTAAAGCCCATGTGGCAGTGGTTAGAAAAGAAATGCATACGCCTCATCTGCTTTTTTATACTCTCCTCCAGTAGATCGAACCACAATTTTTGACTTCAGAAATAATGGTGTGACCTATTTGACCAGCTTGACTTCCGGGCTATAGTGTCTAACACTAACCTGTATGATGGGATGTTACCACATTTTCTGCAGTGGTTATGAACGTTGCGTAAAAGAGTTCAGTATTTCAACGTGAGATCTCTTAATTGTGTAAATCCGTCTGTTGAATGTTGAATTGTCAGTGGCCATAAAGGGCTTAGGACAAGAAATGAAACTTCTCTCTTTTTGATGTTGCCATATGACAACATCCTAAAAGTCCTACTCATTGTTCAACAGATTTATATACTTAGAATTAAAATAATCGATGTAGGAAGCTTAACATGCAAGGCCACAGTGTCTGATGTCAAAATCACAAGAGTAAATGTATTGTATAGTGGCCAAACAGCCATTAATCTTTTAGCCATGTACAGTTCCATTTAAATAAAAAGAAACATGCAATTTATAATTTAAAGCCAGCAAATGTGATGCAAAGTCCCCATTACAATTATATCTGTGCAGCTTACAGTGTTCTGAGATTTGTAAATACTTGAACTTGCTTTTTCATACATTTCCTTTCTAGGATTTGAGTGTATTTTATTTACATTCTGACAGTTGTTGTGGGTTTGGTATTTCCATTCAGGATAAGATGAATACTTTTTTTTTCTTTTTAAAAAAAAAATGTCAGCAGTGGTGTGTTTTCTGAAGCTGATTGTCATTAACTTGGCTCTATAGGTTTTGTAGCATGGTTAGACTACAGAGGGCTACCTCAGGAGGCAGAGTAAGCAAGATGGCCAAATAATTCTGGAGACAAATGTAATGGTTGATCTTTTAATTTGTCTTTTAAATATTGGGTTTATTTAATGTCTTGCAGTTGTGCAAACACCTGAGGTCATTGGTTTTCATTACTTTAAGGTGTACATGGCTCATTAATTACGCTTTCTAAAATGCCCCCTGCTACAGAGTGTCTCACACGGAGGGGGCTGCCCCATTGTTGTCCTGGTTTCACAGGTATAATGATGCGGCTCAAAAACACTGCAGGTCATTTATGGCAGTCAAACTGAACAGTTCAACTAGCTAATACTGTAGAGCAGGAACTGATATCTCTGATTCACCTGTTTGTTGATTCTTAGTTACAGCTCCCATATTCCTCCTATCATCTGATTTGTTTACTTACCTAATTTTTCAAATAATAATCACAAATTTGAAGCAAACATAAAGATGCCTGGGTTCGAATTAGAGCTGACCGGCTCATGTACACTAAAGTTTTTTTTGATGAGCATACAAATATGTTTCATGTATGGTGGGTCAGGATGAAGGCAAAGTCATTTGCAGTGTCACTGTTAAAATTAAACAGCTATTTGTAGTTTTAATACATGTGTGCATTAATATAAATGAGCAATACAATAATTTACCAAACCTCATACACTTCCTTGTATAGCCAGTGTACATTTAACATTGCCAGACATAATGAAGAATAGCAACTAAAAGTTATATTATTTAGTTCAAATCAATGTTTGTATTTTGAAAGACTATTTAAATGATTAAATTCTATTTTTTACTCAATTTACTGTTGTTTGTTGACACTGCTTTATTTTTGTGTGTGATATTGGCTGTGAATTTCCGTGTGTAGGCTATTATTTGTTTCATTTAGATACAACAGCTTGATGTCCTTGTCTAACCATGTCCACATAAAAATCACTGTGAAAAAAGTGAGATCTTCCACTATCTGACACAGCAGGGAGTGGATTATTGTAGGTGCTTTGTGTTGCGTAATAAATGGACACACCACCACCATACATCATTGGTCTCATCTCTCCCTGTGTATGTATTTGTGTGTGTTGATGTGATGAAGACTACTGTTGAGACTTCAGTGCATATGCATTTGGAACTCTAGAAGGTTCCAGGACTTCCTCTGAACCCAAGCCTTTGTGGATTTACACTGAGCCCTCGCCATGCTTTACCGTAGATAATGTGTGTTTTTTTTCAGCATATGCTTCAGTCTGTCTCCTCCAGACATACTGCTGGCCCCAAAAGTTAGTTTTGTTTCAACGCTCCACAGAACATCCCCAAACCTCTGTGTCTTACCTAGATGGTTTTCAGTGTACTGGAGATGCCTCTACTAGTGCTTTTGGGTCAGCAGTGACGTCTTGGAGTTCAAATATGGGGCCCTTATGTAAATTTAGGCCTTCACAGAAAAAAAAACTTAAGGATTCTACTGCTAAAGTAAGTCTATCGATTCTCTGCTGCGTGCCCCTTTGGACTCCTCGAGTCGGCGAGCCTTTTGAGGCTGTCACTTAAGACTGCATTTCTCTGAGCGACAGCATCTGCATGAACAGTAGGGGAGATGCATGTCTGTACATGAGGAGCTGTGCAGGTTCGAGCCAGATGAGGACAGTTATGCTGCATCCCAATCCAGCCTTTCTCTCCAGCCCAGCCAAGACAGTCTATTGAGCTTTTTCCCTTACTCTGCCCACAAGCAAACTCAACTTTATTTATAAGCACATTTAAAAAACTGTTTACAGAGTTGACCAAAGTGCTGTACAGTCATTAAATAAGATAGACGCACACAAAAAAGCATACACTACAATTACAAAAACAACTGTTTGCAGCCGTTGCTAATTACCTGTAATGTCTGGTTCGTGTAGTGGACACATACCAATCCTGAATGTAATGGCTGCGTGTCAAGATCGCGCATACACTGTAAACATTACAGGCAGGCTTTAACACTTCCTCTATCATCCTTTCAAAATAAAAGCATGCTGCTTCATAATAAACACCACCTCAGCTTCTATTTAGCGTTATGGCGCAGTAAATAATGATTTAGCAGGCCCAAATCTGGAAGCTGGTTTAGGTTGGAACAGTCAAACTCATTGCGTGACGGTGTGTTTTACGTAATACATAAAAAGCGACCAATCGAGATGTGTCTGAGAGGGAGGCGGAACACACCAGAGCTAACAACCGTGAATTACCACAAGTCTAGCTAGCTACAACAGTGGGCTACAATGCTGTGCGTCACAGCCACTCTCAACAAGAGCATCCGTGCTGTCAAGTTCCTCCGGCTACTGCACACTTCTCCTATCGCAAAAATGCCCATTCAGGTAAGTATTATACGTGTTTTTTAACGTTAGCTGGATGTGCTACAGCTACATAGCTCATGCAAAGACGCGAGCGGTCGTTGTATTTTGTCTTAGTTATGAAGCCACACAACTACATCATTCGCTGTTCTGTGTTTAGCTGGCCGTGCTGACGGTCCCTCTGGAACTGGCCGCCATGACTGCGTTATGTACGAATGACAGAATATGTTCATCGCCGCCGCTAACGCTACTGTCTTCTTCATACTTTAACATAATCTTAGTTACCAAACAACTGCGCAGTTTGCTTTGAACGTGTTGCAACTTGTGAATGACTGCACTCTCGTCTGGTGTGTTCCAATGCCTTGAATAACATACACAGGCACCGTTTTAAAGACCCGTGTCCTTATTAAACTTCTGTCGCCCATTCTTATTTATTTACTTACCATGAAGTCAGCAGGCTGCATGTTTATGTAAGCATAATAACTTGAGGTTAACTTGGAGCTAGCTGAAAGCGCGCACTCACAGAGGTCCTGCGTATGAACCCTGCTTTATGAAAATACATTTAAGGGCATAACACTGTCAAAGTGTAATGTGTATTTCTTATCACATTTTGAAAAGTAGGCACTAAGTGTGATAAGTGTGTCACTGGCATTCGGCATGCGAGACACTTAAGGCATTCGGCCATTTTAACGGGACACTTGCATCTGTGGTGATTTGTCGCCCTCTAGTGGCCTTTAGGTATAAATGTGCGCCTCTAATAAATGGAATGTCAATCCTGATCCGTTATATCCAGGACCAGGGTCTTAGCTAAGTGTCACTGAGAGGCCTAATTGGAGACTGGTTTATTTTCATAATCCTTCTGGCGATTAAGTTGAGTAAATGTGGAGCTTGCATTCATCAAAGTGTATGTGTGAATATACATAATAATACAACTAAAACATTGTTCTGCTTTCTATATAAGATAAGATATCCCTTTATTAGTCCCACAGTGGGGAAATTTACATTATTGCAGCAGCACAGTGTACGAAAAACACAGCAGGGGGAGGGGAAATAATATTTAAAAAAATACAATACAATAAAGGACGGGGGTAAAGTGTCTCAAGAATATTTCACAATAACAATACTATTGCAAAGTGTCTCAGTATTTCACACAAGTACTACAATAGTTAGGTCTACTGGGAGCAGTGCTGATTGTACAGTCTAACAGCTGCAGGAAGGAAAGACTTGCGAAAGCGCTCCTTCACGCACTTTGGGTGAAGCAACCTGTCGCATATAAAGAATCAGCCAAAAAGCAACAATGATGGTATATAAAACCATCTCTTTAAGCTATGTAAATGTGTTGTAGACTTGCAACAGTGAATTGATAAATCAATTAGTCAGTTGAAAGTAAATCAGTTCCCAACTATTTTGATAACTAATTAATCATCTCAGTAATTTTTCAAGTAAATATGTCATATTTGTGGCTCCAGCTTTTAAAACATAAGGATTTGTTGCTTTTATTTGTCATAATTAAACATCTTTGTGTTTTGAACTGTGGGTTTTTGGACAAAAGGAATCATTCCTCTTCCGTTGATGTCCGTGATAAAAGAACTCCTCTGTGCTTGCAGAGTTTAGCAGAATTTAAGAAGACAGGAACTAATTATGATTACAAGTATACATAGATACTCTGTTTGCTGTCAAAGTTTATTGACACTGTCGTCACATACAGAATCAACAGATTGTATGGTCATTTTAGAATTTGGGTCTATTTCCTTGTACATTTTCTCCTCAATTCCCAACAGGTTGGTGAACATCTCCCGCCAGTGGAGGTCGATGAGGGGGAGCCAGGTAATAAGGTGGCTATGGATCAGCTGTTCAAGGGGAAGAAGGGCATCCTCTTTGCTGTACCTGGAGCTTTTACCCCTGGTTGTTCCAAGGTTGAGTCCACATTCTCATCTCTGTTTGCTATGTCTTTTGCACAATCATCTTTGCACAGGCTGACGTTGTGTTTGTCTTGTTGATTTCAGACTCACCTCCCTGGTTTCGTGGAGCAGGCTGGGGACTTGAGGAGTAAAGGTATACAGGAGGTCGCCTGCATTTCTGTCAATGATGCATTTGTCATGACAGCCTGGGGGAAGGAGCACGGAACAGATGGCAAGGTATGATGATTAATTTCTGTGACAACCTGCACCAGGCCAAATTGTGACATAAAAGCTGACTGTCTTCATCATTCAGGGAATGCTATTATTAATCTTTCATGTGTAAGGGCTGTGGACAGTTGTATGTCTAAACTCCTATTTGACACCCTTTTGTGGTCAGTTTGAAGTGTAGTTAATCCTAGCAATCTGTTAAACATTATTATAGTGCACTGGTTTGTGTGCACAATAGAGGCATTTTAGAAGTTTTAACTAACCCTTTGGTTCCTGATAATGTACTCGTGGTAGATGAGAATGCAAAAATGACACATCACACTCTTAATCTACTGTAAGTTGTTGTCCTCGTCACTTTCCTCACATCATAGCATCTCCATAGAGTAGAGAGGTTGATGTTACAGCAGGCGTTGTAAACTGAGGATGCACTACGACATTTCAGATATTAGAATTTTTTAACTTCCCTCTACTTTCTCTGCAGGTTCGCATGCTGGCTGATCCCACTGGAGCTTTTACAAAGGTAAAACTAAATGTAGGCCTGGGATATTTAAGGTCTTTTTTAGTGGTACTGTGTGTTCTCATCTGTCTTTTTTCTTTTTGCCTCCTAGGCACTTGATCTATTACTTGACAGTGATAAGATTGTGCAGGTACTTGGGAACAAGCGATCCAAGAGGTAATTATAGTTTTTGCTTTTTTCATGCTTTTTTCATGCTTTTTTCAGGTGTCTAGGGGGAAACCTGAACCTAACATGCTTTTTTGTGTGCGGCTCTTCCCACTCCTAATAAGGACCCAAAGAATGACAGGTCAAAATCACTTAATAGTTCATTCCTGTATTTATTTCTGTGCAGGATTAGAGCCCAAAACAAAAAAAAAGATCTTAAATTCCTAAGTTTACCCTGAGCAAATAAAAATCAACAAAAAGACAGCCGCTTACCTAACTCCTAACTCAACACAGGAAAAAATATCTCAAAGTAAAAAGGGCTTGATATGAAACTGCTCCAATAA
Organism: Chaunax sp. Z400; assembly: GCA_037577475.1. Lineage (NCBI taxonomy): Eukaryota > Metazoa > Chordata > Actinopteri > Lophiiformes > Chaunacidae > Chaunax > Chaunax sp. Z400. The sequence goes on along the minus strand of CM075201.1, from coordinate 7,224,909 downwards.
TTATTTACAATATCTACAAAGGTGATAGTTGTCAGCGATGAAGTGTTTTACTGACACCAAATCCAAAATCACTAATGCTCTATCGTGTTCACAGTACTGTCACATGAGAAGACATCGCACTACAATGAAACACACTCCGAATTAAACGAGCGTTATTGAGAGTGGGTGAGAGCAGGGAGCGGCCGCCGTCAGCTGGGTCTTAAGGTCTTCTCCCCACCAATCCGCTGCTCCGGATCCGCCCACGTGGATCTCCAGATCTCCTCCAATACGTCAGGATAGGTGCCAACCTGCCCACTCAGGAGGACACCGCCTGTAGCAGATCTCAAGACACTGATTGACTGCAGTGAGGCAGGGAGGAGAGAGAGAGACGTCACACATAACAAGGAACAATAACTCAAATTAACATAATACGACTCCTAGGTCATAACATTCACTTCTGCAATAACAGATTGAAGTGCTTTTCGTACACTTTTTTTCAACAGTTAAAGCCAACGTGAACAAGGCAGAGCTCTCAAAAATTCCTGCAGCACAGCACAGTAATGTCCATGGTATGCAAACTTCAGTAGCACTATGCAATTTTTTGCATTTCATAGATGCAAAGATTGAAAGTGTGATCACAACTCTCAGAATTCTCAATTTATTGCTCACCATGAGTGAACTATTCAGTGTCTGTATTAGATTTACGAGGCAGACAAATGTGGAGACTGACTTGATATTTGAGAGTTCTTGACGCTCTTCTCTTGGAATCTCTTCATGGTGCAGATGTCAATGATGACATCCATCTTTCTGGAATAATACTGAGAAAACCACAAAAACTGGACTTAATTTCATGTTCATGATTTATTCTCACTCCTTTCATTTAGTTTCTGTCCTGTTATTACTTTCTTACTATAGTACATTTTTCTTCAAGATGCATATGAAATTATGCTCAAGAAATAAATCTTTTTTCTATCAGTCTTAAAAGTAGGTTAAACTGGCTCCTCTGGGTACGTTGAAAGCTATCATTATTAATCCGTGTGTAAAATGTTCATCCTATGTTTCAGATATTCTATGTTGGTTGAAGATGGAGTTGTGAAGAAGATCAATGTGGAGCCTGATGGCACTGGACTAACCTGCAGCCTGGCTTCCAATATTCTGTCTAGTCTGTAGGTTAATTTAGAGCTTGTTAAACCAAACTGCACATAACAACCTGCTATAAAAGTTGCACTATGTCCGGTACCAAGCTATTCAAGCTTCCTCCTTTTCTCATGTGGATGCAAATGTCACATGGATGATAATGTCAAAGAAAGAGCTGGAAGGTAATAATGCGCACATATATGTCATGAGTAGTAATCCAAAGGAACATGTGTTATCTTCTGTAGTCTGTTACTTGGGGTAAATAAAGTTCACCCTGAAAGCAATAATGACTGTTTCCATGTTTATTCTAGTGAAAGTTTTTTTATGTGTGTGTCAGTCAAATATCCATATCTGTGATCTTACAATGAACTGTTCAAGAAGACAAAATGTCTAGTATCTTAATATTTTCATCATGTTATGATTCACAATACAGTATAAATGAGACATTTTAACCCTTAAGAATTTCTAGAATATAAAAATCTAAGTAAGACAGCCAGTTGTCAACATTTATCAAACGAAAATGGGGCAGAGGAGCGCATTGTATGAACAATGTATAAATAAGAACCAACTTCGTCCTGCACCCATTCAAAGCCCAAATACTTAATATTAATTATTTTAATTGATTCAATTTATTATTATTAATTTAACTTGATATTGAGACAAATATTTTTTTATTTTACATCGGCATTTTAGTGCATGTATTTATCTGAATGTCACTGATCTACAGGACCTTTGATCAGTCGGTGGATAGGAAATGTATATGAAGAGTATGTACTAAAATATATTGATAACACTAATCTTTACACATCATTTGTGGCATGTCAGGAGACCATTATTATAATACTGAGCTTCCTGAAATGGACATTATGGTTTGGAAGCTGTTACTTTGTATATGGTAGCTTCTTCATTAAAACTTTCATCAAAGTTATTTTTAATGATCCAGTATAACTTTCTTAACTTGTCAGTAAGTTATATTGCAAGATGCTGGATTTATGCTATTCTATTTACATAATCAGAAGAAAAAGTAGATGCCAGCGCCACCGCACTCTTTCCTCTCTCTACAGAAACACTTGTATTTATTGTGAGATTGTAATTTGTTCTTCATTCTTGCTTTATGTACTCTAAATTTTTTTCTCTCAACTTTGCTGTTCTTGTTTACAGCTTTATGTTTGTTTCTATGAGCTGAACGTAATATTAAGAGTGACTTAAAACAGCAGTTGAATTTCCAATTATGTTGTTTGTTGTTAAAGTTTAAGCTCAGAGGACTGGTCTGAATATCCTGTAAGTCATAGATTAGGGAAAAATAAACTCTTAACCCCACTCCCTGACGTAGGGCGCAAAACGGCGAGCGCGTTGCATTGTGGCCTCCGGTGCTTGAACAGAAACTAAAAGACCCTCTTGAGAACCACGTTAACACTTAGCTTGGACAGAACATTAAAGGTAATATAATGTCAGATATAATTTTATGTTGTAGTCAGTAGCTCAATGCCGCATGCATAAAAGCAGCATGAGTCGATAACAAGTAGTTATAATAATTAGCGTTCTACTGTTGAAGCTACGGAAACCTAGCATTAACACAATATGAAGGCGCCTGAATTCTGAGCTAGCTTCACAATGCTAAGGTCCTCTCCTGCGCCACGGGAAGAATTACAATGGGATCACGTATTACTTAAAATAGAATACCCCATGATAACAAGCAAACACGACTCGTCGAGAACTGAATGGTAACAAATCCAAAGCTAACGTTGCTATTGAATGAAGCTTGGTATGCTAAAGCTTTTAGCATGTGAAGCTATTGCGCGCGCGATCCAACACTGCCACATAGTTGCCTTTTAGTAGGGTTTATCAATAAATATCAAAATGTGCATAGGTAATCAGTTTCGATGTTTTTGATGTGAAACTATTAAATACTGGGCAAACGGTAACTTTTTGCAAATTATGACCTAATCAGGGTTATAAATAAGTCTTGTGAAGTGCCCGCTCGTTTCCCTGCTACGACAAGAGCCTTTTGATGCCAATAAAAAAAGACTAACTTACCTGAATTAATGCTAGCTACTGGCGTTTAATTAACATTCAAGTTTTTACATGTGCTATGTTCACATTTTCTAACAAATTCATTGCCTCCGCCAACATGTGCGTGGCTCTTTAATGCTGTGCGTTTGTAAATTGATTGAAATATATATACACCCATCATATTATACTGTGCTGAACGCTTACATAGCTTCTCAGTTCAGTGCACATGGTGTATCCCATATAAAGTATACCGTGCAGTCAAACAATAGGACCATAGTATATTTTTTTATTGTGCATTATTAGCACATAAGGTTTAAAATTAAACAGAATGTGACATTAAAGTAATTAATTTCAGCCTTCTAGTAGCTAAATTGACATCCCTTTTTAGCTTGAACATGTCATCTTTACATCCTTACAAATGCGATTACACCAGCACAACCCTGGCAGGCCCTCACCAGGTACGATATAAAGTGTCTGCTAGTATCTGCGGGTCGTAAACTTGATCAAAATCAAATATTAAGCCTTAGAGAACTTAGTTTCATTTTATTCAGTGTTACCTTTTCTAATGACTATATGGTTACAGTTGTAAGGCTGTCCATGTGTATGATAATACTGTACGTTTAACTGAGGGCATCGAGTGAGAAAATTAATTCCATAGACTTGCCCATAGTTAAATCAGGAAAATAATAGAGTCCATTGTTATCTTTGTGTTACAGGTTAGAAGCTGGTGATCTGAGACTGTTTGCAAAGCAACCATGTCATCGACAACCCAAAAACATAGAGATTTCGTGGCAGAGCCCATGGGTGAGAAGTCTGTGCAATATCTTGCTGGTATTGGAGAGGCCCTTGGCAGAAGACTGAATGAGAAAGGTTTTGACAAGGTGATTTGATTTTGTCACCCTTTTAATGCATTATAAACAGTATATGGTATCAGGCACCACCTATATAAAATGTAAATCTTTTCCTCCGCAGGCGTATGTTGTCCTTGGGCAGTTTCTGGTGTTAAAGAAAGATGAGGAGCTTTTCCGGGAGTGGCTGAAGGATGCTTGTATGGCAAATGCTAAACAACAAGCTGACTGCTTTAACTGTCTAAAAGAATGGTGTGATGCATTCTTATAAAACACTCAGTCATTGTTTTCTACTTCTGAAGCCCAAACTGTTTCTTCAGTGATCTTGATTCAGTTCACCTACACGATATATGTGATTGATGTATAACTAACACTGTTAACACTGAGGTTCATTGAAGTCAACTTGCTTTTAAATGATTAGTTTATTCTGAAGTCCATCGAGCCCACAAACATTCATTCATTCTCATGGTCTTCGAGAGAGTTGTAGACAATTATGTACACTAGCAGGGCTGTGACAGTGGTACACTTAAATGGAATTTAGCCTTTATTAATGTTGGTACGCATGTATTTGACAAGTCAAAATGTCTAGTCTGAGAACAGTTTATAGACAAGCTTCAAACTGAATGTCTAGTTTCCAGCTTTGGGATTAAGCTGCTCAAGTTAGTATTCAGTTTTCCAAACATCACTGGATTACTGTACTTTCAATTAATGACTGAATTTTAAATGAATGCTACATCGATTGTGTGTCATGCACTGAGGATTTATATCTCTTGATCTACACAAGGCAATTTCAGTTGAGCTCATATTGTTCTTTGTCTAGTGTGATGACTTGCCAGGAAAATCCAGAGTAATATTTATACTCACTTTCAATTAATGGGCTTCTTGCCACGTTTGCCTGTTTTTATGGCCATTGGAAAGTTGATATAAACTCTATTTTTAGATAGCATGTGATTACATAGGATATCACAGTTTAGTATTGTGCACTGCCAAATGTTTAAGTAATTTCATGAAGAGGTGGATCGACGGAAGTGTCTTGCAGAGGATGTGACTTATTCATGTGACATACTGACACAAAACCCCAAATCTGATCTGGCCGTCATAGAAAAGTTACTTTTTATATTTCAAAAACTTTAAACGTTTGATTCTGAAAATGAAGTCTACTTAAAGCTTGTTTGAACCTGAAGATGCAAATGTATATAAATAAAGATGCCACTGCAACAAACTCCCACACTGTGGACCCCATTACATGAAATATTGGTATGTGTACTTAGGTGACCCAGACATTACAGCTAATTTTGTCAGCAGTAAATCATTCTGTACCTGCCTGAAGGGCTGGGTGTCAAGGTAAAGGGAAGAGAAGGATAAGAACAATTTGTCTTTTTGTGACTTGTTGGTATTCTTTAATGGCTACATTGTGTTTTAAGTAAGCTGTTAGGACCATATATAACGATGGGTATAGTTTAAAAAAATTGCCATGCCAGTACACCTATTGTTTGGAGAACTCTTGATACTGGGTTATTTTGGATAATACCTTAAAGGTATCGATTACCGATACCCATCCCTAATCATAAACCAATAACCATGATACAGTAAATTAGTCACACGCTGTGTGCTTTTCCAAACATAAGAGGCCTTAATGCATGTTAGTTTAAACATTTTATTCAATGAGCTGTAGCCTCTGCTGTTGTACATTTCCGGTCTGTCACATAATCTTCCACACATAATCAGCTGTTTGAAAATGTAACCCTTGTCTGTTGAAGCTTTTCTGTTGAACACTGGATCATGTTTTTGCATTTGTTTTTATATTCCTCTTATTAACAAATAAGAGGCCAAGTATCAGATTTGGACATGCATTTTAAAAAAAAAAATCTTGTTAATTAATGATAAAATTAAAAATGAGATGAACCATTTGGTAACACTAGGTTTTATTCCAATGCCTGGTATTCCATGGTTACTTTTTCGCCAACGCTCCAAAGGTGACATATGCAACATTGCAACATACAGAAAATACATTGACTGGTTTTCAATCCAGAGCAGGGGGTTCCCAAAAGTGTTATCATGTTGGAAGTCGCCATGGAGGTCAAGTGATGGGATCGCGTTTGATGGAACACCAAACAAGAGCAGTTTTCTCTTTTGTGGACATGATTTAGCAGAACTATAAAACACCCACCTGTACTGTATATGTGAAAGGATCCATGGACAAAGTAGAAAAGAACATGTCATTAGAATAAAGTCAGTCACCTCAGTTCTCACTTTACATGAATTATTAGAAGTGTTCCTTTTTTTTTTTAAGCATTGAAGGACCCTGACTCTGCTCTGGAGAACCTCCGACCTGTTTGGTTCAAATAACGATGTACACCTCTCTTTAAAAGTATATTATAACTGATGTATTTATTTTTTTTGGCCTAAAGAAATAGAAAATGTTTCACTTGACAGACTCATAATAACCAAATAGCTGATTTTGCTTTAATGGCTTACTATATATACTGAATGTCCATAACCTCTGGAATGTAATTTTCTGGGTTTGTGTGCTATTGAACTATAAAATCTTGATTTGACAGTGATCAAATGTTGCTTAAGTTTCACAGTAGCACCTATGCACACACACACACACACACACATCCACACCACAGCAACAGCATATAAATGATCATAAATTTTAATAAAACTTTTAAATAAATGTATGTGATTGTAAGCCACTCGAACAGCTGTTCTTGGTAGATGGAAGTAACTGCCAAAACAGGGAACACCTAAGTGAATGAATAGAACATCTATTGACAGTCATAGTTATTTAGCCCAAATCTATAAGGTAATAGAGAAAAAAAACATTCTGTAAGTAAAGCATTAATCTAAAGAGTTTGATATCCACCTGCACTCAGCAAATGGAAACTCAATTATTATTATAATAGGCCTTTTTTCCTTTTTGGACATCAAGTCTGTGGACAATTTCTATGAGAAGCGATGAGCCCGACCCGATCAGAGCAGCATCTGTAGCACCATCATAATCCACATGCAGAGCTAATGTGGAAATGTGTCCTTCCAAGTCAAAGTGAACAAATGCTGCAGAATCCCTCTGAATGTGTTACTGTGATCGGTGAAGCCCATTAAGACACTTGCTGCTCAGACTGTTTGGCAGTTACCTGTAAATGTAGTATATGAGTATGAAATGTCTGGTTTCACCCAGATGATAGCTGATTGTTATTTTTCTTTCGATAAACTGACTTTTCTATTGATTGAATGTTTAGGTTTTGTTTCAAATCTCCACGTTGAGACAGATGTTGGCATTTAAAGAATTTAGTTTGAGACATTTTGTATTTGTTATGTACTGTACATCGGCAGCTTTTACGCAAGGTTACTATAGTACATCGATGTCTTATTTAGATTGGAAGTACATGTACACACTGTACACACATGTACATACTGTACAGTTGTACTTGAATCACAACAATCCCTGATTCGTCTCAAAGCAGAGCGCAGAAGAATTTCTTCTCCCTGAAAGGGTTCTCTGAGGTGGGCACAGGGGTGATCAGGGGGTCGTCACAGGAGTGTGCGTCGCAGTACGCCATCAGGTCGGCGGCTGCCTTTGATACCTGTGGATGAGGATGATCAGATTTAGGGTGGCTCACAGGAACATGGTTAAATTAGACTGTTTTTTTGGTTGTTGTTTTTTAACAATTAGTTCATTACAAAGATAAGGTAAGAGCAAAAGTTCATCCTTGAGTTTGATAAATCTATCAATCTGATTAGAGGTTGTGGTGCATTTAGAGACTGCAAGAAATTAGAGTTCTCTACTGGGAAATAGTTGCAGCCCTTAGAATATTTTCCCTCTAAATGAGGATAATTAGATATTTTGGTTGTATTTCTATTCTGAAGTATAACTAAGTCTTTTTCTTTTACACACTAGCATAGTACAGAGACACTGTATGACCCTGATGAAGACCATTAGTGTATTGTCTTACAGGTCTCGTAATGATGGGTTTTTTCCCCATAGGAATGCAACTATATAATGAACAGATAAATGATCTGTTCGATCATCAGAAATGCGTATTATTGGCCAGTTGATGAAAAGATGATAACGTGAAGCCAAATTGCTTTCATTGACTTAACAAGCGCTGCATCTGCACAGCAATACAGTAGGTGGAGCGAGACGTTGTTGTCATACTCATGATGTCAAAGTGCTGCACCTGGATAGAGCCACGCAGTGTACAGCTAAACATGTCAGCAGTGTGGATGTGTAGCTTCAGAGGAAGACGATTGTAATTTGCATTGCATGTTCAACTAGAATTGAGAGAGGAGATGAAAAATCTATGAATTCTTATACAACAAATCTTATTAGAACTATTTTATTTCAAATCACCCATCTTTGCTCACTACGTCTTAACCTTTCTACTGTTCTCACTATACAAGCTGCCACTTGGTGACGTCATTCGAAAGCACAGTGTATGTGTCCGTATTTTTTTATACAAAAGACACACAGCTGTACATCTCTGCTGATCCAAACGATGCTGCAACCATAGACTCAATTACTACCTGCCTTTTGTCAATGAATAAATGGATGAGTAATAATTTCTTAAAGTTAAATGAGGACAAAATTGGCCCAAACAAAAAAAAGAGAACAGCTGTTTAATAATCTGTGGAAATGGACTCCCTGGATTAAATCTGAGGTTAAAACTCTTTGTGTTACTTTGGATTCAGATGTAAGATTTAAGTCCCACATAAACAAGGTGACAAAAACATAGTTTTTTTCATCTTCCAAACATAGCTAGAGCACGACCATTAATAAATCAATCAATTATAAACCAAAGAGATACTGAATAAACAGATTCATCCCTTTATTTCAGGCTGACTTGGTTACTGTAACACACTGTTTACTGGTCTCCCTAAAAAAAACAACTGAGAGACTTTGGCTTATTCAGAACTCTGCAGCTCGACTTTTAACCAGAACCAAGAAGAGAGAAAACATTAGTCCAGTTTTAGCTGCCCTGCGCTGGCTTCCTGTTAGATCTACAATTGACTTCAAGGTCCTCTTAATGGGCTTAGACCATCTTTATTTGGCACTTTGGACATTGCAATTTCTCATTATCATTTAAATATATTATTATCATTGTTGTTGTTGTATAAACTACTTTTCGTGATTACATTTTTAAAATTATTTTACCGGTACCTGCCCCGAGAATCACATAATTATCAATTATTGTTATCTGCTCAAAAAACAACATTTGTGCATCCCTAATTTTCCGCCCTAAGGACTCTGCTCTTTATATGATCTGTTTCCCAGCGAAACAGAAACATTTCAAGCAAATGTATTCAGTTCATGGTTTCTTGCATGTCATTGAAAACAGCATGTGGTGAGAATTCTATTTCAGAATCATGGTGGTCTTTTAAAAACCTCTCACCAGATTATTTCACACATCTTGGGTTTCAAGCCTCGGTCTGAACATTTTAGTCCAAAGTTGATTAATGAAAAATCAAGAATATACACCGGCCTAAACCTAAAATAAAATTGTTGCAAATGTTTCCCTGTAAAAAAAATAAATAAAAAAGTGTCTGGTCATAGAAAATGGAAATGGATATACAACCATAATTAATACTAGTAGGATGAGAGGATGAAACATATTGATTCACTGGGAGGACAGCAGATGTTTGCAGTTACAAAGGTATCACAATACAGCAGTGAACACAGGAGTAAGAGAACAGGAGCACTAAAATAGACAATCCAAATCATTCAGACTAAAGAAAGACAGAAAACACACACTGGAAATCAGCACATAAACATTTGGATTCACTGCAGTTTTTACAGTTTTATCACTTAGTTAAATGTGGATTTGAGTCTGAAAAGGATGAATATGGAAAAACAAAGAAATGTCTCATCTAAATTCTAAATTGAATCCTCATTTAAGCCCAGTATACGTCTCAATTTTCTATTTAAAAATGATTACAAGGTTGACATATATAATATTCATTTATGGATGGTTATTTAAAAAAAAAGCTGCTGCTATAATAACAGCAGAAGTCGCAAAATCTTGGAGAGCAGAGAAGGAATCACCAGTTAAGACTTTTTCTAATGTCTTTTTTCTCTCAATGTTATACTTAACCAGAAATGACAGCAGATGTAAAAGGTATCTAAACGTGACGTTATCTCAGGCTGATTGCAGGTTTAATTTATTTTAATCATGTAATCCCAATGTTGGGCATATTACTATGATTTATGCAGCTACTTCACCAACTACAACATAGGAACACAAGATTTCATTGTAATATATGAAAAAAGTAGGTTATTTTATGAGTAATTGATTTGATTTATCAATAGCCCTTATCTCCCTCTTTGTGTCATGTGTGTTCTATCATATTACATCCTCGTGGTTCATATCTGACCCTGAGCTCTTCGGATTGTCTTACCTTTATCCTGCAGAAACTAGCTTCTATCTTCAGTTGCTCCACCAGCTTCCTGGCTTGGCCGACACTCATGGTACTGTTCACTGGGGTGTCTCCTTTCATCCTAGCCACAAGCACAGCAAACATTTATGAATCGAGGATTTGAATTGGATGGAAATGCATGCACATGTTTCAAATAAAGTAGTTTCCCTAAAGCCCTGCTCACCCAGCCATGATTGATCCAAGAGATCCTATGCTTCACTTCAACTAATTTATAAAAAAAATAATGTATAAAAATGCTTGTACTTTGCAATAAGTTGTGATTTAAATGCTTCATTCAGATTCACACACCTGGATTTATTGATAGCAAAATTAGCTTTTCAACATGGCATTCTAGGCTGATCAAATGAACTATATGTACGAACTCAACAAATATACCATGTAGTGCTATTATGTAATGTTTGATAAAAGCTATGCTCAAAGATTGTAGTACTTTATTGCTTATTGGTAGAATTTGGCAGCAAACCAAGCAAGCATGAAACCAGTCAGGCTCCAGTAATGAAGTATAAATATCTGTCAATATTGTGCTATGGAATTGGCACAGCTGCTACATAATATCCCCATAAATGGCAACAAAAGCACATAATTTATCAAATGCAAACCAAACATGTAAATTGGGCCAAATGATCAGATTTCTTCATCGTGGCCCACAAGATTCTCCCACTACGAGCAAGAATAACCACAGATATACCAAATGTAGAATGAAATAAGCACCGCAGCCTTACAGACATTTACGAAATAATGAATAAGTATGCATATGACTGAATATTTTGTCGCAGATGTAAAAGGAATCATGCAAGATGGATTGTCAACAGGAAAGGAAAAACAGAGCAGCAAAGGAGCAAATCTATTTGAAACATTCTGGACCTTTCCCCATTGTTGTTTTCCTTCACCCTCCATCCATCCCCTTTTCTCCTTACCCGTATAATATTCCTCTTCAGGTGCAATCTTCCCCCCTCTTCTCTCTCTCTGTGTCCCTCTGTCAGCTTATGTTTGGTGGTATCTGTGTAGCCGGACCCCACCCCTCACAGACAACAGCCTGGATGCTACCCTGTTCTGTACAGACCAGTGCACTGCAATTCTGCCACAATAAGCATTAGATTTATGGTGGATGGATAGGATCACCCCCTCTGCAGTGAGTGGTACCTGCCAGACAGAGGGAGGGGGGAGCCATTGGTCAGGGTTTTCTTATGAGGGCGGATTGTACCATAACTATGCAGGAGAAATCAGGACCAGCTGGAATCTGTGGTTTCAATCTCTGATATGGAACAGGATTGGTGTGTGTGGTTTTGGTTTTAAGTGCTAAAAGGTGACTTACAACATGGGATGCGAACTCCAGTGGGCTGAATCATTACGTGTATAAGTGATGCCCACCATCTCCTCTGTTGCTATGGGGACTGCTGCATCCTAGTGTAATGGTTTACATCACTATTTACATTGTAAAACAAATGCTGGTATTTAAATGACACGGTGTGAGCTACAGATGAAAGGAATGACTGATTTGCATTTTAGGATAATAATAGAGAGACTGGGTAGAAAGAGCGCACATTTACTGTATGTTGCTGTTACTTCTAACGCTGTCAAATCAAAGACCCTGTAGAGTAAAGAGCTCCAACAGCACGAAGCCCACCCCAGCTCTCTCTAGGTCTGGGCACCACTGTTAGATTTCTTCCAACTCGTATATATGTAAGTGTTAAATAGAGACTATTTTACTAAAGTACATTGCAGTAAATATTCAACGTCGTGGTAATTCACAGGATATACGAGCAGACAAGCTGGAAACCGGTGACTGAGGCCTCAACAACTATCCGACGCCATCTTTGCTAAACTAGCATTCCCTCGGTTTTAATGGCGATTTGATAGTGTCCCTCGCTTCTCTCCCCACGGCGAATATACGACTCCTACTTATGGCCTCCTACTAACTCCGCTATCTCCAATAGATTGCTATCTATATTGTGAACAAATGGACATTCAGATGAAACCATTGCGGTTTAACAATTTCGAGCAAATTTGTCTTCCTGTTCTTTCGAGGGCTACGTAAGAAACGTCATCCACTTGCCAAGCCAATCAGAGCCAGAGTAGGGCGGGTCATGGCGTCGCCATGTTGGATTATTTGGATTGGTATTGATTTATCCTTCCTTTTACCGTCTCTGGTAGGAGCCAGTTTCGCGTTCACGCTAATTTGTCCTTCGTCCTTGCCATCATGTATGTCACCAGCTCAATGGAGCAAATGCGAAACTATACACACATATTACATTATAACACAGTATATATATATATGTATAGGACTACTATGAAATAAAATGTTTGAGTATACACTGCTTTAAATTTACAAAGTCATAATGAGGTATGCATTGTAGACCTAACTTAAGGTTTTCATTCAATGCAATTTATCTGTGCATGTTAGAGGTGCAAATGAAATGGCTGTGTTCAAGCAATTTATAATGAATTCATGCCAATGTGTGACAGTGATCAACTTTTCCAATGTTTCTTAAACATCAAGGATCAAAGAGTTGCACAAACACAGACTATTCTTGTTTGATTTTAAACAAAGCTTTTAATTGTGATAGATTTTGATTTTGATCACGCTGAAGGGTTGCTGATGAACTTCAATGAGGGGAGAGAGTAAGCAGCAGTTTATTTGGATTTTGCTCCATCTGCTGGATGAGGCAGACAGGTTTGACTGATTCACAGACCTGAACAGACACAGTAATGACCAGTCTGCTCCTGATGATTGGGAGATATATGAACTGCCAGCTTCTTTTCTGATAAATACTGATGTCAAATGCCTCAAATTCTAATTGTAACGATAGACAGTCATACATGTCATTATACAATTTACGGAAATTTAAGGAGATAATCAAGTAAACCTCACGCTCACTCTGGTGCAAATCTCTGTTTGTCGTCAGATATGACATGCATTCATTTTACTCATGGTAAAATGTCAGCATCAGCTTTGAGCAGTGAACAGGCATCTTATGGAAAATTAACAAGCACCAAATGAAGTAACTAATCCTAATGCTTATGTGTTCATAGTTTTAAAAGATCAACAGATTAACAGGCCGCCTATGAAACACTTTAAAATGTTTCTCTTTACAAACCAAATGTAGGCTGATGTTAAGGTAGTAGATCATGGATTTAGAGCAAGTTTCACTCAAATTACACCTTTATAATTTAGATCGTAGTCCATAGATAAGAAGCTGAAAATATGTCCCTAACTGTAAGAAACTAATTTTATAGTAATATATATACAGCTTTTAAATGACATACATTTAATTCTTTTAACTTATAAGTCTTGTTTGTAAAAGTCATGTTCAGTGAGCCTTGTCAAATTGTGTAAAATCAAATCAAGTCTTGTAAAATCAGTTATTGATACATGAAATAAAGTGCTTGAGTGCATCATTACAGATGTTTCTGAATATGTTATATTGTTTTATTAAACAGATGTTTGCTGTTAATATGTCAGTTGTGTGTCCAGCATGGAAGGGTTTAGAGTTGTTAAATAAATTATATATATTATTGTATATGTTCTATGCTTCAGCGGTTTATAAACAGCTCTGTAGATATGACTTAATGCGATATTACTTCCATTCTTTAAATGCATAATATACATTAAATAGCATTTACATTAAATTAATAATTTCAATTATTAACTCCTTTGTATGTTGAATTGTCTGTTACACCATAAATATTACTATTAATTAACTTATTTCCTTTCTTTCTTTCCTTAATTAATATTTGTTAATTAAGCTAATCTTAATTACTGTTGTGCCACATGGGAGCCTTATGTCTGGAGACCTCAGAGCTCAGAATACCACTGAGTTTTCTAACTTGGTTTCCTTAAACATTTGACAGATTTTAGTGACTTGAAAGTTTGTCTCATAAACTAAAAGGAAGTCAGACTTTAAAGCTCTCTTGTTATTGACCTGTGTTACATGTTTAGAATATCGTTACCCTCTCAGACAAGCAGCAGTTTCATTTTGAGTTGAATCCATGCAGCAGATTGTGCTGCTCTGTGCCTCGAGGCTGATATCAATACATATCGAAACAATGTTAGTAAATAATTTTCATTTCAACTCATTTGGCCCATTGATTCCATGATTGGACCAGATGGCTAAGGGATGCCGGCATGCAGGAAATGTAACTGTGGTGCAACTGTGGTGTTGATATCGAAGAACATAATGCATGATGCATGATCTGACTCTACGTGTAATGTCTGATGAATAGCACCTATTTAAAACAGATAGATAGATAGATAGATGATAGATAGATAGATAGATAGATGATAGATAGATAGATGATAGATAGATGATAGATAGATAGGATAGATAGATAGATAGATAGATGATAGATAGATAGATGATAGATAGATAGGATAGATAGATAGATGATAGATAGATAGATGATAGATAGATAGGATAGATAGATAGATAGATAGATAGATGATAGATAGATAGATAGATAGATAGATAGATAGATGATAGATAGATAGATGATAGATAGATAGATGATAGATAGATAGGATAGATAGATAGATGATAGATAGATAGATGATAGATAGATAGGATAGATAGATAGATAGATAGATAGATAGATAGATAGATAGATAGATAGATAGATACATAGATAGATGATAGATAGGATAGATAGATAGATAGATACATAGATAGATGATAGATAGATAGATAGATGATAGATAGATAGATGATAGATAGATAGATGATAGATAGATAGGATAGATAGATAGATAGATAGATACATAGATAGATGATAGATAGATAGATAGATGATAGATAGATAGATAGGATAGATAGATAGATAGATGATAGATAGATAGGATAGATAGATAGATGATAGATAGATGATAGATAGATAGGATAGATAGATAGATAGATAGATAGATAGATAGATGATAGATAGATGATAGATAGATAGATAGATAGATAGATAGACAGATAGATAGATAGATAGATAGATAGATAGATAGATAGATGATAGATAGATAGATGATAGATAGATAGGATAGATAGATAGGATAGATAGATAGATAGATAGATGATAGATAGATAGATAGGATAGATAGATAGATAGATAGATGATAGATAGATAGATGATAGATAGATAGGATAGATAGATAGATGATAGATAGATGATAGATAGATAGATAGACAGATAGATAGATAGATGATAGATAGATAGATGATAGATAGATGATAGATAGATAGGATAGATAGATAGATGATAGATAGATGATAGATAGATAGATAGACAGATAGATAGATAGATGATAGATAGATAGATGATAGATAGATAGACAGATAGATAGATAGATAGATAGATAGATAGATAGATAGATAGATGATAGATAGATAGATAGATAGATAGATAGATAGATAGATAGATAGATAGATAGATGATAGATAGATAGATAGATGATAGATAGATAGATGATAGATAGATAGACAGATAGACAGATAGATAGATAGATAGATAGATAGATGATAGATAGATAGATGATAGATAGATAGATAGATGATAGATAGATAGATGATAGATAGATAGATAGATGATAGATAGATAGACAGATAGACAGATAGACAGATAGAGACTTTATTAATCCTCACAGGGGAAATTCAGTCTTCACAGCAGCTCCAAAAAAAGGAGAAAAAAAACAGAATTGAAAAATAAATAAATACCTTAAATAAAGGAAACAAATTCATGGATTTAAACTTGAGAATATTTAATGAACTCTGACGTCATCAAGGCTCCATGAGTGAGTCAGCAAAACTTCTAGTTGCAGCAATCTCAAATAATGACGAGGTAGTTAAAATAATGGCAAATGCATCGATCAGTCAGTCAATAATAATCAATTAGTCATCATTTAATCAATCGATCATCAATCAATCATCTAAAACTGATGGGACTGTCTTTAGTTTTGCAAGCATTTGGTCATAAATCATGTATTTAGGATCTTAGTACAATCTTTGACCCGATGATGGTGCGAGATGAAAAGTGAAGGGATCACCTCAGTCATCAGGTTTCATCCTGAGGTGGGCGCATGAATGTCTGTACAAACTTCCTCAGCAATCCATCCTGTAGTTGAGATATTTTCAGTCTGAACCAAAGCAGGGCAGCAGAGCGACATGTCCATCCCTCCAACGATGGATCGAACATGGCTAAAACTGAGCTGCACTCAGATCTTCATGTTAGAGAATGATGAGTCATTATGAAACATCAACCTGCCCCCCACTGTTACATACAGTCAGTACGGTGCTGCTCCTTACTACACATGCTTTGTACTTGCAGCAGTTATTCCAGGCAGACAGTGAGCTTGATTTAACCTCTCTCTCTCTGATCGATCCACCCCGGGTGCTCACACAGCTGTGAATCCCAAACCAGCTCTTATGCAATGATGAGCAAAGCAGATTTGGGTGGGGTCATCATCTGAATCATCAATTGCAATTGGCTGTTTGTATTGATGGTAATGTAACGGCTCAATACTTTCCAAATAGACACTCCTGACTTCATTCAGAGTGCTGGTGATCAGTCGGCTGAGTGAACCTCAGCCTATACACTGCATGGTAGAGAAACAAATGCAATGAATTAAAACAACAGACACTCTCAACAGTGATTATTTCTCTTTTCTTTTTATTAAAAGAGCCAGTTTCAGTGTGTTTACTACAAAATAACATGGAGAACAAGTTCCAAATCCAGACATTGGGGCTTTGTACTGCACACTTTAGGATGATATTAAGGTATCATATTCATCAATAACCAACAAAAGACAAGGCAGCAATTTAAATCATTGATTGATGGGAAATCTTCAGTCGTGTCATCAACAGAGGAATCAGTTTCTTCCGAGCTGCTGCGAACCAAACCTAAGAAACCGAAGAGTGTGCCTGTGCATTGCACACTGTTCTGGAGGAGAGTTTAACATCATGCTAACAAAGAATAGTCACATCTAAACCAATGATTCAATTCCATCCATCTTCTCTTGTCATCTTCATCCTTGTAACTCACAAAGGATAGAGGCTGCAGAAAAAACCTCAACTAAACCTCTTCATTCATTATGTATATTTGACATAATAATCTTGACACCAGTTGACTTACTAGCTATAGGTTCCCTTAAGTGTATTTCAGATTAACTCCACTGGACTTTTTGCATATTTTGTGCAAGAGATGACATACTGATGTGGGGTCTTTGGAATTTAATCTCTGAGATCTTCTTAAGATTCTCAAAGTTTATTAGCCTCAAAGCACACAAATATATTTTATATAAGGAGACATAATTAAATTAAGTCTAAATGTACTTTTTCATAGCCTTTAATGTCCTATGGATGTTTATAACATTGTCTGTTTTATTGTAATAAGTGTTATTGTTCATTAATTTCTTCCACCAAATCTATTTAGAAAATATTGAAAATCACACCATAACACAAGATCAGTTGCATATACTGTATATAAGAGGTAATTAATATTTTTGAAGTTCACACTACTTCGGTCAAGTTGTTTACTAATTTTATTAAAAAAGACTTAAAAACGAATGTGCATTAAAATGAGCAGATCTGAATCACAATGTTGCAAACGTGCAGTTACATTTATGCACACAGGTGCTTTGAGCCGAATGCTAATGTCAGCATCCTAACATGATTATGATTGATTTGATTATGCTAGCAGGCTGATGTTTAGCAGATATATGGCTAATGTCTTATACTAGCATGTTACCACGCTAACATTTGCAAATTTGCTAGTAGGAATGTGATCAGTTTTGCAGGTTCCACGGTTCAGGATAAACAGACATTTAGACCTGCAGATGTAAATGAAAAGTTAGGAGGATTCAAGATTTTACTTTTTTTTTTGCAGACCTCGAAAGTCTGAACCAAGTTACATAGAGATACATCAAATAGTTGGAGGGATTTTTCACTAAAAGTCGAAAATGTCAACCTCATGGAGACGCTACAGGAAAAATGAAGGGATTATCAAAGTTAGGAGGATGCCATGAATGTCTGTGCACAATTACATAGCAATCTGTCCAACAGCTGTTGATATTCAGTCAAGTGGTGGATCAACAAAGATTGCTGTGTCACTAGTGTGCCTTAAATGTAATTACATTTGTTAAAATTCTGTGTTTAATCCTGTCATGATGTGCTTGATTTTACCCATGATCTAAAATTCAAAGTAAATGTTAATATGTTGCAGATGTCAACACTGCAGCAAACACAAATGCACTTTCATGAAGCATAGAAATATTTGATCCAAATATGCATCTTGTCAAAGATTCAGTTACAGGATTAATGATTTAACTTGACATTTATGAAGTAGTTTAAGGACAGTTGCCAAATATTCCTTTGTTTGGAGGTTTTACCACAGTCGCCGTAAAACTGTGCAGCATTTCTGCAGATAAAGCAACATCACAGCTGTAGAGGACCACAGTGAGCGATGAGTTAGGTCTTTAAATATTTTACTGCTACATTATACTTTTATCATGCTTATAACAGAAGACCCACAGGAACAGCTACACATCCTCCGGCTGTGCTCAGTTACTCTGAGATGAATACACTGCACCGAGGCAGCACAATGAAGCCTGGATTTGAATCTATACAATGTGAGCAGGGCCTCTGTTATCAAGCCCACTTTGTATGAGTAACTTTTAGCGATATTCACCAGTTTGCATCAGCTGGCTGAGACGTACAAAAGAAAGTCTTTGTGATAGTAGCAGCATTGTATTAATCACAGTGCATGAAGGTAAAAACATTGTCTAAATACAAGGACAAGTTACAATATGAAAATATTACATTTGCTAAAGAGAAACAATCCATTATGAAAAGCAGGAGGGCAACTGAAGAGCGTCACAGGTTAATAACATGAGTTCTTGGGTCTCTGGAAGAGGTGGGACAGCAGAGTGGAACGGCACAGCATTACTATGACAGACATACCTGAAGAGTTCTTACCCCCATCAGAAAGGAAGGAGGTGATCTGCTTTTTCCTTGCATCTTCGCATAATAGTCATCGCTAAACAATGTCTGTCAATTCAATATTTGGTACAGGAAATAACACAGTTTTTTTTTTAAAAAGAGCAATAAAATACAAACAGGAATAATTAAGTTCCCACAAATAAGCAATGCACAGATATACAGTGTCCTCAAAAAGTTATCATACATCCAGTAACAGCTTTCCTCTTTTCAACAGAATATTTTTACACACTGACACTCACAGAGACACTGGCCCTTCAGTTTATATGAATTATACAGAAAATGTTCAGTTTCCCTCAACATGTCTCTTGAATACAAACGACTGAGGTCAGCATTGATTCAACTGCACAACGAATCCATTCAACGGGGAATTGAAGGAATTGCTTTGACAACCATTTTGCATATAAAGTCTGTATAAAAATCAAGGAGCAATAGCAACAGGCCCTCCTCAAAAGTCAATACTTCTCCTCCTGTGAGCTGAGCTGGAGAGACGGGAGGAGTGAACTGCATGTTTAGTTGACGTTTCTCCAGATGAAGTAGAGGAGAGAGTTAAAAACAAGGGGCTGACCGACGTTTACCGAGGTCTGATAACAGTGAAACTGTAAGACTGTAACACAAACCACAGCTGAAGATCCTTAATGCCACTGCAGAGGAGAAAGTTGTCATTTTGCACCAACAGCCAATCATACAAAACAAATTCATGTAAAAAAAAAAAAAACTGGAAGTACACAGATTATATGTGCATACCTGGCAAGATGAAGACCGTAGAAAAAATATAGACTATATCAACATCATTTGAAAAAAAATCAACCAAGCACAATTCAGGATCATTTTACAGTCATATTTATAATGACAACAGCAGAGGACCAGATGACACAAGGCTAAACTGAAGGCATTTTGGTTGTAGAAACTTGTAACTGAATGGAATTTGGTAGAAATGATTCATATTTCATATTCTGAAACATTTACTTCTATGATTCTTATTTATTTGGGTTTTTATGGACTCATGCTTGTATTGTACTTTCCCTCTCTAAATCATCATATGTCAAATGATCTTTAATCAATAACAGATCTTTGCCAAATCCCTATTAGAGTGCCCGGAGGTCCCTGTCAGACTGCACAACCATTTATTTATAGGAGAAGAGAACACAAATACATCAATAATAAGAGCACAAGAGTCCCCTTCTTTCAAAAGGCTTGCATAAGTGAATTGAATCCTTCTGTACAAGAATGTCTTATTTGACTTTTTTAACAGCTGATGCTAGCAAAAAAAAGGCTTTCTTTTTTCTTTTTAGCAAATGCTTGAGTCATAAATGACTGTGTATTAACAGCATGTTATAAAAAAAAATTGTATGGCATCAGTTTAGAAAATGTGCAAAATAATTCTCATCTTTAGCTGACACATTAGAAATCGTCAGCTCTCCACGAACCACTGGTTCTCTGCATGAAGACAATTTGCCTATATAATATGGAGTTTTAACAAGAGGTTATACAATTTTGAAAAGCTTTTGAATTAAGCTCAGAATTTGTATTATTTTAGGGTCATTTATGAGCAGCACAATACAAAAAGAAATCTGCACAGGCTTTGCATAGTATGACTGATTTATGAGTCACTTGTGGGCAAAGTTTAGTATGTTTTGTAATAAACAATGCTTGTAAAAAGTCCCATTTTTAAAAATTTCTTCCTATGTCCTGTTATTATTATTATTATTATTATCATTATTATTATATTTATTTATTTATTTTTACAAATTCTAAACCAGAACTGTTCAAATTGCCTGGAAGGAAATATTAAAAATAATACATGGTCATGAGTGACACAGTTCAGTAAGGATGACAATAAGGCAAAAGAACAGTTCAGGAGTAACATCTAAACAGTTAAGATATCACATCTCAGTTCTCCTCCAGAAGGTATTTAGGTAATTAAATATAAAGTAGATTTGTTGATGACAAGATAGTGTAAGTAAGCTGTGAAATAACTTCTTATTGGTTGTCAGTCTCATCCTGGCACTGTATCAAATAACACTTCTGCCACAGGATGTTTACACAAGGTCAACCTTTTTTCTCTACATCATGAAAATAAATAAATAAATGCATAACGCAGTTCACTTACAAATCAACAACAAAATAAACAGTGCACAGGTCGAGAAGGTCTGTTGTTTTAAAGCACATAGCAGCAAGACAACATCTGTCTGCTCACACCTTGGGTCAAATATACTATAAATCATAGTGTGCATAAGAAAATCCTCAGATATTACAGTTGAGTTTTGGTGTCGGTTAAGCTCTGAACGTGTTTAAAATGATCTTGTTTCAGTGAATTCACCTGAATAGTAAAATGTAGAATTCAGAAACTTTAACACTGTGTTGATGTCAGCTGTACTTTGATTATATTGTTACTCCAACCCTGTGAGCAGCTCATCTATGAAGGGGATGTCAATACAAATCTAAGCAATATACAGGCTGTTCTGATGAAATAAAACCATTCCTACACATTTCCATGAGCTGTTTGTCTCTTCTCTGATAGGTTTCCAAGGTTAATGCTACTCAATGCTACTTACAAGGTCCATGCTCCTCCATAGTGTGGTCCCCAAACAGGAGAAAAACCCATAGAGGTGATGAGATCAACCAAAAACAGTGACTGAGGTCTGTGTGACGGATCCTTGTGACAACTCATTTGGTGATAATGAAACAAATGCATGAAGGGTAAAGTGCATTGTAATATCCTGTGTGTGTCTGCATGTGGTCTGAAACATCACGGTGGTGGTGTAGATGAAACGTGACAATACCAGAGACTCCTTTCAATGTTTGCATTCCTGTTCTGCATGCATTTATGATTCATTTCAATAGAGTCACTGTATTTCTTTGAGTGGCTGTGAATGTAAACGATGGGAACGAGAAGGAAGAATCACCAGAATAACACAAATAAGATATCTGAGAGTGATGTTAAATCTATACAAAACATTGGCACATTATCTTATAAACAGCATACTACATGATCATGTTGTCTAAGAAACACAAATCTCTTTCTTCTCATGTTTCACAGTATTAAAAGTGCTCTAATTGTCCAACACATCACCATTTTCCAATTGTATTGTTTCTCATCATGTCTTCCTTCTAAAATGTGCTACACTCTTTCTTTGACACTCTTTAATGCCACTTAAATATTTGTCTTGTCTTTACCTAGCCTAACGCTCCTGACCCCTGACCTCTCTCACACCTGCGTCTCCACGCCGTTAAGTTTAGGCATCAGGATGCGAGGAGTCACCCCAGAGTTGAGGTCCCTCTCAAACTCCAAAAGTTGGCCCATGAAGTTTAGATTCGGGGACACCACCGGACGGCGGCTCCGCACATATTTGTAGGCATCTGTCATTGTCATTAGGGTGTGCTTCATAAGGTAGGCAATGACGATGGTTGCAGAACGCGACACGCCTGCCTGGCAGTGTACCAGCACTCCCTGTCCACTCTGATATGCCTCCTCTGAGGATGAGAAAAACAAAACAGGAGAGATCAATTTGCTGATTACAGAAGAAAAGACTGGTTTAGCATGACATGCTGGTAGTGGTCAGATATTCTTCAATTTAGTCTTAGTCTTGTGTCAAATGTCCTTACTAGGTTTTATCATATTTAGTCGACATTATCCTGTTTCTTTTAGCCAAGTTTTAGTCAACAAGAAGTCTGGGCATTTTATTGTTATTTTAGTCAAAGAAAACCGGAAGTATTTTAGTCTAGTTTTAATCAATGAAAGGTGCAGCAAGTGTGTGATCCAATGATGTTAATTTAAGGAATACAACCAGACATGAAAATGTCCTGAAATCCATAAGTTTTTTGAAACACGTCTGGGTCCAAGCCAGCGAGCCGGGCATCTTACTCGCTTCTGAGCGCCAGCTATCCTGAGGGAAACTTTAGACGGAACTAGCTCATTTACTCAGGTCGGATGACTGTGAATGAAAAATTGGTGTCAGGAAACAAAACGGAGACACCAGTAGCCTTCGTCGCCTTAGTTGCAAGACGCAGATCATCATCATCACTTGCATGGATTTGGGTTCAAAAAGACAGCTGCTTAAAGACAGCTCCATGATCAAAACGTTTCACCATCTCGGAACAAACAAAAGCTCAAAAGCCCAAGCTGTCGTCACAAAAAAAAAAAAAAAAAAAAAAAAAAATAACACTACGCAAACGTTGGTGGAATCATTCGGCAAAAAAGTGCCTCATGACAAGATATGCAACAGATGGCAACACATAACAAACAAACAAACATAACAAACCAACTACATCCCAATAGACATGGTTCTTACTTGAATACTTCAGTTTTAAGTAAATAAATAATATATATTTTCCTTAAACAAGTTGTTTCAACTGATATCATTAGTAGGCAGCAATATATGATACAATATGTATATAATATGATAAGGATGCAAAATATCATCTAATCATCATTATCAACAAAATCCTAGGAAAACATCGAGATGCCTTTTTTGTTCAATATCTCTACAATACACCACATAAATGTACACAAATAGAAAAGTATATCAAAGATGGGACTCTCACCAATAAACTCAAAAACCTCCTCAAAGTACTGCCGAAGGTTTTGCTTGCTGTTATCAGTGGCCGGCAGCCTTTTGTACCGCAGTCCAGAATTGACGTGATAGAGGGGCAGGTGTGTCGTCACGTTGACCACGTAGCCGATGTTGAGGCGCAGCAGCAGGTCCAGGTCTTGGGCGTCTCTCTCATTCCCCAGAAACAGGAAGGGCAGGATGGGGCTGACCACAGCGTTCTCTGCATCTGGAGTCATCACGCTCTCATCGGACAGAGAAGCCGGCAAAGAGGAGGAGAGTGGAAGAGAAAGGTGCACTGGGAGAAAATGTGAGGGGGGAGAAAGTGGAGACATGGTTTGCATCGTGTGAAGACCGTTATCTTTGACACAGAGCAAGGAAAGATGAGAATACTACTTTAAAACATGTAAGAGACGAGAAAACTAAACAACTAAATCACCAATGAAATCACTGATTCAAAAGTGGGAAGTTAACTGCTATTAATATGTAAGTAGTATATATACTTCACCAGTTGGATGTGTAAATTGTAAGCTATTCTTACTTCTGCTGTTCTCCTCATCTTGTTCTCTGTTCAGGGAATTGAGGGCCAGGTGAAGAGACTGAGCTGACGGCAGAGAATGTCCTCCCTCCCTGTCTCTCTGCCAAGGTTTGGGTTTGATGAGTGTGCTCGGGGCGGACGGTGGAGGTGAAAAGGACACAGGTGATGGCGGGGATGCAGAGCGTGGAGAGGGGGAGCGTGGATATGAAGTATCTCCATTTTGCTCAGGACCATCACCCATTCCTACGTCTTCGCTTTTATTCAAGAGCCTCTTCAGCGAATTTTGTCCTTCATCGTACCTAGATCCTGACCGGCAGCTCATAAAATCAAGGGCAGCCATTTTTCCTTGTTGAAGCCGCCGTCGGCCAGCATGGTCTGTTAGATGAGAATGAGCGTATTCCTGGAGGTTTTGAGAGTCCAGAAGGACAAGGCCTGTTCTGTTACTGCCATTCTTGGCCTGACTTGCATAGCTTTTCCCAACTCCTACTCCCATCCCGGCATAGTGATTCTTTTGGGCTTTAGAATGGGTCATCTTCTTGGCCAGTTCTTCGGGCCAGATGGTCCGCACACTATAGTCATCATCATCAGCTTGGTACATACCCTGATGAGATGCTCCAATGCCTCTTCCTGGAGGTTTGCATCGGCGAGGGTTGAATGTCACCACTATGGGGTCGCTGCTGCAGTAGCTGCAGGTGGAGCTGCCTGTCTGAGAGGCTTTGGGGTCGCAGCCTGTGACGCAACTCTGCATTGCCCGAAGAGGGGCTGAAGAGGACAACGGGGTACAGGGCAGGCATCCCCCTACCAGTTTTTTGCGGAGAATAGCAGGACTCTCAAAATTTCCAGCCTCACCAGAGCAGGAGGCACAGCGCGGAGGTTTAAATAGGGTTGCTCTGCAATCCGACACAGTGCTGTTAGATGAGGAGGTGTTGGAGGTGGAGGCGGTGGAGAGACATCCACCCAAATTTCTTAGGCCCATTTCTTTGCCTCCTCTCTTCACTGGTCGCACATTGTGAGCACAGGAAATTGAGGTGGAAGAGCTTCCTCCACCTCCTTGGCAGCTTTCAGATCGCCCTTTACACCCTCTGCATATTACCAACCTCCAGCAGCAGCAACTGAATGGGTGGGTGCAGTCAATGGTGCAGGTATGGTCAGGGCTGGGGAACCCTCCAGCATGGGAGGAGCAGGGGGAGAGGGGTAGACCATGAAGAATGTGAGGGCGGTGATCCCTGTTGCGGCATGGGTGCGGCTGGCTGAGTTGCTGGAGTGAGATTGGGGCATGTGTGGATTGCGAGGGAGGAGATGAGGAATAGTTGGAGTTTAGGATGGCAGCATGGGGCACAGGGACGGGCAGACTGTGGCTGTTATGACTTTGGCGGACAGTTCCCAGTTTGGAATTCTTTTTGTGACCCAAAGAGGGAAATTCCTGGTTGATTCTGTTCAGAAAACTGGTGTTTTCCTTTTCCTTTTCACTCCTGAATTTATGCAGCTGCGTCTGAGCGGGGACGAATTGCAAGATGCCTCCAGGGGAGGATGACAGCTGACTAAGGCGACTTTGCTGTGACTTGTGTTCGGCTCCGCCTGGCCTCCCTGTAGTTCCAGGTTTTCTCTCACATTGTCCTTGATCCAACTGTGAAGAGACACATTTTCCGTTGCCACCCTTTACACTTCCGCTGCGCCCTAACGAGTTGCTGAATCCTCCTCGCTGTCCTCCTTTGTCCACTGTCACCCTGATATCAATAGTATGTGTGTGGGAGGGAAGCCGAGGGCCAAGAGTTACTGTGCCATTGCTATGGCAGTGGCTAGGGATGTGTCTGGCACCTGTTGGGATGACAGGCTGGTCGCCCTTGAATTTCTGCGTGCGGGCGGATCTTCGCTTGCATTCCAGAGTCAGAGGTTTACAGGAGGGGGAGCAGAAATGGGACTGAGAAGGGTGGACATGAGGAGGGTGAGCTACTTGTCCGTTAGATGAGGCTGATATATGAGAGGAGTGCTGTGGGATGGCTTGTGGGGAAGCCTCATACAGGGCTAAGTTTTTGGGGCGCTGGATGACCACTATGCGCTCATCAAGAGGGAGGGGAGGCATCTGGGTTTATGCAAATCTGTCCAATGAAGAGGGAGAGAGAGAGACAGAAAACGATTAGTCAGGAAATTTCTGTCATTTCACAAAGACAGGAAATGTGGGGGGAACTTTACATTTCACCAGTTTAGATGCAAACAGCAAATGTAGATGCAAAATTAATAACATTGCTTCACAGCCATGTAATATTAATGGTAAGCATAGTGTTTTTTTCCTTTTAGTTTGATACATTATTGTGTAATTATTTTTAAAAAGAATGGAGGTTAGTTATTTGTGAAATGTAAAGTCAAACCCCAAATCCACCACAGCAGTGACAACACTTTGACAACACTTTTTTTCTTCTTCCACTTTTGACCACAGACATGTCACACAATTCTCCTTTCACATTTGCCCCAAATGAAAGGACAAATTAAATAAAGAGAAAACCCACTTTGGTGCATGTTTGATTTGAATGGATATCAGTGCAGCGATTACTTTCTCCAAATCCATTTAAACATGCACACCACAGTCTGTTTATTCCAGGGCTGGACATTTAATGCTCATCTAATCAAAACACTCCACCTGTCTGCAGATAATCCCTGATGGCAGTGAAGGTTCCTGATAGGTCAGTCACCAAAACTGCATCAAATCAGCGGCAGCTACCTTCATCCACTGATGAGTCCTCATTCTTAACACGTTCAGCCATGAAATAATTAGCGTCATGTCATGGCTGATGGATAATCGAATATACGGTAAAGCATAGCAGCATAGTGCATATTCACTGCTGTACATTCAGTTTATTTTTATGTACCACGTACAATGGAAAACAATGGTATTGCACTGCTAACTTTGCAGCTACAGTATGTCACAGAAGAGCATACGGTAGTTAATCAAAATAGCTAATGGTTCAGTGGGGTTCTGTTTAATGCTGGAGACCCATGTGATTATCTGAAATGAAACACTTCCTGCTCCCAGCCATCTAACCCATTCATCTGCCTCTGAAATAAACCAAATTAACAGAATCCTTTAGGCCAAGTATAAATGAGCATTTGTCCGGGCCATGGTTTAAGCAGAAGGTCATCACACATACAGCAATACACACAGCTGGAGAGAAAGCTTTCTCACCATGACACAGCAAACAGATAAACTGATGGTAGCTGAAAAATAGGCACCTTGTAGTAAAATATAGTTTTTTTTACATACTTACATTGCCTTTATCATTAATGTCACTAAAACAGCTTGGTACAGTTATTACAGGACTTTGGCCTTGAAATCTTTACATTCATTCAGAACAGTCATTATAAGGCTGCTCTAAAACGGTGATATAAAAAAAAAAATACAGTCGTTAAAGTGAAAATCCACTCTCTGATACACACAGTGTTCAAAACATTCAAGGTGATAAGGTGTTAAGTGCACACAGGAGTAGTTTGGTTGATGAATGACTGTAAGGTTGGATCAACTGAGAAGATGTTAGCATGTTAGAGTTAGCATTAAGCTCAAAGGACAGCTGAGGCTGCACAGATGTCTGTTTAACAGAAAGCAAGAGATTTCAGTGATGTATTTCAGTGCAGATATGACCAGTATTATGTGAGTCTGAAACATAATCCGTTCAGGTATGTCTGCCTCAAGTTTGATCACTACCTCCCTATGTGATTGTAAGAAATGGGTGAACTGGTGAGTCGAGAAAAAAGCTTTTACTTTGTGTGTTTGGACGACGCAAAATCTGTGGTTTAACTTGGATGTTTTATTTTTTTTACAAAATCTTACAGGGTCAGTTCACAAAAAAAGATGATTTCTAGCCATGCTATCAGTGTGGCTCCAGCAAATAGTGCTCACCAACCTGACTAAGGTTTCAGTAAATTATCTCCATCAAGGAGGTCATGTTTTCACCTGTGTCTGTTTATTTGTTGCATGGACCTTAATGAGAAAAATGAGACAAACAGTAGGTAGGGGGTTGGTATCTATGTGTGTGTGCAATTTGGTCTGGATCCAAAAAAAAATCCAGATCCATCATATTTAAATATTTGGCTGTTGCAAATCAGTAACCCTTAATTACTGTATGATTACATGGGTATGAGTTTGATTTTGGATAAGGCTTGATTGAATTAAAGGCAACTGTTGGGCATTAGCAGAGGTATGAGCTCTACTGTGTTCCATTCCACATAGCTGATGTATTGCAATGACTTTTTGTACATTCATGGTTCCCACAGGATGAATCCTGATACAAATGGTGATCCTCTGACTTTTCCTCTAGCGTCAGTAAAATGTCCTGAGTCATTGGATGGCTTTCCATGAAATTTGGTGCAGACAGTCCCTCATGATAAATTCTAATACCTTTGCACCATAATCAGCTCAAAACTTTATTGTAAAATTTGGCTCATGAACAGTTTCCTGCAAAATGGACGCTCCCATCAACCTCAGCTGCAATTTGTGTTTAGTGCAAATGCTAGCATGCTAACACACACATAACGCATTGTCCAGGATTTGTGAGAGATTAAATTTCTCCTGACACCCAAAATAGAGTTGAATGGAATTTGTTGTTGGTGCTTGCAGCAATGTAAAATGAACTTACAGCATTCAAGATCATCTGTACAGCTAGATGCCACATAAGTGAGAAATATGTTTTAAATTTAGGTAAAGAAACCTTTTAAACTCCTCATTAAATGAAGGTGGAGCTGCACAGACTTCACTCAACCACACACTAGCCTGTGGTTGCAACATATATATATATATTACATATGTCTTATTTCACACAGCGTTAGTAAAGATGGATTTTCATTTTAACCTTAAGCCTTCAAGCCATATTAATTAAGAATCTGCCTGGGATTGGGGGAGCATGATACAAATACTGAACAGATACTCGGGACGACACTGCCTGACAGAAAAAAATGAGAAGAGAGAGAGAAAATACAGGAAGGACAGATTATAACGTGACACTGCAAAGACTACAGGGGAGTGAGGAACAACGTCAAAACAATCTGGGGATGCCTTCGGCCTCAACACAACAGAGTTACCGACCCATAGAGAGAGCAAACCACGCTCCAGTGTCCCCATGCTTATATCCACACAGAGTCTGGTGATGGTATCCTCAGCTTTTTTTTCTCCTTTTTCAGCCTTGCCTGTGGTGGAGGGGGTGGGGGATACATTGACCCAGTTTTATCATGGTGGAAGTCACTATCACTCTGATCACTTTTCTCTCACACACTGTAAACTGCAGGCTGGCTAGTGACCCTTTCACTCACTCACAGCCATAGCTCCAGCAGATATTAGGGCCCACAGAGAGACATGAAAAATACTAAAACAAAGTTCAGCAGTGATGGTCTGGGAAATTTCACTGGTACACCTTAACATAGTACTTCACAGCAAGGATAGAATATAATACTGTAGAGATTATAAAAGCTTTACACCATCTGACTGACTATTGAAATCTCACATTACTCTATATGGTGTTATTGTCTACTACATTACCACAGTTTACATTACTTTGGTACAAAAAAACTACTTCTTTTCTTGAGTATGCTACTTTATACTTCTACTCCACTACACTTCAGAAGAAAGCATGTTTACCCTGCTACATTTATCTGACAGCTGTATTTACTAGTTACTTGTCAGATGACGTTTTTACATTAAAATATTCGTGATACACACATAAAATACATAAATACAGTACTTCAAAACCTTTTTGATTTGTGAGTCTATTATATGGTCGGGGTCTTTGAGTTGTCAGCAACACATTTCACATTTTAATCTGATCAAACGGTTTCATTCATAATTCAAAAAAACAAAAAAAACAAAATAACAAGATTAGTGAGTAACGTTCATTTTACAATGTTGTATCAGAATTCCAACATCCCCGTTTGTTCTCTGGACCTGAAAGCAGACTGTAGCTGGAAGAGGGGAGTTAGAAACAGAATTCACATAAAAAATCTGTTAAATCCTGTCAGCGCTGTTGTTTAGGAGGTTAATTGAAACTGTGTTTGATTAATTGTGTTCATGTGGAATCAGCTCCTCTTGGCTGCTCCTCATCCCTCTGTCTTTACTACACAGCAACGGAGTCAAGAGGCCGTAAGTTACTTTTTCTACCAACATACAGTACATGCTGGGTGCCTTTCAAAAAATGAGCCTCCTCCATCTGCTCCACTTTGGACAGCCAAACAAATTAACAGACTTCTTCTTTTTGTTGTTTTCATTATTGCACTCGTCTGTTCATTGCCAGATCCCCAACCTGAGGTGGCAGCCAATCTGGCAGCTCTAAAAAAGACGAGAGAACAGTGCAGAAAAAAATGAAAGAATGAACAAAACAAGTCCACTGCTGACCAAAAATAGATTTAAAAAGAGGGAACTTTGTTCAATTTGATGTCTAATATCTAATGTCATACAGCTCTGGGAGCATAACACGAACTGTAATGTGTAAAATGTATTATATGGTAGGCTGCACTGGCATATTAATAAACTCCCTCACTGATCAGAAGAAAAATTGTTGATTTGAAGAGTTTTGTCTTACAGATGCCCCACTACTGTAAAAACTCTATTTGTGATGATGTGGATAGGCCATAAACTCGATCATAGCAGAATAATAGCAGGATGAAAAAAATCGCCTCAGTTCAAATGTGCCTAAAAATTTAAAAATCAGCAAAATGAAGAAACCAATTATGAGATGCACACCTTTAGGGCCCCTACAACGTGTGAGATGTCACTGAATTCTGTCCAGTGTTGTTTGAGGAGATGTGGATGGACAATACGCCCCTATGCAACCTGACGGACAATGATAGATAAGAGTAACCCCATATGCCCCCTATCGTGGGGGCAAAACAAGCCACTATCTTTGCTTTAAAGTTACGCTGTGTTTCTTTAAGAGCTCGTCTCTTCGTACAAATCACAGCTAAGTCCCATGCGTACGTCTCTGTATGTGAGATTGCATAACATATTTACGAGGCATACTGTGTGACTTCAGAAGATGACAGTAAAGTGTGAATAAGTTATGAGTCCCGTTCAGAAGAAGTGAGGCAGAAAAGCCACTGAGGATCCTATGAGAAACAATTGACAGTGTTAGCTATACTGACATTAGCCTGAATAAACAAATGCCGCAGGATGAATCAAGGAGAGGCAAATTGCAAATGTATGCGCATGATTGGGTGTAACATTTCAGGAATGTACGCCAAGCTTGGGTTAGCGGCTTCAGACTTCGAGCCCATTTAAGTTGAAATAAGGACTCACACAGATAAAAACAAATATTAAAATACAGAGGAAGAGTCACTTATCTCCTGTAAGTGAGAGCTGCATGAGCCTGTGGGGGAGATCATGACAGCCTCCCTCGGCTCACTGCTACCCCACCAGCAGAATAAACACAACAGCTTTACAGTCATGAGCCACATATTAAGGTTTTTCCAGATGATTGAACTCTTTGCCAAACACCTGAACAAAGCAAAACAATACAGTAAACAGTTTGCTGAGCACCTCCGGACTATGTAATATATCACGAATTCCAAGTGGGAATCATTTTTATGTGGTGAGTGCAACAAAATCAGATTATTTTGTCTTGAAAGGAGGACAGTGTATGACCTGCAGAGACTGCAAAGAATATCATAGTATAGATTTTGGCCGAATCGTTTACAGTTTCCGGTTGCAGAGATGGTGCAGTGAGGGTTTTTGGGGGACAAAAGCAAGTGTTTTTGGGAGCAGATGGCTGTCAGGCTGTGCAAAATTGATGCATATCTTTCCGTTCCCTCTCTCCGCCCCGGCTGTACGCAGCTCCTCCATCAAATTCACCTGACAGCAAAACACCCACGCAGCTGAGTGGACAATACTAAAGGGAAAAAAAATCACTAATATGAGGATTTGTACCTAATTAGTGTTTCAGAATCTTTTCCTCTGCTGCATGAAAAAAAAAGGCTTTTCGAGATAGTGGATGGCAGGAATATTAAATGAGTCACTTGTGTCCAGAGGCTGATGAGCAGGATGTTTCTGTCAGAGGATGATCCGCAGCTCCACATTTTTGCTTGTGTTTAGCTCTGAGTTGGCACAAAATGACACAAGGCCATCCACGTCTCTTTTTATACAGTCTTCCTCACACATAACCGAACTGACAGATGGAGAGCAAGAGCTATGGGCGCTGGGCACAAAGGAGAGACACGCTAGTTCATTCAAGTTCTATACCCATGCACACAAACTCAGGAGGATTGATGTGGAGCTGCTGTTGGCACTGAAAATCAGTGAACAGGTACTTAGATTAGAGGATGGATCTTCTGGAGAAGATTGATTCCACTTCTGAGCAGGACCATTTCTTAGCTGTGAACAGTGACTGTCAGCAGGTTTCATTAGTCAGCTCATCTCATGCTGAAGACAAGACCTCAGGGTGTCACTGCTGCTGCCTGATAAATACTGGACATCAAAACTATCACACATGTTAAATAATGAGCATTAGAGGTCATCTTTGGATAAAGCCAGGCTACCTGTTCCCCCAAGCTAACAATCTCCATGCAAAGCTAAAGCTGTAGCTTCATATTTATCTGACAGACATAAAAGTTGCATCAATCCTCTCATCTAACTCTAGACCCAAAATGCTGAACTAGTCCCTTAAAATTTAGTCCAAAAAAAGAAAGAAAGTGAAATGCAAAGTTTTCACCCCTGGAAATATAGAATGTAAATCGTGTTTGCTGACCAACTCTCATTTTCTCTTTCAGTGAAGAACAACTTAAACGGTAATCAACTATCAGCATTTCCACATGTTGAGAAACAAGTTCCTGTTACCTTGTTAAAGAAGGTAAAGACAGCAGACATGTCAGCCTTCAGTCTTTTTGTTCTTTTTGAGATAATGTGTTCAGTACACTCTGCATTTGACCCATCCCTGAGGAGCAGTGGGCTGCCATTTCAGCACCCGGGGAGCAAATTGAGGTTCAGTATCTTCCTTAAGGATACTTCGACTTGTAGACTTGCAGGGGCTGGGATTCAAACCACCGACCTTCGTTCCGTGAATGACCACTCTACCTCCTGAGCCACAGCCGCCCTGTGTCCATCACTGAGAGGCCGAAGGCTTGGAATCATCCAGCATCTTATAAAGCCATACTGATTTCTCTGCCTTACCGGTTTGCAGCCCATAAGGTCTGATCTGGATCCAAGTAATATTCCAGATCTGGTGATCCAGAATGTTTAAATTTAACAATAATAATATTATAGACATCAAATTGTCACTGAAACTGCGCTGATTCAGTTCAGTATCAAATTTGATTCATCTTCAAGTTACAGTAGATCCTGTAGAAAACCACCATTAGTGAAATATTGTTTTTTCTTAAATAACTATCAAATTAATACAAACCAATGTGATTCCAGATTCTAGGGGTTTATCATGAGGGTAAAGCTCTTATGGGACTGTTGCTTTTAGGAGCAGTGACTTAATGGGACGGAGGTCTGCGCTCTCTGTTGTCTAGTTTTACATGTGAGACAAAGTGCACTTAACTATGAGCAAATATTGGTTTCATGAATGAAAGAAAAGGCTTTCCTTGGCCTGCACAAATCACTAGAGAAGCAGAAAACCATCAAATTTGTCTGGGTTTAAACATTCACGCATGATTTGGCATTCAATTCTAACGAGCCAGACATCAGAACAGACTCTCCGGTGTATTGCTGAACACTAAAAATGCATTTGCTTCGTGGGTGGAGTTAAATTTATGACCAAAGTGAGGTTAAAATCGACCTCAACGAAATACAAATATTCTGCACATCATTGTATAGTGTGCTCTGACTTGAAAGGGCTGATAACATCCGAAGCAGGTGTCTGACATTGGTGTCACAGCAGCATGCGGGGTCTCCCCTTAAACCTCCACCAGAGCGGAAATGCTAATTGTGCAGCAGAGCAGATCGTAGATGGGGAACAGTCTAATGCAAATACGATATGGATGATACTGATGGACTACTGTAACATGCTGTACAGATGGCTGGTTGCCAAACTGGGCGAAAATCCCTTTTTCATGAGATATTCTAACCCAAACTTCTCCTTCAGTTACCAACAGCAAGGAGGTAGTCAGCAGTGTGCACGTGTAAATGTGAGCCATTGTGTGATCAGCTTTATCTATATTTAGATTAAATAACTGATCAGTTATATTCACACTGCAGCTCTCAAATGAATGTGGCCACAAAGCTTTGGAAGACCATTCAAACCCACTTTGGAATACTGAAAATGATGCTGTATTATTAGGATCTGGAGCCTGCATTTCATGTTTACATGTCAGCCTGTATCATAATGTAAATCTCACAACAGATTTGAAATGATCTGAAGATGGCATCACCAACAAATGGAGTGAAATAAAGGTTTGACTGCCCACACAGTGGAGTGGGACAGCAGGAAACAAAGGACCAAAATGAAGATGAAGGGAAAAAAAGGATACATCTGCTATATAACAGAGAATATGGATTAAAGTCATTATGAGTCACACACTAATAAGGCTTAAGTTACACATCTAATGATTCAAGATTAACTTGGAACAAAGGAAAATGACGTAACACATTAAAATCCTGTGTATGTGATGACTTGCGTGACTCAGGGTATTTTGTAAACAATGTCATAATGGTTCAACAGTGACACACAAGGATGAGCCTAGTGTTGAGCATGAAATTGTTTCCCTTCAAAAGATGCATCTCTATATTTAGAGCTAATGTTAACATAGTGCCACATTTGCTTTTCACTGTAATCTTTGTTTCACTGTGTCATCAGAGCTCACACCACTACAGGCTACAGGGGGGGAAGTCAAAAATAATTACATCACCAAGTCTCCACAGTTAGCAGAAAGAAAGTTATGGAAACAACGGCACAAACGGGCCAATCAGAGGGCAGCATAATAGGAAACATTCAGCCATCTCTTATAATACTCGGAGAGAATCATAATCCCTACACAGGCGAGCGCAATTATTTTCATTTTATGTTTTATTAATGCTTAAAAAAAAGCTATGTCAGCACAAAGTAATGGCACATTGTAAGATTGAAAAATAAGAAGGGATTTTAAGCTCCAATTTTATCCTAAAACAGAACACTAAGAATAGAAGCTGACAAAAGCAGCTTGGAGAAAGGTTTTGTGCTCGATGGGGATTTGAGCCCTCTGTCACATGAAGATAAGAAGAGCAGGAATATGCTATGAATATATTCTAAACTCTTTACAGAATGACGTTTTTAAAAATGCACACAAGCGTAGATGACCAACAAAATGTAGTCTGGTGCTAAAACATTTCCGTCCATCAAATGTCACTTTGACTGTAACTCTGACAAACTGGGTCTTCCAGACATGGTGTAAGAAGACATAATCATTCAGACTGATTGGTGGAGGCAGCAACGTGGTCTAATGTGGGACTGGGAGTGTGCTCTTCAGTGGTAGTTGATAGATGCTGGCAAGGCACAGGTTCCAGGACCTCCTACTGTGTATTAGGCCCACAAACCATTTAGTCTCCTGTCGGCTTTTACCCTCAGAAAAAGAACACCAAGATGATCCGACTCTGTTCCATTCCACAGGGGGTTGCTCGACTTGAATTAAATAAAAAAACAACAAAAAAACTCAACATCTGTTAGTTGCAGCGTGATGCATTGTGCGTCTGTTTCTATTCTCTCTCTGGATTTTTATGCCAGATCATCATCACATCCTTGAAGAAAACCTCAATATGATGAGTGTGCATGAAAACAACAACACCCTGAGGCTTTCCCCTCAGCCCCACAGCCAGCCTGCAGCATCAACATTTAGAAGATGGGAGAAATTATCATTATTAATGGTGGGAGACATTGAGGCTATGCTTGGATTATTCAGTTGTGTCCAAAAGAGCTCTTACCAAAGTGAAAACACACATTTCTTTCTTTCTTTCTTATTCCATTTTATTTACACTGAATAGCCTTTTAATGGCCGTTTTTCATCTTGGGAGGTCTGTTCATGAATATTCACTTAAAGCAGTGCCTTCCTACATTAAACCTGTTTGTATTTCGTCATGCTGTGTCGAGAAAAACGGACCAACTTCAATTGCAAGGGACGATGTAGACGAGATGTAACAATAGTTTTTGTATATAATTACATTTTTGTTACTGCAGAGAGTGTAAGTTAGTGTCTCTACATGAGCACTGTCACACTGTCCTTACCCTAAACACAGTTAATGTTTGCAGTTTACTTTCTACTTATAGACAATGAAATAGTACACTTCAACCTCAAACACACTCCCAAGTTGGATTTCTTAATGGAGCTTCCCACATTGCTCTCATCAGTCAATTAGCATACATGCCAGTCTGCTCTAGCACTTACAGTAAGTCCAAGGTAGACATCCTTTTACTTTCCTACCCTTTACTTATTCATCCGTCACCACCAATGAATTGAGGAGGATATACGATGTAGGAATGGGTTCCATCCACCCGTCTGTCATGTTTCCTTATTGGAGCTTGACACAACTTTCTACACACAACAACCAAGTAG
Organism: Chaunax sp. Z400; assembly: GCA_037577475.1. Taxonomy (NCBI): domain Eukaryota; kingdom Metazoa; phylum Chordata; class Actinopteri; order Lophiiformes; family Chaunacidae; genus Chaunax; species Chaunax sp. Z400. The sequence goes on along the minus strand of CM075201.1, from coordinate 7,187,939 downwards.
TTAAGTGGTGACTTTTGCTATTGAGGATCTTTAACTGTTTGTATTTTTTTCTTCTGCTTTCGTTTCGATGGTTACAAGTTGAAATTCGGCTCATCTCACAAAGAGTTGGATTCGTCTCAGATGACGGTTTCTGGAGCGTAACTCAAAAACTGTTCAATATTTTGTCATGAAACTTTATGTACACATCTCCCATGTACTGGAGAGGTGCCTTTAATATTTTGGGCTTTTTATTTATTTTTTTTTAATAATGAAAATTGAACTTGTTCTCAGATATTCAAATAGAAAGAATTGCAATTAACAGAGACAGGGTATTTCTAGCTGTCTTTCTTCAATGAAATGCACCCGATAGGGGGATCCTGGGTATTTTACGCTTGTTTTTGGTGTATTTGTGCACAGCTGACACCGTTGGCTGAGACTAGAGGCTCGGCTATGAAATGTGTGTCAGTAAACGCATGACTGTTGCCATTTAAAGCATGCTTGCATGCTGCACATCTCTCTTTGCTGCATCTCCTCAGCAGCATCACTTGCAGAAATAAACCAGATTATAAAACTCACATGCCTCCTCTGCAATGTTAATACGTGTTATTCTGCAGGCCAGTCACGGGAAATCTATTAGTTCCTGTTTACACAGCCGGTAGATGGCGGTGCGCCTAAATTGTCCGTATTTTTAATCGTTTCTTCATTAAACATTATTTGAACCTTTACTACGATGAGAAGAGAAGCTGGCGGGCCAGGCCTGTCCCTCCGATGTGTGTGGATGCGTATAAAAAAGGCTTCTTTATTAGTCTACACTCATTTCACATGTGGGAATCAATTATCTCCATAAATAATACACCCCGCCGCTCATGGCAACAATCAATCAACAGTAACATGTGGGTAAAATTCATGCTTTTAAGACGTGTCACTGTCAAGTTAGACATCAGGACATTCAGGAGGTGATTATTCTGTGCTGTGAGCTGAATGTGACCAACACGTAGAGCTGACAGCCGCTCCACGCAGCCTGCTGATGGGGGACACAGGCGACAGGCCCACTACATCTGTAAGAACGGTACACAAAGAAACACAACTTACATCAACAGCAGCAGCCTTTCAGTGTTTTTGCATCATTAAAGAGAAATCCTCATGTCTGTGATGGCCCGCGTAGCTCGACCCGATGCGGTGGTATGATCCAGATGTGGAACACCTTCCCCTGCCTGCTCGCCTCTTCTTGTAAGTTAAAAACGATTAAAAAAAAGACCTGCTTTGGCTATAAGATGCACAGCTCAGCCCGAATTAAACTGATAAATATGTAAATAAATGATATCAGGGGTGCTTGGCTAACTCAGCTGGCGTCACGTCTGAGCGTGTGTCACTCTGGGCTGCGACGCATGTGTGAGGAGACAGTGACGGGGAGGTGGGCTCTATTGTCTTCTCTGTGGATGACATCATCCCAGACCAATGGCGAAATGCACGAGATGAAGGGCTCGGGGGCGAGCACGCAAACACGTGCGGACTTGTGGAGGAAGAGAGGACGATGAGGAGGCAGGAGAGCGGTGATGATGGGACATGTCATGTTATTAATTAAAATATTTTGAAGATCGACTCACAAAGCTCCAGAGATTAAATGTAATTGAGTACATCTACTCTATTGTACTTAAGTAAAAATTTGAGTTAGGCCTATTTGTAGCCTACTTTTACTGTTGACACTCAATGAATTTGATTCAATGAATTTTAATTAATGGCTTTTTTTTTGTATTGCGTTATTGCTGCTATTACTTTATTTGATACTGAGCACTGTAATATACACAATACACTACAGAAACATATACAAAATAGGTACTGTGTGTGTTTTATTATTTTGTATTTTGTTCTGTATTTTGTTTGCATTTATAATATAACAGTCGAAAATATAGCCTCTCTCACAGAAGTAATTAAGACTGAACAACATTTAGGTTTTTGTACATTTGTTTAAAAGTGAATCTAAAAAAAGCTGGTTAATAGTGTTATTATCTATTGTCTATTTGCTGTGCTCTTATTAATTTATTTTTTTTTGCTAATAAAAGTTCAAATACTTACAATATGCCAATTATATTATTATCCTGATAAAAAAGACCTAATACCTCCATTGTTGAAAAAAATTCACGTTTGATCAGTTTTGACACACGTGCTTTGTCTTTAAATTGATTTCTACTGAAATATTTTACACACACACACACACACACACACACACTGACATCATAATCTGAATTAGTGTGTTATTTCTGGCAGAGCTGTCTTAGCTTAGAGAATTCCGCTTTTCTCTCGTCACAAGAAGAAGAGATGATTTCTTCGGATGTCATGCAGACCAGAAATGATCCTCTCATTGTATGAAATCATGCATTTGAACGGAGCCACCAGTTCCAGTTCCTAATTTTAGCATTTAAAGACATTTTAGCTGCTATGGCTGCCGATACAGGCAGCAAGCAGAGACATTTAGTATGTTTTCCTTCCCTCTTTTAGCCTGTGTTTATCTCCTATGACACTCATAAAGACCTATTGTGGTTTTTTTCTGATGCTTTCGGAGCCACAGCTACAAAGACTGCTGGCCTGCAGTCAGTGCCAGGACCAGCATATTTTACCAAATTATGTTTGAGCCCCTTCTTAAAAGCCCTGTAAAAGATTCCCATAGAGGCAGTTTTTAATGACTGACGCCAAATCACTACTTGGCAGAAACTGTATGTTAACCAGCTGGCCCTATAGCTGAGGGTCTTTCAGGCTCTGCAACTACAACTCTGATCACTTTGCTGATGATCCCAAGAACTGAGCAGTGGTAAACCATTCACATGGTCTCTCCTGTTGTAGTTACATCTTAGCTGTGCCTTTCCTGTATCCTCTAATATGTGCATTGAAAAACCTCCACACAGGTAGTCACAGCTTGTCCTCCCTCTTCTTCTGCTGCAGCTAGAAAGGCTACCACTTCCTGACAGTGGTCCAGTTGTCTCACCCGTCAGTTAGGACACTTCACCCGCCAGCCTCAGTTCAGGCTCGTCCCCATCTGGGACTATTGTGTAAAGAACAGTCTCTCAGATGCTCAAATGAATGGGCAGACAACTTTCCACATCACACTGGACAGGAAGGGGTATTCTGGCACTGCTGTTACATGTAGTAATATAATGATGAGTAAATCTGATCATTTGAATGAGCACATTTAACACCTGCATTGTAAATTAGATAATGAGAGTTTCTCTTCTGAATACACTTGTAAAGCTCTTAATGAGACAAAGAGCAAAGAGCTTGTATCCTTTGTATGTGTAATCTGTCGGTATAACCCATTCTGCATTGCTGCAATAATTTAACGTCCCTCCAAGTATTCAACCTTGTCCTCAGGTGTCTTGTACAACAGAGGTTTCATTATCAGGCCTTCACACAGAGTTGATCTCTGAGTACCAGGCAAAACTGTTGAATTTGAATGTGCTTCTCTCACTACTTCATATCTGATTAGGAGGTTACCTCCAACCATCTGTAGCCAAAGGTCTGCTGATCCATCCCATCTTAGGAGATAAAAGAAAGTTCAAGTACGACTCAGCTGACTCTGTTGAGGCCATGGCACGGCAGCAGGTTAAAACTAGCTGAAATGTTAGTAATTTAATGTCACACTGTTCAACTGAAACATCTGTGATTTGAAAGCAAAACTTATTATTTATGTGCTCAGACTGTATCTTTGAAACAGACCCGTTGGTCCCGGTGGATCAGCCTGGCTGTTGACAATTGGCAATAAACATTGGTTTGAAAGCTCCTTTAGGGCAGGTAGAAGTTTGTTTGCCACAGAAGAGGTAGAAGTCTGTCTGCTAACGGAGGAGGGTTCACTATGCGTACGAGGCAGTAACCCTCTGCTTTTATCATCTGTACCATCCTGTTTGCTGAAAGGTCTAATGGACTCACAGGTGGCTACTGGCTAGGAAGTCATAGGTAGTATGATTTGTTCATTTTACAGAGAGAATTGGAGGTAAACTAGTGTTGACTGTGTAGATTACATTGTTGTACATTGTTGCCATGGCACTTTTCAGACGCTCTGTTTGCCATGTTGTGCACAGAGTTTAGGGAATCAACTCAACAGTTGACCAAATTTTCTGACATGTCAGAAATTTGTCCTTGGGAGCAGCTGACTCAGCAAGGATTGCTCCTCACTCCTCCTATACTCTGCATGCCAAATGATGCCCAACAACTCTGAAATTCAGACCTACTCTGAAATGAGCAGAGGCTTAATGTCAATCAAGTATCGCCTATCGGTGCTGTTGTTTATCAGACATTTTTTTTTTAAACCTGTGTGCATATTAGTCTGAGGAGGCTGAAGAATCGCAGAATGCTCTTGGTAGCAAGGACAAAACCTGCACAGCCATGTGTATTATTAAGTCCATGGATGATTTCCTGCTCAGTATAGTACTATGTGAGAGCTGAGAAATATAATGACAAGTAATTATCCAGTATTTGTGAAATAAATGGTTTTAATGAGAGATTTTTTTGCCCAGAACAATGATTTAGACTAGTCAGCCTTTATTATAGATGCTTTATTTTAACAGCCCAGAGCTAACACTCCAGATTATTAAGATTATTTATTTAGTTTTGAGCCAAAATAAGATTATAATGAACACTTATGTCAAAAATAATGTGGTTCTGGCTAAATGTCTGTGCAGCACTGCAGTGCATTTGGTGTTGTTTTCTTGGTTATTTTGCAAACCTCACTGATGCAAAACAGAGGAAATCCACAAGATGAGGAGATCTGAGCAGACCTGTCTGCTGTCCCAGCCAGAGAACTGACAATGTGTGGAACTCTTTTTTTTTTTGTTTTAAAAGAATCCACAGAAAAAAACCCAACTTTTTTGGGGGGTTATTGAGTACAGCAGAAGGTAATGTCATGGTCCAAAAATCCCAAGAGTAACAGTGTGCCTTCAAGAAATAATCATTATCCTCTGACACAGTGAAGGTTTATTTCCCAATTATTTGTTTTATGGTTGCCATAAAAAAAGGAGCAACTATGAAGACACTGTACAACTTTTTGCTCCCTTTTGCTCTCTCTTTTCTACTTGTATTTTTTTAATGTTGCTGAACAAATACAATCAAATCAAATACATGTTGAAACCTCAATCTAAAATCACCTAAATAGAGCTTAGATGTCGTTTTCCACACAATTAAATAGGCCTTTAATGAGAGTAGGCCCATTATTGTAATGCAATACAATTAGAGAATAGACAGAAGTCCAAAAACAAATTAATGCTGCAGAGCTTTAACCCTCATAAATTATCTCATAACCCCAACAATCATCATGTGACCTGTTGGTGAGGGCCCTACCCCAAGCCTGGAAACTCCTGAACCGTATCAAGTATTAAAACTACTAAATAATATATCACTGACTGTAGCCATTTTTCTTGCTGAATTAATCTGCCAACTCCATAAGAACTGCTTGTCAGATGGACGGACAGCTTCAGAAACCCCTCAGCCCACACATTTCTGAAACTGGAGGAGTACATTTACTTTTGTCACTTTAAGCACATGTTGCTAATAATACTTTGGTACTTTTACTGAAGAATGATAGATGCAGGATCTTAACTTATAGTGGAGTAGTTTCACATTAGTGTACTGGTACTCCTGCTTAAGTAAAGGATCAATCCATCCATCTTTAACTGCTTATCCTTGCAGGGTAACGGGGTGAGTAAAGGAGCTTTGTACCATTTTTGTCTGTCTGTTATGGCTCATTTTCTTAAAAGAGTTAATATTTTATTTATTTTTTTGGTAACATCCATGAAGTTTAAATACATACTTTGGAGTTTGTATATAATCTTGGAATTTTTTTTTTCAGTGGGAGTGAATTAAGACAACAAGGCATCTTGTGGCATCATAAATCAGTAACATTTATTTCCACTTTTTATACATTAAACGTGCATATCAATAAAACTAAAATTGATCATATAAATACCTCTACTTTTACAATAAATATGGCTCTAGGGTTCTAGCTTAAATAAAAAACTTAAATATCAACTGCTGTGCAACACAAGTATAGACACTCTCAGGAAGAACTGTACATTTCTTTTTTTTTTGTACATCTGTCACACCACCTTATCAGTGACTGTACTATGATTAGGACCTAATAACTTCATATTGTCATCTGAAAAATGTCCCTTTGCTCTCTGCTGTGCTTTTACTAAAAGTGATGTTGAAAAAATATTCTCAGTATCAGCATGGCGGATTAGACACCTGCTGTCCTTCTCTTATCCATATCACACTGCACCTTTTTGAACAACTGTAACAATTGTGGAGCACATGACAAGATAGTGTCTTTCACTTTTTTGTGCTGAAGAGCGGAGCATCACACACACACACACACACTCATACTTCATAGCACTCTGCTCCAGGTTAACTTGTGTTGTAAAAAAACCCCAAACCCTGGCTATGTCCAACATGGTACTGATTGTGAGAGTATTGTGGGAAAGGGGACCAGGCAGTGAAAAGATAATGATACAGCTTTGATTCACATGTACAGGAAAACATCAACACGTTAACAGCCATGTCAAAATATTACATACAGTACTTAAAGTAGTTTACCAAGAAATTTTTAATCTGATAACATGCAAAAATAAACACATCTACTCTTTCACAAAACTCCCACGCACAATGTTCATCTTTCACATGATACACAATGCATGTATAGATTGATAAATATCAACACACAAACATGTTTTACAGTCACGTCAGCCTCAGTAATGTCTTTACTTTTTATGGAAATGTCAAGTATAATGTTATCCCTTTAATTTTGCATTTTATAACACCCTTCAAAATACAAGGAATCTTTTGAACACTTGTTTTAATCTTGTGCTTTCTTATCATAGAATAAGTAAATAAATGTCCACACAGAGAGAGGACATAATGATAGAAGGTTTACGTAGGATATCAAGTGGCAGAAGGTTTGATGCACTTTATGCTCATAGCAGCGGTTTGATAAATGTCCACTTAAACATAATATTTCAAAAAAAGGAAGAGGAGTTGACAAAAGCTTCAATTTCAGTGGCTAATGCTGTTCTTCACAGCATAGTGGTGGTAGCAAAGTTCTAAAGTCCAAAGATTCAAAGTCAGTCAGATATTGTGCGGTATCAATAATAACTAATGTTATAAATAGTTAGAAACTTTTGTGAAAATAGACAGAAACAGAGAGGAAACACATTCTGTAGACTGTAAACAAGGAGAGGAGCTGCGTCTGTTGGTTTCCCTCAGTCTCAGAAGCCAGGCACATGGCAGTACGCCTCCAGGGAGGCCAACAGGATGTAGATGAACCAGAGAGAGAGGAACATGAAGAAGGTGAGGAGCTTGGGTGTCCGTGGGCCCCCCAGCTCTCCGCCTGACACACTGGTACGCCGGCGGTAGAGCAGCACCAACACACACACCAGCGCCATGATGGTGAAGAGGGTGACGGAAAAGGCCAGGGAGCCCGGGTCCACCTTGAACACCTTGCCTTTGGTGTGCCAGTAAATGGCCGCGATGGTCCACGCCACACCGATGCCCAGGAACACATTCACTGCGTTGCTGCCTGTCACGTTCCCGATGGAGGCGTCGGCATATTGGTCCTGGATGGCAGCCACTTTACTTGCAAAAGTGTCTGCAAAAACATCAGACACAATACATCAGTGCTTTAAAAACGACTTTAAAATGCCACTGTGGGGCACAAAGGGTATCACATATTAAAGCAAGCTTAAAAGTTTTTGGTTGTGAACAAATTTAGAAAATGGCACCCTTTAGGTTTATGAATAGTAAATTTATTTTATATCAAAAATGATATTTGATTTTATCATTCTAGGCTTTTTGTGCAATTATGAAATAGTAATACTGTAGCAGAGAAAAATGGGACGCAAAGGTCTTTTGCCTGATGGATGTCGCAGTTCAAGCTCAGTGTCTTAAACTATTAAGCACCATTATAGCTTTGTTAATAGTTCATGAATCCTTAAGCAATGCTTTATAGCTCAGTTAAAGACCATACATATGGACATGTGGTCATTTTCAGGTTGTGCACTTAAATGCTGGTGATCATTAGTTAATGCTCATCATCAAGTCTGCAGTCATAAATGTTATTAATACCTTTGTTTGACATATTGGTAAGCAGGCACTTTCTGGGGGCCAGAACTCTCAAATATATCCAGCAGCTAGTTAGCTTAGCTTAGCTGATGATGTAATGGACAAAAACAAGTGTGCTTTACTGAGACAGCTGAAGAAGATTTTTAGGTTTGTTGTTTGGTGGGTCAAGAATCAAGCATCAAGCACCATCTGCCTCTAAATTGTCTGCTTAAGAAAAAATGAAGTAAGCGTAATATAACATTTTAATTAATGAGCTTTAGACGTCATCCTTATACTAAGTTAGCTAACTTCAGCTAGCAAACTAGCTTCAGTCATGAGAGTGATATTGCAGATATTAGAGAGGTATTATAGACATATTACCCCCAAAAAATAAGCTGTTAATAAAATTTTCAACTTTTACATATTTAAATGGAACGAAAATCCTGTCCAGGCATGACACAGATGTGTTATAAAGTGCATTACTAGTAAAATGTCAATAACATTAAATGTAAAAAAAAAGGCAGGGTTTCTCAGATATTATTTTAATTAAATTTTAATTCTAATTCATCATTACCTACTACATATTTTTGTGTTTGGCTCTGTAAAGACAGAATCGGATGATTTTATAAATATATATAGATATATAATATATATAGATATATATTTTAGATATATAAATCATACTGAGGTCAACAAAGCAGACTCCAGGAGAGAGAAAGATGGGACCAAAAGGGAAGTTTTGTATATGTGTGGTGAAAAGAGAACTTGAGCGAAAAGTGAGGTGAACAGTTTAATTCATGAGTAAACACTAAAATAAGGTGCATAATTGACTGGAATTAGAATGTCATCAAAATAACCTCATAACCTTGGCTGGTACAATCAATACCTGTGGATGATTGCCCTCTAACGGATTCATGTATGGAGATTTCCGGCACAATAAGTCTGCCAACCTGAAGAAGAATGTGTGGGGCTTGCAGAGCCAACAGTTGTCACAACCTAATTTTCATATTCTCATTTGGGCCTCTGTGTGGCATTGTTTAGGACACAGTGAATTGGGAATACAATTAGATGTTTCAGACAGACTTACAAGTGAAAATGTACTTGTCTTGTTGACAGTTAATGTTTAATTTACTCTGACAGCACAGGCTGATGCAGAGGTTAAACAACTCGTCCCAAGCGGCAGCTTCTGCTGCACAAGATGAGCCCAGAGGAAACACAGGACAGGTTTGCTGCTAAAGCTGAAAGACACCACAGACACCCACCTGGAACAGAGGTGCCAAGGGCCACAAACACCACAGCGGTGACAGAGTCTTTGAGACCAATGGTGCAGCCAAAATGGGAGGCCAAGTCCCCGGTCACAGCAGTCAGAACGCCAATGAGGGAGATGGAGACGAAGAAGCAGGCCCAGCCGTTCCAGTACTCAGTGGGTGGGACAAACGCAAAGAGGACTTTCCAGAAAACTGTCAGGAAGTGCATGATGTAATCAAAGCAGGATGGTAGGCGTTCCTCCCCGCTCTCTTCTTCATCATCGTCACCTGAGACAAAAGACAAAATAGATGAATGAAGGTCTGCAGACGAAGCAATGACTTCCTGCTTCTGCTTTCTCAAACCTCAGCTCAGATATGCTCGTTTCAATGGTACTGGATGGAGAAAAAAAACATCATAGTTCCAGCTTTAATCAGAATCAGATAACATAGAACGCAGCTGAGACTATATTAACCCCACCACCTTGTGGGAGCTGACCTTTTCAAATCATTACAATAGATCTTTAAAATATAGGAATGTGACATACATATATGAAGAAATGATACGTTCTATTTATGCTTACGCTCTGTCTGCATGAAAATCGGTGTGAATGAAACCAGAGAGAGAAAATGAAAGAAATGCTTTGCACCCAGATCTAAAAGTTTCTCTAAGCCAAGTGAATGGATTTTGAAAGGGCAAAATAAAAAGGGTTCACCAATATGAGCTACATCTGCAAATTCTTCAAATTGTCAAGGCAGAACAAGCTGTTTCGTTTTTATGTCGAGCTACACATGGAATTTACTACAGCGTGTATTTTCATTCAACTGTCTGAAAAAAAAAAGTTCATTCTTTATCTGCTAAAATAGTGTATTAAATGTGTATTACATGTCTAACTAAAAAAAGAGCTTAACAATGACGCAGGGAAGTAGCAGCTGCTGCTAAATCTGGCTGCAGGATCAATCTTCCACAAGTCCAGTCACAGAGGGGTGAACAGATAAGACACTTCAGGAAGCAGCAACTCACCTGCACTGACGGTGACAGCACTAACAAACTGTTCTCTCCAGCTGCTGCTCCCCACCACCAGAGCCAGGTTCGTCTTTTTGATCAGTTTGTCCACCGTGCTCTGCAGAAGGACACAAACAGACAGAAAACAAAGAGAACAAAGTGGTGAGAGACATCTCTACAGGTATAGAGTATCGATATAATCTCAGCACCGTCATATGAGACGAGGCTCATTGATTTGGTGAATTGAGGTGGTGTTAACTGTGCCACACCTCCCACTCAGGTGCATATTGAGTCACCGTAACAGATGCAGGGAGTACATAAATCCCACTATCCCTCAGAAACAAGGCATGGCGCCAGAATTGAGCTGCTTTACACCAGTGCAGGAAGCAGAGCTCCAAGTATGAGCACATGAACCTGGAGCTCTCAGTGCAATATCATGTTACCGATCAAAATTACTCTTAAAGGGGCACAGCAACAATTTTTGCTTTACTTTTCAAGAAGATTATTACACAAAACAGAAAAAAAAATCCTCTGTGAAGGTCTTATCAAACACACTCGAATTACATTATGGTAAAAAAAGATCCAGTGTTTTATCTTCCTTTGAGTTTTAAGTCAGGATCTGGGCCTGTGCTGCATTGATTTGAAGCATTTCTTCTTTTAATTGGTCTGGTGCAAGACCTTAAAAACCCCAAAACGTCCTGGCAGTGCAATAAAAAAAAAGATTCATGGCTACATTACGGCTAAATGATACAATTTTTCTCAACTTATCTGACTATTAAAGTTGTATAAAGTGATGAATGAATGAGTCTGCTAGCAGAGCCATTACATGCACATTACTAATAACTGATAACTGCCATTCCTGGTTAGATTGCATATTTATCTCCAAAATGTTGTGATATAACTTATATTGATCTAAAATATCAATGTCCCCCAGCCACATTAAACAAGATAAAAGCACATCATTAAAAGAATTGATCTCAATCAGGGTTTAGAATTGATGTCCCATAATGTGCAGCTGGTGCCCTTTTCTTTTCTTTTCTTTTGTTTTGCCCCTGCCCCTCAGACAACCTGTCACTGTCCTCAGCTCGAATTGAGTTACAGAATAAGATAAACGTAAACACTTGTGAATGGTAAAAAGAAAAGATTTATTGATACTGTTCCTAAATGTGCAAACATTTGATGAGTTAATGTGACTCTGGGGTGAGGAGCTGTGTTTTTTAGTTACCTTGAATTCATAGGATTCCTCAATGACTACCTCCAGCTTAGTGTGCTCACCGAGACAGGGGCAGCCCATCTTTGACACGTCCTCCTCTCCCACTGCTGTCTTATTATCATTGGTGTCTCCTATAGTAGAGGGACAGGTGTGTGAACTATCAGCCAGTATTCTCCACATGGGCTTTATTTATCAAATAAAATACCATCTACTGATAATGAGACATATCTTGTGATTTGTAATTTGACAACCCCAACGAATGTGTGCATACTGTGTGTGTATATATATATATATATATATATATATATATATATATTAGGGCTAGATTTTTCAGGTTACCTGACTGCTTTGCTCACAATATAACAATGACGTTATAGATTTATATGCATTCCCCCATTGTCCTGCCTCTTATTATGTTATAAAACTCTGCTGGTTGTTTGCCTTTTGGTTGACAGCACATAGAGGGAGAGAGGAGATGGCGTTGACACAGAGACAACAAGAACGAGGTGGGGAAGTGGGGAGTGAAGACCACATATAGTTATAATGACAAGTTAGCTACATTTTTGCCCACATTCATTCATTCTTGGCAAGTAGATTCAATGTAAAATGTGTTTTAAGATGTAAAACAATGAAGAAATTCACGCTGCTGCTGTAGCACGCAGCTGTGCCCCATCTCACCGTGTCTCTGTCCCACCTCCAGCAGGATGGGCTCCTCCAACACAACCGTGAAAGTCTTGTTCTTCTCGTATTCCTCGTCATCGATGATCTTCACATTCAAAAGCTTCCTAAAAGCAGAGGGGTGAAGGAACAAGGAGAGGATGAAGACAAACAGAGATGGGTGAATTCATTCATTATCATTATTTGGGAAATAACAGAAGCCAATGTGAATTGATTTGCTGTACCCACTTAAATGAAAAAATAAATCCCTGGCAACCAGTGTACAAGCAAGTTTCTGTTCTTTTGTACACCTTCAAATAAAAGCAGTTTAGCCTTGAGGTGGACTGCCTACACAATGAACAATGAAACAGATGTTAGATTCAGACATGGAAGCTGGGGATTTCTCATTTCTTTACATATGTATATCATATATATATATGATATATATATATATCATATATATATATATATATATATATAAAATTTCCCAGAACCCCACAAGAGGGCGGACTCCTTCTACATCATTAATTCCATTAGAAATTCCATTGAATAGCCTACACCCCTCCTCCACACTTCAGGATATATGCCATGGGAAATTTAATCATTATTTTGTTCTCAGTGGAAATTAAGCACTGCACTTCCAAGAATCCACGCAGGTTAAAACAAACTCTCATTCAAAAATGTAGTCTGTACTGTTAAATCTTAGTGCCACAAAAACACGTGAGGATGTGATGTCAAACCGTGACCGACATATTTGCCTCAGCCCGCTTCATTCTCCTACAATGTCACAGTGAGTCTTTCTCTTCCTCTCTCTCCGTCTCCATAATGATATGTGGGTGGCTGTCTATTTCTGTCTACACTCATACACTCAGGATTCGACAACATGCAAGAAGAGCTTATGCTTGTGGAAGAGAGGAAGTTTATTTTAAACATGAACGATACGTCATTGGCCGTCTGATGTGAGGGAAAGTCATAGAAACCATAGAAACATATATTTTAAACTAGATGTTATTTCAGTGTGATATGTACAAGAACACAGAAGGTTTCCTTTAAGGCCTTAGAATAAAATGTGATAGTTCGGTTGCTATGGACTGCTTTCACGTAGGCGTAATTTTGATATTACATCACACTTGGGGCAGATACTGTTTGTCCTGCTTTTGCATATCAAGATGAACATGATGGACATTAAACGTTGCAGACCTCTCATTATAACACAAGCCAGAAATGAAACGCTGTCACACACTGTTCACATACTGCGTTGGGTTGATTAGATGGCAATTTAAAACTCAAGCTCAAAAGAGTCTAATGATCACTAGTCATTCATTTCAGACAAAAGGTGGGTGATTGTGAACAAATCAAAACTGTCTGGAGTTTCTAACATAGTCTGGGGGAAAAAAAACATGAGGATTAGTTTTATGAACTGGTCTTATAGGTAAAATAATACTTTTTAAAAATTATAATCTATATGTATTTTTTAAATCATAATTATAAGTACGACTAAAGAGAAACTGCCTTGAAATTTGTAAAAAAAAGAAAAGAAAAGAAGTGTGTTCAATAAAATAATCTTAAATACAAAAGTATAAATAAAAACATATGTAAACTACTGTATTAGTGGACTGTACCTACTCCATAGTTCATAGTGTTGACTGCCACTACGGTGAAAGTGTAGCTGAAGATTGTCGACTTAAATAATCAATTCAGCTGGAATCTTTGCTACAGTAAGTTCTAAATCAATACGACAAAACTCTGATATTGCCGTGATGTCAGTGAAGCTCAGCGAGGCTGATGGGAAGTCGGTAAATCAGCACACCAAACAAACCCAGTGCAGCTATTATTAAAATATATGTTCCCCATTTCTCTGAAGTTTGTTCAAATTAGAAAATCTTTAGAACAAACTTCCATGTGGCCTCTCAGGTTCCCTAACTGTCCTGAGTTGTCACATGAGAAGCACAGAAAACAAACCAAGGTTGTTAGCTTGTAGCCAGTAAAGTCATAAAAATAGCTCGACAGATTTCAGTCAATACTTTTCTCACGTCTGTGTGCTAAATATAAAGCTAAAGCTTATAGTTGGTTGGTTTGCATGAAGACTGGACACAAAGAGAAAAAAGCTCGTCTGGGACAACAGTAAAAAATATTCATAAGAGCTCCTCAAAAGCTCACTAATTAAAACATGACTTCTGGTTTCATCACACACAGAAAAAAGTCACAAAAAGGATAAATTGTGGTTTTATGGCGTGTTAACAATTTCTTAAACAACCTGTAAAACCACAACTTGATGGAAATTCTCATTACAACAGGCACCGTTAGATTCTATCAAGGCAGGCATATAACGTTTCGCTGTGTATCGGCCATCTCCCTCCACCACGGCTCCATCCCTGGGATCATTTCTGAGAAGCCATAGCTGGTAATGTACCCTGCTTTAGTATCTGTTCACATGTGAAGGTTTGAGCTCTGAGGACTGATCCCTGATCTGTTCCACTTGAAGCAACCATCTCTGCAGTCCTGTATGTGTGAAATACACTGCAGACTGCAGTCTGACTCTTTTATTTAAGTTCCAATAAAAACACAGAAGGTGTCAACGCTTTTTAGTTTTATATTACCGTCTATTTCTCACAGTTTCTGAAAAAGTGTGTCAGTGTCTAAATGAATGAGCCGGATTAACTTGGATTAATTTGTTCATTCACAGCTGAGTAAAGGGAAAATCCAACAGGGCCCTTAGTGTGGCATGGTGACTATCACCTCTGGAGGGAAGGACTAGTTAGCTCACTGTGTGACCTTCTTTATTCAGGGTTTCCCTCTCCTCCATATTCTCTGTTGGTTTGATAAGGATGCTCCAGTTTCCTCCCACAGTCAAAAGACAGTACAGTAAGTCCCGAGGATGGAGGCTCCACACTGCCTACAGGTATGAGTAGTTCACCCTGGGAGAGCATCTCTCATTTCTAAACTCTGAATCCTGGGATAAGCTCCAGCCCTCATGAAAGTCTGCCAGGAATGAAGTCAGTAGAGAGAATGGGGGAATGCAAATGTCAAATGGCCTTGACTGAACACAGCACCTATCATTACAGAACCATAGATCACATCTGTATGTCAGCATCGGTCTACCTTGCTGCGGGGGCCTTGAGCAGGACATTGAATCTCTAACAGAGGGACTGCATTGAAGTAAAGAATGAACAATGGACAGTGGCACCATGCCACCGAGAAAGAGGTTCCTCATAACAACAGCAGATAAAACATGAATATTATATTGTCTCCACCGTGAGTGATTTTATCTTATGTGCACAAAAGTTTTGCAGACTGATAATGATGTATGACCCTACCTCTCAAAATGTGTACTTGCAAATAGTGTGGAAGCACAGCAGAGAAGGACTGCTTAATGATACCTGAACTAATGAGCGCTGGGGGACAAATGAGATGAGAAGAAATTCAATATAGAGCACAAGAACTGCTCGCTACTTCAGACTGGTCGTGGGATGGTCAATTAGTTTCTCAAGCCCCCTCTGCTCACACCTTCCACATCGATCCCCACGTCCACTTCTGTAACTTTCCATAACCGACAAATCAACATTCAGATCCACCTCACGCCGCATTCCACCGGTTATGCGGTGGCGAGACAGAAGCCAGGGTTGGAACTTCTCTTTTAAGCTCTCACAGTAACCATGCTATAGGGACTCTGTGAGGATGTTACCTGCTTGCTTTGTGCTAAAAGCATAAGTCAGCATGCTAAAATGCTCATAATGTCAACGCTAAGATGTTCAGGTTTACCACCATCACCATCTCAGGTTAGCCTGGACTGATGCTACTAATACTAACATTTGCTAATTGTAACTAAGGGTGCAATAAGGGGATCAGGGCATCACCAAAGACATTAAGATTCAGACTCATTCCTTCTAATCAGTACAAAATGGCAATTCATTCAATTATTGCTGCGATATTTCAGCCTAGAGCTAAGTGGTCGACCACTTAGCTCCAGCTGAATATGAGGATTAATGTTTAACAAAAGGAAGAAGTGCTGCTCGTATTCAGCAAACCTTTTCTTTTACCTTGTAAGGTTTTAACCATTCCGAACCCTGACTCTGCTGCTCTCCTTTTGTCCATGTTTGTCAGGCAGTTCATGGAATTATTGATCCTGACTACATTAAGAGTGAGAAACAACGAATATCAAGGTATTGATTTCCCTTTTCAAAAAGAGATCTCCTCACATCTCTTTCATCTAATCTTATGTAACGGCCCCCGTTATCCACCTCAGCCTCAGTGAATAAAAAAATGCCTCACAAAAAAAAATGAGGTGCTAAACAAAAACAGATTCAAGATGAAGCCACACACACAGGCATTTGGGTTTGCACAGATCTTCCTCTAATCCATAAACACAGAAATCTAAAATGGTTCTCAATGTCAGCCTGTTTATTTTAGCTCAGGGTTTTGTGTCTGTACATCATAATCATTTTACTGCAGTGCAGAATTGAGCAAATGAACCATTATTTGACTGCTCGCCTGGATTCCAAACCCGTCCTCTGTGTCAAATGTGTTTAAACTTGCCTTCTTCCTCTCTAGCTCAACCGCTACATTCTCAAACATGAACTGGGACAGACAGATGTACAAAGACGCAAAGACACACAGAGCAAGAGACACCGTAACAAAAACACACACAGAGCTGCCTGCTGCCGAGTGGCAGCTCTTTGTCCTGAACGCCCAGGTTAACGTCGAGTAAGAAAACCCAGCTGTGCTTGAAGGATGAACTTTGATGCACATTTAACATACAGCATGTTCAAGCTCACAACCATGAATACGATCATAGATATCTAACTACACCAGCCAAAATACTTTAAGATGACATCGCAAAGACGCAGTGATGAGTTTTCACCTGCATCTTTTAGGAGTGGTGACTGAGCGCTCCAGGGGAAAAAAACAACCTCATGAAAAATTCAGTCTGAGTTGAGAATCGTAGGAGCAAAAAGCCGGAGCAGAATGTGATGTCTTAGGGAGACTTGAGAAACAGCTTTGAAATCTCCTCAGTTGGGAAACTTGATGACTACAGGAGTCTTGATCTTGATCTTGATCTTTACCTGGACCATATACCTTATAGAGATGAACGCGGCTCATCTTTAATGATAAAATGTTTTTCTCTGACCTTCTGACAGCAGGCATCTTAGATCAAACATTCTGCTTGCTCAAAAGATAAGTAAGCTGCTGTGACTTGACCCAACTGGACTCAAGAGAGTCAAACCTTTTCACCTGTGATCAGTGTGCTCCTTTAAGTCCTTGTTTGCTATTCAAAGGGGTACAGGAGCAGCCGAGCACGGATTATGTTTTCTTTTTCATCATTTGTCTGGAAGCAAACTGTCTTGCTCTGCTGGATCCTGCTCTGCACGGTCCTCTCCTGCTGCATGGGGAAGCAGAGTGTACAGATGCTTGTGTGATTGTCAGCTTGCTACAGTCAGATGAAAAGACTCTTTGCTCAGTAGGTGAAGGATTTTAGCGAATGCTCAGTCTCCATTTTACTGCAGATACCAGCCTCCAGCCTCTCATGTCACATTGTTACACACTGCTGTCTCGTTAACTGCAGCTTTCTGGTTCCTGCACTGAGAACTTTTGGGATTTCTGAAACCCCTCTTCATCCTCTTTAATTGCTTTGGATGCTTCCAAAGCTCATTTTTAGTTCCCTTTTGGAGCTGCACTTTGTTTGATGTGGGGTTTAAAGTGGGTTCAGTGCACAGAAGTGCGCACACACACCCTTAAAAACATGGACAGACAAATGCACAACAAGCAAACAAAATCACGGATATATGTGCACAAGCAAATTGACAATCACACAAATAAATATATTAAAATATCTCCTCCACTGTAAGGCAAAAAAAGACAAATGGTGAGATCTGAATTCTCATTGTGTTCACCTTCGTTTCCTCCCACTCATCCGACCTACACAATACACCTACACACAGACCCTTGAATCCTCCTCATACAGACGGATTCATCTGACACATTTTATTTCTCTGTTTTGTCCTCTAGTGTGCTGCAAATCATTTTCTGATGAGCTAGATTTAAGAGATTTTTTTTTTTATATCTGCTGTGGATAATTGCCAAGTCCTTGGCTCATCACACCATAAAACAAACAAATGTACCCATAATTCCAAACCAAGGGAAGAGCTGGAAAAACATCACACTTACACTTCGCTCTGAACCTTTCCTCTTTGCTCTTATTTCATCTGCCTCTGCTGGCGTATCTATGAATCCTTCAGTAGAAATTATCATGCAGCTTTCATCACATCCACCTGTTAAAATAGCTGCTCAGCCTTCACTCCCTCCCTTCCCTTTCCTGCTGGGTAAAGACACCTTTCTCTTCCTCTACCCTGTCACTAACATATGCTGCTCTTGTTTTCTGCGGTGGAGTTTTCATTGCTCTGCATTACAGTGACCTCCCATATAACTTTCAGAGAAATCCCAAAGGGCTGCGTGTTTATTCATACACAGAAAGCTAATTTGATATCTCTTCTTCTTCCTCTTAAGCCACAAGGTTTCATGATCTGCCTCACAATTATATCCTTGTATCCTCCCGCATCATCCCTCTGAAAGATCTAAACTTCTCAAAGTATCTTTCACTTTGGAAAATCATTATTTCATCCTTGACAAGAATAGATAACTTTGTGGAACAGTTTAACATTCCAACTTGTGGCCTGTGATGTTTGATCAAGTGACGAGAAGCAACAACAAGAAGAAGAACTGTCACTCACATGGTCTCATCGTTCTGAAACTCCAGTTTGCCGGACACCTCCTCGTAGTCCTCCCCTGCCTTGGCGGTGCCCTCGATGGTGTGGTAGGGTACTGCCACCTTACCTCTTGCCCCGGATGTCCGGTGAACCTTCACCTGCATGTTGCCGATGCTCTCGCTGACCCTAGTGGAGTTACTCTCAAAAGTAAAAATGCCAGCATGGTCGTCATCATAGATGGTAACCGTGGCGGTGTGAGCTTTGCCCAGAGCTGCCTTTGGGGGAACGTGGGATGAGATGCCCACCATGCTGTTGCTAGAGGTGATAGAGCTTGGCTCCAGAACAGAGACCTCAGCTCTGTGCACGATGCGTGGATTACTTAGGCGAACATAGAAGTGCTCGTCCTCCTCAAAAATATCATCATCAATAACGCCAACAGTGAACTCTTTCGTTGTCTCACCAGGTTTGAAGACTAAAGTGCCCTCAGCAAACTCATAGTCTGAGCCGGCATTGGCAGTTGCATCCTCAGTGCGGTAGTCCACCTGTGTGCAACAAGCAAAGAAATTATCTTCATTAAATATTTAGTGTTTGGAGTTAAAATAAAATTCTGAATTATTAATGTTTCAATGCTTCAAGCTGTTCAATTTGATTTAATTTGAGACGGTGAGCTTTTATAACATTTCTACCATCCTACTTCTTACCTTCACAGTGCAGCCACTTTCTCCTCCATGCCGGCTCACTGACAGCTTTAGTGAGCCACAGTTCTCAAAGCACTGGTAGTGAGAGGGCTCAAACTGCAGGTAGATGGTGTTGGGATCCTCCTCTTGTCCACTGGCCTCATGACAGCTCACCACTTTCCTGGCCTGGTCAGCAGCGTGCTTTTTCAAGATGTTCCCAGCTCCAATCATCATGCGTGTGGCTTGGATGCGGTAGAAAGCCCGGCTCTTCTGTTGCTGGACCAGCACTTGGTAGTTGGCCATCTCAATCAGCTGCTCCATGTCTTTGTCTGGGTGCCTCTGTTTTAACTCTTTCAGAGTGCGAGCCATCTCCCGACGGGCCTCTTCCTCTTGATCTTGCTCCGCACTCATCCCTCCACCTTCCTCCACCCCCTCCAGCATCCCATCCAGAGCCTCTTTGGGATGAGTGTGGGAGTTCACACCCTGGCCGTCCATCTCCAAGTCCATTTTAGTGAACATGGCATCTCCCTCAGACTCGATGATAATGCCACGGTTCTTGTCAGTACGGTAACGCTTATGGACATACTTGTAGAAGAGCAGGCGACGGTCTGCAATCCAGGCTTGCAGGACACAGAGAGGGAAGAAGCAGAAGGTGAGCACAGCCTCCCAAATGTTCACCTCTCCGGGGGTGAACACAGACAGGATGAGATACAGCCAGATGTAAGCAAACACGCTCCAGGCTGCAGTGACAAAAAACACCCGCTGGTGCTTTATCTTGCGGGTTTCATTTTCTGGCACCACGTAGACACAGATAGCGATGATTATGAACATGTTGAACGCAGCACTGCCCACAATGGTGCTGGGACCCAAAGCACCAGCCTCAAAATTATGGCCGACTACTTCAATAACAGACAGCAGGATCTCTGGTGCAGACGAGCCCAGTGCCATCAGGGTCAGGTTGGATACCGTCTCATTCCAGATGCGCACAGTTGTTGTCGTCATCTCACCGTTGGGTTTCTTGATGGTGATCTCCTTTTCCTGAGAGGTTATGACCTCGATTGATGACATGAAGCGGTCTGCGATGATGGACATGCCCAGGAACATGTATATAAGGGCTGCAAAGTAAACTATGGCGCGTGCCACCTTGTCACCCACCGCAGGATTTTGAGGGTTCCACATGGGCAGCACGACACCTTCAGAGCAGTTGTCTTCACTGGAGCAGTTGCCTGGTGTGCTGCCAGTATCTTCATGGCTGGTGTTTCCCTGGGAGAACTGAGTGACTCCTGGGAGCAGTACCAGCAGAATGGAGATGAACATACAAGGCGTGACAGATGGTGTAAAATTCAGGATAATCTTGTGCAGAAACATGGCAGGGTGATGATGCTTGGAGTTTTCCGATGCCGGAGTTCAATCTACATCAGGGCATGTATACAAATCTCTGAAAAGGAGAAGAAAAACAAATGTATGAGGAGGATGAGATCATCACAGTCAGATATTTATCACTCAGATTTCTATTCTTGAGCAGTCATACTCTTCTGTATGCAAATGAGGTGGGATCCAATGATTTGCTTGATCCGAGTTTGGAAAGCCATGAATATTGGCACCTAATAATCAGTGAGTCATTGGTATTGAGCTATCCTGGCAAACTCCCTCAGATATGATGTGATAATTCTTTCCAAAGTAGCGGCAGAAAATTTACCCTCTGCTCTTGCAGTATTGAGGGAAAAAATGACTCGGTCCAAGTCCACTGTGTACTGTCAGGGTAGATGGATTCCAAAAATAAGCTCCTCTGACAATGAGTATAACAAAAAAGAGCAGGTAATAAAATGATAAAGGTACTATAAGATTATTCAAAGCAGAAACAATCTTGCTCTCTTGTCTAAGTGCAGCATTTCTCTCAACTGTAGTATGTAATATATTGTTTACTGCTGAAAATGTACTTAACACTGTTTTTCTTTTTACAAAAGCCGTTTAAACTATGTCAGGGGACAACTTAGTGGTATTCCTGGCAGCAGCATGGCGATCAACAGTTAAAGCATCAAATGCCATCCAGAGGATTTACATCTGCATCAACAGAGAGAAAGAGAGGAAAAACACCAAGGTATGTTATCTGCTGCCTCTTAATGATTTTTTAACACCATCTCCGCCTCAAAAATAGGTTGCCAACCTGCAGCAGAAGAGACCTGATAATGCTTTATATACAGCACATTCTCTCATTGACATGCAGCAGAGAATAGCTGCATTCTTCACTCTGACCTGCATAACAGGATGTGCACATTTTCCATCATGGCTCCATTTGACTACGAAGCAGTGCAGCACGGATGTAAAAATTAAATTGTCATGTTAGTGGTCCATGGTTTGGCTATAAACGACTGTAAACATTGTATTTGTGCAACGATGGCAGCTATGCAACAACTCAACACCTGTCTGCTGATCAGATAGAGGTCAACCCCAGCAAGATCCTGCAACAGGCAGGAGGAACACAGCGATTCAGGAGACATGTGACCTTCAGGCTGGTTTACAAAGGATGTCTCATCCGTGCTCAACAAAGACATTTTCAGAAATTCCCGGTGCAAGGAGTTTGAAGTTTCAAAAGCTTTGAGATGTATCTGAAGTCCATAACATTAGCGCCGACGATTTTTTTTCTTGATGTCATTCATTGAGAATTAAATATTTCATTGCATCATAATTAGAATAGAAGAGAATAGGATAGAAAAGAATAGGATAGAATCCTTTGGCACACAAACCTGCACAAATTTTGAGTGGGTGATGTTTCTATGGTAAAAGCAAGCTCTCCAATAGAATGGAATACAGGGATAAAACATGTTT
Source organism: Chaunax sp. Z400 (assembly GCA_037577475.1). NCBI lineage: Eukaryota > Metazoa > Chordata > Actinopteri > Lophiiformes > Chaunacidae > Chaunax > Chaunax sp. Z400. Next base: position 7,165,551 of record CM075201.1, on the reverse strand, counting down.
TTAATAATACTATAGAAACAAAAGGGTTTATTCATTTTTCATCTGTTCTAGTGGTGCCATACACTGTTACATATATTCCTCACTGAAATCAGCAGGTAGTGACAAACTAGCCAGGTACAGAAGCGTATTATAGTCTGTCTTGTTACTCTGAGGAATACAGGATTCTTTTTCAGTAAAGACAACAAACAAGGCTGAAAAATGTACACCTTATTTTGATTATTTGGAATATCTTAAGTTTTACTAAAGACATTTCATAATTCTAACAATTTAAACCACCTGCGGGGATTCTCCTCGTTTTAGCATTGCTGATATTTAACATACATTTCTTGATTGACCCCCTCAGATCAGTATTTATCCGTCATCAGCTAATGACAAGCCCAACAAAATTCCACTCTTCTATTTTATGCAGCTTCTCATGTAATCTTTAATAATTCCAAAATCATCCAAATCTGAAAAAAAAATAATGGACCTATAAATATCGTTTGAATGTTTTAATCGTCAAACATGTTTCTGTTTGGTAAGCAGAGGTTTCATGATGTCAAGTAAACTCATGTACATAATGAATCACACTTTGACGCAAGCCCTGGCTTGGTGTCAGTCTCCATTTGGAATGGGTTTCATCATAAATGTCATTTCTGCTATCTTGGGAAATGAAAACAAAACAAATAGAAGAAAAATGAGGAGGAAAATGTCTAAACAAAGACAGCCTGTTAGTAGAAAACATGTCTTCAATGAGACCTTATGTTGAACAAAATACACAATCAAGCACAGAAATAGAAGAAGAAAAAAAATTAAAACATGGAGTGGCCTCGGTTGCATGCTGTGAGCGTCAGAGCGCAGCATAATGTAGAAAAACATGCTCATGGAGGATTATATGTTATGCTTTAGTATATATTTCCTTATTTAAATATTCTAACAAGGTGCATCACTTACCTGGGTGCAGTTGTCAGTGAGGCAGCTTATCTTTCATATCCCTCAGTGGAATGACAGGTTATCTTAATGGATTGTGAGGAGAGTTACAATGAAAACAGCTGTATTCTACATGAGTTAAAACAAAAACTTATTAAAAGGCAGAAATATGGGCCAGTAGCAAGTGGAGTAACAAAGCACATAAAACGTGGTTGCAGACTAGAGACAATTCAAAATTTAAATTACTAATAGACATTTAGACAACTGGACAGATCACAGATGCAGGAAAAAGTCCATTCTCCCATCAGTAGGCTGTGCATGAGGCTGGTCCTTTTGGTGCGCACAGCAGGCACAGATACTCACAGAAAGCCCCGAATTTCAGCAGGACCCTGGTCACAGTGTGGCTACCCTGCACCAGTTCAACAGAGGAAGACACCCCGTGTGCCAGTCACACAGCAGACTGGTGAAATGGTGTTGGCTTGTTGCGCTGCTGTCTTGGAATTGACGCGTAGCTTCCCACGGTGCTTCTCTGCTATGTTTTTTTTTCTTCCTGTTCGGTTTCCTACCTCAGCAAACTTAACGCCGTGGGATTAGTTGCTCTCATTAATTTATCCTTGTTCCAACGCGGCGACACCTTCCGCAAGGCTAAGTGATTTTTCACAAACCACAATGCGTTTTCAGCTTTATCCTCTCCAGACTACGTGCGATTGTTGATGCGTAAAATAAATGAGAATACTGACTCAGTTCTCTCTCGTCCTGCATGTATGAGTCCGACTTTTTTCTCTCTCAAAACTGTCAATATTTAAAAGGCTTTAAGAGTGTTGTTTTTTTTTCAATCCGAAAAAAAGAACTGAGTGAAAAAATTGCTTTCCTGTCTGAGGTGGATAACGCAAAGAACCAAACAGGACTGCACATAAGAGTAGGCGTGAAGGGATGAAGGTTTGAGAGGAAGCAAACCACACATTACACGCATCAGGACAAGATGAATATCTAGCAGAGGGATGGTGGCAGACAAGAGAGAGGAGTGTGGTGTTATGCAGATGGAAAACTGTCTTACTCTTGCGGTGGGCAGCATTGGCACAAGAAACGATGAGCGAGAAGAAAAAGCAGTAACACTGCAGAAACAGGGGAGGAGACGTTCAGAAACAGCGCTACACGCACGGCTGGTCCTCCTGACTGCGCATCAGGAGTCCAAGACGGATTGACCATTTCACTCCAACATCCTCATAATTTGCTCATAATCGTTATCAGCCACCTGCACAGATAATATGCTGTAAAATGAAAGCTAAAGGTCTTATATATTCGTTTAAGACCCCCAGATGCTGTTGCCTGTAGGTCTGCTGTGGGTTGGTGGTTTGTTTTTTTGTTGTGCATCTATAGATGCTTGAGATGTATAGGCTAGTAAAGAAAAAACACACATATTGGACAAAAAGGGTTGCAATGTGAATTCATAACGTTAAAACTGAGAAAAAAGGAAAAATAAGGACCATGATTTGGGGAAAAAAAAATTTAAAATAGGCTAAAAGTCTTTTTAGCTATAGCAGCCCTATTGGTAATGTAAGAGAAACGAGATTCCACTTTACGCGAAAAATGAGCTATTCTGACCCCTAGTGGTGTAAAACATGTGTGTTCACTGCTAATTTTTTTTGCATTTGTGATTCTTTACGAAGTCAACGCAAATCCACAAGCAGACTTGAATTCGAGCCGGGCAGCACAAATGGCATGAAGCTGCAGAAGTTGAGAGTTGAAAAACTTGAAAATTTCAACCTGGTTGAGAAATTCACACGACGCTGTGTTGCGAATGGTAATCAGCGTTGAGATTCACATATCCCGACATCAGTAGGACATTGATGCATACATTCGCATTCAGTGTGAACGCACCAGGTTTGGCATTCGGGTGCAGTCAGAGTCAAAACCACTAAATTTATCAGTTTGCTTCTCTTGAGAACTGCTCAGTCTGTGAAAACAGCTTATATCTCTCATAACCCTGGAGGGGCCTCTGTAAAGTCTGAGAAAACAGTCCTGATGATGTAATAGTGATGTCATCAGTTCAGTTGAGTTTGAATTGAGACTTTAAAATATTTGACAGAAAACCTGTGTTATAAACAGAAGAATTTAAAAAAAAGAGTGCATTTAACAGGCAGGAAATGATTCATGAAAGATGCAATTGAGTTGCATTATGGGAATTGTAGGATCTAGTTATTTGGAGTTAGAAGCATGTTAGGGGCTGAAAGGCTCTTACTTTTATAATCCAGTGTTGACTTACGTTATCTTTACAATAGGTGAACTTTAATGTTAACATGTCTACAGTTAGTATGTTAACATGTATGTTTACAAACATGCTAACATCCTGCATATAGAATTAGCATGCTCAAAGACTTGGTGAGTTCATGTGAGGTTGACAAGAATTCAGTGATTCAGCATCTGTGAACTGTTGACTCTGGAAGTTTTGAACCACTGACAGAATAATATTACCATCCCTAGAGCCACACTGATAGCACGGCTAAAAATATAACTTTCATTTGGATACAGCTGGTGGATGATTACCTGTAATAAGGAATGGAAGCTGCAGATTACCCTCCTGAAGGGATGATTAGGGCAAACCTTGGAGAGCAATAAAAGAGATTATACTGAGATCTGGAGGAGAGACAGCATCAGGGGAGGGGACTCACCCCAAACACCAAGAGGAGGAAGAGTAGCATGTTGACATTAGCATATTTCACTTGAACCACTGAACACTTCAAAATGTGCCTAATAGAGTCACTCATAAGTAGCCTTCTCTTTTCACTTTGTTAATGAACCTCTAAACTCCAATCACTCATTAACGTGAGGTTATAGGCCTTCCCATTGGTGTAGTATATTAATGTATCGCAGTCAAAGGGTTAAACGAAAGCAGAAAGTCTGCATATTTGAATAAATGTAGAGACACTCAAACACATCGAATGTGGTTTAATATGTGTATGAATATGAATACTTAAATGTGACATTGTAAGTGAAAACCCTGACCCACTATTAGAACTACTTAGCCTTTGGTTTTCATCTTAGCAGAATAGATCATGTGTAAAACTAAGTAGCACCACTGTGGAGAGTTTACTCGTTCATTCTAACAGGGAGCAGATGGTGATGTATATATGTGTCTTCAAAATAATGTCATCAGAATCCATTCCTAACTTTTTGAGAAATCCTGCTAACAGACAAACAAACAAACAAACAAAACAAATGCTAGCAGAATCATTACCTACTTGGCAGAAGTAATAATGCAGCTATGACCATTAAAACATGTAATTGAATAAACGTGTCTTAGAAAACAAAAACGGAACAATAATTGCATTATAAAAGATTACTTATTGGTAAAAAAAATTGAATTACTTTACAGCTGGACGTAATAAAGCGGCCACTGAGTGTATATTTATCGATGTGTGTTTCTGTGACTCACATAAGAAGTTGGAGGCCTCTGGAGCCCTGACCTGTATAAAACTGTGAGTCCATCTCATGGTCCAATTACTACATTTTTCCAGAGCCAACAAAACGCCTCGCTCAGGTGTCATCATGTGACGTGTGTGATGTGTTAGCCTGTCACTCTAATTAACGCTCATGCCATTATCAGTAAGAACAAGGTGTCTTTGACATATGGGAGGTTTTTCAGCATGAGGCAGCCTGAGCTGGCAATATTTGTTGTGTGAGCATGTGCAGCTCTTATGTAACATATGAGGAATTATTTTTTCAGCAAGAAGCCAAACCTTTTGTGAGTAATGTTCTGTAAAGCAGCGACTTGGTCTTCTGTGATTTTGTGACTTCTGGCCATGGACTCCAGCCCTTTATGCATTTTGTTGGGTCACTCAATGCATCAAATAATATGAAACAATGTTAAAAAAAGTTTGTTTGTTATCTGTATCTTAGACATACAGCATAGTCTATTGCAAACTCATAAAAATGCCCCTAAATGTGGGCCTCCACAAACTCTCCTTAAAGTATTTATTCATGTCTGTTCTTTTTCCCGGTAAGTGCTTGTTATAGGCCTATGTAATGTCAGTTTTCATTTTAGAATGAAAATATCCTCTCATGTCCTATTCGATGAGTAAACGTCACTATTTTCAAAGAATCCAAAGGCTAGATATTGTGAGTAAGTATGTCTATAAATGTCTGTCCCTCAGGAAGTAGACAATGAAATGATTATTCATGAGAAGTTGCCTGAAATTAATCATATTATAGATAGATAGATAGATAGATAGATAGATAGATAGATAGATAGATAGATAGATAGATAGATAGATAGATAGATAGATAATAGATAGATAGATAGATAGATAGATAATAGATAGATAGATAGATAGATGATAGATAGATAGATAGATAGATAGATAGATGATAGATAGATAGATAGATAGATAGATAGATAGATGATAGATAGATAGATAGATAGATAGATAATAGATAGATAGATAGATAGATGATAGATAGATAGATAGATAGATAGATAGATGATAGATAGATAGATAGATAGATAGATAGATGATAGATAGATAGATAGATGATAGATAGATAGATAGATAGATGATAGATAGATAGATAGATAGATAGATAGATAGATAGATGATAGATTGATAGAGAGATGGATAGATAGAGGATAGATAGATAGATAGATAGATAGATAGATAGATAGATAGATGATAGATTGATAGAGAGATGGATAGATAGAGGATAGATAGATAGATAGATAGATAGATAGATAGATAGATAGATAGATAGATGATAGATAGATAGATAGATAGATAGATAGATAGATAGATGATAGATAGATAGATGATAGATAGATAGATAGATAGATAGATAGATAGATAGATAGATAGATAGATAGATGATAGATAGATAGATGATAGATAGATAGATGATAGATAGATGATAGATAGATGATAGATGATAGATAGATGATAGATAGATAGATAGATAGATAGATACTAGATAGATAGATAGATAGATAGATAGATAGATAGATAGATAGATAGATGATAGATAGATAGATAGATAGATAGATAGATAGATAGATAGATAGATGATGGATAGATAGATAGATGATAGATAGATAGATAGATAGATGATAGATAGATAGATAGATAGATAGATAGATAGATAGATAGATAGATGATTGTAGGACAGCACAGTCCCTTTTTAAATGAACATTTATGTAGAATTAGAATATATTGTTATTATGCCTAAGACAGAAAGAAAGAATTTCCTTTCAAATTTTCTGAATGAACAAGTACTGGAATGTTTCTATTCTCTCGGATGTAAGTAAATTCCTGCAGTCTTAATGCAGCTCACTGTGTGCTAATGTCATCAGGATCATTAGACTTGTATTTAAAGGGCACAAAACATTTGATTTCTGATTGAAAAGCAGCCTTAGTGGATTTGTTTTGGTTGCTATGGTAACGGTTCGGCTACTGTGTATCCGTGGTTGTTAAGGACGTCTTTATGGTTGTGGTACCGCTGAGATTTCTTCTAGCAGGCACTTGTAGATTTATTTTGAGGGTTGTAGATAAATAAAAAATAGGACAATGTTCAGTGAACCACTTTCACTGTCGCTTTACATCATTCCAGTCAGTGGTGAGCTGTGTGTCGTCTCTGTTGACTTCAACAAGACAGACGGACAGACGGATGGATGGACAGGTAGATAGATAGACAGATAGATAGACAGATAGATAGACAGATAGATGATAGATAGATAGATAGACAGATAGATAGACAGATAGATGATAGATAGATAGATAGACAGATAGATGATAGATAGATAGATAGATAGATAGATAGATAGACAGATAGATGATAGATAGATAGATAGATAGATGATAGATGATAGATAGATAGATAGATAATAGATAGACAGATAGATGATAGATAGATATACAGATAGATGATAGATAGATAGATAGATAGATAGATAGATAGATAGATAGATAGATAGATAGATAGATAGATAGACAGATAGATGATAGATAGACAGATAGATGATAGATAGACAGATAGATGATAGATAGATGATAGATAGATAGATAGATAGATAGATAGATAGACAGATAGATGATAGATAGATAGATAGATAGATAGATATACAGATAGATGATAGATAGATAGATAGATAGATAGATAGATAGATAGATAGATAGATAGATAGATAGACAGATAGATGATAGATAGATAGATAGATAGATAGATGATAGATAGATAGATGGATGATAGACAGATAGATGATAGATAGATAGATAGATAGATGATAGATAGACAGATAGATGATAGATAGATAGATAGATAGATAGATAGATAGATAGATAGATAGACAGATAGATGATAGATAGATAGATAGATGATAGATAGATAGATAGATAGATAGATAGATAGATAGATAGATATACAGATAGATGATAGATAGATAGATAGATAGATAGATGATAGATAGACAGATAGATGATAGATAGATAGATAGATAGATAGATAGATAGATAGATAGATAGATAGATAGATAGATAGATGATAGATAGATAGATAGATAGATAGATGATAGATAGATAGATAGATGATAGATAGATAGATAGATAGATAGATAGATAGATAGATAGATATACAGATAGATGATAGATAGATAGATAGATAGATAGATAGACAGATAGATGATAGATAGATGATAGATAGATAGATAGATAGATAGATAGATAGATAGACAGATAGATGATAGATAGATGATAGATAGATAGATGATAGATAGACAGATAGATGATAGATAGATAGATAGAAAGCTGTTTAGTATTGTATGTGTATTGTGTCAGTGGGGTGTTGCAAGGTTAAATTTATGCATTAGGTTTTACCTCTCTGCCACTCTGCTCTGTTGTTTTTGTTGAAGTGATCAATAAATCTGATAAGAAAATCAAATTTAATTTAGGCCCAAAGAACAGAAGGTCAGGAGACATTAAAGTGACTCCATCTTGTTTCTCAGTGTAACGGTAGCATAGCTATAGCTGAAGAATTTAAATCCCATAGGATGATCTTAATATCTAATGATTGATGTACTATCCCACTTAACACTGCCCTCAGCTGTTCAATGGACTGAGCTGCACCATGCTTTAATTCACTGTGACTGGGTTAATGAGTCATCAACCAGTTTGCAACCATAACAGTCCTACTTAAGATCTTCAAATATACAGTAAGAGCAGATTGAATGACTTTTGCTTTTGAAACACCTTACAGTTTTCTTGCAGTTCCTCATCTCAGTCATCAATGAGCATGCTGTCTCTTCATCAGATGAGTTTGCACAGATTACTTAGTCTATAGCATCCAGGAATGCAGTCAAACCATTGGAGGAATTTAGAACTCTGCTGTGACAGTGAGTCACTTGTAAATCATTGCTCCTGTTAGCCTCCTAATGTGACCATCTGTTGCTGCCTCTCATGTTGCCATCTTGTGGACAAATTGAAACGGCCCAGTCTTCAATTTCACTAATACACCAATTAAAATGTTCTTGGAAATCCAGACACAGATTTGACCTGAATGAAGAATTACAGTGTCAGTCTTCATTGCTTAGAATGACGGGAATGACTGTAATGCATGCACTGCATATTTGTTTTAATATTTGTAAAACAAGCAGGCTAATGTGAGACTCTAAAGAATATCAAATAAACTCACTCCGCCATTGTCATTATCATGATTCTGAGATCTATATAATTGATTTGTAAACTGATTAGCAGCAGCTATTGCATAAGAGGGACATTTCTATTTCCTCTTCATGTATCTGTCAGCCACAGTTACCAGCTAGAACTGAAATAAGAAAAATAAAGTCAACATTAAGAACGTACTTCCACATTAACATGTTTAATTTAACTATAAATGAGGTAGAAATACTTAAACATCAGCCCACATTGCAACATATGTGTTCAGCTGTATTGCAGATTTTACCAGCATCTGGCTAAAGCATTTTGGGATTTCATGCAGGGCCTTAAAAAAGCTGCAGTCACTTATTATCACCACTAGAGAGAAGCCTTATGCCAACAATGAGGCACAGCCTACTGTATGCCTACATACCATGTTAGCTACAAATGAGGAAATATACACTTGGGAGAGTTAGTGCATGTACTTAATGAGAGATCCTCTATACTGAGGGTGTCCAATCCATTTTTAAACTTAGTATCTTCAATGTATTTCTATTTCTTTCTTTGGCTACCTATATATATAACCTCTGCTATAATTATTCAAATCAATCAGGTACATCCATTAATTAAAATTCCCTCAATGACACATCAAATAGTGATTCGTAGTGATAGTAGCAGTCATCATGAGACCAGCAGTGATAGATGGTCCTCTGGTCTCCCTCTAACTGGTAGCTCACTGTCAATGTCAAAACCAGAGTCATATTTGAATATAACTTACTACAGGAAGCTCTCGTCGGATGCATTCAATGTGTTGAACTTATTAAGTCAATGTAGATAATAATAATGACATGTGGCTGAAAATTATAATGAGAGCAAACTTTTGAGTGTTCACTCTGAAAGCCAGAGGACTGGCTCCCTCTAGGACTTCTTCTTCTTCATGTGGTGTTTGTGATTTCTGAGCTACTTTCTCAGGATGGAGCCAAAACCTCTCAGCTCAGGGCTGTCAGGCAGCCTTCAGCACCTCAGGCATATAACTCCAGTTCATAATACTGTATTACTAAACTAAAAACAAAACATCAGGGTTCACACCTGGACTCAAAGTATTTACTCCATACGATTTCTGTTGGTCATTAACAGACGCTAGAAAGTCATTTAAATTTAAAAAATGACATCTCAGTTCGACCAGGCTGCAGGGAATCCCCAACATCAACAACACAGCAAACCAGAATAGACCAGCAACCTCGGCTTAACCATTAGATGGCTAACACACTAACCCAGATTGCTCAGAAACAGCCATTTGCTGCTCTGTGCTCTAACCCAGATTGCTTTCTCACACCACGTTTTCATTTTCATGACAAACCATCGGCCGTATGTATGGCTACGTGCTTTTCACACTGAACTGCCATTTCTTTTCCTGTAATATGTGGGCGATGATTCAGAGGTCTGGAACTAAACTATATTATATAGACGGTATACAGGGTCATGTAACTGTGCCAGTGTATCAGCAGTGTATCCAGTATGACACATGCAGCATACCATCCTCTGTTTCATTCTGTCCAGCATGTTTTTAGAGATCTTTGTTAGAGGAGCCATCAAACAAGCTGTAAGTCATTTTAAAGCTGACATGATGGGTCTGAGAATTTCTGACAACAGCAAAGCAACAATGTTTATGTGGCAAGCTACAGTATAGACGTACAGTAGAATCATCAACATTAAAAAATGTTTTATGAAATGCATGTATTTGTTTTGTCCTACTGAATAAATGTGAGATATATTTCCCAACTTTGAGGGACATGGTACAATTCTGTCCTTCTCCATGCCCAGAAAAAAAAAAGAAAAAGAAAATGTCTCAGTCAGTGGAAGGAAAATGACCAAAATCTATTCAAATAATTTCTTATAGCAGCTATAACTAATATTTCTTACCATTAAATCATATGACCACTTTAATGTAAAACATTGCTGGTGGTAGTGATGAATTATCACTCTCTGGAGCTCTGGATTATATTCAGCCCACAAATTGACTGTTTTCATTCACTTAGTCCGATCTCATCAGTATATTATTTTGGCCTGGCCAGCACCTTAAAGACAAAGTTAATGACTAGCTGCTGAACACAGAGAAACATTTAGCAGCTCAAGAGCTGCATATTTTCTTTCTTTTCTAACTCATCAGTTACTGTGGGTTTAAGTCTGAGGGTATTGCTTTATGGGGTCACTATGCTGATCAGTGATTGAAGATTTGTTCATCAGTATGAGTTATGATATGAATTTATTCACCGGTTCACCAGTCAAGTGGGTCTCCAAGAGTCTGCAGATGGTTGGATAACAAGCTCTTACGTTACATAACATATAACACGATTTAGAGATGGCCGGCTTCGTGTCTCCAACAAAGCAATTGATTAAAAGCTTCTCCCCACGATACTTCTGTCTTTGCTCGTGGGTACATGGAAAACTCAATTGATTAGCTCAACTTAATTCAACTAAAGAATTTTTTTTAAAAAGATGTCCATATATTTACACTGAAGTAGGCCTAATGAATAAAGGGTTAAAATGTCCATCTTCTGTCAGTCCAGATGGGGAAGCTTGACCAAAATCTGACAATTCAGTCAAAAGATATTGTAACAATATTCAGTTTTATGTAACTAATAGTGTTAAATGACTAGTTTCTATTCCATTTATAAGAACATGGTTGGAACTTAAAGGGGTGGCGATGAATGGGTATTTGAGTTGATGGGATAGGACTGTTGGCATGTCAAAAGAAAAGCAGTCACCTCTCTCCTAACATAACAGCAGAGAAATATGACAACTGTGTGACAGTAGTGAAGTACATTTTAGTGAAGTATTTGTGTATTTGGTGCTTTTGTGATGCAGTGTTCCTTTCAGACTTTGGAATTTGTCCCAAAAAAAAAAAAAAGCATTGTACAGATTTAACATGGAAAATATGATGATAACATTGAATGCTTTTATTAACAAAAGACGTGTCATCAGCATACAATAAGTCACAAATGATTCTCTATCTGTTTAATAATAAGTGAGGTTGTGAAATTACCATAAGCAACAAAGATTGAATTTGAGCTATTTAACAGATGTCGAGTGAACAGCGAACAGAGAAGAGAACTGAAAGAAATGACAGGTGATTGAGAGCAACACGCTCTAGGAATCAGACATGATGACTGAAGGCTTTAGTGAAAAAGAAAATAAGGGAATGGGGGAGATGTAGACAAAAGGGGGAAAAAAAAAACATTTACCGCCTGCCCTGCCCCCTCATCACTCTCTGGGGAGCAAGGGATTATGGAAATGTATAAATGCAAGAGAGAGGGAGACTGACAGACATGGAGGAGGGAGAGAGCAAAAAAGAGAGGGAGGTAGACAGAGCGTTGCTATTGGCTGACCGTTATAACATCAAGCGTGGTAGAAAAATTTCTCTCGCAGTCTAAGAAATAGGGGAAAAGACAGACAGAGACAGTAGACTCAGGAAACACATTCAGGTCTGTTTTCAAGAGATAAAAAGGGGATTTTAGAGCGAAAGAAAAAGGTAAAAGGCGACTAATTAACTCATGACTTGTGAGGGCTGTGGATTTTTGCTTAACAACTGGAGTGATTTCAGATTCAGAATGAATATGACTCAACATGTAGATGTTCTGCAGGTTCCTGATTAAATTTTACCCCTTTTTTCCCCCCCCCTCAGCATTGAATCATTTAACTCGCACATCAGCAGAGACAAATCTAAATGTTTTTGGAGAAATCTGAGGGATGCGTCTGAGGGAAAGATGCAGAGCAAAGAATTCTCACATGGTGTCGACTCAAATTGACGAGGACAGAGTGGACTGTTCAGTGGCAGACACGTCTCCAACCAGACACAGGTATTCTCTACTCGATATTAAGATCAGTCGAGGTATTGATCCATGCTAACTCAAACTATCATCAATATTGTAACGTTGTAAGTCCTCTTGTGATGTTAAATAGTTCTTTTATTTCAAACCTGATTCCAATATTTGCTGGCTCACTGATTTATACCTAATATTCGTAACATTTATACTTATATCGATTTATACCTATTATTATTTTACTGCAAAATCAACATTGGCATAATTGCTTTTATTGTATATTTTGTCAAAATACAGATAATGTTTAATATTCACAGCAATATTTTGTAGGTTCAGCACGGTTCAGATTATTGTGGAGGATAAATAATTTCTCATAGATTTAGTAATAAAATTAGTAACATACCGGAGTCTCTGTAACTCACAGCTGTTGTTTACATATGTGTTGCATATGATTTAGAAATATGCGTCATTAATGATACTCTCGATTTTGAGCAACAGATGAACTAAAAGCCATACGACAAACGATCGAAGCATCACAAGCCATAAAAACATCTTAGACAATAATCCTCACTGTTTTTATTATCGACAAGAATCCTGTGCTTCTGTTGTGAGTGTGTCAGTCAGACACTTTGTGTTGTGCGTTATTGTGAGAGTAAAAAAAAAAAAAAAAAAAAATGTGTAGGCTTTGTCTAAAGAGGAACTACACTGAGGAGGAGGAGGAGACAGACATTTTGCCTGTCAGAGACTGAAAAGAGGAGCATCAGGCCAACACCAGACAACTGTGGCTGTGAACAGACACACAAGTGCTTCCTAAATAAAAGCCAGAAAGGGGTCGTCCAGCTGTGACATACATAAGAAGAGACAAAGAAGCAATGAAGACTCTGCTCAAATTGATTATGATTATTGATTGTTACTGAAACTGTGCTTCACCTAACTGGGTGACACAGCTTGAGTCGCAGAGGAAAGCAGACTAAAAGAAGAGGTGGGCACCAGTCAATTAAGGGGCAGAGAGCAGGGGGAAGTTCTCCTTCTGCCTCTCAACCTATCTCGTCGTCAGGCTGGCAGGCACAGCCATGGCGTTCACCTTTGCGGCCTTCTGCTACATGCTCACCTTGGTGCTGTGCGCCGCTCTCATCTTCTTTGTCATATGGCAGGTGAGTCGCACTGTGCACACTGAAACCACTGACTGCACATACACTGAGACTAAAAGGAGCGCGTATAGAGCCTGTGAACATCCACTCATACATCCCACACAGGCAGACACACATCCACCCACACATAGTCATACAACACTGACAGGAACACAGCATTCCCACACCTCAGTTCGGTCCTCCAGAGGTAATGATATGCAGGAATATGTCAGCTGGATCTCAAAGAAACCCACACTGTAATTACACTGAGTACCTGACTGTGACTGACGTTTTCAATTGCCTCTAAAAATGACCATATGATACTTTGTTCCCTTTCATTTCAAACGTCTAGCAAAAATGTAATTATTTGGATAAAAATGTATTTTTCAACACCTTGGACCACAGAGTTTGGCTGCTAAAGTCTAAATTTGTGGAATGTTTCATCTGTTTTCATACAGTGCCTTTAAGTCACGTGCTCCTAAGCTGGTTTATTCAACAAGAAGACTAACTGGCTCCACCCCTGCAGAGTTAAGCAACCTATGATCCCAGTAAAGACAGCAAACTTTTCCTCAAACAAAGTGTTCGGGCTTCAGCAAACTGCATGCAATAAGTATGGGAGGAGGAAAACCACAGTGATCACAAATTTCACCGCCAGACTGTTGAGAATCTCTCTGCGGAGTGGAATTTGCACAGATCTCGCAGGTGCATTCTGTTTGCTGGTACATGAGCCGACTCGACAAACACTTTGTTTTGATCTCTCACCTTTAACATTCGATCCCTGGAGCCATGAGTAATGTGAAATACAAAACACATCATTACGAATATAAGACTTGAAATGACTAGCATACCAATTGGCTAAGTGGGTGAGACTACTTATGAGTCAGTCAGTGCCTCTATGTGTGAGAGAGATGGAGAGAGGTGTGCGTCTGGCTCAGCACTCGTCCTTGTGATTGAAACGCTTATCAAACTGATTTTGTTCACCCCCTCCCCCAGTCTGCCTCCCCCCCGGTACAGCACCCCAATTATACGTGGCTCTCAACCAATCAGAACATTTGTTCCTTGTTATAGTAACCATGGAACCCACAGAGGGGCTCACCGTGTCGCCATGGAAACTGCATCTGTTTACAATACGAAAGAGAAGATCAGGGAGAGCCGTATACACTCATATGGGGAAATGGCCTGTTCTGATGTCATATTATCAGTCAATGTGGACGCCACTTATCTGCAAATAATGTCTGTTTTTTTATGGCTTTTTAATGAGCCGTCAAAGTGAAGCTTCCCTGTTAAAGCTGAAGTGATGACGGGCACAGCAGGTGGCCTTTGTACTGAGAATTATTAGTATTTTTAAGGCTCTATTAATCTGGGAGCTATTGAGTAACGTTATCACTCATATTGGCCTCACAGGAAGCAATTAGAGAGCTATCAGCAGTGACAATGACATTGTTTTCTCCATACTGTCCTCAATTTATTATATGTTGATGTTTTACCGAAAAGAAACAAATAAGAAACAAAAATACGCAAGACTTGTACACCTCCAGGAAGCCATAATCCATTTAAATGTTCAATGATACATTGTTTTAAGTTGTGCATGTTCTAAATTTAAAACAAAAATCCCCAAATAACTTTAGATGTGAACTTATCACTTTAATGCTAATAGATCATGAATAAATACATCTGCAACAAAAGACAAGCAATATTCTTAAAATGCATAATTAATTCCAGTGTTCTGGACATTCCCTTGAAAACATTCCCAGTATATATATATATATATAATTGAAATATTTAAAAAAAAAATCCACACCACTCTGGAGAAAACATCATTTAGGAAAACAGTTTAAAACGGAGATATATATGTTCATGCAAAAAATAAAAAATAAAAACTTTAAAATGTTTATTGCATTAATAAATTCCTTTGAAATGTCTTCATGGAGTTTATGCACTTTCTAATGTGAACTTTATTATCAGGCTTAATAAAAAAA
This sequence comes from Chaunax sp. Z400, assembly GCA_037577475.1. Classification (NCBI taxonomy): domain Eukaryota; kingdom Metazoa; phylum Chordata; class Actinopteri; order Lophiiformes; family Chaunacidae; genus Chaunax; species Chaunax sp. Z400. The sequence continues at coordinate 7,150,072 of CM075201.1, read as the reverse complement.
TACAGGGGATAGAAAATAGAAATCCGAATTTTAGCTCCTCACATAAGAAGCTATATTGATGCCATATAAACAATACAAGCTCATATACAAAGAGAGATAGAGGGAGAGAGAGAGAGAGAGAGCAAGGCTATAAATAATTACTCATTCACCGTTTAATTACCATGTGTGCTCAGGCAAAGTGATCAATGTGGCTGCAGCTGTTCAAGATGTGGTGAATGTGCAGTAGAGGAAACTGTGACCATGCCTGTACAACAGTGTAGCTTTGAAAAGACATCAGCCATCTCTTTATTTCATATAGGGCCTACATTACGGTTCCAGTATGAGCATTTATTGGTATTCTTTTTTTTGTCTTTTTTTTTTTATACATTGGCATTCTAAAGGTAACTAAATGAAAACAAACTCATGTGTCTGTTATTTTTCAGATCATTGCATTTGATGAGCTTCGCACAGACTTCAAAAACCCCATTGATCAGAGCAATCCCACCAGAGCGGTAAGAACCCTGCTACCTCTTTCAAGAATAATCCAACCCTCATGCTCACGCTGAAATCCCTCCTTTTTAGTTCCAAGAAGATATCTCAATTATCTAAACCAGTGGTTCTCTGAGTTTCTCACATCAAGGACCCCTAAAATGACATAAGACCTCCATTTGATAGCAATTTGTCTCACTGTCCCCCATCAGATAAGGTTTGCTTTTAGATTTGATATTATAGAAAGAACAGAAAACCCATGACCCAAATGTCACACCTAGTGTTACCTATGGATGGAAAATAAATGATTCCCTGTTTATCTGAGGACTACCTGGAACACCATCAAGGACCGGTGACCCTTCAAAATCACTGATCTATATGTAAAGACTGATATCAAATTAAACATTACACTCCAAAGATGTTACATAATACTCTAAATTTATCAGTTAGCATTACAAATTTCCAAAACAGTTTTTATAATTTTCTAATAAAGGGCTTATCAATAATGTTTTTTTCACAAGAAACCCACAGCATGATGTCATTTAATGTCTGTAAACATACCTAAAAAGCAACTATCCTTTCATTTAAATGAGGCTTTTGTGATTTTGGATTCTTTCTAATGTTTCATCCGGTTACATTTAGCCTCTTGATTAATTCATCAACGTCAAATATTTGTACTGCTTTGAAAACAATTCCTCCTAATCTAAGCTTCCAGGTGACAATGTTGTGTTCAGTGTTGACTTGAACACCCATTTGTATGCAGATGGAAGCAATCAACCTTCCACAAAGACAGTGGCTCATTGGCTTAATCAATTAAAGAGACTGATGCAAATGAAGCTGCTGTTTATAGAATGAGATACTGTCCTGTCGCCACAGTGAAAGTGCAGATGCAAGGTTTCGCCTCGCTATAACAAGAACAAACTCATTCACTTGATTCACATTTGAAATTTTGCTTTAAAGTGAAATTATATTATATATAGTAAAAATAATCAGATTTTGTGTTGTTTATTCACAGTGCGCATACTGTCTTAATCTTTTGCAAAACTAAAAATAACATTATCATGAGTCAATTGAGAATAAACGCCATTATTCATTTAACAAGTTAACAGCGGCTGTGAATATCATTTTCACAAATCAGCTAATGTTCTAGCAGTCATGTGAACCTGCACCTGAACTGCAAAGTGATGAGGAGTGGGAAAGGATACTGTGAAAGCCGACTGTGGGAGTGAGGAGGCATGCCAGCTAGAGGGTGTTGCAAAAATATCTGCAACACCTGTAAAATATAATGCAACCCAGTAAAATAGCTCTGCAAGAACTACAGTCATGTTCAGTTTGAAGCGGATGTGTAGTTTCTCCCCCTCAGACACCGATAGAGGGCTGGTTCCTCTGACAAATCATCAATATAAATGTGAAGCATGACAAGCTTCATGGCAGGTTGATTTATATCAGAGCTACTGTATTGGATTATATTTCACCCTGCAGGTGTGTTTATTTTTTTCCAGTCAATAACGAATGTGTCATCTTAACTGATTTCAGCATGTCAGATGCATTCAGAGAGAACATGATCAGCCAGGATGTGATGCTCACAAAATCAATAAGCTGCACAAACAGAGGAAGATCTGACAAGGCAACATGGCAACAGCCTTGGAAAATAACCAGCGATCATTTCCGAGAGCTATGCATGTTCACTCAACTGTTGCTGTCTACCAAAAAGAGACAAGATGTAAATCTTTGTCATTGACAGAGAAACTGCAAAAGAACATCACAGAGGAGACGGAACACTTGTCTCCAAATCAGGTCTATGTGTTCAGCTATTAGTCACCACTACAGTCTGAAAGGGAGACACATTGCACAAAACACTGTGATTGTTAGTGGCTATAAGAATGTTCTCATTAGAAACGGAGCTACATACTTGACAAGCCTCTTTGCCTTGCCTTTTTTATGTTATGTCTACTGCAATATGTCCACTGTCGTTAACGAATGTCTTCAGTCATGTTTCCTTCGCTGGGACAATTAAATATTCAGTGTGAACTGGATGACCTGACACTAATTGGGGCACCTCAGGAAACCCCCAGGCTGTAAAATCCAAGCAATTGCAACAATTTATAGGTTCAATTACAAACCACACAGTGCGTAGTTGCTTCGATGGGAGGTTTAGTACAGTGCTCTTTATATTTTTTAAGCTCAGTGTCATGGGAGGATGGGGTGCACAATTACTTAGACCAACAACCAACAACTGCAAATAAACACTGAGGCTGGAGAGCCAGGGCACCGGGGGAGTTTGAATAGATGTCCACAGATTCATAAGAAGTGCAGCCATGTGCCTAAAGGGAATGGACATCACAGGGGCCTCTGCACTAGGAGCCATCATCCTGCAGCTAAGACAGGTGCATCAACATGTGGGCATCTTTATAAGTCATTAAATACAGAGGAAATAAACACCAGTATGGTTTGCACAGGCTGGAATAAGGAAAATTTACAATCCATCAATTGATTACCTGAATATTGGGACTTTAATTTACTCGCTTACTTAAGAAGCTGCAGCAAAACAACCTCCTTTATTTGCAAGCTAATCAACAGATACCCAAATACAACACCACCCTATGTGGCCACTATAGCTGCTGGCTAGATGCAGCAGAAGATGGATGGCTTTCATACCTAAAACCGCTCATTGAGCCCTCTCTCATGGCACACAGGAGACCAGACAGCATATTTCACAAGGCAAAGAGCAAAATGTCTGCACCAAACATCCCTGTCCTTATTGCTTCTACTGAAGTAGGTCACTCAGACAGTTATTGATCATTATGTCAGGTTCAGATTAAGTCAGGTTCGGTCTTCCAGGTGGAGGTGGGTGCATAAGAGAGATATTCAAAATGTATTGCACAGGTGCATCATGTACCATCGACATGACATGTCACCAAAAAACCAAGTATCATCTCTGCCTACATGGATGGACACGGTTTGTAAAAAAGAGTGAAGACATTTTCAGACTGATAATCAAACTGTCTTTCTTTGCCTTCCACAGAGGGAAAGGCTTCTCAACATCGAAAGAATCTGCAACTTGCTTCGCAGAGTGAGTAATGGTTGTTTTGTTTTTTTACCTACTGCTGTTGGATGGCTTCAGACAGGCACTCTGATTCTTTTCACATGTAGCCTCTCTTCACAACACCCCACCACTGCTCTGTAGACACAGAGATGAAGAGCACGGAAGTAGGTTCAGTGTGGGTTGTGATGGGTTTCAGAAAGACAGCTCAGTCTCCTTGTGAGATGCTGTGGAGGCTGTTTTGAAAAAGTGTGTTTAAAATGCTCAGTAGAATTATGGGCAACATAGGCCTTCAAATAAGGTCAAGTTTTTATAGCAGGAAATACACATAACACATCAATGGCTTTAATTCATCAGGGAACGTAGCATGCCAAATCTGCCATACAAAGGAAAAGTGCATTATCTGCTATTTTTGTGCTATTCACTTTTTAGCCCCATTTGACTGTGCTGGGTCTTCTCCTCAGTCTGTTAGAGTGTTGTTTTTCTACTGCTGCATTGTACCGAAATGTTGTGGCGTTTAAATTATGTTTTGATGCTCACAGTTGTTGAAAGAAAAAACACAGAAAGCTGTTTTTCTCAGTTTGGCATTATTGCAGCGACTGCACTTTGGCTTTTAGGGCAGAACTGTACTATTGTAAAGGTACACTGAACAAAAATACAATTATAAGTGGTCCTTTGGCTTAGAACCACAGCAGCTATTTAAAAAAATGTATCTATATAACAGTGGTTCCCAAACGACTCCTGTAAACTGAAACAAATTAGATACTGGACATTGGATAAGATTTTGTGCCAGGGTCCCCCAATCTGACATGTGTTTGAAACTGTATGACCAAAATTGTCCTCCATTCGGTCAGTGATACATGTTGTTGGAATCATAGAAAAAATAAATCGTGTTACTGGGGAACCCCTTAAAGGACCCGAGGGGTCCCCAGACCCCACTGCCATATAACACCTTTATCAAATGGGGTTATAAAGAAGTATAAGAGCTGTTGAGGAGCACCTTAACCACCCAAAAGAACCACCATGTTTTATGTGTGTTTTATGAGTCCTCGGAGATCAGAAGGAAAAATAGCTGTCATGGGAATAAAGCCTATCAGCTTCTAAAGAAGGAAATGGTTATGGAGAGCTTACTTTTGTAGCTACTAATTTGCACATTTACTATAGAATGACAGCATGATTTACTTATTAATTATCCTCCACAAGAGTGCAAGGAACTTAAGCATCACTCATACTTACCCACACCATCACAATATGAAAAAGAATTGAGTTTTGTTTAACACCTTTGCCGTAGTGCAAATATAATTTTACCTTTAATTACCTTTAACTGTAGCAGAGGGAGACAACATGAGGAGGTATTTAGCTAAAATCACAAGAATATGATGCAGAGAAAAAAAATCTGTTTCCTAATCAGCTTTCAAATAGAAATGTGATCAATCTGGACGTAAATCAAACTAAATTGCATTTTTGTTTTCACATCATTATTCATTCTAATAAGATTCACACCAGCCCGGCCCAGAGGTTATTTGTCTCCAGTCAATAAGGGAATAAATCTGTCCCATCAATAACATTTAGAGTATATATTTATACCTGCAAGGGTTACGGTACTTGGAGCAGTTAAATAAAGGTTGCTGTGTCAGAAAAGCTGCCATTTCTTTCTACAGAGAAACATCACCTGATTCTACTGTTTCGTTTGGGCCACAGAAGGCAACTGTTCCATCACCAAACACGTAGAGTTTGCAGCACGTTAAACAGTCGAACATTTAGCAGCTACAGGCACAGATGTTTACAGCTGGACGTGCAAACAGGTTCTGGAAGCAAGCTAAATCTGAGCAACCTGAAGCGTTGTGGTCAACTTCTACTAACATTTAAAATCCAGTCTATGTAGAAAGTGTGTTCTCACAGTGTCACTTTGGTTTTGTAAATAGCAGATCGGCAGTGTGAATACAGAATTTTTTTTTTTCCATGAGGCATGCAGACCTATATCCTGACTCCCTGTGTCTATTCTGGTTAGCTGGTGGTACCAGAGTACTCCATCCACGGCCTCTTCTGCCTGATGTTCATGTGTGCTGGAGAGTGGGTCACACTTGGCCTAAATATCCCGCTGCTCTTCTACCATCTGTGGAGGTACAGTCCCATAACAGATGTCTGATCAGCTTCTGTTGGTGCGTTGCAAGTGAAAGCCAAGCTGTTCTGCCTTTTCAGGTTTTTCCATCGACCGGCTGATGGGTCAGAGGTCATGTATGATCCTGTCAGCGTGATGAACGCTGACATCCTCAATTACTGCCAGAAGGAGTCCTGGTGTAAACTGGGCTTCTATCTCATCTCTTTCTTCTATTATCTCTACAGGTGAGTGTAAATTCTTAATCTTATTAATACGGTGTGGCTCGGTCAGGTTTGAACGATGCCGTTCAAAGTTGCTGTGCTGTTTGAAAAACTTGTGAAAAACTGCAAAAAAAAGCAGCATAATTACTGTTTTGTCTCTATTTTTTCATTGCTGAAGTATGGTCTACGCCTTGGTGAGCTTTTAACAGATCTGGAGGAATAAAAGGAAGACCCTATAAGAAAGACACAGAAGAACAAATCCTTCTCTCTCCATGTATCCTTCCCATCACTGGCTTTGGCTTTCAAAAGTCTAACACAGGACAAAACAAGAGGACCAATCTAAATGATAATGTGAATGTAGGTGTTGCCTCCACTCGATTATATCGCTTTATCCCAGATACTGCTGTCGGACGACTGGACACATTTTTTGAAGGATTAAGATGAAAGAGAACGAGAACACAGCAGGTGTGTTTGCGTTGCCTTTGACACGTTGTCTGAAATAACAATATATTTCTGAAGGGCTGGAGTTTTCCCATGCTGCTCTTACTGATCCAGTTGCTCAACTCACTGTGAATCTCAAAACACTTAGGGCCTGGAAAACAAAATAATAAGTCTGTACTGTCAGACTTGGAACATGTACTACAAGCTGGTGTCATTCCATGTATTTAAGATGATAGACTCTCTGCTTTGATTGTGGTATAGGTGCAAAAAAGAAACAGGTTATATTGTGCATGAGAAGGAATGAAGAAGGCCTTACAGGGAAGGAACAGGCTGTGTGCGCATAGACACTTTTAACCCCGATGGAGAAATGTATTGACAAACACATCTCCTCAGCGCCAGCCTCTGCAAAATGTCAAAATGTCACACATGAACTAAAACAACAAGATATCAATCATAACTTGGACTTCACTTAGTGCTTGTAATGTGCATTCAAGTAAGTATGCCTATAGCTGTAAGGACTTATTACATGATACATGCTAGGTTCATGCTTTCCAAAGAGCTTCATGCTCACATGTATGTTTAATGCCAAAAGTTTTATCTGACAAAACGTCAGTTAAAACAAGTGAAGGGGAAAATAATTAGAAAGTGCTGGTCTTTGTTTTCACTTTCATTACCTCACATTACATTCAGCACAATGTTTTTTTTCTTCTTGGTAAAATAGAAACGAAAGCTTATTCCTATATTCTGTGACGTTTACTCATCTGCATCCATCCTTTCAGCAGAGCAACTTTTCTCTGGTCTGAGGTAGAATATAGAAATCTCATGTACAAAAAAAAGCAATTACACAACAGCAAACTAGCAATGTAATATGATTTAGGAGACATACAGATGCTGTGGTATTCATCGTACGTAACAAAAGTCAGTGGGACAATCAATAATGATTCTAAGACAATGTCAGTTGTCTAAGACGTGTAAGGACAGCGATGTCATCAATATCTCTTTACCCGTTTCAAAGGGACAGACGTGTGGCATTAACATTGTCGAGGACAACAGCAGAGCCATTCCCCAGCAGGGGCTGTCTTTGCCATCACATGTTCATTACTTTGATCTATTTGTCGATAAATGATGGCTCAAATGTGAGATTTTAACATCAGTAGAAAAACTCTGGAGCCTGACAAGCAGTGATGTTCGCCACACGCCAGCTCCACGTGTCGTAAATGGTGGTGGAGACACGTCGGCTATGTGAAACTGTGGGACTCAAAAACGTCAAAAAACTACTCAAATTCTCTCACATGAAAAATCCAACAGTAGACGTGTCGCCGATCCATGTGTTGCACCGATATTCTGGATTCTTTTTGCATTATTAAACTCAATAACTTCTGGAAACTTAAAAAATACAGAACAGAATATTATGAGTATTATAGCATTACTACACATACATTTTTGCTGTACATTCTGTGTATGTAAGTATAGTTAAGCAAGGTATAACTTTCAATTGGAAGCGTATATAACTATCACCCATATTGATTACATAGCAATACCATAGGATAAGGCTAGTATAGTTCTGTGGCGCAGTTGTTGTCAACAAATACCATGAAAGGAAAAAAACAACAACAATGTGTTACTGTGTCTTTAAATATTTTCAGCTTCCCTCTCCTCTATGTGACTCCTATATTTCCCAAGCCTGTTTGTTTCTATGGAAGACGTAAATCTTCAAAAACTGGTCCCTAATTATTATTTTTTTCTTTCTTTTTTATATAAGGTTAAATAATATCATAAAAAAAGCTGCCACACAAACAGGAGTGAATAGTTCATTTCTTGGGGACTGCTTTCAAGCAGTGGATTCATATACGTTACCACACTAGTGACTATTTGCTTTGGCAGGATGGTGTGTGAGGGAATGATTCAAAATAAACTACAGTGCCCGTGTTGATCATAAAGAAGGAACACATCAACTAGTGTGGAGTAGTGTAGGGAAACAGTGAGGCTGGTTGATGTGTGTTTTATAGTTCGTAGCTCTATTAACACAGAGGAATGAGTTTGTTTTGGTCATTTCATAGTATTTGTTGAAAATGGGAAAGCTATTGAATTTCACCAGTTATATAAGATATAATATGAATTTCGTTTTGTCCTCACTGCTGCCACCGTAGTTGTTCTGCAATAAGTCGAACCGTACCTATAGGCGGGAGAATGTCCTGCGTGGATATGAAAAGCCACCAGTTAAGAAATCTCTGTGGTAGAGCATCAACACACACACACACACACACACACACACACACACACACACACACACACACACACACACACACACACACACACACACACACACACACACACACACACACTTGAATCAATCACAGTCCTTTTCATGTCACTTTGGTACAAATGAGGGATTCAAAGGGAGCAGCTCAAACCGTCTGTGTGATTTAAATTGTAACCAAATGGAAAAAAATGTACTTGACTGAAGCAACTTTAATAGTCGACAGTATGCTGTGCGGAACGATGTTTCCTTTAAGATACCCACGGGACACTGAGACCTCAAAACTCTGTCCACAATGTCAGTGTGTAGAGTTTGGACAATCACTGCTAAAGCACATGAACACGAGGAAAGGAGGAGGAACACAGCTCTGTTGAATGTCATTATGTAGTGGCTCTAAACGAAGCATTTTAGAAAACTGTATTTAAGTATATCTATTTGTATCTGTCTTTTTTTACATTTATCATCAATGTGTGCTACAGTAAATTTGGTGGATCACTTTATATTTATTAGGTTACACTATGATGTACAGTTAATAAACAGCAATTCTCATGCCATATTCTAATAAAACAGTAATGCCAAAAAAGATCATTTCCAAGTTTCTTATTCCCTGTGTGCTGAGGGTCAACACTTATGCATACATGACTGTCTGCCAACACCGGAGATGTATTAGAGGAGGAAGATTTAACTCTGAGGAAGATGAGGAGAATTCATCAGCGTAGGAAACCGAGTGGTGCATTAGACGGAGCACATATGGCGAACTTCCACGTCGAGAGCTGTCGAAATAACAGCTGCATTTACAAGTGGATGCAGAGGCAGTCACACAGCTTCTGAGATAAAGGAACAAAATCCCCTGAAAACGTTTCGCTGATTTGAAAAGAGCCCCTAAGGAGAGGCAGCAGAGAGAAGATGACCTCTCGTCTGTCTGTACATCTAGAACACGAACATGTTAAATTATAAGCACTATAACAGAACCAAGTTGTTCATCTCCATAGCAAAAGATCACTGATTAACATGTCACTGTGGCTGTATTACATTTGACAATCTCTTATCATTTCTATGCTCTAATTTCATAATTTGTGTGTCTGAACCGGCTCAGGGACTCATTTGTCGGCTGTGTGAGATTTGCAAGGTTGTCACTTGTCTAAATAATGATTCAGACAAAAAACAGATAAACGAGGCTTCAAGCTGGCATTTTCCCTCTGTTTGAAAAGGACAAATTGTTCCCCACTGTCACCATGGAAACTAAATTGTATTAGAGATTCCTGTTGACTCACTCTGAGGCACTCACTCAAACACACAGAGAGAGATCCAGATATTCCAGTTTGTTTCACACATGGCACCACTGCTTTTCTGCACAACGCATTAATAGTACATGTCTGCAAAGAAGTTTCATTTATGTGGTCAAAACAGCCACAATCCCAAATCTTTAATGCGTGACATTTGTGACACATGCATCTGTTTCATTCTGTCTCATCCCACGGTTCACACTCATCATCCCAGGCTCTTCCTTTTTCTCCACCACCATAATTGTCTCTTTTCCCCTCTCTCTGTGCTCTCAGAGAGGTGTTACCATGGAAACTGGCTACAACTGATGTGCTTGAAACGTCACGACAGGCAGACACACACATACACACATATTCCTCATTCATTATTATGCAAGGCACTCTGGGATGTTGCATACTGTGTTATTATAGCGGTAGAAACATGAATATGAAAACCATCAGAGCATAATGCATGTTAGTGTCGTGCACAGTGGATGAAAGTAACTACGTACATTTACTGAAGTCCTGTGATTAAGTATACAATTTCAAGGTACTTGTACTTTACTTGATTATTCTGATTTTCTGCTACTTTCAACTTTTACCCCACTGCATTTGTTTGATATGTTCATTTGCATATTCAGATTAATAATATAACATCGTTTCGATTCTGATGGATGCATAAGATGAGTACCAGGGTGAAATTAACAAGCTAATGTTCATTTGATTTATTTCGGGGGAGTAATCGCTGAACTCGAGGACTGGTATGCTTCCATGCAAACTACACTAAGTAACATGCATCATATGCAGGTTGAATTCTATGCTACGAGCTGAACCGAGGCTGGTAGCTCTGAATGTTGAGCTGAACTTTTTCGCAGCAGATATATTGACTTGTCATAGCAGTAGCCAGCATGCACAAAACCAGGAACCTGGAAATAGCTCCCCGAAATTGAATGCACCACCACCACAGGACCGCCCAAATTTTTTTTTCTCTTTGTGGCCACTTTTGAGGCAGACAGTGAATGACTTGACCATGGTCTTGAAAATAGGTTTGACAAACCTGATTACACCAGTCTTCTTTGGTGGTCTGAATGATATACTCTTAAATCCATGACTCCTTTGTCAGAGGGTTCATTCAGACCATCCTTAAAGTGTCCATGTCCTCTCCATCTGCTCCTCATGCACCTCCTTGATGATACTTTTAATATGGTGACCACTACCATCTCCGTGAAGATCATCTCCTGCTTTTATTGTACTTATCTTGGTCTTATCAGTGTTCATTACTTTTGCTAATTTTTTGTCAGCATCAAGACCCACTCAGTGATTTTGTGGAGTACTTTGACAGAAAAGAAAAAAAATAAACTACAGCTCACTCAGCTGAAGTCACCACTCTGCAAAAATAGGCCTACTAGAAAGAAGCCAGATATTCTTAAATGTAATTAAATTGCCCCGTTTCTTAAAACTAGCATAAAACTAGCCATTGAACGACCTAATGGGCCTTACAACTAGACAAAAATGCTTATTATGAGCAGTGACAGTTATTCATGATGAACTTAATTAAAAGTAGTATTTTAATCTCTGAGTAGCAAATATTAAGAATTTATAACTTAATCTAAGATTAATAATTTGTAAAAAAACAAAAAACAAACAAAAAAAACCACAGAAAAGTCCCAGGTGCTCAAGTAGATTTGAACCTGGAGCGGTCTTGTTGTGAGGCAACTCTACCCACTACACCACCATGGTAACCTTTTTCAAACACAATACAATTAAGTCACTTTGTCTTAACTTAAGACACCAGGAGCATTCTTCTTTTCAGCATTTTTGTTAAAACAGGAAACACTCTGCTACATAGCTGCTTCACTGAAAAGTATTTGACAACACTGAGTCCATCATTCAGGATGAGACCACCGTCTCATGGTTCTCTTACAGTACCTGTAATGTGAAATATGAAGCAGCAGCTAATTGGTGTCATTTCATAAGATTCTTAAATTGAGAAGTCCAAGTTATCTTATCTCTTAAAATAAGGAAAACAATCTTGTTCCTTTGTGGGGATATTATGCAAACCATTGTTGTATCTTGTTGGTTAAATATACAGTAGTATAGTTAGATATATAAAGTTAGATATATGTTCTTATAATTTGATCACTTTTATAATGCAATACATGCTTGACATGATTATTTCTAGAAAATTAGTTTTTACTTTCTTGAAATATCTTTTTTGCTATGCAATCAATTCAATTTCCGATCTTCTGCCTCAGAGTCTAATCAGCTCCTCTTTGGTCCTGAACCCATTCCTCCACAAAATTTCACACAAATCTATTAATAACTCATTGAAATATCCTGTACAGATAGACATGGGTTATCAACTCCACAGGCAGAGGTAACTACGAGTCTGATTAAAAATGATTATGAATGAAATGGACCAATCAGCATAAGGAGCACTTTTACTTCATCACTTGTCTGCTGTAAAAGTTCGAATGCACCTCTTTCCCTTTTAACAGTAGGCTATTTCTACACTGTGGATTTTCTTTTCTTGCACTTACATTAAAGACCTTTCTTCGTCCATAACAGCTCAGAATGACAAGAAGATTGAGGAGAGTGAGATGTGAATGCACAACTCGAACATGAATTATTTCATCAAAAGACGAATTTAATTTAAAAGGAAAAAAGGGAAAAATAACTACTATTTTTGTAACCTGTAGAAATACTATTTGATCTTTTAATACACAGACCCTCTTTTGGTCATTTTCACTTTAAGCCAAGAAAGAAAACAAAATCTTACTCACCAATCAACTCTAGACATTAAGTTAAAAGTTAAATCATTTTTATAAAAGGATAGTTTCCATTCAGTCATTATCGAGATTTTCCTTCTAAATATGAAGGAGCTGCTGTGATGTCCTTACAGTGACTGTTTGTGTCCAACAATGTGTCAAAGCTGTTCACACTTATGTTTTTAATTGGACTGTGGTTCCCAACAGAGTTAAGCATGACTCACTCTGTCACCTGCTGTCTCTTTTACAAAAATATCCATCACTTTCCTCTGTACCCAAAGACTGAGATCATCTTCAAATAACTGCCCTATTTATAACAAATCATGGCCTTTTGTTTGTCAATTATGTGCAAAATGTTCTGGAGAACAAATGTCAAATGACCTTCAAATGTGCTTTGGTAAAAAATGAAAATCAAATCAGAGCAGTTGTTTATAAAATATGACTTTTAAGCACAATTGTAACGGTCTTTTTACTCAGACAGGCAGATAACTTTCAGATTAGATTTCAAGATCAAATCTCAGTGTATGTTTTATGAATGAGGCCCTAAGGCTTTTACATCTGAGGTGTCTGCTGTGCTCATCTTGCACTTAGTAAGGATCTGACAGTGATGACAGACTGCTGAAATATTGATCAGATTGGAGGTTAAACACTTGAAAGATTGTGAAAAAAAAACTTTCTAAGAATCAGAAAGGCAATAGCAACTTTTCAAATTGTCTGATTCGCTGAAGATCAATACCAAACTGAAACAAATTAAACTGACTGAGCATAATTAGGCTGTTTATGGTGATGTTTATGGCGACGCGGTTTGGCAGCAGTTACTGTTGCCTCACAGCAAACAGATTCTGGGTTTGAAATTCAGATCTGAGGACTTCCTGTGTGGAGTTTGCATATTCTCCCAGCGTCTGTGGGTATTTATGATGTTTATATTGTCAATGGTGAACAGTTTTAGTATTTTTGTCCCAGTTTCTTTTCTCTAAAGATGATTGATGAGCAACAGTTTAGCACTGCGCGCTTGGATCAGTGGTGAAAGATGTACATAAATTTAATTTACTTGAGTAGAAAAAGCAATACAACAATGTAAACATACGTCATGCCAAGTAAAAGTCTTACAACGTAAATTGAAAATCCTACTAAAATAAAAGTACATTAGAAGGAGGCAGAAAAGATTCAAAGTAAAAGCAGGCTTGTATATTTATATCCACTGACTGATATATAATAAAATATCACCCAACATTCTTAGATTATTAAATATAATAGATAGATTACTGATGCTTTTACTGGCTGATGTGGAGCCAACTTCTGCATTAACATTTTAGCAGATGAAAATTGGTGGTTTCCAATCCTGATCTTTGATTTTGTTGTCAAATATTGGATAATTTCAAACTGCAAACAATTCATACTCGTTTGTGAGAAGGGCTCCAATTAACTTTGGATGACATTTTTTTGTTAACATGACAAAGTTTGGAAACCTGTGATTTATCATTTACAAATATATTGTAGCTATTAAATATGAGCTCATTATGTGTTCTTTATTTATGTAATTTAAAAGAAATTTTAACCTGAAAACTAACCAGTATCCATCCAGTAAAAAGTATAGAATTTAAATCTAAACTGTAGTGGAGTGAAAGTATAAATATAAATATGGTATTACTGTAAATGGAAACACTCGAGTGAGGTACAAGTACATCAAAACTGTACTCTAGAACAATACTTTAGTACATTTAGTTAGTTTGGATGGCACAATAAAATAAATGATTGGAGTGATACATCAGATGCCATAGCCACAGTCAAATAATATGGGACTACATTCAAACTAAAGTCTAGTAACAAACACCATTAAAATGGATAATCTCATGTAAGATTACCAACAATATATCATTTTATATTCATTAAAATGAACAGACTCAGGTAAAGAGGAAACATACTGTACATGTACATTAAACCCAAGAAGCTTATATTAATTCAGCGTAAATCAGCCACTTTGTAGACACCTGCAGCATTATACAAGCACATTTCACAGCAGCACTTAGCATCTGAAAAACAACACAAAATAGAGTTCTGTGTAGGTGTGCTGTACTGTAAATGGACTTAAAAGGTGAAAAATGAAGGTGCACATTATTGGCACAGCGCTCACCTCACTGCGTGTGAGAGGAACATTATTTGCAGCAGGGTGCTTTGTAATTGAAAAGGGCAAATTTGATGCACATGATTGTCAGACAAACTGCACTGATGTTTGGAAAAATGGAAACAAACAATTTGTTAACAATATGAGAACACCACAGTGACTCAACTCTCTTCAAGGAGGAGCGCTGCTTTCATGCTGATTGGCCTAATTTTTAAGGAGTGTATGGATTTACTTTTATTAAGACGACTCAAACACCTTTTGTTCCCTCAGAGTAATTTGGAGCAGAGAGAATTTAAACGTTAAAGAAGCCCGCAGGCTTGGTGAACGTCTGCTATTCAGACCTGTACGCTGGAAGGAAAATCCATTTAGATGGTGATAACAGGTTGGAAATGGTTATTAAAAAATGACACAGCTATTAGCTGCCATCATCACAGGCTGAGGAGATGGCAGCTCATAGCTGTGAGCTGTTCTGCTCCTTCGGTCATCTCCATCATACTTCCAAAGTGTAGATTCAAATCTTCATACATATATAATGTAAACTCACGACATTAGGGTCCCATCATATTAGCATTTTTCCATATTGCCCTCAGAGATCCAAGTAATTTTTTTTGTCAAATATAATAATGCTGCATGATCAAATTTCATTTGCAGGCTTGCTTTTATTTCAAATGTATGTCACATAAAACAACACATTTAAAAAAGGAACACACTGTGAGAAAGTTAAAAATGCTGTCATTTCATTAAAAAGGCACTGGTGTTTATACAGAAACGAATAGAACTATTTTTAAGATGTTTTTTCAAGTATACTTCTTCAACCTTTACGAGAAAAGAATCACAACACCAGGACTGGTTCTACTACAGCTTTAGCCTTTTAGCTGTGAAAACATGACGCGTGTGCAGCGAAGTGGCTTTACCTACATAAGGTTTTAAAAGAGCAACGACGATCTATTGAACACCATGGAACCTCAGCCTTACGAATCCAAGCTAGTTAAAAGTGTGATCTTCCAGCAGATTTCCAATAGCAGCACCAGTTATGTGTGTGGTTTGTGTAACTGAAAACATCGTGCGGCAGTTTTGGTCGAGTTCCACCCATCTGCCCTCCTTACTTTCAGTATATAAAAGGGAAGATCCTGTAGGGGACACGTCGACAGTAAGCGTCCCATGCTAGTCCATATTTGGCTCTACATTGTCTCTCGTCACGGTCCTCTCGGTGAATCAGCAAGATGGTGAAATATATGACATAGAAGTAAGGCAGCAGATGTGAGAAACCTAAAGAAGAGAGGCAGACGTAGAGGGTAAGCTGCAGAAACTAGTACAAGCTATTAAAAAAATCAATTGCACATCCTCTTTGGTAAATATCAAAAAAGCGCTCGTGTGTCTGGAATAGGCCATCATGACTTTTTTTTAAATTAATGTATCAGAAATGACAGAACATCTCAATTATAAAGGCAGCGACACATGTTGAGTCACATGAAGCATGAATATCCATCAGCAGAATGTGTCGGCGAGTTTTCAAGGGAACAGTAGGCCCTTTACAGAGGAACAGTGAGAATAAACTGTTCCTGCCTTAACACTGCATAATTATTTAAGACGGATACGAGAGAAATACCAAAGGCAGAAGAACGCCTGCCAGGGGGGAAGAGCAAAACATAGAGGACGATGCAGGTGGCACTACAAGCTAACGTTCTGTTTGATTGAGGCAACCAGGCTTAACTTCCACTCAAGGAATGAATCTGTGTGTGTGCAGTGAACCCAAAACTCAAAAACTCAACTCCAATCACTGCAGAAAAGAGTAAAAGAGTCCGACTGGTAGCCATCAGCCCAGGGATTGTTACCTGATGTCACCGTCATACAGAAGCACATATACACATACATGTGTATGTATGGCGGTGGCGTCACTGACTGATTGTTCGCTTCTATTTCAGACCGCAGGAGAAAGCAGTCGAGTCTCAGAAATGTTTTAGGAGATGAAGCGTGTGTGGAGGCTGCCGCACTATTTGATCAATCACAGAGCTCAGCGAATGAAAAGATATTTCATTCAGAAAACAGTGATGACATCACCATCTCTATTGAGAACTGTACTTAAACTAGTGATGCAGCTACTTGAAGCACCGTTACTGAGCAATACTGCAGGTAACCATAGCTCTAAGTAAGGCACCAATGTTAACGTTTAATTTGTGTCATCTGTCATCAAAATATAAAGGGAAGTATGTTGAAATGCATGTGACTTACTGTTATTTTGTAATAATAATAATAATGTAATATTGAATAAGAGGATTGAGAAGCATCGTCATCATTATCCTTATTATTGTTGTTGTTGTTTTTTGCATTCATCACATGGTCACAAACATGACTGCAAACAAATGTTACCGCTGCTCCTTATGAACTGAATGTGAAAATAACTAACACTGTAACAACTTTGCTATATTAAGGTGTGGCTAAAAAAATTATTCATTGCAGGTTTAATTGTTTTAATTTATCTAAATTGTCATAAAATTATCAAACAGCTGCATTTTTCTTTTGACAACATTTGATAGCTTGAGCTCCTCTTGTTTAATTAAAGTACTCTGTAGAAAACGTAAAGCATACAGATTTAATATTGATACAAAACCTTACTGTATCAGAACAAGAGCAGATTAATAAAGACATCCAGACCCAACAATGTAGCATTAAGACAGCTGTATCAATAAAGAGGGACCATGAAAGACACTTGGCAGAAAATGTACTTTTGTACATTTAGAAAAATCTAAACATCTGAGAGTCTGAAGCAAAAGTTAAAATGATCTCCTTCACTAAGCTTTGCTGGTATTTACTGCAGGGTTAAGGATTATAATGTTACTGCCATTCATTTCTGTGTATTTGTATTGTCCATCCACTGCACAGATGGAGAGTAGTGACAATAGGATACAGAGAGGTGCATGCACACTGCTTAAATTGTGCTGTAGTCTAGTTGTACTGCAGGAACAAGTCATTTATATGTCAGGTAAACATGTGAAGCATTGCTTTTGAAATGTCCTATCATTACAAACACCAACAGACCTCTTTATGCTATGGATAAATACCCTAGTCAATACCCTAAAGACCCTGTGTAAAGTCTGTGTGGCCTGCATGCAAACAAGCCTAGCGGTGGTTTTTAAGCTTTCTTACCACATGGCAGGGACCACGCCAGGGCCATGAGGAGGTCACCGAGGTAATTGGGATGACGAACAAAACCCCACCACCCAGACACCAGCAGCCTCTTCCCTGTTGCTGTGGCGATGGTCTCCAGTCCTGCAGTCAAAGATATGTCTGAGTATTGACATCTCTCCCACTTCATTGTGACACAAATAGATTTTCCTTCTCTTCATATGCACAGAATGAGTTGAGATACAAGAGGTCAGAGAGTATTTGTCTTGATTTATAGAATAAATAAAGAGCATTTGAGAAAATTAAATACTGACTTGCAACACTTGGATGTGAAGGATCTCTTCTGAACTGGTTCTTCTGTGAGTTGGATTTTCTGAAAATATAATATCCGATACCTGATGGCAAAGAGAATATTAAAATCACCATCTTTAACCACGGAACATAACTTATGACAGCCTAATGAAGAAAAACAACACATGATTACCGTTCAGTGCTATTATAACTGCTGCTCCGGGGTAAGTGAGGGTCTGTGGATGCACAACCAGGAAGGCAGCCTGCAGGCTATATGTAAAGGGAACCCAGGCCAGGTCCCCAAAGACCAGCATGAAGCCAAACCCATCATGCACAATGTCCATAGTTGTCAGAACAGCCTCCTGTTGTAACAGCACGTCAGATTATGTGAAGAAAAAAAAATCAAGTAGCTAAAATCAAAAAGATGCATAGCTAATCTTTTGGTCCACTAATTTTGAATTTCTGCAGGACTAAAATGAGATTTCATGTATAACATTTGGATTTACAGAAACTAGCACAATGTTTCTCTCTTCCTCTGTTGCCCCCTCACCTCGTTCCACAGAGCATCTGCCACATACAGCAGCTGGAAACTGTTGACCAGCATCATGGCGAGTGAGGGGGAGCCCTGAAGCTCCGCCTCCTTCATCAGCATGCCAAGGTTTATGACCACCTGAGAGGAAAAGCACCAAGTTTATGAAAGGAATTCATTTTATGATTTCTTTTTTAAAGTCGCTGCTGGTAAAACGTCACCCAAAACCACTAGAGTGACGACTTGACTTTGTGTTAACATTAAATAAAACATTTCTATGGAAAACATATGAACTTTTCCAGGTTTATTATCTAAAGAGAACCTCCTACTGCATCCATGACTAAAGGGTTGGATCATTTGTGGCGGTTTGGAGATTTAGAGGTCAAAGTGCTGGAATCATCACAACACTAACATCACTGCATATCATGAATATATAGCTGACAATGAACAACGGTAAGATCCTGTTTACCCCACTTTATCATCCCTTAAAGCATTCAAAAGGAAGCAAAACTCTCCCACGTAATGTCTGTAGCCAGTTGGTGGGAGCTTTCTCTTTCTTCTCCTACGCACCTGGCTTTAAAACACTCAGATGTGCAAGGGTTTTTATTGTTTATTCTGTAAATACAAAGACAAAACTGAAATATTAGACTAATTACATCAATATTTTCAAGCAGGATTCTATCCTTTTACTGTTTGTATGATGTTTTTAGTGAATAGTGAAGATAAAAAGACCCTTGTTGTAATTTTAGGAGTCTTAATTACATATCTCACTGGAAATTCTATATTTTGTCTTATTGGATCTGATAATGTCCCCCAACAAATGTCTCACTGGGTCAGGTCATCAGGGAGGAACGCTTTAGATTCAGACTGTCAAATAGTGTAAATTATTCAGGAGAATCAGGGGAGAGCAACATCGCCACCTGTTGGTCTTATTGGGTTCTCCAACAAAGATCACCATCAGCGAATAATGTTTACAAGTAGTATGTACATTATATTTAGACTTACATATTAGGTGAAAAACAACAAATGTATTTTGTACATTTAAACACATCAGTTATGAAGTTTTAATTTACGCGTTAATTATGTTACATTTGATGTAATGTTTGTTCTTTTGAGGTCTTTTGCTTTTAGATGAACTTACACTACATTATTTCATATATCAGAAAATGATCTTTTAACCTTTTACCTTTAAAAAAGAATGACCAGTTTCTGGATATATTGAAAGTGAATCGATCGCTCACTTCTGCAGATTAACTCACCCAGCCAATCAGACCCGGTCTGAGCTCACAGAAATATTTGAGGTCAAAGTTTCCAATCCGTGGGTTTAGCTCCCGTCCGATGAAGAAGTCATAGAGAGGATTTCCTACACAGGACAGAGGAATGAAAGCATTTAAAACAAGAGTCATCTGAGATGACAAATCTCCCCAAATATCATACAACAAATGCATCAGTCTATGACATATCCCTCATTCCTTTGTTGAGCCAAGAGTAGTGGATATTATTTTTTACATACAATAGAGAAGATGACCAACCTTCAGAGTCACCTTAAAATCATCTTTCCATGGGAACTCAAAAGATAAGATTTGAAGAAAATTCTAATTATTAAAAGACACAACCACTTATCATGGTTAATTTATGTGTAAAGGTTGGTAAAGCCAGACCGTATAGTTATCGAGATATTATATTACAGATGGACGGGGGGATAAAAATGTGGATCTGATATAAGGATATAATTGTCAGTGTCTGCAAGTATATAATTCAAATATACTAATATGTCATGTAATTTACTTTATCAGCAGTCAAGTAATTAGCAATTAGCTAAAATCTCTTTGTAATCAAAAACAGTTTATGTCTATTAGCTTATACATAATTAAATCCACCGTCTGACAAGCTCACATTATTAGATACAAAAGGCCTTTTGTTTTTACAGCAGACATGTTGACCTGTCACATAAGAAAAATCACAGCCATAAACAACATTAATTAATGGCTGCATCCCAGTTAGAGGTGTGAGCTTAAAGGTCCCGGATTTATTGGTTTTAATGAGACACTTCAGAGGAACATTCATAATGTTAGTTCCACCTGTGCTTTTCCTACAGTTACAATTCAAAATGTCTGCTGTGAAAAAGGCAGCTGTCTGTCTGTCACATTCTAACTAACTGTGTCATCTTTATTCATCAGTTACTCATACATGCATGTGAAATATATTAATTTCATGCTGACTAGATCACCAAGAAGGTTTAGAAGAAGGTTTTCCTTTTGATTTTGTAGCATGCAGCTGTGAGGATGTTCTTCTAGTCTTCTATATAGACACAAACTGGGATGAACAGAATCACCACTGGCTGCTCTCAGGTTTCTTCCTTCAGATGCAGCAGAGCACAGCGTAGCCGCTGTAGCAGGGTCAGCTCACTTGAAGGAGTGTTCCTGATGCCTGCGGGCTCCTGGAGAGCTTGGCTGTTAGATAATTACCCAAAGGAATACCAAAATCCTCCACCAAACAATAAAACAGGCCTACAGATGCACAGCACATCAGCAGTTACTGTGTTCAAACTGTGTTTTAGAGTGGCTCCTTCCTTTTATGATGAACCAGCACTCTCACCTGTGTTGCCCCCCAAAGCGAGAGCATGAGCAGGAGCCCAGAAGGAGCGGATGTAAAGGTACACGGAGAAGAAGAATGCCACTGCTATTGCGCACACTGCCAGAGGCAACAACAGCTCAAACAGGTACCCCAGAGGAGCCCCTAGCCCCACGAACAGCATCAGCAACACACCACTGATGCACAAGCCATGAAAACCTGGGGGGAGAAACAAACAAAACTAAATGCTGTAGCCTGAAGGAGAGAGATAACCGACTGACACACACTGGTATAAAAGAGATAGAAGTTGGAAGTGGGAGAACTTAGGATTGTATAACTTTGATAAACTTAAGCTCAAGGTCAGATCAGGCAGAAAGTGACAACTAAAAATAATACCACAGCAGTGGTGAAGCATGATAAATATGAACAAATGTTCTGGGCTCAAATGTTAGTTGAGCTGAGATTAAAACTCAAGCATATAGTAGTAAAATATTACTGCCATCATAATATAACCTCATAATACTACAGTATACAATAATAATAATAATATATAATATAATAATTATATAATAATAATACAATAATGACAATAATAGGCAAGGGCACAATTATCCTCCAATACTCATAAAAAAAAAAAAGGTTATTGGTCAACAACATGTCTTGAACTCATACTTAAAATCTGACAAAAAATTAAGACTGCCTTTATCATCTTCATATTAAATCCTAAAAATAAATAATTATAATAACATGGCCCAACAATACCGTTTATGGGATACTTGAGACGTGTTCCATCCCGCAGCACTAATCCTTCAGACACCTGCAGGGAAATACACTCATGTTGAATCCAAACACATAAACATAGGTTGTGTATGTATTCTAATGATGGGAAACGGTCATAGGTTCAGTTAAAGCACAAGTTTATTTTAGGTAATTAATGAAGTCTTATCTTATAATTCTGCTAGCAGGAGATATTTTGGTGGAGAGTCAACTATTCCAAATTGTGCAATTCATGTACAGCTTCATGTTTATATGCATATTAGCTACTACCATGCTAATGGCTGATATGGCAAAAATTATCATCTCTAAATCAACTAAAATATTTTCCCATATTGGTATATATCATGGTATAGCGAATATATGCAAAATCCAAAACACTGTTATGAATGAATGTATAATGAAATGGACTGTTTCACTTAAAAGCATTGCATTAAAAAACTCATGTGTGTAAAGGCAAATACTTTCAAGTGAGACTACCTTTTGAATTAATACATTTCACCTCTTACAAATGGAAAAATGAATTTATAAGCAATGAAATGAACCCATGCTCATCTTTTTACATTAACCACTATGACCTCACTTGTTCTGATATAGTCTGTGGGGGCTTATTTTAAGAAAAGATTAAATAGATGCTATCTAACTGAAATTAATTAGTAGTTTATTGACTTTTTTTTATCTGTGCTCCTTTCACACTGCATTTTAGCATGTCTTTGATAAATGTAATTGTATCTTTAAAGGATTAATTTTACATTTGGGGAATAAAAAAAGTTTAACCTTTGACCAAGCTGATGAGCATGTCCTACCTTTCCTAATGGCATCAAATAGAGGAGGGCATGCAGAGCGATCCAGCCCAGTAGCAGCATGAGGGCAAGAGGGTCCCATAGCTGCTCAGTGAAGGGGAGTGGAGGGGGCCAGTGGAGCACACTGGCCTCAGGTGATCGACTCACACAGATCAGGTACAGCACCGTCAAGGGAAGAAAAATGGGAATGCATACAGCACCTGAGAGACGATTATACAGAGAACAGACTGGCTGACATTACTGAGCAGACATCACATTTGACCAGATCAACATAGCAAATACATGTTAGCTGTGAATAATTAAGCATGTTAAACAACTGCAGAGTAGTAAAATAACTGTAATATGGGTGAAACATAACCCATGGTTCACTTCATTATTTTCAGATCTTTAATTTATCAATCACTATTTCTAATGTGGCAGCAAAGAAACGCCTGATTTTAGCAAATTTATGAAACAATAAGTATCAAAAAGCTGTTTATATTTCAAAAACAGTAAATCAGTGCTGATGCTCTTTTGTATGCTGGATGTTCATGTTGCTACCTTTTTATTTTCATTTGAATAAAATCTGCTTTTTTACCAGGAACATATCATCTCAAACAAAATGACAACGGATATTTTGTGATGGCACTTAGTAAAGCGGGTCTGCTGTGACTCACCCAGGGTTCCTCCAAATTCCCTCTCTGTGTCATGTGAGGATTTTTGTTTGAGTGTTTGACTGTGTTGCCTCATTACTGGTCTCCTGTGAGAATATAGAAGACATATTTAAGTCCAAATGAAGACATTTGAAGAACAAATTATAAGCAGTATTTAGATGGTAAACAAGTACCACTAAAGCCTGTTCTGATGATGTTGACTTTTTTTGTGATATTACAAATTATAACAATACTAAACAACAGTAGTTTTCATTGCCATTAACCCCTGAATCTTTTATACAACACAAAGGGTTGCTTTTTAAACAAGACCGTACACTTTCAATGTAACATTTTACATAAAACAATCAAAATATACTGATGAAGCTGATGGTACCGTTTTGGGAGGATAGTGGGACAGATGTCAACTCCCCAATAAAATAATAGCTGCACTCAAACAGCTTCATTAAAATACTGCCTACCTTTAAACATGTGAAAAGACCAGTAATACTCCACTAATGTAGTACTTCTATTTGACACTTTGAAAGGTGCCCATCTGCCACTATTTATACTCTAAGTACATTTGCAATCGATACTTTTACTTTAGAACAATTTCAATAATAATAATAATAATAATAGAGAAATTCTGTTAGAAGACATGATACATAAATTTAAATTTTTTACTTCATCACTGCTGTGTGTTGTCAGATATTCTCTGATAGACTTTTAAACAAAAGGGCACAAAAGGAAAAGCCATAATAACGCTGCGAGGAAATTCTAAATAAAAAAAAAATGATGAAAATGGGAATGTGGAAATGAGATGTTATAAAGGTTATCAATTTCATATATGACGCTTAAAAAATATAAAAACGCTTTAAATTAGCTGTTACTTTTTATACGTATGTGATATTATTGCGATAGCTGCTATAAATGATCAAGACAAAGTTCAGGTCAAAGTGCTCTTAGCTCCTGTTTGTCCCGTCAGTATTTCTATAATGAACGTGAGAAGACAGCCTGCTAATGCTGAACGTGAGAAGACAGCCTGCTAATGCTAAAATGACCAGAGCGTGAGAGAAAGGATATACAAATAATATGACAATTGAAAAAACATAAACGCTGTATTGACATGAATGCTGCTTCTTACCTGTATAGAGCATGGAGGTGTAGGCGGGACTATAATGACACTGTAGTGCATCCATCCAGCAGCCTGCAGATGGAAACGCCCCGATATACGTATTAAAAGCCCGTAAGCATCCCTCAGCCAATAGGATCCCTCCAAGGTCATCAGAAGAGGGTGGAGAGAAGAGGTATTAGCCAATCAAATTAGCTCATCAGGTGGCGAGTCAGATGCATATTACTGTGAGGATTGGGTAGCAGACGCTAAGAAAACACACCTGATTTAAGTTAAAGGTAATTACAGTGTATTAATAATACTGTTTTAAAACTCGTTTCAAATGGGTCGAGTATGTTTTTGAAAAAAATGAAAACACATTTTAAATCTTACATTCATACACTTTTATTATAGACATATACAGTACATTTAAATTCCAACTAAAATAAAACCGTTTTTTTCTGTGGAAGACATGCACAGAAGATAGAATCAGCTAACATGAAGGCAAGAGATACAGTAAATCAACTGTAGTTACATTAGTGTTAGACATCCATTACATAAATAGCATTAAGATTGTAAATTATTCAGCATAAGACCTTTCAACAACTTTTCCTTTTAATCATTCAGTCTGTTTTCACAAAAACACATTTCCTTCAAGGGAACACGTCCTAAAAAGTTTAACTTGCATCATGGATAATACATCTGGTTTCTATCGTTGCAGGCAGAGGAGAAGAGAGGGGTTTCTCCTCTCATACGTAATATTAAAGTTAAGTATTAATATAATATGCATTTTGTACGGCAAGAGCAATGACAATGTAGATTTGCCCCAAACTCACTTACAGTAAATGCATCTTCTTGACAACATAACAGCCAAGTGATGTTTGGTTCTCTTTAGTGTTGGAAGATTTATTCATATTTTTACAGTATTAATAGTGCTATCGCTGTACATCAAACACAACACAATGGACTGTTAATACGAAGACTTTCATTGATGGGGTTTAGCTGACTCATGGTGTTGAGATCAACACAAACGTTTATAAGCTTTTGAGTTAAACATTTTTAACAATATAATTTGAGTCTGGATTAATAAATCTAACATCTGACAGTAAATATGTGTCAGAAAGAGAGTTTAAATTTAGTTGCTTGATTCCAGCGCAGACAGTCATCCTTTCTGCATTTGTGATCTGGTTTTTTGTTGCACTAGTGCTGCACTTATGGCTTTAGCCTCGCTCACAGATGACTTCGATTACACTCTGCTCCATTGGTGCAGGATCCAGGCAGCGGTGGGCAGAGCTCCCAACTATCTCATCCAGCAGGAAGTGCACAAGGTTCTCATCGGAGACGAACCGCCACAGATACATCTGCAGGTAGTGGCAGTCGACTTGGATCTGCTGAAGTCCGTAACGGCCAAATGTGCGCAGGCGGACACACTCCAGGAATGTCTTTAAACTGATTTTGATAATTCCTGTCATCACAGAGACCTGAGACAGAGAATGTGTATGTGAGAGATGATTTCCACTGAAGACGGCACCAAAGCATATCAAAGACCTGCACTTACCTTGTTGAACTCCACTGAGCTGAAGATGTCAATCCTCTCAGAAAACAGCTTGTGTATGTTGCTCAGTAGATTAGTATCCATGGGAGCACTGCAAGCAGACAAAGACAAATGACTCAAGGAAATCCACAATTAGAATAATGACCTTATTCTCAGAATCAAAATCAACAATTACCTCACCTGCAGTGGAAGTGTAATACAGATTAGCTGCATATGTCTGCATGCATGTGACACACAATATCATGTATCGTATGTCATTACGTTTCTCTGACAATGAATGTCGTCCTTCCAGGAGACTGTCCGGAAATGTAGACTTATCCCCATAATTTGATGATCAGCTTTTGGCCATTGAAAACCATAAACCCTCGATTTCATGGTTGAACATGTCGCATGAACTTACCTTGGAGTGTAGCTGGCAGCATAGCGGGTTTGCTGCCTGGAGCTGCTGTAGACAGAGAAAGTCCTTTTGCTGGAATCGCTGCTGTGTGCTTTCCTCACCCCTTCTTCATACAAAAGACCAACCTATAGGAGAGCACAGAGGGATCTTTAAACACCCTACCCCCCACATGGTGGTGAAAGCATAATGAATGGACTTGAGGACATTATAATACGATCATGCAAACTGTGACCTGCACATCAATCGAGGTGGTGTCCTCTACCACTCTCTTCATCACGGCACGGACATTTCGTGGTTCGATGGTGTTTACCCAGTCTCGTGTTTCCACGCTCTTTCTTAACATTTGGGAGATAATTAGGCCCTGAACCTGCAACAACAAACACATTTGTGAGTAAAGGTTATTTGTGGTAGTATTTCCCTGCATTGATGTCTCTGTTGGTGGATATTGGAGGTGAAAGCCTACCTTTACATAATGGTTCAGTAGTTTCTGTGCTGCCTCCCTGGCTTCTGCACATAAAGTTGTGACGGGTGTCACAGGGCTGTGGTGCTGAAAGTACAAAAAGAAGACCTGTGTGTAGATGGCAGTGAAACAGGTTGCCTTTCGGGGGTAAAATGTGCTTATTTTAAACAATACATTCAAAAACATTCAGGCACCAATTTAAAGTTAAATACTGCATTTCTAGAGTGTTTCACAGTCTTTTCTTCATGCTGCTACATTTGTTACAAGCCGTTTACCTGCACGAGGAACTGCTCATCTGTGAGAGTGAGTATGTAGGAGATAGTAGAGGTTTCATAGTCCAAGCAGAGACGGGACAGCAGCAACAGTAGGGCCGGAGGCGTCGAACCGCCCTTGTCTCCTGCGCTCTCACAAAACTGACGAGAAGACTGGCAAACAAACTTTATAAAGCTCACCACGAGGCTCTCACGTACACCCTGGCTGCAGAATTCACCCTATGAGGAAAGGACAGACAGAAACAGCTGGCACTCTCACTGCGCAGAAATAACCATACAGGATGTCACAAAATAACAATATGAAGTCCATATTCTTGTGTGTTCAGTCTTGTTATTAGCTACTGGTGGAGTTTTGGCTTGTGTGGGGTAGACTTTTGGGCAAAACAGTTAAATTGTTGGAAAATACACAGAATAGTATTCACCTTGAAATACGGCTTGTTGGAGAATGTGATGTCCTTAGCTGTGAAGAGATGAACTGATGCCAGCACTGACTTTATCTGATTGAGAATAGAGGCTGACAGGGAGGAGAGCAGGTCTGGCAGGCTGGTTGGACCATCTCTACCAGAGGCCGTCCCCCCTAGAAGAGCTCCACTTCCAGCCACTGAAGCACTAGCCATAGAGAGTCGAGGTGTCGCCAAGGCCTGCCTCACATCTGTAAGGCTGTCCATGTAGAAGCTCTGCAAGGCGGAGAGGTACTGCTTGACTCGCTCTGTTGCTGCCCGGATCACAATCTCAGTCCCGTGGTTTGGCACGGCAGACCCTGGCAGCAGCTTGGACACAGCCTGAAGTCTGCGATGGAAGCGGTCGAGTGCACGGACTAGGAGGGAGTTATCTGCGACCCCTTTCTCCTCTTGTATCCTCCGCTCCACAAGCGAGAAATAACGAGCAGCTAGATCATCCACAAAGCCATGCAACTTCCCATTTGCCATCTGAGGAATATTTTTGGAGGCTAGCTCACCTTTCTGAGCATGGTTGATAAAAAGTTCTTGATAAGATGTAATTACTAAACATAAGCTGCTGACAAATTCATTGCAGCCTCTGTCAATGAATTCCAGGATATCAGTGTTTGAGGTGGAAGAGGATATGATGCTCATTTTAGGAGAGTTATCAGTCAGAGATCCAGAGGCTGCAGTAGATGATAACCTGCTTGAAGAAGCGTCTCTCATGGCTGAGGCAGATGGGTTTGAACTTATCTCTGCTTCCAGACCCTGGAGGTCCGACTCAAGTCGAGACCGTGCATGGCCAAGGAATTTGTCACAGAGCTCTTCCGCTGGCTCATCCAACTGTAGCAGCAGCTCCACACACTCTGATAAATCTTTGGCGCTTGACCCGCCATCCCTTTAAAAGAGAAACAGGTAGAAATAAATGATAGACAGATAAACAATCCAATCCAAACAATCTGGTCCACAAATAAATCTCTTTTTCTTTTTGTACACACAGTCACAGCATTCAATAATGACAGGAATAACATCAGCAATACAGCAAATTGTCAATACTAGATTGATTGTAGGTTGACAGGTTCCAACCTGAACTTCTGTCGAAGCTCCTGCGCCAGCTTGTCCATGATGGCGTGACAGTCGTCCTGAATGCCCTTAAAGGAGGGCAGGTGGCTGTACTGCTGCAGCACACAGCGTGCACGGCGGTGGGATTTCACTGCATGAGCATAGGCCTGCAACTCCAAACACTTATTTAGTCTAGCAGGCAGTTCAAACAGAAACTGCAGCTTCCTTAACAAAGTGTGAACTCCTGAAATGGAACATGACAAGAAAAAAATATCAAAAACAATCAATATCATAAAGTCCCCCAAGTGATTAAAAAAATGCTAATCTCTCACCTGAGAGTTTTGTAATCTGTGTGTGCTGGTCTTGAAGAGTACCACTGATGCTAGCACTGAACTCAGTGATTGCTGCCATGTTAGCAGACAGGCAATCCATTTCATCCTCCATCTTTTTGAAATCATTCTTCATCTTTCTTATGGTGTCTGGGAAACAAGGAAAGATGGATCAACTATCCAGATATGCACAATTCGACAACATATATCAAGAGTAACTGAATGGGGAGTGAGATGTCCCCTTACCTGTAGCAGATATGAACTTGTTGTAGTTTTCATACACCAGAGTCTGCATGTCACTGTCCAAAGAGCGGATCTGCTTGACCATGCAGGTCTCCTGGTCCATCAGCTCTGCAAGAGAGCACTCCCTCCTGAGCTGCATTTAGACACAAAACACAACAATACTGTATATGGAAACGTTACGTTACTGGGCCTGTAGTTTAGCAGCTCCAGGTAACACTGATATTCAACAGCATAAAATTCAGAGGTCATTATGTGAGTTGTGTCGCTGTGGAAAACAGTTCACATGACAGCAGTAGTCCCAAACCTTGTTGAGGAAAAGCTCGGGGTCAAAATGCGGCCCGTTGATGTCACAGGGATCCAGGGACTTCGCCTGCTCCTCGGCCTTTCCTTCCTCATTCATACCGTAGTAGAGTTTGAGCATGCCGTGCACCCTACGCCTCTTGCCAGAGCCGGAGTCCTCGGACCCATCCGCCGGACCTCCCGCCTCATCGTCCATACTGTACAGCGGCCAGCTAAGTGGTGTGCAAATATAATGACGATATACAAAGATGACGAGCGTCCGGGCCGGCTGGCTTGGGAAAACTGGCAACCACTGCTTGAAAACGTTGACTTCTTGCTCCAAAGTGACTGATATGTGTGTAGTTTTGCTGTCGACTCTTAGTAAGAATGATTTTCAGACAAATTAATAAGAAAATGTTATATTTCTACAACACACAAGCAGCTAGCTCTTGCATTCATGTTGACGACGTTTGTTTCCGGGTTTGTAGCCTATCTGGTGCAACGTTGTCAAAGAGTAAGTGTTGTCAAGAGAGTTAACTACAAAATGATGTCGTTCGGCTCCGACAGGTCGGAAGTGCACTACTGCGCAAGTCCTAGTATTGAACAGCAGATAACTAAGCCATAACAATAGATATAAATTCAGCTAATAAATAAATATGGATATTGGTGATTTTATATTGTCAGAACTGATACCGTTCCAGTAAAATGAACAGTATGGGCTGCTGTGCAAATGTTTCAATATCAGTAGTAAATGACCTATCAGACCTATCTAAAAGACAGAATCAGACTGAAAGCTGAAAAGCATGTATTCCCAAATAGAAACCTTTTGTCTAAATAAAATCACATACATAGTAACAGTGTTATTAAGTGTGGTTGTAACACGTTTCTGCTTTAGGTAGTGAAGTAATGACGTCTTTATCATTTTCGCAGATAAATGGGCCCACTTTACATTTCTTTATTTAAAAAAAGCATATCAGACATATTCTAATGAAGGCAGAAGGAACACAATACACTGTTCAACAGCAGTCCAGTGTAGTTATCCAGTATATTAATAGACTCACATCAGCTAGGAAATATGAAATGCAATGGTCTGGTTGACAATGTGAGAAATATCTTACAAAACACAAATAAATTTTTTTATAACCATGGCATTAACAAAAAATGTCCATTCCTGGTTTCCAATCACCATAACAATACAAACAAAAAGGCACTTAATGCTTCTGCAAAGTGATTGCTGGAGAAGATAATGTTTGACCTTTCCTCACTTCAATCTTGTGTACAAACAGTGAATAGTACATGAAAATGAAGTCAAAATATTCTCTATTAAAAGCTATAAAACAATACAAAATCATCAGAAGATTCAAAATCCGCAGTGTATTAGTGCATTGTCACATAATGTGTTTTCTGTTGGAATGACTATTCTACAATGTGACATGCATAGTGTGAGTTAGGAACAATATATTGTGCTGCTGCAGTTAGGATACACACTGTAGCTATAATTCAAAGCATAGAAAAGTAAAAACATTCTGCAGTTCGTTTGCTCAACAGCTTCAGGGAAAATACATAATGTTCAAGTGGAAGGCAGGATTATATAGATGGATACCGTCTTTCATGATTGTAAGCCATGTGTTGGACACTGAAAGTTAAGGTAGCTTACTGTGCTGCAGCATGTTAGATAGGCCTGCTTTGGTGTACAGACTGAGATTTCAGCAACACAGTCGGATTGTTGATCAGTTGTTCTGACATACGCACAAAACAGATTCGCCGTGGATTGTTAACCATTTATCTCAGAATTTGGTGATTTGCCTCAGATAAATGTTTATTTATGGGTTGAGATAAGTGTCTAATTTGTCATCTTGTTTGGAATAATGTCAGCCGTGAGAGTTTCTGCAACAAAACATTACACAGGTAGGTTGCAGTTTGCATTTTGTAAGCGTTATTAGTGAGTCGTGAGGTTTAAGTTGCGCCAACAACGGCTAAATGGGATTATTTAATCTCTCTCGTGTCAGAAATTTCACAAGTATGGTCTTGCATCAGTTTCACCTTGCTAATCAGGTCTGGCCAAGAAAGTAATCAACCTGTGGATGCATGTCACTTGTACTGCTACCTGGTATGGGACATCAAATGCATAGGAAGAGGGCTTTTATTAGATCAATCTTTACCTATTCTTACTGACTTACTGAATGCTTTGGTTGGTTTTTGACTCCAAATATATTATTCTATTGATACAAATCAATTGATACTGCCCAATGAGGACCTGATACTGTTCATGTGTAATATTAGCTTCTACAACTGGATGCTGTAAAATGTGTTTTATCCAGTTATTTTACACATTGATCTTACTTTCATCTGATTTCTCTTTTCCAAATAAAAAGTAAAGTGAGACACGCCACCTAGGCCTTTATCAATAACCAGCTGCAAATATCAGCGAATATAAAGCATGTACTTACAAGAAACATCCACAGCACTGACAATTTGCTTCCATAATGACTTTTGTCTTCACCCTTTCTTGAGAACAAGGCACTGGCAGTTTGAGAGAGCGGTGTAGATCATCCCCTGAAAGTGTTTGTCATGCTGATTGTAGAGTGTCTAGTGGTAACTCATTCAGTTAAGAGACGTTACAAAATGCTTAATGTTAGATTGGGATTTAGTGAGGTGTTGTTCATGCTCATCCCCCATTGAAGTAAATAGAGGTAATGCAGCGGTTATACTCAAATCAGGTTGAATATTTTTGCGTGACAGCACTATACACAGGTCCAAAAGGTCATAGGTCATGAGATGTCATAGCTGGAATCACTGTCTGAGGATTTCTGTAAGGCTTATCTCAGACTTATGCATCAATAGTCCCTTCAGTTCAACCTTGGAAGCATCAGTGTTAATGGATCCATTTGTTCTTCACAACACTGTACACACAACTTAAAAAGATAAATACTATCACTCACACGTCCCTCGTTTGGTCCTTTGCTCGTTCATATATTCATATTTTATCAGTTAAATGTCTTTGAGTCTTTTCATGAAATCTCAGTGTAAGATGTCCAGGTTTGGTCTTTTTACGAGGCGTGGCCGGAGCTGCTCAGAGAGTTTAACCCTGCTCCAGACTCTCTGAAACTTGCACAGCTGAGTACGTGGTTGCAGGCGCCTGTCGGCTGAAAAAGGAGGCAGCTCTCTTCGGCTTCAAGCGTTTGATTTCTTTTCCTGAAGGGCGACAATGAACAAATTTTTTTTTTTTTTAAACACTCACATTGAAGTTGCTACAGGGTGACAGTCCTCTAGATCTAGACATACTATACTGTTAGTAGACAAGGGCTACTTCATACAACCATTATGCTCACCATTGTCCACGTAGCTGATAGTGTTAAGCGTATGGACCCGACTGCACACAACACTGTTTTGCCTGTGTAGCATCCCCCGCCGTCCCCCACGTCCATTCTTCTTGTTGCCTTCTTGACCAGCAGGCTGCTGAGGCAGACTCACTTCACCATCCATTTCGGTTGCAGCCCCTCCTTCAGACGCAGACTTCAGCTCCACACAGAACTCAATGAAGCCGCTCATTAGCTCTGCCTGCTCCACAGAAAAAAATATATACCAATTATTAAGTCTGATCCTTAGATGTATACATAATAATCAGCTGCACTTTACTTTCTAATGGTCCATTAGCTTTGGATTAGGGCCTGAAGTGATTATGTTTTACTGCCTTTTCCATTATGTAACAACTCTTCAAGATCTGGTGGCTAACACGGTCCTTTTCAACCCTACAGTCTTTAAAAAAGATGATCATTCAAGTATAAAACATTATTTAAAATCTATTAGGTTTCAACTTGAACATCATATGCTATGCTTGTCTGAAAAAAAAAAAAACTGGCACAGCAGCTAACAAAGAAACTGTCAAAAACACCAGGTGCAGCGCGCTCTCAAAAGATGGCTGTGTAGCATAAATGAAATGAGAGACACAACAGGACTACATCTGTCACTCTAAAGGCACGAGATGTTCTGAAAGGGATGTGTAACTACAGAAGAGACCATCCACAACAGATGTGACCAAAAAACAACAACTGCCAAACAACACATTCAACATTTCTGAAGCAATCTACAGCCACAGCACGCGTGCTGGTTTATGACACGTCACGATTTAGATGTCATTGTTTGTACAGGTGGATTGATCTTCACAAACATTTTCTCACTTGTTTTGAGTAGATCTTCAGCAACTTGTTGACAGGAGTCCCGTCTTCCTCTCCATCGAACTCCAGCCACAGAATGTGCGAGTCCCCCTGCTCCTCAGGGTAGCTGTGGTCCCAGGAAAGCTCATTGAAGTGCAGGCCGAGCAGCACATGCTGCAAGAAGATGTGCGTTAAACGGGACAGATCCAGAGAGGTTTCATGAAGGGAAATCAAAACTGTTTTCAACAGATCTGCAGTGTGTGAAACATCATTGTGTTGTTGTTTTACCTTCTCTTTAACATCCATCACATAGACTCCCTCCAAGCAGATCCCAACGTTGACAGCTTTACGTTTCCCCCTTTGGAGAATCCCTTGCGCTGGTTTGTCAATCTCCCCAAGGAAGAAAGCACAACTGTTTGTGCAGTTATGATAGAATAAAACACAAATATGAAGTGATTTGAGGTTAAGATTACTTTTGTGGACAGAATATAAATGGCGTATTGCACAAATTCTTACCCATAATAAGGCAGAGAGTGACATGTGTTGAGGTACTGGTGTAGGAGCTGTGTGGGCTCAGGAGAGTTTCCAGCAGATGTGCTGATTTTTCTGTATGCCTCCAAGAGGTTCTGCTCCAGCTCTGCTTGGCGGCTCGATTTGCCTCTCAGGGTTGAGAACAAACCTCCACTCCCCATGGCAACATGTCCTGGCAAAAAAGAGGACAGCTTCTTCTCTCTGTGGAAGCAGATGTGACAGGTTCATGTCCTGAATTTAGAGCATCTAATCTGTGCAAATCTGGGCTCAGAATTCTACTCAATTCACAATTATTTCATTTTTAAACACTTTTTAATCTTCTGTTGTCGTTTGCAACTGATATGTCTATTATTATTATTAATATTATTATTATTAACGGGATGCTGCAACAACCTAGTGCATCAAGGTAATCTACATTCTTGTGCTACAGTGCGGTGCCATTATGACAACTAGATTTGCATTGCACTACATTCCTCCTTCAATCCTCTGCTTTCTTCACTCTTGCAGTGAACAGATCTCAGTTCTGTCTATTTGGGTCAATAATTACAAACCCCCAAATAAAGGATGATTTTTTTACAGTATGAAACAGCAAATCAGACAAAGGGAAGTAGACAAACAGACACAAACCACAGATCCAAACCAAGATATTATTACAACACAGGAGCATTAATATCATTACAATGCATAGGACTACCACCCTGTAATGTGTTCTTTATACCTAAAATAAGAACAGTGACTACACTGTAGTAATTAATAATTATAATTCTCAGCCAGTTTATCATAATCAAGTCTCAAAAGGCTTTACAAAGACAAAGACACGCTCCCATGATCATCTCACTCCAATCAACATGTAATATTGTGCATTCATGCAATCACAAAGCAATTAAAAACTAAACACAGCTGTTGCACAGTATGAGTGTTATAACCATTAAAAAAATCAAACCCCATCCGACAAAAGAGGCACTATTGACCTTATACACAACACCTGTGGATTGTCATCACATTACACATGTTGTGATTGGCTGTGCCAAAGTACTTCAAGCTGCTCAGTCCACCGGCTGCCTTTTAGAATATGTGGGTTGAGAGATGTGAGTTTGGTGCTTTTTTTTTGTTTTGTTTTGTTCCAGTGCATTCAGCTGAAGTGGTGTCCTTTCAGTACTTGACAAAATGAGCAGCAGGAGCAGTTTGATACATGATTTTCTGAAAAGGCAAACTAAGACTCACTCTGACCTTCATAAAATTTAAAGCAAGTGCTGGAGGACAAAAAGTCAAGTAGGATAATTTGTTTTAGTAAAAAAAACTGGCCCACTTACAAGTTCATATCAGTGTATGTGGATATGGCAACAACACAGTTATACTGTATGCAAATGTAAATGTAAATACAAAGTAGGACTGTTTTTGTTTCTATTTCAATAACAGGGTTCAAAGTTAACTTTACATAACACCTGTAATTTACTGAAAAAAAGAGACCAATATGCTAAAAAACATTTTTTGGGACATTTGGGAAATATGCCCATTAGTTTTTGACTCTCATGTCTGCAGGGGGGAAACAGTAAGCCAGCCTCTGACCAAAGGTTTCAAATAATCTGGACAAAACACAAAGTGGTAAAATGCTAAGTGCTGATCTATTTTCTTGAGCATACGCAATGACTGCCTTGGGTCAGCACCATAGGGCTGCCAGGTGGAAACTGGAAGATGCTGTGTTTCTATATCTCAGTTTTGCTATAGATTAAACAAACAAGACAAAACGGTTAACATCTTGTGATATAAGATGTTATATTTTGTGAGCTTTAGAGTTGCTGCTAGTCAGATTTTGTTACTAGTGGACAGAGCCAAGAGAGCCGATTCCTCCAGAACCCAGTCTTTGAGCTTTGCTAAGCTAAACATCTCTTTACTGTAAACTAACACAAAGTAGTGTCAATATTCACATTTGAACTCGCAGTAAAAAAAAAGCAAATACAAGTATTGGACAAATATCAAACTATTGTTTAAGAGACAGGTGAAGGGTTAACAATGTGATCATCTATGAAATTCAAAACAAGAAAAGAACATCCAGAATTTAGTCAAACATTTCTTTAACCCTTGCTAACTTACCTTATAGTAGAAGTAAACAGTCGGCCATCAAGGCCAGTGCCCTCATCAAGAGCAATAGCCAAGGCCCCGAGACTCATCCAGTGTTCAGGATCACAAGGGTATCGACCTGTGAGAACGTTGCTCCTGGCCTCCTCATACAGGAGTCTGAGCACGGCCTCATCGTCTATCTGTTCAGGAGT
The DNA here is from genome assembly GCA_037577475.1 of Chaunax sp. Z400. Lineage (NCBI taxonomy): Eukaryota > Metazoa > Chordata > Actinopteri > Lophiiformes > Chaunacidae > Chaunax > Chaunax sp. Z400. The sequence goes on along the minus strand of CM075201.1, from coordinate 7,113,548 downwards.
CAGACCATGACAACAAGCATTATTTCAGACAACCAGAAATGTTCAATAAAGCCTACTAAACATTTTGAGTGTGCATCATCAGGTTTACTGAACTTGGACTCTTAAGTACCCAATGGCAATGTCTTTGTAATTCACTCATATCTAACATTAATTGAATGGATGCTTTAACAGAGAGGTAAGGTAAGGTAAATAGTACCTGCAGCTCTTTAGATTTAGGATAAAACACATTCCGACGGAACTGGAGATATGGTTCATCTGAGGAAAAAGCAGAAGACAAAGGAACATTAGGGTCAGGCAACGATCTGTTTTTCAGTTTGTAATAAAATAGAATAAAATAAAATACGATCATAAATACTTATGATGGTTCTTGTAAAGCATTCTGATTGTTGTTACATGGCATTATGACAATGCAAAAGCACTTTGCATCCGAACAATGCATTATGCATGCATTTGAACGGAATATATATGCATAATGACTTAGAAATAGGATATTCCTGTAAACACATGACACATTTAAAAAAGATAGGTTCCCATTTTTACCACAGACTCCTTACAAAAATTCTGTCCCAAGACAATGTTTTCTGGCCTGAGTTATGGTGGAGATTGTAACACAAAGAGGGAAACTACAACAAAAAAACAAACAAATAAAATTTAATAAAATAAAATCTTTGCCTCAAATTAGTTTCAGCTGAACTATTTCCCTCATCAGTTCCCATTTTTATGGAAGCGTTTGGCAGCCAGTATGAACATGAGGAACAGAACAAGTTTAATTGCACATGTAGGCATGTGAGTGTTGTAAGGCTACTTGAAAAAACATTAACCTATACTTTAATCTTGTATTGAGTTCTGAAAATAAAAATCTAATGATTATTTTCTTGACTAATTGGTACATAAATGTCATAAAATGGTTAAAAAATCCCCATCACAAAAATAACATAGAATTACATAACATAGTGAAATTGCTTGTTTAGTCCACCCATCACACCAAAATATAAATATATGTAATTTAACATGACAAAAGACAAAGAAAGTCTGGACCGAGTTTATTTTATCTTAGGAAAAAAAACGAATGAAAAGATTTAATTAAAATAAATTTCTTACTTTCTAACTAATCAATTTATTGACAAGTTGTTTCTGCTCTATTTTAGATTAACCAACTTCAAAATTTCAGAAATAATAAGGTTAGGTGGAAACAATACTGTTAATTGACCAACTACAGTATGTATGAGAGGTTAGTTCTTTCTTTTAAAAATGTAATTATTGTGCATGTATGTTTGGGGTTTCCCTTTTTGGGACAGGATTTGTAAACATACTGTAGACACAGCTACACATAGACAAGTCAGGTTAACTAAACATATCTCCTCCTGAAAGTGCTTTAAAATGGTGTGTATTGTGTTAAGGATTTAAGGGTGAACATGAGACAGCAATATCTGCTAAATATCCCATGTTGTCTAAATTAATGTGGTAAAGGTTTAATCATATTACATTACTTTACAATGCAGCTCTTTCTTTATCTGAGTGGTTTCTCTTCAGGTTTTCAGATTTACCCTGATTAAACTACTAAGCACCTATAAATGATAAGTAATCTATATAAGTCCACAGGGCACAGCTGCAGAGAACTGGCTGTTCTTGGCACACAGACAAACATCTTGTTAAGAAACTGGATTTGTGAGCTTAAGGCAGAAACTCAGAGAACAGAGTACAGTAATACTGTACTCTGAACATTTACATACAGCTAGTCCATAATCACATTTCTCCTCTACACAATACCATATTCTGAACCAAGTCAAACAGCATTATTTTATCACATCTATAGATGCAAAAGGGACAAAAATCACATCTTTTTTCAACAAATAATCTAGTGTTCAGCAAACCAAGTTTCTTGTTTCGACCTCTTCTAAGCAAAAAAAAAAAAAAATGCTCCTGACAACACTGCAGTTTGCCTAGTGCATGTGCACAAACTGACATACAGACCAAACTCTCACCTTGTGAAATGTCTTCCTCTGAGGCCTCAGTGAAGCGATACAGCAGGTCCTGCCACTGGCGACACAGTTTGTATGGCTGATGCCTTGGCTTTAACTGCAAATCTGAGGAGGAATGAGGAGAGTAAGACAGTGAGATGTTTGTTGTGGTTTTGGTGAGTTTAGTTTTTGTTTCATTTGAATGAAGAGTGTTTTACAAGGCAATTAAGTTCATCTTAAATTAAACTTGAAGTCAGAAGCAGTGCGGTTGTACTTTTCTGTTGAGTAAGGAAACATGAGTATGAACATTTCATTTCCTGATATTTTGTGAGTTTGTTTTGTTTACTTAAGAGACTAAGAGCTAAGCTGAGCTGCTGAAACATGAAAACTCTGCAGCCTCTAGAGGTACAAGGCTACTTGATTAGCATGCTGACTTCAGTTGATACCGCTGCATTATAATACAGACGTCTCTCATATAACATCTAGCTGTTTTTCCTTCACATTCATTTTTGGAATGTTTTGAACTAGAATTCAGGCCATATCTTGTAAATTGCATCTTTAAGACAGAAGCATCCATTAACACACTCAAAGATGAAGAGGCACAGCACTGATGACTCTAAGAAGTGTAGGAAAGGGCTCTTACCGAGCAGTGGAGAACAAAGCCAGAAGGAAAAAACATCATGTGCAGACTCAGGAATATGGAGAGCTTCACGAACACTGCGGCCCAACTCCTGCACATTGACACTGCCAAGCCCTTCCACAGATAAGTGTACTGCGCTCTCACCAAACAGGTATATAAGCACATCTTGAGCTGTGAGAACACACACGGATGAACAAAGTTAAGAAAATTATTTAGAGCCTTAAAACATCTGTAAGCCACGGAGAAACGACACCACTTGGAAACTTATTCTTTCTTTAAAATTCTTTTGAAACAAATATAAAGTTCATTGTATATACATATACTGTATATTATTTAATTATATTCAATTTGCTGCACTGTACCACGAGAAAGTGTGGCAGAGGAAGCAACACTTCCTCTTTGTGAGTGATCATCCGATGAATCTGGGGCGAAACTGCAGTCATCTGCTTCCATCTCTGATCTGAAACACAGAATCAGTCACATTCTACAGACAGTAAAATAACGTTTACATATTTTTACAAATATAATGACTTTTAGGACCTTTCATACCTCTGAAATGAAAAAAAAACAACCCAAAAAAAACATTACTGCAGCAAAAGAAATTGTCAAACTAGAATACAGTATGCACTGTTCAGTGCACGTTAGCTGATATAACTGCTTTTTAAATAACAAAAGTAAAATAAAATTGTAGGTCAGTAGACCTAGTCCAATTGAAAACAGTGTCCCCTGTATTGCACATAAACAAGATAGTCTGTATGTTGTCATTGGAGGTTTACAAGTGGCAGGAATGGACTGAGACAAAACAATTGCCATGTTTGGCCCAGGCGGCTCACCACAATGAATCAGAAACCACAAGTACACCACCCTTGCGGTCAACTTATATTATGTGTACTTACTATATTATAGAATGAATAAGATAGAATCAGTTAGATAGAATCAAACAGATAGCAAGATATTATCATAATAAAATTAGATCACTTTTTGTATTCAGCTTACATATATTGATAATCAACAGTCTAAATACAGGCTGTTTGTAAATACACATACAAATCAGCAATATCTCAAGGCCCGTGTGACATTGGCCAGCTAGTTAGCAAGCTACCAAGGTTCAACTGGATTGTCCTCAATGCCAGAACAAACACAAACAAAGGTGGAACTATCCCAGGCAAACGCCACTAAAATGACAATGGTTAGGGTAAAGGAGGCCATCCATGCTAAGCTAGCTCCAGCAGCATTGGGGATCTCACAACGCGTAATTGCGACACTTTAAGATATATTAATTAGTACATTTTCAGTCATGAGTTGACAAAAAGTTTGTCAAATAACCAACATAGTTGGTTGGTTACATTTTACCTAACAGTCTGACATGTTAATAGCAAGAGAGGGAACAAAATGTAACTGTTGTCCACCTACCTCCCAGTTGTGGTAAATCTCCCTCCACTTGCAGCTAATGCTCTGTACAGGATACTGCTAATTCTGTAAATAACGTTAGGACTGCTGTAGCGACCGGCAAATACATTAGCTAACTTTATTAACAATCCGCTGTTATTTCCCTGGCTATGGCTAGCCAGTTGTCTAGCTTTCCGGGCAGCTGCAACAGTGTGACTGTGTGAGTTGGGGATGATTCAGTTGTTTTGAACCACTCTTTACTGGGCGTGACGGCCAGGCTGGGAGATTTGAAATCCCACTTTAAGGAGGGTATTCATCAACAGAGCAGTCACAAATAGGTAATAGGAAATAACCTTAACTGCTTGTCTGATGGTTATCTGAGAGCGCATTAATAAAAATAAAAAAGACCGTATACAATTTGAAAGAATTTACGCAAGATAGGTTCAAAAAGACAGATCCTGAGAATGAGTCAGTCGCCCCACGTGACCAAAGCGTCATCACATCTGTGACCAAAGGCAGCAGATTCATTTTGTTTATCTGTTCTATTCTAAATTGCTGTTGATTGTATGAAGTCATGAAAAATTGGTTGCACCCAAAGTTGGACTACGTTTTTTTATTAGATTTTTTTTTTCAGAAATGCAGAATTAGAATTTGAATAACAAATTATCAGACCTCTACCTCAACATGGAGAAACAAAATGCTCACCAGAATACATTTACAACACTGTAAATACACCTTAGACCATTTAGTCATGCATCAAATATATGTTGTTCTTCAAAGTCAGTGGACATGGTGTTGTTGTGCTATAGTGGCAATTTCATTTTCATCTTCCCAGTGAATGGAGATATCTTATAGGCTAACTAATGCAATCAATTTCAGCAACATGCAAAGGTTACTGTCAGCCATAGCCTCAAAAATAATGGTTACCTCTCATTATATATAATAATCTAACATAATCTCAACAGACCTCCACAAAGTTGATATTTATTGTACAGCTCTGACAGTTAGTGGGATTTGACATTTCTTAACTTGTGTATCATATATATGGATCAAGAGGTTCATAATCTATACATTGTACATTATACACTGATTATAATTGTAATAGATGAATAATAAATTCTAATACATATATAATATAAATTATATGATCAAAATATTTTTTTGTTGTGAACATAAAATTATACACCTTACAAAAAAGACGAGATACATTTTAAAAAGTTACAAATAAGAGAATCTAGATGCTAAGCATTAATGACATTAATGATATAATAATAATAATAATAATATAATTATTATCATTATTATTACTATTATTATCATTATATAATTAATAGCGTTGCATTATTGGGATGTGCAGATTGGTGTTTTTGCAACAAGAATACATGGGAAATCTCTGAGATCTTTATTTTTGATTTTCGACCCAAATACGCTTGATTCTAGGTCTACAATGCTACAGGTTTTAAATCAAATTCAGTCTGTCAAACCCAAGAAAAGCATCAGAAAAGGACCTTTAATAAAGCTATACACATCAGCGGACATTACAAATACATCCCTCAGATTATCCAATCTTTTGTTTCTGGCAATAAAGAAGGTGAAGAATAATTGTCTTTTATATATGATGAATTAGCCAGCGACTCTTCGCATTGCATTTGTGTTTGAAAGGTTGTATCATATTATTATAATTTTGTCAGTATTTAGATTTTTATAAGCAAACAAAGCCTTGGCATTATTCCATCCGTACCTTACATTCACCTGACGCTGGTGTCTAACTGCAAGGGCAGCGGGTTGAGCATTAACAAATGAGATTAAAAGCTTTAACAAAGATGTCAGAATAGAGGACACACTTGATGGCTTTCACTGCATTACTGACATCAGTCTTCATAATCCCATTTCTTTCGTTGACAGGGAGAAGATGAAATTTGAATGGGAAAGTATTGTAATATAGCATACATTTACAGTACTTGTTATGGTCATCTGACAATAAAAAAATGCTATCCTTAAATCTGCGAAATCCATAGAAATTTGTGAAACATTCTGTTTTCAAATTGATATAATGATGAATTAGTTGCCCTATCTGTGTAAAAATTATTTACATGTGACTGTATACATCGTTTGGGTTTAGGTGGTAGCTGGCGCAGCAGCTGGGGTTCCCTCTTCCACCTGGTTTTTAAGTAGAAGGAACTTCAGCACAGGGTCGCAGTATTCCTTGATGGTCTCTTTTACTCCTTTCTCTAGCAAGTACCCCTCTGTCTCAATCTCTGTGTTCTCCTTCCCAGCTACTGCCTCCATGGAAGTTTGCAGGAACCTCAGACTCACCAGCACAGAGCCCTGGGAAGGAGGAAGGTGGAGAAACGGGGGAACGAGTTAGATGTAGAGCAAATTCCACTAGAGAGCATCATCAATAATAGACATAGACTACAAAATGAAATGGTGATTGATGAATATTGTAAAAACTACCAATCAGACGCAAAAAATGAAAGGGGATTAATTGAAATTCACTCTCAATCAAGTTAGGATTCTTATTAATTCGACATTTATATTATACAACTACTGTACAAACAAAGAATTTTCAACTTTTAACTGCATTTAGACTACCGATCCATGAAAACCAAATGTTATGCCATAACCATCCACCAAATTAAAAGCTCACCTCAATACTACTGACTACCTTACATCACTGTAATCTTCATTGTCTCATAGCATACCTGTAAGAGGAAGACTGAGAGTACCCCAGCTCCAATGGTGTTCATCAGGCCCATGTAGTAGTTGACCAGGGCCTCTCTGCAGCCTCCATTGAAGATGTTGAGCTCCTCAGTTTGGTATTCATAGTTATAGTGAGCTGAGTTGTTGGTGAGCTGATACTGGATGCATGGCCGTGGAGAGCTGGGGTTGCAACAGCTGAATGGGACTCCATCTAATAAGTAACGGCCATCCACGTTGCTCTTAACGCGGCTAAGGAAACAAGGGAAATATATGTGTCAGATTATTAAGATTCATATTTTTTTTTATTTAAGTAAAAGTAATCATACCATACTGTGAAAATACAGTGTATACTTTGAAATAAATAATGAAATTATGTACTAGGGTTTCATTGTATCTTAAATAAAAGTATATATGAATTATCAGAAAAATGTACTAACGTATCAGAAGTAAAATGGGCTGTAAAATGGTTTCCGTCAGTGGTCTGCTATTATGTATGATTTCTTTTATTGTTACTGCTGCATTCAAGAATATGCTGTAATTTACAGCTGTAAATTTTAATGTACAACAGTTTAGTAAACAACAAGGCATCATATGCTATAGGATTATCATGAGCTCAGAAACACAGGCCTGATTCCAGTGACAGTACATTTTCCATCAAATCCAAAAGGGTTCAAATAGGAATAGTTTATTTATCTTAAGAAGGAGGAGAATTTTCTCATCATTTAAAGGAGCACTTCATCCTACGGTTTATCACAAGCATTCAAAAGATATATTGATGTCACTGGACAGGAAGGGCATGGAAAATTGTAATCTGAAAAGTAACTTGTGAGTAATATATATAGTATAAGTTGTAGACATAGAAGTTTAATGTTGTATTAAATGGAAATACTTAAATAAAGTACAATATTTGAGTAAAAATTCTTAGTTACATTCCTTCACTAATATGTTTCTCCTGGATTGTCCATCTGTACTATAATCAGATGTCAACTTACTCTTTTACTTCCTTAGAGCTGAAATCAAGGTAGCGATTGCTGATCCACTGGACCTCAAACCAGTCCTTGAAGTCGTTGTTTCCACAGCACTGAAACTCCATCTGCAGTTGATCAATGTTTTGTTTCTGGAAGCAGCGGCCTGGGGTGTCTGTGTCCTTGTAGAAGCGGATGCCGTTCCTCAGGCCAACCTTCAAAGAAGACTCCAGGCTGCCCTTCATTGCATAGCTCATAATAACACCTAGTAGCATGAGGACAGTAAAGAAACAAGAAACTGCAAAATAGGGCTTCAAGAAATTCTTCCAGCGAGGAAATCGGCCAGCATCCAGAGCATCCTGACAGATCTTTGACGCAAAGTAGTTGATACCCAAGGAGGCCAGACCAACAATCATGAGGGTGTTGGGCACAATATGTATGTCTGAGTTATCCATTACCTGTAAGAAAGTCACACATTAATCTAATTAATATAATTTCTATCTGTTTGTTATTAAGAAAAAAGTTATGTTCAAGTTATATTGAACATCAACGTCCAAACACAAACAAGTTATATTCTACAAGATTAAAAAAACTTCTGTCTCTAACTGAACCTAAAGTATTTGTTTCTGGAAATGTGAACAAAATAAAAAAAATCCAGATCTGGCTACAGGTGTCAATTATATTATGCAATGTGCCTCATTTTATAAATAAGTCCATTTGATTCAGTTTGTCTTGAATATAAAGTTTCTGTGTGTTTTAACAATGTTTGACCTCACAATATGTGTGTTGACTCAAAAGACCAACCAATTTTTATATACAGTAAGGAGAGGTCTCCTAAATACATGCATAATGATTTTCATTAACAGCATTACATTTAATCATTCAGAATTAAGAGCATCTAAGAATAATCTGAGTCTACTGAGCAGCTCACTTCAAGGCCTCGAGGCTCGGCTGTCTTACTCAAGGGCACCTGCAGTAACCGCAGTTGCTGAGGAGGGTGGTTTTGCCCAGTGGGTATTGTATGTGAGACTTTGTAATATGTCAAAAAGTCTAGACTTGCAGTTTCTATTGGTTTATGCAGAGGATCTTTACACAAACCAGAACTCCATAAATTCTCATAAAAAGAGGTCAATTTTACTAAAATGGAAATTTGAAAGATCAATTTAAAAATGACAATGCTTAATTATTTTTTGTAGAAAGCCCGTTTTGGTGAAGGGAGCAAACCCAAAATATCTGCCAGTCTTACATTGACTTTCTGTCATTGTGAAATGAAAATCACTGGTGTTAACTACAATGTAATATAGTGACAAGACAGTGAAATGGTAACATTTTGTAGGCATCATGGTCTCTGTGAGTTATATATATTTACTTATTCTATGTCACTTTCTTTTATTACGTTTTTTTTCTTTACAATATGTACATTATCATTTACACTTTTTTTTACAGCCATGGATAAACCAAATAATAGCTGTAACATGTATTTAAATGTGTGAATAACATAAGATCAAAATAAGTTGTACAAACAATGTCCTGTTTGTTAAGGGATTAAGCTGATTAAGACTGACAGATCCTGGTTTATTAAATGATGAGTCAGGTTCCAAAGTGGGTCATAGATGTATTAACCTCCTCGATGGTCCCTATAACCTTTCTTTGACGGTATCAGATTGAATTTATCCTTTCAAGACGCGTCGTCACGTTTTCTCCCTAAAAGAGAATGTAAGACAGACGCAGAGAGCATCTGTCGCAGTAGTGAATGTTTTTCATGTAAATCAGTACATTAGTGTCACCTGCATAAATGTGCAACTTCTCAATATGCTGTCCCTCAGTGTAGATATTTACTCTGTGTGTATAATCAAACCAAAAGCAACTAGGTGTATACATTTTTTTTCCCAGTATGATCAAAGTTGAAATATGTGTTGTTAAACTGAGAAAAAATATCAAATGTCACTCAATTTTCCAATTAAACTGTAAGTAATTACACTATTAATTTGTAGGTAAATTACATAAAAATAACCAAAAATATTAAAGCCTTGGAATTATGAAGCTTCAAAGTCATGGTATGTAAGACTTGAACAGCACCTCTGCCCTCCTGCGGAGCTCTGTCTTGAGGATGCACCCCAGGCTGAAGGTCATGGCTCCGGCCACTGTGGCACTCCATGCGAGGAGCCACAGTCCCTGGGCTAGCTTCACCCTTTTCTGAAACGGAAACTTCATCTTCATCACCACCATGGTTGCAGCAAAGGATTCCGGGTCTTACAGGGGGAATAGGGGAAGGAGAACGAAGAGGCCACGGAGAACGGCGCTGCGCTTTGTCTGCAAGCAAGGAAGGAGGATAGTTGATGAGCATGACTGAAGACACCGAGATGATAAGGACAAAACTGAAATTCAATAACGAATATTAAAAATAAGCCAGTAACAACAAAGAAAGGAGAATTATAAACACAGTTATATTAGCTTTGAGCAAACAAACTTTTATCCAGCAAAAGAAAAAGTCAGAGAGCAAAGTACAAAAATCTAATAGAAAAAATGGAGAATGAAGTTTGAAAGGTTTGCATCTAAAGCGGTGCATCAAGTTTCACCTGATTTGTTTCCTCTAAAAGTTCTGAAAAAAGTCCAGATATTTCCACCGACCCCGATGTAACATCCAGTGTGCCACACAGTGGATTTGGCACACTGGATTTGGCAAACCTGGATGCTGGAAGCGTCTTACCACTAATGCCTGAGTATCCTCTTAAACTGGGCTGTGAATCCAGGCCATTGTCTGCTCAGCACCCATCACTCATACAGAGGGATTTGAATGACAATACAAATTGAACCTGACAGTGATATGGATATTGTTATGAGGAATTAACACTTTAACGCAGTGTCCCGACACAAATTCAAATGCATGAACTGGAATTCATTTGAGGCTTTAAAGGAAAATTGAAGCAAAAATAACCAATGAAGAGCTCAGATCGTAAGGTTGGTTAATCTGCAGAATAGCAAGATTTTTTTTAGGTATGATCAAGACAGCGGGGAGAGGCTCCTTTTGTCCCTCTGATACTGGCACTACCTCAGATTTTATATAAAAAAAAACTCCCACACTTATCCAGGTCAAGGCAGCTTGCTTTAGGCTCCATAGCTAGGAAAGATAGTCTATGTCTTATATCTGACCCAGAGTTAGAACTAACCTAAATTACATTGTGAGATTCTGTTGTATGGGTAGAATAAAACTTGGAGCCCACAATATTTAATACACTTAAATAAACAAGACGTTAGCCTACAGCCATGCTAGAAGGATTGGAAGGCTATGCTTTAAGATAAATGCTGACTTTATCAGTTTATCAGTTTATCAGTTTGTTTTTCTGTGAGCAGGATTACACACAAATCCTAGACAGGTTTTCATGAAACCTGGTAGCTGGACATATGACAGGAAAAGAGCCCTGTAAATTTTGGAATGGATCCAGATCAAGGGTGGATATAGGAATTTCTTTCTCTCTTTTCTAAACAGTGCAAAATAGTGCTTTTTGGCCAATTTTTGTCAATTAGACACAAACTACTTGACGGGTTGCCATAGAACTGGACATGTGCCACTGAAGAAATCATGAAATTTTGGAATGAATCTGGACAAAGGGAAAGTCAAACTATTAATGATACCACTATCATTCCAAATTAGAAATATGTTTTCAAGGAGTCATATTATGAGGGTCAAACTATCATGGGACAATTGGTTTTAGGTGCAATGACACGCAATGTAATGTGGAAACTGAGCTGCCATAGGAGGGGTTTGTACTCTCTGAGTGTTGTCTAGTTACAACTATTGCTCAGGGGAACTTATATGTCTCGACAATGTTTCATGGCAATCTATCCAGTATAATCATATTAATAATAATAATAATAATAATAATAATAATAATAATAATAATAATAATAATAATAACCGACCTACTACTGCCAGTGCATATTGTATCCATCCATAGAGCTACAGTGCTAAAATGTCTAACAAAGTACCATCATTGTAGAATAATATCCTAATTGTCACATGGACATAATTTTTGCTTGAATAGTAATCATCATCGGCTCCTTTTTCATATCCCAGGTCAGTCTGTCATTCATTTTAACTTTCCAGAACTTCCTATAACTTCTTATTCTTATAAACTAACGTTTGAGCAACTCCTCCCAAGATCTATCAAACACTTGTTTTGCAAGGATCAGTTGAAATTATATCTTAATCTAGTTTATTAGATTATACATGAATATAGTCTCATCGATGACATTTACACAAGCTGAAGAAATGTGTTTAATTATAAGCAATTCTTTATGCAGGTTAATTGTTGTAACTGGAGGAAATACATGTTTTACACAAAGACACAACTATTTCTTTGCATACACACATATTTAAAGCTAATTCATAACTATATGTTTTGACATTATATCATTATAATACATGCCTACTAAGAGTACTTAATGGGAAAACATTGATGTTTTGTAGATCATGTTTACACAGTATATATCATTAAACAATGCAGGAACAACACAATTTTCATTTTACAACAATTATGACCACTTACACCTTTTTTGAATACATAATATTTCATGCAATGAAGCAAATAGATAAAAAGAATAACTTTTGTATTCTGCAGAGTTGAAAGAACAGGAAATGCCTTAACCTGCATTTATGCAACAAAAATACATTTAACTATTAAATGACCAAATGTAAGCTGTAGAGGAAGTTACAGAAAATACAATTTATGTTTACATACATATACATTATATATTGTTTTAATGAAATTGGGTTTATGTTTAAATACATACACTACACATATTGTTTGTATTGATCTATTTTAAGGTTTGGTTAGAACTGTGAATTTGCGTTTAATGGTTATGTGATTCAAATATTTATTTGACAGTTGATATATAAGAAACAAATGAAGAATCTCATACTTTGGGGGGGAAAAAAAGTTCAATGGAGGGCTGTCATAGTAAATCCAGTAAGACTCACAGTTTGATTTCTAAAGTTCTAAAGTCTAAAGTCTCTTCAAACCACATGTGGGGCTGAACTGAATGGAAATCAAAGTGAATATGATTTCAGACACAGTGAACAGTGCCCTCATGTCTCTGTCACAGCTGTGTTCGCTCCCCTTTCAACACCTCATCTGGGATCCCTCCTGTCCAGCCATGCACCTCAGCCCTGCCCTGATCTTTTGCTCCATCGGGTTCACATATAAAGGGATTGAGCATCCGCTCAGCTGACTGCAGGCTTTCTACTTCTGACACTCTACTTTCTATCATCCGCCCAACTGCTGCATCCCTGTCATTGCTTTCTCTCCAGTGATGAATGATCTCATTGTCTAAATTCTCGTTGGCATTGACCCCTCTGTGGTGGAGGTCCATCATGGCCTCTGTGCCGCTTAGATCCTTCTGTGTGTGGTGGCGCCCCAGAGGGATTTCCTCCAGACTAGCTGACCGGATCAGCAAGGTAGAGCCAAGAGCTGGACTTGTGGTGATCCTGTAAGTGCCCTGACCTATCATGCCATCAGACAGATTCTCATTGTGGACAGTGAACTGGAGATGAGGTATCGGCAGTGGGCATGGATCGTGAGGTCTGATAACTTCCTCACACCCTGACTCACTGTCTATGTCCGTGTCTCCTTCCTGATGTCTCCTTGTCTGACCTCTGTTTGATCCTGTCAGTATAAACCGAGGGATCTCTTCTCCCATCTCGGACCAGTCAGATTCCTCCTCTGGAACTGCACCCAGCAACTGCTCCTGCCTGCTGGCTTTGGCTGTTCCATAGTTATTGCTGTCCATGAACTGAGCCGGAGGGGGAGTGTTGGAGAGAACCACCTGGTTATTGCCGTCATCTGACTGAAAAGGGAGACCACTTGTGTGAGCAAGTACCTGCAGCAAGTAGAGGTAACAATCTACAAATCATACTAATATGGAAAGCTGTACTGTACAGTGTGTAGACTACAGTCTCACAGAGGCTTATCTATAGTGATGTGTATATTATTGGCCATAGTGGCTAACACCCTTTTCCAGCTTTCCTTCTCTTATCGCTGTTTGGGAAGCATAAGTCTATACCTGCACTGGAAGAGGGAGGTAAAGAGCTCACATTCAATGTTTCCACACTGATGCCAAGTCTTGCATCAGCAAGCTTCCCCCTCAGTGCTGAAATGCGCTGGTTCAACCTTTCACATTCTCCTTCCATTCGATGAGCCTGACACAGAAAACAGGTGGTAGTTATCATAGTGAGATGAGTTATCAGTCAACCTTAATAATTCAGTAGAAAACATTCCCACATGTCTCTGGAACCATTTTTGTGTTTCTAACAATTCAGGCTCAAGCACAAGAAATATAGAAATGCCTCCGATCTCACCACCAAATTCTTTTGCTCCAGAAGATTACTAGTCTGTTGAGTGGAGGAACAGTTGTCATGTATTCTAAAAACAAAGAGAGAGAGAGAGAGAGAGAAGTTAGTCAACAATTAGTAGGAGATTGAGTATTAAAGCTATGCATAATTTGCAACATTATTTATGGTTTAAAACTTGCAAATTTCTGTATTCTTTACTATTCTTGTGTTTTAGAATTACAGTATATCAGTATATATATATATTTATATATATATATATATATATATATATATATATATATATGTATGTATGTATGTATGTAAATTGTATGTAAATGTATGTATGTAAATTACTATTACAAATAATGAAAAAATACAAAAAATTTACTACAGTCAGTTAGTCATTGGAATCAGTTTTTTATATTCAAGATGATTTAATTTATGTCTGTGGCTCGATGAGGTTCTTTACCTCTTGAACCCCTCCGTGAGGTTGCTGAGCTGCATACATGTCCTCTGAAGTTCTGCCTCCAAACTTTTTTGGCTACTCACAAACTCTTCTCCTAAACACTCCATCCTCACTGCTGTCTTCAGGAAACTTTGATGCAGTCCCAGATTCTGCTCCTGTAGCACCCTATCAGGATAGATACTTGAGAAAGACAAAGAAATTGAGCATTTCATGAATGTATTTAAAAATTACACAGGTCAGTGTCTTCTATCATATTTACATCCAAAATAATTTGAGTGTACAAGCAATTCATCTATGTATTATATCATGGTCATTGTTGTCACTTAGACAATGACTTTTACCAGCTAAAACCCCAAATAGTTGCATGACACTTACATGATTCTACTCAGCTCATGTGCCTTTTCCTGTATTAAAGAAATCAAAATTATTTTGAGAAGACAAATGATTCAACAACAACATTAATGATGCATGATAATGTGAAAAAACAAGTGAAAATGAAATAAGAACAAAAGAACATCAATTTGTGACTGTCAGTTTGTGCAAGATAATAATCAACTGTTCTCTAACTATCTGGCACATTACACATATTGACAAGCACTCTGGTGCTAAAATCAATTGGACAGAAAATGAGTGGAACATTATTACATAATCAGTTAATCAAGCACGTATAGCGTGAGCATTTATTGACTTTCCAACAATAACTTTATGGAAGCATTGTAACAAGGGGTTTGATAATAGTGTACTGTATATTTAAAACATCAAGAGAAATGTCATACTTTATGTAATGATGAGCCAGTGAAGCTTGTCTGTTCCTCTTCCTGACTGGAGGGGCTGCTAGTATTCCTGGGAGAATCCAGCTTGCTGGACTCCAGCTCCCTGTGTGAAGGTTGGCTGATGACAGAATGCCCCTTTAAATGAGTGTTGTGGCCATCATGTTCATGCTGATGGCCTGAACTGTGGTGGTCTTCATGATGATGATGATGACCTGGACTATTGTGGTCTTCATGTCCATGATGATGGCCTGGACTGTGGTGGTCTTCATGGTGATGATGATGACCTGGACTGTGGTGGTCTTCATGGTGATGATTATGACCTGGACTGTGGTGGTCTTCATGTCCATGATGATGGCCTGGACTGTGGTGGTCTTCATGGTGATGATGATGACCTAGACTGTGGTGGTCTCCATGTTCATGATGATGACTTGGACTGTGACGGTCTTCATGTCCACGATGATGACCTGGACTGTGGTGGTCTCTATGTCCATAATGATGGCCTGGCCTGTGCTGACCCTCATGGTGGTGCTGATGACCATGACTCAGATAGTCTTCATGGTGATGCTGATGGTGGTGATCTTCATGATGATGCTGATGACCTGGACTGTGGTGGTCGTCATGTCCATGACGATGGCCTGGACTTTGATGGTCTTCATGGTGATGAAGATTGCCTAGATTTTGGTGGTCTCCATGGTGATGATGATGGCTTGGACTGTGGTGGCCTCCATGTCCATGTTGATGTCCTCGACTATGGTGCTCCTCATGGTGACGATGATGGCCTGTACTTTGACGGTCCTCGTAGTGATGCTGATGACCTTGACTGTGGTGGTCTTCATGGTAATGATGATGGCATGGACTGCAGTGGTCTTTATGTGCATGTTGATGTGCTGGACTACGGTAGTCCTCATGGTGACGATGATGGCCTGGACTGCAGTTGTCGTCATGGTAATGCTGACGGCATGGTCTATGGTGGTCTTCATGGTGGTGATGATGACCTGGACTGAGATGGTCGTCATGGTGAAGATGATGGCTTGCACTGTGGTGGTCTCCATGGTGATGCTGATGTCCTGTACTGTGGTGGTGTCCATAGTGATGATGATGGCCTGGACTGTGGTGGTCTCCTTGCCCATGATGATGACCCAGACTGTGGTGATCTCCATGGTGATGGTGATGGCCTGGACTGTCGCTCTCTTTACACTGTTGATGATGAGTTGTACTACGGTTGTCTCCATGATGATCGATGGGACTGTGGTGTCGTTTGTGATGGTGATGACTTGTTTTGTGGTGATGGTGATGATGATGACCAAAGGAGTGATGGTCTCCTTGTTGATGGAGGTGGCTGTGCTTATGAGGTGACTGAGAACGATGGTGAGGAGTTTGTGACCATGAGTGACATCTTTTCAAACAGCTAACATCAGTGCAGCTTCTATGTTTATGATAAATGTGATGGGTTGAGTTTGAAGAATGGTGACCAAGATGGTGGCGAAGAGATTTGCTGGAATGCTTGCTGGAGCTAGTTGAGTCTGCAGTGCCAGGCCATCTCTGCTGCTGTCTGAGTTTCTCAATGCTTCTGTTTTCCTTACTAGATCTAACAGAGGCCTGCCCTGGGCTGCAGGGACTTTGAACATCAGTAACCCCAAGAGTGGTGAGTCTCATTGGGCTGAGCACCTGCCGAGTTATCTCATTAAGGAAGGCAGAGAACTTCATTTTTTCCTTCATTAAGTTCTTTGTGGCTTCACCTTTTCTCCTCTCTTGCTCAGTCTTATCTTCATTTCCATGCCATTTTCTTTCTTTTGGCCTAGTGAGAGCCCCCATTGATTTGGCTTTGCGTAAACTCCCATCATTTCCTGAGCCTCCTCTAATCCTCTGCGTGTTCTTCAGGGTGCCCTGAGTCGTGCCACTGTGAGAGGACGGGCCTTTATTCCATTCCTGTTTGGCAGGGAGCCTTTTTAGACAACTGCTTTTATCTATCAACGGAGCCGTGTCATCTTCTTCTTCAAAGTACTTGTGTTTCCTGGAAATGTCAGTACAGGACTGTGAATGCTGATTCTTCTTTAGTGGATATCTATCTAAACACTCACTGCTTGTCTCAGAGGACAGGCTGGAGGAAGACATGGAAGAGGAGGAAGAAAAGGAAGAGGAGGATGAAGAAGAGGAGGATGAGGATGCGGATGAAGAGGAGGAAGAGGAGGAGGAAGAGGAAACCACTGAGGAACTCAAGGGAGTTTCTGAAAGAGAAGAACGGCGATGGTTTTGCTTATGATGGTAATGGTGAAAGTGGGAATGGTGGAACTTGTCATCATCACACTCATGTCGATGGTTGAAGTGATGATCACTGACAGTGCTGTCATCTGCTGTTGAATGGGTGCTATTTAAAAAAAGAAAACACGTGTGTCAAAAAACACTGGATCCCTGTACAAGGCTGATAATATTTTTTACATTCCATTATTATCTTTTTTGATAGCAGAACAAATGTATTTATCAAAATTATATAGAAAAGTCTATATATCTTTATATCTATTTTAAAAGTAAGCATAAAGTCCGCAGAGCAGGCATGTAAAATATGGTGGAAGAAAATGTCTAAACTCACTCATGACTATTATTGTCGTCTTGCTGATGTGAGTTTTGCTGGTTGTGACGATGATGGCTTTGATTTAGCTGAAAATGCTTCATTTGTTGAAACTTTGAGTTCGCAGTCTTTCTTTGCTTGTTGTCTTTTCCTTGGTCACACATTTCAGACTTCTGACTTCTGACACCTCTTGTGCCTTAAAGGATGTAACAGTCTGAAATATTTTTCCCTCAACTGGTGATGCAACCGAGAGTCATCTTCAATTGGCAGGATGTTGATCTCTGTGGGGAAATATTTTCCTTCTTTAAACATACTAACATAATTCAGACTGTTAATCTTTTTAAAGTTACAAGCAATGCCACAAGATATTCAATTATGAAAACAATCCTTAGTTTCTAATGCACATTCATTCAGATATTTATGTATAATCTACCATAAAACTAACATCCGTACTTACATCCTATTAGAAGCCCCAGGAATGACAGAGCGGAGTCCACTGAATCTTTTCATGTGATGCACCTTCTAACTGTGAAACACATGTGGAACAGACCCACGCATCAATATATAGTCCTGTGCCATCCAATGACAGAGAGGCCAACACAGTTACCCTTGAACTGCATTAAACTCTACTGTACTGTATGATGGGAGAGGGAAGCAGGCAGGAGGAATGGACAACAATATGGAGGTATCAGTGAAAATACTCCATAAAAATGAAGAGAGTTTGGTTGGAAAAAGTTTGATAAGATACTGTATTGCACCCTGTAAAAATTCCCAATATTATATGGGGAATCATATTGATGGAGAAAGTGTCAAAACCAAAATGCAAACCATTACCACATTACCCTGTCACCAAAAAATATCAGAGAGGGATATACATTGGCTTGAAAGACATCTTTAAATTTGATATATATATTTGTTTAAACAGATGATCGAAAAATAGTATACATTTGCATAAACCATACAAACCTTCAAAAATGTTAGATAAAAGTCAAAGATATCCCAAATATTTCATCAAATGCACTCAAGAATATTTTAAGTGTTATTTTATAAACCACTGAAACCAGCAAATATTAATGTATATCACATTTTTTGCAGTTTCTGTGCCCTGAGGACACAATGATGTATTAATGTCATAATGTCTATGAGTCACTGCATCATCCTCCAGCATTCATTAGTCAACCTGTACTGACTTATCATATAAGTAGCAACAGAGGAAAGAGTGTCAGAGGTAAACTGCTGCTGAAATGAGCGTGTTTATCTTGAGGCATGAGTGTCAGACATCCTCTACTATCATCTTGTGTTACTTAGGCTTTTAGACTATTCACATAATGATATCTTACTAGTCAGAATATAAAAGGCACCCCTCATGTCAACAGTTCATCACATTTTCTACATGTGAATACCTTCATAAGAGCAGGGTAGAAGTACATAAAGACTGTGCTGCTTACAGTATACACATCAATTACAAAGTGTTAAGTTATTGATTAGAATGTCCTCATTATGTCAGTGCGATGGGCAATCTAATAACTCACAATTACTGAGAAATACATTGAACTCCAATAGAGAGACAAAGGGAATTGCACATCACAACACATCATGATGTTACATTCAATCATCCATGACTTAAACCATTTCCACATGTCAAGAATTATGTGAAACAATACAAACCACAGTTTGCGATTCAAGTGCCTGATCTGTCATCCTTGTTGCGATATGGCAGCATGTATCTTTATTGCCACCGGCAGCTTTCCCTGAATCAATGTAATGTGGCTCAGCTCCAGTGACAATCAATGGCAAACCCACGCTGCTGTGACAGCTTACAAAACGCAATGGAAAGTTAGAAGAGGCCATTAATACCCACATGTATGCACATGGCGTATGGATGACTATTTATAACATCGAGATGCACACTTGAAGGGGAATATGACGAGGAATTCCAAGGACGGCATGTGGTGAAGTTACATCTACAAGGTGTCATGATAGACCCAATAAAGAGCAGTACTCTCTAAAAGAATGAATGGACATTCGGATAAATTCTGAACTGACTATGAATGAAAACACAAAATCTAAATCTCATCCACAAGGAAGCATTTTTCTGGAGAGCAAATTCACAATGAGCAATAAGTAACACAATTTCTACTAGAATGATTGTATCAGTCACTGATAACTCTATTAATAATTGGTAAAAGATCACTAATTTAACCCCTGAACCCTAAACTAATTGTGTTAAATAAGAAAGTACAATATATAGCTAGTGTAAGCTCAAGGTGACAATGAAATCAAGGTAATGTGATTAGACCTGGTTTCTGTGGTTCCACTGAGCTCATTCACAGTAATCACAAGGCTGAGTGCCACAATGAAAAGTACATGATGCTCGGTTACAGGTTGGAGCATCTAACATCTTCATTTACATTCGAGATGTCATTATGGACATAATACCTTTTCATTCCCTCGTCAGACCAAATATATATTTTTCCTTATCTTTTCACTGTGGACACATTTGATGGAGTTTGAACAGAAAGTGGGGCCACTCTTTCACAAAACAAGAACAACTGACTTATTATGAGATATTATTCATGTGTTAATGCATCAGTGACCTTTACCAGCCACCTCTTAAAATAAGGTAAAAACTGCATTATCTTTGAGAGTAAAGTATCTTCATTTGAGAGACTGATGCATAAATAGTATCTTCTACCATGGTGGGAAACTGTCAAAGTGAACACATTCTTACTGCTCCTTTTTTAATGCAATGATCCTGAAATGCTGTGACTTGAATGCAACTATTGTTTAGAAAAAGAATGCAACAACATACAGTGTAGCACACAAAGAGGTAGTCACTGCATCTACTGTGTAGAATCTTACTTAACCTTATTACTACCGGCCTGTGAAAGCATCAATATGTTGCTTATAGCCAGCAGCTGCTTCACAGACTGGGCTATAGAATAGCTTTTTTGTTTGAGACAGCACAAAAATGTGCAGCAGTAATATATATCTTTAAAATACAGTACTTCAGGCATTACATTAGTCATTCATTATAGGTGCATAACAATATTGACGTTCAGAAATTCTTCACTCTAGATTTGGCCTATGCACAGCAGTGTATAATGGTCACGATTCAAAGACTTAAATGAACATTATAATACTGAAATTCTTTAGTATTCTCATTTAATAGACAAAACCATCAGGAAAATGTACACACAGTATGGCAAACCTAAAAGCAATGCACTCGATTTCAAAAGTAATGCAGACATCCATAAATAGTTATGCATTAATGTGTGGGGTATATTTGGGTCCAGTTCTGGCCACATCTTCTCTGAAGGAGAAATGCACGAGGCCACTCACATTAAACCAGCAAGTGGGATCAACTTACAAACATGTTAATGTCATGAAATAATTTGTTACTGATTATATACATTCTGACTTTTCTGCTAGCAAAAGATGTTCTTTTAACATCGACAGTGTTTATTAAGATTCAACTGAACTTGCAAACAAATCAACCTACAAAGATCGCTGACATGTCACCTGTAACTGGAGATATAAAGTCTACTCCTCTTTTCGCTTTTCAAAGCAACACTTACAGGATTCTTTGTCTATATGCACCTGGCATTGGTTGTCTTTGGAGATTGTGGGTTGTTTTCCATGGATCACAACTGAATGTTGTGAGATTTTTTTTATGGTCTGTGGGCCTGTTTCTACTTCCTGATGTACATGAATGGAGGCAGAGAACATCTCCATTCTAACAAGGTGCAGTGTCTTTTTCTCTTTTTTATTCAAGTTGGGTGAACCGCTCCCTCTGTTGGGCTAACCATGTAGTGGACAGTCCAATTTCATACACAGCCTTACTGTATATTGTGAAATGGAGGGGAAACAAGGAAGCAATGCTTGTTATCAGTTTTTCCCAACATGTATGTTGGGGTTAAGAAGAGGATCTAAATTTGGGTCTGATCCTGCAGAGGCACGTCCAAGTTTCGCCATGATGATTATCAACGTAAAGAATCCCAGAACTCCGACCAGAAGAAGCATGAAGACCCGCTGTTTCAAGGAGAAAGATGTTCGCTTTCCACCTGTGCGATTTCTGAAATGATAAAAAATGTATAAAAAACAAAAACAACAAACAAAGAAAGAAAAAAATCAGAGATCATAAAAATATACTGTGATTTATTCGTAGTGCAAAAACAATAGAGGAGCCATCCGGTTCCACGGCAGATAGTGATACTTACTTAAGAATTTGAGCAAACCAACTTAATGCTGGTCGTCGTCTGTACTTGTCATCGTCAAAGTCAATCTGTGTGACGGAGCTGTGACCAATGTCCCGTGTGTCGTAGATCTTTCTTGGTGACGATGCTGGAAAATGAGAAAAAAACAGGTGTGTTCATCTTTCAAAATATGGTGGAAGGCACTGCAGAATGTTAACTATTTAAGTGCACAAAATTGTTTTGAATGTTTAGGAGTACATAAAGAGACGACAAGGTAGTACTTCAGAGCTGTAGGAGTAAATTCAGAGGTCTTTCTATTGCTTTACCTGTGTGCATTGTAATTGTGTCACTAGGAGCCGTGGTAAAGTTCACCACAGAATGCTCCTGTTTCCCATTTTTATGAGGACCTCCAAGGTCCTCCTGTGCTGGGGGTAAGACAGAATTTGTTGGAGGGCTGGGGCTGGTGTTGTAGGAGTGGCTGGGGTGTCTGTTGTTTTGATCTTGTGCTATGGACAGAAAAAAAGAAATATTGATTATACCAATTAATAATACTGGATAAAAAGCTATAACATAGTCCCTAAATGAAACTATGTACATGTACAGTAATGAACAATAAACATTACGGCTCACCATCAAATGTTGACCAGTCAGTATAATCAGTGACATCATTAGCTGCAGTCTCCTCAAGGACTCCAATGGGCTCCTCAATCTGTCAGTCAAAGATGATTTTTTTTAAATTTTATTTCTTCTCAATGTACTGTATGTGAAGAAGACTACTGGTATTCAGATCTACAAATAAATGATTTTACAATAATACGCCCTTACCAGTGGTAGCCCCAAACCAGCTCTAGCCCAGTTAACAGATGACAGCTGTTCTTTCAGCATATCTGCAATAGGGCTGGCCAGGTTGGAAGGTGGAAACACTGGACCCTGACAGGCAGGACACTGGTATCCCGCTGGAGCCGTATGCAGGGGCAGCCGAGATGCAAAGTCATTAAGACAGGACCAGTGAAATACATCTGCAGAAAGAAAAAAATGTTTTATGTAGCAACAACAATCATCACAACTTTTTTTAATTCATTAACATCACAGGACACATGACGTTGTACACCCAGTGGGTTTATGATGAACATAAACTTGATAATCTTACCATAGCAGACCAGTCTGACAGTGTCTTGAGCAGTAAGTGGATGATTACACAAAGTGCAGTTGGGGTTGTAATCGCTGTCCTGAAGCCACTGCAAATATGACTGCACGATACACTGATGGGCAGGAAGTGAAAATACTGAATTTTAATGTGATGTCTCAAGCTTTGCTTAAAATTGATATTTGTTCACCCACTGACCTTGTTGTGGTTGGAGACGAGGCAATGCTCGCACACATTTACACGATGTTCAAAGCAGAATAAATTGGTCACCTTTCTCTTTGGACATTTGCAGAGACCCATAGCCACCTAGGCAGTGTTGAGAACAAACAAAAAAATGCATGTTTTGGTAAATAACAAACTGTTTCCCTTGAATCATAAGCAGAAGCTAAAGGCAAGAAGAATGTTCATTTACTTGCAAAATCATGTGACATTGAATTGTATTGAATCTATGTATCTAAAGCTAATTGTCTCTTGAATACAGACTAGGGGAATGTTAACCTAACTTTAGACTTTCCCATTTTCTTGACAGGCTGGCTATTGGCATCATTTTGCTTGTGACGACTTTGAGTGAATCAAGCTTCCAAACTTTCCTTATATTGTAAATCAAAAGCCATTAAGGGGGTTTGGCCCAAAGAGTGTTTCTGTCAAATCGGTTATGTTAAAGATAATCATAAATATTCACCATATGCAATAATAGTCAGAATGTTAAAATTATTTCCATAACATATCATGGTTTGTAAATATGGTAGGACAATAAATGCCATGTGATGATTGTGATAGAGGATTTTAGCCATACTGCCAACATATTGTTATTATCTCCTGGGATTTTGGACATCATATGTTGTCTTTTCCTTAACTTACAAGCTGACTGTATTTGAGCAACATTATTATGAAGACCTATAACTCGTGTTCACCATGTCTACTTAAATAGTATTAGCCAATTGTCATGTCACAAATAGTTAGTGGGACAGTCCCAAACGCGGCTAGTAGATTGTGATACCGTATAGTTTGACAATTTTGATTGATCGCCACATTACATTCGATATATACATACTATTGAATTAACACATGTAATCTATTTGCTTGTTATCAGTAGCGTCCAATAATGCAAGCAATTCACGTCATCTGTGGCGTGATTTGTACTTCTTTAGCTGTAAAGTTACTGGCTGCATATTTAGTGATATGGTTTAAGACAACTTGACCTGAGTTATCGTTCATATTTCGGGAGGTCTTACGTCAGTTTTCTGCTCTGAGCTCGTGTTTCAACACCAACTAACATGTATTGTTAGTGATGACACCTTAGCGTAACTTACATGTAAGCTAATATTAGCTGATACATTAGCTTGAAGTTATCAGGTGAGGTACCTTTGGCGAGCAAATCTAGCTAGCTGGTGGAGTTGAGGAAGTTCAAACATTAATGACAAATGATATAAAGTTACCTGTCGCATGGACTTTATTCAAGTCCTGTTAATTTCAGGTAGTGATGTATGGCTATCATTTAAGCTCCGCTGTCAAATCCACGTGAAGGCAGATCCGTGAACTGTCATTAGCAAGCTAAATTGCTACTAGATGGTTCCTTCCTCTCTCTGTTTATGTGCCACGTCTCTTCCGCTTCTACGTCTTCTTCGTGGAACAAACCAACATGCATTCTGACATCTACTGTACCGGAGTGCAAGTTAATTTTGATTCCTTTTTTAAATTGTGTTTTTTTATTATTGGGTAGTTCGCATACAAACATTTACATATAAAGTGACAACTATAAAATATCTTACATATGGGATGGGGCACATTTTAGCTGCATATACATAACTGTTATCGTCTTAAACACCGCCATTTTGTTTTCTTCTTCACTTGCAACCTTAAGATCTTAAATCACTGTTAAAAAGAATATCACCTCATACTGTAGTGGAGGAGGCTTTTCAATATTTTACACGCACAGCTGCGAAATAACATCGAACATGTCTGTACAAGACTCACTGTGAATGCATATATCTTTGAATTTAGACATTATTTGACCTCATATATGTTGTGCTCCAATTTTCTCATTGAATCACAGCTTGTTTGACATTGTAAGCCCACAGAGAGATTTGTGACTAATCTTTCATATCAGATTCTGAATTCATGATTCTTGTCCACACTACCATGATTTATACACATTTAAATGTTTAATACATTTGATAAAATCCTGTCTTGCTTTCCTTTACATCTTTACAAATTCACGACCATAGACATAGACTTATAATTGAATTGTTATCCAGCACATATATTAAAACTTTTGGTGCACTTGGTTTTGAAAAGCTTGACTCTGTAATGCTACTTTCTACATCTAGCATTCCTGCCCATTTTTCTGTGTGCAGATTTGGTGAAGGTTGCTTAAAAAAAGTTTCCTTAATGCCTCTCTTATTCTCCCTTCATCATTCCTATGTGTGAAATGCTGAAACTACAGGAGAGGTGTCAAAGTGATGAAACGGTCATGCTTCAGTTTTTCATTGATGTAGCGCATTTTTCCATGCAAGGCAGCAGCAAAGACGACTCCTGCTTTGCATATTTATACTTGGCAGGTTTGTGTCAGATTGTAGTTAGTGTGTTCAGTCAGCAGATGGTGTACAAACTGATAAATGGTAAAGTATTGGCAATTACCAAAGGTCCAGAAATAAGTTGGGTTCAATAATTCACCAGTTAGCGTCTTTTAAATGATCAGTGATTGCAGGGGCCTATGATCATAAGTTTGTGAATTACTGCAATGATATAATTAAAAGTAGACAGAAGAGAACAGATGTTGAGAAGGACTACTGT
Source organism: Chaunax sp. Z400 (assembly GCA_037577475.1). Classification (NCBI taxonomy): domain Eukaryota; kingdom Metazoa; phylum Chordata; class Actinopteri; order Lophiiformes; family Chaunacidae; genus Chaunax; species Chaunax sp. Z400. Next base: position 7,087,612 of record CM075201.1, on the reverse strand, counting down.
AATTTCTCTTGCATATATAATCAGCAAATCGCTAGGGTGACTTGATTGCATCGAAATATGTGTCATCATTTGATTTGGTGGGGCTTTCTTAATGAGCAATATTCTGACTCACTCTGGTGGAGAATATTGAGATAATGCTATAACTGTAAACATAAATGGATGTTAAGACATGGTAAGGGCCAGTAAATGTCAAAAATCTGTTAGAAAAACCTTAGTCTTCCCTGACAAACATGGGCAGTGTTAAGAATTCACAGCTGGCACATGCTGCAATGACAGCTCTCAATCCAGCTATGACAAAAAAATAAATGCAAGGTGACGACATTGGCGAGAGCACGGTACAGCCTGTTCATGCATAATAATAACTTTTTGTGTCTTTACAGTATGCATGTACGCTTGTGTGTGTAAATGGCCGTGCATAGATCTGAGAATGAGGGCACAATTTTTCTCTTTTACAGTTCACTGCACATGGGAATTGCCTATAGATGGAAGAGGCAAGTCAAATGAGGAAAAAGGAAAAAGAAAAAGAAAAAAACATCAACAGAGATGTTCTGCAGACTGGAGCACTGAATTACTGTATGAAGCAAAAGTAAAATGTTCATGGCTGTCAAAAAAAATCATTTCCAAATAAATTAGCTTGCTTTAATCTTTTAATAAAGTTAAACTTACCGATAAAGAATATTGTATCAATTTGGTCTCATCCACTCTTGTTGCAAGACATTTCTGTGTAAGGGCAAATTTTGAAATAACAACTCTGGATACATGTTGAATCATCTCACCACAAATGGCGAATGATTAACATGTTAAATTTAGAAATGACTATGAGTCTATATGACTGTGCAAATGAGCACAAGCCTGTAGTGTCCTCAGTGATGAGCAGGGGCACAAATAAATCACTGACAGGGGGTAAGGACATTATGGAAAGGGCATTTGAAAAGCACTGGCTCTATCAGATGGAAGGGAAATTCAAAGACAAATGACAAAGACACTGGAGGACAAATCAGCCCTGGAGCTGAGGCAGCTGGGTGTGAAGTGACCAGAGAGGTTGGCGGGTTGGGGGGCATTGATTGATTGAGTCTGGCAACTATTGATCAGCTATCAGCTCTGTCTGTGAGGGAGAGCATTAAGATTCAGGCATGTTAAATGAATCGGTTCCCTGATGTTACTGTAAAAGGAATGGCCCTAAATCAAAAGGGTGCTGAAAGGTCTGTGGTGGCAATTGCTTACTGGTTATGCTTTTGATCTGGGTACCTTTTATGTTGCATTTACAGCACTGAAAAAGAAGACAGAAAAAAAAAAACGGATGCCTGCAACCTGCTCTTTAATTTAGTTTGTTAATTTGCATGGATGATTAAGGCCAAGAGAAGCTTCAATTCTCAGAGGTCTGGTTTTGTCATAATTACTTGGATTTAAGAAAATAATCTATCATGTCATGTCATGTTTACAAATCTCACCTTGAATACAAGTCTTGCACATTTGCTGATGACTTTCACACTAATCATGCTATTTTCTGCACCTCCATTACACAAACACACCATGCGCTTTACAAAATCTGGATTGATTTATTTCTAATTGCTTTAAAACGACTGCATTTTCAATTTGGCATTACATATAAAAACTCTGTAAATTTGTTAAATTCATTTAATTTTACAACAACAAATTCTTATTCTCAAAATTTTTATTACTGCTGTCTACACCACCTTTGCACACCGGTCAATTTCATGTAAAACACTTCAATTTTCATGTTTATGCTGCTGCAAATGATGATTGATGACTGATTTCTGGTGGCATTAAAAGTGCATAGATCATGTCTTGTAGCTTTTAAAAAACTTTCTACTAAAAAAAGACATCTTCAGTGAAAATAATATTATCTTATCTGAAACAAGAACAAATCATTGTCATGCCGCATATAATAAAGATAGATTATTTTATAAAGATTTTGCTGTTTTGTAGATTGTAATGAAATTGGCCTTTCAGCGCATTTCTTTCTTTAGAGGTCAACATGAGATTCAGCTCACTTTTGTCGGTGAAACTTCAATTTAACTTTCTGTATGTTCTAAATATTTGATTGTTATATCTGCATGTCTGTGCCTAAAAATGACTATTTTTGAAAACCTGAAAGAGAATGCATGCATTGTTGAGTGAACATATTTGAATGAACTGAATGCATTTTAATGTTGAAGCAATGAAAAAAAATCATTTCTGGTTCAGTCCTCATAAAGTCCTGTTGAACTAACTGTGTGAAGAATCTTGAACAAGTGTAAAGTACCAGCATTCACCTGAGCAGAAAAATATCAAATAAAATGTACATATGTTTATACAGTAGAAATGTGTTTTCTTTTTGCTCCATAGTTATTTCTAGCACTTGAAACTACACAGCGCCCCTCTGGGGGTCTAACCCTCCATATTAAATGCTTCTCTGCCTGATTGTATTTGTTTATCTGTGTTTTGTTGCTCCTCTTGTGCTTTTCTGTGTGAAGCAAAATCAAATCCATGATCGTAACAACATCAACTAATGTGAGAGGTAATTACACTGTTACTTTATCAGGATGATGGCTCCAAAGAAAATCAAGCAGGCTTTGCTCTGAACGAAATAGGACTGACTGATTGATTTATGTATGTCAAGTGAAGGGCAAAGAGACACCACAAAAGGAAACCACAGAGTGTGAGACCTGCTTTTTGGGGGGGGGAGGGGGGGTTGTATAGCAGATATATGGATGAAGCATTGCATTGGCCCCTGGTGGGGGAAGGAGAGAGTATTGAATCAGACAGAGATAAATGAAGTGTGAGAGACAGAGAGAAAGAAATTCAGACATATGCCTGCTGACCTCAACCCTTTTCCCCAAACAATCAATACAGGGAAATGCACGTGCATGTTTGTGTATGTGTGTGTGTTTGTTTGGAGGGAGGGAGGTTCTGTCTGTGTCGCTCCCAATAAAGATCAGAAACACAGTGACATTACCATAGCCTTGTTTGACTCTCCCCTGGCCTTCCAACCCTTGCACATGCCACGATTTAATTTTGGAGGCTGTAATCCAATAAAAGACTGAGAGGTCTGGAGCACTTAGACCGTCCTCGTCACAGAGTTCAGCGAGGATATGTGGAGATAAAACATAAATCATCACCGCCGTACAAACGAGACAGAGACTCTGTTTGTGCAAATAGTGTACTCGTGCACACGCTTTCCTTGTGTTTAATTTGCTGTAAAAATAGACAGGGCTGCATTTTCACACATTATTAATAATGTAAGTGTTTTATATCTGACTGCCAGGCATTGTCTCTCCCCTATAAAAACTCACAGATACACATCAGGTGACAGACAGCAATAATTTCTCTCTTCTTCTTCACATGCCTGCTGTTTACCATATGTTGCTCTGAATATTTTCCCAGCAGAGAATTCTCCAAAGTTTCTATTAATCATCTAAAATGTGTTATATTCCACCCAGGATTCACCCCCTATCAGTCTTATTAGGCCTATTGGTTCCTCCTGCCGTTTAAGACTGAAAACATTTCCACATACATCTTCAGCTAATTAGGAAGAAGCCCCAGCATGGCTTTCCTCAACAAGTGCATAATGATCAGACTGATCCAACATCGAATTATCCAAACCTCTTGAAATGACATGGAAAAAAAATATGAGAAAAATTTCCTTCTGTTCCTGTTTGTTTCTTTCTATGAAATCAATTCAGGCACACGACAATAGCAGCCCTGATCAGCCAAAGCAGTGCCAGGTGATTACAGAGGAGCTTCCATCGTGAAGACAGACAGGATACGGGCAAGGTTCAAGTGCTCTGGCTGAGAGGGAGTGCAGCTGTGCAGAGGATGAGGTGCCCTCCCCATCCCAGCACTCAGCTGTTATTGGTTCTCTGGATGCCCTGCAATCACCATTAAAATCTCAGAGGGCTTCGCTTTATGAGACAGTAAATTAAATTGACACTCCCCGATGTGAGCTCCTCAGTGAGTATGAGATAAAGCTCACTTGAGGATCTCATGATGGACCAAGAAATATTAAAAACCTTGAGGAAGGTGTCGCAGAGTGGGCTCCATCCGCTCTGTGATTGATTGCAAACAGAATAGAACAGAAATAAAATACAAATGAAAACAGTTGACGTGTAGGGTATCATCAGCAAATCTATGACATGACTGGGAGGGCAGCCATGCTGTTAGCTGAGGACCAGCGTAGCTTTGAGCTAAATAAACATCAGCATGCTAACATCCTCACAAAGACAATGTTAACATGTTTGTGTCAAGCTAGCGTTAATGTTTACTGTCTTCACCATTTTAGTTTAGCATGTTAGCATATTAACATCAGCTAATTAGCAATAAACGTAAGAGGCTTATGATATTGTCATTACTTCTACAAGTATTCAGTCCTAAATTTTGACCTGATAATGGCACTGGATGTGAAATTAGGGGATTACTTCAATTTTCTATGACCATCCCTTCAATATTTGAGACGTTTTACTCAAAGTGACAAATATGAAAAGTCAGGGAACCCAAAAAACATTAGGATTCATCCTCTAGGGACCATGAAGGTCTGTTCAGAGTCTAATAGCCATTCATAAAGCCATGGCGAACATGGCTGAGTAAAACTGGTGAAGGAAAATGCCACAAAGTCCCTTATGTATCGATTGATAAACCTATTGGCCTCAGAAAAATATTAGGAGGAACTGACAGTGAGATGGTACCATTGGCTGCTTTCACACTGCACTAATTATGCCAGGAAATCACACAGGATGCACTGGAGCTCACCAAAAAGAACTCTAGGTTTCTATTTGCTGCTGAGATAGCGTTAATTAGGCCAGATGAATCACACTTTCTATCTGCACATAGCAGCTGAGCACTGAGCTTGAGTCTTTTATCTTGGAGATACACCAGAATAGACGCCGATCATTGCTTCCAAAGACTGACTTTTATATCATAAAATCATGCAATTAATTCATGCCTGCCTATTTATCCATTTAAAATTAGCTTCCAAATGCTTTCTTTAGTTATCCTTACTTTTCACTGAGACAGACAGACAGTCAGTAATTTTCATATGAAGCTATTGTTGCTACCTCACTCTGTGGAAACCTGTGTGCTTGATCAAATTGGTTCCTAACCTGCAATCAGCATCCTTGGCCCACTGCTTTTTGTTTCTGCCTCTGACACACTGCTGACTAACAGACCCCAGTTTAGCAGATTGCTCACCAATTGTTTTCCTATAAGTGAAGACGAAGAATAGTGATAAAACGTCTTGGTCTATGGCTAGCACACCGGCAGCTTTGTTGTGCGTACGGGACAGGAGGAGAGTGCAGATTTTTGAAGACTCTGATCTGTGAACTGTCTGGTCTGATGTAATGGTCAGCGGCTGTGTGAGAGTTAGTGAGCCATCTGTGACCTAATGGCTCTGGTAGGTTTAGTTCTTTCAATGTCGAATCACAGTCAAAGACATCTGTTGTGATATAACCCCGCTTCATTTGTTTGTACAGTGCATGCAGGTATGTCCAACACATCATTCGCTCCTTCACGAGACTTGTATAAAGAGAAGGATGGGAATTAGAACCAAGTTGTTTAACACAGTTGATGACACAGCAAAGGGAGATGAACCATTAAATTGTTGTGTCAGTACCACCTGCCTTTGAGGCGTTTGATCAGAATGGCTTTGTCGACAATATCAGCACGCCGCTCAAGTGTCAAATGATTAAACGCGAACAATCCACTGGATCTGTTGTGGAGAGAAAATAACTCTTGATGTTAAGATGAGCAATCACTGTGAATTTGTCACAACAATCTCTCTGACTCATGGCCTGGTAACAGTTTATCCACTGAAGATAAAACTGTTCAAAGACAAATGAGACAGATCAGATTTGGCTAGCACTGAGCAGGACAGTTTTTAAAAGTTGGCCAGTGGCCCGGTGGTGTAATAAATCAGCTAACTCAAACAAATGGCAAAGAACCTGAACTTAAATCGCAGAAAGTGGTGCCCACTTTCAGATCTCCACCAGGGTCACTCTCTATGTAGACAGATGTTGTTTCCTCAAGGACCAAATGTGAAAACCTAAAAAGACAGCTTTATTTTATGAGCCTGTTATTCTCTTTGCTGCTTCACAAACACCTGCTGCCAACATTTTCCATTAGCCACTCCCTTCATGGTTAAAAGCCTCATCAGATTTTTGTGCATAAACGAGACATGACATGAATACCAGTTTAGAATTCTTATGAATGCAACAAGACAAGTGTATAAGAAGTGCGTACTTACATTTGAATGTATAATGAAGTTATGGACTGCTGCATCAGTGTCTGACAGAGAGAAGGCATCTGGGAGAGAATGGACCATGTTGACCATGTTAACACTATTCATAAAGCACATTAATATGGTGGGTATTACAACCAAAGAATTGGACAAAATAAAGTTTTTGACCTGTTATATGAAGGATAAAAGGGAAAGAGGAAAGTGATGATCGGTCATTCGGAGAGGAAAGTGATGACAACACCAAAGGCTGGACCAAGAGAAAGACCAATATTGCCATCCTTCGAGTGTTGCTGCTAGCATTGCTACACACTGACAGCTTTAAAGAATATCTTAATAGGTTTTTAGAGGAAGGTTATGGAACAAAGTGAAACAGTTTAAACGCTACATGTTGAATTTGTTTTTTCAGTTATAAATTCTGTGCCGAATTTCAAGTAACCTTGTTATAATTTTAAGGTCATCCGTTTAAGGAAAGAAAGCTAACGTTTCCTTCTGTCCTGACCTTTAATCACATAGCGATGACACATCCTTTGTACAAAATATTTATTTTCCCCCTCAGTATCCAACACAGGAAGAGTGTGATCATTCAGAGGCAGTCATTTACAAAAACACACAAATGAAATATGATCAGACAAAAAAGACAGAATAGTTCTCCCTTGATTACAGCTGACTAGGCTACTCATTTTATAAGTTTGAAGAAAAACAGACACATAATATTCCTGAAAACTGAAAAGTATACATGGATGTGATGATAACACTGACGAGCACAGTTTTCCAAACAATAGATTCCACTAACATTGGTCATTTTTGCTCATTGAACAAGTTTAAACACACAGACACCACCACAACCACCTGTCCACAAAGGGTGAGCACAAACTCAGCCAGCATGCACATAAGCTTTTTCTCATTGGTATTAGTATTAAATGACTCCAATAGAATGTACTTACTATCGGAGCCCATCCAGAACAACCGCATCAGTGATACCCCCTTGATCTAATTGTAAAGCAGCTCGGCTAAATTGGTTTACAAAATGTAATTTTATTCCAGTCTGGGGCACCACCTCAGTAATTTGAGCCACATCACAGTGATTACAACCACTCCAGAATAAATAGCACACTTCATACAGATGTCAGGGGGCTACAGGAGATTTGTGTTGCAACAATGTTTTCCTTGGTAATACTCCACCCCTCTCTTGGAGAAATTTTCTCACACCTATGTCCCCAGTATTTCTCTATTGCCTTGAAAAAAGAAGAATGAAGGCTTAACAGTAGCAAATTATGAAAATAACAATATGCCTGCACATTACAGCTCAACATGCAGCACAGACGGTATCTGAGACCTTGGAACAGGCAATAATAACAGGAATAGGTTGATATAATGTTACTGTGAATAGTTACGCCATAATAAAATGTCTGAAAGCAAGGAATGCTGAATGATAAATGTTCAGGTATGACAAGTATTACCTTAAATCATTGACTAAAAGAGAAAAAAATATGCGGTCAGACATTTAAAACTAAAAGCTGAACTGTTTTCAGGTCTCCTCCATTTGGGCAAGTATTTGGTTTCACTGCTACACTTATAATTATTCTGTACTTGCCAAGATTTTAAATCTTAGATCTGGAAACATGAGATTAATTATCTTGTTTTAAAAGTTATTCACTTGTTTGTTTTTTATCTTAGTCTATTTCTAGACTGACCCAATTTCTGTTAAGATTTCTGGACATGTAGAATCATCTTGCTGCATGGACAGATAATGTCACTAGAATTAAGTCATTTTCTCCTCAAATCTATTGTTTCTAATATTTTAGCGACTCTTTTTTGCAGAGTAGTAATTAGAGCCCTGCTGAAGCCAAGACGGGTTCAAGGACATACAGCATAAAGTACTGTTATACCAATAAACAGCATTACGGCGCACTTCAGGCCACAGTCATTCAGTAAAATCCACCTAGCAAGCACAGCTACATCTCTCAGGGACAGGGATTATGCCTGGCTCCCAAACTGCAGTTGTGTTACAGGGCACGATCAGTGTGACGGGGACATTTTAGACTTTCCAGTGCCATCGCCTGATCAGCTCCCGAGATACAGATATATTTGAGACCTTAGACTGTGATCTGTATTTATATTGGGGTACTCAGAGTTCCTTGATTAAATTTTGTGAGTAACAAGAGAAAGCAAAGGTCTTAACCCGGTAAGCAGTATTGAATTGTAACTACGTCTTTGAGGTCCAGGATTGTTCTATTGTGATTTCTAAAAAAAAGGAAAAATAAATTTACTATATCGCTCACCCTGCAGGGAGCGACCAATACAGTTTCTCTCTCTACTTGTAGTGATTCTGCTGTTAGTGTAACGATTGCAGTCTCCTCAGGATCTTAAGGGCCCAGATAAGGTGTTCCATAATCCAAACAGTACTAAATTAAGCTTATCCGAGATCACGAGACCGACAGTTTATACTTTAAACCTTTAACTGTTGAAATCTTGGGAAAACATTATTAAACCATCTGTGTTTGAAACCAAGTAAGCCCATCTGCTGTGAGACCCCACAGCAACTCCTATTGCCAACATCTCTGTGATCTCCTTCTCTGTAATATACCCTCTTTGGCCTCATTTCCAATATCATAGTTCTCATAATTCACCCCCCTCTCCTTTTTTCACAGCACGATGTGATTTACAGAGGGTGGTATTAAATTGTCCAGGAGTGAGGCAAGAACAGGTTTTAACCTTGAAGCCACAGTTATTTGAGTTGTGATCCAGCTGGCTGTGACAATAGGATACTCTTTCATCTCTGTGAGCATAAAAGGTGCTTGACAGGGTGAGTGCACTGTCCAAGACCATCAGAAACATATGTACTGCTGGCACTGAAATCTTCCTTGGTGACCATTAGACCAGAAAGGAATCCTTCTTCTCTGAGATGGCACTGTTCCATTTTTTTCTTTTTTTTTGACATGTAAGATTCCACAATAAATTGGTCTCTTTTCAGTGCCTCCAGGATAGCAACAATTAACGCAACTTCAACCAATCCCTGTGACTTCTGCACAACCTTGCAATTTCGTCCAATCCAAACTTATTTGCAAATTTGACTAATCATCTTAGTTTTCCGTGAGTTTCACCAATCATAGTCTCAGACGTTGAGCCATACTTGTACGTCACCACGTCGTCACTACGTCTGAAGATGTAGACATGTGTGACAAGAGTGTCTTACATTTATCTACAAAAATTATGGCTAGAGATCATGCAAGGCAATTCCCTGATGTTCTCCATGACAGCGGGGGTAAATTGTTTTGCACCACTTGCAACATTGTGGTGGAACACAAACGAAAGTCATCGATTGACAAAAACCTTTATACCGCAAAACACACCAGGAGAATGGCTGAAACGTGTGAAAAGCAGACGAAACAAATCACAATGACAGAGGCTGCTGCTTCCAGCATGAAATAGCCATGGTTAGTGATAATGTCAGTGTAGTATCAATCAAGTGATTGTAGCATGTTTGCCTGTTTCCATGACAAAAAATAAATAGTTTAGGGATGAAAAGTCTCAGAAAGAATGTTTAAACATTACAGTGTGATTCGAAATAGCAACTGAATATGTAATGAAATCAAAGACTTCACTGAGTGAGGCAGATGAGAGCGAAAGAAAACATTTGTATGCAGATAAAACCAAAAAATATATTGTTAAGTGTGCACTTTAGGCAGCAACAATCTCCCAAAAAGCTTGCAAAATCCTAAAGGGACTGTTTTAGTCAACTATGATTATCCTTGGTCAGGTTTCTATGACTTAAAGGTCATAGTTCAACATGTACTCTGGTAAAAATCTGACCAAATTGGTCAGATAGGAGGTGAAAACCTGCAGATTGCGATGCATTCACAAACTAAATGAAATAGCTTCATAAGTGTTTCAATATGCTGAGGAGGGGATATCCAGTCAACCTCTGTTGCTCTCTATGGGAATTTCAGCTGCTGTTGGAAACAATTCAAAACATTTTGAAACAGCACTTGCATTGCCCATCTGTGGAGATCCTCCTCAGCCCCACCACATTCCCATATAGGCATGGGCAGTACAAATGGAAGCACATCAGTTCTATGGCATTAAATCTGTGACGTGAAGAAATTAAAGTTGTACTGAAAAGGAGGCTGACTTCCTTATTCAATATTTTGTACCTTAAGTCAACAGTTGGTGGTCATCTTGAGTGATTTTTCATTCCAACAACCAGTAAGTCAACTATTCATACCACAGATGTTAGGCAGCCATACACACCAGGGCTGTGGGTGCACAAAGGCTGCCAATGAATTCTAAATTTCAACTCAGTCTTTGCTGTTCATAAGCAAAGGAGATAAATGCATGACATTGCTTCTATGTCTGCAGTTTGTGATGATGTACAGTATCTGACAAATTTGTTGTTGTCATTGTCAACAGCAGAGAATCAATTTGGAGAGAACCACTTCCACAGCACATTTCACGTCTGATTCAAGTGTACAATAATAAATTGGAATTTACACAGACAAATATGAGGATTGTACATTGTTTTAAGTTTAAAAACTAGGCTTATGTTAAGGAAAAGAACGTGCCAGTTTTTAAATGTGATTTCACATATTTATGAGCTGGTTGAACTAACTTTGCGTATAGAAATTCTTCTTCTTAGTCGCCAACTTGTATTGTCTCCTACGTTTATCCCAGTCACCATGGGCTGTGACGTTTGACATACTAAATATCAGATTTACACTGAATCTATGCACATACAGTATTTTTAAATTTTAAGTTATTTTAAATACAATTGCACCAAGTACTTGATATGACACCATGTAGTTTTGTGAGATACAGCCCTATCTATATTATTCTATATTGAATGATTATCACATAGTTTCTTCTATCCCTCCATTATTACTGCTTATCCTGTGCAACGTCGCTGGGGGCTGGAGCCTATCCCAGCTGACACTGGGTGAGAGGTGGGGTACGACTACAACAAAAATTAATACTCACATCAACACCTATGGACAATTTAGAGTTGCTAATTCATTTATATAGCATGGTTTTGGACTGTGGGAGTAGTGAACCCCATCCAAATGCAGGAAAAACATGCCAACTCCACACAGAGAGGTCCGAGGTCGGAATTCAAACCCAGAGCCTTCTTGCTGTGAGATGATAGTGATACCCACCACACTCATTTTAAATAATTTTTCACAAAAACATTGTTGAAAATACAAGTTCCTATGATCCCAAATGACTAATGACTAAAACAGGATGATTTGAATAACCTAAACAGGCTGTAGCCTCATATATTTGAAATATTTCAATGGATTTGTGCTTAGCTACAGTATATTTTGAGTGCTGTAAAGCAATATACTGTAGAAAATTCCATCAATATTTTAACTTTTCACCCTTGTGCAGTGATGAAAAAGTGTAGTCTAGGGTATTTCAGCATCAGCGTTATGATTACAGGTGCAACAGAGCACACATCTGAATCCACCCGACCACACTTCAGTGACCAGAGGTGGATGTAATCAGAAGTGACAGACTTGACAGTTTCAGCCAGAGTGGGCAGTGAGATGATGCCTAATGTTATTGCAAGTTATTCTTGGAGGCCAGTATCATTCAAACTTTCATTAACTGACTTTGTTCTGTAAATGTAACAAATTTGTTTGTTTTTTTTACACTAAATTAGCAATTGGCTGTGTCAGAAGGATATGCACCTGTTAAACAGAAGCCGTCCATCAACTTGAATTCAATTTCAACTCAGCAGATGCTAATTACTCTGTTTCATTTCAACTATTTTGATGTATTTGTTGATTTGGAGAAGGACTTATGTGGATGTTAACATAAAGTCACTGAGGGCAGCGGCCTGTTGACTTCCAAGCCTCGTCTTAGCTCGTTTCAAGTGTCTGGCCTCAGGCTGTAGTTTGCCCTGTTTTATCCCAGTGATGCTCAGGATCTTTGTCAAATGAAAACAATATGTAGGGCTAATTATTCCTCGAAAGCCGGTTTCATGGGAGAGAACTTCTCTTTGAATTATAAAAATATTCTCCTCAGGTATGAGGTGAAATGACAAGTTGCTGTAATAACAAGATTATAAAACATTTTATTGATCCCCTCTGAAGACGAATTTATAAAGCAATTTCCACATATATCTCAGGTTCACATATTTTTTTACGCAAAGATATGGCACTAGTACTTTCCATTATTTCACCAGAAAAAATATTCATGTGGCTGTGGCCATGGTTTTATTTATACAAATGGTGAGGAAATATGTGTGTTGAATGGACCCACTTTAAAATAGTAATTACACTTTATCAACATGCCCCAAAACAAAATTGTCCTGGCCAGTAAAATGCTTTAGGTTTAAGCCAGTGTTGGGTGCATGATAAAATGTACATTCCACTGACATATTGTCTGAAACCATTGTAATACTTTAGCAGACAGAACAGTCAAGGAAGCACAATTGGTTTCCCCTTTGGAAGCAACACAGTGATAAACAACTGATGGACAACATTAAACCCAAGGGGAGAAGCTAAATATGACAAACAGATTTATGCATGAGTGAACTCCACTGCGCCAGAGCCATCAATTCTGTATCTTTGTCAGTGCCTGGAGATGTTTCTTTACCCTCCGCCTGTCACCACATTTATCCCTGTTCTCTGCTAAGTGCTAATACATTTACATTTTTAGTGCTGCTCAGTAATAAAAGAGGTGGAATGAGTGGAGGCCTTTTATCGTTGCTAAAACAAACATCAATGAACTCATCTCACTGACGAGTCACCTAGTCCATCCACCTGACCAAAGCTTGGCTGCTACTCCACAGTGCAGGTCAACAGTGTAGCGGTTTGAGTCTCCTCAGTCTCTCTCACAGTTCTCGCCCTCATTTAGAGCTTCATTAGCAAGAGTCTGCCTCAGGCAGGAGGTTCCATCTTAGTATTTTGTCCAGTCTGGATTCTCTGTGAACGGCGCCATCACTTTCAGAAGGTGGAAGAAACGTTTTGGAACCAAATGTTAGCAAATGAAGTCACACGTTAAGCACACAGGAAATACATGGAGAGGAGGGTCAGAGGTTGTTCTCTACGGTCTCATTGGACTGACACACTAATCATTCGGTGGGGTCTAATTTTCAAATTACACATTATTAACAGTTTCATTTGCGAATTCACTCTAGGTTCACATCAGGATGCTTTCTTCACTTGATGGTTAAGATGAAACAAATCTCTCATCAAAGTTGAGTTTCATCGGTCATGAAAAACAAGAAGGTGAAAATAAAAATTATGATAATAATAAAACAATCTTAGCAGGAGACAAAACCATCACATAATGAACAAAATAAATAAATAAAAAAAACCTGTGCAGGATTTCATTACTAAACAAACCACTGATAAAAATAGCAAAGTAATTTTCAAACACAGCCCAGTCCGCATGTACGTAAATTATCTACAAGCTTGAGGTGCATCTCAATGGATGCAACACGTCACTACTGACCTCAGATGAAACAATTAAAGAGGCATAACTAAGGCCCACCAGCCATGATAAGATCTGCACCCTGCCAACTATTGAATAAGGTAATAACAAGCCTACTTTAAGACACGTGGTTATTGGGTTGTTTGAAACCGAACAATTCACAGCTTTACAAAGCCCTTTCCTTGGGTAGTTGGTAGGGCACATCAATATAGTTGAGGCATTTGGAACATTGAGTTGATGAGATTACATACTATGTATGAACAGTGAGCAGGAAAGACTACCATAAATGTCAGTTTCTTATTATTTCTAAATCCATTTTGAATTAATTGCTGTGTCTCCTGTGTGTGAAAGAGGAACTCTACCTGCACCATGCTAAGTTTGACCTTTCCACAGTGTATACATTCTTTGCTTGCATGTCAAAGGGGAAAAGCATAAAAGAAAACATACACAGGCCATTACTAAGACGGTGAAGAAACGGTCAGCTGTGCATTTACACCTGGGGCACTGACTGCCGGTTTCAGTTTCACTTAATCACATACAGTATTGTCTTGCAGTGAACGGCAGGAAATTTGGAATGGGAGACAAGAAAAAGAAGGCACAGAGGGGTGCTCCAGAAGTGTCCATGCGAAGGGAAATTGTGCATCTATACAGTTTACCAATAGCAGTGTGAACAGGATCTGGTACAGTACATCATGTGTAACAGTAGTCTATATCTGGGATTCCGCCTTCTCTATAACCACGGTTGGTGCCATGTCCTGCATTAGAAATATGGTTGGCACCTTTGTACAGGCCAGTGCCATTGGAGGGGAATATGGTATGAATGATGTAATCCTCTCGTAGGGGTTTAGGCTGCATTGGCTGACAAGCCGCCATAGGTGTCATCTGGAACCCTGGACCGTGGATTTCCAAGATGGTATTGTCCTTCTTGGTGCCTGACTCAATGTAATCATCATAAGTCTTGCTTTTTCGAGAGCTGCTGCGAGTGTAGTGATCACGGGGACAAAAATGACCAGTTCTATGCCCATACCAACAGAAGATGCCAAAAATAAGAGCCAAAGACACAATGGCAGTAGCCCCACCAATAATCCCAGCCAGGGGCAATGCTGTTATCTGATGTGAGTTTTCATCCTCCTCTTCCTCCAATGGGCTGAGGTCTGACGTTTCAGCTTTTGCACATACTAGAGCTTCATCAGAGTCGGCATCTCCAGAAATTGCCCCTTTGCTTTCTGTACTGGCTGGGAGGGGCATCATGCAGATGATGTAGCTGGAGCTGGGTTGCAGGGAGGTAAGCAGATACTCTCGACGGTCACCCCGGACAAGAGTCTCTGTGATAGATCCCATGGCATTCCCAGTACCCAGTCGGAGCCAGCTCAGCCTGAAGGAGGAGCTGGGCTGAGCCACGCTCCAAGTAACACGGATGCTGTTGTGGGAGAGGGGCTTCACATTGAGGGCGAGGCTCTTCCCCACACCACTGCTGCTAAGTGTGTAGTCTAATCCAGAGTCAGGAAACACCAGACCAGGTCGCTTTGAACGTAGGGTGAAAAGAGAGCCCTGTGGAGGAGTTTGAGTGGTAGAGCTATCGACCACACCTCCTCCCATTCTGTCTCTGGTCCCTGCTGTCCTCACTACTTCACATTCCTCCATCTCACTGCTGAGGTCTGTCAAAGCCAAGTCTCGTACTCTGTCAGGCCCATGGCAGGTCAGACCTCTCACAGTGATGGAGTTACCACGGGCATGCAGCCAGTCATAGAGCCAGCGCAGATTGCAGCCGCAGTGCCAAGGATTACCTCGCACCAGCAGCTGACCGAGGTTGTCCAGGTCTTTGAACAGTCCCTTAGGCAGGGTGGTCAGGTTGTTTCCTGACAGGTCCAGCCTCTGTAACCTGCGCATACCATCCAAGGAACCACGTGGCATATGAGTCAGGGCATTGTCCTGCAGAGACAGGCGTTGCAGGTGGGCACTGGGCAGGTTTACAGGTGGGGTTAGGAGAGAGTTACGCACTAGAGATAACTCAGTCAAGTTGGAAAGGCGGGAGAATGTATCATCTGCAATGCGCTGGTTTGCCAAAAGGTTCCCATCCAGAACAAGACATCTAAGAGAGGTGAGACCTCGGAACGCATGTGTTGGGATAGTGGAAATTCGGTTGTCATCCAAACGCAGTTCTTCCAGAGAGGCAGGCAGTCCTGAGGGGATACTAGACAGGTGATTGCGTGAAAGGAAAAGTAGCCGTAATCGTGGATTGTCAGCAAAGGCCTGGTCTTCAATACTAACAGTGGAAATAGAGTTGTCATCCAAGTGGAGCTTCTCTAGCAAGGGCATCCTAGCCAGCGCACTACGAGGAATAGTGCGTATATTGTTGTCCTGTAAATGTAGTTCACGGATAGACGGTGGCAGGTGCACAGGGAATTCATCAAGTTCATTGTCATAAAGGTAGACCACACGGACAGCAAGATGGTGCTCCAACGAAGTGGGCAACCCCGGGTTGTTTATGTGGTTATTCTGAAGGTAGAGAACAGATGCCGAAGGAGGCAGCGACGGGATAGAACTCAGGCCACGATCATTACAGTAGATGAAGTCCTCATCGCACCTGCATACAGACGGGCATAACATGTCTATGTCTCCAATGTACCCTTGTATCGTGGCTGCAGCAAATTGAAGCATGCCAGCATGTAGTGCCAAGCAAAGAAATAGCAGAAAGAGCCGAGCCCGCAGTTTAGTCACACCTACAGGTGCCATTATGGTGAGCATAAGCACTGTCTCTCTTTTCCAGGTCTGTCGTTGAGCCTCAAATCATTGGAGAGAATTGAAATCCTTGGACCTCCACCCTGACAGAGAAAGAGAAATTACAGTCAACACTTATGCACTAATGAATTAGTTCAGGTTGACAGGTGACAAGAGAACTATGGTGATTTTCAGTTCAATTCCATTTCTATAATGCAATATTATTATCTGCTGAAAGAACATGCAACAGTAATCATCTAATCAAAACTACAGAGACATTTTTCACAGATTACAAAATTGTTATTTTTCTAAATAAATCACGGTTTTATCAGGGAAATATGGATGGATCTGTGAGAATTCTTATCTTAGCATATTGCAACATTTGGCCATCAATTCAAAGCCAAAGAGACACTGAGAAAATTCTAGAGACAACAATTATTATGCTGAATTAACAATAACAGTAAAAGATTTAAGACAGTCTTGATAAGAGTTGTCTATCCTACACTAAATATTTAAAGTAGAGGAATATTTACTTTTAGTTTACAAAAAACAACAACATGGAATTGACAAATTCAGTTATTTAGAATTAAGCCTCATGCAAAATCAGGAAAGCCTTGAGTATATTCCTCACTTCTAAATTATTCAAGAGATATTGAGAGGTTCCATAACTCCATTAGGAGTTGCCAGCCGATGTCTGCAATAGCCAGACAGAGCTGAAGATACTTTTCATTATGAAGAGGGAACATTGTTTACAAAACACCATGTTTTATCTCAGAGTCATCGTCTTCAAGAGCCGAATTTCATTACGCATTCGATAAGGCTCTGGGGACTATAAAACTACAAAAACAAAAAAAAAAGACTTCTACACATATGTCTTCTTAATCTAGTTGCACCAAATAAAATAGAATGAAATGAAAATGGAAAGATACTGTATAATCTGCAGCAGAATGCAAATGATGTAACAACTAATTAATAACGCTGTTAGCTTTAATGCGTTAATGCTCACTATTTAATCTGGAAACATTGATGCATTCATTTCTGTTCAAAGCAAATTAATCAAATCACCAATTTTAACCCTGATTTCCTCCCATAATTCCAGTGCAGATTTCCACCTGGGTTTATTACTGAAACCTGTGGCAAACACAATGAGGATGGAGGTTTAGAAAAGATGAGGAATCATCTTCAGGCAAAACACATCTTTGCTAATGTTAGCAAAGACGCTAGCATTAAAGCAGGTCCAAGCCGCATGCGTCAAACTACAATAGCAGAGTGCAGCCAGTGAAAGTCTGTGAGCGGAGCGACAACAACTAAGCTATAACCAATGCAATTGTTAAATGGATCGCCATGGACTACAGAACCATTAACATTGTTGAAGACCAGGGGCTTCAAAGCATTATCCAGACCATCTCAGCAGACCCGTCATACCAGTTACCCTCGAGGGGAACTGTTGTCTCCAAATTTCATCAACTGTAAAGCAGTGAAAAGGCAAAGAGAACGGAGCTGTTGGCACCAGCTTTAGGGTGACATTTTACTTTGCAAACAATTTCCAGGCATGCTGTTTACTTTCACTTTGTAGCAGACATTACATTGTAGCTGTTCTTTATGTGGTTGTCTGCTAATTATGCAATTCATTATGGATGTTGTGAGCAAAGAATTCATCAAAACCACGCTGAGATATTATAAAGTAAAATAAACTCTTAATTCCTAAAATATTTATCTTTTTGCTTAAACTCCAACCAAAAGTACAAGTAAATACTAGCATTTTAAACTTGAGATCAATCATGGTTAATCACAGCCTATCATTATGATTAACACAATTACATTTTTTGATTGATTGACACTACTTGTTATTAATTATTTTGTAGTCTTGTAACTAACTTGATTGCCGTCCCAATTCGGTTTTGTTATTGATAGAGATGTCATATCTGTTGCTGCATTATTGACGGGAGAGATTTGAAAACTGGAAAACTGCAACACAGTGACAACTTGATCCCATCGCTGTCTTCAATAACCAGGGCCATGAGTCAAACCGTTGAGGCCCAGACAGCAGCAAACATAGTCAGGCTGTAGTCTATTGATTTTCTCACAAATCTGAGGTGATCTGCCAGAGTCAGTCAGGCCTCAGGCAGATTACAGGAGTCCCAAGAGTGTAGCTTAGACGGCAAAATAATTAACCACATCAATGACAACTGTACCTGGAGGTAGCTTTACAGAATATATATTTGCAAACATGAATCCACGTGTGCTAATTCATTACAAAATAATGATTTTTTTTTTTTAACAGTGGATGTTAGAGGAGGAATGTTTTGTGTAGTGGCAGATCTTGGACCAAGGAAGAGTTGACTGAATTTTGAGGTGAAAACGGTAAGATTCACTTTTTTACTTTCTTCAACATTGCAAGATATGGTCTTTAGGCCAATCAAAATAAAACAAACAAACATGGACAACAGTTGAATCCTGGAAGATTAGAATATATACTTTATTTGGAGGGGGTCATGATGTACTGTTGCTGAGATAATGCAGATTCAAAGTTTTTTTAAATTTTTTTTACTAAAAGCAATGTGTGTAGACTACACCAATCTCTAATAAAACCCATAAAAATATTAAAATTTGATTGATGAAGGAAAGTATTAATTTGTAAGGTTTGTAAGATTATATATGACAAAATTGATGCCTTATGCTGATGCAGGGTGAATTTACTTTGTTTTTGGCTGCTCACTGTTTTTACCATTCTCTCCTCAGTTCTGGGCAACATCAGGGGGAAAAAAAATCCATTTCATTCAAAAACATTAAATCATCTTTAAAGCTGGTAAATGTAGGTTTTAGGAAAAGCTTGGGATATTCTATCCTATATTTATTTATGTCTGTCACCATTAAAACATCTTCCAACTCAGAGCTCACTGATCTTGACACTCCATTTTTATGTCTATTTCTACCTCCCACCTCTTGACACACTGAAATAGTGTCAGTGATCCTCAAGTGGAATGTGAGCATTTCTGAAATCTAAAAACTCATATTGTTTATACACTTTGTCAGTTTGATATGATTCATTCCATGAGTAAGAAGAACTGACACCGTATTCTGCTGTAAATGATCACAAGGTTTTGGTATGTGTGTGAGTGGTGTTAAAGAATGGATGACTTTTGAATCCCGGGAGCATCAGCATGGTGTCTGAACACTGGGGTATTTAGGTCAGTCCTTTAAAAACAAGATAAGCATGGTGTGAGATTGAAGTGGTGCAGAGAGCCAGAGGGATTAATAGAGCATATTGAGATGTGATTCGCTGGATCAAGCAGGTGCTTCGAAGAATGGCAGATAGTCATTTCAGGATTTTTTGCTCTCATGGTTGCTCATTTTCTTCTATTAGAGAATGATCTAAAAGCATTAAGAGAGAGACTGGTCTTTGTGTTCCTGTGTGTGAATGTTTCTGCTTCGGAAGTACAGCACTGTGTTTGTCTATCCATGCAGTCAAATTGCCAACATTAACCCATATGGGGACAATCTATATGGCTGCAGTCTACATTTCAGTTACTGTGGAGGGCAGAGAAGAGGGGGTGTGGGGTAATGTGTTAGCCAGACAGCCAGCCGCCTCAGGCAGGGTACAGTACACACAGCAACCCCCAATCTAATACTGGACCCAAGACTGGATCGATTTACATAAAAACAGAGCGAGAGAGAGTGACAGAAAGCAGCTTTGAGCAAGACCTTTGAATCCCATCCCCCACTGAGGAATAGGACAGGGAATTGTGGAAAACTGGATTTTGAATGACCAAAGGGGCTGTAAGTATCAGGAAATCCACTTTACTGATGGCAGGGAAAAGATAATAGTGACCCACAGCATATCTCACATGGCTTGTCCATGGATTGTGTTTTAGATTTAGAGATTGGACATGTGGAAAGGTGAAAGGATGACGCAAAACATGATCGCTATGGTGATGACAGAAATAAATTGAGAGATCTGAGATAAAAAAAATAAGAGAGGCCAGAAAAGCATGGCCTATTCATTTTGGTTAATGGTGGAGATTTTGTGGTTTTATTAGAATGCTTGAACACAATATTTCATGTAATGCTCGACCTTGTCTCTGCCATCATTTTTAAGCTATAAAGACATAGAGATTAAAAGAATGGCATTAAGCCCCAAAAGAAACAAACAAAAATGAAATATTTGACCCTCCATATTTGACTCTCTTTCACATTTAAAATCATGATCAATGTCACTTTTATGTAAAATAAACTGCTGTCATCATCACTCATGATCCTCAATTGTTTTGAATAAAGGCATCTATATTCATCGTCTCAACCCGAGCGAGTCTTTGTGTTTGTGGCTCATAACAAATTATAATTATGAATCATTTGATGTGTCAGTGCATTACTCTTTTATTATTGTCTCTTCTTTGAGACTATTTTTCATCGAAGCTGCAGACATAAAGACCCAGAATATGGGACAAACAAAGAGATTTGTGTTTCCTGGTGAAAGTAGGTGAAAAAATGGTTTAAAAGGTTGATAAAGTAAAACAAAATCAGAGCTGAAACTCTTCAATTACATGTACAAACAAAGGATTCAGCTCCATTTCAAATAAATGACACATTGCACATGTAAAATTGGATCTAGATTCATAACATTTAACTACAAGCAATTCTGAATACATAATTTTAACTGTATGCTTTCAGAGACTCTGTGATATGTTTGCTACCAATTGCCATTTAAATATGAAAGAAAAATGCAAATAAATAAAAGCATTATGCAAATATTGGACCTAGAAATCATGTACTTTACTGAATATCGCTTTGAAAGCATGCTATTATAGATCAAGCACAGCAGCTGCAGGGTGCTTGACATAATTGTAATTGTAACAATAATAACAATTGGGGATGTACCTTCAACTGTGGTAATTTGTTTGCTGCCGGGTATGCAGCCCACAGTGAAGTGACTTGATATACAGCTCAACAACACTGTGATATTATATTTTTACAACACTATAATAAGTTCTGTCGTGCCACCAGTCCAATTCCCTGTCCACTCCACTGCTGCTGGTGCTGCCACTGCATCCTGTTGGCTCTGTGTTTCTTCCTGCAGACAGTGAGATTACAGGTAAATCCTTTCAGCATTAACAAAAGCGCCAGAGCTCCTTGCAGTGATATGCTTCCATGTTGTAAGGGGAAGGTGAGGACAAATCTTAAAGGATGCTGACAGGGGTTTGAGGGGCTTAGGTTCAAAATGTCAGCCTACAGCATGTTAACCCTGGTCAATAGTGTAATCTAGCAGGTGTCACAATGACATTACAGTCATCTTGATTGAGCTGAATAATTTTATCATTATCCCAGTCCATTTCAAAGATATTACTTAATAATTCAACACTTTTTTTTCCAATGCTAGAAGCAGTCTGACATGTCAAAAACAACCAAGCTATACTTTAAATTTGTTGATTCATGAACAAATACCTGCAGAATTAGGGATGATTCGCAGCAGCCTCAGCTTTGTGTTTAGTGTGAATTAGTAGATGTTAACATGCCAACATCCAAAATTTAAGATGT
This sequence comes from Chaunax sp. Z400, assembly GCA_037577475.1. Classification (NCBI taxonomy): domain Eukaryota; kingdom Metazoa; phylum Chordata; class Actinopteri; order Lophiiformes; family Chaunacidae; genus Chaunax; species Chaunax sp. Z400. The sequence continues at coordinate 7,065,690 of CM075201.1, read as the reverse complement.
ATACATACTAAACAAACATCAGCATGTTTGTACATTATGAGCATGTTAGCATTCAGCATTTAGCACAAAGCACTGCAGCTTGACAGAGCTCTCGACTCTTGTTTTCAAATCAATTTTTCCCCTGCAAGGGATTAAAAAAAAATCCCATCTAATATCAAATGGCTTTAATATTCTCAAGGAAGCAGTGTTCCTGCCTTTGTTTGCTAATTTGAAAAAGAAACATCTGACCCTCAGGCCTTTGGATTTTATCTATGAGGCCTTCTACAATAAAGGTTTTGATATTTAAAGGGAGATATGCTGTCCTGCCACACTGGTGGATGATAAAGTCATTTATTATAGCACCAGTTTGGCCTGACTAGCTGGCAAGTAAACTTTTGAGAGTCGAAGTCTGAGTCAATGGTGACAATACAGTCTTTGATCGGTGCCTAAATAATTTCTACTGCTTTTAATGGAGCAGTTTTTTTCCCAGTAACTTTGGTGACATATAAAATAAAGGAAAAAAGTTTGTTCTCAAGAGAAAACATACTTTACACAGGAATTATAAGGATAAATTTATCTTTTCATGCTTCAGCTAGCTCTGATTGGATGTCTTTATATTTATTGGTTAGATTAATGCAATACTAATACAGGACTGTGTGAGGCTGAGGCAGTTGAATCACATGGCAACACTGTGCTTTCGGGGTGAAAATCAACATCCAAATCTGAAAAACAACAGAGGAGAAAGGAAAAGACTCCATTACAAAACCTCTCTGTATCCCAGACACCTTCTCAGGGCTGTCAGATTATGTCTAGCAACCATACAGGAGTTCCAACAGCTGTGAAACTGAGAACACCTTTCATCTCACCACTGCTTCTATAGCCTAATGATACGAAGATATATGTGTGTGAAGTCACATCCCTGTCATGTAGTAAACACACCTGATTTTCACACTTCAACAACAGCAGTAAATGCTAGTTGAGACATAGCTACACCTTTAGCATTCAAGAGAACTGCATCTGTCATCGTTGTCTTTGCTTTAGATGTAATTCATTTATGGATTTTATCTTCTATCTATTGGTTTGTTTGTTTGTTTTTCTCTGTTAGCAAGATGACTCAAAAAAGTAATAAGTAACAAGGTAAAGTAAAAATGGATTTTGATGACATTTTCTGGAGATGTGGGTTGTGGCCCAAGGAACAATCCACTAGATGTTGGTGGTGATCTGGATCATCATCTGGATCCAGAATTTGTTTTTTTCTTTACCATTGCAGGATTGGGGCAGTTACAAGATATTTGCTTCTAACCTCAGGGATAATGCCTACAATGTTTGGACAAAAATTACACAACGACATCATCATAACATCTGCTGTAGCACAAAGTCTGATCTGGATCCAAGTGATATTCCAGATCTGGTGATACAGAATGTTTAAATTTATAGGACTCATGGAAAATTCCCCTCTGTGAGATAACAAATAATAATACTGCAGATGTGAACTAGGATTAAGATTTTGGTTAGTCTCTATCACATGTTCGTGTCATGATGTCAGCCTGTGGCTAAAATACAATGTGACTCATCTCCCTGTCGTCGACTTGGATCTTCATATTTTCATCGACACCCTCCACCCTCCACACACCAATTTAAACATCAGATCCTGCACTGTGCGCTCTCAAATCACAAACATGTTTGTGCATGTCTTCATACAAACAGGATACCTGGGGACTCATTTCAGTTTGCACTGATTTAATAAAAGCAGTTCTGTTTCAGAACAAACCGATTTTTCTCCTCACTCTGCTTGTCATAGTTCTCTCTATTCATGTATGCAGCTTGTGGGAATGTTGAGGCAGCTGTCAGAGACCCAGCTTTTGTTTGCTACGTCATGCTATAGTCACATCTGTAAGTTACGCTGTGACCGTTGTTCTCTGAGTGAAGAGATCTCTCCACCCAGCTGCATATTCCATATGTACAAGTGCTACCCAGAGCCTCTCTGACCCTGAAGACATGGAGGCCTGCGATCATTGGATGTTGCCACATTCAGCCGTTTAGAACCAGGTAGATGTAGACGGAGGCTAGGAGGTTGGTGCTGCTGCTGGCAGAGATGCCCTTACCATAGGGGAGGCTGCAGGAGGTCGCAACTCAAGGGGAGTGTGCCCACATGCCAGGAGACACAGGTGCACCCGCTGCTTGACATGCATGCTCGGTTACCTCTGTGATCTAGTGGGACAGCCTAGACTGAGACGGTGGTCTACCCCGATACTCCTGTGCAGGTACACAAGGCCACTGAAAGGCCATGGTGTCAGAACCAAGGGGAAGGACATTCCTACCTAGGAAGAAGACCAGGAAGGTGTGCTCTTGGTTGAATCCCTGGAGACAAAATGGTCTGTGACCGCTGTCTCAAAGGTACGCCAGATCTCTGCCACCTCCACCCGGTGGTGGTGGTGGTGGCAGAGATCTGACTAAGATCCCTTTTCTGGCCCAGGGATCTGTACCAGTTTAGGGGAGGGGAGGAGAGGCCCACATTTATGCCTCATACACGAGTCTGCGCAGGCATGAAGGGACCACGTCCCCCTGTCCGTGGATGTATGCCTGCACCACTACGCTGTCTGTCCTCAACCACACATGGTGACCTTGGCAGTGTGGCAGAAATTCCTGTAGCTGAGCTGCTTTGCTACTTAGGGACCCCCAGCCCCTCTACCCCCAACAGCCAGAGGAGGCACCTCCACTGGCTGCATGTAAAGAAGTGCTCATTGGACTATTTTGACCATTGCTGCCATCAGCCCCGAGAGTCACATGTAAATGGAGACCCTGGCCTGGGGCCAAAAATGACCCAGGGCAAAAATGTGCCAGGCAGGCCCCCAGTCTGCTCTTCTTCTGTCTGAGGGCAGGACCAAGGCCCTGATATGCTCCAGAAGCCAGGCCACACCACATATTAACCAGTCATCGAATAGTTCTGGACTGCCTTAGCTGTACAAATGCACCTCACTGCTGATTAGATGGCACAGTGACGGTACCTATACAGCGCTTTACAACACAGAGCGATGGCAGAGGCTACCATGCTACCATCTGCTCATCAGGCTCCCTTATTAACATTATTTCTTTGTGAGCATTTGTATGTGTCTCTTAGTGAATACCGGTTTGTGTGTGCAGGACACACACTGTCTTTTTGAAACACATTTCATTATTCAAAAATATATTGGAAGCTTTACAAGAAGGGTGGAAGCCAAGGGCCACGGGTGGAATTGAGGCAGTGGCCACTGCTCAGCCACCACACATGGGGAACCTGCTCTACCAACTGAGCTGAACTGCCAGCCCTGTGGGCATTTCACATCTTATTGGTTTCATGTGTGCTGAGTACTGCTTTGTGTTAGAAGCTGAATCCAGAAGTGATGTAAGCCGTGCCTCAGCTCCCAGCGTGAGGAGACACTTTCCCTCTTCTCTTCCCGGCTCTTCAGCTTGATATTTTCTCTGTATTTTCCTGTTTTGCGTTACACTGCTAGAAACAACCAACGTAAAAGTGAGCTTTCACAATGTGTGAACACAGTGCTTTGTGCCTCTATTTGTGTTTCTGTTTCTCACTGCTGCTAAGTGCTGCTTCACCTCCCAGCCCCCAACGTTGAGTCCACCAGAGTCAAAAGGAGAGATTGTTTTCTCTCCTTTTTGGCTTTTCTTTGGACACTGGCACTGACCGTGCTTTGCAGTTTCCCTGACACTTGGCTATTGCTGCAGATCTATGCTGGAAGTGTGTGAAATTGAATCAGTAATACCCTTTCAAAGTGTTCCATAGCAGACTATGGCAGCATCGGGCTGTGGTTTCCCAGACACACGGTTATCATCAGAGATCAAGACTGAATTACATTTTATTACATTTACGAATGAATTTCAAAAGTTTTCTTCCTTTCCATCTGTGATTTTGCTCTTTTTTCTTTTCCTGCATATTTTATTTCTTCAGTTCAGAAATCAAAAGGCAAAAATAAACACTTTTAAAAAACTGTGACTGACTGAAATAACAAGAGTTGTGTTAGGTAAAAACTACTTTTCTCTGATAAAATCGTATCCAGTGGAAAATGTCTGTGTCCCTGCTCCTCACTCCCTCTCTCTGCCCCCATCTATCTCCCCATCTTTTTCTACCTCCATCTCTCTCACCCCAACTGGTCAAAACAGAGGCAGGTTGAATCTTGGATCTGCTCGAGGTTTCTGCCTGTTAAAAGGCAGTTTTTCCTCACCACTGTCAACAAGTGCTTGCTCATGGGGGATTGTTGGGTCTTAGACTTCTTCTTCTTGGCACTGTGTAAATAAAATTGACTTGACCTGAAAATTACATAAGCAATGTAAATTATTTACAAAGCTATTAAATACATTTAATTTAAGTAAATGTGAAGAAACATTTCCTTGTTTGATGAAAGTTTAATAGTGTTTATAGGCACTAGTCTGTGTATGCAGGGGTAATAGTTAAGTAAATATGATGCTGTGTTCTCAGTCTTAGAGCTGTACTGTATATGTTTGTCTTTCACTAGATGAGAAATCATGGTAGATAAATAGATACAGGCGCCTCTGGGCCTCAGAGCAGATCCTGTGCAGCGTTGACTTTGACCTCTCAGGATGTGTGGGTTTCTCCTGCATGTAACATCAGCTGTAGGAGTGTTCGGATCTTAAGCAAAAGTTTCTTTGAATCCTGAAATGCTTTACAGCTGTTTAAAAACTCTTTACCTTCTTATGGCTCCACATGGTCTCACTTTCACCCCTGAAAGCTGGTCAGGGTTCAAAACGTGTACAGAATATACTGTATTTTTCCTTATTTAGAAGGTAAATCTTTGACATCTATATGCATTAGAATACGATGTTTCAAATATAGCCTCACCTTTCAAGCAGACCTGTGGCTCATACTTGGAAACTAGCAGGGGGAGAAATAAACTTAAACGCTGCCCATGTGGACCAACATATCTTCCTTTAGAATTGAAAAACTAATGGAGGCAGTTATGGCATCATGAAATACAGTCTACTTCAAAGAATTGACCGACAGCAGTGAGTTAGTATATTTTATTAATGGACGCTGGCTTTTAGTGTAACCTCTACTGATTGCTTTGTTTGGCCACCTGCCCAAAAGGAGAAAATGAGGGGGATAATCAAGCTTTATTGCTCACTGTTTAATAAGTGTTAGTTTGTTTAATGGCTTCATTTATCTCTTATTTAATTACTGCCACCATATGAGAAAGAAGTACAGTCAAGGCGGTCCTCTGGCTTCGTTTCTATTTGCTCTAACTTCAAGGTCTCCTGACTTTTCTTGGTGAAATAGAGTGTTGTGTGTTTCATGAAAATGCTAAAAGGATGAGAGAAAATTATGACACATAAAAAGTTTTCTGACTTCCGAGCTGAAAATCATAGAGTCTGTTGTAGGCTCATGCTTTTGACTTTTTTACCTTAATGAAAAGTTTCTTTAAGTTAGTTTAACATTATTTGGGGTTAAAATACTTCTGATTTATTAAAATTTAATTTGAGTCATGTTGCTTCTACTTCTCTTAAAAATAATTAGTCTATAATCCATGAAAACCAGAGGGTTCTGACAGTTAGTAAAATTTTGCATCGTGGTCCATTTAAGTAGATGTGTCATTTTCACTACAATTTCTGTTTGGATTACAAAAATGAGACACAACTTGGATAATGTGTGATAAATCTTTGGTTACAGTGCAGCAGACATTTTATCTTTAAGACGCTTTATCTTTTGAAATTCTGGGAATATCTTCAAAACAAAAATAATTGTTGTTCGGCAACTTTCTGCATTTGTCCAAGATCTCCAGGATTTAATTTTTCAGAGCAACAGATGCTTAGTACTGTGCCTCAGATTAATGGTAACACATGAGGCTATAGGGTTACAATAGCATAAAGAGACATATAGTATAGTGAGCATTTAGTCAGTAGAAAATTGAAAAACAGTAGGAAATAGTTGATTATGATTTTATCACAAACCACAGATTAAAAGGTATAAAACTGCTCAGACTTTTCAAATGCATTGACCAAATGAAGAATTTATGCTTACTGTTTGAAGTGGGGCTGCCAGGAGGGGAGGTGCTGCAGCACCATTTGAACAATTCTTCCAAACAAGGTTCCTTCAAAGCCTGCCAACTGTATCTACTCCGCCTTTTGTCGACATGTAGCCCATAAACTCTGCGAAGCTGAGGCAGGAGGTGGCGGGTAGGGGTGTGTCCTTAGGTTTTTCAGGAACAACTCTTTCGTCTGCGGTGTTATATTGAGTTTTGATGTCGATTAGATGTCACCACTGGCTTCAGATCTGTTCTCTGTCGAGAAAGAGAGTGACAGAAAAATCATAAGGGAACACAGCTGACCATCGATGCCAATCAAATGTCACATTTCTGATGAGACTGGAATGGCGTTACAGATATATATGAAAGCCTGTCATTGGTGTTTTTACTGTATGTCATTTTGTGAACTGTATTTCTATTTCTGTTTTTATTACTTTAAAAAAACATCTACTCTTGGTTAGAGGATTCAGTGATTTATTCGTCATTTACTGTACTTTCATTGCATTTATTCCCAATAAATCAGTTGTGCATTTACAGTGACAGTAACTCCATTACAGAGTAAATAAAACAAAGTGAACATGTGCTTTAAGTGGTTTTAATACCAATTATAAAAGTATAAAGTCAGCAAATTCCAAGAACTCATTACTTGATTTTCTATCCGATTGAATGCTTTCCTCTTTCCTGCTATGGCTGCATCACTGTAATATTCATTTAGGTTGTTTAATCAAAGTTGAAAGAATTGTAATTTGCGCAAAAAAATATATTGATATGAAAGCCTGTCACCGAAGCAACCTACAGTATAACACCAGAAAACTGTAGTCATCTACTCTCCTCTGGTATTGAGCTCCTTTACACCTCCCCTTTTAGGGTATTGTCACATCATAGGAAAACAAAATAGTTACTGCCATACGTGTCTCCCAACTACCCACCACCAACGATCTCTCCTTTTATACAAGATGAGGCCTTGGAACTGTCAGCAGCTCCTCTGCCCTCATGTTACTGTCGTTCCTTCACATTGATACTGAACGCGTCTCTTTCCCAGATCTGACACTGCCTGCTATGTGACACAAACCAGCACGCCATCTTCCTTTAAGTCAGTTCCACTTACTCCTTCCGTCACAAAAGCAAACCTCATCCGATCAGTCATCTACTGTACAAAGTGGTATTGTTCCATTAAATTCTTGAAAGTGATGCCTCCATTGAGCTCCATAAAACTCCTTTTCCAGAACAACCAAACAAGGCCACTTGGTTCAGATCATGATTTTAGTGTTTGGGTCATTTCACCAAAGTATCTGCAAACGTTATTCATGTAGATCAAGGGTTTTCAAACTGACACTAGTCGCATTCAGACAGTGTAATGGGGTGTCCGTTTGTTCCACCTCTGTGACACCTCGCTGAAACAGCCGTTTGTATGAATGGAGTGCCCCGGCTTTGCAGAAAGGGTGTGACGATGCAGTGATGTGTTCAGGTGTGTTCAGAACAAGAACAGAAGATGACCGCTGACTAGGGAGAATGCCGGCATGGGCTGTGAACGCACACACGGACGTGGCGCTGTGATGCCTTGGGTTGGTCCAGTTTGAACAAACCCAACAGTCTCGGCGCTGCTGTGCAATACCTGTTAGAAAGAGGCTACTGTGATTTCCCATGACAAAATTGAGACAGCTGTGCTGCTGCTCAGTTTAGCACCACTGAAGATATACTGAAAGTATGCTGCAGTTTCAGTGTGTCTATGAACTATCACTGGGTTTCTTTCATACTGAAAAGAAACTACAAAATGCTGTGATTCAGACAGTTCCAAAACTTACAAGGAGCGCCAATTATTTGGTATGGATGGCAGACAAATGACAGCATCAGAAAGGAAAAGCCAGACTGAATCGCAAGGTTTGTGCCGTACTTTATTTGCCATTTGTCTGACAGCCACTGCGTCTGCTTTAAGTGTTGATCGGGTCAGTGATTGGACTGAGTCAACACATCAAACTACTCTAACTTCCCATTATTTTCACCGGCTTGCACCTGTCATTTTAACTTCACATAGTATCTCTGCCTCACGTCACTCCCTCTTCAACTTGTCCATGGCAAGGAGCGCCTCACAGTTTGAAAATCTCTTCATACTGATCTCAGAAGCATAGGAGAACCTTGGAATTAAAAATGTAATCTTGCCGCTCAGATGGAACTGAAACAAATGCAACAGTTGCCAAATATCTACGTGTTGGGAAGACAGCGCACCTCGTCTATGATTTGATTCCAGTGTAACATCGGTTATACGGAGGGATTATGATTAAACAACCTTTCATACCAGATGTCAATGCAACACACAGGGGCAACATATGGGCCTGGTTAGTATCGTGCTTGTGTTGCACTCATATATCAGAGAAAAGAGCAACATTACACACCTGAAGAAACAAACACATATGATTTGCCTATAACAGGGGCAGATGCAGGGTGCAATAAGACATAAGACAGTTCATTGTTTCGTTGCACAATCCTAAGGTGCGACTGAAGGTGTGACCAACTAACATTAATTCAGCAATCGAGTCGACAAAAGTGACCGAAATCAAGAATTACTGTTGAAAGAGTTGCTGCCTGTGACATCAGCTACGTCAACCAGCCAATGATCGGGGCCTTTAGAAACACACTTCCAGGTATCATGAAAAGAGTCCACATCTTCTTCACCAAAGGGGTCCAAGAGAGCCAAAACACTTTCTGTTACAACACTAAACCTTGGCTCTGCCACTACATCATAATCCCTCCTCCTATTTCTTGCTGTGACACTTAAGTGACCTTTGGATTCTCAGCTCTGACACACAGGTTGGGTTGCATATCTCCAATTTTCAAGCTGAAATCTCCAATTGGATTCCTGCCAAACACTTCCTGATTGACCTTGACAAGACTGAGCCACTGTTCTCCTCTCAGAAACCCTGCCCTTAACAAGAGCCGTCAATCACAGTTACACCCCACTGTCGCTCCTGCCAAGGCTGACGTTAAGGTTGATCTTAGACAACCAACCGCTGTAGCAGATCCCCTGTGTGTAAGATCTGCTGACTCAGATGCAGTAGCTTGTACAAACTGTCTTTGTTTTCCCATCTGGACTGCCGCAGCTCCGATCTGGCTGAGCAACATGAAGATAACTGCAACAAGACAGATGTCAAATTAAACTTCAAACTGGACCGAGGCTTGTTCCCTGTTACTGTAATAAACTAGAAAGCACTCAGAGAGCGGATATCTCCGTCAACGCCATGCCACTGAGCCCTAAACAACTGGAAAATAGTTTCCAGGATATGTCAAAACAAAATCCTGTAACAATTGTTTATCAGAGGTGTATCAACAATGATTGAAATCATACAGTTACTGTGAGAAAGAGATGGGCAGACATTTTTGTATCACCATCAGGAGATCATGAATTGTTGTATCATTGCACCCTAACATTTGAAATCATATGTTTATCAGTAGTTAATGAGGTATCAGCAAAAATAGCACTTTCCACAATGGCGGATCCGTATCTATTTTTTGTCTAGATATAACTTCTTACCTTTCACAGACACATGAAATGCATTTGAATGTCCCTAAGCTACATATTGGTACCAGTAACACATCTCTACCGGTCTCTTACCATAGTGTGACTCAATACATATTGCCTCATAATTCCTTCAGACATAATCTCCCAGATCCGGATTATGATCCGATAGTTCACGGTGGTAGAACATCATAAGGAGTATACGTCTGGGTATTTTAATGTTGACTGGCCTACTATTACATTTTTATGACATTGGCAAAATGTTAAACGTTGAGGAAAGTCTTCCTTGGCCCAAGATCCATCCCTACACTAAATTCCATCAAAAATATTGGACATCTTGCTGATAAACAAACAAACATTAGGTGATTACCTAACCTCCTCTAACTAAAGGGTGCTAATAAAATGTATGCAGGTCTATCTGAGATACTTATTAAAGTCTTTGGAGAGATTATTGAGGAGATTTTTGATGTGCACTCCTCTGATCACCATATTTTCCCTGCATGACTTGTCTTAAATGTATAAGAGAAACTAAGGGTTAATAATTATCAGCGGGGAATCAAACAGCAAATGTCTCAAATGCAACTGCATCAGTATTTCCTTATTAGTTTAACTTGAGAATGGGGGAAAACACATGAGGGATTTTCAACTTTTGGGGAAATATTTTTTATTGATGGCTTTCGGAGAGTTAAATGAGAAGATTGATACAACTCGCATATCTGTGTGAACTATATGAAGCTACAACTAGAAGCATGGAAGCAGTTGGGCTGGAAAGTGTCTTACAAATATTTGTATTTAAGGTTTTTTGGGGGGGATAGTTTCTAAAGTGTAGTTGCTTATTTGGGCATGGTCCCTATACGTCTCCTGTCTCTCTCCACTATGTCTCTCTAATAATAAGTTATTATTCACAAGATAGATTGCCTTGTCACAGGATCCCTCTTCAACTCCGCTCTCCCCCATATAGGTATAAATAAAACATTCAAAGGAGTGTGTGTGTGTGTGTGTGTGTGTATATATCTTAAATTGTTTATACCTCACTGTGATTTAGTAGTGATAGAAAAAAAGGGGTGCAGAACCTGAATCTGAAATGATGCCACACACACTACTCTCACACACAGATACCCTGTGATGTGATCAGACTTTCAATGCAGCTGCACATAATGTCTATTCACTGACAGGGAGGTGGTGGAGGGAGCAAAGACTGGGATGACAAAGATGACACATAATTGAGACAAAACGCACAAAGCCAGATGATTTCACATGAACTCGAACCTTTCTTTCTCTTTGTCCCGAGTTGTTCTCTACCTTTCTTATTCAGTGATTTGCTGTTTCACTGTTTCCTCCGAGGCCCATCTCAATGACAACTGAGAGTGTTCTCTCTTCCCTCGTTAACTGAGGACTGCATCAGTCCTAATAAGAAAGCTTTTACACGGTTAATTAAGAGACACTGTAATGCAGTATGTAATGCTCAATTTACTCATCTCATTCTCCCCCTCGTCCCCTTTAATTTCATTCAGAATCAATCTGTCAGACTCCTTTTTTCTTCCCGATTTTTTGTACTTTTCTACCTCTACGCTGAGAATATGAATGAATATGTCCAATTGGTGATGCTGGCTCCATTTTGAGCCTTTCCTCCTCTAGTGAGCTCTCTGATCAGTGGTGTCCTTTAATTCTAAGCCTTGATGCGCTAATTCAGGGTAGAGAAGAGGGGAGAAAGAGGAAATGAGAAAAAAAAAACAAATGTAAGAAAATAAATGAGCTACTTGGGAGAGATATTTACATGATAAAATGATGGAAATAGAGGGCAGCAGTCACCACAACCCAAATATTGAATGGGGATTGAGCCGAATGGACTTGCAAGTGAAACTAATGTAAACACGGAGGGAATAATATAGAGTGGAGAGGAAACGAGGGGCTGTGAAAACAGTGGGATAGTGTTGAAGTAGAAGCGGAGGAGTAAATAGACAAAGCAAACTCTAAGGAAGAGAGAAGAGGTGTGTAAATAGAGTACAGGAGGCAAAGAGAACAGATACTTGAGAGGTGCAGCGAGCTGAGGTTGCTGTTTTAAAGGTCTGCACATTTAAATATTAATTAAAAGTTATCAACTGATGAATTGCCCTGTGATGAATTGTTTCCCATACCATAAAGTCTGCTTTCCAGAGGGAGGAGAGGCAGGCCACTAAATCTGTCACCCATGTTTTCCATGCTCTCTGCCTTTGACAGTAATGAGCCCGGCCAGCATGATTGGCTGCTCAGCGGCTGATTAAAAGTAGCTTCCTCTAATACATGGATTTAGTTTGACATTTCTTTGCAGGAGAACCAAATGGTTTCATAATAGTGATGAGGCTAGTTATTTTCATTAACAATTCATCTCTGAGTTGTTCTTTTGATAAACTAATCGTTTCATTAGAGACCAAAGTGACTTGTCATAGCAGCTGGCTCATATTTCCATATTAGGAATGTAGAAAATGACAGTGTGAAATTTGTTGATTGTAAATGAACCTACAGATAATTATTGTTCTGAGATCATGACAAGATTAATTTCAAGTCAACGTGTGAGATAAGAAGGGGACTTTAAAGGGAAAGCTAATGTTGTCTGTCTTTAACTCTTGTATTGTGTGGCTCTGCAGTCAGTGTAACCCTCTGATGATTTTACTGCTTTATGCAAGCATGGTTCTCCAATTACACAGAGGGTCAGACCGTCAACCGTGGTCAGATGGCTTCAATTAAAAAAAAAGAAAAAAAAGTAAAGTAAAAGTAAAACCATAAACTGTGAAATCTAAAATTCACACAACCATTTTTTTTAATTTTATTTTCTTAAATTCAAACATAGGATGAGTAAACAGATATATATTTCAGTCAGACTTTGAAATTGCTTGTTTGATCTAACCACCAGTATAAATCCCCAAAATAAATAATGATATCCATCATTATTGGAGTCAGTGAAACTGACTGTGAAATGACTACAGTTGCAACAATTAGTCAATCAATTGATTAGCCAGGCTATATAAATTTAATCTGCAACTATTCTAATGATCAAATTATCATTGAACTATTTTTTAATGCCAAAAATGTGTTCAGCTTCTCAAATGTCACTATGTGATGCATTTCCTTTTTTTCAGAGAGCAATGGAGAGAAAACAAGACTTTTGATGTCATCACCTTGGATGGTTAGACATTTTATAGGCATGACACAGTCAACTAATTGAGGAAATAATAAGCGGATTAATCAATAATGAAAATGATCATTAGTTGCAGCCATGCAATTGACTGATTTGTTAACTTAACCATTCATTTCAGCACTTCTTCATAAAGTGTTTGAAGTGTAAGTATTTTTCCCTAATGAGCCTTAAGTGTAACAATTTAATGAAAATTTTAGAATAACTGACGAAGCATGAATCCGATTGTATTCACACCAAAACAGCATTTTCCTCATTTAAAATGCGTTGTCATGCATGTAAACATGTAATTTGCGAACATCTCACAATTCATTAACTCACATATATACCTTGCCACAGGAGGTACACTCAGGCAAGACAATCATGCATGATGCAAACGTGCAAAAGCAGGTCTCATTGAAGCTGTCATATGAAGGGAAAAGAGAGAAAAATTGCAGAGTTGCAGGCCAAAATGGTTCATGGCCTTGAATTCTATCCGCTGTGCTCCACTAATCACTGCAGCCTGTCGCAGACACACCCCTCTTCCTCAGAGAGCTGACCATCACGCTCCTGATCTCAGACCTGACCCCACACAAGCTCAGACATGCGCTCTTTATGCAAAAAAAAAATCACTGATTGTCAGACGGGTCACAGTCAAAATACAATTTGAATTTCCTCTGCTTCTCTCCCTGGTAACAGAACAAAAACACATCCTTTTATCTTCCCACTGTGTGTTTTTGTGGCTCATAGGAAGCCAGAAAATGCACACTACAGCACAAAAATTTCCATATCTATCATTGTTAATCATTTCTCTATTACACCCCCATCTCACACACACGCACACAAATACACTCCGTGCACTGATTCGTAAGCTGTATCAGTGTAATTGATGCAATGACTGGAAATAAACAGGCAATTTAAGTGCTGGACACCTCACTGCTCTCTCTTTCACCTCTATGTTTCCTCTTTGTCCACTCACACACACACACACACACACACACACACACACGCACAAAGATATATATATATATATATATATATATATATATATATATATATATATATATATATATATATATATATATATATATATATATATATATGGTGGAATATGTCACAATCTAATAAGGTGGACTTGGACAAGGTCAACATGCTGGAGAAAAAAAAATCATGTGATAGAGAGGAAATTAGGAAGGATAAGAACCGAGGGGCACGGGGGACATTCAGAATACAAACACTAATCTCACAGATGATAATGGATGACCTGTTTGTTGACAAATTTACATTATTAGAGAGATAAACAGGCTGTTTCACAGAAAAAAAGGCAACATTTGTTTTTACCACGTTCGCTTTTGGCTGCTTTGACTACACTTGCTTACTCTTATCATTTAGAGGCTTGCAGTTGACAGGAGGTGCAGGTTAGTGAGCACTTTCATTCCAAAATGTTGTTATGAAGTGTTCCGTGTTTGCGAGATTGCTTTGCCCTCACTCCACTGCTCTGCCAAATGGACAGTGTTCTGACCTCTCCTGCCTGCAGCAAACTCGGACCAAATAAAGACAGAGATAGGCCCTGCTGATCCAACTGGCCATGTCAGTCTGAGCAGACTGAGGCACAACACATCTGACTTCTGAAGAATCCTCACGTGTGCATTCACATGTTCCACCGTGCGAGAACATCGTGTGCATCTATGTGATGACTCGTACCAACACTAATTATTAAAAAGCTACACATCAGAATGTGCACTTGCTGTCTTACCCTGAATGTGTATGTGAAAGCATAAATCTGATCTCACTGGGTCCTGGTAGCATCAGTAGGGAACAGTCATGTTGCATGAATATTCAAAGGTGGTAGCCAGTAATGTATGCTACACAGTTCATAAAATACAAGGTCTAATAATTTAACGGGTCTGCATGTTGACATATCCCATGGGCTGCCATACTGTCTGTTCATGATAGGAAATAATAGAAAATTCAAGCATTACATCATAAAGCAGGACTTGACAGAGAATGTCAGAAAGCATGAACACAAGGAAAAGAACAAGACGTTTCATTTGCTTTCTTGAGGTTCCCCCCATTCTAGAGCCTCCTCAGATGGCTCTGGGGAGCCAGATCATCACGAGCCACAAATATGGAATAAAAGCAAAATACACATGTGCAGCATTTTTAAACTGAAAGTTTTATTTCAGATATTTGAGCTGTTTTTATTACTGATTGGATGGTAGGATTTGCACTACAAGGGGTCAGTGAACATGAATCCATCTATAGAGGGGATAATGTCAGCTACAGTGGCAGTGACAGAATCAAGTTTTTATATTTCTTTCCTGGGCCCCCTGGCTGGTCAACCAGGTTTTATCTGTATCACTAAAACTGTTGGCTTCAATACAACCATCATTATATGTCTGGGGAGAAAAAAATCTCTCATGACCTTTGACAACAGCACTGCTTCTCGGCCATATTTTCAAGACTGATGACATTTGCTCTCCAGCTGAGAAAAACTGTTGTCATCTCTCAAACTGCATGCCCTTGACTCAGCCTGAGAGAGAAACTCAACCTTGACTCGTGTCTGGACAATGACACCGTTTTACAGAAACAAATGAACATTCACTTCATTTAAAAGATGAACTGTGTCAGCAGATGCATGTTCTTCCTTTAAGCTATACAGTTACATGCTGAAATACACTGTGGGCTCTTATGGACATGTCTTTTGTTAATGATACACATTAATAATCAATGCATGGTTGTACTGCATGCTTCAAAAATTAACTACCATAGTTTGAAATTTAAGCCCGAAAGCTTGAATAATAGATACACAGCCATCCAACTGTTTTACATGCAGTCTTGAAGGTTTTTGAAAAACCCAGAACCTAAATGTTTGTAACGTCTTTGCTTTTAGTGCCATCAACTTCAAATTAAAAGAGGCTCAAGAGTGTACAGTATGTCTAACAAGTCCTTTCAGCTGCTTTTTTACACATGCAACAGTTATCAAACCACATAAGAATCATTTGGAGTCCTGTTTCTGTCCACCTAATGGATACCTGTCCAGTAATCACTCTCCTTACAGCTCTGTTTTTGTCTCCACCAATTCTTAACTCTAATGTCTTGCAATTTAGCTGCAAAATGATCCATCATTTTCACCAGTTAGTCCCTTTTAGCTTTTAGAGCTTTTTCACTAATAACAATGGCCTGCTGCATCAGAACACAAGAGCATGAGAGCACTGAGGCTGAAAGGAACACTGAAAACAAAACAACATCTAACTGAAAGTCATTACAAACGGAGACTGAGTCAGGTGTGCATCACAGCCCTTCTACATAAACCTGTTCACTCCCTGTTGGTTCCATTGTACCGAAATCGGGTGCAATTCACCTCGAGGGCTCTCGCGAAGGAGTTCTAAATGAATGGGAGCCAATGGAGCTAAATGCTAAAATAACTATTTTCATCTACTTCTAGACAAAAAAGCCCACATTTTATTTCAGTCTGTGCAAATTTAGTTTTGATTATATATCAGAAGTGAAATTTAAAAAAATACTCATGTTCTTTTTTTTCTAACAAGAGAGGTGATTTTGCCCACTAAACGTTCATTAGCGTTCTGCTAATGAAAGCTGATTGGTCAGTTAAGGATTTCCGACTGATTGTGACAGGTCACCCTTCCTTGAAGGGAGGTCACAATTACTTACTGAAAGGTAAGTCACCACAATGGAAGCCACAAAAATATCTAATGAACTTTATATATATTGTCTCTGCCCATTATACTGAGAACATAATGAAAGTTGGCAGTAAAATCTCTCTTCCCCATAAATGTTACATTTTGGCGCTTCAGCTTCATAGACCCCCATTCATTTTGGACTATCTCATGAGCAGTTGTGAGTGTAGATTCTCTCTATAGTGCTATGTCTCTGTGCACATGTTGAGTGTTTTCACAAACAGGTAGTCACATGATCAGCTGCTAAAAAACATTGATTGATTCAATTGTTGCCTCACAGCAAGAAGGGTTCTGGGGTTCAAACCCACCTGAGAACCTGAGACTTTTCTGTGTGGAGTTTGCATGTTCTCCCCGTGTCTGCGTGGGTTCCCTCCGGGTTCTCCCTTGTCCAGGGTGTATACTGCCTCTCGCCCAATGTCAGCTGGGATAGGCTGGGATAGGCCCGATATTTTAGGTAAGGTCTTTTGTCCAGACTAAAATATCTCAATATGGATTGCCACTGAATTTGGAATTTGGAATTCGATCTAGTCCCATCATCAGACCTTTTTTTTTTTCTTTCTTTTTTTTTTACCTTTGCTCTGCTTCATGTTTAGTGCTAATTAGCACATATCAGCTGCTAACACAACCTTAGGTGGTTTAAATGGTAAACATTCTACCTGCTATATATCACCATGTTAGCATGATAATGTTATGACTTTAGCTCCAAGTGCTGCTCTGCAGCCTCATAGAGTAGCTATCATGGCCGTACGGTCTCAGTAGAAGTTAGCAGAAAAATCATCGGCTGCATGAAATTTAGGGACCCTTTCAAAAATTAAAAAAATTCAAGAAGTTAAGCATGCCGATAATTTGTAGTTTAACGTCTAAAATGAGCGTAAGCGCTGATAAGGTCCCACGCTATGGACTGATGATGTGAATAAATTCTTGTATTACTGTTTTATCTCACTGACTTTGGTCTTTCTTTCTATTCCCCTGAAGTCTCTCCTCTCCCCCCCTCTCCTCGTGACGTGTATGCTCATTCTCCCTTGAAAGACTTCACTTGTGGATGACAACATTATCCCTGCAACCTCTTGACAAATAAACCCCCACTCATACAACAAAGCACAGAGGACACACACACACACACACACACTGTGTAGTCTCTGTGCAGTGCATTGACCACAGTATAATACTTCATTAGCTATATAGCAGATTTTACTGTTCTAAGTGAGATTAGCTTCCTTTGTCTCCTTTTAGCCTCTGAAAAGCTCCTGCCATAAACCTCTCCAGACACAAAGCCAATAACCTCAATGTCAAAAAACTTTTATGTTTTCCTGGCATTTTTTTTTCAATCACCAATTCATTCCTTTATTCTCAGAGAGTGTGTGTGCTGGAAGAGATCCATGGCCATATGACTGATTGTGACTCTGAAAACTGTGACACTGTAAAAGAAATTATGAAGGACTCCCAGAGAGGTCAAAAGCTTCTGTTTATTGGTTAGAAAATAGAGAAAGCAGATACTGGTATAAAAAGGGTATGATGCAATTTTCTAAAAAGCTCATAAATCATAAAATGCACTGTAATGTGTTTATATATTTAACAACTCTCTCCTGTAATATTAAACACACCCAGTATTCACAATCAAACTGCTTAAGGCTGCTCCATAAAGGGCAGCCATTTGTCTTTCTGCACAGAGGAAAGTTAAAAAATTCAGGAGGCAGACCAGGACCACAGAACTCCATTTTAAACGTTCAGAGAAATTTTCAGCGCAATTGATCATTGCACTTCATTTCACAAAGCACAAAGCCTGAATCGCAGAGCGAGGACTGTTTAGTGGCAGGAGGAGGGAAGGAAATCAGAAACTGTAAACCTGTCCATCTGGGCCCCGTCTGTGTGGGCTGCTGGTTATTGCACCCTGACAGGGCATCCACATTGAAAGCAGCTGATGTGTCACTGTAATCTGACCGAGTGTGGGTTGTGCAACAGATTGCTCTGATTGATTCTATGTTCTGGTCTTGTGCAGCCACAAAGTTAAGACCAGGGGAATTATTAATGCGTCAACATGGGAATTACCATAGCTGAATGCCTGCAGGCCTTAAACGGGAAACTTAATCTGAAGCAATAAACTGGATGAAGAAAAAAAATCAAGCTTTTCTCTTTAATAAAAACACAACACATGAAATGATTATGTGAAGCTTACCGGTCCTACAGGCATAGTTTGTGGCAATTCATATAATATGCGCCATTTTAAATATATGTATTATGTTCTATGTATCATTTTAATTAGTCGAGCAGCATGGTAATTATGAAAGCTTGACTTGAAGACTTTAATACAGCAACCCCAATGATCACATCTAATTCTACATTTTCTCTCCCTTTTCTGTTACTCTGGTAATATAACTTTGCTTTTCTCTATAACATTAAATATTCATGAATAAATGAGCAGAAGTCATCAGTTAATTATTAAGACTTTAACACTGAAGCACTCAACTGATCTGCTTCTGTGTATCCCTGTAGGAGTGATTGTGGGTGTGGATAATTGACAGCAATCAAACAACTCAAAGCAACATTTGAGGCAGAATTTGATTCAGACATTCCTAAAACAGGTACAAGTACAGGAATGATGAAGGGTATTGATAATCAATTACATCCATTTATGTATATAAATTATATCATTTAATATAATTTTTATAATTGGTTTCAGGATTTCAATCTATTGCCTGGATATGACAAAAAGATTTGAAACTTCAGTGGAGGTGACTGGAGATGAGACGGGAGAGAGGGGATGACATAAAGAAATAAATGTCTCCGTCTGAGGTCAAACTGAGAAACATTGGAGTTACATAGTCAGCACTTTAAACGGGGAGGTCACCATTATGCCCCAACTTTAAAGCTACTCTGCATCTATTTATAGAAGACTGTGACACTATGAGCAACGATAATCAGCTTCTCATCAACCTTTCACAAATTGATCATAGATTGAAATAACTAATTTTAATAATAAATTAATAAATAATAAATAAATAAACTAATATTAAATAATATTCAGATCAGTTTGGCTGTAAGCCAGCTGTTCACAGCTATTTACATTATCAGATTCCTGTTCATATGTTGATAATGTTGCTGACAGACACCACTTTGTTTTATATATTTTAATCTTATTTTTTGGACTGATTCCATTCAATCTCCTTGCAGCATCAGAGCAGCTAACCCTGCCTGTGAGCTATTTCTGTGAGCTTTCTGTGAAGGTTTGTGAATTATTCATTTAAACACGATTGACCGGGGGGATTGAATTACGGGATTGATTGATCATTGGGCTCGTAAAAAGGAATTCCAATGACCACTGAAACCTAAGTGTGACTTAAATGACTGAAGGGCGGAGCAGCCTCAGGAGACTCACGTGCTCAACTGGTGTAAGCTGAATTTCCATCAGTCTGGTCCTGGTTCATGACATCGCCCATTCCTGTTCTCCGTTTTTTTTATTTTTTTTATTTAAGAAATAAGAATGGAAGAGGAAGAAAAAACCTTTTTAATTGTCACTTTACTGAAGAGGCTATCATAAAGTTGCAGCTAGCCATTATGTGTAATGGATTTTTTTTTAAATATCAGAAAATTGTTTTTAAAAAAAATCACCTGAGGATCTTGAACTTGTTCATTTTTGCTTGAAAATAAATCAAGCTATTAATCTACTATCTTAATTGTTGCCAAATAAATTCCTGACAATTTATCAATTAATCAACTTATCATAGCAGCTCTAATATAGATAAGGAGATAATGTTTTGTTCCAGAGAACAACGCTCTCCTCCTTCATAATGCCACCAACCCTTTATGTGTCATATAGCAGTTTATCAGACGTCTAATGAAATGCAAACGCACAGAATGTCATCTGTAGCATAAAGGCTTTGTGGTAGCTTCACTGTACGTTCTGGTAATTACACAAATGTCTCCACTCACATTGTAATTATGGTGGTGATCAGTGTTAGAATGCTGGATGTTAACCTTTAACTGGAGCTAATAGCGAGAGCAACAGTCATCCACCAATCAGATTTGTGGAGAAATGTCTGTGAGCTGTCTCGTGTTTCAATAACCATTATTGTTGCTGGTGTATCTGTCTCACACTGTTTCTCTGTGTGTGTGTGTGTGTGTGTCTGTCTCCCCTATCAAAGCACAACAACAAATCTCTGTATCCCTGATTTTTCATTACCACCTGTCAGGCTTTATCCCTTAAGGTTCAAGTCTGAGCCTTGTGTTTTGTCATTTCTTTTTCCTGTTTTGTGTAATTCTGTGTTGCATGAAGCTCTATCCATGCCCTCCTTCTGAACTTGAATAATCCCAGGTTACATTGAGATATTGAGTGCATGTATGCATAAATTTACATCACACCCATCCTGATTTCTTTTATGTTCTGTCTAATCTTGTGTCTTGTAAATTTCTCATTGCAATCACTGGCCCCACGCACCTTCATAAGTTGTTGTTAAATCCTGCAATCCAGCCCCCAGAAAACACGGATCAGATCTCGGATTTCTCTGATCTCTGCTTTTCAATCGACATCAGCGAGAGAATCTGTCCCAAATGTCACTTTGCACTTAGAGTGAGGGGGGGGGGGGAGGCTGTCTGCCATTGGGGAAATCTTGAAAATGAACAAATTGTGGACATTTTGAAAGAATAATCAGGGTATAAGTGCTTCCAGTTCTTCAATCTCGCCCCTCATGTTCAGAATCAGCTGTGCTGTAGTGAGCACTGGACATTTATATGTGAACATTTTTATAGAGAGGGGAGCGGGACAGCACTTCCTGTTTGTATAATAAAGGATGCTCTATGCATATTAAAGGAGATGTCTGCCTTTTGTTGAGTGCTATGAAGGTACTTAATTTAAAGGCAAAACACTGACAATGAGAAAAAAATCACATGAGCAACAAAGCAGAATTTAATTACTGCTTAAGTCAAAACAATAAAGAAACAAATTTTCTTCTAGAAGAAATGAGCATCTTCATCATGGGACATTAATATATATGGAATGAATTTCTTCACTTCAACCTATCTAAAATAAGTCCGTATGTAATTGTTTTTTTTATGATCACCTCTTCTCTGCATGCTGTTGCTGTCAATGGTTGATTTTATGGCAGCAACCTGCGTGGCCTCTGCCTCGAGTTCAGTCCCACAGGATTCATTTACAGGTCTATCGGGGACATACTGTTGCATGTTTTAATGACCAGAAAGCTCTGAGGGCAGGAGGGAATGTAACGTGTGCTGCATGTGTGTTGGAGCTCTTCGAAAATGAGCAGTAGTACGAGACACAGAGCTGTAGCTCGCATGAGTCGGTCACGTTCAAATGTGCATTTCTCAAGACATTTGGCAAATATCTGCACTAAATGCTGGCAATGCCCACTGTACCCTACTGGCTGCCAGCTGTCACTCAGGAAGATGGAAAGATGGAGGACAGGGAAGGAGAGGGTGGGAGAAAAGGGGGGAGGAAAAAGGGAGTGGCGATGATGTGAGGACACAAGCCCTGAGGCTTTCTTTCTCTCTTGTTTCTCATTTGTCTCTCTATGATAAAAAAAAACACGTCAGCTCGGAAAAAGAGAGCGTGACATCAGAGGGGGAAAGGAGAACACGCTGAAAGAAAAGAGAGGGAGGCAGAAAGGAATGACTAATTATTTTTTATTTCTATGGCAAAATTACTAATTATGCTGGTCCCAATATGGTGATTCTTAATGTATTAGACCAAATGAGTCCATCCTGGGATTCACCGTGACTTCAGCCACATATATGGTAGTTTATGCAAACATTTATGCATGCAGTGGATGAAAATAAAAATATGTCAACATAAGGGGAAGTCTCTGCTTGATGCCACGGGGCTGCATTCAGGCTTTTAGTGTCACCATGAGGACCCAATCACAATTTGACTATAGCAGAAAAACACCAGAATAATGACGCGTCCATTTTTAATAAGAGCTGGTTTTCTATACCTGTCAGATGAATGAACAGCACACTGTAGAAAGGTTCATGTCATAAGTCACAGTAACGCTGCACAGAGAGTTTCTGCTTAGTTACTTAGCAGCATGAGTTTGTGTTGAAAATACTGTACATCAGCACATACATTGGATTTGACATGTGGTTACTTGATATTTTCACTGTTGCAGCAGATTTACGCATTAATAGATTTCTTGAAGCCTTTCATGTTACACAATTGGACGAGATACATGCAGATAGAACTTGCTCATATTTCACCTCATGGGAAACATTAATATTTAATATCTTTGGCCCATAGACTCATTTACAACTGAGAGGCAATGTGCAGCTAGGGTGATTATGACAGCTTTTGAATTTTATATTTTGTCAACAAATGTCAGATACAGCTCTATATATACCAAACTCAGCATGAACCCTTCAGCTTTTCGTAAGACACTCATTTCTTTGTGGGGATGTTTGAAAGATGGCTAAATCATCAGAAGACACATTTAGTGGCTTCTGCTAGATTTAAACAGTGTTGTGTTCCTCAGACAGGCTCCTCCATGTCTCATCTAGACCATTAACATAAAAAAAGGAAAAGTACCATTAACTGCTGATGTTTTGCATTTCAGATTTCAAATATTCCCACTTTCTAAATGTCTCTTTTAAATCCAAATCTTTCATGCAAATAGTAGAGTTTGGTAACATGCTGATACCTACTGAAGGTTTATTCGAGTAACGTGACATGAACAATATTTCACAAATCCATCCAGCCTGTACATGTACAGGCCTAAATGAAACAAGGCTGCTTGAGACTGCACTATCAAAGATATATTGCCATTATACTCTAATAATAACCCTAATTTGTCTCTTTTTTTAATTAAAATTGGTTATGAGACACATATTGTTTAAAAGTTGTCAACTGGCGTTTTTTTGTTTTTTTGTTTTTTATTTTGTTTTTTTACTGTAGAACGCTCCAAGAAAGAGTAGGATGGAGTAAATAAAGTTCACATGCCAGAGAGACAGATCTCCAACAGGACCGAACTCCAACAAGCAGACAGAAGGTTTTTTCATTACTGCATTGAATATGATCAGCATTGCATCTCCTGAATCTACACAGCATGTTTGTAAAATGAAAGACAAATGAAAATTGAGCGAGGATGTAGTTTGCTTTTTCACCCTCTCAGCATGGCAGTGTAATGTATGAAGGAGGAAATGATATTGCCTGCGGTAGAACAACACAGGCTCTTTTGAGACTGAAGAATTGTGATTTTATTCCAGTTCAGTACATTCTCACATGCAGCTTGAAGCTACTGATGTCTCTTCCTATAACTATTGCTATTCGGCATCGAGTCAAGAATATCATTTTTAAGAGTAAATTCACATATTGGACAACCTCGATGCAGTGATGACCCGGCATCCGCACACAGCTTTCAACTTCACAGAGCTTATGTCTACAGTATGGATGTAGTGGTCCCTCTACAAACACAACCAAAGTGATGCGACTCAGTTACTCATAGTGTTGCAGTGTTCAGTTTTGAAGCTAGAAACATCAACAATATTTTCTTTTGTAAAATGGTAGAGATTCAAAATATTCAAAGAGCGTAAATTAATGCAGGAAACCATGTTTCTTTAGCCTCAAATCAGACTTAATGGTTGTACCAGCACCACAGCTGGTGAAGCTAATCAGGAAAGGATATGCAGTGCGCACACAGAAAGACTGAGGCATAGCAGGGAGAGAGAGCAGTTCCTGTCTGGTCTTTTTAATGATGTCATGACATTGTCAGTCTCTCATCTTTGCACCTGCATTTGCTTTAGATCCAGTTTTAGACTGAGGGCTTGGACCTCCCAACTTCTTCTGTGTATTTACCAACCATATTTACCTGTCTTCTCTACACAGCTACATATTCCATTCGTATGAAGAATCATCCACGGCTGACAGATGATGTGGATCATTCTGTAAGACATATCAGCTGTGCTGGCTCACACACATAGCCTATATAAGGTACTGGTGTGTGTCATCACTCTGATTTTCAGATCTCCACTGAGCAGTCAAGACGTGGTGTTAAGCAGAGATAGAGAAAGACAGAGGTGTGCAGAGGAAGAGTCCTCTTACAATGGCAATGGGTAAAATTCCACCTCTGGCCTTTTGCTGCATGTCTTCCCCTTCTGTCTCCCAATGTATTTAGCAACTACAGGTAAGGCTGAGAAAATCGCGGTTACAGCGTAGTTGCAGCTGACCCAATAACAACCATATATAGATACAAGGGGGAGAATAGTCCTCAGCTTATTGAAAAGAGGGAGGCAACTTTCCTTCATGCTCCCACGGCTGATTGAAGTACAGGCAGTAGTAGCTGGCAGTGCGATGGCAACATCAGGCTTGATGAGGTGCCATTCATGATCATCTTAGTCCAGGCTGTGGTAGGAGTAGCAAGCCTGTCTGATGAAATCATCCATGTTTTGAGGCCTCTCAGTGGGACAGCTGAAGGCATGGGTATCGGAGTGGTGGTGGTGTATGGAAGTGAGGCTTGGAGGAGAGATATTGGTTCACAGGGTGACATGGGTGTTCAGCGCATGCAAGTAGTTTGTCACCATAGACCTAAAGGATACCTACCTTAGATTCCTATCTGGGAAGGTGACAGGCTGTTTCCACCTGTGAGGAAAATGTCTTTGAATTCTGTGTCCTCTCCTTCGAGACCCCCTGGCCCCTTACACCATCACCAGATGCACAGACACAGTCCTCAGGCCTCTGCAGTGGGAAGGATTGAAAGTCCTGAACTATTTGATGACCGATTCATATTTGATGTAGCCTGGCTCCTGGAGCCTTGGCCTTTGCCTCAGCCAAGAGAAGAGCAGGCAGCGTGCCTGCCTGGCACATTTTTGGCCAAGGGAAGTGTCTCCCAGAGGCTGTGCATGCGAGTCTTGGGGCTAGTGGCAGCGACGATCGAAATAGTGCCATGACCCTCCTTTAACGCGGGCCTCCTCAGCCTGACAAGGAAAGAGGGAGTGGTAGCCACTGGAGAAGCAAAGAGGCTCAACTTGTCCTACAGGTATCCCTGCGACACTGTCAGGGTCAACTTATGCTGCTGAGGATGGACAGTAGCTCCCACCAGCTCAAGGGCTTGTCCATATTGTACATTTGTATATAGTTAATGTAGCACAGACTGGTGATGGTTCCGGGCTCGTATGACCGCTCTGCTTCTTGGCAAGGTGTCTTACAGACCTCCCTGTTCATATGGAATATGTGACTGAGTGGACAAATAGTCTAGACACAATGGAGAACTGTACATTACATTGTAACCTCCATTCTCTGAATGGAGAGACTCCACCTTGAGGGTGTTCAGAATCAGGTGTCAATCTAAGAAAACCACAGTGATGACACGCACCAGAGCCTTATATAGATTATGTGTGCGAGCCAGCACAGCTGATGTGTAATGCAGAATAATCCACATCATCTGTCAGCAAGGGATGAATCCCCGTACAGTACATATGGAATATGTAGCTGGGTGGAGAGATATTCTCTCCACTCAGAGAGCAGCAGTTACAACGTAACCTACAGACCTGATAGAATGGATAGAAGTGATGATGGGGTTGACCGTTAGAGCGACATCAGTTGTACAACGGTCCACAATGTATTTGAAGTAGAAATTATCATGATTATTTCAGCTACTTTGTTTTTTGTTATTTCAATAATTTATCATTCATTCATGTATTTATTCATTACTTTTAGCTATACTTCTTCAATGATTTATCCATGGGACGGCTGTGGCTCAGAAGGAGTGGATTGTCTACTAATCATAAGGACAGTGGTTCCTGATGGCTGTGCTATTGGTATAATAAAGTGTGTTAATGGGCAGAGAAATATCACTCAATTCCTTAGAGTGAAAGCTGCACAATATATCATTTTAACATCAACACCACAATAGCCCATGAGTAATAGTCACATTGCAGAACACATAATGTCAAGTAAGACAAATTAACTCAAGCATGTCATTTTAGAACTTTTTGATGTTTGACACAAAAGGACAACTCACAAGGCTCTCATTTTCCATGTCTGATATACAAGAAAAGAATGTTTATTTTCCACCACGAAGATTTAACATATTGTACTTTTCATCACAGTTAGAAATGGTGGATTAAATGTAAATAACTCAACACATCCTCTCCACCTGAGGATTGAAACAAATGTGGTAGAAGTAGGAGGGAGGATTTGTTTGCTTAGAAGAGGATAGAATTTAAAACGAACCAAAATGGTGAGAATTATTGTTGTACTGCGTAACTGACATGAATATACTGTATATCTGGTGAAATTTACCGTATTCTGTCTAATATCACAATACTGTATATATGGCAGAAAAAGCAGAAAAAACACCTTGCATGACAGCATCTGCCATCAGTGTACAGTATGAATGTGTGTGTTAATGGAAAATGTGCCATGTGGTGTGAAGTGTTTTGATGGTATAGAATAACGTTATATAAATGTAAGTCCATTTACATTTAGCTAACTGTTTCAGTGTCTCTGGTCTCTTTGTGTTGCTTAGTAATTTCATGCACTCTCAATCACAACTACTTGTGTCAGATGTCAGACTCATACTGTCTGTTTGTATACATTATTAAATCAAATCCCAGTGTATTTTAAAAAGTTCTTTCAACATACCATACATAAGACAGTGCGACTTAAAGGAGCTTGAGCACTAATGAACACCATGCTTTGCGTAAAGGTAATAATTTATCATAATTATGGTCTATTCAGAGTATATATGCCAATAATTTCTAATACCTTTTGATTCTTGGAAATGTGAAATGGCATGTTTTGATTTCTATTTCATGCACCACAGCACAGGATGATACTTCTTTGTAAGGTAGCTGATGAATTACATGGAAGGCTGCAGAAATCTTTGCTTGATTGATATAATTGTGGTTGAGTTACTGTATTATTATTTTTACCACACCTGCTATTATATTAAATTCATGGCACAAATATAAAGACTACACACTGTTGAAAGTATTTCTAACCTTCTGGTGGATAATATTGATTGATTGGCATTTCATATTTCATGCTAATTTGTATGAATGCTAATTTACAACAATCAACAGCAATTAGGGAACAACTGGAAATGTTTTCATGCCCATTTGTATTTTATTTGTCTTGGAAGGATTTCATTTTGGAGTCCATGTGCTCATAATCCCACCCACACTCTGCCAAATAAACAGCACTCATAAAACTCAAGCGTCTGCTGTACAGGGTGGCAGGAAGTTTACCATAAATGTCTGGATAAATCCACAACAGACAGTGCTGCCAACTCTTCTCCAATGAAATACACTAATGGCTGCACAAAGAAGATGATTCAATATCTTAATTTACATGTAAACTGTAAATGGATGTTGTGTGAGTGCAGTGCATGCTGCCCCTCTCTGGTCTCCCAGCCAGCAGACTAAGACTGATCCAGTGAACCTCAGTTTTGTCAGCAGTAGTTCAATGTGCTGTTTACCCTGCAAATGTACAACTAATTAATTTGTGGTCATGGCCAATGACAGAGGCTGTCCAGCTCAGCGTAGGCCCGTGGCAAGGGTAGAACACCAAAGGCTCCACTGGTTTCAAAAAGCCCCCCCTTTTCTTTCCTTCCCTCTCTCCTCTTTAATGCTTTCACTAGAGAAGAGAGAGACTGTGTGTCTGTTCCTGCGGTTGCAAAAGGCAAGGCTGGAGAAAGGCCATCATTAAAACGGCAAAAATGTTTGGATGTCGAATCCATTTAAAATATGACAAATTCACTCAAAAATTACAGTGTGTGGATGCTCACATATATTTTACAGAAATCAGATCTCTTAACTAAATTGTAACTCTACCACAGATTATTATATTTTCTTACACAAATTTAGATTCTGCCACATTTCCTTGCTATGTAATTGTAAGACCACTTACCACTCCACTATTTATCTTGTCTTCCACCAGACAAATGTACTGTAGGTCTGGACAAATATTCCTTTTTATGCCCATCATTTGAATACAAGCTAATAAATGTTCCATTTTGTAGCAGAATAGCACTAATTGGTACTGATGCATCTCCTTAATCATCATACTTTTAACACTGTTGCATCGAAAATAACACAATGGGATTTTTGGAATGACGTATGTTGCAATTAACAATATGTGTCAATGCTAACTATGGGTGCTCCCTGCCTAAATCAGAACTGAACTGATATTTCTGAGCTGTTTTAATCCAGTTTCTCAGTCCACCTCCAGTCAATTCTGACAATCTCCCACCTCAGACAGTGCAAACCATCAATTTTTCAGCTGTAATGGCAGCAACAGTGGTAGTAGGAAGGCTGTCATTCTTATAGCAATTGTGCTGTCGTGAATATAATGGCTATGCTGTTATGTTTTATAGACAGGAAGTTCACATTTTCCTAGTGTGAAAAGAAGTGCTGTATAGTAGCTGGTGGCAGCTTGCTTTGCCGGGCAGGAATTTCACCAGATTTTGTTAAGATGTTTTGTGGCAAACGCTGAGCTGTCTGTAAAACAGGGTTAGCATGTCATGAGAAAAAATTCACTGGCATATTTGGATCTGTTGCAGTTATCCAGGTATCATATCTTTATATGTTGTAAAATCTTTGATGTGCTGTTTTCTTCTCTTTTTTGAATGATGCGTCCATGAAAAATCCACGTATGACATGTTGAAACTAATCTATCACAGATTAGGACAAAACGATGTGGACGTCAGTAACATCAGTAAAGTTAGATGTCAGTAAATAATGTTACCTAGCATTCACAGCCAATTGAGACGAGCAGTAATGATTCTTATCACTGGCAGCAACAACATGAGTCTCTGATCTGCTACAGGTTGCCAAGTAAGGCACACTTACAGCGAGCTCGTCATTATTGAAAGTGAGCCCCAAGGTGAAATACAGTCATGAATGGCACACAATACATTATCCTGCTTATTACATATCCGCTTAACAAAGACGTTAATCATCTGAATCTATACCGATTTGAGATGTTTTTCTTTAATGCAGTAAAGTAATTAATGAGGCTGCTCTGTAGTGCAGGCATTAGAAACTATTTTTTGTTTTATAACCAGCATCCATAGTGACACAGTGAAAGACCTGGACAGCAACATAAACAAATCCAGCAGGACTGTTGTACAGTCTCTGACAGGCGAATATTATGCTCTCCAAATACATGTGTATCTACATCTGGGTTTTACAGTAACTATGGATAACAAATCAACAATATTATAAATATATTTATATTAAAATGATCTATTTTCATATATTAAGTATTTAGTAAATTATACACTGAAAAACCACACAAAGAGCCTCACACTAAAAAAAATACCTTGTACTATAATGTGCCTGCTCTATTACCAATTGAAAATGGACAGGCACACTATTCAATACCAATGTTAATTGATTGGACATCTAAAAGTACTGGAAGAGGCTGCATTCTGCCTGAGCACTCATCCCGTTCAAAATCTCAATTGCTTGCATATTTATTGACATATGATGAAGCCGTGCATGCAAATCAATTCAGAACCACTCTGCAGCATCAGCATCGTAGTTACAGCACAACATAAGAGGGACTTCTATTAACGGTATGGTAACTCATGAGACTGAGCAATGTAATTAGGGAGGCCATTCTCCATTACTGCCATCATTGCTGCCAGACTCAGGCCTCGATGCCAGCGAGTCAGAGGGTAGTCTATACAAGAATGTCTCTTCCAACTTTCACAAGATGAATTCCTTTGGAGATGCCATCTGTTTGTCTATCGCCCATGTTCCACAGGCACAGGTTAGATCAAGTTACTGCAGAAGATACAGTATCTCTCACGCCTTCTTACTCCTCATCGGTTCCACCTGTGTGACATGAGATCTACCTTCACGTTAATATTCAGGAATATTTAGTGAGTTGCATTGGAAATGTGTTTGCACTTGGGTTGGTCAACATAATTGATCAAAACCCTTTCACAATAAGACACTAATGCTTTGAATTTGCAGCTGATAGAGCTTGTCTTATCATGATCCATGGTATTGGTCGAATATTTGCATGAGTGAGGCTTGATTTTTGTACTGATGATATAACAAGATGCTGCAAATGATCCAAATGTCACTCATTTGCTCATTAGTTGCATTATTTCCATTTTAATTGAAGATCAGCTCGGCGAGTGCATGAAGTTATCTGTGGACATGTGAGCACATTCAAGTATGATCAACAATATTTTCATATGACATGTTTAGATTTACTGCATGTTGTGCTGGTTTATTATATTTGATGGTAATTTAATGGATCAACATGGTTGAAGATATTGCTGCAGGAGTAATATATGGAGTAATTCTACCCACAAACTATCAGTAAATGGTAACCTGGTAGTGGGGGTGGGGTATGTGGGCTTTCAGGTTATCCAGAACTCACCCTACTCTACTTTCCTTACTTTACAATCTGCATTCAGATCCACACCAGATGAGCAGAATACAGCATCCACACTGATTTAGGAAAGCAGCGTTTTGAACGCAGATCTTCTTTCACCTGCATGCAACTAAAATTAAGACATTTTATTCCATCAGATATACATTACAAGAGCAAATGTGCCAGAAATATTGCAATATTCAGCTTTTTTTCTGCATGACAACCTGCACCCATCACTGCCTAGTTCCTATATGTTGTGTGTTCTCCTTTGTTTTAATTTATATCCAGACTGGGCCTTGGAACCAGAATCCACTGCTCATTTCTGACTGCCAGCCAGCCCATTCACAGAGACATCCTCAATCAAAGTGGTTTGGCATTTGCAAAGAGGCGATTGCATTGTTTCGCAGCGGACCTTATTATTTCTTGAACCGAGCCACAAACTGAGGACAAATATGTGTCAAATACTTGTTGGATTACGAGACTATAACAATAAAACACTGACGGGTGATTTTTTTTTTTTTTTCAGGTCGGATGATGGGAAGCATATTGGCAGTCCGCGCACATCAATCAAGGCTCACCTACCGGATGGTGCCTCGCTTTCTCTCGCCTGGGTTTGATGCCTCAGATTTGGCCGCCCTTTTCCCGCTCGGGTCCTCCTGTGTCCTCCAGTTGCAGGTGTGACCACAGCCTCGTCTTGTTGTATTCCCATATGTTGTCGCCATTACAATTATGAATGCTCCAGTTGATCGGTGACTGGATAGTCTGTGTGATCATGTGCTGCCAGCTCCTCTCTCTTTCTCTCTCTCCCTCTCTGTCTCCTCTCTGTAACTGCTCCCTCCGCCCGATTATCTCCCCGCTGCGGCACTGGCTACATGGTAATACGGAGAAATAAAACGTGCCTGACTCGCTGGCGAACTTGTGCGCCCTATTATGGCAATTAGTCGCCGGACCGGTTCGTGCTTGCTCATCCGTGCACCTTATGCAAAATCTGTTGCCTCTCATCTATATCCGCTATTTTGCACTGAATAAATTGGTCCCGAGAGGATGTTTTATTTTCTGAAAGAGGAAGGGGAAAAAACTCTCCAGTCTGCCTATTGAGGCTGGAGAAGAGGAGCAGAGGAGAGAAAGACTGATGCGTAAAAGGATGGAGAGGGCTGAAGGAGGATGAGGCTGGAACACATTTGTAAAAGCCTTTCTTTATATGTCATTTGAATAACAGTGAGACGTGGTGAATAATTCCCAAATCTGTCTCTCGTTCACTTACCTCCTTCCAGATATATTCTTATTGTGAATTTGTGCAAAACAAAATAGTCAGATCATTGATAAATATACATAAAGTCTATCTATCTATCTATCTATCTATCTATCTATCGTCAGCCTGATGGATGTATTCTTTTAATTAGAGCTCCACTCTGATCGGCCCAGTATGTTGGACAGGTTATGATTCTGTCCAATCATGACACTGTTAATCCAGCCTTGACAATGAGTGTTTTCAAAGTGGTCCTCAAATTGGTTGGACATCTGTCACAGTCCCCAGAGTGATGTGGACCATGCCTCGCTAAGGGACGAACCGAGCCTATGTGAGCACAGTGTTGTGAATCCCATCAGTGGGGCTGAGCTCAGACCAGCTGCTGACAATTCAGTTGTGTATCAAAACCAATCTTGAGAGCTCACTATGAATCAGTTGGTGTGATTAGGTGTGGCACAGCTTTAGGCTATTTTCCCATACCTTTGTGTGCGCATTTTGATTTCCAAAGTGTCTCCACAGTTTTGCTATTGTCTTATGCCTCTCGATCATGTTCCATAAAAAAGAGGCTTGTGATTTGTGTAGAAAAGCAGAATCTTAAACATAAAACTGTAAGCAAAGATCAGTGGCTCCTATAATTACAATGCAGAGCGTCAGTGTCTAACATTAA
Source organism: Chaunax sp. Z400 (assembly GCA_037577475.1). Taxonomy (NCBI): domain Eukaryota; kingdom Metazoa; phylum Chordata; class Actinopteri; order Lophiiformes; family Chaunacidae; genus Chaunax; species Chaunax sp. Z400. Next base: position 7,033,059 of record CM075201.1, on the reverse strand, counting down.
TGATTCAGGAGGACCTTGAAAAATGAAAAATGCAGTTACTCACAGCTTTCTGTCCTATCTTGCGCCTCTGTGCTAGCAGTGCATTTCAGCTAATTTTATGAACATCAAATTTATGTCGTTGTTATTCTGAGAAATGATTGCTGTAACATCTGAGAGTGTTATAGCGCGGCAAAAATGATAGCCTTAGCTCTGTGGAGGAACTGTTTGGAGCGAAGTGTCCTCTCCTCATTGAGAGATGAAGCTTGACAGAAAGACAAAGAGGCCTGTACGCTAAACAAACCTATGTGAGCAGTGTTGCATCTCAGTACTATATGACAGGCCTTGTGTCACTGTTTGACACCTTCACTGGCTACTGTACACGGGCATGTGCAGCCTAATCATCCTCATCTGAGTGATATGGAGCCAAAAATCAACAACCTTTTCACTGAGCTGCCACGATTTCATAAAAATGTTATGACAGATGATTTTTCTGCGGGCTTGTTTGTAGTTTTCACAGCTGCATATCAAAGGTGCATGCGCACTGGCAAACTGTGTGACAGCAGTGTTGAGCTAAATGTGCATGCTCCTCAGACCAATGCTAATAGAAATATGCAACACCTTCAGAGGAGCTACGTGTCATTATATTCATGCAAGTCTTCAACTGGTCCAGTCACTGCTGCAGGTCCAGATATTTCAGCGGCTCTGCAGGCTGACTGTTGATTTTTTATGTCTTTTGTTTTACAACTGCCACATAATCAAATAGTATGGTGAGCTGAGCTTTGTGTGAGCATTTTGAAACACAGAGAGGACTAGTATGATCGTTGTGTAATACTGGCTAATGTCAAAATCCTTATTCAAATGCATGATTTACTGTCAGCAGTTGTGGTGGGTCAGTAGAGGCATGCATATTTCCACATGTGTTAATTGAATTTACCTGGTATAGTCAGGCTGGTGAATGTTGCTGTCCTTGAAGACTGTGTGTATGTGGCTCTTGTTTATAGCCAGCTGTTAAGATCCTTTGGTGATAGAGGCTCTCGGTCCATCCACTGAACTATTGTACTGCTAAATGTGATCTGCCATTAACAGGGCCATATTGTAATTAGACTGCAGATTGAGTGAGAGCTTAATGTTCAACACATTTTCTGCAGAAGAGAGTGCACAAGGTTCAATGGCTCAAATATGTAAAACCTTAAAACAGAATCCCTTAACAGGGCAGAGATAGACTGTGAGTAACTCCAGGGGAAATCACTGCAGTTTGCAGTAGTTTAGAGTAATATTTTGAGGTAGTTTGCAGTATTTTGATTTATGTCATTAAGGTGTAATGGCCTGTAGGGTGATTGAGCTCATGATGTTCAAAGTCACCTTTCCCCTTTAATCTGTAGGAGTGCCCAGCCAGCATTCAGGCCCCAGTGAACGAGTGAATGTTATATCTGAGCACCCTTGTCACATATTCTTCCTTTTCTCCCCCCCCCCCACCACTGCTTTCCAATCTATGCTGCATTTCTTTCCTTATCCTCCCTCTCCATGGAGTCTCAGTGGGAGTGGGAGTGTAATTGCGCAGTCAGACGGTGTTTACAGACGCAAAAGCGCCTTAATTTATTCCAACAGTTAGCAGTAATTCCCCACTTTAATTTATAGCTTCTCCACCCAGTGGGAAAACGAGAGAAGCAGATAGTGAGAACGAGGCGGAAAGAGAAGGAGCATATGGACGTTATATTACAGTATACAGTTGACTACAACTTGTACAAGGCCTATGCACATGTAAAGGACATCACCATTGTTTTAATGCACATTTAAGCTGTTTTCTTCCAATCAATGGTGGGTCTGAAATGGAGGAATTGCAAAAAATATGTTGATTGCTGTGTTATTTGTTGCTAAAATCCATTTTCAGTGTTTCTGTTCCGTAATCATTATCATCCTGCAGCCGGTCGACTGCTCTGTCAGCCGGTCACATCCATCCAAGTGGCACAGCGACACACCTTCATTGTCAGCCTATCATGTTGCTGCTGTCTTTTTAAATATGACTCTCCCTTCCTCTAGTTCTTTCATGCTGCCGTTTTGTGCTCCCTCCACCTCCCCATCACCCCCCAGGCTTCAAAGATTCACCAATTCCACCATTCATCAGCTTCACCAGGGTCATCAGCCACCACCGCCATGTGTCTGGACTCCAAGGGGGGATATATATCTTGCTGCTGCTCAGGACAGATGCCCTTCGATCTCAATCTCCCTGAAGAGTCTGAGCTCCAAAGACTTTCTGACGCCAAAGACGTTCAAATATTCTAATCATCACACATCTTTTGATGTAATAAACATTCTTATTTACTTCAACCACCAGTCTCTCCTGATTGAAGTGTATTACTACACTGTAGTAGTTTAATTTGTTTAATTGTCATTTTGTCAACACTGTGATGTGGCAGTACTGCACACTTACTAGTGTGCTACATTTCTCTTCTTGTTAACAGGTTTCCAGCTGGTGTTAGATGTGATTTACCACAAACAGGGAGTCCTTACAGGTCAAAAGTGCATTCACTCCTGTGTTTTCTTAACTTTTAAAGCCCTCTAAAGCTGTGAGCACTGGTGAGAAAATTGCCACCTCACTACAGGTAAAATGGCTCTAACTGACTTATGGGAACCTATTTAAGGCAAGGTAAAAACCCTTAATGACTGCACCGAAGAAATTATGTCAAGATGGGCAAGAAAAACAGCTTGCGGAACTGTAGCAGCTGGTGTGGAAACATGCATCCCCTGCATGAAAGTGCAGTATTGATGCAGCAGTTTAAAACAGGAACAAGTCAGCATGAAATGGATCAAATCTCTGCAATGAGGGCTGTCTTTGAAAATTTAAAGATAGATGCAAGAAACCAATTGAGTCTTGTAGAGTTTTACACTGAGTACACTAAATGCAGTCATGTTCTTCTTGCCTTGCTTAAAACAAACTGTAAGGCTTCTGCAAATTGGACAGTCCTGATTTACATTTACTAATTCAGCCTCTGCACTGATACAAAATGGCAAATAGTTTAATTCTAGAATAACCTTAAATTCTGTGATAGCCACCATCACAGCAAACCATTAGTAAGACCATTAATAGGAGAGCAAGAGCCAAAGCCGTAGAGGCAATGAGCGTAACAAATCTTCCTGGGTGGCTAGAATTATCACTTATAACTAATAATAACACAGAAACATTAATTAAAGAAAAATGGGATTTTGAGTGCAAGAGTGACAATGAAGATATGTTATATAGAGGGGTGCTTTTGGTACTTCAAGGGCAAGAGGACAATAGTCAGGGGACATAAGGGTTTAAGGTTTTAGGTGTAAACAGAGACACTGATTCCTGTGTTGACTCGGAATATGCAGCCGACTCTCAAAAATGATGAACCATGATGTGTTTTTCTGTAACCACAAGAGAACTATCCAAAGTGGAGACTCACAAACAAGCTGGATTCTGCATCAAAATATCCACTTCAGCAAATAAGCTGCATCTGTCACTGGTCACACATACCAGTGGCAATACTGGCAGGGAGTTGGCACATCTGGCAAGTCTCTTCAGTCATTTGGTCAGACTAAACGATATCAATGGGTGAGCCACCAGTCAACACACTCCATGTAACCATGTGACCTATTGTAAAATGTAATCTTCCTTTTACAGAGATGAGGCAAAGAGGGAGAGATGGGACAAAACAACAAAAAAAACAATTGCAATACCCTCTCCCCAATAACTTGGACTCAAGTTACCCTCAAGACACACACAGCGACTCAAGACTCGGCTTTGACTGGAGCTTTTGCTCTCATGAACAGTCTGTATTGTTTTGCACATGAACATTATAGAAATGTCTGACAAGCATGGGCTGAATGCCATTCCCTCCCTTATTATCATTACACATCTGGTGCGGCTGCAGTAACAACACCAGAGCACACATGTAGCTGCTGAGACATTTGTTGTAACCTTGGCCTATAATAGCTTCACTTAGGCCCAAACAGAAGAATCACTAAATATCTGTTGTATAACAGTAAAGGATGCTCGACTGGATCAGAACCTGAAAACACACTGGATATCGCTTTGTAATGTGAAAGTTAACGTTAGCGCCCGTGGATGGTTAGCATCATTGTTTATCTCAGGTTCAGCTAATGTTAGCTTGCTACTAGCTCTGTAAGCTCAGCGTTTGATGAATCTTTTGAAAAGACGAGTGAGTGATTGTTTGATCACCACACTTGTTCACATTGAGTGCTGGCTGTGGTTTGCTTTTTGGCTCTTTCATTCACTTTCATCTGCAGAGTTTCTAAATGACTCACTCTGAACTAAATGTCTTGTCAGAGTGATTGATATCGGGTTGTTCGGGTATGCCCCCTTCCTCATGCCTGTCAGCGCATGAAGAGCTGCCTTTTCCCCTACTGTGCTCCTCGCTGGACTGTTACAGTTTATAACCTTTCTCACAGCAGTAGGCTTTATTTGTTCCCAGCCTTCATACCTTAATGGAGAACGTTAAATATGTGCTGTGCACCTGGGGCGCATATGGGGCTCTGTGATGCGCCATTACACATGACACAGTGGCATATTGCATTGCAATGGCCTGTTTAAGGTGATCATGTACCAAAAAACTCATCAGTGCTGATACTGTATGCTAAAAGACAAAGGAGTGATGGTAAGACAGTGGATGCTTCGAAAGAAATAGGTATGGACTTTATTATTGTGCTATGACATTTACTATTTGCATCTAAATAAGGAACAATTAAAGTTAAAGCTTGAAAAAACAACAACATCTATGAATGAATGAATGAAATGTTTATTTCGAACATGTGACAAACAGAAAAATAAAAACAAATAAAAAACAAACAAACAAGCCAACAGAATAACATTTACAAACGCAAAATTAAACAGCCTAGTGCATAAAAAATAAAAACATGTATGTCACATAATTTAGAGAAGAAAATCTACTGGGACAAACACACTGATGCCATCACTTTGTTATTTCAGTGAAGACTCATTTACTTGAGGATGCTCAAGTTCGTCGAGAGTCAGTCGATTCTTGAGTGTGATGTTTGCAGTGAATTGGAACATTAGATGCCTGTAGCGAGGGAGACTGATCAATCTTGTGTCCAGATAGGCAATGGGTAAAGTTTTTGGATGCTGTTTCTTAATATTTTTTACACCCTTTCAAATAAAACCCTCAAGACCCAATACAAGTACCTCATAAAACACAATCACAGAACAATTTGTGGGTAATAAATTTAGCATAGGGTCTGTGAAGCTTGCAACAGTGAGCCGTTTCACAGCCAGTTTTACTATAGATGGCTCAAAGCCTTCATCTTGAACACATTTACATATTCAGCATTGCTACAGTATGAAGATTAAAGAACTGTTCAAATTTCCCTACCTGTCACATCATCCAATTTTAAACAGTGAGATAAAACGGAGAGGAGTGTGTAACGTTCAAAGGGCTGCTTATGGACGTGGGAAATTTCACATTCGTGTGAAAGTAAATGGGTTTTGTGAGGGCCATAACAATATGCTTTCCAACCATATCACCTTTCTATGGGCCCCCTATCTATAAACACAATCACGTCCCCTATCTGTCATTTACATAGACATTTCGATGTTCATTCTCCCTTTAAACCATTCATCCAGCTCCATTTTCTTTATTGGAGACTCATAAAATAAGCAATAGATGGTAAGCCATGTCAATTCAGGCTTAAACAGGAGGAAAAACAAATATGTTTTATTGCTGGATAATTAAACAGGTGATAAACAGGCATGAAAAGAGGCAAGGAAAGAGTCAAAATGTTCATTTCAGATTTATTATCCCCTTTCTCTATTCATGCAATCAACATCTACCATCTAACCGTACTGCAAAGGGTAGTGATCCATTACAGCATAATAACAGTCACTTGGACTAGATGTACTGAGTCAGACCACTCCTCTAATCCCGGAGCAGCTGTCAAAATCACCTTAAATCACACGACTTGCTAACGAATAAACTCTAACTGCGCAGTATATTTTATTTGTCCTTGTGGGTAATATGATTATTATATATTATATTTTTATACAAGTGATATCGGTCTCATCTATTTCATCTGTCCTTGTTTCTCTTCATTACTTCACTTAATACTCCTGGGATCCTCTTTTTGCTGGTGTTGCCAGGGGAGTGGAATTACTGTCAGTCTGGCCTCCTTCAGATTACAGTGAGGGGGGGGTTACTGTCGAGAGTCTGCCCTCCAGATATTTTGCCATGCAGAGTCACCAAGACACAACCAAATATTTACAGAGACCCACATTCTTGAATCCACATTGCAACCATCATTTTTACCCTGCAGAGGCAGATGTGACGCATTCTTGGCGCAGAGCAGGCTGGCACAGCTGGATGAGTGAGGTAAAGACAAAGTCAAAGGGAAAGTGAGAGGGTGATGTGGTAGTTTGGACATGTTGGAGGGCCAATACTGTTAATAAATCTGTTGAAATTTCATATTCTTCTTAATTTCAGCAAATTACATGAAAAGACCTAAACCAATCATATTTCTCTGTGACATACATCTACATAGTTCAATGAAAAAAAACTGTCTGAAAGCATTAATCAGTGCAGTGTTCCTTTATTGCCATGAACATGGGCACTGTAGTTTATTTTATGTCAGTACTACATATGCTGTCCTGCTGCTGTAAATACTACAGTTGGGTGTTGCAGTGAGTGTTTGTATTGTGATATAGGTGGTGTATTTTGAAAAATTCCAAAATGTTTACAATAGTTTAGTTTTTCTTCAGTTTTGTCAAAAAATAGCAATTCAGAATTTGTATACTTTTCATTTAATGAAAAATAAATATTTAAAAAATAGTTAATATTAAAAAAAACATTCTTGAATTGAGCTTGCTATGTTACAATTTATTTGCTTATAACCTTGTAAGTTTTAAAACGACTCAGAAGCAGCTGAGCTTTCAATACAGTATCACAGCAGAAACATCATAAGAGGATATTTTACTGCTGTCAACACAAATACTGTTTCTCGTCTCTTCCACAGATTCAATATAATGGTTTCACTTTGTATGAATCAACTAGAGACATATTTTAACATGATTATGGTCTGATATTTGTTTACTTATTGTTCTGCAGATCTGAGACTTGTGATGAATTCTATCATGGTCTCATCATACATACGTGATATTATTACTTCAGTTTCAGAATTGGCTCCTGTTTGACATCACATATTTGTGGTCCAGTGCATGCATGCAGTGCAGGACTAACAAAGATTTTCAGGCGACTTAGATGGCTGACATATTGACTAAAGCACTGAAACGTTTGAGTTGAACATTGGATGATGTTCACCGTCCTTAGTGAACTTCTTAGTGAAACCAAAATGTTGCCACACACTTGGCTCTGGCCATGCATTTGGCATGATGGTCTTGCTTTGCCATTTTAATGCATGAATGCGTGACTTCTGGGTCAAAGATGGAAGTTACTGAGTGTTGAACAAAGTTTCCGAATGTGCCAGTTTATATGAAAGGTAACTCAACGCGTAATGAGCGGTACAATGTAAACTGGTATATCGGTTTTATCACACACCTCTAGTAAATACTCACTAGCACAACAAATGTGTATTCATCAGCAGGCGAAAGTAGTCAACAAATGCACTATTTACTCCTGTTTGAGAGACATTTGTGGAAAAACTACACTCCCTGTAGCTGTTTGAGGAAATTATTTAGCCTTTAAAAGAATTACGTCTTCAGAGGGAATGAATGGGTTTTAGACCGAGAGCTCTAGACAGAAAAGTACTAACAGACAGAAAAAGGTATTGCTTTTTGAGGGTCTTTTCATGGACTATCTAGACTACGACAAAAATGTTAAATACTGGCAGCCTTTTGTTTTTATAAATTATAGAGGATGACTTATTCACAGCACAAAGCTCATCCCCTACAACCAGTCGCTAAATTTCTTATCAAAGACTGTTGATGATCCCTAATTAATGATGTAATTTTCCACTCCACTGAGCTGACTTACTCTGTCCCACAACATACGGGACAGAAATAATGGAGACGGAGACGGGAGAGAAAGTCACCACAGATCCATGTTGTTGGGCGCTGTGACAGAGTGTTAAGAGGAATTCCTCTTTCCTCATACATCACCAGTGCTCGACCTTCATCACAGGGACAACATACATTTTACCGTATGTATCACAACATGGCCCAGCAAAGAGATACATTTTGATTATTAGGTTTAATTGCTTTTTATTTGGTTGTTTGATTCTCCTTGGTTTGTTGTCTCATAGCAAAAGCTCCTTCTTGCAGAACTAAACCCAGAGTGTCCAGTTTTCATTGAGTTGCTACATCAGTGGTTCCCAAAGTGTGTGCACCCTAGGCTGCCTTAAGGACAAGCCAAGGATACTCCACATTCATTATTTGTTGTGCATTTGTAATGACGTTTCAAGACATTAAAAAATTGCATGAACATTTAATTATGTTACAAAACAATCAATTTCATAATCACTATATTAAAACCTATGTTTAATATGCAGTGATGTTGCAGCTAATGACAGCTCACGGTTGCCAGTTGTCATAGTAACACACTTTAAGGCTCCAGAGTTTTTCCAGAAGTCAACGTTCAGATGAAGAGAAGAAACGACTCAGTAAACAATGCTCAAAAGAAATGTTCGGAAGTCAGGCCTTCAACACAGTCTGACAGGACAGAATCTGAAACCACCTGTCAGTCGAGTGAGTCGAGAAACCACCTGTCAGACCTGCAGGTTGTCATCTCTATCTCCACATCAACAGCAGCTTCACATACCTGCAGCCTTTTTTTGTCCCTGTGCACCTCAATCATGAGCTAATTCTTAATGATGATGAAAATAAAGGAAATAACGTATTAGCTTTTGTCTTAATTACACTTTTTAAATTAAATATTTATCCATAAATCTGCAAGGCACCTGTTTGGAGTGACTAAGAATGGATCTATATTAATGTATTATTTATATTATATTATAATAGAATCTCTAGTCATAACTGAAGCATGTTTTGTGCGGGGCTAACTAGAAAATTCCCTTTGAATAGGTAAATGCTGTATTGAAACCATGGCGTTTTATATCATTTTATATATATATACTGTATATATATATATAATTATCATTATTATATCAATGCATTGTTTAAATATTATTCAATTTGTGAAAAGAACTTAATTAATTTAGATATCACTATATTTACCTTTGCTTGATTTAGTAATATCTGGTGGTATGGTTGCAGAGCACTCCTTGAATCCCCTTGTTAGATTTGAGGGTTCTTATGGAGCTTGCTTATAAATTCAACAGGCAATGGTCCAAAGATCAACCTTTCACTCACTGCACGATTCTTCATGTATGATAGCTTTGCTTGTTACACCATATTAACACATGCTAAGACACGTAGTCCCTTTTTCTAAACTGATTAGTCAAAGGAAAAATATCAGTTTAATGCATAGAGATGGAAACACTCAGTATGACTATCCCTTTGTACTCTCAGTCTATAATTTATTCTCACACAATCATCCTGTCATTCACTTCGCTCGGTCACGCTCAGTCTTAATTTTCTGCTGACATTTTCTGGGTCAGTCACTTGAAATATTAGCTGTTCTCGTCACAACCATCCATTAACAGTGTCAGTCCTTCATTGTTAGCCTATCATCTTGTTGCTGTCTTTTTAAATACGATTTTTTTTCTGTACCTCTAGCTCTTTCATGGTGTTTTAATGCCCTTCCTTTACCTTCCAGTCACCGCCCAGTCATCACAGATTCACCAAATTCATTATTTCATCATCTTCAAAAAGTCTCAGCAGAGTCATCAGCCACCACCACCACCACCAGTGTCTGGACTCCATGGGGGGATTTATCTTTATTTTTAGCTACTGCCTACTCCTTAAATCACAATCTCCCCGAAGAGTCTAAGCGCCAAAGACTTTCTGATTAATTATCATATCATCTGCTGCAGTGAACAATTAACTTTACTTAATTCACTTGCCTCTCCTGATTGAAATAATATCTTGTCATAAAGAATCATCTGCTGGGATGTGGTTGAACGCTCTGGAAATGGCTAGTAATTGCACCTAGAGTTAGGATTCTATTTTTGTTTTAATAATATAAATTATTATAAATATAATTTTTTTTAGTTCAATTATATAATAATATCAAAGTCCTTAATGTGGCTCTGTTCTACTTTTTTATCTGCTGCTGTTTGTTCATGTCAGTGCTTTACACCTACTCTTTAGTATTTGGACTTGACTAATAATAAGAACATAATTGTCTAAGTTGTTTATATATATACTGTATATTCTTTTTTTTAAATTTGTTATATATTAATTAAAAGTGAAATTTGGTCATAGAAATCCAGCCTCCTTGATTGGCAACAACTGAACAACAGGTAATACATTCACAAGTTGATGTGAGTTATACGGAAAGAAATTAGAAGCTAAGTTTGTATAAAGATGCATATCTGTAATTTGACAGTGAAAAGGTTATTGGGTCATAGGAGATAGAAATGTTAGTTACCTTTCAGACTATGATATTTGAGGGAACAGTTTCAATAACGCTGACAGCATTTACTCTCCCACTGGGAGCCGTTTGGGAGAGAAACTGACGGCAACTATCGATCCAGTGATCTGCTCTGCTTGTGGGCAGAAGACCAAGAGTGCTGTACAGTCCTTTATTCCCCACTAACCTGGTTTTATGGCACAAGGAGGCAGAGAGGCTTTACAGTATGCAAGGAAGTCAGAGCTGTGTCCAGCTCCCTGATGGAGTTAACGGCTTCATGCCAAGCTGTGAGAACAGAACTTGATGTTGATTTTCTGTCACACCTTTCTCATCTATCCTGCCAGTGCAACAACTGTCAGAATCTCAAAAGTGTCCAAAAAAAAATCATCGGGCATAGAAATTCTCTGTATTATATACTTGAATATTCACAGTAAATGAGCTTTTGATGACTGAGTTCAGTGTTGGCTTTGCTAACTGGACTGCAAAATCAAGAATTAGGTCACAAATATACTGTTTTCCTAGGGGGGGGGGGAGCTGGGCAATGTAGTTTTTTGCAGATATCACTCAAAGAGGAGAAATAGTCAATTTATTGGGACTATTTGCCCTGGTAGTACTTTAGCATTGCCAGCAGCATGACTATAGCTTATGTGGGCTGAAAATAAACTAGAGTGTGTGTTCATGTTAATGAAGGAACGTGTCACCTAATGCAAACAGCATGCCTCATTAATGTGTTTGAGAGTTTAGAACAACAAACCACTCTGACACATCAGGCTTTTCATGGGATTTGTTGAAATATGTAGATTGGTCTTTGTCAAGTTAATCATGCAAAAAGGATACTAAACATACTGAACACTAAGCATATATGGTCATCCATGGTCAGGGTATGTTTGTCAGCCATGAGGAGTGTGTATCTGTTTGTAATATCTATGCAACTAAGCCCAGGAACAATACATGAGAATAAATGAGACAACATATGAGGAGGAACTAAATTAATAATGAAGCGACCCCAACACAGATTTCTTCCTTCATTGTGCATTATCACCCTGGCCTCACTCCCTCATCACACACACACACACACACACACACACACACACACACACACACACACACACACACACACACACACACACACACACACACACACACACTGCCACAAGTCCTAGTGCATTCAGCATGTTTGTGCACAAGCGTGCAGGAATGCATTTCATGTCTCCTTCAGCAGCTTTTGTCAGCTGCAGCACAAATGTCACTAATAAATGCATTGTTGCTGTGAATCTTGAGTGATAGCTCTCGGCGCTCTGCAGTATGAACTTCAGCTAAGGGCGATTTGTGGCTGTTGATGAGAGCAAGGCAGACTCAACAATAGAGCTGATTGTGTTTCCTCTGAAATGGTGTTCCTGTGTGCTGCATGTAGGTCTTGTGTGTGTGTGCCTGTAAAGGCACTCATGCATTACAAGGGCTTGACCCAGATCACAGATAGACATGATAATGCATGGCAGGTTGTCCTTTTGAAAGCCCTGTGTCCTACAAGGCAGACTGGCCATTCACGGCCCCCATATTCTGATACCCTGATGAAAAGAGGAAAAGTCTGCTCCAAACAGTAAAACAAATCTACACTGTATGAGACTATTATATCCAGTTACTGCTTGTCCCAACATTTCTTTAAAGCTATATGATGCATACTTTGAGTGAAACGTTTAAACCCATGTTTTTATGGCTCCACCACTGCATCACATGGAAGTATGGTATGTGTCTTATGAATGTGGCATTGTTGAAAACTTAAAGAGCCCCCTCTGTAATTTGAAATAAACATGAACAAAGCAGAGTTCAAGAGGTCATAAAGGAAAATGTTCTGAGAATGAGCAGCAACATAAATGTATGCTGCCGTCCAAGTTCTAAGAATAGTCAGAGGATGAGCTCACATACCAAGATGTCAAGCTCAGTTTCCATGGCATCTGATTATATTATTTATTATAGATGGGGATGTGTGAGCATGACATTAAAGATGCATATGTACATCTTATCTCAAAGACTTTAAAGGAATTTTTCACCAAACAAACAAAGATAATGTATTATTCAAGTAATCTCATGTCATGAAACTGTACCATAAACTCCTCTACTTTGAGTTATTCAGAGTTAATGATGCTGAATTTATCTTCTGAGTGGTGTTAACTGAGGGACACACATACTCCATGTGCAAGAACATTTACATTTTATAGTTCGTGAGTATTAACTCTGCGTGACCTTGTGAATGGTAATCCAACAATTTGGCTGCCCTGTTGATCTTTAGTCAACAGGATTTCACCCGTTTTCATTTTGTGCAGCAATTAATGTGGAGGGTTTGCAGAGGTGGAACGAGAGCAGCTACAGCAGGCCTGCAGGGGAGAATATACTCTTGGCTGGAATCAAGTGACATCGTTCAAAATGCAGCTCAATGCACTGCAAAAAGCAAAACGTATAAAATACCTACATCAATCAACATCTTCAAGACACATGCAGCATATAGAAAAATACATTGTAAAATACAATACAACAGTTACATAACCACAGCACAAATAGAGAAACCACAACCAACACACAGACACTTTAACGAAAACTAGACTGAAACTAGTGAACAACACAAGATTAACTGCAAATCATGCACTCAAGGTCAACTTCAGTAAAAAATATGTGATGTCAACAAACCTTCTTTATCAATTTGAGAACCCTGAGGGCAGCCATTTTTATGGTGCACATGTCTTATTGGAATTTGGATTTGGTTTAATTCAATTAAAAGTGCTTTTTAGACCTTGGCAGAGGTATGCACTCTGCTGAGTGCCATTCTAGCGTGTTTTCTGTGTTTATTTTTATTCTTTTCTATTTTCTGCAGCCCAGTCACAAGAAATAAATGTTGGAACTGTACATTTCTACATCATCTCTCCAATACATGTTGTATGACATTCTGATTGCAGGTGTATGAGTTGAATTTAACCATCAGGGGATGGAGGGTTAGGCGATGGTGTGACTCCTTGGCTCCCATGCAGGAAATGATGGTTTGAGACCACTTCCACCAGCAATTTGGCTCATTATAGCAAGCATCGGGACATTTTGTCAACATCTTTGTGGCACCAACAGGAGATATTTTAAAAGACACATCCCATTATTTTCCAGCAGTGCTTGTGGTGACTAAAGGGATTATTTTCAACAAGAAGTTGATAATCCAGTCAAATTTGGGAAAACAAAGCTAAATATAATCTTTTCTTGATGTTAACTAATTGTTTTTAGTACCTCAACCTAACCAGTCTATCAGCACAATGTTTAAATTAAATTTAAAATTGACATTTTAACATAATCCCTAGTTTTATGAACAATAATTGCCAACATGTATTCTGGTGATTGGGTTTGTTTTCTGTATCTGGTTGTGTTTTCTTAAGTTGAAGCATGTTGAGCTTTTCAAATCACTGTATGTGAGGCTTTTCAGTACATTTCAATGAGGTTTTGTGTGTGATAGGAATCAATTAGACGAAGGCTACCTTATGAGATCAACATATTCTTTAAGCTGGTCATAACTGGAATACTGGTGCATGTAAACACATCCAATGAATTTGTCTGTTACAGCATCTAATGTTCCATTTGAGTCTAAGTGATAGTTAGTATTCATCTCTCTTCATAATCTAGTCTGTTAACATTTCTCCCTGTCTCCTCAAGCGTTTAACCTTGTCAGAGATAGACTGGGATCCATTAAGATTTCCTGAAAGGGTTGAGCATTACAGGCTCATCTAGAATGACTTCCATTTTTAATAAACTGCTCACAACCCTGCAGATCAGATACAGAGGAGGTGCACTTAACAATGCCAGAGAGATAGATATGACTCATAATTGATGTTACACAAAAGCTTAAGAAATCAAGTCATGTTTCACCCCCTTTTTATTCTGTTCCTCCTCTTCCTCCTCTTTGTGGAAGCTCTTTTCATACCACAAGCTCTTGGTTCGACATATTCACCGTGTTTAAAAGCTGCCTCATCATCTTTTCAGGCTTACCCTGCTGAAGCTCTGATGTCATGTTATACATGTGCTGTAATAATGTTTGCTTTTCAACCTTTTGGATCATGTTGTTTGTAAATGACATCACCACTGCCAGCTGAATCCATAACAGTATGAGTAGGCTTGATAACATGGGTCACCAGCAGAGAAACAGTCCTACAGATATGAAAACTGCTGATTTTACATTTTTACATCACACTGGAATCTGTATGACTACATGATCATTCCTAAAGATGGACGTGTGCAGGCAGATAATGATCGTATCTCAGCTGAACCAGAAATGATGGGATGAGAATAAAGTGGACAGGGTTAACTGACAGTGAAAGGGTTGATGGTTGCCAGAGGGGAGGGTGAGGTTAATGGAATTGGTGGAGTAAAAAGTGTAAGGAAGGCTGTTTAAATGGTATGTGAATTGAAAATGCTTTTTTAGCTGCTGAATCAATACCCACATTCTCTGTTAGTGAAGGCTCTATTACTAGAGAGGTGAGAGGGTGTAGAGCGACGAGGAACACACTCGACTCTCTCAAAAGAAATCACATCACCATATGCATACATCTCAAGTTCACTCACTTTTGTTCCATCAAAATCAAAACACGTCAGCTGCATCACTTTGGTCCAAGTTAATATGACAAAGAAATTTACATTTTCTTAGAATTATTCGCAATTACGTTGCTTGTGAAAAAGGATGAGCTGAAAATAATGAAGTTATGCCAGGTGAAATCCTCCTAACTGCTTATTTTCATTTCTAATTTCAATTAAAGGAAGCTGTAATCTATGAAAATGTGTTGGCCCTTGGGTTAATGAACCCTTTTCTATGCAAGCACATAAACTAAAAAAAATGTCTTAGGCCCTGACATTGTGGAGGTCAGCTGACAGCAGTAATGTATTGTATCGTGACACGTTTAATGGTCCTTCTTGCTTTCTTGCCCTTGCATTAATCAACCCATGGCAACAACACAGGGGAAAATGTTCCTACAAGGCAAAAGAAAGACTGTGTGCTCAAAGGGGTATCCTGATGTTTTGATATGGCACATCCATAAAATTTGGGGACATGCATGACAAAGAGTGAAATGGCAGTGGATGAGCAAACGCTAAGAAATCCTGATTTTTTTGTCCTTAGCATAGGTCAAGCTTCAAAAGAGCTGGTTCCTACAATTCCCAGAATGCAATTCAATAGTAGCATTCATTACACTTTCCCTTCCTCTTGAAGAGTTTAAACTCAATGTATTCCATTTATAACACAGGTTGTCTGCTGAATATTTTAAGTCTTCAGCCCAATCCAAGATGACACTTTTCACATCACAATCGTCAGGGTGATTTTCTTGAGGATGTAAAAAGTTCCTCCAGATCATACAAGTGCAAAAAAAAACACTGTGTGCTCAAGGTTACAAAGTGGTAAGGTCGATGCAACTCCGTGCCGCCCAAGCCAGATTTACAGACAGGTGGACATGTGATCTAAGCAGTGCATTCAAACTTTGGTTAAAAGTGACCTGATTCTCTCAAATCTGATCTTTTTCCTTGACTGTTCACATTCACCTCTCATACCAGTGTGAACATACCTGTAACATGACCCCACTGTTACAACAAGTAAGCTGTTGAACAACAGAAAATGTCGTCTGCATAACAATCTATCATCAAAATGAATGAAATAGTAGCGAAGGCATTCATTTTTTAATTGTTTGTGGTAACAGTGGTGTGTTGACATGTCATCAGCTCTGTTAGGGCAAGAAATGAAAAAAGGGCTTCGTTTGAAGCATCTTCCCATTTATCTCTTAAATTTACAACCGCCTGTCTTCCAGTCATTGATACTGAGATCCTCCATATTTGACTTGATCCACCAATGCTGACACTGATATTGATGAATATTGATGTAACACCGATGTGAACATGAATTCTGATCTGACTGTTCACACCATCACATCTGCAGGAGCAAGATATGTATCTGATTGAAGACCACAGAAGAAAGTGGCCCAAATCAGAATAAAAAATGGATCAGATTCCATGTGATTTATACTGTTCACACAGTCCTTAAAAAACAGACCTGTGTCACATATAAGCAATAAAATCAGATTTGATCCACTTTGGCCTGCAGTGTGAATGAAGCCTGAGGGTTTCCCTGATGCCAGGAAGTGAATTATCCCTACAGCATATGGTGCCACTGGAAAATGTCTCCACCTTTTGTGTGTGTACACCACTGAGAGAAGGAAGTGCACTGTTCTTGGTTCTCGTCCAAGCTGCACAGACTGTAATTGATCATTTTGAACAAGTGTCCCATCCAGCTCCATCTTTGTCGTGCTCAGTATATTCCATTTATTCTGTGCAAATCATCCACCCAGGGATTGATTTGATTAATGACTCAATGACACATTGTATTCATGATATCCATTGCTTCTCAATTGGTCGCTGTGGCTCTAGTAGTTGTCAGTGCCAAGCACCCTGCTGACCCCCGGTGGTGTGGGATTTATGGTGCAGGGCCCAGGACCATGGACAGCGTCAGACACCATGCAACTTCCCAGTGAACCTCGGTACCCATGGTCCCTTTTAGTGCAACATTACATGTCACTGCTTCAATAAAGATGCAAGGTATCACACTATGAGAACATGCAAGTCTTTACAAAATATACTGCTGTCCACCACGGCATCACATCGACCATTATATCTCAGCACACTGCAGATTGTTTATGGGAATAACAGCTTTTACAGCCCTTTTAGAGCACTTTCCACATGTCTGTGTCTATATGCTTACACTGATGAGATGACATATTAATTCAATCCTCTAATAAATATTTGATGCCGCACAAAATTTTAACATTTTACTTGGCGTGCCAACAGAGCTGTTCTTACAACAGTTTTTTGGCCTTGATTCTTGTTCTGTATGAAAGTGTGATTCTTTTGTGTAAACATTTGCTTCATCCAACAGAGACCAAAGCCTTACCCTTCAGCAAGTGCAGCTGTTTGTGAGCGATGCTTGTGCCAATAACAGAGGCTTTTGCTGCAGCACACAGTTGGTGGAATATGTGAAGCGAAGACTTTGATTAGCCCAGAGGCTCTGCGGGGAATTCATCTGCTGCCAGCAATCAATGACCGGGCTGCAAAGCATGCCAATCAGTTTTACCGTTTCTCCTTGTTTTTTTTCACATGCATCATCACCACCTTTATAATATCACCTCCTGTGGCTCTATGGCAAAGTCAGTCGGTGTGTCCATAATGGTTGTCCAGACTGCAACAACTATTTGATGGCTAACATCAGGATCTGGTACAGATATCCATGTTGTCCAGAGGATAATCTCTATTATTGGATGGATTGCCATGACATTTGGATTGATATATTGCCATCAGTGGTGCTGACAGGTGTACTTTATGCTAATAATTAGCAAATATGACAACTAAGATGATGAACATGGTAACATTATACCTGCTGAACTGTACAGTGCCTTGCACAGGCTCCTGTCTTGGTGAGTACAGGAGTAATTCAGTGAGAATGTGTAATTGAAAGCTTTGTCCTATGTAATGATGGTCTTGCATCATTAGTGTGGCCATGCTGTCCTTTTCTCTCCTGCCTTGCATTGAATGTGTCCTGCTCCTTGTCAACTGAAGCACTAGTCAGTCTAATTCCAGTGAAATCCAATATGATATCCAATATTAGGCATTTTGAAGGACTTGTTTATTGATAAAATGAACAATGCACATCTACTGCATTTTTCAATAATTAAATGTTATTAGAACCAGATATTTGGAACAAGGATATAAAGAACCCAAGGAAACAAATAGTCATGAAAAACCAAACCTTTGTGATTAACTTAATTCACTATAAACTGTCATTGGTCGGTAATCATAGCACAATGGCTGCTGTTTAATCAGTAATGTTTAAAGATGAGACTTTCATAACCAGAGAGGAGCTTCTTTAAAACCTGGCTGAGGATGAGAGAAGAGAAGTCGACAGCAGTGACTGTGGCGACTGGTGGATTGTAAACTAAATCTATGTAGGTTTACTATAGTTTATGAATGGCATTTATAGAACAATTACAACACTCAAAAAGACAAAACACATCACAATCTACTTAAAGGTAATGTTTATTTTACACCAACTAAAAATATTGGTGTAAAAGATAAATTCCCAGTAACGACATCAGTGACAGTGCATCTCAGTAAAATAGTAATGCTCCCAAAAAAAGGACAGGAAAAATGTCATTAGTTACAACAAAGGAATAACACCACCAATAAAAGCACAGTTTCTTAAGGAAAAATGTCAATGTTCAAACACAAACAACCAGCTACCTTTCAAAAGACAAAGGCAGCAAACAACAAGGAAATAATACCATTGTAACTAACAATAATGCTTCATCTGGTACAGAAATCTCAATATAACCAACCTCCCAGCACCAGTCATGCTCTCACACAGCCACATACAGACACACACGCTATGCTGGTACACAAGAGCCAATGTAATCATCAATCCCATTACCACAACATTAAAATCAGTTACATGTAATAAATATCAGTGAAAGCACCTTTAAAGCTGAAATGTGTTTAACTGATCATCTGACTGTGCAACGTGTAAAAAAGGAAAGGTCCAATAAGAACATAATTACATCAGAATACTAATATTAGACCATGGAGACCATTACAACAGCTGTCAAATTTTAAAATCTTTGCTTCTTTTTTTGCTCTAATATGTACAGGAAAAGTATATACACACCAGGCCTCACAGGTTGATCTCATAAGAACTGTATAAAAGTCATTATTAAGCGTTTGATTCTGTAGCAGAATTTGAACTGTAAAAATGCATTTGATTGACCGTTACAGCCTAGGTGCTAAGCTGAGTTTAAATGAGAGGCAACTAGGTGTCACCGTATTAAATCAGACAGTATTTGAGATGTCTGAGCATGGCTCTCGTCTGACAGGGCAACTGTAATACCGTTTTAAAATTCACAAGCCCGAGGCCATGCTCACACAAAATCACCAAAATGGATTTTTGCTCCAGTCTCAGTGCAAACACTCAAGCTGCACTTGGTAGCATTAAATCATTGTGTGTGACAATTCCTTAGTCCTTACAGTTAATTAGCACAACAGATTAGCATGCTAGAGATTTTTACACAACAATGCAAGTAATTTACAGCAAGTATGACAGATTAGGAAGAAAATCTAACTCTTTTTCATTACTGCTTCTGCGACTTCATGTTTTTACAGGAGCTACTGCTGGACACTTTACTGTACTGCAACCACTTCATGACAAACTGTTCATAAAAAACCTAATGAGAGCCATCAAGACGAGCACTCCCCGTTGTGTTGCCTGCAATCTGTTGAGTTGGTAGTGTGACTCCTTTGCAATCCTTCCAATAGAGAAGATTCCAACGATAGCACTATTCATAAACTGCAGTCTCAAAGGTTATACATATGACAAGCATTTTACGCTGCACTCGGTATTTCCGGAATTTTCTTTTACAAATTGATCATTTACATTCTCTGGGAAAAGTGCAAACAAATAGATTTTTGCTAAACCTACAAAAATGAGTAAAAACAAAAAATGTTTATTACAAACTTAATCATGCCTGTTTTTGTTTTTTGTTTTTTTGCATGAAACGTTGAAAATAACTTGATATAATTACAGGCTTAACCTCCTAATTTCTATGATGACTATCCATTTGCTATGTGCAAATTTTTGTCCATTCGCAACGGCTCAATTGATATTCACTGCTTTGCTGTATATATGGCTTCTGCTCATGTATGGCTCCTTTTTTCCCTTTATTCCTACATAGCCAGGCACAGTTTCTTACCCATAGTGAAAATAGGTAAGTGTCTCATTTAACTTTTAGTATGTTATATCACCATTTTATGGTGGGTTTGAGCATGCTGAAAAAGTATTTTTTTTTCCCCAAGGCCACAGATTTACATCTTAAAGACATCAAGCTAGACCTCTATCATTTTCAAT
Organism: Chaunax sp. Z400; assembly: GCA_037577475.1. Taxonomy (NCBI): domain Eukaryota; kingdom Metazoa; phylum Chordata; class Actinopteri; order Lophiiformes; family Chaunacidae; genus Chaunax; species Chaunax sp. Z400. The sequence continues at coordinate 7,012,647 of CM075201.1, read as the reverse complement.
ACCATCTACTCAAGGAAAAATGTTTGCTTTGGGGAGAATATGGAATGATGAATGACGTTGTTTATCTTTTGAAAATGGATTTCAACTGTTTTCTCAAAACTTAACACTAACCTAAACCAATCTTTTTGTTGTCAGTATGTTCAATTTGGAACTGTGTGACCCTATCACCACTGGAGGACATTGTTTTCCCTCTCCCCTGCCGTTTAGGCTAGCTCTGCTTTGGGGTCACAGTTTGCTTTGGCTGGGCTTTGGATGCTGTTGCAGAGGCAGAGGAGGAAGTGGAAGAGGAGGAGGAGGAAGAGGAGGAACTCCATCTGGTTTCTACGCCTGTGCTTGTCATCTTCAGCTTTCGTCGTTTGGCAAGGGGAGCGTTGTCGACACTTTTTAGAAAGAAGCCCTCTCTTTTACCACGGTTGAAAGCCTGGAGGAAAGATAAAGCAAGGACGTGACAGGCAAGATGAAACACATACACGTAACATCTATTCTAAGAGACATTTGGTGCACAAACCTAGTACCTTGTATGTGGCATTGACATAGGTGCGGACAGTGGGCCCACTAGACTCGAGCACGTCTGGTGTGCACAAAGGAGTGGTGGACATGGATGCTCCGCCCTTCAGCCAGCTGTTCTCTTTCAGATCTGAGAGTTTGAGACGCCTCTCTGGATCCACTGTCAGTAGGCCTTAAATCATAGAGGGAGGGGTTATAACAAAGAACCCCAAAGAGGAGACAACAAGATAGGCAGGTATAGCTGTATGGAATGCGGCCCTAAAGCAAACAAACTTACAGTATTACATACCTTTAACAAGCTCTTTGGCGTCCTCTGATACGCCCTTCCAGGCCTCCCCTTCCAATGAGAAATCACCCTCTTTTATCTTTTCCATGATGTCAGCAGCATACGATGAGGTCATCCCACGCTGCTCACTCTGAAAAGGCACCTGGCCTGACAGCATGGTGTACTGATTAAAACACACACACACACAAAGAGAGAGAGGGGGGCGTCAGTACCTCACTTATAGCCTTACCATCTGACAGAATCAACAGTTTAAGGTTAATTACCAGGATGACCCCAAGACTCCAGAGGTCACAGGCTTTATCATATCCTGCACTCTCAAAAAGTTCAGGTGCAGCGTACTGCAGCGTGAAGCAGGGAGTCTGCAGGGGGGCGCTGCCTGCAGGGCAGAGGCGGGCAAATCCAAAGTCTATTACTTTCAGCACAGAGTCCTCACCATCATCCGCAAACAGCACGTTCTGTAAGGTAAAGAGATGAAATCCATGATCATCCTCTCTTCCTTTTCACACTCAGGGTTCTATTTTTATTTTCTATTTTCAGAACAGAGATGACTAAATACTACAAGCTGTTATGTTCATGTGTTTGATCTGAGCTTTGCTCATGTGTGCATGTATAGGTAGTTGTAGAGGTCAAAGAGATTGGACGTTTCATTCAAATGAGGCTCTAGAAAATTATTTGTTGATATTTGGGTGAGAATTAGATTAGACATTGGAGGACAAGAGATACTGATTTATTATGATTCATTATTTGGTGATTCTGTTAACAAGCAGAAACAAAATAATGCAGATAAATTGTTTTAATCAAACACTTTCCAAACAGTAAATGGGTTTAAATCGGCATTTAAAAATTGTATGCAATTACAACAAGTGTCTCATGAAAACATTGTGCAGAGCTAAAAGTTTATTGGTGTCTCTTAGCAGTACCTGTCATTCACAGCTCCTTACAGTATATGAAGGAGTTCAGTGAATTGAATCCCAAATCCATCTGAAGACGGCAGGATTGTGTGTGTGGTAAACCTGCAGCATTCATTTTTAGAAGTGCTGCGCCGTAGCGCAGTGGTATTACGCACTGCTGTCTACTGTTTACCTTGATTAAATCATGTTCAAATGATGCTGCAGAATTATCACACAAACATCCCCACAAATCAAACTGGTTAAAACTCTATATTCAGCCTGTTTATCCGAGGCATCCTCAGGACACATGCAGCTCACATTGGAAAAATACCGTGACAATTATAACTTCACTCTGTTCTTCTTCCCACTGATTCTCTTTCACAAGACAAAACATTAGACAGCTCTGGCAATTTATAATTATTAAAATGTGTTTTTAATAAGATGTGATACAGTAGAATTATGGTTGTAATAATATTGGGCTAATGTTTTCATTAACAGAATCATACATCAGAGGACACTGTTTGGTGCTAATGTCTCATCAGTGTTGATTCATCACATGGGGGGTTTTTTCTTCCTTTTTTTAAATGAGAATCTGTGTATGTTCAGAAATGAATAAAGTCATCAAAGAAAATCCCACCTCTGGTTTAAGGTCTCTGTGCACGACTCCAGCCTCGTGCATGAAACTGACAGCTGAGACCAGGCACTGTAACAGCTGACTGGCCTCTGCCTCGCCAAAGAGTTTCTTCCTCTTGATCCTTTCCAGCAGCTCCCCACCTCGTAGAAGCTCCATCACCAAGTATGTGTGGTACTGACAGAGAAGGACATGCAAAGAGGAGACTTTATGCAATGGATTTGTTGCTGCACAATGCTTACCACACAGGATTAGACATTTTCCATCCTTGAGAGAGCATATCATATATCCACCATTAATGTGTCAGAAATTGAACATTCTTTGTGGATTTCCTCCACTGTACCTGATCAGTATAAACTTCATGCAGCTTGACGATGTTCGGGTGAGTCTCGCATTGCCTCAAGGCAGCAATCTCTCTCTGGGTGTTTGCCTCCATTCTAACAGTCAAAACAAGGATCCAATTTGAGCAGGAACATTCTGAGACTTGCCATGAAATGATACAGTGATACTATAAAGCATAGTAAAAACAAGAGCCATCAGATGATGGCATATCCCCCTGAAAAATCGTACAGGGAACAGTCATAGTAGCAAACTGCTTTCCCCCCGTAGGTCACTTTCCTGATGATACTGCGAGTCATAATTTATAAATACATTCCTCTTAAAAGTCTGAGTAGGACACAATGTCAACCCTAATACAAGAAAATAAAACTCAATGTAAGAGAAATTCCAAACAGCAAAAGGCACCACTTCAGTGTTAAGGTATGAGAAAAATATTGAGTGGTTTGTTTTCTTCGGAAAAAAAAACTTGTTTTGATTTCGGACCATGTCAAAATTATTTTTGTAAAATTTAGAAAAAACATATCTTTCAAATTCCCCCCAAAAATTCCCAAAACGGCTCCTCCTCAGTATGTGGGAGATGTGTGTATAAAGTTCTGTTAAATATATATTGAGCGTTTTTTATGCCCGGCAAACAAAATGATTACACACAGACAGACAGACAAACGTGCTGATTGCTATATGCCTCAGCATTATGTGACGGGAACGTAATAAAAAAGATATCCTTAAAACTGTGTTGAAGGATCTCATCTCTACTCACCTGCGGCTAACGATCTTGACGGCGTACTCATGGTCACTTTGCTTGTGTCTGCATTTCCTGCACACAGAGAAACTACCCTCGCCTAGGGGTGGCCCATTAAGACACAGCTCATAGTGCTGGAAAAACTGGGATTCCTGCACAAAGATGGGATGGCATGAGTCACATTGAGCTGTTAAAAGGGATGCGTTGTGTGTGTACTGTTTCCCTCTGTGCAATAAGATGAGGCAAAAAGCATCTGATTTTGGTGTGTGCACTGACCAATATGTGATACAAGCTGAAAAGTCAATATGTACTGAGAAGGGTTTGGTATGCTATAGAGGAACATGTTTGGATTTATATAGAGATCAAATTCTATTCTTTATCATATATTATTGAAATCACAATGCAATGTTTTATCTCATAAAACCAGCTGTGATACACATTTTGTTGTTATAATAAACAATACAAAAAGATTAGTGTATTCTGTAATATTTGAGAATGCCAGCTTAAAAAACAATGGAGCTTTACACCATGCAGTTTAATGTGTTAAGCATCAATGAGATAAGGTGACCTGAGATTTTACTTTTCTAATTAGATATTACAATATTGATTGCAATATTTTTTAGTGTTGCCTTGTCTCTGATGAAAACATGTGAGAAAACATGTTGTGCAATGGGGTTATTGGTTAATAAACTAGGCTACATAAACTAGTTTCTCTTCCACTCTTCCTTCCTGTCTGTAATAATTAACAAACACAGCTGAGACTTTATACACCTGTCTAGATGACATAAGGGATTCATATAGCGTAAAGAGGAACAGCTATAATCCAAATAATTCATCTCTTCAAACCAAAAATAATCCATACCTCTAACATTGCACTGCGTTGAACAGACGCTGAACCCGGTCGATCAGCACAAACCTGGGATTCTACGAAGTCTCCCATGACCGCGTTCTTATTGAACAGGATGGAGGGAGCAATAAAAGAGTAACCCTAAAAAAGCAGAGAAGTAATGTTGGGTGTATGATTAGGTAGTACACTTTGAGAAGTCTGTTTTGAGAGATAGAGCAGACTACTTAAAATCATACATTTAAAAAAACAGTCCCTCTGAGGATACACTTCACACCGGCAGCATTATTAAATAACATATCATGATCAATATCAATATTGATCTATATGGAAATAAATAATGTTTCCAGTTTTTGGCATATTGCCTAGCCCTATTATTCCGAATGTTAATATTTTAAGATGGTGGTTATTGTAAATTTATTTTGGAAATACAGCTTTTTATACGGGCGTGTACTGAGACAACAAGGACTGACCTTGAACAAGCGACCAGTGCTCGGGGGTGTGCTTGCTGGAGAGTAGACAGGATCCATCCCGGTGAACTCCTCAGCAAAGTTCCCTACGTCCAGCTCACTCTTGAGCTCTGGCTTGAATGGACTTGGCACCTTCTTCTGTGCCAGGTCAGCCCAGTTCAGGCCCTGTTAACAAACAGAGAAGATGGAATGAGTTATGAATGAATGAGAAGGCACAGGGGTGGGGGGGGGGGTTGATATTTGAGTTCAATAGGACCTTGAAGAATGGATGTGCTTTAATGTCTTCAGACCCCCGTGGTCCAGAGCCCAGCCTCCTATGGGGATCTTTCACCAACAACTTCTTCAGCAGGTCCTGAGCAGTGGATCCGATCATGGAGGGAAACGGTGGATCACAGCGCAAAATTCGTCTGACAGGACAGGGGTGGAAAAGACGGTCAATGACATCAAATAATGCCCATTTTGTTAGTAGAGTACTCCTTTACTGTAAGCTACTCTATGACAAAATCCTGGAGCAGCTTTAAGGTTTTCACTGTGTTAAGAAAAACATCATGGAAAGCTAAATAAATGCTATATTTTCTATGTAGATCAATGAGAATAAGAACTTTGAACACAATGGCTAAGATCATTTTTATTTGACTTGAGGATAAAAACAGGTTGGTTTAAGGATTGGAGTCTGCAGCACTCACTTTGACACCTCACTCTGGGAGTTCCTCTCTCCCTCCAAGGTAAACGGAGATGCTCCTGTAAGAAGCTCAAACATCAGGATCCCAAGGCTCCACCAATCTACAGACTGAAGGTGAAAATGGATTTAAAACATTACATAAGGAAATAAGAAAAACAGGAGCAGATAAGGCACCAACTGTGCATTTATTCATCAGTCATTAGTCTTACAGTATTAAGTCTTTAGCTTTCATTTAAATCTACAATGGATGTCCATGTCATTCTTAAAACATCTGAATGTGAAAAAATGGTTAGTCAGAATAACTACTGTAAAGATCTTCATACCTGACCTTGAAATTTTTTTCATATTATCAAAATGATATGAACACTGAAGATCTGTGCTTGCTGCCTTAAATCCATATATTTACCTTGCCATGGCCCGATTTCCCCCTAATGATTTCAGGTGCCATGTACTCAATGGTGCCACAGAAAGAGTAGGTCCTTTCCTTCTGTAATGAGTGGAGAGAAGATATATAACAGTATAAACAAATCTTACATGAACAAAACTGTGTTATAATTGCATTAGCAGGTAACACACATTCCATGTGTGATTATCCACATGCACAGACTTTCTTTTTAGATTTTGTCATCACATTTATGTACCTCCTGTTCCAGAAACTCCTTACTGAGCCCAAAATCTGTCAATACCACATGGCCTTCACTGTCAAGAAGAATGTTTTCCAATTTTATGTCTCGGTACACAATCCCAAGCTGCACAAAAACAAAGTGAAAACTTAAACACATTCATGGTCAGTGAAGAAAGATGTGACCATAGATAGCATGTTGTTCAGACAAGCGTGGCCTTCTATCTGTTGATTATTTTCAGACAATACTGTATTCTCCAACCCCACTCAGTAATCCTTGAAACTTGCCAAACAGCAACACAAACTGAAGCTCAATCCTTAATTGCAACAACACCTCAGGAAATGAGAATAGCAATCATAGAAGTTTTCAACTGTAGAGATTTCTGAGGATAAATCTACTTTGGTGAATTTACAGGTTTCTGCTAATTAATCAAATCTGGAGCATAAACAATCTTGAAAATGCATTCTACGTTCTGTTTCATGTACATCCTTGAAAAGAAATAGGGGTCTTTCAATCTTTCAAAGAAAATGTACAGGTAGAGTACCTGTTAAATGTTATTGGACAACCACTATGTAATTTTAGTGAGTTAGAAAGTATTTCAGGCAGTAAAGTAAAAGCCGAGAAGGGACTTCCTGTCCAGCACCAAACCATTTCCTTAACCAAGGAGTTGGTGGTGCAAACACCTGAGCTAAAAGACCATTTGTCAGATGTCCAGAAACATGACTTTAATTGAATGATGACGTTGCTCTCTGTCTGAGTCTTTGTGCAATTAGGCAACTGTTTGTCACAACAACATATATGGTAATTTTTTGGTTCACTGTTTCTCTAAGCTTGCTTTGTCTTTTCTTCTACCTCTTCGTGTCCAAGAACTGATAAATAGAGCTTTAAATTACAGAGCTGGAAGAAGCGACACCAACCTTGTGCAGGTGCTCCAGAGCCAGAATTATTTCCCCAATATAAATCTGCACCGCCTCCTCAGGAAAGTGATCCCGTTGGTACAAATGAGTGAACATCTCACCACCGCTAACATAGTCTGTACTCACATACACAGACAAATACACAGGGAGCTTGAGTAGACATGATATAAATATTACACAAACATGTATTATGCAATTAACGCCAACAGACTACAGCTGTGCGATATGACTTCAAATTTATATCACAATGATTTCAAACGTTAACACCGATTGATTAATAATGATTATTTATTTTACATGCTTCTTTTTATACTGTCTAAATGTGCCCAAACGACAGACTGCATTCTTTGAAGGTATAAACTCTTCTCACTGTTTCCTCTATTATTTTGAGCCTGTGTTTCTTTCAAAATATGTGATTTACTACTGTATGGTAGGTGGACTCATCACACGGGGTAGCTCCATAATCAATGCATTGGACGGGTCATTACGCACATGGAGATCACCCCCCTTGACAATACTTGTAATTTACACAACATCAGATTCAAACAAATCTGATTTGTTCTTCTCGAGGGTTAAACCGCCTCTAAAACACACTGGATTTGTGTCATCACAGAAAGCCTCCTGCATCTGGTTTGAATTCATGTCAACAGTGAACACAGCAGCTGCGAGCACGATGCTAAAGCTTTGGGTCCATCCTACAGGTGCAGTAGACTGCCGCTGCTTCGGTCCCGAAGGTCTTGAGCTTAGCCCCAGATATTTCAGGTCCTCAGAGCTGGTAGTTTATGTAACATTACCAGATTAAACCTGAAGAATCAGAGGAAGGGATAATATGGAACTGCACATATTGTTGGCTCTGTGTATGTGCTCGGATCATCCATGCTGCTTTGCATGCACCTTCGTTTTGAGTGAACACAGACTGGAGTGAACAGGGTGGAGACACATGACTGACCTTGACGTAGTATTTTTAAAAGGACTATTCATAAGCACACACATTGGGGAAAGTATCGATCGAATTACCCGACATGAGCAACATTATATCAGTGAGAGGTTCTAAATGTCAGTTTTTGGTCATTGTGGGTTAAATGCCCAACCCTACAAGAGACAGACATATCGGAGACACAAACATAAATAAAGAAAACATCTATTCAGCACCTCAAAGCCAAAGAGACAAAAGCTCAACGTATTTGGTTGTAGTGTCACATCACTCACCCAGGATGAGATGGAGTTTGCTCTGTGTCTGAAAGGCATAGTGGAGTGTGACCAGGAAGGGAGACTGGCGGATATGCTCCAGCACCTGTCTCTCAGTGCGAGTATGTTCTGTTGTCTTTGCCTTTTGAACAATAGCTGCTTTCTTTAACACCTGAGGTAATAATCAAAATTAAATCAACTGTAACTGTAATTATGATTTTTCCATCACAATCTTTAGTCAACGCCAGGAAAGTTAAACATTGTATGAAGTTATAGCAATGCATATCCAGGCAGCAGCTAAAAAAGACATCACATACCAAACTTTATACAATCTAAATATCGAGAGAAGACTCTGCTCAAATTAATTCAAAATTATTTTTTTTCTCCACTCCTACTGTAAACTTTATGTAATCAGCGGGTCACTCAGCCTCCACTTTGTCACATATCATTTAGAAGCCTGATTATAAATAGTTGGGACGCTGTGTAAAATAAATTATATCAGAATGCTATCATTTACAAAGAAAATACGTTGACCTACAAAACTGTGTTTACCAGCAGTGTTTCACAAAGTAGTGAATCTTATCCCATTCTTGCATGTGAATGACTGAACTTTTAAAGGATGACCCTTTCATAACCAATCATTATACTACTGCCTGTTACCAGTGAACTCGATTGAATATACGTCAAAAAGGATTAGCAGATTATCACATTGTCCCAACTTTTTTTAAAACGGGTTTTAGAATATGACATTTTATGTGTTGTGCTAGTATCACAAATGCATTTTGAAAATAGGCAAAATCAGTGAATCATTTACATAAAACATTTTGAAAGCAGTTCAGTGTAGATCAATACCTCAGACTAATAATCTCACCTTCATGGCATACAGCTGGCCTACATCATGACCGCTGTTCTTCCTGACCAGAAACACTTTTCCATAAGCTAGACAAAGACAAAAAATATTTTATCCATTAATTTAATTAATTCTAGTACGAATGTTAGACTGAAACAGATTTAATAGAGTGTTGTTTTGATGGAAGCAGCCTCTTGAATCTCTCATAGGCATTCATAATAGATGAGATCTTATAACAGAGACAACTTAAGCATGTAGTCAGCCTTCTAAGCAATCAGATACTACTCATGAGGTTGAACTGGAAATACCAAATCAGATATGACTGTAAAGACATATTTCACTACAGCAATCAAACTATCAGGGGCACTTTGTTACATGCTCTTAAAAATAATTATTCTTTTTCCACAAGATATTTGACCATGGCAGGGAAATACATCCTGTCTGCTTAGGGAATACCTCCACATTCCAACATCATACCAGTTTTTTTCCTTCAGTTTTGACAACTGTATCTGTATTTAACATATTTCATGCTTTATGTAGAAACTTACCTCCAGTGCCCAAGACTTTGAGCAGCTCAAAGTTCTCCATGCCAACCCGCTCAGTGTGACCTGTGAAGTTAGCTGGTGGCAAAAAGAAAATACCACAATTAAAATGTGCATTATGCATGCACAATTTCTGCAACCTCAAACACATAAACCTTTGTTTTAAAAAGACATGTGGACACATTTAAAAAGATGCATCAGAATGACTTAAAATATGCTGAAGCAGCTATTTGATGAAAGATGCTACAGTAGATGTTAACTGTGAAGAAGTAAGTTTAGCTCATTTGATAAACTCTGCATTCCACACACAAAAAAACGTTGTGCTTACAAGTATATACACAGAAATAAAAAAGACATACATCGTAAATAAATATGTATTCAATCATCACAGCTATAAAGGTTTTTGTTAAGCAGCTACTGTATTGCAACTTATATGAATGATGTCTGCTGCACTGCCATTGATTAAAAGGTTATTCACTTCAATCAATTCCCACAACATATGACATAATGTCGTCTGTAACAGCTGCTGAAAAACATGCAGCAACACCACTGATTATGGTATGGCCATATCTGCAACTAACCTGAAATTTTCAACTCACTGATGGAGGATACATCAACACTTTTCTGATTAATGCTATACTGTGTGGATTTCTTTTTAAGAATAACACTAGGGATTATTTTCTAAGATACATACAGATCCATTAACAAATTATATGGGAACAATACATTGGTTTTTCCTTTGCTCCAAATTCCAGAACAAGTGATAAAAATGCATTACGAGCAAACACAGCACAGAACAAACTAGCACAAATTGATTTATGTTTCCTCTCTGGGGGCAGTGCTTCTATCCACTCTTGAAGCTCCTCAGGTTTCCCCATGTCTCATCAAAATCAGTCATGCAGTTTTTGTACATAATAGATGGAAGTAGTTGAAAATCTTACAATGTTATAGAAAGTGTAAAAAAGAATCCTACATCCGCCCCTTTATCTTGATCCACACAAATATGTGGGCCTTTTAACTTTTCGAACTACCTTGACTGCCTGGACCTGGATTTTTTGTGCCTTTTTTAGTCATGATTCTTCCACCTTCTTTTGTTTAGTTCCCTTCCATGAGCACCGGTGGTTTGAGGGATACCAAATAGCACTCCAGTTCTTTTTTCTCTTTTCCACTCAAATATGTATTTGGGTCTTCCCTGCCACATCCCAACCCTACCCCAAAGTTTCATGAAAATCAGTCATATAGTTTTTGTGTAATCCTCCTAACAGACGGACAAACAGACAAGTAAACAAACAAATGCAAGCGAAAACATCAGGCCATTTGCGGATGTAAAAACTGAATCAATTGCAGTGTACAGGGGTTTCATATTTTCTAGTTATGCAGTGGACGTAATGTGCATGTAATTACAGTATGTTTGACTTACCATCGGTGATTTGATGCTTGACAGTACAGGCCTTTTCATTTGTTTTGGCATCGGAGTCATCACTACTATCAGATGCGTCCCCAGGCATAACTTTAGGTAGACTATACAGACTGTTTTCAAATGAGCTGGGTAGCTAAATGTTTAGTGTTAAGATGTTACACTACACGCTTTGCAATTACAGAAAATCTAATGTAGCTGCATTGTGACTAAAACAAAGATTATAGAGATGACCGGACAGCTGTGAATTCTGGACAAAACAGCTGCTTTAACGTTAATCCCCATGCGTCTGACATCCTGGTATTTGCCATTATTCATTTCATGTGAATCGCTGCGATTACACTGAACACTTACGCGCGTGGCTATTGTGATTACAGCTGTTAACTAGCTGTCGGTCGATTTCTTTCACTATTATTATTTAGCTACGAGAACTACACAACCAGTACTGGTTTTGATAAACTGTTCATGTTAGTTGCAAAGAAGTTTAAGTGGCTACTGTTAGCATTAGCCGCTTATCAATAGGCATTATTCCAAAGATAGCTCACGTTACATAGTAATAACCCTAATGTTGATTTTAAATAAGCGTCTAATTAACATAAAACGCTCTTCCGGGAGTGTGCTTACACCTACAATGTTAAATAATTGGCGCACTTGTTACAATAGCAAGCCGTGCTACCAAGCTAGCTGGAATGGTGGTAATGAATTGTCTTACTAGCAACTAGCTAGCTGATGTTACCCGTCAAAGTTTGAATTCTAGCTAACGCTAATGTTTGGTCAACGTTTGCTATACTGGCCTCTTCAGATATCAGCTATCAGACCATGTTGGAAAGACCAATGTGGTTAATTCCATATCTTCTTTCTCTCCGCTAGAGCCAGGATGTTCATACACTCATTATAAAAAATATTTACACCTAACTTTACATTTTTTGTCAGCGTCTAGCTAACTGCTAATATCAGGATGTTTCGACACAAACTGGGCGACGGTCAGTCACGTGAACTCTGGAAGTGGGCGGAGCAAAGTCGCTCGTGAGCTCAAGAAAATTTGATTTGATACGGTTTCGAGTGGCATCATTTATTTTTCATAGGTAATCAATTGTAGACACATCACTCAGTAATCTTGAGTGAGACATAAGCAGAAGCAGGTCCCCAGAGTCACCAGCACCTTTACTCCTGAATTACAATTAACATCCACACTGCGTGTGCCTATGTACACTTACCCTTGTTATTCTTGCACTGGGGAAAATTTTTATTCTTTTGCTACAGACCTTTTTGAAACAAGATATATTTAATCTTGGCAATATACACTACACATCTCAATAAAATTGTGTTATGTTTAAGATACAGTTTTACTCATGTTAAGCGCAACACGCATACATATTTACATATGTTTAAATGAAGAATCCCTTAATTTTACCTTTTATTGATTTCTGTACTATAAGATGTTTAAATCACACTAAGATGATCATATAAAATAATCTACTACTGCATTGAGTCCATGTCAACATTGCTGGCTTGCAGGACAAAAAGCCAACAATGAATGACCTTTCAAATGTGATCGAATACTGTGAATTTCACAGTATAACCTTTATCCATTAGTACATTACACTTCTGCTGTTTCCCTTACATCATGTAAATCCCATCTTTGTTGATTGTGGTTTCAGTTTACAACTGGACTTTGAGGGTTAAACCGCCGCACAGAGATAGAATGACAAAGTGGTGACTTTAAGGTATGTGAAGCCAAGTATGGCATCATGGTCAATAGCAACATTATGATTAATATGCATTTCCTCTCTGAAAATGGTGAACGAGCAGTCTGCTGCTATGGGAGATTTGAACAAATTGCCTTGATGGACACAATATGCATTAGAAAGTAGTGACAGGTGGCACTGGGGCTTCAGTACTCCCAAGTTAGAAAGACAAACATTAAAGATGCATCATGAGGGGAAATAATTGTTGCCCACATTCCCCAACAGTGGCTATCTTAGAAAGGTAAATCCACCCTTTAACTAACACATTACTCCCATTATCTTGAAATATTCAAGCCAGACCAGTTGTCACATTTTGTACAGCGGATCTTTTATTTCAGGTTGGGGGAAACCAGAATTTAAGGCCAGCATAAACTTTAAACTTTTCTCTACTTTGACTTGAATCATCGACACATTGCCTGCACACAGTTTAACCTGATCACAAAATCATGACTGTGCAGGCACTATTGTGCTAAGTAAACTGAGCATGCTCTTGCTAAGAAAATTGTGTATATTCTTGAGACTTTTATTGAGTCTTGATGATACAACTGACACAACTAAACTCCCTCAATTTCTTTTTATTTTTAACTACCACAGAAACAATAACATGGCAGCCTTGATTGCTGGATGAGCTTGTTTTATGTAGCATTAAGGAAAGTTTTTTAAACTCAAGAACCGTGATAATATAGCCCTAGACTCTTCTAAGCAGTCCCAGTTATAATTTGTCTAACACTTTCCTGATATCGAGTGTACACAAATAATAACTAATTAGCCAGAAAAAGCAGAGATTTATAACTGGTTTGAAATCAAAAATCCTACCGAACATTCTTACAAGAGTTACAACAGACATGTGAATGGCTTGTTGTTAGGCGAGATTTAGCCTGAGATGATGATGACCAAAAGAGTGGAGGCACTGAGGAAAACAAACTTGACAGCTTAACTTTTTGGCACCATGTTTAGTCAAGCCTTAAAGAGAACAAGAGAGTTAAGAACGATGACCAATTTTTACAAATTTAAATAGGGAAGTAAATTACAATGTTGATTTTGAGTGTAGAATCTCTTCTACTTTTTGTTCCATTTCATCAAACCATGAAATGATAGGAAGATGTGAAATGCTTTAGGGTGGATTTGGCCTTTAAAACACTGAGCATACTGGTGCACTGAATTTTTCTGTTTGTTCTAAGTTGTGGACATGAATCCAATCAAATTGCAAAATCATGTTTTCTGGAGCCCTACAGATTGATGATACACACGATAGATTCTTAAATACCATGTAAAAGTTCTGACCCCTATTAAAAAAACATAACAGACATACGTCTCAATGAGACCAAGGACAAATAATTTTGAATTTGAAGGCAAGAAAAAGAAAATGTAATATTTTGGAGGAAGTTGAACATTGTTCCTCTGTTATCTTGGAGTTTCCTCACAAAACTGGAGCTTGGTTGTCATCAACGAATGGCTATCAGTCCGACATCAATGAGTTTCTGAATCTTCTGAGCAATAACTGGATTCTTTAAGTGGCTGAGGATCAAAGAGAAAAAAAGAAATCACTCAAATGAATCAATAATTATAATTACATCATTAAATTCCTCATACAGAGGGAAAAGATGACACAAAAAATGACAAACTTACTCGCTAAGTGCCTGAGGGTCCTTTTGCATTTGCTCAAGGATCATTCGCATGGCTGGGTCACTCATGATCTGCTGCACCTCAGGATCAGCCATGGCTCTTTTCTTCACTTCCTCAGGACTGTCATTCCTCGTGGTCTGACTGACCATACAGCGTTGTATGCCTTCTGTGGCTTCCTGAAGGTGGAGAAGGCAAATGATGAAAAAAACAAAAAAACAAATTATCATTACTGAGCAGACATGGATAGTCTTGACACAACATCAACACAGTTTCTCAAATTATTCTACTTCTTTCAAACATCTTTATTTTTTGTGATGTTTGGTTTCCGTTTGTAGACGGAATAATTTTGACCAATCACATGCAGGCAAACAGTCCATGTGGAGAGCAAGAGACGAAAGGAATTGGCTGACATTAAATCTCGGATCCCCTCAGCTATCATCTCAAGACAATTCTACTCTTAATTAGCTTTCAAAAAATTATTGGCATCCATATGCAGATGCCTGTTTATAGAAATCAGCCCAAAGAGGAAGGCTCGGCACAAATATCAGCTAACCTTTATTAAGATATAAACTACACTGGAAGGCTTGAAACCTTGGTTATTGCCCTCAGAGGCTGAATTGTAAGATGAGTGCCAAGGGGTTTGACATTGTCCATACCTTCCCAAAATCTCTTGGCATGCACCTTAAGTGTTGGATACCATGAGATTTAATCATATTATTCCAGACTTGTTCTGAACTGTGAAAGAAAAGGGTAAAATACCTTTGAGGAAGAATCAAGCTCATGAGCCTTCTGGTATGCATCCACAGCTTTAGTAAAATCTTTCATGGCCTCCAGGGCAGCTCCTTTACGTGTGTAACCTTTTACTGTAGAAAGATGTTTCTATTAGGTGCAAAGTCAGAATGATTTGTCCTCAATCTAAACCTTAGCTGTTAGGAGTGTAAGACAAAACAAAACGTTAATTAAATAGTGATAATTAATGCAATTTTTCCTACTCACTGAATGTGGGCTCAAGGTTGATGCACGCTTCACAATCCTGACAAACCCAAAAAAAATCATAATATAGACATTTTTGACAGGCAATAAAATGTAATGCAAGAGGCACTTTGACTCTGTTAGGTTGTAATCTCATTAAAGATACAGTACAGTACAGTAAGGAAGTACGGTACCCTCAAAGCAAGTTGAAACTCCAACAGCTTTGTGTAGCAAGCAGCTCTGTTACTGAAGAGTTTGGCATCATTGGGGTTTCTCTTGATGGCTTCACTGTAATGTTTCATTGCTAAAGGGTAGTCTCCTATTGGAAGGAAAAGAGTTCATCTTCATAAAAAGGAACAATGAAATGACAATGGTTTAACAACAAGCATTACAAGTTGACACGCACCTTTCTGGAAGGCATCATTGCCCTTGGTCTTCTCTTCTAGGGCTAATTCGGGGTTGATGTACGCTAATTTCTCCTCCTCCTTCACTATCTTCTCTGCCTGCAGAACCAATTACAGTATCAAGGTATAAGTTAAGTGTCCACTTTGAATCCCTGTACTCATTCAGGTCTGACACAGCTTTCAAAAATCAACTTAAAAATTCTGCATAATGAATACTGTCAGCTTGTACCGCACCTGTTGGCACTTTTTCAAGACTTCAGGAGTACGATGCTCAGTCAAACTCTTGTTGAAATACTGAACTGCGTCTTTGTAATTCTCCTGCTTGAAGTGTGAGTTGCCAATCCTGGCCAAAGCCCTGTAAAAAGGTTAAAGAGAAACATGTCATTACTTCATAATACAATGTTACAACTTTTTTTGTTACGTCAACTAAAAAGCCAACGACCCCAAATGTGGTGGCTTTTCACTTGAAGAAAAGACAGTTGACTGATAAGAATTCGTACGGAACAAATGACCTTTTGTGTTCTTAAAACTCTCAAGTTGAATTGAGAGATGATTTGAGTTCTAATTCAACATCAGCACATCATCTTTGAGAAGTAAAAGAGCAACACTGCCACCCAGCGGTTCTTGTATCAAACAAATGTTCTTGTCAATGCTAATTAAAGGCATGTGGTTTGCCATTCAAATTACTGTAAACGTCTTCTGTGGCTTCAAAACTTGTTCTGCAAGACCCACAAAGTACAAGTCCTTCGTTTTAGCCTGAGGGAAAAAAAGAGTGGGAGGACTCAGTCAAGTAAGGATTAAAAAAAGAAAAGAAAAAAATTCTCACTTTGCAATTTGTCTGTAGTCTTCTCGGTTCTCTCTGCCCACATCAATGGCTTCCTCACACAACTCTCGACACTTCTCAAACTCTCCCTTCTCAAAGTACACAGCTGAAGAGACAACACACAGGAGTACACACTTTACATTTTAAATACAAATTTAAAGTTAGAACAATGTCAGTTTCTAATTGTAGTTGAACTGGTCTCAATATAAAATTAACGAACTACAAGTCATAATTTGCATTTTTTTTAAATATGTTTATGTTCATCCCATTTTCCTCCAAGGAGGATTTAGTTATGTCAAAGTAGAACAAACCGCAACTAACCACATAGTCTGATTGGGGAAATCAAAATTGTTTTTTTGTGGACAATCCAGTCTGAATAATCTGTTTTACTCTGTTTATGGGTCAGTCAACTGAAACATGGCTGATATGAGATACGAGGCTGATATTTATGTCCAACATGTGAGAATATGTACCTGCTTGATTAGATATGTAGGTCATGTTGGTGGGGTCATGTTTGACCGCCTCTTCATAATGTTTCAGTGCAGTTTCAAAGTCCTTATTCTTGTATGCAGAATTCCCAAGTTCTTTTTCCTTCAAGGCCTGTTAAAAAATAAAGATTTGAGTATTATAGAACTCAAAGAAGGGATTCATCAGACAAGACAAATGGGGGGGGTAGGATGAACTGATTTACCTTCCTCTTGTTTTCGGGAAGATCTTCCTCTTTGGGAGGAGGTGGCTGAGTATCTCTGGGTTTTGAGGGAGGAGGAGTGGGCTCATCTTCTTCCTCCATGTCAGAAAGGTTCAAGCCCAGCAGCACAGAGAGTGTGGTCATCACTCTGGGGTCCTGCAGCTTCCTGCAAAACAACCAAAAAACAAATGCATTTCTAATTGGAGAGGATTTAGGGCTACTAAATTAACTTCAGATTTTTTTATTTGAGTAATTTTATTTTATTTGATTATAGGTGAACGTGAGCAAACTGACATGAAAATCACGTATGTTTAGATGTGCCTATAAATGTAAAAAGAAAATGGAAGAACCCAGTTATGAGATGCAAACCTTTAGGGCCACTACAACACATGTGGGGAATTTCACTGAATTCTGTCCAGCATTTTTGAGGAGATGCAGATAAATCATACCCCATTACAGATGTACGGACGGATTAGATTGTTGTAAAAATTAACATATTTTTGAAAATGTACATACGTGCCAAGTTCTGATGGTTTCTTCCTGAGCTGCTCCAGCAGTTCTCTGTAGCTGGGATCTGACAGTAGCTCACGGGTCCGAGAATCACTCTCCAGCTTCTGATACAAGTTGGGCATGGCGAAGGGATTCATCATTGATCTTTCTGGTGAATCAAAAATTCACATTCTTTAGAATAATTCACAAGGTCACAAAGAAGCACTCAGTATGCCCTCATATTGTGCACTTGTCTAGGATAAAATTCACAAGAGTATTCCCTCCTCTGTAACCTCTACTATTTGGTGCACAGTCTAAATAAATCACAAGATTCTGATCTCAAGTGGAAGGCTTACTCTCCTTACTCATACTCTAAAGTATGAATTAATCTCAGCGTTCCTGCCAGCAGCATCGAAAACTTCAGCAGTTCCTACCTGCAAGCCTGGCCTCAATGTTCTGTAAACCCTCCTTAAGCTGCTGATTATTTGGCTCTTGCCGCAGTCCCTCATGGTAAGTTGTTTTAGCATCCTCCAATCGGCCAAGAAATTCCAAAGCTGCAGCTTTACGTGAGTAGCCCTGGTTGATCAAAATTGAAACGTTGTAAATCATTTCTCAATTTTATTTTGACAGTGCAATAATGGAAGAATAAAAGATATCTCACCTTGCCCCAGTCAGGTTTGATCTTGATGGTCTGACAGGCATCCTGAAGAGCACTTTCATAGTTGCCTTTCTTGGCGTAGGCAGCGGAGCGGTTACTGAACAGGACATGGTTTGATGGGTCAAGGGCCAAAGCTTCGGTGTAGCAACGTACAGCTTCATCAATGTTTCCTGCACTCAGTGCCTTGTTGCCCTGGTCTTTCAATGCTGAAACCTATGAGGCAGGAAGATTCACTAAAATTAAGCATTAAGAGACAAAAATTGCAATGTTGTTGCACTCCTTCTCTGACTTGGCACTCAATCCCCAACATAGAACCGACAACAGCAAAGATATCTAGCACGGCTGTCCTTGGCAGAAGTGAATTAAGACACTGCCGACCACTCAGCTGTTCGTGTCAGACAGGTGCAGCAGTGATGCAGACTGATAATATGTCTTAATTTAGTTAAGCCAGATCTATAGTCTTTCAGGCACAATCTACTCTATTTGCCTGAAAATAAGATGACCCAATGGTTAGCTGATGGTAATCAGCTGAATCCATCAGAGATTGCTCACCAAATATGGTTTGTCAGTAGACAATAAGCAAGTGTTTGACTAGTATTAGTAAAATGGCATGTAAAAAAGTTTTGGGTAAAGCAGTTTGTGTAAAGATATAAACCTTAATGTTTTTAATACAAGTCCTGCATGTTTCACAATTGTTTATCTAGTTTTGTAACAACCTGTAACTCTGACAAATTACAAATCAGTGAAATTTAATACATTAACATTATGTAATAACATAATGGAACACACTGACAATATGCAATTATTCTTAGAACAATAAGAACATTAATCTTATTGGGTGTGGTAGATGATGACTGTCATTGGTGCCATGGGAAATCCTGAATGAAAACATAACATAAACTCACAAACCAATAGATCTACTGTCATCAAAACTGAATCTCTCTAACACTATCGATTTGATTGGAGGAAGTTGGTAACTGAAATATCTGTGATGGAGATACTGAGAGTGTGTAAAAAGTCTTACTTGACAGTTCTTTTTTTTTAATGGACAGAAATTAAGTTAAAACATGTTATTAGATTGAAGTAACTACTGTGATACTGTGAGAAAATAAAAGTAGAGAAGAGGCTGCAGACATTGTTTATCTATTAGTATTTGAATAAATGGTCATTTAAAAACAAATTATTGCTCACAGCGTCAGCCCAATTAGAATAATATCATGACCTCTTACTGACCTATAACAGGCACAACGCTAACTGAGTTGCACATTATTATCAGTTGTTATACTGACTGGTCGGATCGGGAATGTTAATTTTTTTTCTTTTTAAATAGAGGTATTGTTTCGATATGAATGGATCGCAAAAATGAATTGAAGAATCAAATAGCAGAAAATTAGACAGGAAGCGGCTGAAGCCATGACAGAGTGCATCTAGAATGATCCTCAGGTCTGAGTACAGGCTGCTGAGGACAACGATGAGCCTGGCCGATCCAAAAATACTCCTCCGTGTGCTGCACACCGACTGCCGCAGTTTAAGCAGATTGTCTTCTGACACAACATTCAATCAAAGCGATTTACGGCTAAATTGTGTCTTTTTATTGTCCATAACCTTATGAATCATAGGTAACACTTAGCTATAATTGTTGTAAATTAGCCTCACACAAGCTATATTTTTACTTTTCTTTTAACGTAAAAGTTTAGCTAGATAGAAGACTAGCCTTGATAAAATATATTGTACTGGGTAACATCACCAAGCCCAGTCAGACAACATCAGCCAAACAGCAACACGTTCCTACCGGACTGACGCTAGTTAATAAGCTTGCTAACGTTAGCTGCACGATATTAGCTAACAGGGAAGTCCCACTGTAAAGAGGTGACTAACTAGACCAATCTCCAAATCACAGTTGTTTAGAGAGTTAATGGTAAATTAACTCCGCGTGTAAATCGACATTTCTTAAAAACACTGATCAGAAATAATCAGTTTGAAGACAGACACAAGACACTCACTTTCTCCATGGTGCAAGCATGAGGTTCCTTCCAGAAACTACTACGTGCTGGCTTTCTCTTCTTCTTCTTCTCTCAATTTACTGGCGGACCGCAAACAAGTTAAGGTGTATACCGCCACCTACTGTACAATAGTCTGTGACGTCATGTCATTTTACCAAATTACGGCTGTTCTTATACACTCAAGTTCTTGAGTAAGGACTAATGTGCAGATGGGAATTCTATCAGGGATGAGTGAGTGGCACTGACACTATCTGGAACTAGGAC
Organism: Chaunax sp. Z400; assembly: GCA_037577475.1. Lineage (NCBI taxonomy): Eukaryota > Metazoa > Chordata > Actinopteri > Lophiiformes > Chaunacidae > Chaunax > Chaunax sp. Z400. The sequence continues at coordinate 6,992,047 of CM075201.1, read as the reverse complement.
TGGAAAATCTCATAGAAGCCCTACTGGGTGTTGGTCCACTCATTTTCTCTGTCGCACTCTCCCCTCTCCACTTTAAGAGGCAAATGGTTTGGAAAATGGCATAAATAGACACACATTCAATTTCTTTTATTTCTCAGTCTCTCTTTTGGTCCATCAAATGCAATTGCCTTTCAGAGACCTGACTCAGCTGTTTGCGATCTACCAGTAAATTTAGAGATTCATTCGTTCATTCATTCATTCGTTCATTCATTCATTCAAGCAGGGGAGGCCATTGAGACAATGCTCTCTTTTGCAATTGTGCCCTGATAAAAACATATATAAAAACAATACATATAACATTGCAACATATATAAAACAAGAAAAAGAAATTATTAAAAATAGAAGTAACATCAATTCAAATAAAACACCGACGTTCATACCTCTCTGTCTATTAAAACAGAGTCAAAATGATTAAAATAAACGAAAATGCACACATCTCTCTATGTCTGGCAAACGTGATTTAAATTCATTTAAAAGGATCAACTTGACTAGTTTTAAAAGTTTCTGCAGGATGTTGTATTTATGTGGTGTAAAGTATCTTCAAGCCAGTTTCCAATGCTCAACATTGACTCAGCAATTTCCTCATGTAGTAAATATTGATGTAGTCTAAAGCCATCCCAGTAATTAATCTTAGTGCATGAAAAGGCTTGAGAGTGGAGACAGGAGAATGCATCTAAATTACATCACCATAATCCATAATGGACAAAACGGTTGAAAGGACAATTTGTTTTCTGCAGTTTAGACTTTGGACAATTAACTTATGTTCTTTGAAAGTACAGCTTGTCATTCAAACGGGAATAAATGTACACACTTTATCAATATTCAATAGATAGATAGATAAAATAAAAAGGTAAATATATAATCCAAAATCACAAGGTAGCATATTTTAACATTTTAATATGTAACATCATGGATAGTTACCGCTAGTCAAAGTCTAAGCCAGCCAAGAGAAACAGGATTCAAGTTCATTCAAAATGAATTTATTCTTAGCGAAGACTATGTTTTCCCCCAATATATTACCTCCTTACATGATATACATTGCTAGTCTGATATTTTTTCCATTTAGAATTATCAAACAAGTGGTAAAACTGAAAGATGCGAGTTGCCATGATAGACGAACATTAGTTATGTCAATCAAAATATAGACGTAATGCATACAAAATGCGACATACAGTTAAATTGGTGACATTTGCCGGAAATAATTTTACTCTCATTCTATCTCAATCCGAGTTTTTGAGAGGACAGTGAACACAACATGAGTCACTGCGAGATTTGGCGCGTGTCGCTCTCCAAGGTGCTGAACTGGAAAGGACGTTTCTTCGGAGGTGGTTGTAGCTTCTGCTAACTTTCAGCAACAAAAATAGTTTGTATTACTTAATACTTAATGTTCATAGAAAACTATTTGGACTAGTAAAAGCAAAAACAGTTACAGGTGATAATTGTACTTCAGAGGAGTAGCTAATGGTACCTAATAGCTAGATGAGCTTTTCTATTATCAAATTTTAATGCTAGCTTTTTGGCCCAGTTAACTAGCTAGGCTACAATAGACCTGTTGCTGAAATAACAAAGCAATAAAGCAATGTGAAGTGTTTAATTTACCAACTCTTCCCATGTAGTTAACTTATGTCCTCTCATCTTTTTAGATTCAAGTGAGTGACTAATACACTTGAGTTATATGGTCCTTTCTACTCATAATACTACTAGCTGGATGAGCTTCTTTTTCTAAGCAACCACTATGAGGAAACAAGAAAACCAGCCAGCCAGACCAACAGCAGGTATAAGTACACATATTTGGACTTGTTCTAGTGTGTGTTTTTAGTACAAAATAATGCTTTTTTAAGTGTTGTATTTTGTCCAAAGAAAAATTATACGGCACCTTAAGCATAATTTTGACAAAACTATAGAATTATCACGGAGTGTTTTTGTCAAGTCCCCTGTCTGATATGTACAGATATGTTTCCTGTCTCCATCAGGCTTCCTGTCTGTGCCGCTCTTTAACCAGAAGAAAAGAAACAGAATTCCTTTGACATCTTCTCCTTCTGAGAATGAATTCTTCTCCCACAGTGAATACATGTCGAGCACCGGCTCAGGTACATCTCACCGCACATCAGGTGAAGCGTTCAGGCTCCTTAAGCCTCTATTATATTTCAGCCACTAGGGGGCAGTACACCCAAAGAGAAATGGACATGCACCTCTGTTAATATTAACAGTATGACTTATACAGTAAATTTACATATATTTTAAAATTGCAGTTGTCACTCTTGAACTTTTAGTGTCTTAGTGTTAAACATTTTCATCTCCATCAACCATACAGTTCAGACCATCTATAAAAATATTTTGTAAAGTGTTCCCCCATGAAATAATATAACCCTTCACAGCTATAGACAAAGAAACCTGTTATAAGATCTTCCCCTGAGAATGTCCCTCTCCTCAGGTACCTATGGATGTTTCCAGGCCACAGGTCCATCCTCTGGTGCTTCACAACGCCACCTGTGGAACAGACCATGCATACCACCATCTATTCCTCCCCAGCAGAATGATAGCAACAGACCTGCTCCAGGACCCGTCCCTGCAATGAGAAACTATGCACCAATACCACATCCATACAAAGTTGGAGGCACAGGGTATGTTATATTGACATTTTGACCATTAGAGTAGTATGACGATCAGTGGTTTGACCCATTTGTCAAAGTCTAGCAGAGACAATGTTAAAAAAAATAAAAAATAAAAAATTCAAATGTTGTAAATTCAAGTGTTTAAAAAGTAAGTGTGCCGTGTGGCTGGTATTTGGTGTGTGCTGAGCTTCAATCTTTGATTCAAAATGCGAAAATAGGTATGTTTGGTATTTGTATTCATTTTCAGCTCTAAGATGGGACAGCCCAGCAACACAGTGAGACAACTGGAATCCAGTATCAACTCCAGACAGAGTGAACATCAAATCCCGCGCATCAGTGAGAGAGCACAAAACAAGCCAACAACCCATACTGCATTCTCTCAGATGAGTCAGCAGTCATTTTACAGACCGCCCAGTCCCACACAGCAGTATTCCCAGCAGTCCAGACCTCCGCTTGCTCCAGTCCCACCACCCAACAGGCCTTCTGCTCATGTTGTACAGTCACAAAACAACTCCTGGAAATTTTCTAACAGCTTTGGGCCTCAAAAACCCCCCTCTGAGAGAAGGAGGACCACAAATCAACCTCCAACTGTACAACAAACTCAAAGTCAGGTAGATAACTAGATGGAAAATACATAATAATATACAAAGAACTTTCATGATGTTCTTAGTGATCACTGCAGCCTCTGTATTTGTGCTCAGCAGAAAACATTTCCAACAAAGCCAGCCATTGAGAACTCACTGAGGATCCTGACTGCAGTTATTCATGGCATGAGACACTGGAGCCAGTTTAAAGACAAAGTCCCATACTTGTTTGAGATATTTGGTCAGTTGATCGGGAGTTTCTATGGTCTCTGATGTGTTCTGTTGTCTATTTTTAAACAGCATTAAACTGATGCTCTGAGCTCTTCCCTCAGCTACTCTAGACTCTGCAGTCACACTGGGTCACCACGGAGCCAAGAACTTCCTCATGAGAGATGGAAAGGAGGTTGTGCAGTGTGTCTTCTATGAAAATGTGAGTTGATAAAAAAAAATAATCAAAATGCCTTCCAGAAAACAATGTTAGTTTGCTCACATCAACTTACCCTGACACTGCTGAGTTTCAATGTCTTGGTGTTATCCAAATACAATGATTATAAGGCACTTAGTTATACTCTATGTTTGCTGCACAACAGACCTGTTAGTATGTGTGAATGAGTTACTACCTCAGTATCTTTAGTTTGAATTTAGAGACGTTCACATGGAATCAAACTCAAATCTGGAGGAATGACAGATCAGTTTTCATATTGGATGTGAAAAGGTTTAAATGTTGTTTATTTCCTTTTTCATTCAGCCTTTTTCCCCAACATTAACACTTGTTTTCTGAAAGTATCAATTTCAGTCAAACATTTCAGTGATTTACATAAATTATCCATCAGGTTATTTAATAACACAGTCTGGATTATTAATTTTTGGTTTCACTTCATGTTGATTCATAAAAAAGTCCATCCTACTGTGTGACATTTTTTTCCATGAAGATTTTGTTGAAATTTTTGGAGTTTCATTTTTTTACTGGCTCATTAATATTTCTGTTATGAAATGCCTGTTTGTTGCACACACATTTCTGCCAATTAGCCTGCTATTCAACATCCCCTTAGGAATTTTCTGGTTCCAAGCAACATCATCTTCTCTATATGTTGCATGGTGGCCCAATACTAGCAATTTGGAAATATTTAAAGTGCTGGCAAAACATAAAATAGCACTGGAATTTGAATTAACTTAATTTGTGTCTCTTGTCCAAAAGGAGCAGGAACTTCCCCGTCTCATCCGCGGTCAAGTTCATCGCTGTGTGGGAAACTACGACCGCAGCAGAGATGTCCTGATGTGTGTGTCCGTCAGACCTGGCCTGCCATCAGAGCTGAGGAATGCCCAGGAAGCTGTGAAAGCCTGCGATGTAGAAATGAGAGTGCTGGTAAAGTCACTAAGTGAAATCTGAGAACGAGTTTGTATCTTCAGCAGTACGATACTGACAGGAGAAAAGTATACCACTATTTGATGAGGCAACATGTGAGCCAAGCTTAGTGCTATTTAGTAACATTTAACCCTTGTTATGGCTAAACTTATCTGTAGGTTTAAGGTTGTTGTTGTTGTTTAAGGTGTTAATATTGTTTTTGACTTAAAGGGCACTGTTGCCATTCATTTATTGCATATAAACAAAATGCACTGTATTGAACTTTAACTGTTCACTTGCATGTTCTGGGATAGATGTTTATGTATTTATTTGTGAAACAAATACATGAAGTTTCGTTTAATTAAATTTTGAACAGAAAGTGAGGCCTCTCTTTTGATAAGTTCTGAAATAGTTTTTATTACAAAGAAAATTCACAGAACAGCAATCATGGTTTAGAGGTTAATCAAGGTAAAGCAAACACGACAAGGTAATATTTCAAAATATATCTTTGAAAAATGGGGCAGTTAATAATAACGTGATATCAAGTACAGTTAGTTTATTTACAGTCAAACATCACAATGGAGAAAAACAATTCTACTCTACCAAAAACATTTCACCAGTGCTGAGACTTTATACATAATGGTCCAACAAACAGGGGAAGAAGTCCAGTGCAGTCAGGTTAGTCATTCCCACAGTCAAGCACAGTAAGAGGTCCAATACAATACCAACATTTCTCTCCTGACCTTCTGTCAAATATGGAAACATAATCACAATAATATTCTTAATGTCAGGACATGTCATCATGGGAACTCAAATTTGGGAAATATTTAAAGATTAACCCATTACAAAATTCAACCCATTATTCAACACCAATACGCACATAAACAGCCACTAGAAAAGGGAGTCAAACTTGAAGAAGTTGGCAGTGTACAGGAACAGTAAGTGGAGAAGTAGACATTTCATTCTTGGAACATGACAAGAATGGTGCCAGCAGTTAAAAGGAGAAGTGGGTTGACAAAAACACAGCAACACATTATTTTATTAGAAGATCTAGTTGTTTGAAGTCATATTTTACACATGATGTGAATAGAATGTTAGCTCAGCAAAGATAACCAAAGGCAAAGTTCAATTTGTACAGCTCCTTACCACTTAATTTCTAAACCACAGAAGACAAGAACGCCAGGAATTAATCTGTTAGCTGCGTGTCACAACCTTTTAATATAGCAATTCAAGTTACCTCTTCCAGATAATTGGCAAAAATGTCTCAGGGCATAATTAAACACTGCATTTCTCTCTGGCATTGCCCCCATGGATTAGAAGACATCATCTTTTTTATCCTCCGGAACATTTTCTCAAGTTAATGAGGTCATACTGCATCATGTACAGGAGAAAACCTTTACTTCTGTGAGGAGGAAATACAAAGTAAAAAAGCACAACACACAACAGGATCCACAGTTTTTCAGCAGAAAAAGATGATAACCTGATATTTGTATTAAACACTTGTCTTGGTTAAGTTAAAAGGCACAAGTTGGTCAGATCACATTTAAAATCTAGATCAATTGTTCTACCATTAACAAAGCCTGTCTCATCATGCATTTTTGACAAAATTCCTACATCTCCCTGCCTTTTGCAAATATTTTTTCCTGAATTAGAGTGTCTTGTATTGTGTGTTGTCGACAGAAAACAACTGCCTATGTATAACAAGCGATTTACAATACATCACACAAACAATTCTGGGGAAAGGTTAACAAAAGGATACATTATTCCAAAAGGTTTGACAACACTTTTCTGGAACCGCTATCTATTATGATTCACCTCTTATGAGATTTCCATTTGCTCTCGGTAGGTTTGATGCTGTGTCCGCTGTCCTTTTCTTTGTGACAGTAAGCGAATCTTAAAAGCTGAAACGTTCCTTGACTCTCATTGGTGTACTGCCTGGTCACAAGACTGTAAGGCAGAAAAAGTATGGAGAGCAAAAATCCTTCAAAGTGTCCGAGTTCACCACAGACATCATCTCTGTTAAATCCAGACCGTGTGCACAGTTCAAACACTGAGGCACAAAACATTGTCACTAGATGTAACTCCTTCATCATGACTGTTTTCAGGGGCTCTTTCGTTGAATCGAGTGTTCTTCAGTGCCTCTTAATGAAACATTTGACTGAATGAGTCATACTGCCACATAACCTCATGCTTCCCCTCTCCTTATGCAGCCAACTAGGCTGTTTTGGAATGTTTTATACATATTGACTTCTTACACACTAAAGAAAGGAAGAAAAAACACTTACACATTTTGCAAGTACTTCTTTCATTTATCTTAATTGACTTTAAACATGTGAAATGAGGTTATCAGTCTGAGCATTTTCTGACTGCATCGTCTCCAGATCGAACATGAAGAAAACATTAAAGTCAAACTGTTAGATTTGAGGGAAAAAAATTGTAACCACAGAGCACTATTAAAACATAAAACATTCTGAACTGAATTAATTACATAACAGATGCAGGAAGACAGTGTTTGTTGTTGAGTCTCAGCTTCTGCTATCACAGAGAGGGGCTTCCCAAACAGCATCAGCTCAAAACACGGGATGCAGATGTCTCTCCATGTCACCAAGCCCATGTTAGAAAGAGTGGTCAGGAGGGGGAAAAAGATGCACTATAACAGTGTGGGTAAAGGGGTGGGGGACAGCTGCTCCTTCGGTGCATATTTGGCAAAAAATGGCAAGAAGACGGTGAGCATGACTCCAACAATAGCCAGCATGTAGCCCCAGCCGATCTGGCACTCTCCAGCATAGTAGATGTCAGAGTCCCCGCAGAAGGACCTCACCAGTGAAGAGTTTAGGCCGAAGGGGTAGACCAGCAGTCCAGCAGCCATGATGAACACTGCAGAGTGAGAGAAGACAGAGTGGGTCGGAAAAATGCTTGTACAACTAAAATCACAAGTTAATTCTTAAATGTATTCTTTCTTGGCTAAAATCCTGCTGTTTCATTTGTGGAGTTAAACCAACCACGGGCTACATTTATGTACTAGAGAGCCACTTGGTGGCAGTAGAGGTTTTGCAGCAGACAGTCTGAGAGTTAAGGGAGAAATAGTATATAATTCATTAGTGCTGAAGCGCCTCCATTTGCACTTTTTATTTATAACCTTGAGTTACATGTTACATATATAAAAATAAATTGGGACCTATATAGTTTTAAAAGTGAAACACTGGCTTTTAATGTAACAACAAAAGCTCTGACAGAAAAATGGTTCACGTCTCCCCTAAGTCCACTTGGACTCCTCGTTTTAAAACTCGAGAGCCCCCCCCCCCTACTTCTGCTGAGATCAGCTTTCTCAGACACTATCCTCAGAGCCCATGCAGCCAAGAGAGAGGCTCGTTTTTACAAATTGAGTCAAGTCTCCTAGTCTGTGCTGCCAAGCAGTTATCGACTCTGCTACAGGCTATCAATGGTGCTCTTAGTCATTCTGAGTGCTGGCTGGATCTCCATTACAATACCAGGTGTCATAGTTGTTTTAGCTTTGGAGAACTGAGTTTACTGTAAAAGCTTGAACATGTGAAAGTGAACAGCCCACTAGAAAATACAACAAACATGTCTTTTATTAAGCTATATTGATTTCAGGCAATGTCCGTTTCCCTACTTTCAAGGGCAGCAGCTTCATGGTCAGGACGAAACGGCGCACATGTGAGAGGAACTGTGTAGCTGTATCAAATCGATGGTTTGTGTGGGCAGAGCAGGATTGTGAACAAGGATGAAGAGTAAGACCCTTTCACTGTTCTCGCTGTACACAGGGGGATTTGGGATTGACTGTTAGGAAGAGAAAAGCAAAATAATGTGTGGAAGTGTGGTTTGTCTAGTTTGCAGTAGGGTCTCTATGGAGTTCATTGAGGGTTTGCCTCTCAGCCTTGTGTATCCTAACTCTTTACCCATTCCTCCCAGCTCTTAGAGTGACCCCATGTTTTATCTGCAGAGACCTGCCATCTCCAAGCTCACTGCCTAATGACACTTTAATGACCTTCTTTATCAAACCATCATTGACTTTTGTGGAAGAACCACAAAGACACAGACTTGCACAGGCTCACCTCCGTCTTACTCTGAAGTGATGGCATTTAAAGAAAACTAAAAACAAGAATGGCTAAATGATGAACAACCCAGCGTAACTCCTAAATAATCAATACAGAAATGAAATCCAGGCCGCATTCTCTAAAAAGTATCAGGTAAGCAAGGTGAAGGCGGGGCTTTATCGATCAAACCATAAGAGTATGACGGTCTGCTCCAGGTGTCTGGATCAGATAAGCTGCAGCTCGAGCTGATTGGATCTCCGCCAGCCTCTAATGGGAGAAGAACTGCCGAAACTGTAAAATCAAGCTCGTATCTTTCAAATCTGAGAGGGATGAAACCAAACCATTTACAAATATTAATGGGGAAGACATCTTGGTCTGCTTCCAGGTCTTGTGGACTACTACTGCATATGTTTCAAATGTTGTGTAAAGCCTTTTGTGGCTCCAGTGGGAGCTCATGAAGTCCAATAGTCGACTTCAAGTCATTAAGACTACACGTTTGCAGCTTAAGGCTACATTAACCACTACTAGCATTACACCAAAATCTACAACCAAACTGTTGGCAATTGCTTTGCATTATGGGTAATCTAGACAGCATAGCTGGAGTACTCTTTGCAGGACTCAATGCCTAGCTGTATACTATACTATACTGCGTACTGTGTAGGATGCATAATGCAGAACAATGAGGTCTATGGTCTGTGGCAAACTTTCAATTAAGGTAGGGAAAACATGAAACAGCATTCTGGATTAATTTCAACAGGGTCTTACAAGGCCCAGTGGTCTAATCCAATGAACACTGGACAGAGGGATGAAAGGCTGACACCAGGATTCTATGCAGGGAGACTGAAGCCGAAAAGTGCTCATTAGATGTGCAGCTGGGAGAACAGTGAGGACAGAAAAGTGTGAACTCCCATTTAAAAGGGCCAACTGAGTGGCTCTTTGTTGCTGGCTGAGATAACAAAGGGGTGGCCTTGCAACAGTTAATCAAAAACAACTGAAATTAGCAGTGTTAAAATCATTGTTAGGAGAAAGGAACAACAGTTAGACTCAAAGTTATTTTTAAAAAATGCAGGTATGACAATTATCTGAGGAAGGGGTTGGAGAATTTAGAGGGTTTATATTTTTTAATAATTTTTGCTAAATTGGTGGAACTTTTCCTTAACCCAGTTTTCTTCTTTATTTTGAAGACGTCTATTGGAAAAAAGCATCATGACATCATGATTTGACAGCTGTCAGATATACTGTATGATCTCATACGTATCAGACTATATTTTCCTAATATGACCTGATCTAACTTTACTCAGTTTGTTGATGTAGCAAATGTTTTTCTAGCATATGATTCAACCCAAATCCCTGACTCAGTATTTTTCGTGCAGTCACTGATAGGGGGTTTAAAGAGCTGTCCATAGTAGCCACTAGGCAGTAAAAAGCTATTAGTTCTTCCATTATTTACCTCCTAATAGACCTCAATACTAAACCGTTTACTAACCTCCCAATACCCAATCAATTGTCCGCATTTGTAAAAACACAAGCCTGGGAGGAAAGCCTAGCTCAGGCGGTCTTTTTCCACAAAGAGGAATAAAAGCGAAAAGGTGTGCAGGGAGCATGTCATCCTCGATCAGATGAGTGCAGCCCAGTACATGAGACTATCATAATGGCTCAGCGATGATGAGGCAGTGAATTATGGAGAGACCTAAAGTAAGCTGGGCACTAATGTGTCCCAGTTTCATTGCAAGCTTTACACACAGTCCCATAGAAGAGGTCAAAGCCTTTCAGTGTGTGGGTTTGTTCACAGGAAAGATGGCAAAACAAATGCAAGTCTCTCAGATGTGCTTATAAATAGAAGTAGCAGTTCAATCAATCAATGTTTAACATTATGTTGAGTTTCTTAGATTACTTTTTCACTCACAATGTTGTCATTTAACATAGTTACAGATTACTCTCACAGATTACTTGCTGAATTTGTCTCTACCAACAACTTTGAAGTACATAAAGGTATTTGCTATTTATTAGCTTCTACTAACTTTTCTACAGCTTTGCTACCTTGAACATTGAACTCTTAAGTGTGCACAAACTTCAGACTGAGCAGTAGATTTCATTGCTTATCAGCTTCAGGTAGCGAAGCCGCAGAAGCTTCTGTATATGCTAACGAATAGCAAATACTCTATTACAATAGCAAATGTTCTGGCTTTATGTGCTCGTTCTTGTGTATGTATCAACAGCAAAGGTAATAGAGGAGAGGGGGCAAAATTAAATAAAACAGCATTGTACTGCCATACAAAGATGATGTGCAGCCTTTTATAACTAAATGGACTGAATTAACCTTGAATCGCTTTCTCAGTGGTGTAGCGAGAAATGGAAAGCTGCACCCAGAGACGGTGAAACAGACTCACAGCAGTAAGGACAATAGAATGAAATTGAATAGGTCTGCGGGGCAGGAAGGTGTGTGATAACCCGGCATCCAAGTGTGACACTGAACCAATTCCATCACAGACCTCTTGCACAGAAACCACTGGCTTAGTTTATAACACAAAGAAACACAAATCATAGAATCACTCATGTGTCTGATCGTTTCAGTGTGAACACCTGAGTTCAGTTGTAGAAATCTGGTATGTCTGGAATCTAATCTTGTCAGAAATATCAGAAATGCAATGTACTGTGATCCCAGGCATTCATACATACAGTACACACCTTGTATGTAATGTGGAATTCTTCAGTTTTATTCTTGTAATCTTCAAGGCTCCTTTCATTACAATATCAAGACTTCTGCTTTGGATCCAACTCTATTTCCTCCCTGTGCTGACTGTCATAACTCTGTTAGCAATGGGACAGGTTGAATTAAACTCAATAAGAAATGGGTGGCTGCCCATGCAGTGCTCTTTAAACCCTGCTTAAACTTGGTCGGATCTGTTTGTTTTCTCCCTCTGGCAAACAATTACATAAAATATATTAAGTGCACTGATTATCGTCACCCCGTCATAGACAGAAAGACGCCTGTTGAGACCAATAATACGCAGTAAAACCTGTTTTATAGTAGTAGCCTTGTACTGAAGCAGAGCCATTCACTATCTGAACAATATGGTCCTGTAAAACGTATTCAGAAGACCAACAGTTGAGCAGCTCGGATTAGTTAGCTTAGTTTATGGAAATGAGTTCTATAGAGGACAGGCTTTATAATGTCAGCAAGAGAAAGGCACTGCCATTGAAAAATGAGACAGGACAGGTCTTACAATGTACACTCAAGCCCTGCAGAAGCAAGAGGGAACTGGAATATATTAGAATAGACTAATGCCCTGCTTATCTTCTCTGACCAACAGGCCAGACAGGCAGTCATGTGGAGACCACCGGCTCCACCGGGACGAGAGCAGTCATACGTGTAAATAAAGAAACATTACGAAGAAGAAGAAGAAGAAGACGCACAGAACCACAGTGGTCCTTTGGGTGTTACTTGTATCCTCTGTGTCATCAGCTCTCTCTACTTACCCTCACTCCTGAGAGAAACTTATCTGGCTGCCGTCCAAACAGGGACATTATCTGCTGTTACCGTTCACTTCAAACACATGACAGACCGCACGCATTAGACCTCGGCCTTACTTTACCACAAATGTTTGATGTCACATTAGCTTGCAGCAAAGACATCAACACACAAGCCAGTGGGGGGAGAGAGAAAAAACATAATTTTCCTCTCTGCCTTCTTCCAGGTAAGCTTGAATGCAAAACAACAACGTGCATCTAATAAATCTTGATTTGCCAGCACGGCGCTCATTTGTTTGTGTTGCCGGCCATGTTTGTCATTGATGAAAGCCAGTGACAGGAAACATATGCTGAAAAAAGCTGTGCAATGTTGCTTAATTACGGATGCAAGCCCAAAGCTATACATCAGAACAACTGTTCTACTGCAGCGCCTCACTCCGCCGCATTCTTGATCAACTTGTTTCCCCTTTTCTTTTTCTATAAGCAAGCATTTTCCACGAATAGAGCAGGTGAGCTGACTCTGTCAAGTCTCATGTAGATAATAATAACCCAGATGTAAATGAGGTGCTGATTTACAACAGCAGCCTGGAGCAGTAAAAAAACAGCGTGTGACCCACATACACTCACATACATTGTAACATACACAGCCTCATTCAGTTATGCATTGATGCATATTCACATTCAGTATATGCATGGCTTGGGTGGCCTCGACAACAACTGGGAGAGAGTGCCTGGCTCAAGGGCAGTTTAACAAATACATTTGAAAGATTGCTGGAATTGTGATTGAATAAATGAAAGCATAACAAAGGTAACAGTGGCGCGTCTCTCGGAAATTGCTTTTATATTGGCCACATTCAAGACGTATTTCCATTTCCCCCCTTTATCTACAGGCAAATGGAGATAAATAATTTCTGTTTCTCACATGCTTTTTCCTTCATACTCCAGCAGCATGGAGAAGGATAGAGTGATGCAGAGGAATGTACAAAACACACATGTGAAAGTACATTAGACAGGTACCACAGATTAAGGAATAGCAGACAAGTGTATGAGTATCCCTGAGATGAACTGTTTCCCCATATTAAAAAGCAATCATCTTTGGAAGAAGTTGAAATGAAATTCAACGCAGCATGCAGACTGCAACAGATGGTGCAACAGAATCTCTGGTGTTACGTATCTAAATGTACCTTCTCCAGTATTTCGACCCCTCTGTGTGCTCAAGGTGAGGAGTAGTAAGTAGCGTGGAAGATGAAAGTTTTCAAGTTGTTTGGAGTTGAACTGTGCCAGGAATGAATCTTCAGGTAGTCAGCTGGGACCTGACAGAGCGCGGGCAAACAGCAGGGACTCCATCCTAATGTGATGAGCTGCGCTCTTGTCTGCAACACAGTCATGTTGATAATTAAGCTCAGTGCGCCTCTGGGAAATTATGCTAATGACGCTTCTCTGAGCACCTACATTTCTCGAAATGTTTGGCTTAAGGTGATCACGTACACAGCAGCAGCTGAGACACAACTCCATAATGAATGTTTCTGCGAGAGATTAAGGAGGAGGTGAAAAGTGGGCAACGGGGACAAAGAATTTAGAGAGGGAGAGGGACGTTTTCAAAGATTCAGCAAAGCGCTCTGGTTGATAGACCTGCAATGTGTTAGACTTTATTCGCTTCAAAGACTTTTGTGCATAAAAAACTTGACAGGACATTTCTAAATGGGGAAAATCAATTTGTTGGGTCCAGTTGCTTTTCACTAGAGGTGAAAGTAACAGATTACAATTACTGTCATTACTCTCAAATATTTTTTTTTTTTTTTAACGTATGCAACTAGTGCTTATTTGAGTATTTTACAGAGTAACATAGGAATGAATGGTATTGGATTTTTGCAAATATCTGATATGCCAGTATCTTCCAACTCATCTTGACCGATTGCAGAAACTGATATGCAAATATTTTTTTCCACCTACTTGCATAGACAGGGCCACTGGCAGATGCAGACATACAATGCTTTTCAAAATGTACACATTCATTGGACAAAAACGGTTGCAGCCAGGTGACAATAGTCAAACAATATTCTATTATGCATAAACCACCTACAGATTTTGATGAAACATGAAAGAACCCATTAAGTTTTGGACTGGGACTGTTGGGCTTTGGTGGATAAATGCCTCTTAAGATACATTGTTTAATTACAACCAGCGCCTGTTCATTTGTAGACTTGCTAAAAACTTTCATTAAGTTTTAAAGCCTGGTTTAATGATCAAACAGCTGGTTCGAACTAAGACCTGCCTCTAACCAGCCAGATGGCCAATCGTAGTTTAGGATAGCCGATCGGTGAATCAGATTTCAGCAGTGGCCCGTGTCTCTCCAGACCACGCCCCAGGCCACGCCCCTGCTCATAAAGCTTGGTTAAAAACACAGGTGAATAACATATCAGGGCTCATGTGAGACTGACTTGTTATGGAGAGCATCAAACCATTTTCAGTGGAAAAGGTTCACTGCTGCCAATGAGGTAAAAACCTGTTGACCTTGAGCGCTGTTCAGAAAGAATAAAAGAGTGAGGGAGCAAAGAGAAAGCTGATGAGGAAATAAAATAAAGGGAGTTGGGAGAGATTAGCAGGCTAATAAAACAGCCTCTGCTATCTTTAGAGTGAGCAGGCCAGCCTGTGGACCGGTCAATCAGAGCTCAGTAATAGGTCTGTTTATCACTGAATCATCCAGGCTGCTCTAAGCTCATACAGACGACTGCAGAAGTGGTTAAAGCTCCTGGTCAAGCGTGACTTCGGGCGTGTAAATGTTTTCTTTAGACTCATAGACTCTTAATCATTTTTGGCTTTTTTGCATTTTACTGATTGTATCAGATGAAGAAGTGAAGATTTAATGATACAGATAAGAACCAAACAGGCACAGATTATTGAAGATAAGACAATGAGCAGTTAGAGTATGAGAACGTATTTCTGATAAAGAAATAAAGAGGTGCTGTAAAGAGATGACACATGATTCTAAAAGACTAATTCAACATTTTGGCAAATATGCTTCACTCTGATAACATGAGTTCAAAATGAGATTGATATCTGTCCTTTACATACAGTATGAAACTCTTTGGTTATCTTAACAATAAGCAGGGGCAAACACCAATCTGGTGATTTAATTTAATATATAATGTACAAATAGATGCACGGCATAGCATTCAGTTAATTGGACAGCATTTTGGCAGCCTCTAAAGACCACTTAAAGTGTGTCTCTCAGGTCCCAGTGCATGCTGGGCCATCTGAATTCATGCTCATTATGATTGTGAATCTCCATTCCGGGAGCACTGTAGCGATGACACATAGATCTCACACGTTGCATCCAATCTATCATCTTAATTACTTCCATTTCCATAATGCCATTTAAAAAAAAAAAAAATTTAATGTAGCAAATTAATTTACACCTCAGACAAATTGCCTGTCCTTGACTTCCTTATCCCTTAGGAGGCAACCTGGGCAACCTAACCAAACCTAATCTGTTGCATGGACCATCCATCCCACCTTGTATGGGAGATAAAATACTTCACATGCATGAATGGGAAAATATTGACGACATTAATCAACTGTGATGGTGGTATGTTGTGTAAGGAAACAGTCAATAAAGAAACAATGGTTTATCTGATAAAGCCTTAAGGTCTGTTCCTGTACTACATGTATACAGCTGCTAAATGCGATGTTTGTGTATGTTTGTGTATGTGTGTGTGTGTGTGTGTGTGTGTGTGTGTGTGTGTGTGTGTGTGTGTGTGTGTGTGTGTGTGTGTGTGTGTGTGTGTGAGACATTAACCCCCAGATTGTGCTGACAGCCTTTGGCCCTGAGGCTAAACCTTTAAGCTAGACATCTTCTGGGTTCAGCAGCTGCCTCAGGTCTAACAGGGAAAGTCAGCCATGGAAGACAGAACAACCCAGTGACACTGGGAGGTACACTGTACATCCAGCTGTGCTGTGGCTTCACTGTTCTCATGTGTGTGCCATATAGAGACAGTCAGAAGAAAAGGAGAGCAGAACATAACACAATGACTGTGGTAGAAACCTCGATGTCATTTCTTGTATGTATGTTCAGCAGATGAAAGCGACTAAATGAGGAATGGGTTCCATTTTATTTGTCACCACAGGGTTATTTCCCCAGGCTGGAAACAGTCCCTATACCGGAGGTTCTGTATAAAGGGACTGGTTTGTTGTTTGAAAGTCCATCAAATACATTCAAAACATTTAAAAGGGGTTATTTGACTAAAACACTGAATATGTAGCTATTAGTGATTCAAGATTCAAGATAACCATCATTATGCAGCATGAGATTGTAAAATGAAAACACGAGCTTCCTAACAACAGAACTATGTAAAGTGATAAATAAATAATGACATTACAAAAAGGAACCTTTCAAAGGTGGAGTGTGGAGGATGGGTTCAGGAGTTTCACAGCCTGAGGTCAAAAGCTGCTCTGTATAGTCTGGTGGTGCCAGACGGCAGCAGGGTGAACAGACTGTGGCTCGGGTGTGAGTTGTCTTTTAGCACCCTTTTACACAGACACCTCACCAATATTGAAGATACACAGTTAAGGGGTACCGGTGATGTTCTGGTTGGTTTTAATCTGCAGAGCCCTCCTATCCTGGGCCAAGTATCCACCATGCCATGCAGTTTGTGGTGTTTCTAGGCAGGATGCTTACAGTACAATGCTCCTCTGTCAAAGTTAACAAGAACTTGGCATGGGAGTTTTACCTTCATAAGATTCTTTCTTTAGAGTTCTTCCTTTGAGAAGTAGCATGATTACATCATCATCATGATTTGACAGCTGCTTCTCTATGACGTTGATTCCCATGAACCCAAAGCTGCCCACCTGCTCCACCTCAGCTCCAATGATATTGACAGGGGTGTGTTTCCTTGCCTCCTGTTTACTCAAATCAATTCGAAAAACAATCAGCTTCTTCTTCATTGGCATTATGCAGCAGGTTGTTATCTGTGCACCGCTCTGCAAGAATGTTGATTTTCTCCCAAATTTCAATCTTTCTGTTGTTTTCAATCCGGCTGATGATGGTGGTGTCATCCATATTTTTTAACAAGTTCTAATCAATAATGTGCAGTTTATTATTTCCAGGAACCAGGGCTTTAAATTAACACATTTGCCACTCATTTCACAAGTGACCAGCCCCTCTTTGAAACTTTGCCCCAGTCAATCCACTACTGCCAAGTTTCTAAACCCACCTGGTTACAGAATGCATAAAAACAGAAGACGTGGGGATCTCGTTGAATAAATATCCATAAATACAATAAACACACCATCTATTTGATAGAGTGTACTTGAACTCATAACCTCCCACAGAACACCACAGGTATAATGAAAGGTGCAAAATGCATGAATTCATGAGCTGGACGAAAAACAGGGTACTTATTTTCCAATTGACTGCCATACATTTTTCAAACAGCAGAGTGTATTTTGAATGGGTTTCCACTCTCCTGGGGTTGCATAGTTCACTCAGCATATAGATAACCTCGTAACTCACACGTTAAAAAAAAAAACCTGCTTCAGGAATTCACCTTTGTTGTGTGAATTAAATTTGCATCTATAGACAGTTATAAAAGTGTTGCCTGGGTAGTGTAGTGTTCTTTTTAAAGGAGGGGAAGAGGGAGAAAGTGGATCAGTATGAATGTGATGTTGCAGACAAAAGAAGATCAGGAGCCCTGCACCTGGGCGCAGTAACTATATATGAGCTCCCATTAATCAGCGTGTGTGTGTGTGTGTGTGTCTGTGTGTGCCTCTTTGTGTTGCTTGTGTAGTCTGAAAATAACAAATGAATGTCTCTGTTTATGAAACTCGATCTCTATCTGTATGTGTTTGTATTTCTCTGCTGATGTTGCTGAACTGGAGAGGAGAAAGCAGACAGTATAATACAGTACACTGTATTGAGTCAAAGAATCATTTCATTTGTAAGAAAAAAAATCTGAAAAAAGGACCAGATATTTTTTGGAAAATATGTTTTCAACACTACTTTTGTATGCACCATTTTATACAATATCAGGAGGTGTTAAACGTGCAGAAAAACACTCTTTGTACACAGAACCATATAAGCGCACTGATTGAGAAAAACCTTTCTTTTTGTTTTGCCTGTGACATTTTGCTATGCAGTTGCTGTGGAAATGAATTCTGCTTTTTGTTACAGTGAAAAGCCCAATCCTATATTGGCTTAGTGTGCGCAGGCTTGCAGAGTGAAATTTTCAGACATGACGGATGGCATGTAAATGCTTTAAAATATAAGGTGCTCGGTCGTTTTCACTGTGACGGTAGAAACAAATGCATCTTCATGGGAACTAAAGTGTGCAAATGTGCAGCTGAGGCATTGTTTTCTTCAAAAAACAAGACGATGGATTTTGTAGCCTCACAGCATCGAGGAGTCCTGATATGGTACACACCTAGAGTATTATTATCTGACAATATATTGAAACCTTTCTGGTGTGTGCTGGGTGTGTGTGTAATGGAAGGGGGGGGGGGGGGGGGGGGGGGGGGGGGCAACAACATAATGAACCCCTACAGGAGACATGGGGCCCTGCTGGGCTGCTGTAATGAAGCTCTGCCCTGCCATCGCTCCATGACCCACTGGCATTAAAGAAAAATGGAAACCATTACCTTCAGTCTTCAACACAACAGCCTACCAAGTGGGGGAGTGTGTTCGTTAGGTACGGGAACAGAAATGACGCTGAGGTAGAGACGGGCCACAACAGGGGATCCAGAGTAGACAGGACTCCGACTGTATATGAAGAATAGCTCTGTCACAAAAGTGACAGGCTATAGTCTGGTGCAGGTGTGCATGCCATGTAAAGTAAAGCCAAACATGTCAAAGTGAAGAATGCATCTTAACCACCATCCGAACAATTCTAGCTGACACAAGCTTTATTTCACACACGTGCACATGGTAGATGTAGAGGATGGGGTTTTAAAGGAAGATGAAGATTGGATGTTCACTCTCAGACACATTCCAGTGTGACCAGAGATCTTAACAGCCTCTATGTGTGTGTATCAGTACTCCCCTGGTGATCTAATCCTTGGTTGAATGCATCTTATTAGGAGCAGAGTGTCATTCTGGTTGTGGATTTCCAACAGGCTAAACAGACTATGGTTTCCCTGTGTGTTTGTGTGTGTGCATGTGTTTCTGCTGCGGTCTATTTTGTCACATTTCTCAGAGAATCTAGAAGGCATTGTTTAAAAGTGTAGAAACCCACAGGATCCCAAGGGGAACGACAACAAAGGGATGCTTTTGTCTTAATTCCCTTCATTTTTTTTGTGGGCTGCCTTTGTGAGGGGATGTCAGTTGTAGCGGCTGCTCCCTCCACTGCTGGTGTCTCTAACTGGAGTACTACTGGCTGGAGATCATGTTATCAGTAGATCTCTGGGATCACCTTCATTACAAGAGATGGAGCACCACAGCAGCCTGCCAACTGATGAACCCTTTAGATAGGATGGGCTTCATTCCTTCTGGTTCGTCTTTTCCTTTCTTTATCTTTTTATTAATCTTCCCTTTCCTTCTCTACTCCCTCTCTTTAACCGTTTTAAAGGACCACTGTGTAGGATTTAGGGGGATTTAGGAGCTGAAATGAAATAAAGTACTGCCATAAATTAAATTAAATATATTCATAATTACGTTTTTATTAGTGTGTAATGCCCTGAAAGTATGAATTCTGTTTTTTCATGGAGGCCACCATGCTGCTCTGCCATGTTTCTACTGAAGCGCAACACTGATTCATGGTGGTGGAATAATGTCCATGACAAACCAAACTGGCTCTCAAAAGGGCCTTTTGTGTGTTTTTAGCAGCCAACATAGAGGAGAATAAGATGAGAGGTGTTTAGTGGGTTGTAATCTGCAACCAAACGGCTAGATGCCACTAAGCTTGATACACACTGGACCTAGTTGAATAACAGGTTATTAGAAATATTGATAGTTTGGTCTCAGTTGCACACAGCTCACCACACTATGTGAATCCCTAGCATTAGCATCAGATTAAAATGTTGAAGCATTACTTTGAGACAGGTTTCATACCAATGTTACCATGAGAGATGTGCAGAGGCAGGTGGGAAAAACTGATTGACTGGGCACTTATGGGGGAAATAAACATCCCATCAAATAACAGGTAATGGGTTCAAAATGTTCAGTCTCAAGGTAACTCTGTTAGCTCAGAGTGCAAAATTAGTTTTATCATCTACTGACCCACTCGGGTGGTGGTTTTTACACTGGTGAGGAAGAAACATAATCAATTTTAAACTAGCAAAGCTCAATCTGTGCCATTCTGTGTACTGAGTCATCAAAGTATTAATAAAAATAATAATAAGACTAATAAAATAATAATAATAATATAATAGTAATGATAATAATGACAATAATAATAATAATGATTATTAATAATAATAATAATTTAATAATAATAAAATTAATAATAACAATAATAATAATAATATAATCATAATAACAATAATAATCATAATCATAATAATAATGACAATAATAATAATGATTATTATTATTATTAATAATAATAATAATAATGATAATAATAATAATAATGATAATACAAATATAATAATAATAATGATAATGATAATGGTTATTATTATTATTAATAATAATAATAATACAAATATAATAATAGTAATGATGATAATAATAATGATAATAATAACGATAATAATAATAATAATAATAACAATAATAATAATAATAATAATAATAATAATGAAGAGTCTAAGTGCCAAAGATGATTCTAATTCTCACATTTCATTTGCTGCAATAAACAATTATCTTTACTTCATTCATCTGTCTCTCCTGATAAGGGGTTCTAAGGACTTAATTTGAATAAAACAGCATGAATTTCATACAGTATGCTAAGGTATCTTTATTTATGCTAACATTAGGCTACTTGTGCAAGAGTGCATCTATGGTTTTAACACACTGGACCTAGTTGAATAACAGGTAATTAGAAATACTTATAAAGAAGAAATAACAATTTAATAATATAATAAATTAGAAATAGAACTGCCTGTTGATGGTTTGGGAAACAGTTTTGTCTTTTCAGTGAAACAAAATCATCAGTACATCTTTAAGTCACATGATTCATATTTTGAGGAATTTGAGACAGTCACCTTCCATCATTTTATACAGTGCGTAATACATACAGTACATAGTTGGCATGGAGCTCTGAAATGATTGATTAGGATCATGCAGATGATTTTGGTTTCTGTTCTCACCATACAATAAACAAGTTGATTCTTCTCGGATGAGTCCATTCTTTTCAAGCTCTTTGCTCTTACATCTTTAATGAGCTTTTTTTCCACTCCCTCTACCAAACACAAGTGTGCCTTAGAGACGCACATATACACGCAAATAGACTTATAAATCTCTTGAAGCACTATCCATGCTAATGGAGTAATAATGGACAGTCCCCCTCAATGTCACCCTGTGTCATCTCATCGGACTTCTGAAGTTTGCTGTTCAAAGCGAGAGGACTCATCCTGCTCTTCACTCACTCGCATCTTTCTTTAATCCAAGGAGATAACTAGAAATCTACCATGAGCCTCTCGATGCCGATAAATGGCTTCCGTCTCTCTTTCAATCGATCACATGCTTTCAGATCTGTAAATGAAGCCTTAGGTAACAAGGATGGCCAGGGAGGTAATCAAGAAGACCACCAAGACACAAGGGAGGGGAACGCTAATGTGGTGAAAGCATTTCCTTGGTTACAGCAGCCTTCATGAAAGCAGTCAGAGCGGTTGTGGTTGAGCTCATCACACACACACACACACACACACACACACACACACACACACACACACACACACATATTGGCCTGTGTGTGAAAGTGCGACATATGGCCTTTTAGGGTCTTGGTAACAACAGTGTGCCTCACTCACTCTTATTTAATGCTTTGTCCTCTCTGTGTCTCTCTCTCACACACACATATGGAGGGTGTCAGTGGTCTGGGTGAAAGGGTGACCTCAGTCCATTCATGCGTGAGTCTGGGGTTTAATCACACATACTTATTGTTTTACCCTCTGAGCATCCATCATGGAAAAAAGCTTGAAAGACACGAGAGAGGCAATTTGGGAAATGCTGACAGAGAAGTAAAGACGAAGAAATGATTGTATACTATAGGGTTGGGATACATATGAACATCTAATGCACAGAAGATGTAGGAAATTCATTAAGCATTTAGCATTTAGATTATTTTTATTATGTTTTATGATTAATTTGTCAAAAGTGACAACAATGGTGATTTGTTTATAGATTTTAGTTTAATGAATCCAAAAAAAAACATACAAAAATAAAATATTCTTGAATTGAACTCACTAACTTATACGTAACTTGCTTATAATCTTGTACATTTTAAATCAACTAAATAGTAGCAGTGCTTTTCGAAACAGTATCACAGCCGAAGAGGACAGTTTGGTTTGGATTTGGTTTGGTTTTGAACACCTCCCTGACAAACACATACAGACATATCGATTGTCCTTCAATCGCAGCAATCATAACACACTGATAGCTGGGCTGAACTCACGGTCAGAGAATGGTGGTGTAACTATACAAACAAAATGCAAGGTTTCCTCATTTGCAGGAGGACGTTTGCGGCACAATAAAAGGGTATAAAATGATTTCAGGCATACAAAGAATTCCAGAGTTCTTAACCAAACTTAAACAGTTTTATTTGTCTGTATTTTAGTTCTCTCTGACCTTGATTGTTTTTTCCACGTGGCAAGAATAAAATCTAGATAAAACACTGCAGTATGCTCCACCATCATGACACACTAAAGCAGCTTCACTGCAGTCGCAAGCATATCTAGAGAGCGGAGTAATGCAATTTTTGCAGTTCACACCTCCTCTTGTTCAGGCCAGCCCAGGCCAGCAATTTGTCAGGAGGAGAGGGACTCATCATCATCATCACCCCAGGATGTGGAGAGGTGAACCGGGTGGGTGGGGGGGCTAGTGGGAAGGTCACGGGGTAAAACACTGGGGATCAAACAGATCAGTCTGGCAGCAAAAGATCACATTCAGAGCTCCACCTCCAACACTCAACACTCAAAATCCTGCTCCTCATCCAGAGGTCTGGGTTTTGTCTCTATCTCTTACTAGTTTGTATTTGTGTGATTGGTGTGTGCTGGTGTTGGCCACCCTGAAACTGTGAGGTGGTCGCACACACTAGTGAGCAGCTATTAAGTCTTATCAGAGAATTGTGAAACAAGCACGACAGCGTAAGTAGAGCTGTTATTTCTCACAGAAGCTGAGCGTACACAGACTGCAGAAGGCAAAGTGTCTCCACTTGATTTTCTATAAGCTACTCATGTATGAGTTTCTACGACAAATTTGAAACGCGGTTGATAAGTAATATGTTCCACATGTAAACACAATCAAAAGAGGGTTTATACGATAGAGAGCTTTCAAAGATTCTGCAGTTTGTTTTAGAGCTGCAGCTACACCCACCCAAAGGGTGGAGCAGAGCTGCTTGCTTGTCACGCTGTCTGTGAGAGGATGAGTAGGTAGAGGACAAAGCCAGGTGTAAAACTGACTGGTCATGCTTTAATGACAGAGCATAGTCCTTGTTATTAAGGCTTTAAATCAGCTTTTATCTCCTCTTTGTGCTCGAACATTCTCTCATGCCAAAAGCATCTGACGCATGTCTGGAAAACCCCTCCATTTCAGCATGGTGACGCAACAAAACAAGAAAGATGCACAATCTCTGTAGCTTTACAGGTCACTGCTACCCACACACAAACACACATCCACATAAAGATCCCACCTCACATAAACACGGTGCTATAGGTTCCCCTGTGTCAAATTATCATGATAACTAGAGCGTTCGTCATGCTGCACAAAGACTGGTTAACATTTTCAGTGGCTATTCTTCTAACAGCTTAATCACTAAGCAACAGCAGGAAAAACCCCACCCCCCAAATTTCTTCACACACACACACACACGTACACCGTCCATTTAAATGTAATGGTGCTGTGTCTAATTTGGAGGGTGTTTGACAGACAGCATTTTAATGGCGGAGAGTCTGGGTGAGGTGTTAAGCTGATAGAAGCATCTTCAAGGCCTCTATCATGTCACAGGGAAAGACTTTGTACAGTCAAATAAACATCTATTCATAACGAGATGGGGGGGGGGATTGCTATTATCATACCATTAAACTCACCAGCTACCAATAACAAGTGAATGCAGATACAAAACACAAAGAAAACACAAAGAATTTATAGTGAGGCACTGGAAACCAGGGCACGGCATGTCACCATCCTCAGCATAATGCTACAGCACACTGGGAGTACTGAGTAGCATGTAATGAGAATAACCATGCAGCTTTAGTCATGAAATGCCTAATTAGCCATTAGCATGCACTAAAAAGCAGCTACGAGACCATCGCTGTCTCTCCTCCACAATCCCCCACTGAGCTGATACAATAACGCACGGGCCCAGAGGATCCTCAGTGTGGTGAGAGCAGTCGGCCTATCAAATGTCTCCCTGCACAGTCAGGTCCCAGCAATGAGACCGCGATAAGGTGTCTTTTTAATAGCTCTGGTCCAGCACGCCCGCACAAACTGACGCCTCCTGTTCTTCTAATTTGAGGGTTAAT
This sequence comes from Chaunax sp. Z400, assembly GCA_037577475.1. Classification (NCBI taxonomy): domain Eukaryota; kingdom Metazoa; phylum Chordata; class Actinopteri; order Lophiiformes; family Chaunacidae; genus Chaunax; species Chaunax sp. Z400. The sequence goes on along the minus strand of CM075201.1, from coordinate 6,967,317 downwards.
TAGAATTAATCTGTCTGCTGTTTACAAGAATACAGTCGTATGTAAGCAAGATTACGCTCATCAACACTTTGAATTCAGAAGAATGACTTCAGCCAAACACAGATAGATATAGATCCCACACAATCACTTGTGCATGAGCTCTGTTTTCATGTGGATTGTCTTCCCCCATCAATAGCAATTTTCCTCTCTCGCTCTGTTTTGGGCGAATTAAGCAGCTCGATGCGGTGCCCATCTTGGCTAATGAGAGGTGATGCACTGAGACTGCATAATGTGCAGAAAAGAATCTGTGTAATTAGAAAAGACAACACAAATCTACTATTGAGTTGTTATAATGCTGCTATCCCGAATGAGAAGTTCTCTTTTTTTTTCTTGTCACATCCACAGAGAGGTCAGAGGTCAGGCTTAGATGAAGGATAACACGATGGAGCACCAAGGACACCCGAGCAGTGAGGCTGGCAAATGTCAAATTGAATCCATCTGCTTGAGGGACAGTACATCTTTCTGCTCCCTGCTGCACCTCTCTGCCTTCCAACACTTCAACTGGTGTGTGTACATTTACACTGAATACATTTACATTCATCAGCACTGACATTTGCAATGGTGGTGCATTGACGTGGCGTTTGTCTTGCACTGTGTGTGATTAGTTTATTGATGTCTGAGTTTGGAAAGCAATGAACGCGTGTTTAGTATCACAGAGATCACAGAATCACACAGAGATGATGCTGCACTGATGCATCAGAGGTGAAAGACCCCGTCAGCACCGCCATTGATTGAACACAAAGACAGGCTGAATATGTAGAACGGCACACAGAGGTCTGGACAGCAGAGCGTGATGAATGTGTGAACAAAATATCACCATAAAACCATCTTTAAAGTCAGTGACTGTGAATGACCTGCCAATAATTGCCAGGGTGGCGTTACATTGAATGTTCCCTCATTTCCCAAGATTTTCTCGGGTCAGTTGTTTTAAACTTGCAGAGTGGAGCTTTTGTGTCTCCCTTCTGACAATCAGAGTAATTACACAAACACTGATGACGAGTGCTTAAGGCATATGCCTCCAACATACTCCTGGTGGTTGTAGCCTACCCAGGCCCTGTTTACGCGACAATGTTTTTGCTGAAAATGGAGACATTTTTTCTTTGCGTTTTCAAAACCTTCTGCGTTCACACGGCATCGTTTCAGAAACAATCCCTGTATGTACGCATACAAGAGAGGAGTTGGTGTAACTTTTCAAAATCAACATTACAGAACAAGATCACAGTGGTGGTCGGGCAAATCTACATTGGAGGAGCATCAATAAACTCAATAGAGTCTGCAGCAGAAACTAACCCGGACAATGTGATGTATTTTTGTTGTTGTTCTGGCCATAGTAGGCTGTTTGCTGTCCCACAGTAGAGCAAGTGGACAGGAACCACTGGCAGGAAATAACGCTCCCTCCAACTCCCCATCACCACCCAGTCTTCACAGATTCACCAACTTCATCATTCTTCAGCTTCTACAGGGTCATCAGCCACCACCACCAGTGTCTGGACTCTATGGGGGATATACTGTATATCTTGCCGTTACTCAGGACGTGTCCTTCGCTCTCAATCTACCTGAAGAGTCTAAGTGCCAAAGACTTTCTGAAAGACTAATTATCACATATCATCGGATGTAATAAACAATCATATTTACTTCAACCACTGGTCTCTCCTGATTGATTATGAATTCAACTTTTTCTTTGTCCGAGAAAGAAAGCGCTTCTTGTTGTTTTAAAAGTTACATGGCCTTGCTTAACGTTGTGGACAAATTAGTCACAATCACAATCTTGGCATGAGACAATGTATCTAATAACATGTACGGACTGCACATCATTTATGTCTTTCAGGATGCCACCATCAATATGTGCGTTTACCCTAGACAATTTCTCGTTCAACGAATCAGGCCATTTTCAGGACGATAATGTGCTGTCTGATCCCAGATTTATGCAGAAAGTCTCCACGCCCTACAACTTCTCAAAGCCTTGCTGTGTCAAGCTCTAAAAGTGCACCCTAAATGCACAACCATGAACCCTACACTACACTAACTCACTAAGTAAATATGAGCAGCATGCCTGGTGTAAGCCAAAGCATGTCTGTGCTTCCATCACCCACATCAGTGTCCATCCACATCTCATGCCCAGCCTGCATCCACCCAGCATACCATCTGCCTTGGCAGTCAACTGCCCCACACCAGGCCAGACCATTGCCTCAAAGAGGGGTGGGTCGGTGATTTTTTTGGGGGGGGGGCTCCAGATGCTCCTCAATCCAGCTGCAGCCTGTTGGCAATGTCACGGCATGCCCCTTGGATTAATGATCCCCCCTCTCCTTGTTCCTTGGGCTGCTGTCCCACTATCTGTATGGTGCCTGCCAAGCCCATTATCCATGCACAGTTTAAGTCAAAATGCCACACGCTCACTAACTGATCGATGGGGTCTTAAACAGTGGGGAGCCATTTAAACAAGGAGTGGGGGTTTGTGTGTGTTTGCATGTGTGTGTGACACTTTCCTTGCAACCTACGCTCCCCACTGTCATCTCATCTTTCCCAGCCGTCTGTATGGATTTAGGTGGCTGGCCTGTGGGCCAGGCTCCAACGATTACAAACAGCCAACCAATCATGCTGACAGACAACTCGGTTGAGAGCACACCTTGGCTTTTAATAGCGTTGTCTGCGGTGTCCATGTTCGCGTGGAAAGCTGAGAACAGATAGTAAAACACTGCAACCAACAAACGCTGACACTGTAAAGGGAGCTACCGTAAGATTGTATATGGTATCTGCATAATGACACATTCACATACAGTGGACACACACACACACACACACACTCACAGACCAAAAAGAAAGCTTTTATACTTAAGCCTAAGCTTTCTTGTGCTTTCTCCCTGTCCTGTGTATGCCTCTGCTCTACTGGTGGGTTGAGTAGCAGCTTAAAAAATACTGGGGGAGGAAATGCAAATGACCTTGTCTCATCTCGAAGCAAACACTGGGAAATTAAATTAAGGCGCCCTGCGACTGGTAAAGTGTTGTTTCCTCTGTCTTGTTGGTTACAAGTGTGTGTTTTAATGTGTGCCTGTGTGTGTAGGTAGCCAAGCTGTGAGGGATTGATGGGGGGTTTTTTCTTTAAATGTTGTTAAGTCCAATTTCACTTCTTTAAACTTGGGTGAACAGCCAAATAAAAAGTGTGTGTTTAAGGGCCAGGGCTTTGTGTGATCAATAACATGAAGCTGAATCTCAGTTGTCTGTCTTGTGTGTGTGTGTGTGTGTGTGTGTGTGTGTGTGTGTGTGTGTGTGTGTGTGTGTGTGTGTGTGTGTGTGCATTCTGTGAATGCAGCTCTTTGTCTGTCCTGCTCCTTTGTCACAACCACTAATAGGAATTCACAGTCATTAATAATTCACACTGAGGTAGGCGGCTACAGTAAACTGTCAACAACACAAGCTCCTACTGAAATCCCATTAACTGCCAATGAATTATTCCTATATTACTTCGGTCCCAGCCGTTATGTACAAACATACTAATATCACATATGCACATGTATCACTCTTACTTACAGTATTCCTAACGGCCCAACCATAAGCAGGCTAAACCTGACAGTCTGGCAAAGCTCTGACACACTTTGCATTATTAGGCTGGTGTAATGGAGACCCCATTGGCCTTTGGGACGGGGTGCTAAGACCCTGGATATCATGATAATGGAGGTTCTATGGGCTGTAGTAGCCATATTGGCTGATGATCTGGCTTCAGATTGAGTTCACTGCATCTCGATTGAACCATTTCTTCCATTCTTATCAGATGTAACGTCCTCGGCTTGCTTGTCATGGTTTTCTTTCCCAATGATTTGCGAGGAAGCAACAGAGGAGAGGAAGGCATCCTAAGTTGTATTTGCACTACATATATTTGAATTTATCATGCACATATTGAACGGTTGATATAGGTATAATGAAATGTTGAATAATTTAATATCATTTTATTTGACTATTGAAATTGAAGGCTATTATCGTTCAATTTATTATTTATAAATCACTTTTCATGATAAAGTTTTCTCCTGTCATTGTTAAGCTAATACATAGCCCTTCAGAAAATCCCCCGTAATCCACTAATTGTGGTTTTTACACATCTTCCATTCATTTAGACAATGAAGATATAACATGTTAGTGAGCTTTACAGGTGCTAATAGGTGGCTGTTGTTACCTTTGGACAGAGCCAGGCTGGCAGTTACCTTGTTTCCAGTCTTTTCACCTTTATATTTAAGATTAAGCATTATTATGAATCCACATGACCCTCATCAAGAAAACAAATACATGTTTTGTTTTCTAAGTCCTGAGATGTGTCTCCCAGTGTCAGGATACTGAAATCAAATCCAAATTACAAAATTACTCAAATATTATTTGATTCGTACATTGGATTTGAGGCTACAAATGTTGATAGATGTTTATGACACTTTAAATCAGTGGTTTCACAATAGTCGTACGTCTTATACATAACCAGAGACGGAGAGAGGAGTTCAAGTGATGCTCAGATATAAATGTGGAGTGAAGAAAACGTCTCATTTTGTGGAGATCTGGTTCTGATGGCAGCTCAGTTTCTCTGTTATGTCGCAGCACCTAAAAGTAACGGTCCTATAGTTTGACTCTCATAATAGGACTCCTCGACCACAAAAACATATCTCTAGAATTTAGAATCACATCGATATCATTATTAATTATACTGTTCATTCAAGAAAAAAAACCATTTCATTAATGGCTCTTTTCTTCAGGATCTAGCTCCAAAATTTGATGAGATCTTCCATGTCACATACCCCACTCTTGCAACCAGTTTCATAATCTGTCAGGTAGTTTATGGGTAATTGTCAAAAATGGTCCAAAAAGCCCTATCTTGCAAGGACCAAAAAAAGTAGAAGAAATGTCCCTGTCACATGCCCAACCATCCCACCAAATTTACAAAATAAAGTAAAGTAAGTAAAGATCTCTGTGGTAGTTTTTGTGTAATCCTGCTGATATCAGACAGACAGACAGACAAACCAACGTCAGGGGAAACATTACCTCCTAGGCAGAGGTAAAAATAACTGTTGCTGAGTGGGTTACATTAAAAAAAAACTGCAAACTTTGAGATATGTTTTTTATGTTACGATATATCTTTAGGTAGGAAAAGTCATTAGCTCCATATGAATGTTTTTCAACTTGGCAGACACATGAATGAGAAATCAAACAGAAACCTTTATTATCAGGCGTTTTGGGAGAGATTTGTCAATACTCATTTAGACTAGAAAATTGTGTATCACAGCTCCTGATATTACAACAAGTCCCATGATAAGAGATGAACAATAAAATGCCATATATTACTCTAAATCCCCTGTGCTGTGTAATATTATTTTATTTTAGGAGACTAAGCCTTTCGTCTGCGTTTCAACATGTCGTTACACAACAGCCCTCAGCAACCAGTAGGGAGTGGCTCTTTGTCTGAATGCCTGCTCTCAGCTCACAGTTAACACACAGTCACACATGCACACACTGAAAGACTCCTGTAGCAGACCGTCGACAGTCCCTATCTATCAGTGACTGAGATTAAACCTTTCATCAGCAGCAGTGCGAAGCTGACGATAAAGCTATGTGGATTTCTGTTATCAAACATGGCCTTGGTTACTCATGCGGAAAACTGGAAATGTTAAGGGATCCCTTCATTCCCCGTCTGATCTCTTTAAGGCAGATTAAGATACTTTAAAACCACAAACTGGTGGTGTAGGAACCTTTTTCATCGTCAGTAATTGCTAACAAGGGAACTAGCTATTAAGAAGCTGCAGCAGCTGAAATTGAATATATTATATAATCTAAGCAATGGCTTCAGGAGCCAAGAAGTGTCACATTAATACTGTCCATTTACTGCTTCAGTTTAAATGATGGAGGGGGGGGGCAGATTAACAGCCGCCATCATACAGTCTACCTTGAAAGACAGCCGACCTTTTTCCTGAGATGATAGTAAACATTTTCATTCATGCAGGCTTTTCTTTTGTCTTCAGTTGACCCTCAAGATCACTCATACAGTTTCCATAATCACAGTTGGAAGCAAATTTAATCAACCCTCATTGTATGTTTATTGAGGTTTATTAGGAAAATATACTATTTATCAGCTGTTTTCAATAACTGAATCACATAAGACCAGTGTGAATAGCTCAATGTCACAGATGATTGACATTGAATGATTCAACCGCCTGAATAATTAATAGCATCCCACATAAGAGCACACATTTGCAAATCAGATGTTGTTAAAACACTGTGCCAACCTTCATAGTCTTACTTCAGCTGCAAAGTTTCAGTTTTTCTGTTAAGGCCTGAATTTACATAAGGACTCCATTCCCGACAAGACGTACAACACTGCTGAACTGAAAACACGAGAAAAGTCAGCTCCAGTATTCAGAACCATCTAGATGTTCTGTGCAGCCATGACACAAGCCTGAAACTGCTGGATCCGATGGATCAGCGGTACGTCTGGAGGAGGAAGAGTGAAGCGTATGTTGTAAAGAACACCCTCCCTGCAGTGAAGCATGGCTGCTTTGCTTCCTCAGGCGCTGCAGGAAACCAACAGCGTGTAGAGGGTACGATGGATTCCATCACGTATCAGCAAATCCTAGAAAACATCTCAACATCTGTGAGGAAGCTGAAGCCTGTGCGTCATTGAGCATTCCAAAATGACAATGATCCCAAGCGGACGTCAAAAGTCACCAAGGCTTGAGTTCAGAAGAAGTCCTGGATCATTCTAGAGGGGCAGACACAGTCGCCTGACTTGAATCCCATAAAATACACTTACGATATCTGTAGTATTGAGCTATTTAAACTGTTCTTGTGTGATTTGTTTATTGCAAACAGCTGATAAATAGTATACTTTGCCAATAAACCTTATATACAATTGGGGTTGAATAATTTTTCTTCCAACTGTACATTAAGGCCATTGGACGAGATCTGAATTCACCTTGCACAACCGGACCACACATCAGTCCAGCCTTGTTTATAAGGATCAAGCAGAATCCAGTGCCAAATAGTAAATGCTTTACACATGCACAGAAGCCTTAAAAAGGGGCATTAAGGTTTATTATACTTTTACAACCTTAGCAAAACGAACACACTCTGGTTATATGATGCTTGAAATGTGGCTATCCTGCCAACCAAAGCCACCGTTAAACAGAATTACTGGACCTGCTGGGTAGCTGGAGGGTTTTAGTGACCCGGTCATAGCATAACCTTTCCCTTCCTGTTACAATTCACAAATCTCTCTGCACTTGGTCCCGGGGCTGTTCGGCATTTGTCACTAACGCTTCCATGTTTTGCGAAATCTCGCTTTAGAGCAAACATGCTAAGAGTGAGCTGCTGGCCTGTTGACAACCTCCACCCTTGGGTGGCTGCAGCCGAACATTAGCAAATGTCTTTATTGGTGCTATTAGGACACGAGGCGTGTTTTTTCATATCCGGGCCGTGTTAATGTGAGGTTAGATTGATGATGATGATGTGTGGAGAACTTGCATCTGATTTGCAGAGGTTGACAATGAGGGCTTCATTTCCATAATGAATCCTCAGTGCCTCTATGATGAGTTGTTGACGGAGGAGAAAACAACAAGTCTTGCCTTCCACAGATAAATAATGGGAGAAAGGAAAATGAGCCACGCCAGTAAATTACTCCATCAGCGCTTGAGACTTTTTTTTTTTTCCTTTTCTCAGCTTTATAGTTTAACAAATAGTGGCAAATCTAACAGAAATTGTTAAGGCTACTGCTTACAGCCACAAATATCAAGCTAAGAGCTTTCTGTCAAAGACGACAAAGCCTCGTCTCTCTTCCACACATATTCTCCTGCTGCCACCGCAGCTCCGAACGGCCTACCTTCTAGCTTTATTGCCAGAGAGCGACTCCGGCTAGAATGAGATCCCCACACAGCTTAACATCTGGGCGCTTTGCCGCTGATGCCCTCATAAATAAAAGATAACTCCTGCCTACCGCGCACAGTCGCATTGGTATAAATCATGTATATGGATTTTCACTTGGCTTTCACTCTCTCTTTCTCTTACAGTATCTCAACCCCCCTCCTTCATTCTGTCCCCTTTCCTATAATCCGTCCTCTCTTCCTTCTCTTCCTCTCTGCTTTTAGAATGCAGCATGAGGTCAACAAGACAAAAGAAGATGGCAGGCAATTAGAAACTTCATGATGATGGAAAGAGAAGCAACAATTGGACCTGTCCTCCTCTAATTAAAAATCATTACATCCTGCTCTTTGGCCACGATGTCTAACGACAGCTATTGCATTTCAGGTAGTCGCTTTGTCTGTAACATAGTCACCTGTACTGAACTGATATCACATTAAATGCTGACAGATGGTGGATTGGGGATTCACCATGGTGCCAATAATGGCACATCTAACATTAAATAAAGAGTTTAATTGCAACCCGCAGTCAAAGAACGACAATCAGAGCAGTCCAACAAAACTTACTACAAACTAGTAATTAGTAGGCTTTGGTTAAAAAATACTTTAGTCACATAAAAGTTACTTCGATCTAGGTTACATTAAGTTAAAATAACGCACAGTTGACTTTTGGTTTCACATTGGACATGAAGTTTTCTGCATGAAAGTCCTGTATTCGTTTGACTCATCCACCTCCCAGCCCCAACCTCCTCCAACTGTGGATTTCTTTGCTCGGCGACTGTGACACCCAACTTCCTGCTTTGCTTTTGTCATAATAACTATGGCTAATAGAAGTTGATGCCTATTAATAAATGTAAATTTGTGATTCATTAAGCTGCTTGCACAAACTAACACACAAACTCATGGTCAAACAAAGTTATTGTTTGGGTCATATTAATCAAAGATTGTTCTCTTTAAAGGGGCATTCCGCCAATTTTCCCTAAGAATGTCGTCAGGGTAAGGTTTTCAAATCAAAATATCAATACCTTTTCAATACCACACGTTTAAAATGTACAATATTCAAAAGTACTGAAGCTATGAAAACAGATCTGATTTGGAAGTTCAACCCAAGGCTGCACAGATATTAATATTATTACAACTATGTTTGTATGTGTCCAGTGACTTTTCCTGTACCAGCACTCTGCACAGGTTGTGAATAAAAATGTGGAAAATTATCCATTTTCTACTTAGAACTTGTTTCTTTTTGCCATGGTATTGGGTTATTGGTTTTCATTACTAGTATTGGGATATCAGGGATAGCTCTGCCTGAGTGTGATATTCTGAACAGAAAGTCTGCATTGAGTTTGGAAGAAGAGGGAATTTGAGGGGCAGGGAGTCTGAAGAAAGATGCATTATAGGAAATATAAATAAGGATATGTTATTCATTAAAAACTAAGTATATCTCCGCCTCTGCTGCTTCTATCTTGATGATTTTTTTTGAGTCCTCATACTCTATGGAGGACCTTAATAAAGGTTTAGGTGGTTATTACCAATACATTTTCAACACTGTGTCACAAGGCTCCTTAAAAAGGGTCCGTTGTTGTACCCATTAAGAATTATTACCCGTGTGGTGTTCATCTCAGCTTTTTAGTGACTTATAGCTCATTGTTTTGGTTTTTACACCCAAAATTTTGCTGTTTGGACTCACCAAGAAACAAACAAAGTTAGCAACTCGCTGGTGAATGCATTGGGGCATTTAGCAGAAAAAGATCCTTATAGTTCCTCCAGGAGTGTGGAGAGTAAAACCCGACCCTTGACTCCACAAAAAACTAATGATCTGCTTCTGCTGTGTTGGCTAGCTGTGTCAGCATTGTGTTTTGTGTCTGTGTCAAAGTAGACAAAAATGTTAGAGCAGGTTTAACAAAGAATCATAAGAATCATTAATAGTTAAAGTAAAGCATGATATCATGTACCCATTTTCTAGATTTACACTTTAATAGTTCAGCCACAGGATAATTAAAAATGGATTAAATTGCTTTTAAAAATCATTGAATGACTGCATTTAATTCGCTTTAATATCTTTTCAAACTGTCCGGGGAGCAGCAGAAACTGTGTTGAATGAAGATCCCTGGAAAACGTGAAATAAGAAGCGTTAAGTAAGTTGTGTCAGTAAGTATTGAAGCTGCAAATTGTATTTGATCCATTTTAAAAACAGCAGTATTTGGACTGTACAAGAGGTTTTTAGGATGTGATGAATCTGCATTTAGGCCTCAGGTTTTAAGAGCAGCAGACATCAGGAATTATCACGTGCCTATTTAAAATGGACATGTAATAAACACTTAAAGATGATCAATTGTGAAAATGAGGTCTGATTTATGTGGCCTTACCACTAATAACATAACTTCAGTTGATGCCTGCAGGGAAATCTTTTTTCTTTTCCATGACCATAACCTCCACATTATATTACTACAGGCATGGAGGAATTACACGTCAGGTCATTTATGCACAACACCTACAGCAGCACTCAGCTGAACCAAGAGATAAACTGCAGGAGGGGAAGTGAGCAGGGAAAGTGGGCAGCTTTATGTCTTAGGGTGTGTTAGTGCAGTGGTTCCTAAACTTTCTCATGTCAAGGACCCCTAAACCGACACAAATTAGACCATGGACCCCTATTTGATAAGAGTTTGTCCCAGGGTCCCCCAACTAAAATCAATTTTGCTTTAAGATGTTTTCATACAGAAAGTGCATTAAACCCTTGAACTAAATAGATACACATTCTGTCAGGTTGGATTTACAGGGAAAATATATGATATCCTGTTTCGCTGGGGACCCCCCCAAAGCCCCTCATGGATCTCTGAGGGTCCCTGGACCCCACTTTAAATACCACTGTGTTAGGAAAAGAGTGACCAAACAGCCTGATGAGGGACATTCGAATGATTGGCTGACATATTTAATCCCCAAGGACAGGAAGCCCAAATCATCTTCAAACAAAAAAAACAAAAAAAAACTAATTATGTCATGTCTCCTCTGGCTGATGATAAAGGATAATTACTTTTTTTATTCCCCTTGCTAAGGCCAAATACCTTCCCTCAGATGTGGCGACGTAACCTTTAACGAACATCATGTGATTGATGAGGCGCCTCATTTCTCCCTTCCAAATTATTACCGATCACTGTTTCCCCTCCTTAGACACACACACACACACACACACACACACACACACACACACACACACACACACACACACACACACACACACACACACACACACACACACAGAGGCAAATAATCTATCCATCCTCACAATGCACTACAAAGTTTGTGCGTGACACTTGAAAAAGGGAAGCATCTCGTTTCAGGACATTCATTACACACATCATCTGGTACTTACATCTCCAGTGCATGGAGGCAGAATACAATTACAGAGGAAAGAGAGAGGTTTCTGCTTTATCTGTCCGAGGAATGAGATGTACTCAGATCTGCAATGACTGTTTCTGACAACAGTGTCAGCCACAGACAATACTCTGCCATATCTATCTCTCTTCGGTGGGGAGATACTCGGACAGTGGAGACCAGTGATGAATGAGACATCTCCCACGTCTGATATGAATTTCTCATTTCCAGAACAAACAATACAGACATCTGATATGGATACTGTTGGCTGAAGGAACACAGGCAACACAACTCAGCTGCAGGCAGAACGAAATAGACAATTTGTACATAAGGAGGCAAGTGCTCTAATTCCTTACACACTAAAGGTCAATGTCAGATTTGACCCAGTTGTGGCCAGTCTAGCTCTGACCCTGTACTGGCTAAATTTTAAATTTTAAATTTATATGATACATAACACAATAAGTAACAATTCACTGTACTTTGATATATTACAATACTGTAAGCAAGGCAATTTATTGTGACTTTTTAAATAAAATAATAATACAATGAGTTTTTTCACTTTTTTAGATGTTACTGTTCAGTAACAGCTTCAGCTGTTTTTCAACTTGCATGTAATTATGTTCCAATATGTTTATATTTTACACATTTACATTTTGTACAAAAAAAAACTAGAGCTGCCACGATTTGTCTTATGTAAAGTATTAATTGCTTCATTTGTTTAAAAAAAGCAAAAAAATTAACGTTTCTTTGGTCCAAGCTTCTGCGAATTTACTAATAATGCATTTAATAATATCAAAATCAAATAATTATGACATCACAACAAATGCGACTTACAGACACGACCCATTGTTTTGGTTTCAACCCAATGGTTCTCTACCCAAAGGTACATCATAAGGTCAACTCTGTGTTATATTGACCCACACTGAGTGAATTTTAATACTCAGGGAATGCTTGTGAGCTTGGAGCAACACTTAAACCCTCTGAGAGGTTATCTTCCTGACCCCCTTACATTTAAAATCTTCATTTCGGCTTAAGGAAACCCATTAACTTGTACATTCAGTTTGACAGTAAATGAAACGAGACGGCTCCCCCTTCTTCCAAACAGCTTTCAGGAATTCCTGTGAGACTAGAGAGCAAGTGTACAGTTTATGTCCATATCTGGTGTATGTGCCTCATCCCTGACACTTGACAAATGTGGCACTCCTCTCTAAACCTACTTACTAGTAGTTTGTCCAATCGCAGCAGCTATTCGCTGTTTAATGCCACCCAAATCCGATTATGTGTTTCAGGGGTGCATTCGTCAGTCAACAGAGATGGATGGAGATTAGAAACTAAGGTACCGGCCAAGCGGAACATTTTTCAAATGGTTAAAGACATAAAAATAGCAAGACTCAAGGTTATCTGTGGTTAAAGCCAAGGCCAGCAAAGTCAAAGTGAGGGAGATGACACAGGGAGAGGGACAGGTCAGCAGTGCTTCATCCTGCAACACCATCACCTCCTACCAGTCCAGGAGACATACTGTTTCATATGATGGATGTAATTCTTCCTTTTTGTCACTATTTCCATGGTCAGTGTAAATTATCACCACAAAGAGAAAGAAAGGAAAAGAAAAACAACACAGAGAGGAAAGAGAGTTGAGTCCAGGTGCTACACTATGTATCCTGTAATTGTATAAAAGGAGGTCATTTGATCTGTGCAGCGTAGATGACAAGGTCATCAACCAGAGTGCTTAATGTGTGGTTAATCTGACTCCATGGGGCTATAGGATACGAAAGCACACAGCAGTAAACACAAAATCGGGGATCAGTACAAGTTCATCAAAAGCTAATCATGACCACGGCCCAGAATTGTTCAACACTTTCACTCTTTTGCCAGGTCTTCGGTGTGAATGTTGCACCACATTCAGCCGAGACAGTATCCGTTTCTGAAAAGCACCGGTGAACTCTTTCAACTGTATGTTTGCCAACACAGTTTACCCCCTGAGAAATCCAATAATCACATTCCTCCTCTCGTTTTGTCTTTCAGCCATTCTCACTCTCTGGGAGGATCCATTCAGTGACTGGGAATCATTCTGCCTTACCCTGAAAGGCTTTAAACCCGCGCCTTCACTCCTCAATGGCTGAGAACAGGCCGGCCCAGTCTTTCTCTGGGTAACACAATTAGCCATGGAGTGTCCGGGCTCGGCCTCCTCCACATTCAGCCTGTTTGATGGCCAGCCAGCCCCATGACTTCATGCATACACACCATCAGCCTATTGCCATGCAAAACAGCAGCTTCTTCTCCATCTCTGCACCACCTCACACCGCAGCCGAAGAGAGGTCCCTCTCTTTAGCCATGCTTTGTCCCTCGGTTACTAATGCGTGTAATTTTTGTGTGAATGAGGAACGAAGACTGTGAGCAAACACAACTCTTTCAGCTCCAGCTATTATAGGATTTGGCCCATATGGTGGGAGGAGGATTTGTAATTGTGGCCCACTGGAGAAACAGTGGGAAAGACAAAGTTGGAGAGATTGGGCATGAGAGGGCCGACTCATTTGTGGCAGTCAGTTTAAAATAGAAAATAGGAGGCCAGAGAAAAACAAGAGTTCACGGTACACAAATGGAGAAAAAGGGACTAGACCTTGTTTTGATGAAAATGTTACTCAAGACTGTAAATACTTACAGTCTGTTACTCCAAACCAACCATTTGTTGCCTTATTGTGCTGTAAATAAGAAAACTAAGAGAGCAATGATTCAGTTTGTATCTGAAAACTGAAATTTAGTTTCAAGCAGTTTTCATATTTAAGAATTTCTGATTGTACTTTATTCTAATTGAACTTCCATAAATGATTCAAAGCACTATTTAAGGCTCAACAGCAGAGTGAGCAGGAGGGAAATATAAAATTGGCATGCCTTTAGTGAGGGGCTGAGACAGCTTTATATGATTAAAATTGACTGATACATGGAGCAGGCCTCCACACCCACCCATAACAGATATTAAAGACCCCCCTGGGAGGGCAAGCAGCCCAAGGCCTCCTTCAGTGAATGAGACGGGTTTGTAAAAAGGCATCAGGCTGCCGCCACAATCAATTCCATTACATTCAACCTGTGCATGCGTGTTTGTGTGTGTGTGTGTGTGTGTGTGTGTTTGTGTTCTGTCCTTGCACAAGGGTACCAGTCACCAATTCCAATTCAAACCACTGAAGTTCTCCTCACCATCCATCTCCACCTCAGAGTGCCGTGGAAATTCATATTTATCACGTCAGAGGAAAGGCAGAATGAGAAGCAGGCAGAGTGGAAAAAAAACAGGGACACACAGAGAGAAAGAAAGAGACACTTGTCGATGTTATGACAACACCTTCCCACTAAGCAGACGACAGAAACCGATTCAATTTAGCAGGCTGAAAAACAATGAGGAGCAAGCAAAGGAGTCACGAGCATGAGGGAGAAAGAAAATAGCAGCTAAAGCCTCAAAATGAACCCAAAGTGATGAGCGTCCATCTGGGAGATTCTGAATTCCCCACATTAAATTCTGCGAAGAACAGAGTGTTTTTCTATGTTTGGCACCTTAAAAAAATGTCACATTGTCGTGCGCAGTTTCACAACTCACATCCCATTCGTCTCCTTCAAGTCCAAAAAGGAATCTAAATAGTTCTTCCAAGGATGCCATCATGATACTCCTTTACTTAATAGTGTCTTACAAGGAGAGTGATGCTCATATATAAAAAATAGTGCGCACACCACAGTGAAACTGGAGGTTATTGCGAATATGGAGGGTTTATGGGTGAGAAATCCATTTAGGATTCAATCAGAGAGGAAGATACTTTGGAGCATGTGCGCTCCACAGGACTGCTGTAAAAAGATATTTCCCTGGATGCAGCTCCAGGATCAAACATTAGACATTCCAATCAGGAGGAGCACACATTGTCCAGACTGGTCGAAAATCATGACCTCTAGCCCTTAAGCTGCTGAAGGCCACATGGATGTGGGGAAGAAGTCATCATGTAAGCCATTTAATCATCAAATATGCTAATGGGACTATTTGTCACTTTTCTTTTGTTCACATTATTGTGAATTGTATAATCGCTCATCCATGATTTTACACATTGATGTTAGTTTATGCATCATGAGAAAGACTAATCAGCCTGTACAAATACTTGTGTGATGTCCTCTGTGGCTCTGGAGGAAGCTCTCCAAAGTCTGAATGAAATACCACGGTGAGTTCTTCAGTTATCTCAGCTAAGGCTTGAGTCTTGAAATAAAAAAAGTTAAACCTGCGTTACAAATTGAAGCTGTGTGTCTTGACAGAGGGGAGCATTTAGGAGGCAGGTAAGCTGTAATAACAAATCCTATTAAGTTGTATTATGGGAAATGTAGGATCCAGCATTTAAAATAAAAAATTGACTATTACTTTTGTAATCTTGCAATGCCAGATTACTGGGTTAATTAATAAATCATAATAAAAGAACTTTCAAATAAAGTAATTTCTAGCTACAACCCTGTTTTATAATTTAAGAGATACAAGCTCAAATGCATCTATTCAACAATATACAGTAAGTCTAAAATCATTTGGTTTGATAACTTTTGATTATTGTGTTTACCTGTCCCTTTAGGGTATAAATCCGCTTCAATAGATACTCTTCCTTTTCTTTAATAAGGGCTTTAATAATGCAAGAGTATTCCACACAATTCTGTTACATTCAATTGTGCAAAACATGGCCTGAGGCCTGTCTTCTCCACACACTTCTTCTCAATCCAGGTAGCCAACCTGGAAAGTATCCATAATTCTGAGTTGGCCATCAATATCTGCTGCATTTGATTCACCTCAATCCTATTTCAGCATTATATTTCCTGATTAAGGAGAGTGTTGGGGAGTGCAGAGCCTTCCCTCAAGTCTTTTACCTGACTCATTTTCTTCTCTTTGCCATCATTTCATCCTCTGCCTCGAAGCCTCTCTGTTTCATTTCACACACATCACTCTTAATTTCCTGTCTCCTTTGATTCTCTTATTGTCTGTTTCCTGTTTTTTTTCTTTATCACACTGCCCAACAATCGCCCATGTTTTTGTCTTTGTCCCCATCTCTTCTCTTACACTCCTACTTCCTCTGCATCTCTGCCACGGGTTTCAACAGAACAGTAGAGGAGGGTTTTCCAAAAAGACGTAAATCCCGGAGAAAGCAGAGAGGTGACATGGGTAGTGGGGAAGATAGAGTGATTTGGAGAGAGGGAAAAGCAGAGAGAGGGAGAAAAGTTCAATTTGCAGTAATTCTGTTATCTGAGGTAGCCAGGGTTAGGTCACGGCTTCAGATACAATAGGTCCCCGTAGTCCTGTATTCCCCATGTCCAACGCTCAACCTCAGTCTTGCTGCTGTTTGCTTGTGTGTGTGTGTGTGTGTGTGTGTGTGTAACCTTGGCAAATGCAGTAATCCTTCGCAGGAAAGATTCTGTCGACAGCAAGAAAGCAATGGGACAAAACTAGCAGCCATTATCAGTAGGGAGACCATAGAGTCCTCTAAAATATGGGATTTCTATTTGGAGAGGAAGGAGCGTAGGAGTATGCCCCACTTCACTCCCTGACTCTCACCTGCAAAATTTCAACCAATCAATGTAATTTGCAGATATCTTAAATCAGGGTGTATTTTAATAAGATTCAGTGGATCAGGCCAACAGTGCAACTCAATAGTGTCTCTCTCTCGCAGGTGAAACTGTGAAACGCGGCTAATGCTAGCAGTACTATGAAGCTGTGATGTTGTGTTCATGACACATAGAAAATAGGGAAAATACAAGCTCCAACTTGGACAAAACGGTTTGAACACATGGTTGGGTTGGATTTTTTTTGCTCAGAAACTCGTGCGGAACATCTATGTTAAGATTGGTGAAGCTCCCCTTTAAAATTGATTTTATCCTTGCAAGGCTATGAATATGAATAAAACTATGTAGGAGAACAGATGCAAGCTCCATACTACACAGATCACTGCATCGTCTACAAGATACTCACTGACTGCCTGGAACAGTAATCCCCGATGCAGCAGCTGAAAATGTGTGTTTTCACCTCCTCTGAATTGCACTCCTGATAAAGACTATTTCAGCCTCCATTAAGCCAGACAGTTAACACCAAGGTGTGACCTTCAATTACTGCCCTCCCCATTCAAATTAGCCGTCTCTAGCAGGAGACATAGAGGGTAACAGAGAGACGCAGACAAAGCAAAGATGCAATGGGATATGACTATGCAAAAGGAACTAAATCACACACAAATCATTTTAATGACATCATATTTACCGGAGGCTTTAATGAGGCCAGGATAAAACCACTTATATATTAAGTAGCAGGTCATAATTACAAGAGAGGCAGAGCTGTTAAGTAAACAAATGAATAATTAATGTGTATGCAGTCTTTTTTTAAATGTATCACTATTGGTGGATGCCGTAGTTTTTTTTGGACTTCATTTTGGGATACAGCACAGTGGTGGCCTGCAGCCATCGACAGCAAACAAGACATTGGTGGTTGTGTGTGTGTGTGTGTGTGTGTGTATGTGGTGGTGGGGGGCTACTTTGGAAGCGCCAGGGGGCTAAGAACAGATATCGTCCATCGGGCTCAACTGGTCTGGGCAATGTGTTAGAAAAACAGCCCACTGTGGAGTTGGGATTATTGAAATCTTCTCATGCACGGCTGTTTTAAATGGGAAAAGGAGTGCTGTGTGTGTGTGTGTGTGTGTGTGTGTGTGTGTGTGTGTGTGTGTGTGTGTGTGTGTGTGTGTGTGTGTGTGTGTGTGTGTGTGTGTGTGTGTGTGTCCCTGTGTGCACAAGTCCCAGACAAGCATGAGCGCTGCTGTTGATGACATCTCCATGAATGAGTAAATCTGCTACTTTCCCCTCCTCACACCACTGCCACTATAGTTTTACTAGGAAGTTCAGGGCCAATGGCTGCCGCACTTCTCTCGCTCTCAAAAACACACACATACACACATGCACACAGTGGTGAGGGGGCTGAAAGAGCTGAAAATGAGGGTGTGCAAGCTGTGACGGTGAACATTAATGGGACAGCAGCTGTGGAATTAATGTGGCACATCTGGGAGGAAGTAGCAGAGAGGAGACAGCAGCTCTGAGAGGGAGTGATGAGGAAGAGACAGAAGTAGACTGAGAGAAAGAGGGGAGAAGAATATGGAGGGAGTATGTCTAACTTGACTTTTCAATAAGCCTCTCCCATCGCTCTCACTCAATGTCGTCCCGCTTATATTCCAGCATCTGGCTGAAATAGTTGATTTTTCACTTTTCCTCATCTCACCTGCTAAGAAAAGTTAACTTCACCTCACATTCAAGGACACATTTTACTAATGCTATCAATCCACCATAACCTACAAGTGGTAGCATGATAAGCTGCAAATATAGCCACATTACAACAAGGCCAAGAGCCTTGAGCCTTGAAAACTTGTTCTTAAAAATAAATCATTGGGTGGCCACTGCTGGGACTACAAATATGGGAGTGAAGGTTTATTTGGGGATTTAATAGTTGTAAAACATTCTTAACACTTTCCTCTGCCTCTACAAGAGCTTCAAGGTCTTCTTCTATCGGTGAATATTATTGCTTCTAAAATTGCACTGGAATCATTTTTTAACTTGTTCTTAATTATTCCTTTACTTTTATAATTAGATATCGTATTATTCGTTTGAAGAGTACGAAGGATGTTCATTTGTACTGTCTCTAGTTATTGTAACAATTTCTACAACAATTTCTTGTTGAAACTCAGTTCTAGGTCATCAAATACCAACACTTTAAGTTGGTGGCTATTTGCTGACCTGGTAATGAGATTAAAAAAAATCACCTCTGTCTCTCCAGAGTCACTTAGTGTGTTTACAAAAAGCAACCAACAAACCCTGCATAGTATGCCTTTAAAAACACATGCAGGCCTCAGCAGCCCAGTGGGTGGAGGAACGACAGCTGCTTGGATGTCTGTGTATGTGCCTCTATGAGAACACCATGCCATCAGTCAGCTGAGACACGTTTTCACGATCAGAAGGGCTCTGTAATGAGCTGCCACTGTCTTGGAGATCCACTAAACCTTTAAACCAAGCAGCTTAAAATATGAAGAATAGGGGAAAGAGACAGAGAGAATAAGACGGGAGCAGGGTGGATTTTCGAGAAGGGAAAGCATTTTTTTTAAACTGCCATCACTCTCTAAATACCCTTCAAATCAAAACATATGGCTCAATGTCATTCATCAGCACCATGATGAATGAAGAAGCCTCTTTATTGGAAGCTTACAAATGCTCAGTATTCACCTCAACACCCTCTCCACTCATTATGTTTTCACTCTGAGAGAAACTCACACCAGATGGTTGCATCTTAACAGCAAATGTGTGTCCTCATACCAAACAAGGGTTTGAAACAGGACTGTCTGGTTTGAGGACGATCTCTACGGTCCTTACTGCAGAGCATTCGCACAAATGGATCAAACTATATGAGAAAAGCAGCATAGCACTAGAAAATGTAACGGCAGGACGTGAAGAGGCTACCAATGTTCTTGCTGCGCAACATTAAGCTGATCAAAGGGCTGCATTTCCAAAACCTCAGGGTACATTTCTAATATAGAGAAGAGTACAGAAGAGGTGGAAGAGTGGAGGATTCACTCTGATTAACTTGACTTTGATTCTCCGACTCTTCACCATTTCCTCTTAGAGAGAAATATTAATACTGAAAATCAAATAAGTTATGATCCATCTGCAAGGAACAAACTGAGATGAAGACGAAGGCTAATGAGCCTCACGTTTATTCTCAGAGCATTTCATATTATCAGGCATATTAATTGTCCTGATGACGGGGTTACCGTGAACGGGTGGGTGGACATAAAGCTGTAAAACAAGCCACCCTTCACACAGAGCTGTGGATAGAAATGAATGGTCTCTCTCCTCTCCTGCTGTCTTTTCCTCAGATATAAGGTGCCATCAATCCCTCACAGCAGAAGCCACACTGGGAAGATGAATAAATTAATCTGGAATAAATGGCCTCCTGCTTGACACATAATCACAGATTAAGCCCGGTTGGCTGGGAGTGATGGACTGAGCCAAACTGGAGGGACTGTGCTGGTTTGGGGGTGGGGGTGGGGGTGGGGATGGGGGTGGGGGGGGTCAGGAAGGAGGAGGGTTCACCCACATTAACCCCTACCCAGAGCAGGAGACCCTGCACAGCTTTAGCTGGAGAGAGAGAGAGAGCAGAGATAGAGAACAGAGCTGAAGTGATTTAAGCAGATCTGCAGGCTCATCCCTGAGGTGTGATTCAAACCGTGGGAGGCGGACGCTAATGATGTCACTAATGAGAGGTTCATTACCAGGTCAGCCCTTTGGACCAGGTAAACTCTGCTGTGAATCATTTTTGCTTGAAAGACAGTGATGAAATCACAAAATGCACACAATCACCGCTCAGATCATATTGGTATATTTCTGCAGCTACATCACCTTCCACAACTTCTAGCAGCATCCATGTCTGATTTTCTGCTGAGCGAAACACAATTACAGCGAGCGGAGAAATTCGTCATGTTGATTTATCCCACACCTCACCTTAATGAAATTTCCCCACATTCCCTTTTGAGGAAGTGGCTGAAGGGGGTGGATGAGAAATTGAAGACAGGATGACCCTCCGCACCCCTCGTTCCTCTATTTAGATGAATGTATCCTACCTCTGTTTCTTTCATTTTTCTCAATTAAGTGTTTGCCATTTGGAATGCCTCCCAGCTTCGTGATCATTAAAGCCGTTGCGTGTCAGAAGAAGAGGTTGAGGAGGAAAGGAGGCCGGGACGCGCGCTTAATTCAATTTCACAGCCGTCAGCGCTACCTGCCCTCATCAGCAGACAGCTAGAGAATGTGAGGGAGGTATGGTTAAAAGAGAGAGAGATAAATAATGACAATAAACACACTATCCATCTGAGGAGAGCTGTTAACCTGGAAAAAAAAGTTTATGGAGTACAAATCAGTGCAACTTTCTCTGGTGAGTCTGAAAATCTTTCTTTTCTTAAGAGGAGTGCTAAAAGCAAAGATGTTAACACAAATGACATCCTTGTTAATTTTGTCAAAGAAACAGAAAATTCACCTCAAGCCGAACTAATAAATTCCCTTTTAAGTGTTTAAGACAGGATTTTAAGATTCTGTTCAGCACTCGGAGTTTTATCATAAAGGATGATGGATTTTTTCAAAGAGAGAGAAACACTCATGTTCCTCTGAGTAGAAAGGAGTCTGTCTCTTTATCTTCCTCCTGATGCTGCATTGACCGGTGCATAAACCCTTGACCCGGCGCTCTTCAGCAGTTAACTTGATATATTCTTGTGTCGATAGCTGGAATGCAGGAAAGAAAATCAATGCTGATATAATACAGTCAAATTAACATGGGACAGAGCAGCAGAACACAGAGGAAACTCCCTCTGTTCAGGAAATGCCATCTTCAGAACAGCTGAGTTTAAACCTCAAGCTTTTCATTTCCTGTGTTATAAAAGTGAACAAAGTAAAATATGAATAAAGTTTATGTTTATGTGTCGGTCCCAGAGATGATTTTTCGCAAATGGCTGAGAGTGAAACAGGCCGTTTGGATGGTGACTTGTAAATCCACAAAGGTTTCATTTATAAGGGAATGCAAATATTTATTGATCCTCAAGTCAAGTTATAAAATAAGGGATGGTGGCCTCTTACTGCTGCCTTCTGAATACCGACACATTCAGAGGTGGAGGAGGAGGAAGAGGAGGAGGAGGGGAGAAACCCCTCAGTGATTTGCAAACTGGGTCTTATGCAGCCAGGGGTCCAAAATGAGCAACCAAATTAAAGTTCTTGAGTTTAATATAATGTTCAATATAGTCGTCAGCCACACTCACAGCTCTGTGGGGTTGTAGCCGACTTAGGCGATACTGTCCTTTGAGCTCCGTCACCATGCCAACATGGTCATAATGATAGCTAGTTCAGTCAGACAACTCACAATTTGAATTTATTTCATTGCAGCAGTAGAACATGATTGCAGTTTGGCGTCAAAGCTCCGATCTCGTCACTCCCCAAGATATGTTTATATTGAGATATTGCGGGAGTGATGAGCAAATATTTTGAACTGCCATACCTTCAGCCTAGAGGCGGATGCTGGGGTGGTGGTGGGGTTGAAAAAGCAGGCAGCAATATTGTGAGAATATGAGAGCAGAAGCAGTCTTGATAAACAGAGGGAGAGATGGGAAATTGTTGAAGTTTCAGTAGTCTGCCAAATTGGGAAGGTGTGTTTGGTGGAGATTGAGGAGGATGAGGCATGTCATGTGTGTCTTCGTTTACTTGTAACATTTCCGAATTAGCAATCACCAAAGTTGGTAGGATTCATCCTCTGGAGAGCATGAATGTCTGTGCCAAATGTCTGGGCAATCCATCCAATAAGCGCTGAGATGTTTTTACTACAAACAAAAACCTCCGGGTGTCACTTGAGGGAAAAGTCACAGTTGGCGTCTTCCTCTGGGAGCCATTAGTGTCTGCACAATGTTTCAGGGTAATCCACAGAGTAACCTTATATTTCAGTCTGACTAGCATTGTCCTCCCTGGAGCTAGCATGGCTAAAAAGCAAAAACATGAAAATCTAGGACCAACACTTATCACTGCAGCTATTCTCAAGTCAAAGCATCTTGCCCCACTTTCAAAAACCATTCTTGATGATGAAATACCTGGAGGGACTGAGGGGCAAAGACAACACAGTGTAAGTCAATCTCGGCTTGAGTTGTGTTCATGAGGAGCATAACAGAATCAGTTGTGTTCGTGATCGGGTTCCGATGGAACTCAGGAGAGTCTCAGAAGGCAACAACATAATGTGTCTGCTCCTCTTCTCACTGGGACCAACTCCAGCATGAAGTGCAATCACCCTGCTGACGTCAACCCATTGATTTATATTTCCTCTGCTCTCCGTCTCCGCTCCTCTCTCCATCCCTCCGCCTTCCCAGGATGACTATATGTCGGATCCAGGACGTGGATCGACTCTTAATGCACGTCAGACACACACACACACACACACTCAGCAGTCTCCCCACCAGGTTTGATTAATTTGGCTCGTAACGTGTGTGAGCAGAGCTATCACCAGCATCCAGATGTTCCACATCCTAAGCACCCCCCCTACAACACACTCACACACCTGCTTTCATCGCTGCCTTTGCCTCCAGTGGTGGAGGATGTGATGCGGTGTGTAGCGTGCTGTTGTTTTAGTTATTTCTTCTTTGCTTCTCTGAAGCTCTCTGTGAGCTGTGACTGCCTGAAAGAAAGAAAGAAGTGCGTTTTCACTGAGGTTTGGAAAAGCTGCATCGGGGACTTGAAGGCAGTTGTCAAAGGGGAAAGAGCTGTTGTGTGAACACACCACACAAACACTCTTGAGCACAGACACACATACAGACACACACACACACACACACACACACGCTCTCCCTCAATGTAATCACCACCAATCACACGCTGACACACTCGGTGTAGCACCAACACCAACAAGCAGAGAGTAAGACATCTCCAGGGGCATGGCGAGGACGCCTGAATCCAATTTCCAAGCTCTCCCCCTCCAAGTGGCCGAATATAAACGGTCAGCCACAGTGAGCGCTGACAGGCAACCCGAGTGCGTTCATCACCTCTAAACGTGATCTTATCACCTCCTCTGATCCAACCTCCCAGCCTTTAGAGCACCACCTGCTGAAACCAAGACACTCCAGACACAGGGAGAAAGGGAATGAGAAATCGGCTCGAGGAGAGGGTGAGGATGAGACACGCAGAGGACTGAGAGGGAACGATAGATTGCAGCCATTGGGAATGCAGATCACAGAGATGATAGCCACCTTATGGATGGAGGGCAGTGGGAAACTTAGGCAGCAGAATCCCTTTCGCTAATGCTGTTTGAGTGACTTGTGTTTTTATTGGAGATTTTTGGTTCTGTTTGCATGTGATTTCTTTCTTTTTTTGCACTATATGAATTACAGGTAAATGACAAAAACTTTTTTTAAAATTTCATTCACAGATATAAGCTTTCTGTTTATCTATATATGTGATTTATTATATTTGTGTGATTGGTAAGTTCACTCAGTGGAGGTATGGGCTCTTAGAGTGCCTCCTGTTACGTCCCTGTCTAGGAACCTGAACCTAACATGCTTTTTTTTGTGTGTGGCTCTTCCCACTCCCAATAAGGGCCCAAATGATGACAGGTCAATATCACTTAGCAGTTCATTCCTGTATTTATTTCTGTGCAGGACTAGAGCCCAAAACAACAACAAAAAAGATCTCAGATTCCTAAGCTTACCTGAGCAAAATCAAATATCAACAGAAAGAAAGCCGCTTACCTAACTCCTAACTCAACACAGGAAAACAATAAGAACGTCTCAAAGCAAAAAGGGCTTTGTTTAAAACTGCTACAAGAGTTGTTGACATTATTTACAAAGGTACTAGATCTCAGCGATGAACCGTTTTACTGATGCCAATTTGAAGTTACTAAAACACACCATCGTGTTCACAGTACTGTCACAAGAGAACACATCACACTATAGCATGAAACACAATCCAAACTACACACAAGCTCTATTGAGAGTGGGTGAGAGCAGGGAGCGGCCGGCATCAGCTGGACCTTAAGGCTTCTCCCCCACCAATCCGCCGCCTCAGACCTCTGTCAATCCGCCCACGTGGATCTTCACACATAACAAGGAACAATGACTCAAATTAAATGTTTGACTTGTTGAACTTCGGTAAAGTTGGACAGATATTCACAGCTTCACACTTACAAACAAACGACGTCTCTGTCTTACTGTAGTGAGGTAGACAACCTAGTTTTTCTTACCGTAGTGAGGTAGACAACGAGCTACAGTCTCATGTCGATTAAACCGATCTGTCCTCTCAGCTGGACGAACAACGTCAGTCTCAATGCACAGCTGTCAGAGCGGGCAGGGACCGTCTACAAAGTGCAATACTGAGAGTAGAGAGTATTAAAAAAATGCAATAACTTTACTGATAAGCAGCCTAACCAAAATCATTCCACGTATCAGTGCAATACTGTCATTGTTATACTACAGCAATCTTTTGGGAAAAATATGCTTTTGTATGATTTTTGGAATTTCTGTTTTATGATGCTTCTGTCATTGTCTGATGATATGGTGGACTGTCCTCATGTGGTTCAGAGGCTGGGATAGTGTTTAGTACATTTCTCTTCATATCTGCTTTGCAATAACTTGATTTCTTACTTTAGATGCAGGGAGAAGATTATGTCGCATATCTTCACCAAATAATCTTTGCCTTGGAGACAAACTATGGAGCAGCCATAGCCATCAACCAGCAGCTCCAGCACGATTGTGAAAAGGCAAAGAGTGACATGATGAAGAAAGAGGAAGGGATCATTGAGAGAGACGAGGAGATCGTGAAACTTCAGTTCGGCCTTTTCGACTACATAAAGGGAAATGTGCGGCTGAAGAAAGAGCTCTCCAGAAGACAGAATGTGGGAGAAGTTTGGGAGAAGAGGGCGTGTCAGCTCGAGGCAGAACAGAGAGAGGTGCAAGACCTTCTGAAGAAGAAGGCAAACGCTCAGCCCTCCATGGAGCTGATGAAGGAGAACACCCAGTTACAGGTAATAGGCATCAGCTCATACTTTACTCGCTAACTTATGTCATGTATGTTTGAACATGAAGGTTGGTTTCTACTAAACTAACTATAATGTCTAACTTTGTGACACACAGAAAGCTCTGCAAGAGAGCAAGCGCCGATGTGACGCCGTGGAGGAGCAACTCAGCAAGCAGCTGGCTGAGAAAGAGGAGCGTCACCAGCTTGAACTCTCTGAGACAGCAGAGAAGTTCAGGAGGGAACTCGCTGAACAGGCAGAGATGTTCCAGCAGGACCTTCTGGACAAGGACAAGCTCATCTCCGAGAAGGAGGCGAGCTTACAGGAGATGATCGCTGAGAACATGAAGCTGTCTGAGCAGCAGTGCAACCACGACGGGAATGTGCAGCCACAGGTGAGATCCCTCTGCTCATATTTTTTATTATAGAGCAAGAAATGATAATAAGTGAGCCGCTTGAACCAACAGCGAGACGTTTGGATGTGAAATTAAACATGCTGTCTTCTTCTTTTTAGGAGCTCCTAACAGAGAAGGAGACAAAGAAGAAGAAGAGCTTCTGGAGGCGCTTATTCCAGAGAAAAAGGAGGACTGCTTAACCCAGCTCTTAAGTGAACCCTAACACCTCTGCCTCCACCCTGAACTCTACCCCAGCTCCATCTACCCCTCCTATGTTTCATATTATAACTATAAATACAAATAAATTTTAAAAAAAGCAGATACCTGAACAGTTTCTCAGATTATGAATACTTCCACTACTATACTGTGTATATATTATACCTTCTACTTAACCTGTACTATATAAAAGTATATAAATATAATATCTGAAGTATCGACTGACTCATTTGTTTCTAGTTTATGAAATAATGTTTCAGTCATGCCACAGCCGTCACTCAGTAAATCAATTTAATACTTGAAAAATAATATGAAAGTGAGTACTGGCTTAAATTCAGCATGCCATTAATGATAATGCATAATTTCTGAGGATAAAGTCAGAATTCTGAAAATAAAGTCAGAATTCTGACTTTTCCCCCCTGACTTTATAAAAAACAACAACATTTTTTAGACTTCCGAAAAAAATGAAGTCTAAAAAATCCGATGGGTAAAGACATTGGATATTAATTAATTTGTGAGGTGTTTAAGTTCCAGTCATAAAAAATGAACAATTGTTTTAGTTTGAGAGGAACACAATGTACATGGTGTCGGGATTTTACATAAGTAGGATTTGTCCTTGTTTGTAAACATAACATTCAAAGATGCTATCACTTCAGTGGCTAGGCTAACTGTTCTATATGCTGTAATAATATACATTATTAACATAACATAAAATAGTGTCTTCACTGGTTTCTTTAATATCTTATTTTGTGCAATGCCTTATTTATATTATATTTATAATTTATTTTATGTCGCTTGTTTCTAATACAGATTTTATTTTGTGGGTTATTTTCTATTTAAAATAAAATAAAATCTCAAAGACATACATGCAGTTTCTGTGTTAGTGTATGAAGATTGGCAGTGAAATTGACTACGATGCAAGGGGGGTGCCAACTAAAATCTTGCCTAGGGCACCAAACTGGTCAGGGCCAGCACTGTCTACAGTCCAGGTGACTACAGCTAGTTTAACTGCTGGAGCAGGAGGTGAAGATATTTTATTAAATTAACTCTAAAACTATACGGATAGATTGATTTTGGAATTAGGTCTCTTTAATTTGAAACTAATTTATGGCTTAATTCAGGCCTCTAAAATAAAACTTTCTTTTCTTTTTTTCCTCCTTTGCTTAAATCACTTTGAAACAGTTTGACTTTGAGACGTTCCTTACTTTCCGATCTTTGGATTGAATTTTTTGCCTGTTGGCAAAATCAACATAGGTCTGTAATAAAAACAAGTATATGGAAACAGCACGGTAATCAACAGATGCTAGTACACACTGATGCAGCAACAAATACATGCAGACATGCAGACACCCTCAGGGTATTTGCATTTCTGAACCATATGCATCCCTCTTCACAGCGGTTGGGCCTAATACAGCGCTGTATCTCAATAAGCTGCCTCAGTCTGTTCTCTGATGATCTGACGAAAACACACGATTAACTTGCCGTTCTCTCTCTTTCTCTGTGTGTGTTTGCACATGTTTATGTGTGTGAGGTTAATGTTTTCAAATATACATTAATACCAGGACCCAGACCTTCTCCATCTGTTGTATTCAGCCAGGCACAGATGGAGAGAGGGTTAATCAGTGTGTTTGTTGGAAAGCAAAGAGGTCTTCACACTAATGTCTTGCTTCTTTTAAAGCTTTACTATTTGGTGGGTATTTGAAAAGTGATGACGCTGAAGCTCCCAAAGACTTTGCAGCAATCATCAGCAATCCCTGAATACACTCTTGGTTTATGTGCAGGCTGGTGTAGAGACAAACTTCAGAACACACAGAAACACAGTGAGTGAGCAAATGTAGGCACACACTTCTTCTCATATACACAAACAAACACTGAAGGCCATAATGGTGTGTGTGATGAGCAGCTTTTATCTGTCCTCCGGTATGTGATTCAAATGATTCTGAGTCATTTGAAATGTTGTTTCTGAATGGTTTAGAAAAAAAAAAACCATCTCTACCTATTTGAGTCCACATTGTTATGAACATGATCTCTATGGATCTTTTGAATTTCCACAGAGAACTGAGCATCATGTTGCAAAATGTGGGTCATTATTTCATCATTATCATTATTATCACCAATGAAATAAAGCCAAAAGATGAGCAACTGCATTAAAAGTCAAAACTTTAAAGTCTGTGTTGATAAAACTTAAAGAGAGGAATTAGGTATACATCCCAAGGAGCATGTCAGTGAGAAGCATCCTTAGAAAATGAGCTGTGCCTGCCTAATGATGATCAAAAATGAAAGATTACACTTCATTACAACCTGATTAAACATTCAGCGATGTAAGTCAGTTCACTTTACAAGCCACCTTATTTACCTCTAGCCTGAAGACCAACAACCCTAATCAATATATCAACCACACCTCGGAAGCCCATATATACAGTATGTATGTATGTATATGTATATATATGTATACAAAGATGCCCAAAATCTCATCAAATATTGTCATGAATGTGACTCAATCACCATGGCAGCCAATCATCATGACTGCTTTTTGATTTTATTTTTTTTCATATAATAAAGTTCATAAGCTCAAAAAAGTATCAGGTGTCCAGTTGTTTCAGTTAATGTAACGTGACACTATAACAAGATTTAAGATGAATCATTCATCCTCCATTGTGTTCTTATTTTTTCCCATATTTTCCACTATTTTTTTAAACCAGTAAAGGTGCTACAGCATGGAAGATGAGAGGATATATAAGCTGCACTTTGAAAAATATCCTGAATAAATTTGGGTTAAATAACAAAGGCATCCATGACACTACAACAAAACAAAACCAACACCCTATTTTTTTCTTCTTTTGTCTTGTTAGTACAAACAGATCCACCTGGACTGTTTGTGTATTTGTGTTTGTGTATTTGTGTTTGTGTGTTTGTGTTTGTGTGTTTGTGTTTGTGTGCACGGCGGTGAGATCTGTAATTGGCAAATAGTAAATGGAACACTTCTGAAGCCAAGTGTGGGCCATGCTGAGTTGAGGGGAAAATAGGGCCATCATTACAGAGATGATGACTACGTAGACAATAAACGTGTCGGTGTGTGTGAGTGTCTGTGAGTGTCTGTGAGTGTGTGGGTTTGTACTGACAGACTGTGTGTTTTTGCTGGATGGATTGTGTGCAGCCAACGCTAGAGGCCAAACAAAGGAGAGTTGTTTATCCATCTTTCTTTTATAGGCACTCCGCTGCTGTACAATGAGCTCTCAGTGGAAACTCACATTCACACACACAGACACACATAAGCATGCACACACACACACACACACACACACACACACACACACACACACACACACACACACACACACACACACACACACACACACAGATATGGTTGTTAGGTGGTTCACAGCCTTGGCACTGTTTGTCAGGGAGTGTGTGTGACTGGCTTTGACTGTACATGACAGAGGGAATTGGCGTCACCCAGTGAGGATAAGACGCGTGTATTTGTGTCTGTGTGTGCTTTGCATGAGTGTGTGTGTGTGTGTGTGCGTGTGTGTGTGTGTGTGTATGAGAAGTGTACATGAGGAGTGACAGCTGTCACATGCGTGTATGTGACATGAGTCCATGCCTGAATGTGTTATGTTGAACACAGGTGGCAGTGTTTGCTTGTATGTTCCTGTATGTAGACAGTGTATTTTCACAGATAGTGGCCACAGTGTTTATTTACCTCAACAGCAGACAGAACC
The DNA here is from genome assembly GCA_037577475.1 of Chaunax sp. Z400. Lineage (NCBI taxonomy): Eukaryota > Metazoa > Chordata > Actinopteri > Lophiiformes > Chaunacidae > Chaunax > Chaunax sp. Z400. Next base: position 6,937,131 of record CM075201.1, on the reverse strand, counting down.
CTGCTGGACACGATGCATGCTCTCTGTCTGCAGGGCAGTTCTGTACCCTCTCTGTGGCTCCTGCCTCCACCTCTATCAAAGTGGGTGTCAGTATTTACAACTTTGATCAGAGCATGAAGCAGAACTGTGCACAACAAAGAAAAGACCCACAAGATAGAATTGAGGTAAGAGTGATCAGGTAAACGTCCCATTTCCACTGCATAGTACCGGCTCGACTCGACTTGCCTTTTTCTGCTTTTCCATTAGGTAAAAAGTACCTGGTACTACTTTTTTACTACCTCCTCTGTTGTGGTTCCAAGCGAGCTGAGCAGGTGCTAAAAGGTCATGTGAAACATGGCAGACCACTGATTGGTCGATGCCCTGCACACACAGAGTATCCTGCATAGCACAAATCACTTTTTAATTATTACAGCCGCTGTATTGAGGAGGCAAAATCGTTCCTGTCTTAAACAGCTGATGAGAGGATCATGAGAGGTGTGTGTTGCCTTGAAGACAACGCCGTGGAAGTTCCCGTGGCGCCCATCTATCCTGAGGAGGTACAGTACCATACCGCAATGGAAAACGAGCGGCAGAAAAGTACCAGTGGCTTAAGTTTAATGTCATTAAATCAAAGTAAAGTTGATGTGTTAGCTTACAGTGCATCTCTCGCTGTCTGTGTCTTGCAGCCACTTTCAGGGCTGTTCTGGGACTTCACACTTGACAAAAGTGAGAATGAAATACAACTACTTATTAAATTTGATAAATGCTAACAACAAGAAATTATGTTTATAAACTGTAGCTGTAAAAAGATGACTGCATTCATACACACATGGACGAAAATGAAACCTCTGTGGGTCCAGACAACATATGGGAGCGATGGCACTTTCAGTCAAGGTGTATTTACAAGTCTGGACTAATGTAAGATACAGTAGAAGGCCATGGCTGCGACATATAGCCTGTAGGCTTGTGTTAACATTGTAAAGCCACAGCCTGAGTATCGCCACTAATAACCAAGCAGCACAGCCAAAACCTAGTGTTACATTTTATTTTTCACATTTTATATTTTCTACAATTTCTTATGTATATTATCAATGATCTATAGCCTCTTAATCATGCTGTCAAAGTGTGTGTGGGAACATCCCAGGTGAGGCAATGGGTAGAGCAAGACTGAGGATGCACTTACACTTGACACACATACACATACACACACAAACTGATGGCATCTTCCCACTTCATTACCTCATTTAGCATGAATTTGAAACGAACAGTAACAACACACACCACACACACACACACACACACACACACACACACACACACAGGCCACAAACCGCATATCAGGCCCTATCATTGGCACTAAACCACAAGCTGACACTGAATGGACCACATAGGCAGAAAAGAGAGAAATCCCAGTGAAGGCTGAGAACAAAGTGCACATCCTGTGTTCATGTGTGAGAGGAGCTCGAAAGCAGAATAAACAAGAATAAACCTTTTTGATCAATAACTCCGAGTGGAGCTGGACATGCGGAGCGAGCCGACGGGTAGTGAGAGGCTCTAAGTTGATTATCCGTGAGCTCAGGGATTATCCCTCGCTATTCATCCTGTGTAGTGAGAACTCGTCACTTGGATAGAGAAATAAGTGAGAGCAGAGAGGCAGGAAGAGCAGCCGATCTGCCCACGGAGAACAAGGAGGTGAAGCACTGTCCCCTCTTCTCATGTATCTCTCCCTCTTCTGGCTTAAATGGGCAGCAGGGAGGTTCGGATTTCAGATTGCTGGCATGACAGTGACATCATGGCTGTGCCAAGCCTACTGTGCCGGATCATCAGAGAGAGAGAGAGAGAGAAAGGATACTGGCATTGAGTGACACACAGACCATCCGTGCACAAACACCAACACAAAAACAAAGGACTATTTAAACTAGTAGTGTGTGTGTGTGTGTGTGTGTGTGTGTGTGTGTGTGTGTGTGTGTGTGTGTGTGTGTGTGTGTGTGTGTGTGTGTGTGTGTGTGTGTGTGTGTGTGTGTGCGCACGTGTGAGACTAATGGCTCAGGGAGGGAGTGTGTTAGCCAGTCAGACTGCCCGTCTCACCCAAAACCACCACCCGTCCAAGTCACCTTGATCGGGAGGGAGATCACATATCAGGGCTTCATCATATAGAACACAAGGATATTGTTCGCTCACTCACACACACACGCACACACACACACACACACACACTCACACACACGCACACGCACACTCACACTCACACACACACACACACACACACACACACACACACACACACACTCACACACACACACACACACTCACACACACACACACACACATACACACACACACACATACACACATACACACACACACACATACACACATACACACACACACACACACACACACATACACACACGCACACTCACACTCACACTCACACACACACACACACTCACACACACACACACACACACACACACACAGGTCGCACTGCCGACACAATGAAATATGTGCCAAAAGCCAAGATGGACTCAGGGATGAATGTGTTTACAGGTTTATCAGATGCCACATCACAACACAGCCTGTGATGCTCACAGCAACTGTTTTATCTTTCGTCACGATGATTGGTGGGAAACAGTTAACTCCAGGAATGTGTGATTACATTTACTGCTATGGAATTGGTCAATGCAGCAACTCGCTGTCTGATGTTGTGTTGGAAAGTTGAGCCTGGTTAAACTTTTGCACTGGACGACCCAGCGCTGATGGTCTGAATGACATGGCTGTGTTTATTCAGGTAGGGCTGTGGTCAGTCTGAAAACAGCCTTAGGCTTTGTGGGTTTAACTGCATGGTGGAAATATTACTTTTACAGGAAATTATAGCATTCGTGTGCTACTTTAAATTTTGAATCCTTACTAATATTTGTGTGTCCGTTACTTGTTTTTTTAGACACACAAAACATGCAGTGTACAACATATGAAGCTGTACAGAGGCACAGTAATGCCTCGAGCTACCTGGCTAACATAAAGATTAGCAGGTATTGTTCTTGTTGTGGTAATGTTCACTATCCCAGCTTAGCATAAGCAAACTGAAATTTCCTGAGTTTGAGAAATGTAAGAATGTCATTAGTCGTATTTTGTCATCAACAAAAATGTGGTAGATTAAATTCTTTCGGCTGTGTTCATCCTCTGGGAAAAATCTGAACGTCTGTACAATATTTAGCGTCAATCCCTCACGTGAGGATGTTCTGATGTGTCACTGGCCAAAGAAAACTGATCTGTCCGTACAAAGTCAGTACGATTCATCTACTGGGAGAAATGAATGTCCCCATAGCCATTAACTTATTTCCCTCTAAAGGATGCTGCACGGCTGAAAACTAACCCGGTGTTTGTCAGTAGCAGGTGGCTGTGCAAGATACTGATTAAAAAGCTGCAGGCATCGACATACTGCAGTATCATTATTATTTATCAGCTCCTTATGGCTTGTCTCACACACCTGGGTACGTGCACAACAGCACTGCAGGTACACACAAACACACAGCATAGAAACACTGAAACAAAGAGCAAAAACAGGTGAAAATCCACTATCAGACATTAAAATCTGAAAAATAATACTCTCACTTTCACTGATGTTAATCACCGATCAGCAAATCAGCAACACAAGTCATGCCTATGTAAGCAGAGAGGCTGGATTCATACTCTTGAGAAGATGTTAATTATACTGGATTTTTCTAATAGAGTCACGCTGCAACAATTAAAGACAACAGAGACACAGAGCGCGGACGTACAGAGCTCATTACTCACGCAAACAACAGGGCTCTCACGGGACAAGGAGATTAATGGCACTCCTCTTATAGCACATATATATAGTGTTTGTGTGATGAAAATGCATGGCAGGACCACAGAGAGAACGCATGCATGGGAGCTGAGGGCCGTAACACACTTTCACAAGAATGAGAAATTGTCTAACAAAAGTATATACATGTAAAAAGGGGGGGATCATCAATTGACGCCCGTGTGCAGAAACAATATAAAAGAAAGAGGGGTTGTTTTTTTTCAGTCCTGGGTCCTCGGCAGGGGCAGGACACAAGGCAGACACATTTCAATTTCAGAGAATTTCAAAGAATCTCAGGGGGCGATGTGCATGAGGAGAGGACGGTTGGAGGGGGTTGGAGGGAAGATGAAGAGGCGATGCAGAGGCGGAGGGGCAAGGGAGTGAAGTCAGAGGAGGAAGGAACAAAAGGAAGAGTTGAAAGGAAGAGCTAAAGAACAGAGGGAGAGAGGGGAATATATTCTAGAGGAAAATTGCATGTGGGTATCATTTTCTTGTTGCATCTCTCTTTGAGGCACAAGTAAGTTATTAAGGTGATATTTGCTTCCTCTCCGCTGCCATCAGAAGCACTTCTGGTCCCTTCTCTTCTTCGTGCCATTCCTCTTCCTCTTATCTCCTTCTAAGACAGCGGCCAACATGCGTTGAGTGGAGGCTTGCTGATGTAAAGATGGGGTGGAAGACGTGATCGGGTCCTCTGGTGGAGGAACAATACCTGTCCTTTATGCTGAAGGCCTTTCGGTTGCCATTTGCTCCTCTAGATTCTGGCAGCCTGTAATTCTGTTCGAAGACAGAAAAACCTCAAAGTGCTTCACGGTATTCAGCAGCAGTAAGTTGTTTTTTTTTTAAAAATATACAGTACCAGTCAATAGTTTGGACACAGTTACCCATCCACTTGAATGGGAAACTGTGTCCAAATTTTTGACTGGTAGTGTATATTAGTATTTCTCTCAGGATTTTATGAATACTGAGTCTCTCCTCGGTCATTCAAAGTACTGATTGTCCTTGTGACCTCTCTTGAGAGTCATTGACTTCCTCTGGCCTCTGCGTGCCCAGACTGTGTTAAACAGCCTGGCCATAAAAGGCAGAGATGATAGAGGGTCTAGGGCTTCAGTGTTGCTTCTGTTTCCCATTAATAGCGTTATCTCCACCACAGAGACCCCTGTGTTTCCACACTGACAACTAGCTCGGTATAATTTTTACATTTCATCTGTAAATCTGTCACAAACCGTTATAGGACCAATTTTATTTTAGTCACAATCGAACTACATTTCAAGACTTTATTGTCAGTGCCCTATTTTTAATCTATCTTATTTTGCACTGTATCAGATACCACTGTTTTATTCATGTGCTTTATTAATAAAACACCAACTTCCGACTGTTCTTTTCTGCGTCCCTTCTGGGATTCGTAACTTGCCAGCAAGATACTTCTGCAAATATATGAGTCTTTTGTACGGTTTTATTTTCAGCTGATAAACTTGACAAATAAAGAAAACAAGACATTCTGCATGAAATTAAGAAAGTAATGAAAAGGACATATCATGCCCATTAGAATACGAGAGATACATTTTATGATATACCTTTCCAAATGCAAGATGATAATGTCAGGTCACAATTATAATGCTACCATGCCCTTGATCAGTATGTATAATGCTTACCATGTTCACTAGGGATCGGTAGGTTTCCATGTCTTCCAGTTCGGTCTGGTTTAGTGCACAGCGTAGGTGCAAGACTTTAATTGTCAAGCAGTCACATGAACGTCTTGCAGAAGCCTTTTTCACTTGCAAGGCTCCAAAAGACACTTGAAATCTAGTTATTTCTAGTCCTTATCCTCTGGAGACTATTAATGCCACTAGCATTATATTACTTTAGGCTGCCAATATACTCTGTTTGTTGAATGTGTGCTGACAGACTGAGGGTGCTGGGAGATCACGGGGGAACGATGACGCCTTTTGCTCCTGTTGCTGCTGCAAATGCCCCAACGAAACAAAACAAAAAAAGAGGTGTCACTGATTTGCTAAATGTCACATTCAGTTCGCTCTGTCTGTATGGTTTAGTGTCCTTTGCTTGTCTTTCTCGTTTCAACTTGTATCACACAGATGCTAGAGAAGCTTCGCTCCTCTGCCTTAAATTGCTTGTGTGTGACAGAGAGAAAGAGAAGCAATTTGCTGCCAGTTTCCACACCTCATATCTCATCACAAGAGGTGCTAAACAGGTAGAAGACTTGTCGACAGCTGCGTTTTTTTTTGACTAAATGTACTTTGTATCGAAATGGTACAGTGCAGAGCTGAATAACTTCTCTTTTTCTGCAAGGTTTACTATTACAGTTCCTGAATCAGCATTCAGCAGTACCTCTTTCTCTGCTTTTGCAACTTGAAGCATCAGCAAGTTAAGATTCGCACAATCCTGGGAATTTAAAGGTTAAAATCCAGATCAAGAGTTTTGTTTTTACCCCATCTAAGATAGAGAAAAATCCACAGAAGTTATCTTAAAAAGGCTCAAAAGACGAGCACTATTCAACAGCATTGCTGATAAAAAGACAAGTGACAGCCAGTGTTTCTCAAACTCTGCCAACAACACACTTTCTCTCTACTCTCCATCTATCTGCCATGCTTTGGTTAGAAGTATGAACCAGGGGAATTCCAGCCATGATGAAAGAGTGCAGCTAACTCCAGAGTAAAAAGGGCTAGACCGAGCCAAGAGACCAGAGAGACGGGGGAAATCATTAATGCATCAAAGCCTGTCAAAATAATACAGTCTAAAAGTCTGAAAGTGTAAACACAGGAGATGGCGTGCATCTCATCCATGGTCGGGCGATTCAGCCCCGCTGACACAGTATCAGCTCCTACTGAGGTTGTTTGCATCGCCTGTCAGTGAGAAGGGATAATGGGGAAAATAGCTGCATGGATTACAAGATTAGGCTGTGCAGTCTCGACAAGGAGAACTGAATAATAGACATTTAAAGTCTCCAACACAAAAATATTAAAAACTATTATTATGTTATTGGAATGCACTCTTCCACACATGTAATAAGGTATTAAAATTCTGGTATATTACAGAAATTGAAATTAGGGAATGCACCAACATCGCAGTGGGGGAGGCTCTCTGAATGCGTAAACATACAAACAAATGTTTCCACAAAATATAATAAATACATGGAATATCTGACAGAATTTTCTACACAGTTATCTGGAATTTGAGTGTTAATAGTTTGGTTATTTGGAGGTTATGATAATCAATATGATCAATATAATCAAGGATATTCAAACCTCAAAATTATCCTGCAAGATTCCATCAATATGAGTTGTGGTTGCAGGAAAATGACCTCCTGGTTTTTCAGGCCCCCAAAACACCAACGGCCAAACAAAAACAAAAGTTTCCTCTACAAAAAAATGGATGATGAAACAGACAATGAAGGGTGTGGCTGAGCAATGTAGCTATCAGGGTGACGTCATTTAATTCATGTCTCCCATCCTGTCCCGCAGCCTCGTCTTGACCCCACAGTCACACGGTGAGAGAAGTGAAATGAACAACAGTAGCCGGTGGGGCAGAAACTGGGCTTTAATCTGTTCGGTCCCAAGACTGGCTGCTCACCTCATCTGTCTTCCTCTCCAGTCTGTCTGCTCCTGTGAGGTTCCCTCTTTAAACTGTAATCAGAGAGGCGAGGGAAGTGAGGGATAAGCTGGGACAAAGAGAGAGAAGAGGAAAGACATCTCTCTCCCTCATACCCTCTCCATCTTCAGTGTGCATAGTTCCTTGCTGTAACAGATTAGATCACAATCTTGAGGGCTTTCGTCCCATCGGCGGATCAATCAACACGAGTCGAGTAAGCAGCCAAACACACACAGGACATATCAATTAGGAGGGACCTGTCAGTGTGTGTGTGTGTGTTTGGTGTGTGTTTTACGGTGTTGCACAAAGCTGATTCAGTCACATTAAAGGCTGCTATCATGAAAAGCAAATATATTTCCTAACTTCAAAATAAAAGGTCAGCGACAGGGGAGGTAGACAAACTAATACATCACAAAAAACAAACAACCATATGTTTGAGATGTAAAAATAAGTCTACAAATGATTACCACTGTCATAAGTCATTTATTTAGATTAATGGCTTAATATCTTTGTCTATGTAAGATCAGAAAACTGTAAAAATAATAATAAATAAATAAATAGATTTAAAAAAGTTCCCAAGGTGACTTATTCTAATATCCAAATAAATTTACTTTACAATTATATAAAACTGACAGAATCTACAAAATCATCACATATGAAGGAGCTGGAATCAATCGACAAATTGATTTACCTACGATCTGTTCAGACCTACTAATAATAATAAATTTCATTCAACATAACAAAGTGAAGTTTTTTTTTGTATTCTACATATTCATTTTAATATAGTAGACGTTAGGCACGATCTGATTCCTAATCCATACTGTAGGCCACATGTCAGTTTGATATAAGGAAAACATCTTCGCACAACATACATCTAGAGCCCCAGATCAATAACGTGGGACGAGTGGATCAGCAGGTGAAACATGAGGACAGATTTCATTACAAAATTGATTGATCAAATCAATAGATTTTGTGTGCGTATGTGTGTGTGTGTGTGTGTGTATTCATCAAGACAGACTCAGAATAATAATATAAGACTGTTTTACGACAACCATGTGTGTGTGTGTGTGTGTGTGTGTGTATGTGTGTGTGTGTGTAGTCCTACAATAATACTGATGCTGAGATATGATCGCTGCTTACAGTGATGCACATATCGTACCTATCCCTCTGCAAACCCAGAGATACACATCTTCAGGACTGACAACAAAGGTGTGAGCATGTGTGTGTGTGTGTGCGCGTGTGTGTGTTTGTGTGTGTGTGTGTCCATGAGATATTTTCCACACAAACGGGCCAACATTGCATGTGCAGTGTGTGAACTCGACCATATGTTTACCTGCTTTTTTGTGTGAGCAAGAGGGCAGAGAAAGAGTTTGATTTAAGGAGGCACCGTGCCAACTGCAGTGGGGATCAGGGTGACTGTGGAGCAGGGATGGGTGTCCTCAGTATTTAATCGATACTGATACTGTTTGTTGATACCGATATTCATCGATTCATTATCTTTCATCTTACGGTCTCTTACGTCTCGGCATTATTCGGTCCAAAAAGTCCAAAAAAGTCTCTTAGCTTATCTAATCTCAATAAGTGCCGTCCATCTTTCATTGGTGTAGCATATTGTAGTCTGAGTGGACAGACAGATATTTCAAATGCTCACATGCACAAAATGTGAAAGCACTGAATGCAGATGTGTGTTTCTAAAATCATCACACCACATCAGCTCCCAATCAAAGAATAATTGGTGCATCATAAACTGCTTTCTCATTGAGCTAACAGTGGGATAGTGGAGGGAAATGCTATAGGAAAAGAGTGTTGGCAAGACGAGATGTGTCAGAGTATAATGACAGCACTGTAGACTTGTGAATATGCTTTCCTTTTAATCTTGTTTTCTTGACCTTAAAAAAATCTGATTAAATCTACCTCTAATAGTCTACATCAATATACATGATTATCTATCACACTTTATGGTATAGAATAGTTTCGTATAGTTTCGTACGGTATGGTAGAGTACAGCATAGCATAGCATAGCATTGCATTGCATAGTATAGTGTAGTATAGTATAGTATAGTATACACTTGTAGTATAGTATAGTATGGTATAGTATAGTATAGTATAGTATAGTATAGTATACACTTGTAGTATAGTATAGTATGGTATAGCATAGCATAGTATAGTATAGCATAGCATAGCATTGTATAGTATAGCATAGCATAGCATAGTATAGCATAGCATAGCATAGTATAGCATAGCATAGTATAGAATAGCATAGCATAGTATAGTATAGCATAGCATAGCATAGCATAGTATAGCATAGCATAGCATCGTATAGCATAGCATAGTATAGAATAGTATATATACACTTGTAGTATAGTGTGTATATATGAGAAGATTGATACCACTCTCATGTCTGAAGGATAAACACAAAGCCGTAACTAGCAGTTGGCTAACTTAGCATGAGGGTTTGGGTTTGAAAAGGTGGATGTTGCTGAAAAGACAGTCACCTGCAAACTTAGTTGGAAATTGATTGCTGTTAGACAGCTTCATGACTAACTACTGCTCTGAATATGAAGATTATAGAGTCAGCTGTCCAAAACAGGCCTGTTCATCATTCTCATTCTCATCAGCTCTCAGCAAGAACGCAAGAAAGCTAAAATCCCAAATTTTCAAAAGAATTCTGATTTTTGACTTTGCCTTTTAATTGTGAGTAGAAAATTGTTCTAAAAGCAGTACATGTACAAAAATACACAATAGGTTGTTCAGCATCTACATACGTGCACATAATCCTCAGATGCAGCATTTTCATTTCAATCAGCAGAGTTAGCACATTCATTTTCCTCATGCAAATGAGAAAGTCATAAACACAAGCAAAGCAATAGCAATTCAGCGGCATTGCCTAATCAATCATGGTGCTTGTGTGTGTGTGACAGGTATTGGTGTCTCAACGCTTCATATTGCCTACAAAAACTAATTCCAAAAAACACAGATGGCACAAACAAAAACGAGACAACGCAGCACAAGCTCTCACTCATCACTGTGCACTCAGGAGAAGCCTCTGAGCGGAGGATCAATCACCGCATGAGAGGGAAGAGGATAAAAGCATGTGAAAAAATTGAAACTGGGAGGAAAGCACGAATAAACATACACACCCACAGATACTCGTCTAAGTGTGTGTTTACGGCTGAGGGACCATAGTGTAGGAAGAAAGCAGCTGCAATCCAACAGCCACAGACACAACAATGAGTCATCCTGGCTGTTGTTCACATCAAACACACACAAGTGGGAATTCCTGGGAGACATGTACACACACACAGACACACGCACACACTCACATGTGCTGTAGTACATAAATGAACCAGTCTGTAAGCATGACCACTAACGATGGTCATCTAGACCTTGGATGGCAAAACTGCAGCACTTTGCCTGCTCCTGTGCAGCTCATGGCAGGTCTATTGGTCAGAGTTTTTTACTATTTAAAATATATCTGTGATCAATAAAAAATTCATAGGAATTATAAGACAATACTACTGTCGCTGTTTTAGTGTGGGAATCCATTTGTTGTGCAGCTCTTTGCAATGGTGAGGGGGCTTCTTTTTTTTTTTGCTCTTTATGCTGAACTGGTTAGCCACCCCTGATTTAGAGTTACTTGGATCACACCTGAGTTTTAGCACAGGTGCCTCTTGTTCCTTGTTGCAGTTGTTACCTTAGCACACACCTCCAGAAAATAATTTTGCTCCCTTTGCAGTCAAAATATTTAGATTTGAGACTGTTCCAAAAGTGCCCAGTTTGTTGGATACAAGTAAACTTGTGATATTGTTACATTAGTTCCCACTAAGTAAGAAACGTGTTTAGTAAAGCTGAGAAGAGATACAGAGCAACGTCAAGTATGGGGATATTAAAGAAAGTAATATGGAAATTGTTGTTTTATTACACCATTACATCACTAAGAAATGGATTTTCTTAATTTCCTCAGCCTCAGCTGTTTACGATCATTATACAGAGATATTACAAAATTACATTTTTTAAACTGCAGCACACAACATCATTAAAACACAAGTTTCCCATAAACAGCAGCTTCTGGTTTCTGCAGTTAAGTAAGGAAACGGCCCTGAAGTGCAGGATCTGGCTTCCACCTCATCCCAGCTTTAAGTTGCAAAATGAAAAAAAAGTAAAAGAGGCCTTCAGAGGTGGAGGACTCATGTAATATGCATGGCCACTAGTTCTTTGACTGTGTTTGTGTGTGAATGTGTGTGTTTGGTGGGGCATTCAAGGCACGATGATGGAGAAGCAGAAAGAGAAGGGAGCCGGGAAAGGAATAAGAAATAGCAGGACAAGCTTTGAGCCCTCCGACAGTTCTCCTCCATCTGACAGAAGTGAAAGGAAAGTCCACCAAAACAAACATGAAAAAGTAAGAAAATAAAGTGCAGCTATTCCATCACCTCTCTTTTCAATCTGTTCATCGTCCTCCTCTCCTCTGTCAACATGTCATTTGTTGCTTGCTGCCGTGACACAACTCAGGAAGGCTTACCCGTATACTATCAGTAAGTGTGTGTGTATGAGTGTGTGTGTATGAGTGTGTGTGTGTGTCTTCATAAGCAGAGATAATCAAAGGATTTCTACTACATACAGAAGATAAGAAAGGTTAATTAATATTAGATAGAATTTTTTTTTTTATCAGAGAGAAAATCTCACTGGTATACTTCCCTCCTCACATTTGATGAGGAAAATATCAAAGTGCAAAGCACACTTGAAATGTCAACATCAAAGATAGACTGAAAAAACTGTTATTCTCAGACAACTTCTTCAACACAAAGTCTAGAAGAGACTGTCCGGTTAATCAAAAGAAAATAGATGAATTGGCCTGGATGAGAGTTCAGTCTTCATTACAGCCCGGCTCTAATTGACTGCTGGAACCAATTACTGTGGTTTCTGTGGGTAATGTATCAGTGATCGAGTTGAGGCGAGCCCATAATTACAGCAGACATCAGAGTGACCAATGAGTGAGCTTCGCACACACAAATACACAGACTTTAATTCATAAGTAAACATTAAGCCTAGTTTATACATTTGGGTACATTTGCGATGATGAGTAGTGCCATAATAAAGTGGTTTTAATGAATGAATCAAATATATTGCATGTTTGTAAAAGCTTTGTCAAGTTGAGCTGTGTGCAGACGGAGTGGCTGTTTAGTGTTCCTTCAGTAAGTATTAATGATTTCTGTGCAAAGCTGCTCTTGCCCTGTTTCGCTAATGAGATTTGTCACGACAACAGAAACCCAAGAAGAAACTGCTGCATGTGGGGAGGGGGAGCGTGGTGAGATGTGACCAATCACATTACTGTCAACAACAAGAGCAAAATCTACCTCTGATTAATTAAAAAGTGACACATGCACATCAAGAGGCTGATGTTGATCTAAAATTAGTGTCTTTTGTCAGCATCCTGTGAGTCACAGGTGAAGAGGTCACAATGTCAGCATCACCATGTATCTAAACTGGGTCACACCTCTGTCTGCACACACAAACCAGAGCAGGAGCTTGTGAGTAGAAGCTAAATCGACTTTCCTGTCTTTGATTTCTTCAACCAATCGGTGGGATTGCGTAGCGAAGAAGTTTACCCTGCAAAAAAGAGCCTTCAAGCCAACCAACTCATGATGAAACAGAATGAAATATCAGTGATCGACAGACAACAAACACATACTGTGAGAGGAGAAGAGTGAAAAGGAAGAAAGCCAGAGTTGGATGGTAGATGGAGGAGTGACAGGTCAGTAAAAAGAGCATGGATTAACTCCAACCACACTCTCAGACACACATCGCATTAAATGAGAAAGAAGGAGAATGAAGGGTGGAGCAGAATTGAGAGATTCCTTCGCATAAAGTTGCTCCCATCACACAGAAATAGGAAAAAGTGAACAGGAATTGCTACATTTGTGTCTAGAGGGAGCTGGAAGGAGTTAAACAAAAATGGCAGAGATAATCCAATAATGATGCAATCATCCAAGCTCACTGAGTGAAACGTTAATTGTTGGAGGGACATCTTCAGCTAATAGACTGCTGCTGTAATCCAGCCTGATATATGCATTCATCTGTATCTGAGAGATGATTGACAGCTGGCACAGATGCCATATGGGCTCTAGCGGCGACAGCATCCCTGACAAAACACAGCGGGTACTTTGATGAAAGCAACTTCCTATTTTCATCACCATGCTTCACAGGACATCTGCATAGCAGCTTTGCCCAAGGGAACGCTGACACAGCAGGCCAGGCTTCCTTAGCATCAGCACATTGAAACTGGATGTGAGAGTGTATGTTTGTGAGGGAACACATACTGCCTTTCCTTTCCCAAGAAGCCGGGGTCGGGGAAAAGACCAGTAGAGGACTCTCTCTGAAGGTTGCATAGAGTTCAGCTGCAAATTAGAAACCTTTTTCAGCCAAAAAGATGGTCCACTGAGCAAATGACAACATTCCTTTAATCGTTTTCATTCATTCTGCTTTGACTGCAAAATTTGTTCAAGAGCAGCAGTGACACGGTTTTGATTTAAATGCAGTTATCTGGCTGAAGCTGATGGTTTTGTTAAACAATAGGTTTCCCAAGTGCCTATGAGCAATGTAATCTCCCTCTCCCCACACTCAACGACATATCAAATACAACTCTAATATAGCTCAGTGGTTGCAAACATGAGGGTCAGGACCACGCCAAGAGTCGCAAAATAAATCATAGGTGAGCTGAAAGATGAAAAACATGTCTACTACACATTATTATGTTGTTTTGGGAAAATGTTCTTTGTAACATACCAATTTAATAACAAATAATTTCCTCTCTTGCTCACTTTACCTCTAACAAGATGATTAAGACTACAGCCAGCCTGAATTTTACGCTACATGCTAACATACCTGTGTCAAGCAGGTACAATATTTATCATGTTTTACATCTCAGTTTAGTCCTTATTATTATTAGTAACCTAGGACAGGACCTAAAACCAGTGGGAACTTTACCAAACTGTGCAAAAATATATGTAGATGTTTATCAATTGATCAGGCTTTATTTAAAATACTGCTGCTATGATGGACAAATACCATGGTAGGCTTTTAACATCAAGAAAAATCTACATTTACTAAATCAAATGACCTTCTTTTTCAAGAGTTCATCTTTACCTGAGGAGAAACAAAGTAATGTTTCTTCAATCAACTTTATATATATGTGTGAAGCCTTGAGGTAAAAGTATTTGGATCTTGAAATTTTAAGAAAGGCATCGGAACATTTTCACACTGCAGCACATAAAATATTTCCTGAATTACAGGATCCCGTCTGTGGACAATTGGGTTACATACTTTTCATCTTTCAATAAACTGTCACCAAACAGTGCTGCTAGATTCAGCCCCCAGAGTAAAGGCAGATCTTTTTATCACTCAATGTCACCATGAAAAAGCAAAAACATCTCAGAGTGTACAGGTAAAAAAAAATTTTTAAAAACTTAAGTTCATATTTCTTTCAAGAGCAGAAAAACACAGCTTCAGGTGTATTCCTTTCAAGTTCTCAAGCCAAACAATTCCCACTGAAACATTTTCTCACTACCAGCATTTTTTGAACTGGAATACTACTTGCTTGCAGTCAGATCAATAAAATGAGAAAACAACAGACAATCAATACAGCATATATAATCTCCAGCACATTTTTCTGCATGAACAGAATGTAAATTGTCTCCATATGTTAATGTGGCTATAACCCTGCAGAAAACCAGCTGAGATAAAGTCTGTATGTGCTGCAAGTGCTTGTACACTCAGTGGAGTGCGACATGTCTTCTGCCTCGAGCAGATAACTGCACAGCGAGAAAACTCCCTGAGCGTTGTGCCATGATGAAACTCCAACCAATGTTCAGCTGCTCCTGTCAGCCGGTGAATGTGAGGAAAATGAACAGTAATGTTGTCTTTATTAACCCTGCAAAGTATGAGAGTCTATACCCTTCACTCTCTCTACACACACCACAAAGAGCCGTCCCGGGTCCTGACCACTAAGAAGAACGGGCCGATGAAATATGCATGACAGGAGAAAAAGCTCCCCACCTTAGCACACAGAAATGTTGCCTCCCACCTCTCTCAGAGCGTAAAACATTGATGGCCGCAGTGCTCGGCCGCTGGATGGAGTGTTGAGCTTCCCCGGCGGTGGGTTACCAAGTTCCCTTCTAATTCTGGACTTCACCCATGGGACCACAGGGCTGCGACAAGGCTGGACAGTTTTACATCGGGAAAAGGTTTTTCCCGGTTTAACCCAGCCCTCAGCTGTGTGTGTGCAAGTGTGTGTTAATAGGTAGAGACTTGACAGACAAGTTGACATGTAAAGGTCATAATGTGTAACATAAAGCACAAACCCTGGTTTGGGCTCTCTATAATAGTAGTATAATAGTAGGAGTAATACAGAAGATGTTGCTGTAAATGGAAACAGCTGTTTTGGAGGTGAGCCATATGACCACAGATTAGAGGAGACAACAGTCAGCCTCTGGTTGATGCTATCTTCTCACTTAATTCTGAAAAACGCCCCCTTGCACTATGTCCTGCTTTAGAAAATATTGTAAATGAAGTAAGAACCTCTCAAAACAGGTTCCTCCTTAAATATATTGCTTGCTGTCTCCAGACAGCATTATCCTGACCTATTAGCATTACAGCATTATTACAGCATTATTACAGCATTGTTCTAACCTTATTCAGATTTCAAACATTACCCCGAACCTTGGAAGAAGTCACAAAGCAAAATATCATCACTATAGGATTTCTCTTTCTCCTCAAAATGACTTTCAGCCTTCGTTAGTGGAGTACCACACCCTCAGACACAATCATACACTCACACACCTTTGCCTATCAGAAAACAAGGGGATCAAAACATCCATCACTTCCACTGCAGAGGGGAAAGTTGACAAGCAGCGTCTTGTCAGCAGTTCATTTCCTCCAATCTGCAGGAAAATGCACAGCCTCCGAAGCAATACTGATAATATGTGCACCACAAAGAAAACCATTGTTCTCAATCTACTTATTTCAGCTTATCAGCTCTCTTTGGTAGTGCACAAACAGTCACAAACAAGCAAACTTGCAATGCTGGGAAAACAAACACTCTTCTGATCTGCGTTCCTCTGGGCTTTGTGGGCTCTCTGTGAAATCTTCATCTATCTAGACAAGAGACGACCTGGAAACGGAACAAAGGCCCGGCTCCACATGTCTCAAATTCATTTACCAAAGTCTGTAGCCAAAGAAAGACACACAGCACTATTATACAGAACAAGATTACATGCAGAGATGTGCACGCACACGCACACACATCCACAGGAGGCTCAGACTCCTTCTCTTCTTCCTAAAGCAACATTGATCTGATCCTGGAGTCAGACAGAGAAGTGTAAGTCTAACTATAAGCAATAAGTGCCACTTTAAACACACCATTAACCATGCCCTGTGAAAGTTAGATATATCAGTAAACATTTAACCTCCTCAATGAATTCAGCCTCTAATTACACTTGGGGAAATGCTGGGATTTTAATTAGCTACTCAATATTCTCAAGGATAGAAGCTATGTAATTGCTGCTGAAATAAATGAGAGAGGGGAAAAACAATGATTAAGGGTTTGTGGATCAGTCGACTTGAAAAACGGTGTGGGCAAATGAAGTGATTGAAAAGAGGCAGAAAACAGCGGGAACTATAGGCCTGCATGATATGAGGAAAATCTGTGATATAACAGCATTCTTTAATATTTGGATGGCGCTATGATTTCCAATAAATAAACATATATTGAAGTGCCCATCTGAGCTCTTCTATCCTTCCTCAGCTATCATGCTAGCTAACCTCGTAGACACCACCAAATTGGCACAAATCATTGTGAGAGTATGTGGATTACCGTGATCTAGATCTTACTCTCACATGTTAGCAGGCTATCATTTGCTAATTGGCACTAATTGGCACAAAGTAAAGCTGAGGCTGAGGAGAATCTCATTAGTCTTTACCAGTAGAGTCTTGCTGTTCACTTTGTCTCATGACAAAAATAGATTGTAGACCGCATCATGCCAAATTATGTTATCTTCAACAGGGTAAATTTGCAGCAGGAGCACAGTAAGTGCCGGCTTTAACAGCATTAGTGCTGTAAATGTGAAGATGCAACACATTTAAGAAAATAAGCAGCTAAATCAAGCAGGAACCACATCCATATGAGGACAGAAGAGCATGTGAGCGTCGGTTCTGAGCAGTGACTGTATTGGGGGTTATAAAGCCCAAGCGCTGACATGACCTTGTTGTGTTTACGAGACTACTTCTCTGTTTGAGCGAAAGCGTCCGCCTGATAAGTCACATGGAGCCATGAACCAATGACCTGTGTTAAGGAGGGATAATTGTCTTTTTATTGCGAGCTTTAAATCTATCACAGATTCACCCCTACAAGTACCATGCATACTCTGGTTGCCTAGCAGCCGATGTCCTCAAGTTGTTTCTTTTGTCCCTTTTTTTTTGTTTTTGTGACTGATGGCCAACAAAGTCAGCTCCATTTTTACAGTTTGGATAATAGGCAGAGCTATCATGACTTGCTGCAGAGTGGCTCTAATTGTGAAGGATGTCTTCTATTTGAGAGGCAAATGTAGAACGTAACATGCGGAAATTAGGCATTTTACACAGACGCAGGACTTTACCAGTTCAAACTTTGGTATTTATGAGTATGTCTGCATCTCTGTGCTATGAGTCTTCACATCTTTACCAACCTGCAGCCATTTGCATGTATCCGGCCAGGGTGCAGATCCTCCTCTCACATCCTCCACTGGGCAGGAAGATGGTAATGATGGCCAACAGGGAGCTGACAGCCAGCAGAGCACAGCCTCCTGAACAGAGCACTGCGCTTGTCTGAGGAAAACAAAACAGCACTTTAATTTTAGCTCCACTTATTTACTGAAAGTAGACCATGCATTTCCACGTTCTGCACATTTTTAATCCATGGAAAGCTGCTCTCTCTGTCGCATAGCAGCAAACCAATGTGTACATGTGAACTGTCCTGTCAAAGAGTTCACACTCTTCACACAATCCTCAAAGCCAAAAGTCTGTCTTTTGGTTGGGTTTGATTGTGTAATCTCACAGTAAAACAAAACCTTCTAACAGGTTCATGGCCCTCTCATCTGGAAAACAGCGCTCCGTGGCAAAACAACAGGCCTCCGTCCCTATTCATTACATCTTTGCTTAATCACACACCCATTCTGCGAGCAACAGGAGCAAACAGAGGCAGGAGGCACTATTACACACATGCAACAGGCTCATTTGCAACTTTTCTGTTAAGCTTTGTCTCTATAAATGTGTCCATTCTGGTAAAGTCATACAAACAGCGAGTGACAGATAAGTTTAAAGCTCTAATTTATGTCAGCCATGATAGTGTGTGTACTTCCTGCTGGATCTCCAGCTTCAATAAAGCTGCCACACATTAAGCTCGACACATTTAGCAGTTAAGTAGCTGGACAAGTACGGCACGCGCGCACAGTCAGAGAACAGCTTCATGTTAGCGATCAGCTTGCAGGTGGGCGGGGGGGCGGCGACTGAAGAGAAATGTCAAACATGCATGAGGGAATTACATCCTTAAAACACGTGTCACGCATGAACCTGATGTGGCTGACATGAATGGGGGACGGATGAAAGCGGAGTGATTTCTACTCCTGACAGAAGATTTAATTAGCTTGTCCAGGCTGTCTGGCAGACAGGCAGAGACGAAAGCAGGGAAATATTTAAGGATGCCAATGATTATTAATATTCTTTTGACCTTTATTTGTATAGGTTTGTTGAATGCGTGCGTTCTTCTTCACCAACATCTTGCATACATAATAAACAGCGCCTTTACACACATTCACATCTGGATTACTGATCGGGGCCTTGGGAGCTGCTGGGAGCCAAGTGCCTTGCACAAGGGCACCTTGTTCATAGCAGTAAAGCAAAGGAAGAACATGCGCAGATTTACGAACAACCCTCTAGAGAAAGTTAACTTATTGCATATCATTTAGAGAAAGATTATACATATAATTGGATCTAATTTATGATTGATTTGTCATCAGTATTCAGCACCATGTTCATTCTCAGTCCTCTATCAGTACAGCGTCAGCTGGGATGTGAACTAATGGAAGCTACAACAGCGAGCGGAGACATTCTGACACTGAATTTCTCTGTCTGCTCTGTGGATCAAAATGTGGTCCATTGTTAACGGATCATATTGATAAAAATATTGACTAGGGCTGCTTTAATTTATCCTAATGGGAGCTCGACAAGTGAAGAAAAAACATGAGCATAGCAGCACACTTGAAGATACAAAGAGCTCATTAGCATCAGTGGTCTTTGTCCCTCTCCCTCTCTAGCTGGAATGATATTCATGTATGCAGAGGACTATCTCCTTTGTCTCTTGATCTTGACGTACCTTGTGGGCTCCTGGTGTGCAGCGTACCCCCCACCCTGCTGCTGTCAATACAACATGACACATAAAAGGTGCGTCATGTCTCATATAGTAGGGGGAATGGAGCTTGAGAGGGGGAAGATGTTCAGGTACACTATCACGGAACCATGAAAGACACATAATGAGTAGTCAGCTGAGTTAAGCCTCATAATGATGACTAGCATAAAAAATGCATGACAGTTTGGGGGTAAAATGAAAAATCCATGGCTGTAAATGGCTCCATATTTCCATATTTACGCTGTAAATGTAGCTGCTTTATGTGTATTCAGCCCATTTTTAGTCACTTCATAATCTGTAAGCACTAATAGATTTATACACTTGACATTTTCTGTGTGGCATTTAAACACAGCCCAAGAGACTAACAAAGGCTATCAGAGCGCTACACAGCTATTTCACAGAAAACAACCAACATTTCAATTAATGGTTACCCAATTAATCAACTCCCATCACTGCAGATGTGTGTGTGGGTGTTCTAACGACACAAACTCATAATCATTACCATTTTTACTTACAGACAATAAGCTACAGACACATTTCAGAGGCCTCTTTCCTCAAATGTACTTGCTTTGCTCTAAGCACAAGTTAATTTAGTAGAAAATGAGCTGCTAACAGCAATGGTCCTCTCAGTGATGCTTCCTAAATAGATTGTAATTATGTGTTAATAACTGGTCGAGCCACTGCAACAGATGGAGCCGCGAGGGGTTGAAAAAGTGGAAAATTGTGGAGGGAAGAAAATAAAAGTTTGGCTGAACACATGAAGAGACAGGCAGACGTGTCTTAATCTATGTGTCTTTAGCTTTCGTTGAATCTGAAAGCACGATTTGGAATGTAAATATCTCAGGATATTGTGGCTTATGTTACACTGAGGCGCCAAGACACAACTTTCAAATCACCACCAGCAATACCTGACCGACATGACCCTCAAGCACCATTTAATACACCTGTACTAGTCATCGGCTTGCAGCAGCCGTGTCACAACACTGATAAAACCAAGGGCCACAGGCTCTAATGCACATGTAAGACTGCCTGGCTTCATGATAGAGGAACTTTATTGGTTTATCACAATAAATGGTCCACATCCTGAGCCTGTTGGGGACCAATAATCACAGCAATACAGGAAAAATGCATCCAGCTGCTTTGAGTAATAAAGAGAAAGTCTGAAGGGGACTCTTTGAATTCCAATTACATTAAGGAAGTCAAGGATTACACTGTACGCGTCAATGAAATTTCATTGTCTCCTCAAATGGGAGTTACGAGATGGAGATGGCAAGGCATGTCTCATTAAACGCACTTTGCCTCTCCAAGCCTGGACTGAAAGGCTAAATGTTTCAGCGCAGGTCAGGCTGTGGAAAATGGAAGATTTGTGTTCTTTAGAAGTGCCAGCTACACGAGACAGTTAATGCCTGGCCCTTGACAAAAATAACCCCACCACTTTACAATCCAATGCCTCTTCTTTATGGAGGACAAGAGGTGAAGAGAGAGCGCTGCCGACGAGTTTGCCGTATTTCTACGTAGCTCTGTTTGTGTGTGTGTGTGTGTGTGCTTCAGTGTACAGGTATGGCATATGCCAGAGATCGCCATCTCATCCTCTGAGCTGGCCTTCCACCATGAATCAGCATTCAGCAGCAAGACATCCCAGCGGACACACTTAAGCATGAGCGTGTTCTGCCGCTGCAAGCCCTTTAGCACCGTAACACAGCTTCCTGGAACATCTCAGAGCCACCTCCTCCACCTCACACTGTCAAGAAACTGTTTCTCCTCCCCTGTTCTTCTCCTCTCCTTGCTTGGCGTGCACCTTCATCATCGCTCAAAACAACCCTAATAATCCTGTCAGAGCACTAACACAAGAAGCACCTCTAAATTAATGTGCTGAATAATACATTCGTCTTCCTCATTGATCTTCACTGGAAGGAGAGTGGGAGAGGCAGTGTAGTAGGGATAAGTATGTGTGTGTGTGTGTGTGTGTGTGTGTGTGTGTGTGTGTGTGTGTGTGTGTGTGTGTGTGTGTGTGTGTGTGTGTGTGTGTGTGTGACGGTTCTCTGAATGGCTGACGAAGCTGTGTGTACAGAGTGAATACGAGATGGAGAGGAGATGAGGGTGAGAGGGGAGCGGAGATTAATCACCTGACAAGTGGATGGAGTGTCCATTTGTGCCTCGGGGACAGGCTGCAGATAGGATGTGACATTCAGGAGCACTTAGGAGGACATGGGAGCACTCGCTGTTCCCACTCACACACAGGGACACACATTAAGTCGCTCAGTGTTAGCAAACAAACATGTATACATTCAGAGGGGAATTATTACTGCTCTTAATCATGGGGGTATGAGGATTGTAACATAATAATACAAAATCCCACACCAAATATGATACTAATGTAGCTGCACTATTGCACTGGTCTGGTTTGTCTTTGAGATATAGTTCCAACACAGTCTTGTATCAGCCTGGCTTTGTGAATCCAGAGAAAGATGTGTATTTTTCCAAAAAGAAAAGGACATTTCGGTGTCCGTGTTGCATTGGTTCACAAGGAGGACACTCCTCACACACGCTATCGCTGTCTTCACAATGGGACATGGGCCAACTGAACCCAAAAGTAAGACTTTTTTTTCTTCTCTATTAGCTGTGAGATCTCAATATTTCAAAAAGAATCCCACAGCTATTTTCAACTCCATGTCCTCTGCTATTTCATCCATTTGCCACCACATTGTGGCGTCTACCACAGACATCTCTCAGGGTTTTTTTTTACATTCTTTTATGGAATCCTCAAGAAGACATAACAAGTGCATAAAACCCAGCAGACCCTCCTCTCCCCTGTGCATAAAGTGCTTTTTATTTTTTTAAATAATTCCACATGCAATTTTTTGTTTCTATGTTTATACGAGCGCTTTGACTGAGACAAACTTCTAGAAACTTTGAGTCTAACAGGAAACTTGCCTCTGAGACTTTCTTGTGATAATGAAGTGCATGGGGTCAAGTGCCAGCTTTAATGACATCATGTAGTGAGAGAGGTGACAAATTTTTCATCAGAGAAATGACATTAAAATGAGTAATTGAAAAATAGAGGACTTCAATGATTTAAAGTCTGTACTCTAAGGGACAGATTTATGCATTGCAGCACATTTCTGAAACAATGGCTCAACTTTCTAGATTAAATCTCACCATATGGTTGACCTGTATTTTTTATTTTTGACCTCATGTGACTTTAATTCTGGTGCTTGTTCTGCCTGTCTGTCATACAGTGGATACATCAAGCTACATGGAAGTTTAGAGAATACAAAACAACACAAGCCTCTATTCTGTTTGGGCCATGAATTGTGACATTTATAATGTTTCCTTTATACTGTCGGTTTCAATATTGGACACTGATATCCAAGAAGCACTCAAAAGGCCCTCGTTGTCATCAGACGTTCAGTGTTTTCCTCCAGTTATGCTCACAGGACGCTTCCTGCTGCAAAACAATGCTTTAATGCGGTGTTGAGTCTTGGGTATCATGTTCAATGAAAACATGGTGGAAACCTCTCCTGCAGTCAGTGTCCTTTTCACACACACACCTCTGAAACACATCAGTGACACAGATACACACACCCTTACACTGAACTGTGGGAGACATGTACAGTATATGCTGTGCAGGGATGTTTGATTTGGATCAGAGTTCAGGGAAGGAAGTTGGTTCCGAGTCACCAGAGGCTACAACAACACCACCACAAACCTGTCATTTGTGTTCTTATTCCAACCTCTGGACTACATTTACCAACCAAACATAGAGCATTTCTGTGTTTCTATCTTCAAGGCCTTTTTTCTTCTAGACCCTAAAGCCAAGACTGGATCACGAACCAGGGAATGAATGGGTCCTTATTTCAACAAAAAAACTCCGGATCTGTATCCCAGACAGGAAAAAGATTCATTAATTTGAGACTCAAAACAACAGTTGGCCAACAAAAATAACCCGAAGTGATGTCTCATGCATCTAACATACAGGTTTGGTGATTCTCCAGAGTTTTCCAGGGTTACCTCTTGTAGTCTGGCCAGTGCACTGGTGATGTCAGGCCTGGGATGGATGGTGGCTCCACTGAGTAGTAGGATTGAGTTGGAGAATAATCTGAATCTGCAGAATGGTTGAACTATGTACGGCTATAATGGTTTGTTGCCAGGGGTTGGCACAATCACTCTCCGGATGAACTGGGCCTCCTCCACTGATAAGAAACTTTAGATGAACACATTTTCGGAATTCATTAATATTCTGTGGGCCGGATGGTAAGCCTTGGTGAGCCGAATCACAGCTCAGGAAACATGATGTCATTCCTAGTAACAGCATCATCTTCTCTCTTAGCTTTGGAGATGTCTTCCTCAGGAACAGTTGCTCTCAACAGCTCTGGAGAGGAAACGTAGTGGAAAACCTTTAGTGCCATTTTATGAATACAGCACCTGGTCTTGTAGAGGGAGCCTTTGTCGAAACCAAACCTTAAGACATTTATCATTTTAGATTATATTGCTCCCTAATGTTCAATATTTCTAATTAAAGTTGTGTTTAAT
Source organism: Chaunax sp. Z400 (assembly GCA_037577475.1). Taxonomy (NCBI): domain Eukaryota; kingdom Metazoa; phylum Chordata; class Actinopteri; order Lophiiformes; family Chaunacidae; genus Chaunax; species Chaunax sp. Z400. The sequence continues at coordinate 6,912,748 of CM075201.1, read as the reverse complement.
GAAACTGCTTCAAAGTCATTTTCACAGAAAACACAGGGCCAGGTTGTTTTATTCTGGCGGGAGCACTGATTGGTTTTTGAGTGTTTGGGGAGTTAATGAAGCTGCCATGTATACAGTGGGTGTCAATATGAGCTAGAAACAACTAATTTTAAGCCGGTGAATCCAGCCATGTGCACAGCACTCCAGTTGAAGCTGGCCTGGTTCCAGTTTGGCTGAAGCGTCCATGCCAAGGCCACTACCTGCCACCTGTTGGAACACCTGGAGCCCACTTCTGGTCTCTGGGGTGATGAATAAAGTCAAATTATTGTTGATCAATGAGTCAAAACTGCACTATGGCCTCTCACTAGAAACTAGTCACTAACTGAGACCAAAGATCACTCTGGAGAAAAATTACTGGAGCTTTTTGCACTGCATGCATCACTATGTTCTATCGTGTTTTTCATTTTTTCATTTTCCAAAAGATGTTTAGAAAAAGATTTGTTTCAGTCTATGAATAGAAGTTGTATGAATATAAACTGCCTGAAGTACCTGCCCAAAACCTTCAATGAGGCTCTAGTCCCAGAACTGCTGGAGAAACACATAAACTACATTTCTGGTTTCACATCAGCTGCAGTGTAGGGAGAGGAAATAGATGCCTGCTGGTATCATTCCAAAGGAGAGCCATCTTTATGAAAGCCTCAGGTGGAGCGGCACAGACAGTGACTCATATGTTGGAGACTTTTATGGAGGGCTATAGGGCACAGAGAAAAGCTTCTATTTTAATCACATCGCTCTGAGAAAAATACCTCCTTTTCAAAACTACATGAAGCACATCAGTCCTACTGATTCACATAGAAAATGTAAATCTGAGGAAACTTGAAGAGGCAGGTAAAGTGCCTCACTGATGATGATGAAGGCTCATACAATGGGTTCTCTTTATGGATTAATCAAGAACTATATGACAAGTGAACAAGTGTCCATCTGGCAGTGCTGAGCACCACCTGCCCACACAAATGCATTGCAGGGCTACATGGCTGATTCCCACAGTGCAGAGATCAGAGCAGGCAGATCACATAGCTGCAGACATACTGTACAAACAAGCTCCTGTATTCGTCAGGAGTCCTCCTCCTGCCACCATGTGCCTCCTCACTACAGCATCAGATCAGAGTGATCATATAGCCTGGGGGTGGGGTCAAAGCAGCAATACACAGACTTGTTCTTCTGTCTTTCTCTCCATCAATTAAATAATAGCTGAGTCCCTTCAGATGATGGAGGGGGTGTACCGGTTGTTGTGCAGCCAGGATCTAACCAGAAACTTCTTAATAGCGCCTCCTCTCTCTCTCCTCTCCATCACACCCTCATTCATAATAGATCACAAAAGGCGATCAGATCAGACAGAGGGATCAAATAGCTGGTTTGGAATGTACGGGATCCTTCACAGCCTGCTTTAATGATGACATCCTCAGTGCCGGGCCACAGCTTTTTATCCAGCTCTTATAATAATAGGCTGCTGGTGGTGGGGGCTGATGGACAATCAAAAGACAGCAACCCCAGGCAAAGTTTCCCCTTTCTCCTCTCTTTCAATAGATGCTGTAATTGAATTATAGCGCAACTGATACTTTAGTGTCCGACCTCCCTGGAGTCTCTTCAAAACACCAGCCCTGGAATTTGTCCTGTATTGTCTGTTGGGTTTGAAAGCAGATGCTAATAAGAAATGGATGAAAAACACAGCGTTAAATTTTGAATGAAAAGCTGAATGAATTAAGAGGAAGAAGGGAGACAAAGGAAACAAAGGCGATAACTGTTAATCAGCATGTTTAGCGATTAACTTAAATGTATGCTTGGCATCCCAACAAACAGCAGAGAGTGATTTGTGTACAAAGAGGCCCGATCCAGAATTGATGGCTGATCTTCTTACATCAAAACATTAGGACTGTAGGAGAGAGAGAGAGAGCTGGAGGGAGAAAACGAGATGAGAGGACAGGGGAGTGTGAGAGAAAGGCAAAAGAAGATGTGGGAAGGGTGAGAGAGGGAGGAGCACTTTGACTTTTCAAAGTGCAAAAGAAATACTGCACTCTCTCACGTTGGCATAATAACACTACAGCCCACATTCAATGAGGCACCATCCGTCTTGCACCACAATAATGCAATCATCCCCTGATCAGGTTATAATGCCAGAAATGTGATGTAATTATGTGACCTATATTGTAATAATATTGTACCTATGAAATAATACCTTTCAAGTGGGGAATTTTGATGAAAATGTAATGATGTAAAAAATATGAGTTTTTTCTCAGAGAGTGTGCAGGAATACAAAATTTATACTATATAATGTTACGTTAGCCAATTGAAAATTTCATGTATGGAAATGTTAAATAGTCAAGTGGTATCAGGCAAAGATGCAAAAGCTAAAATCCCCATCAGTGACAAATTAAGCCACCCATAACCATGCTGATTGGTTGTTATGCAAGCATTATCCATTAGACCAGAGGGACTCCTGATGAGACTCCATCAGAAGATGACAAACGCTACAGACTAGAGTGGCACACACTCAATAACCCTACACATGTCTGTTAAGCATGGCTGGCCATTTTCATTACATCCGTATTTGTACAAGTTTTCTGAAAGCTTAGAAAGAAACGGACGAAATGGAGCCATAATTCAAGCATGACAAGACAAATGTCCACAGACACGAAGAAGAAGAAAAGAAAAGAAAAAAAACCTCTCCATCCACATGTCATGATGTTTTTAATGACCTAAGAGACCGACACCAAGTAACATCATCGCCTCCTCTTTGCCGCTTTTTGTTCACTATGTGCATTATCATACCAATACCAAAATACGATACCAATGTAAAGGAGGTATGGAAGCACAAACACAGTTTGAAACGGACGTCTCTATTTTGGTTTGTGGACGGAGTGTAAATGTGTCTTTATTGTAATTAGGGGAAATAAAAAAATAAAAAATGCTTTATCTCACAATGTTAAGGAAAGTTATAAGACAATTCCTGGATCAGCTCCTTTATGCCCAGAATTTAATGGGTTCTGTCCTGGCCGATGCAACATCACTTCCACCGAGTTTTGTGGAAATCTGTCGACAATCAAACAAACCAACCAGCGGACACGGACATGGCTAAAGTTAGACAAGCAAGTAATGAAGGCAAGACAGTTGATTCAACATCCTGCTCATCTTTGCTGTTATTCAAAGTCAGACAGCAATGTTATTAAAGATAACTTATGTATTAACACAGTGGATGATGATTAAAGGGATCCTGTTGGCCTAGTGACATATTGACCTCGATTATTTAAACAAACGTGAACAATAGGGCTGTAAGACATACTCTATCTACATGTGTGTTAGTCTTTAGATCAGCAGAAACATAACACTTTGTTAAACTGTGGCGAGGATTATTAAACCGTTGTACCACATGCTGTTCAACAGACAGAGATGAGTTGAAGAGACTGAAAATTAATTAGTGTGAAAATCGTGTGTGAATGATTTAATGAGTGATTTGTAGAGAAGAGCGTTTTCTAATGAGTGAGACACTTTCAACAATTCAGTCAGAACCGGATGACTCATCCCAGATAATATAAAATATAGGAAATTGACCAGAATGTGGATGTAATATTTATAGCTCTTCTTGCAGACTGACATTTCATTACAAGTACAGACCTTCCCCCAGTCTGTAAGACCCAACTCGGCTAAACTCTAACAGATGGAAGACTAGAAATGTGTCCGCGTGACCCACCCTCCTCCACCTGTAATAGAGAAGTTTCAGAGTGTGTGTGTGTGTGTGTGTGTGTGTGTGTGTGTGTGTGTGTGTGTGTGTGTGTGTGTGTGTGTGTGTGTGTGTGTGTGTGTGTGTGGTCTCCAGTAGAGGCCGTTCTTCAGCTCTCACACACTCAAACCCTCAAAAACTCATCCAGCCCAGCTTGCTCTTGCATTTATGCATGATCTGCACTACTGCTGGTCCCAAGAGCACATTTCATAATTCATACATACTGTACTGTAGCAACTGGAAATGCTACTATATCTGCCTCCACCACTCTGCTTCATTTCATCAGCACATCAGAGCGGTCCATGTTATGCTCAGATTACAGCAAACCTCCTGACCCCCTAAAACGGACATGTAGCCTCGGGGCAATATTAAGAAAACTTCCAAACAACCATATTATCTTTGACTAACCACACCTCTCTGGTTTTGTCACAGGGTGGAGCAGTTGATGGTCCAAAGTCTTCTTTTTCACACAAATCAAGATGAAAGCAGAGCTAACGAGTGTGTTACCAGGTCTGGATCACACTTGCATCAGTCTGATAAAGTATCCTCGTAGCAGAAAGAGCATCGGTTGCATATTAAGGAGCCGAGGGTCTGGCCTACAGACGATCAGGAAGAGAATGATGTAACTGCTCAACAACATGCTGCTGAGCAGCTTCAACTTACATGATGACACTTCATCATGACACAGTGGGTCACTAATTAAGCTCAGTTCTGTAAATTGTTGCAGCTTGCTGGGAGCACGCTGATCATTTATAAGTGCGTACAGCTTGTGCTCATCCATTAATTGTGCTTTCTTTTATTTAAATGTGTAAATTAGTGTATAAGGACGCAATGACTCATGCGTCTAATAGCTTGATTCCATTCACAAAGAAATGTTGCTCCTGTTTTAGGATGCCGTTTTACAGCAATAATGGTCAGCGAGGAACTCCTGGTCTCATTAAGTCATTACTTATGTCTGGGAATAAACACAAAATGCAGGAACGTTATTCCCTGGAGGGGGTAGATTTATAAGAATGAGCAGTCTTAAAATGGAAAACTTACATTTTGATCTGATGTTACACTGATGCACAACTAACTTGTATCCAAATTACTTCATTATGCATCTGTTTTTACCCAAGTCCTGCTGGGTGCTCCCATAATTATCTTGTCTTTTCATTCTCTCTGTGGAGATGTGCATTATCACAGCAGCATCAAATTCTTCACTGCAACGGAGAAGGAAACAAACTTTTTATTGAGGAATATTTTCCCCCTGACCTGGTTTTAGTGGGCAAAAAAGGGTTGTATCAACTTAACTAAGAGCATTAGATGATAATAACACACATTTATAAAACTAGAAGAAAACACATCTGTGGTATATAAAAGATCAGGTCTTGAAATTGGCAGGTTGTGTTTATATATGATGAAATTTGAATGACTTCAAGGTAAAAGACAGAGAATGCATCATATTAAAATACAAAACCACTGATTCACAAACACGCAGACTTGAATAAAGAGATCAACAAAGTCTTTGCCTCAAGTAAGACATGCAGCCAACTCCCCTCTGGAAGTTCAGAAGATCTGATTTGATGCTACAATTCCCTTCTGAGCCCAGAACTAAACATTTGAGCAGACCGTTGGCAATTCCAGTCCTAACCAGCGGCTAATTTTTTTAAAGCCTGACATGTCTTAATAGTCAAAGAGCGTATAGGAGTAAGACATTTCAATGCAGAAATTCTGTGAGGTTTCCCTTTATTTAGCACCGAATATGTCTGCACACATGGGACTTGTGGATTTTCCTGTCTGAAGCTCCACGACTCGCTCCAGGATCCAACGGAGAAGTTATGTTAGGGAGTTCGGATGCGGAGCTGGATCCCAGGAGCTTTACGTTTTGATGCTGCGGGATTTGTGAGAAGTGAAAAGTGGAGCGGGAAAACTATATTGAAATACAGAGAAGTATCACAAAAAAATAGTTGATTTCATCAAACGAGTATCTCCTCCTCTTATGTCAGCCTTAAGATGTGACGCTGAGGTGGATTTCACCTCCTGTGACCACTGATGGAGACCGATCCACGAGGCTACGAGCTGCTTCAGTGAGCCAAGTCAAGTGAGCCATCATTTATGTTAAAAAATGGAGAAAGGCTCCCAGTTAAATCAATACATAAACTACCCGCAGGATCCACGGTGAAGGCGGTGGAAGTGACAGGCCGTTTAACAAATGGAGGGCGGCCTCTTGGAGCCCGCTGACTCAGCGTACCCCAGTGGAGGAGATAGTGCTTCATTATGCTTCCCCATCTCTCCCCTTTTTCCATCAGTCAGACAGCACGCTGTGTCTACCTGGGAACTGCTGATCAGAGGGTCTTAAATATCACCAAAGCAAATAATTCATAAAAGAGATTAACCCTCACAGTGTGGACATGTTTGGTGCTGCTGGGAATCCAGCCAATATTTGAAGAAACTTGTCCTTGTTGATGATATATCACATTTTTGACCATCTTGGCTCTAAAGCAAGTGTTTTGCGGTGCCCACTGCAGCGAGAGCATCAAATATCGTTTACAAATGATCATACATGCAGGTAGCATCCATCCATCAAGGCTGATGAGATCATAAATCCTTCTCCTTCCCAGCCAGACTCATTTCTTGTCTATCTCACCTATAGCGAGGTATAAAATGCAGATCAACGTGTGTCCCTCTCCCTCCTCCTCCTCCTCCTCCTCTCCATCGCTGTCTGAGCCACCTGTTCTATCCATCATCTGGACAGCTGTTCCTCTGCACTTTCAACGAGGCTCCCGTATGCAGCGCTGATCTCTTGACCCGCTACGCATGTCGTCACACTTCCCCCAAACTCCTACATCCAGGCATTTGTGACCAAATCTGCACACTAAAGAGTTAGACTGGATTCGCTTGAGGAAGGACAAGGCAGAGCAGAAGTAAACCATAAAACATAAAAGTTAATATGTGACTTTTCACAGATTTTCAATCTAGTGGGGGAAAAAAAGCCTGAAACATTTAGCAGTCAGCTGCAGGACAGTAGCTTAGCCATTATAGGAGGGCTTGTGGGTCAATCCTTGAGCGAGCTAACGACCTCCATAATGCTGCAGAACATGTATGTATGGTATGTATGTTGGAACAAATAATATTTTAAAACCATGTGATACAGCTGCTCCCACTGGAAACCAAAGTATTGCCATCATTACCAACTATAACTGAGTTTAAGGAGCATGCTGTTGATTTTGTATTGCTCCCATTCCCATGTGTATCATATGTGCTGAGTGTAAGTGTGATATACTGTAGGACACTTAACTATGAATTGTGTCTGTGCAATAATGTTGATGGAACCTTGCTGCTTCAAACTGTGCCAATAACATTCAGTCATTAAAGTCAGCTGAAGTGAATGAGCTACAAATCAGATATTCTTTACATTTACTGGCAAGTATTTTCTAAAGCCTATTAAGTTGATTAGCTACCTTCCAGGCAGCTGTTGCTTTACATTCTTCTTTATACACCACGGAAATCGACTTGCAGAGTTGGAATCTTCATGAGACATTAAGAAAACATAGCTGTGTTCATATACAAAGTGTATCGATGTAGATATAGATATAGATATATTGATACATATTGATATATATTGAAATATCAGTTGACTGGTTTAATTGTCAGCAGTATTACAGAAAAATTATGGAACAGATTTCCACAATTGTGCATGAGCCATGATAAAACCCACTGAAGTCTGATGCAGATCTGGATAGAGGGGGCTGATCTAGGAATTTCTTTTTCCACTTTCTTTAACATTGCTAGATAGGTCATTTTTAACCTTTTTCCTTGATTACATGAAAAAAAAATTGAATGAATGTCCGTGAAACTTAATGGACGGGTGCAGATTTTTGGTGCAGATCATAGAAGGGAGGGATCCAGTAATTTCTTTATATCTTTCTATAACATTGTGAGATATAATAATTAATATAAATATAATAATAGTTTTGTAAAAATAAATAAATGCAGTAATATTCACTGTGGTATATTTTCTTTCTCAAATAAGTCCCAAGTGGCTGCATATTGATTTCCAATGTGAGCTGACATGAACTAAATCCAGTAGCTGTCTGCATAGTAGAAAATAATTGTGAAAACTCCTCTCAAAAAGGGTGAGAACGTATGTACTTATGCATGTATTATGTACAACTTGTACCTAATGGCATAATAAATGCAGAGGTGCAAGTGTGATGGTTTCAGTACCTTCCACAGAGGGCAGATTGACACTGTCTAATGTATCAGCCAACCATTATAAACTTCTAAAAGGGGCCAATAGATGTTGTGCTCAAAATGCATTTAATAACTGTAAACATACTGGAGGTTCAGAATGATGTTTGGTTCAAGCAAAGGTAAGGAAAAGCTAACTGTAGCTGGTATAATGGAGTAAAAACAAGCCACCATTCAAATGGTCCATTCATCCCCAAATCTATCATTGTAAAAGGCTCCTCTATATACAGACTTCCTGCCATCCATTCTGCAAGCTGACAGATGGCGGCCATGAAGTGAACACACACTGTATGATAATAAGTCCACATTTCACACAAGACATGCTGTTATAGGATCAAACATTCATCTCTGTTTGCAGTCCCAACGTCTTCTCCTGCTCTACACTATATGGCAATATGTCTGCAACTGTTTTTGTACCTGGTATAAGCTAAGGTGAACACACAGTCAAATACAAAACATCACTCATTTATAGTAGGTTGGGTCTGTCGGACAATTTGTGTCCAAGGACAGACGGACAGATGAGAGGCTGGAGTAATGGTCTGGTGGAGCAGGGTGGGAAAAGGGTTGGAGTCCCCATAGCAGGAGTGATACATTTGCTTGGCAAAGGTTATGTGCTCTCCGAGGGGCCTCGAGTTGAAGCTGTGTTCTTACTTACATTGCTTCCTATTTGAAAATACTGAATCATAAAAAAAAAATGCATATTGATGTTTGCATTTTAATACTAAAATATAATTTACATTACATGGAAATAAAGCTTTTTTTAAGTGGTTTTAATTGTTGATGAAACTTAATTATCATATTTTGTTGTGGCTCGGTGTGGAATCTATTTCCTGATGTCTCGACCTTTAATGACGACAGCGTTGGCAGAGGTAAGAGTTCTTTGTGGTTGATGAAATAACTCATTGCGTCTTCTTCTTCCTCTTCTCTTCTAATTTCCCGCAGCATTCACTCCTTGAACCTCTAATTACTGCATCAGTGCTGACATGGACAGACACTGTGCAGCACATCAATGTCTCTTTTGATCACACTGATGGTTGAGAGAATTTTTTGTGTGTGTGTGTGCATCTGCAGCAGTCTGCTTCTTTTCATCTCACTGTGTAAAAGCCATACATGTGTGTGTGTGTGTGTGTGTGTGTGTGTGTGTGTGTGTGTGTGTGTGTGTGTGTGTGTGTGTGCGTGTGTGTGTGCGTGTGCGTGTGTGTGCGTGTGTGTGTGTGTGTGTGTGTGTGTGGGTACGTCACATCACTCTGAGTTGTCTCATCATAATTGCGTATGGAAAGTGTCGTACATAATGTTGGAAACAGAATGAGGTCGGCATGAAAAAGCAGCCAGTCAAGTCATCCTTTTGTCTCTCATGCAAACTGGGCAGTGGACTCCCCACGGGGCAGGTAGGAATACAACATGTGCATTAGAGCCTCTAACATCATTTAGAACAGGCAGACACACTTCCATATAAATGGCTTTCACCACAGAGGTTCCCCATTAGCATTACTGAGAGACTCTAAGAGGCAGAGAGGAGAGAGAAGCTTCAGCGCTACAGTAAATCCAAGGAGCAACTCCAGCCTGCATCAAAGATGAAAATGACAGCTTTCTGCTCAGTGGAGATTTCACGTCCCTCTGCCAGCCTGTTGAGCTGGTGTATTGGTCAGTAAGTGGCAGGGAATGCATGGGAATACATGTGTGTGTTGGACCCTCCGGACCTCGTGGCCAGCTCAGAGCAGACGCCCTTCATTTCTCCCTCATGTTGTTCAGAGAGATAAAGTCCAGACCTTGTCCATCATTCTGTTATCAGGCGGCACACAAACTGCTGAATCTCTGCCTGAACCTGCCGTCCACTAAGTGCATACCATGCTTGGGAGGACACGTCATATGTGGTTAAAGCGAAATATCTAATAACAGTGCATTCAGTCAGCTGTTATCATCCTGACACCTCTACAACAGCTTAACTCATCTCAGTCTGTCTACATTAGTCAGAAACCTACAGAAAACTGTGTGGGGCTGCAACAAACTATTCTTTTCCTTATAAATTAAAAAATACATCACAATTTCCCAAAGCCAAGACTAATGCCTGCAATTTTGTCTTAATCTTCATCATTTTGTCTGACCAACAGTCCAAAACCTGAAAAGATGTCGTTGACTATGACAGAAGTTGAAGAAAAACAGAAACTATTCTCATTTGATGAAATACAACCAGAGAAAAATTTAATTAAATTGATTGATCCATTATCAGAGCTGCAAATTCATTTTCTGTGGATGGACTAATGAAATAATCACTTAATCGTTGCAGCTCTGTAAGTCTCACTGAAGTAAAGCATACTTTGAATGTCTCTTACTTTTCAATGTATTAGTTAAAAATGAGCTCTTTCAAATTATGCACAGAATAATAGTAATTGAGTTATTTGAATACTGTTGGATGATTTCAGAAGGCTAAAAGGAAGGACTTCAAAATAGATTGTTTTAGGGGACTGTATGGAAATGATTGGGGCACTGAGGAGAGTAATAAAAAGGGTGATGTATTGGATCGTTGTGGTGGAGAGGGAGCTGAACCAGAAGCCAAAGCTCTCGAGTTACCAGTTGATCTATTTTACAACCCTCACCTATCATGAGCTGAGTAGAGACCGGAAGAATGAGATGGTGGATACAAGTGTATCTGGAGGGACTCTGAGTTCTTTCTGTCAAAGGGAGTCAGTTGAGGTGGTTTGGGCATCTTGCCTCCAAGAGACCTCCCTTTGGAGGTTCTCCAGGCATGTACAACTGGGAGGAGTCCCCAAGGTGGACCCAGAACTCACTGGAGGGATTTCATATTTTCCTGTGAACATCTTGGGATCCTCCAGGAAGAACTTGTGTGTTGCTGAGGGGAGACAGTTGACTGAAATACACTGCTTAGCCTGCTGCTACTGAAAATGGATGGATGGATGGATGGATGGAATACAACAGTATTAAAGGTCCAGTGTGTGGGATTTAGTAGCATATAGCAAAACTCAATGTTCGGTTTGTCCATTCTGGGCTACTGTAGAAACATGGCGTGCAACGTGGCACAATATGTGAAAGAACATCTGAGATGATTTTTAAAAAAACATTCTCACTTCTCAGGTTCCACAGCTGTTTGGTTTCTGATGCTCATGTGATTCTTTATGGTGTGAATTGAGCTGTATTAGAATGTAGTAAAATCCATTAGGTAAAGGTGAAATTACAGATGTTAAATATACTTTAAAAAGTACTTGTGTACAAAGTACCTTGAATAAGGGAAGCTAACTAACATATCTGTCTTGTAGAAACAAATTTTATATATTTTACTCAGTATATTTGGAGCTTCCAGCCTCTTCATATTTAGATTTTACGTTGCTAGTAAACTGACACTTGCATCTGTTTTGGTTCATTACCTGCTCTTCCCTGCAGATAGTGTAACACAAGCAGTGAATATGCTGCAACCATAGACCATGACTTTACTGTACAACCTGTATTCCTCCATTAAAAGCAGTAAAGAGTAAAATAAAGATTGCATCCTGACATATGAGATGCTTTGAAATCATTTAATTATTTGCACTATTGGCAAAAGAGATTTTTTTATGCAAAATGTTCACAGAAACAATATAATAATAAAAAATATGGCTGTCACATCCTTTTTCAGTTTTTCACAGCAGAACTTGATGTTAATGAACGGGGGGGGGCAAACACAAAAGCTGAGTAGGAGCCAGACAAAGGAATCATAAGAATTTATTAAATGAGTTATCCATCTACAAGTTCTAGCTCACTGAGTGGTGAAATGACATTTGGAGCATCTAGCAGGGTTTATGCACCAGTAAGTGTTCTTCATAGGTAGCTGGCAATTAGGCATGGTGAAATGTCTCCACTAACACCCATAATTCATCTTTTTGGCATGTAGGAAAGACAACATGGGCCGAATGTTTTGTCTCGTGTGTCAGAGGATTTCAATGGAAGCCAATCAAATCCTTTTTTCCACAGGCCACAATCTCTGCATTGTCATGCTGCCATTTTCTGCACAGACAGACATACGACAAGGACAAACTCAGACATTTTCCAATCAGTGTTCCTGGAGCTCGGCCACGACTCATCTACTCTAGACAACCTTGAAATTCAGTGGGCAAGTACTGATTGAGAACGCAAATGCTACCACAGAGACCGCATCAACATCCTGTGTGTCTGAGCGCTTGTCTTGTGAATACAGAGGCCAGGCTAATCCAGCTCCAGTGTTCAGAGTGAAGCAGCTGGAAGCACATAAGCTGTTAACAAGTTTAGGGGAAAATGTTTTCTGAAAGGCGCCCACGTCCTCGTTTCCACTTTACCTAGCAGCAGTTCACGGTGCACCGCCGCCATGTTCAACCTGAGAACAAGAAACCGGACGCTCTCAGACTTCCAATGATGTCTGCACACACGTATGCACACCAATGTGTGCACGGACACAAGCATGGAAAATCACACAACCAATAGGGAACAAGCAGACGGAATAGAAGGATGGTGCTGTGCTGCAATGATGGACTGAAAAACACCTCATTGATGGTGTTGCGTCACAGTAAAGACTGTTCTCCACCTTGTAAATAGCTGCCACATTAATAGCCAAGTCATGATTACGAATGTGAGTCTTTTTCAAACAAATACGGAAGAGTCCCATCAGCCTGACGAGGAAATTAAACGCAAAGTCACTGCACATTATTATTATGTTTAAATGACGCTTTATTTCTGATTTATATCGGGGAAAAAACAGCCAAATAGCAGTCCAGTAAGAACGAGTGATACAGCAGTGTGTATCTCGACAACAAGATAAAACACCTACCAACACATGACAAGAGAGAAGAAAGTGTGCGTGTGTGTGTGTGTGTGTGTGTGTGTGTGTGTGTGTGTGTGTGTGTGTGTGTGTGTGTGTGTGTGTGTGTGTGTGTGGCTAAATGGAAGCAGGTGCCCTGCCAGCCCGGCAGTGGCCCACAACACTGATCTCCTGAGCACCAGCGACACTGGATGACAACACAGTCCAGGCAAAAGCTTACGGCAAAAAGAAGCGACGACAGAAAACCCCACAGAATCTACAACCCAAGTAGGCCAGCCTCTCGGGGAGCCTCCTCCTTCCCCGCCTGTCCTGCCCTCACCCTCCTCTGGCTCACTCACACAAGCTTCCGCAGGGCTGAGCTCGTCTTTTCTACTCCTTCCTCTACACCGTATTGTTGCCAAAGCACATGCTGCACACACTGCACAGGTCCCTGTTTCTGTGTGCAGGTTGTTGACAAGTTGCAAATGGAAGGCATCAGCAAAATATGTGCACATGAGTGAGGAGTGGTGGAGTAATAAAGTGGCTCTGATGAAAACTTAATGACCCTTTCACCTTTATTAATGGATGTGGGAACAGGATCGTGCGCTTGGGTTCACTGCCGTAATAAGATGTGTTGCTCTGAGCAGAAAAGCAGCTCCATCAGCATCACACTCCCTGATTCACTGGAGGAGAAGCCCAGAACAGGAAGGAAGACCCACTAATTGACTCACTGACAACTGGCTAACAGCCAGTTAGCAAAATGACTACTGATTTGAGGCAAATGAGCCTACAACACAGTGAGCCTCACTAAAATTCATTAAAGACATGCTGTGGTTGATGCTGGAATATAAATGAGATGATCTGAGCATAGAGAGAGAGAGATCTGTCTGTCTCTACTGTTTCACCACCTGTGGAAAGGAATGCGCACTGCAATCTTCCCTCTTTGCAAATACTTGTTACAATCGCACAAGAAGGCATTAATGAATAGCTCCCTTTCAAATGCTAATTCCTTTTCATACATAAGTCATAACTCCCGGAATTTTTAGTGGCGGGGGTGTCAGGTTGAGGGATCAAAACAGTCTTGCTGTGGTAACCAATGACATTATCCCACAACCAGGGGCGCAACGTCAGGAAAGGCAAACCAGGCAAATGTTTGGGGGCCCCCAAAAAAATTTGGGAAAGACGGCAACTCAAATTGGCCAATATCACAAACTACGTGGGGCCCCTTCTAGCTACCATATGGCAACTCGGGAGCTTTTTCTTCCACAGGTGGACACCTCTATCAGCAGCATCACCACCTGGTTTTCAAAGATGGAGGATATTTACAACCTGTATGGTTTTATTTTCTATTAAGAAGAGATGACGGAGGCAGTTAAGTCTGGAAGGCTTTAGAAGCAGTGCCTAAATCTTGAAAAAAAATGATGGATGGCATTGATTGAGAAGAGATGATAATAGAGGTCAGATGGTGATGGGCTTCTTTGCCTTTGGGCCCCTGGAGTCTAGGATCGCCACTGCCTACAACTTTCATGAATAGCAAACGCCCCTGATATGTCTCTTCTTACAAAGCTTGCAAACTCCATCAGCCTCAACAACCATCCACAGTGGATCAACATGTCATACAACATCGCCATTAGTGAGTGTGTTTGTCGTTGGACAGGTGTTTACACTACAGACGGGGAGAATGCGGTGTGGTCCAAAACAACCACTCGCATTCCTTAGCCGAGAGACGAAATTGAAATTCCTTCTGCTGGGGAGCGCTGATCGGAGAGCAGCCTGCCAATCCAGTGTCACTCTGCAGCTTAGATGTGTGTCTGCCATGCTGTGCTGCAGATGCTGCTCTGTATGATACACCCCTAGATCAATGCATCATTTCATCTGACTGAAACACACGGCATCATTTTAAATGTGTTTTCCAGAAAACTGACTCAGGAGGAGCATCAGTGGTCCGATAATTATCTTGTTGTGTCAATCAGTTTACTGAGACCCATATGGTGTGTGTGCAGCACTACACAGTTTCATCATGAGGCGCCAGTGAAGCCTGAGCTACTGAGGAGGCACTGCAGCTTCTGTCATCTGCCAGCAGAATTTCAGAAGAATGCCAAAAAATCAAATGAGATTCTATGTGCTCATTTTCAATAATGGCTGAGGGATGAGTGGCTCAGCATAAAAAGTCTTTTAAATTAGGAGTTTAAGTTAAGATTTAAAAGACTAATGACTTGTCATGGGTGCATAATCAACTTGTTTGATTAAATCAAGAGTAGTTTTGAGGATTTGGGCGTAATTTTCTCCATTCAGGACAGTAATTAAGCTTGAATATGGTCTGAAAGAGGAATGATTTACTCATTTATGCTCCTAAAGGATTACTTCCCTGCCTTCCATTAATTCCCACATCCCTGCCCTTCCCACATGCTCTCATCATCCACTTGTGATGGTGGACACGGGTGTGTATGGCAACTACCTGCCAGGAGCTGGAGGGGATCTCTGCGAATTTGCCGAGTCCCCCGAAGGTGTAGCATCGGTACATGTGATCCAAAGACTCCGAGCAGTGCCACAGCAAGCCGAAGCTCACAGAGTCCTTGTTGTGGTGGTGGTGGTGGTGGTTGTTGTTCCTCAGCTGGTCCTTCACAATCCAGGCAGGAGAGATGAAGCTGAAACTGCAGACGGCGACCAGAGCGGAGGAGAGGAGCACCCAAAAGCAGCCCACACAGCTGAACATGGTGGCAGCGTGGGGCACAAAGCCCGGAGACAGACCCAGATCGATCCCAAACCCGGCTTCTTCTTCTTTCTTCTCCCGGCCCAGGAGTGAATGCATTTGGAGCTCACGCCTTCAAGACTTCAACTTCAGCCCCTGACCTGCACTACATCAGCGAATAAATCACCGGACACCCGCAGACTGCGCTCTGAGTGCGTGTCCAGAACATTTGGACAGGGTAGACGAACCACTAAGAAAACGTCCAGAACACATCAGCAGGAGGAGTGATGGTGGTACAATAAAGTCAAGTCATCCGCGCCTCCACTCAGACTGGAAAAATGCCAAAATCTGACTCAAGATGTTTGTCACACCCAGAACTGGATGCGCAATTGTCATAGCAGAGCAAGTGGAGGTGGAGGAGCGGTTTCATTTAGAGCCAGAACCACAAACATGTCTGGAGCCGCTGGTCTCCTCTGCTCCTCTTAAGACACTTGATCTGTCTCAATAAAGACAACAGCGCGCTACAATTTCAGAGGAGTGTCTGGACAACATCAAGCAACATATGGTTAAATCGACTACTTCCTGATTTGATTTTCAAAGTAAAATCAGATCTATTCCAACAGCAGCCAGTAGTAGAGTCCACTCTCAGAACATCCGGGTTGTGTATGGGGCGCTCACGAGGTTATGTTATGTCTATTTAGCGTCCCTGATATAGACAAGGATAAACTATTTCTGACTGGAGCTGTGTGTCACAAGCGCCGAAGATCCTTCACAATACTGGGACTAATTAAAACACACCTGAGAAGAATTATTGCGTCAATAAGCCTGACAGGTCTGGTCATTCTGAGGAGTAATAGATGCGGTAGATGGGATTTTACTCAGCGATACGCCAAAAGATGATCACATCTACTTTCCTGCCTTCAAGTGATCAGATATTTTAGTCTTTTTGCTAAGATCAAAGTGTATGCACAGTGATGTTAAGTTTGTTGCTCTTTTTGACAAACTTATTTAAACAAACTTATATTGAATGATAAAAACCAATTGGAAAAGCTTTTGAACCATTTTTTAATGTATTTTATTAAAGATCTTGCATTTATAAGAACATGAACAAAGAAAAAAAACAAATAGAGAAAAAGAAAAAGAAAAGAAATTAAAAAATAAGCAAACAGACTGCCAGCATACAGATCTATTGAATTGTTTTAACTAAAGAGCACTGGTTTTACACATTGATGTAATTTTACTCGCTACGAGCTCATGAACAGTGGCATAATATTTTTGTTGCCATCTAAAATCTGAAACAAATAACCCTGATAATGGCATCAAATTACATTGCACATGTAGCATTATGGGAAATGTAGGTTCCAGTGTTCTCAGAGCTCGACCCAATAAGGACTGAAAGTCAGGTTCTGATTTTTGTTTATTTTTGTATTTTTTTGCTTTCGTTTCTTGCAAGTCCCTCAACTTAATTATCATAGGACTGCATAATTAGGTCAATGTCTCATTTCCGGCGCAACAATTTCGGTAATTCAATCAACAGGAACAACAAATGTCCACAGATGTGACCCTCACCTCATTCTGTTCGATACACATTCTGTGAATTAGATAGACTGGAGATACATATTGGTCATAATTGGGATTTTGTTAGAATCAGTGTCTTTAATGTTTGATTACGCCTCACATTATCGTCACAACATTTTTTTGTGGATGAGTAAAACAAGCCTACCAAGGCAGAGCCCGGTTTTACAGACATATTTAGCCCAGTCACTGTGAGCTTATGAAAAATGACTGTATGCATTTATGGATGGCATTAAACTATTCATTGAGATGTAGTCAATGAATATATTGAATCTATTAACATCAACAAACTGAGAAAGTTGATGAAATCATAATCCAGGTAGTGACAGGTTTAGGAACACACCCACAACACAACATTAGTGGTTTCAACCCATAGAGTACTTGTTTATGAATTTGGAAAAAACCAACAGTAAATGTTCAGGTTCAGTCTGGTAGATAACAGGTGGAAAACATGTTTTTATTGAAGGCCTGTAGTGGGAAATCCTGAAATTCTTTGTTTCACAACATTACTTTTATTCTAAAGGGGGGGGAAAAACACACTTTTCCGGTATTTTGCTCTTTTACCTTGACGGAACTGGCTCCTGTCCACAGGTACGAGTCACGAGTCACCTTGGACTTTGTTAATGCACGTTGTTGGTGCACTGATATTTAATAAAGACAGGCACACGTTTTTAATAAAAAAAAACAGTTCATGAAATTATTGATTAAAATTCTTTTAATCCTCAATAAATGTTAATTCTCCGCACTACAAAATACCTCTCACATTGACAAGTACAGTAAATTGATTCTTTATATCCATTGTCTCACAAATGTATCACTCAATTATTGCAACAGCATCTCAGCCAATCAGAGCAGGACAAGGACTGTCCGTTCTTATTGAGGTGGGCGTTGCCTCGGCACGTGCATGTAGTCTGGCTATCATAGGCACCTGAAGTTTAAAGGATGTAGCAATGCGCTCTGAAAGCATGTTGCTATTTAGCCAATTAGCTTTAGTAGTGGACTACTTTTATGTTTGAAATACACACAATTGCATTGCACTGGCTACAATTCAAGCTAAGCTTATTATACTGGGTCGGTGTTGTGTACACGAGTAAGCGTCAACACTGACTCCTGTGAAAGTGGACCAAGCTCATATTTCTGTCTGAAGTGATTACCTGTTTCATCATTCGTTGTTATACCCTAGCATGCTAATGGTCAACATTGCCCCCACCTGGTCAGAAGTGATCATTAACTCTGAAGCTGTTGGCTCTGTACTCGTCACTTAAAACGATTTCTGTCTTGAAAATGTTAAAAAATGTGCCTGCAAACATTTTTCTGTATCAAAATAAACAGTCTGCAATGAGCTGAAAAGGCAGTTTTATACAAACACTTCAGCTAAAATGTGTTTAAAAAAATAAAGAAGACACAAAAACCATTTCATAATATCTGTATTTAAATCAAACACAATTTAAATATATTATAGATTAAGTACACGTACATGTCGGAAAACATTAGTGGTACATAGTACCAAGACTCTTTTCTGGTTCTTCTCCACATCTTGGTAGGGCTGAAAACAAATTTTTTTTAAAATTTCATCCACTTTGCACCCTTCCTCATTTAATATTCTGGTCATCGCTGTCTTGCTTCAGTGATGCATTAAAAAAAAAAAGAGGAAAAAAAAGCAATAACCATTTTAAAAAAGGACTAATATTAATACTATGGGGTAAACCAGAAATCTACATATATATATATATATATATATATATATATATAGAACATTTAGAACATGGAGTTTTCCCAACACAACTGGAGCGCTTATGTTCATTAGGAGTATTTCTTTTTCTACACTCGGAAAAGGTGCCAGGAGGATCATATAGGAGGCCAGTCAGTCCAAGAACTGGATCAGCTCTTCTTCTGATTCACTGCCACATTCCCAGATGCTCTACAGTACTCAAAACGGCCAAGGTAGGACAGCTCACGTCAGTGAACAGTAGCCAAAACTACTCCAGGCAGGCTGAGGGAAGCGTATGCAAAAACTGTACAATGCTGATTTTCATCTGCTTGAGCCTTGAGCTGCTAACCCTTAAGAGAGATTTTTATCTAAAAAACAAAAACAAACAAGGAATGGTCATAAAAGGTGTGGGGAGGAGTGTCGGCAGGGAGTGAGGATGATTCAGTCTTTCTGACATCCTCCATGGAGAGACATTTTTCAGACAGTAGGACTACAGCACTGCAGTGAGTGACTGACATGCTGCTGCTCCCCGAGGGCTTTCGTCTGCATCATGTTGAACGTTTCCTTCATCAGCAATGATTTCCTCCAGTCTGTTGCAAGCACTTGGATTTGCTTTTGTCAACTCGGCATGTAGCTTTATAGTGTTATGGAGTTGGAAGATGATGTACTTAAACTTTTTCTATTGGCCCACACCTTAACATGGTAACAGCCACACACACACATACACACACACAGGCACACACACAGGCACACACCTATACATACAGACACACACACACACACACACACACATACATACAGACACATGTGGAGATGATAAAACGCCTTGTTCATTCTCAGAGTGATTCAGTTCATTGTAAAGTGAACCCTGTGTACAGTTTGACACTGGCTTGGCCAGTATTTGCGGGGAGAGACGGTCCTTTGGTTCTTCATTGGGGTCATAACTATAGACACACAAAAGAAAACACTTAGAGAACAACTGCAGTCATTCCACACATCACAGCCTAAAAGACTACAGAGTGATGTTTTATACCTTGGTGGACTTGACCGGGCTGTTATGGTTTGACTGGTGCACAACATCGTTGACAATCATCTTGGCAATCTGCCACGCCATCTCCTCCTGCGCCTTGATGATAAAGATCACAGCAGACTTTTAAAGATATTCATATGTGACGGACTGACGTCGCACGGTGAATTTGAACACATGCCATAGAGAGCCATGCCATGTGCCTGACCACTGAATCGTTTATGAATATTTTTAAGTCCTGTGGGCTCACCTCGTCTGAGTTGCCTTGAACCCATTTCTTCATGGCTTGAGAAAACATGGAACCTAAATGACACGAGACGCTGAGTTAGACAGGGATGAGAGAGCCTAACACATAGAGAAAGAGAGAGAGAGAGCGAGCGAGCGAGTCAAGTGTGAGTGCGTCATGCCTTTGGATTTCTTCACGTCCGGCTCTGGTTCTGCCTCCCTGATAAACTGGCCCATCTCATTCACCTTCCCAAATGTCATCTTTCTGAGCAGGCAGAGGAGACAAGATGGATGAAGACGGCAACACACACACAACATTCAAACACCACTCTGTGTATATGGGTGTGAAAATCACATACTGTATACCTTACATTTTTAAAAACACACCAGTAGTTGTAGGATGATTTCTGATTTTTCAGGCAGCCACTGGTTTACATTCACTTCAAGATCCAACAGCAAGATTTCGGTAAACTCTACATCTTAATGATTTTCTGTGTGTTTTGACAGCGAAGGATCATCAGACACACAAAACTCACCCAGCATATGGTCGCTGGTACAAGGACTCAGGGTCCAGGCTGGCCACGTCCACCGTGATGGCCTCGTCAAAGTTTTTCAGGATCTTGATCGCTGCCTTTCTGGCACCTTGCTGTAGTGAAGATACCATGAATTGAATATTTGGTAAATTATAGGTAACAATGGGTTGTTGGCTTTTTTTATGGAGACAATAGGAGTGATCAAAACCCTTTGGCATTAACTAAAATCTCTTCATCATTCATGTAATAAGGTGGAACAGGTCTAAATGTCAGCAGACAGAGGAACATCCCCACAGGGTCTGAGGATGTAGGTCAAAGTTGTGGGTCACCTGAGTCTGAGAGCCATCGTTGGCTTTTGGACTTGAACGGTCGATTTCGACGGGCAAGCCGTGACATGGATTGCTGACATTCACAAAATCATCTGCACGCACCGAGTTGATGAGGTCACTCAGGTATTTATAGTAAAGGTTGCTGGACAGGAAGCCTGGCATGTAGACCTGAACAAATGCAAAACACGGTGAACTCTGTTAGAGAATAATGAGCTCCCCGTATTTTTCTAGGTACGAGGTACAGAGGTTAGTTACTGACCTTTATGTGAAAGCAACAGCATTCAGCTTTCATTCCATTTCGTAAGGGCAAGGTGCATTTGTCAGTTGTGTAATAAGACAACGTATCACTGAATTACAACACAAAACCTTTGGGAGGATCTTATTAAATTCTAAAGGACAGATCAAGTCGATGATTTAGAAAACATCTAATTAAATATTTTAAAGGGCAATGTACCTGAAACATTTCTATTTCTATGTTTTAGGGCGTTTTATTTTACATTCCATATTTCCTTACATAGTCAGAGAACATGAGAATAGACACGTTATGAAAATGATGAGCCATTGATTTGCAGCTCTTTGAGAATCTGACCTTCTCCATGGTTGTCCATGCCTGTCTGAGTGGAGTGGTGAAACAGTCGGGGAGCGGCCCTCCCTCTCTGCAGATATTCGACTCTATCTGCATCCGCACGGAGTCGCCAAAGCCCAGAGGGTTGGTGGCCTGGAGTGAGAAATACCTGGAGAGGAAATAGAGCAAGGAACAAATGGGTTCAGATGAAGACATCTACTGTACTGAAGAGTTTAATAAAAACTGTCTCACAGTGACTGGCCCTTTACCTTCTCAGCCTCTCCTAACTAGAACCTTCCATCTACTCAGGTTACCTTAGGGTGAGACAATTGTCTCCATCAATTGTTACTCTGTAAAACCAGAGTCAAACAGAAAGAGTGGAAGAACAAAATGGATTTGACTGATCTATGAAAATATCTTCTCTTGTCACTTGTAAACTCTTTTGTCCATGCTGGGATCCTGTAGGAATGACGACGTTCAAGCTGCTTGATAAATAGATTGAAATATTGGACTGAAACGAATCATTTAGCACAAAAAACACCGGTCATGTTTGGAAACGGGGCCTTGTGAAAAGGCAAAAGCAAAATCATGTTATATTTAGCAAATCCAAGAAAATGATTGATACAGAAAGGATCCGTTCTGACAGAGACTGAATGATTTCAACACAGTGGCAACGTCCAACTATTCAGTCAAACCCAATCTTTTACCAAAAACAACCGTTTTGGAGAAGAGGAGGATTGCAAAAGTGAGCGAAGACGTACTTGTCGTAGAGAATCATGGCATCATTTTGAGCCTCCTGGCCATCATACTGGCCCTTTTTAGCTGCTAGCTGGTTCTGGAAGTTATCAGCTGCCAACCAGAACTGCAGTACATTCATCGCCTCCTCCTTTTCCATGTACTGCAGAGAAGGAGACACAGGTCACGGGACAATTCAACTGAAAGTCAGGGCGGTTTACGGAATATCATGGTTTCAGATTTACTGTATGTCCTGTGTACATGTGGTCCAAAAATATCTGATAAACTGATAATGTTTTACAGACAAACCTGATTTTACATGGAGTTCTGTTGTTCACTGTCACTTTCATCATAGAAAGAAATTGGGAGACTGTACTGGGAACATACATAGTTGTTTGGCATGCATTGCATTTTGTTATGTTTACTATGACCTCAGCTTATTAACAGACTAAAAGAAGCTGGTTTTCACTGGTCACAATATGAAACAAGTGTATAATGAAGAGTCAGGAAGATGCACAGTTTACAGATGGAGGAACAAAAAAGTTTAACAACATTGAGGTAAAAAAAAAATGTTTGTAATGAGATGTCACCAGTAACTCATGTTTTGGGGACTCACCTCAGAGAAGTAGAAGAGAGCCGACTCACAGAACAAGATGTCAGCCAGGAACACAGAGCCACTAGTCAACACTTCAATCTGGTATTTACAGAAATGATGGCTCCGCAGGAATTCACTAAAGTGCCTCAAAATGAAAGAGCAAAGAGGAGATGAATAGAGCGGCTACTGTGGATGTCAGGGTAGTGCAGATTACAAAGGACATGAGTCGTATTTAAACGTTGGTGTCACAAATACGGCTGTAGGGAACCCTCACTGCTTCAGTGTTAACTCCTCTAGAGAATGAATGGACACAAACTCACTGTTGCTCCAAGATGGTGAAGACTACCGACTGTGCTATGACGAAGCAGTTTGGGTCCACCATGCCATCCTCTCCACAGATCTTAGCTAAAGGAAAGAAAGGAACATTAGAATTGCAGTAATTTCATGGATTACTTTTTGGTGACTGAAATCAGAGCACATAGAATATAGTGTCCAAAATAACTATTGGCAATAACTGTATCTCACCAACTATGTCGTTTCTGATCTGTTCTGTGATGGGGATGGGCCTCATGGCATCTGGAGAGATGTACTTGGTGAAGATTGTGACTGCATCTTTCTCTATACCTGAAAAGCACAACAAGCTGATCAACCAGTGATGCTACAAGATACATAGGGGTGATTTTTTTTTCTTCAGCATATGTCATTAAAAGGATATTTTAAAGGATAGGTCCCTAAAACAATTCTAACATATCCAAATGTTTAAAAAAGAAAAAGAAAAAAAAAAGAAGGATACCACGGACAAAACAGAGCTATGTACATGTACATTTAAATGTACATTTAAACCATCAAGTTTAACATTTTGCTTCATAGGATTCACTCACTACTTGATTCAGGTGCTGATTAGTGAAGAATCCAGCAATTACACTTGTTGACTTTTAGAAGTGTACTTGTATTGGGGAGTGTGTTACACAGGGAAACAGGCCTCGATTTGGCTGCTAAATGCTTAATTTTACTTTAGCTGAGGGCAGTTTTTACATAAAAAAAAAGAGGACTATCGATTTTGTCCCCCATCATTTACCTTAACAAAAACAAATCCTGGTTTCAATCCAAAAACAGAGCGGATTCTAAACTCATTTTTAAAAAATCAACAGAAGAAATAATTGCATGCACTACTGCAAATTTGAGGAGCTGGATGGCATTGAAGCATCACTCTGATGCCATTAAACCATTACGGATGAGGGTGAGCAGGACGAATGATTGAAAGAGCTCCAGTCAGAACTCAAACAGTGGAAAATCAGGTGAAACACAAGATAGAAATAAGGCACTTATGTTTGATTCATGCATTCATTTGAAGAAGGCCACAGTCTCCACATCCCTCCACACAGACCTGAAGTTTTGTTTTGAGCGATTTTCCGTCGCTTCAGTGGAAGCTTGAGTCGACGTTTTGAGTCACATGCTTCAAGCGCGTCATGATTTGTTCACTAAATCTATTCCCACTGCAGTTTGTGGCATTTACTTTTTATCGACACACACAAACATTCCTTCCTCGGCCAAGTGTCAGAACATTCTCACCATATTTTAGTGATTTCTCTTTAGCATTTCCACTGTTGAGGGAAAAATTGAAAACACACAATAACAAAAGGTGGATGGGAATATACTTAGTACTAGGACTGGGTGATTTGATTTCAAATCAATATCATAATTACTACAAACTTTTACCTCTATTAATCATTTGCCTCAAATATGAAGAGAAATGGTTTTGTTTAAAGGTGACTCACTTTTCATGAGTTTGTCCTTGAGGTCTCGCAGGGTGCTGTTTGACGATCCCTTGTAGGGCGACCCTGTCCTGGAGACAGGCTGGCTGCTGGGAGTTTCTGCTAGAGGGGTGCCGGGTCTCAGGCCTGCTTCTGTGCTGGAGGAGTCTCGCTGGTCAGACTGCACCGTAGGGCCTTCATTGCTACCGTCCAGTCCGAGAGCGTTGGTTGTGTGTTGGGCGAGCTCCCGGAGCTCTGAGCTGTCCTGGGAGGAAGGGACGGGCTCGGCCAATGAGCTGTGCTTGACAGAGTTAAGGCTGTGAGCTCTGACCCGTGACCAGCTGGTAGAACGGAAACTCTCAGCCTCCAACCAGAACCGGACCAGGTGGTCATCGCCCCGTAGTTCCATGAAATGCATATAGTGGGGTATTGCCACGTGGTCCTGAAGGACATGATCCACCGTCTTGGACAGCCGAGATCGGGTCTCTTGGGGCTGATAGTTCACACTGGAATGACCTGGAACAAACAAATGATCACACAATTCAGCAACCAACTATTCAAAAGGTAACTACAGGCTTCAAAAGACACATTTAGATGGTGATGACTGTGTTTTTCTACCAACAGGAAAAGAAAGACATGAGTAAAAATCGTAGCTTTAAGAAAAAGTATTCACTTTTCAGACATCATGTCCAATTCTACATTTGAAGGAAACATAATGTAAACCATTTGAAAATTGTATTAACCCTGCATGTAACTAATGCCATCACCTCTATGCAATATAAAACCTCAGTTTAGAAGTTCATGAATTAAGACAGAAAGCTGTTGTTACACAATAAGGTAAAACGGTATAAAACCAGACGTTTTTGAGGGTCCTGTACTTCGATTAGTGGGAATTCAAGTTTGCAAAGCTGAGCCATTTATTTACTTGCACCTGTGGTGTAACCGAAGTATCTGCCATATTGGCAGATTTGGCAATGATAAAGTCATGAAAGAAGCCTTAGAAACATCCCTGCATTCAAATCAAAATAAGATCAACACTGCCTTAAAGAGCACAGAAGTATTTGACTTCTACAACAGACTGAGCGGTACTCTACTCTCTCCATCATTTAAAGCTTTCGACTTTCAAACTCAATGAAGATAAAACGAGCAGTATATTGATGGGAGCGGCAACGTGAATTGAAAGATTAAAAAAAAAGTGGATTTTCTTTGCTCATCTTTCATATTTCAACAGAAAACTTGGTTCAGACTGAAGGCTGACGTGAGCTGAATTCTTACTCCAGGATATTTGTTGTGAAGTCTTGTGAATTTCCGGCTCTCTGTCCGTCTAAAGGCTGCATTAGACTCTGTGATATCACAGATGATTTAACCCTGACGAACTTTTCAGAATCTCACAGTAACAGCATGAGTGTGTGCTGTGCATCCTGTCGTTCATGTGTGTATGGAGTGGTGAGCGATGATTGTGCGACCCACAGCAACCTTTGACTGCTTCTGAACTCCAGCAACCACAAATCTGATTCCTGTAGGGAGGCCATACACCATCCCGGGGTACTCCAAGCACAAACACACACACACACACACACACTCCAAGATACCAAAATAAAAACAGAGAGCTTAGGAATTATGATAACGAATCGAAGCACATCAGCTGTGGTTAGACTGAAGCGCGGGCTGACGCTTCCTGGAGTTGTGCTTGCCCTTTGAAAACAAAACATTGCTAAAAAATGCGTCAGTCATCCAGTGGGAGGTGGTTCTAAATCAGCCTGTTCACATTCCTTAAGATCACAGAGTCAGTGTGACATTAATGCTGAAAGCTGTCAGAAATCACCAAAACCAGTGCATCTGTCTCTGCATCAGATCATCGAAAAGACTCATTTCCATGTCTTTTCAAAACCAAAGTCTGTCTCAATGTCAGACCTGATCCCTAACAGACCTACAGCCGCTCCGCTCACGTTCAACCATGAGGTTCAACTTTTACTCTAACTAGCTCCACCATGGCCTTCAGCCTCAGCTTTAGCTTTGAATGCTCTTCTCTCACTTCCTTCCACTGTCGTTCTTCTTATAAACACATAGCCCAGGAATCATAGGTGGCCGGTTTTCGTTCAGATTTTGCGGTCTGGGCTGCAGCACAGGTTCCTCCACCTCAGTCTGTCTTGCTCCAATTATTCTCTGGACAACTGGCTCGTACAGTTTCTGTCACTGCTGCTGACATTAAGCCACTCAACATACCCACAGCTTCACATCCTGGTACTAGACGTACATACCAATGACATCATTCTAGAGTACTTCTGATAAAAGGCAGGAGCTGCTGGCTTTTGAGTGTTTGGGTTCTTGTCAAAATGCATGAAGTCATAAAACAATCCAATATCCACATTTGATGGCACTGAAAGTACCAAAACTACTAAACTATCTTTTTTTTTATGCTAGTACTGTGAACTCTGGTAAATTATGAAGGACATTTTTCAATATTTTATGACATTTTATAGAGTAAATGATTGATGTGAAAATAATCTGCAGATGAATCAATAATGAAAAATAACACTTAAATGCTTTTACACTTATACATCCCATCACCAAGAATTATATACAAGCACATGAGTGCAGGCTCTGTACCAAGATCTCCAAAGTGTGCAGCCTCCATGTGACTTGGCTGTTTCTTGAGGATGGCGGTGCGACCGCGGGCAAAGGAGTCCATGTTGGCAGAAATGGCACTGATGGCCACATGGCTGGGCCCCGCAGCTTCCTGGATGGCATGGTGGTTCCTCACTGCTTGTGATGGAGAGTGAGGGCTGGCTGGAGCTGTGAGTGGAAGAGAAAAGAAGAAAAGGCATCACAATGACATCAAAGTTCCGAGTGGCCTGAATGTATGACATCAGTGTGACTTGAAAGGGTCTTTTTAGTGAAGGTTCTTGAAAGAGCAGACGCCTCAGGGTGCGAGAGATGTTTGAGAAGACAGACCGCTCAGTGTGTTTGACTGAGAGTTGTGTGTGTTTCATGTGAAAGTCAAAATGTTGCTCCTTGTGTCAACAAAACCAGTAATAATTAAGCATACTAAAAGCAACCGTAAGCCGAGAGCTGTTTAAATCACTTCCTCATGAAGGCTAATATCAGTTCTAGGAACACATACAGGCAAAAATATATTTTATAAGTAGACATCCCAAAGTGGCCGAGGGTCAACAAATGCATCACAAACTAGAGGTGGACTCGTAGTGCACATGACTCTACAAAGGCCATTATTACACTATTGTATGATATGCAAATCAACAAGTGGAACCACTATATGTGTGGATATATTCCCCAAAATATTACTATTCTGTCACAATATTAGAAGTGTGGTGTGGTATCTGCACGGACCCTGTGTGTAACTGTACTTACTTCTTGATATAATTTTGCTGTGTTAGCCTTTTGGTAGGGGGCTTGTTTCCCCCAGCCAATAACAGTAAGCAGGGTGTGAGTTCAGACTACAGGTTCAAACAGTAGTAACCAGGTTATGTCACTGCCTCTGTCACTCCTCTCCGGTCTGTCTGTGCCATGGATGTTTAAAAAGCTGGAGGTATGTGTGTTTGACATGCACTTTGTCTGAATCCAAATTCTGCCACTCCCTCTCTTCATTCACTGTCTAACTCGAAATTTAAAAAAAAAAAATTTTCCAGTCCATAATTACACACTTCCTCTAAGTTACGTGAAAACTGGACCAGTAGCTTTCTAATCTGATCAAACAGCCAGACAAAGACAAACAAACCAGACCAAAAACATAGCCTCCTTAGTGGACTTAATTGCTACAACAATTATACTTCTTATGAAACAAATTATATGGTCGCTCAAGTTTTCTTGTCATGTCAATCGACATTTTCCATTCAGGAACCCTACGGTCAGTCACGACTTTCAGCAGCTCACAGAGATGATAATGAACTCACCTCTATTGACTTTAGCATCGTTCGCTCTCTCTGGCTCTTTGCTTTTGGCTGTGGGGAGAAAGATGAGAGCGAGGTTGTAATTGAGAGAACACAAAATGCATTTTGGTTCAAACATATTCATTGAGGTAAAGGGTTGGTCTGGTGTCACCACAAACACTGGAACACACTATATATTTACAGAACGACATCGTATGAAGCGCTACGTGATGCAAACTATTAATTCCCTGCAGAACTGCTTCCTTGTCGCTGCTGACAGATGAGATAAATAGGGAATCTGTGTACAGATATATGAAAGGGCCCTGAGGTCTGCTCATTATATAGCAAGCAGGACTGGGAATGCTCTCATACTGGACGTCAGCATGAAGAGCTCTCCTTAGATTTGCGACCTTGGTCTATGAGCTTCTGTGACTCGCAGCAGTTTATAGATAGATTTTCCTTACATCAAGTGGAGTTGACTGTCTGAAAGTTTATGAGAGTCACTAATCATCTGCAATAAAAACACACAATATCATAGTTTAGTGAATGAGCTATGATTATTTGTACTGATGTAAAACTCCTAAGCTGTGGCCACCTGTCAAATGAAAAATCAAATATGTACCCTGCAGGGGAATGAGCGCTCAATGGCCGACACTCATCAGAGTGACTCACCATTCATATCTTCAGATAAGGCTGCTGCTGCTGCTGCAAAGAGGGCTCAGGCTAAGTATCAATTTCAAGCAGTGACATTACATAATGAACTGAGAGTTCTGGGCAAATGGTACAAAATATGCTTGAATGAGACACTGTGAACACAGCAGTTTGTTAATGCATGTGTCCTGTCATGTAACCTCTGTGGTACTGAACACAAAAGTGACACACAAGATGATTTTACTCTAAGCCTTAATAGGACCATGATGACCTGCTATAATAAATATACCAGTTTTAAAATATGTATTTTGGGTGTATTAAGTGCAAATTAGGAATAAGGCATAAACGCAACAGAAGCTTTAAATGAACAAAAAACTCCTACATTCATTACATTAGCAGCTCAAACCACACTTCTGAACATTAAATGAACTTTAAAGGAGTTCAGTCTCAGAGCATCATGAAGACTTATCCCTTTAGATTAGGTCTGTACAATAAGTATTAGTAGTAATAATTATAATTAGTAAATAATCAGTAAATACTAAGTAGTAGTAATAATAAGTATTCTTTTCCTCTGATACAAATAGACAACTAACATTTTCACATTTTTGTATTTCAAAAAGAGGTTTATAACCTGTAGTTTACACACTCCTGAGATGAAGCAAGGCTAAGATGTTAGGAGCAAAGATGGATGATTAAATCGTTCATAGCTCTAATAAGATTTGTTGTTTTAACTCATAAACATGTTCCCTCCTCTCTGAGCCCCGGTGGACCATGTATTGCAAATTGCAAATATGCTGAATTCATCTAAAACTATGGAGAAAAATAAACAAACTCTATCTGATAACATGTTTGGCTCTGTGTTTGGACACTACAGAGCTCTACCCTGGTATTGCAGTTTGACAAAATGAACATGACCGCTACCTACTGCATCAGAGTGTGTAGATGCTTTGCTTATGAAGTCAATGAGAGAATTTTGGCTTCATATTATTGACTCTATCCAAAGGCTATAATTTTACTGTCAGCTGATAATATAGATTTCCCATTATTGGGCCTATTAAAATTATTGGTCCCAAATAAATCATACATCCCTACTTTGCATGGAGTCTGAAAGGTTCTCTCATTGACAGTATGAAGCATGAAGGTTCATGGTAGTGAATGAGTGCACTTCAACTAATGCTGCACAATACAGTAGTTTGTTTCAAGGACAGATGGTTAGAAGTGTTGTGTGGGCCTGATATGAACATAAACTTACTGAAGGACAGATTAACAAAACTGATAAGAGGGAACATATATGATAAATAATCAAAGGAAACAGTGAGGAATGAACTTGGATATATAAAGTGTAACCTATCAGCTGTTCCATGTAGCTGACCAAAGTTTAAAATCAATATTGTTTCTTTGTAAAACTTTCTCAACAGTTAAAACTTTGCCTGTAAATTTAGACCAGGCCTATAACAGTGAATGCACTTACTTCCTGTCAGTCAGTCTATTTCAGACCATTATCAGTGCACTCTCTCTAATATTTCCTCATTTTGAAACCTGCCGGGTCAGTTGTTTTGATCACTGTATCCTATAAGGCAAAAACATTAATCTCGTTCTTGAAGATGAACAATCGTGGGCCGGTTTAGACAATTTAAGTTACGGTGCCGATTTCCAGAATAAACACAAGCATACATCATCCATTCACATCCATTTCACAATCTCTCCATTACGTCCGATTACATTTGCGAGCCTCCTACAGTGTTGAAACAAACTTCTTATAAGAGATCTGGCTAAATGAAGCTTCTTGTAATCTAACCGTTGAAGAAAGGTAAGAAATGCTTGACAGCCAATTCATTAGCTACAACTAGCTAAACCTGCTGTGGTCTAACACAACAGCCCTGCAATAGATCCCACCTTTAAGAAGAATGTGTTCAGATTTTTGATAATTGGTTTAGAGCGGTGTTGATTCAACTTGAAGGTTACTGTGTACAGCCTGTAGGTTGTGGTGATGTTAAACTGTTTTGCATTATACTGAGAAATGAGTCTGATACTTAGTCTAATATCCTAGATGATATAAACAGCATGGAGAAAATATAAGACAAAGACATACCTTTCAGCATAATGCAATTACAGCCTTCAAAATGACCATAGACTTGAATCAAACACTATACAATATTCATGAAGGTTTTAGTTATTACATGCTGAGGTATTAAACAGCATCAGTTTTAGATTGGTGTACCTAATAAATTAGCAGATTAATGTCTAAGTGTGGGGCAGCACAATTAACTAGCATGGGTTTCACACCATCAGCCTAGCTGAGTTGTAGCAGCAGAGTAATGTTACAGTTCAAGTAAGAATCCAGTGACAAATCTTTACATTGGTAGCATAAAAATAGGTGAATTAGGCGTTAATGACTTGTCATGTGGTTTATAACAACACTGCTGAAAGACAGGTGCAGTTCAATCAGATCCTTGTACCAAATTTAATAAAGTTAGCAGCATCCTTGACGGTCAAACATTTCTTAATGGAAGGTGATGTTATTGCACACATTTTCTTTACGACAACTAGCATCTCTGATTCAGATACTGATACAACACTATGCTACTACCTTTGTAAAGTTTCTTGTTAGCTAAGGTTGCAAGAAATAATAAAGCTAGCTAGCTGACATGATTCGTCACTTCTGTGAAGTGATGGCTATTATAATAGTTCTTTATTGAGGGGTTTAACATTTAGAGGCACTATATTATAAAAAACATAATGATAGTGATGTGTCTATGCATTATACTGCTGAATGCTCTCTGCCGTAGAGTTAGTACTATCCAGGCTAACATTAGGTTAGATAAGGCTAGGAGGACAGAGCGGCCACCGCTAGGCTAACCATGTTACTGCAGAGAGCAGTCCGACAGCAGAAAAGCCGACTTCCACGAACACAAAGGTGCCTTTGGCTCATTTGCTTACGATCACAGCTCGACCACATTAGACTCATCTTATCAGGGACAACTCTGTGTATTGCCAGGCCCTATTTGCGGCCAACAACCGTTGACGTTTCAGCCTTCAGAAGGTGCTTCCTTACCTTTCCTCTTGAAAAACGACATGACGGGTTTCACACTCTGAACGTTTCCTCAACTCACTGACACCATCCTGTGGATTCGCGGGTCCCTTCATTCAAATTAATCTGATCCGTACGCCCCTGAAGAGAAAATGTCTTATTATTAATTCACCCCCGATAAGTAATGCCAAATTTAAATTTTGTCCAAATTTAAACCCAGTACCGCGGCCATATTGTCAATAAAGCTCTTACTTCCGGGCTAGTGCGGCAGCAGCATTATGGGAAATGATGTGTTACCTGCTTTTGTCAGAAGAGGGCGCTGTATCTGTTGTTTAGAACATTTTAAAAACGTATTTATTTTTAATTATTATATTGGTATTATACTATACTCAAACGTTTAAAGCGACAATTCAAAGCCTTTAACTTACTTAATTAAAAACCAAACCCTACATTGTAAAGCAATCCGTCATTATACATGTTATTAAATGCATACTGTTAATGTTTTGATAAATGTAGGTCTTTGGACATTTTAAATGAGGAAGTGTATTATTTATGAGAGGGGAAGGGTGGTGCAATCATTTTTAAACACTGGGGGGACTTGTTTTTTTTTCCATTTTGGCTCTGAAGACAGGGCATACAACTTAAAATGGTTGTAGTTTGTATTTTCATTTATTTTATCTCTACCAAGACGTTGTCAGCTTCATTACAGATTTGTATAGAGAAGGAAGGTGTGCCACAGGTAGATCGATTCTGACCCGTGGACATTTGCCACATTAGTAAATGCTATTAGTGCTAATCTTTCCTTTTTGAACAATTTATTAATATCATGAAAAACAAGACAACATAGTTGCCAACATTTGTGAATGATGTGCAACAGTGATGATACATGTAAAATGATATTGTCATAATATGGCTTAGTTCAGAATGGAAGTAACTATTGTAAACATAAAGCTTCATCATTTCATATGATGAGTAGCAACCTGTGTTATAGACTATAGTAGTTCTACTGCACATGTTGAAGAAGGAAGTGTGCAACTAACAGTTAATGATCAGAGAACTACATTCTTCTATCTTCAACAGTTCTTGAGAAAACTTGTTCACATGAATATGTTCTAAGTGCAGAATTCAAATCAAGGGCCAAATAACAGTAAAATAGTTTCAGGCCAGAATTTTTTTTAACTCAATCTACTTCGGTACAAAATAAAGCTTTCCACAAAATTTCATTCACTTCTTCTTTGATGGTTTTTGAGAAAACTTGTTCAGTTTGAAGTGTGATGCACACTCTTACACATACAGACGGACAGAACCCATTCCTACATACCCCATCCAAATCATGGTGGAGGATAATAATGATAGGCCTGTCAAAATAAAATACCCAGGCATGGACAGCTCATGATGTTCCATCTCTATGTACAATTGGATGCAGATACAGATCATAATCAGGAGCAAGGAGATTAAGGTATATATTTGGAGGGGGGGCAATACGTATTGGGTCAGAGTACGGTAACAGAGAGGGATAGAGACATGGCACTGCCACCAATATGTAATGCAGATAATGCAGATTTAAAGTTATTCAATGGATGTCACATATTGGTGAAAGGTAAGAAGTTATATATAGACAGAAAATAGATCTGGATTATGTAAAATCAATCAGTTAAACTAGAGATGTAAAGATTAACATGAATTAAACTCATGTTAATTTAAAAAAAATAATTTCTGTGGGATTTCATAAAACAAAGAACCAATTATTAAACACATAATGTGATGCGTTCAGATTATCACGAGATTATGCTGTAAGCATGATTCATTCATTCATTCTTCAGTCTCGTCCGATTCCATGGGTCTCATTGGGCCTGTCGATGCGGTACACAAACTCTGCAGGCATGAAGTAGCCCAGGTACTCCACAGTGTCAGGTGTGGTGTCTATGTAGTAGTGGCCACCTTCTCCATGGTGGCTGAAGCAGTGAGTGTGCTCAAGACGCAGGTCCAAACCCTGGATACACAGAAAACAAATGAACAGAACCACTTCACCGCTGACAGCGGTCTAAACAATGAGCTCAGCGCATCTGTCTCATTGACAGTGTGTGTTAACTTACAGGGTCTCTGGATACCAGCACTGACTGGCAGATGAGTGGGGCGCTGACCTCAAAGTGCTTGAGCCAGTTGTTGACTTCATCGTTGGTGTAGAGGGGGCAGGCTGAGAACTCCCTTGGCTACCAGTGAGCAGACACAGGGAAATCAATACATGTAATAACAGTGATAAATTCTACTTTCTGTGTCACCTCCAGTGTTTACCATGATGTGGATTTTAGCTTTCCCTTTCTGGATGATGAAGGTTCCTCCCAGAGCCAGGCTTTTATCAGGGTAGCGATCTTCAAGAGTTTTCCTCAAGGCCGTCACAAGACTGTGGCTTCCTGTTCTCTTGTTGGCCCGCACCTCTATGACCTGGAGAGGAACACAGGAGAAGACGACACCACAACTCAGCTTGTGCAGTCACTTTCCTTTTGTTAATATTTATCCTTTCAAAGGGAGCACACATGGGATGAGGCTGAAGGTCACACATATCAACTCTAGCAATTCATTCTCATATATGACAGATTACCTTTCCAGGCTTCCCTTCACAAGCATACAGATTGCCGAGCAGTCCAAAGTTGCAATCAGAGAATTTTTCACTGTATTTTTCTTGCAGGCACTGGCCGTCGACTGGATTGATGGAGGAGAAGTAGCTGCTGTTCACTGCAGGCATTCCCTCCACTTCGGTCAGAACCAAAGGCATCAGCTGTGGACCACATCAACTTTTGTGTTACGACACTGATCTCAATATGATCTACTCACAGAGAACAAGTGTGACACAAGAGGGGGTTTTTTTCATTGTATTTTTCCATCATTTCCCATTTAACAGCTAGAGACTCTTGTCACAATCGAGTTAGTTGCTTCACTGCAGAGCAACTTGTCCCTTTTCAAATGTGCAGCTTCCAACCCAAACTCCAGAAAGCAATCACACAAACAACCAAAGCTTGTGTTTTTTTAATGCAATATTTACTCTGTAGCCAGACACGCAGTTAAATGATTTTAGAACTATCTGGTATAAGACCTTACTGGTTCTAGTTTTGATTAATCTTTGGCCACTTCTTTAACAAATCACTGCATGCTTTGGGGGCTTTCATGATGATATATGTGGTCTCCACTCTAGGAAGGAGGACTGGCAACGCATTAACAACTGTAAATTGTCCTGAGTGAAGATATTTTGGGACATGTGGTGTGAAGGGGTAAAAAATTTACCTCTGCATTCATTCCAAGAATTCTGGAGGGAGCACCTGCTGCACCGAGGATGAAGGCTCCTGGCAGCTCCAGCTCCGTCGATACGGTGTTCATGTTGTATTGCTGGGAGGAGGAGAAAGAACAGAATGGTAATCCCATTCACTACAGATCATTGCTCAGTGCTCACTGTCTCGATTTCAATATTTTCATTAAATCCACCTTGTGTGTCTGAGCCAAGGGGACCAGGTACGGCACACCACCAACATCAGTGATGCGAGGACTTCCACACAAGCCTGCAAAGGTGATATCAAGAGAACCATGACGCAAATCCAGCTGTCAAAATAAAATGTGCAAGAATATTTGTGCAACAGATGGACAGACCATAACATCTGGCATGGGTGAATGTGAACAAACTGACATGAAAATCCCCTAAGTTTGAATGTGCATAAAATATAAAAAAATAAGTGCATTTATTTATGTTTATATTTATATATATATATATATATATATATATATATATATATATATATTTGTTTTGTTTTTTTTTGTTTTTTTTACATATGGAATCTGTGTGTGCAGACTGTGTAATATACATGAAGTTATAGGCTCTTACCTTTGACAGGAAACTGGAAGGGATCTTTGGTGAGATCTGGGCACTCCACAACACTCACCTGAACTTCAGCAAAGTTGTCTTCCAGTCCTGCACGTAGTACTGCAACCAGCAATAAGTGTCTCTTATTCCTGTTTCTTTAAGAACATCATATTTCATTAACATGCCCTGGGCCACCTCGTCCTTACCACCACGCAGCTCCTCTAAATCTGGGGAATGCAGCTGGACCTTCTCAGTTTTGCTGATATCTGCCATAGTTGAACTAGAAGGTATTACACTAGCAGACTGTTGACGGAGCAGGAGAGCAGTATGTTCAAGCGGTCACGTATAGTTTATACTTGAACCAAAGAGTAAATATTAATAAGATAGTTCCTTCCCTTATAGTCTTTCCTTGTCTATGCACCGTTCGTTCATGCGTAATATAGGAGGTGAAGCAAGCGTACTTAGAAACTATTTTCTTTTTTCTTTTTTTTTTGGGGGGGGGGGTGATGTGTGTGTGTAGTATGATATGGGAGTAGAGGGAATTATATACATATAAATTGATTGACGATACGAACAACTCATATATAAAATAAAGGCGATATTCACATCTAATTGTAAAGATAATTTCAATGTATCTAAAATAGCTATTCCACCTCCTGGGTTAGCTACATAACTGTATGATTGTCATCATACAATGGTGCTGATTCAATGTGTATTTCTGTCTCAGTCACTCAGTTTACATGAAAAATGAATTCACGTTTATTCTCTGAATCGGTGCAGTCGAAAATAGAAATACAAAGAGTGACTATCTTGTTTCTTTTTGTGGCTTCTGCCTCTTCTCGTTCCTCGTTGGTCATTGGTCAGATGATGATTCGTCAGATGACGTTTAAACACTTCCAGGTTGACCCAGATTTTCGTGTGTCCTTTCACCCCATTTGTATCGTTGTCCCTAAAAGTTGTTCTCCGACATTAGGGAAACGTGTAATTAATAATTATCGGTATTTATCCACAGCGGACATTTACTCATGTAGTACCAGGACGTTTCGACCGTGTGGCCACTTCTAATATCTTGCTTTTTCTTGCACTCAGTGGCAGGAGTGCACAATTCTTTAGAAGTCTTTAAAAGTCTCCTCTTCACATAATTTCCCTATGATAGGTTTCTCTAAATGTATCAGAGAGCTGTGGCAGGGCTATCATAGGGCAGATGATGTGGACTTATCTTAAATAATAATGGTATTATAGTAAAATAAAAGTTAAAAAGTAGTCCTTATTTATTTGTACATGTATTGTACGTGGTACATGTTCAGGTTTTTCCACCAAAATTCAGTCACCACAGACTTATCTGTAATCTTCCATTTTAAGAACAGTTTTAGAGAAACTGATCTACATTAAATTACTTTGTGAGTGGATTTTAAACTAACTTTTGTGTAAGGGTGCATCTTGGGCCAAGGAAGAGATGATTACATCTTGAGGTGGATCCGTGTACAGATGCACATTCTGTAGTCTGTCACATAGGGCCCTTTTGAACATTTTACTAATATTATGAAAAACAATAAGACATCATCATCAATATCTCCTCACTGTAGTGCTTGTTTCCAATGTGCTACCTTTGTAAAAAAAGCCATTTATGAATGACGTGCAGCAGTGATGCTATGTAAAATTATAATGTCATAAATGTTAGTTCAGTATGGGAGCAGCTAATGCTAACATAAAGCTTCAACATATGACAAGTTTAATAGCTAACACTGTTCAAGAATGTAGTTGCACTACTTCAGTTAATGATCAGAGAAGTACATTCCTCTATGTGCTAGTGCAAAATTCAGAACAAGGGCCACAAGTCTAATAAAAATAGAGTAAGGGGAGGGATTTTCTAATTCAATCTACTTCCTTACATAATAAAACTTTCCACACACTCACCTACTCACAACTCAGCTTGTGCAGTCACCTTTTGGTAATGTTTATCCTTTCAAATGCTGGGAGCACACATGGGATGATTAATGGTTTTTACCCCTTCACACCACAAGTACAAAAAGATGCTGATGAATGATCAGTAATTTACAGAGCCCCTAAAGTTCCATAAGGGGATTTTTTTTAAATCTTGTGTGCACAAGTTGTTATCTTGTGGGAACAAGATAATTATCTTGTGGGAATAAGAAGTTTAGCACAAGATGCATTACTGATCATTCATCAGCGTCTTTTCCGATGAATACAGCTATGATATCATGGAAAGTACGGTGCTCCGTGCATGACTGTGTTGGCTGTGTTCATCTGAAAAAACGCTGACGAATGCTCACAAAAACATTATCTTGTTCCCACAAGATAATAACTTGTGCGCACAATATAATTATCTTGCTCCCACAAGATAACAACTTTGTGCGCACAAGATAAAAAGAATTTCCCTTATGGAACCTTAGGGGTTCCGTAGAAAAGTGTGAGTGCTTTAATAAAATATTTCAAAGAGACTGGTATAGAAGATAAGCTATTTTTTCTCTCTCTCTCTTTTACCTCTGCTTTACTACTGTTCCACACTTCCAGTCCAGTAGGAAGCGGTAATGCTGCTAAAAGCTGGTTGCCAACCACCAACAAAAACCCAAGAAGAAGAAGGCATTAACACACTATTCACTGTCAGAAATACGAGACACAAAGAAGGCACATGACACAAGAACTAAGAAAGATACAAGTAAGGACAAATCTCATAGATATTCTTCAGAAGAACTCATTTGGATGTCATAGAATAATATTGCACTATCTTAGAGTAACAAATTTGATTGAAGGAGTATGATTTATTTATTTTTATATTTAATTTAAAAAAAATTTTTTTATTTATTTATTTATTTTTGGAAGGAGGGGGAAGTAAGTAAATAGTAGACATTCTGATCCACACTCCTTTCCAGTTGGTGGCGGTAATGCGCCATTTCGTTGTTAGCCAACCGCCCATTAAAATTACAAGAAGAAGAAAAAGAAGAAGAAGAAGAAGAAGAAGAAGAAGAAGAAGACATTGATGCACTTCCTGTTTAAGCCAGATCCGCGTGTCTCTTTTGTTGTTGTTGCTGTGTTCGTGTATTTTTCGCTGGTACATGTTATTCTCCAACAAAGGTGAGACGTGTACTTAAAGATGATTGTTATTTATCTACAGTTCTAATCTCTTTGCTTTTTCCTGCACGCTGTGACAGGAGTACACAACTCTCTAAACTCTTTTACTATGACAGATGCCACTGCTGAATTTGTATCCATGAAGTCTTGTCGTGTTGTTATGCAAAGGTTACCTCTAGACTACGTGAGCAAAATGCCGCGGTGTCTTGAGTCTTCCATGGCACAAAGCAAACGGGATGTGTCTAATGAACAAGCCGAATCAGACAGGTATGGATGTGAGCCTCGCTGAATATACACCCGTCTGAAAATGCCTCAGTTTCTCTCTCTGAATGTACATTTGTGTCTCTGCAGTGATTCAGGAAACAGTCTTTTCATAACTCAGAAACCAGTTCCTGAAGCTGTGAGATCAGGGAGACGGCGTAACTACGACCTGCTGTCAAACCTCACGTCTCCTGAAGATGTAGTAGAAAGGGAAAGAGGTTCATCCTCTTCCAATGAAGAACCCAGAACTGTCAAAAAGGATGGACGTAAGAAATGTGAACCGCCAAAATACACTTTCCCTTTCCTCGCAAAGGGGAGGAGGAGGCCCAGAGGCAAGCTGTTACCGATCTGGAATAAAACTCTCAATGTAAGGAGAATCCTTAAATACACACTTTATGCTTGCTGTTGTTGCACTGAAAGAGCGAGTGCTGAAGTCTTTCCTCTTTACAGAATTTTGTGATGGGAGGCTTCTTTAAATGTGTCAGAGAGCTGTTGGAGGGCTATCAAAGGGAAGGGGACGTGGACTCCGCTCTGCCAACAGAGGACATGGAGGGGGATTACATATCTCCACTGTCAGAGTAAGTTTGGTTCAAGGAATAATCTACTGTATAAATGTAGTGTTGCAACATGGACTCTTGGAGAGAACAGAATCTCTCTGTAGATATAAAAGGTTCATTCTAAGGTCTCGATATTACACTCCAATTCTGCCCAATCATTTTTAGTGCGTTTTAATAGTTTTTATTTCTGTGTATTAGTATGAAATTATTTTGTTTGTTTACTTTTGTACGCTCATTGGTTCGTGGGTCACCTCTAAAGTACTTTGAAATCACATTAAATTGCATGTCAGGTACTGTATAAATAAAGTCCGACTGACCGATTAGTAATAAAACACTGTTCCGTTACAGAGCAGAAGAAATGTCAGAGGATGAGGATGTCAGAGTGGTGGTAAGCAGCCTGTTCAGAGAGGGACTCGTCTATTAAATGTAGCACTTTTTGTTTGTGAACTTTGCTGTAATTGTCATCCTATAGGAAAAGAAATGCTTTGTGAAACCATCAAAAAGAATTAGCCGACAAACCTGGTGCACCAACGCAACACAACAGAGGAGGAGGAAAGTTGGTAACGCGGGACAAGAAACCTCACCAGGAGCACAAACCAAGCTGTCAAATGAAATACCAGCTGAGGAGCTTTGTGAGCCAGGAGAGGTACACAGAAGCCCAAGGCAATACACACAGAAGAACAAAGAAGCAACAACAGAGCCTCAAAACGATGTTTTGCACACGGATGATCTGTCCCAGACAGGACTGATGGAGGACGAACCTGAACGCCAAAGTATCCTTCACAGTCTCCCAGACCTTTTCAGTAACAGTAATGACAGTGAATGCAGTGAAACCATAAACACAAGGAAAAAGAAGAAAAAAGACAGAGATCCTGAATGTGCACAACCAGATGGTCTGCATGTGGCAAAATCTGTCAATGTAAAGGTACAAGAGACTCCCAGCCTGTCTGAGGGCAGCAGGGCAGAGCTTTCAGCAATGCAGACTCGTGAGCAGGAAATTAATGAAAGAAGTGCTGTGAAGAACTTGTCTGGTGACGCTACAGTTATGAGACAGGAGAAGGGAGATATTCCTGATTCAAAACAAAAGAAGAAGAAGAGAAAAAAGTCTGCATCAGAACATTTCAGACAGGAAGTGGATGGAAACTTAGAGTCTGGTGAGAGAATGGAGGATTCTATGATTTCAGTCAGCTGTAACCTGGAGAATATTGGCAAGAAGAGGGAGAAAAAGAGGAAAAGAAGAGATAAGGATGATGATGAGTCACAGTCCAGCGCAGCTGTTGAATGTCTTAATGATGATGCTGAGATACGGATGAACAAGAAAAAAAGGAAAAAGGAAGAGACAGTTATAGTTGAGGAGGATTGTGACGAAAAGGAAGCATCAAATAAGACTTCAGTTTTTCCTCCAATGTCAACAGAACAGTTTCAGGAATCAAGTGCTGGTTTAAAAAATAGTGCACCTTTTGAGGAAACATTAGAATCCAGTTATGTTGAAATTAAACAGCACAACAAGAAGCTACAGTCATCTTCTCTGGATGTTAGTCAAGATGGAGAAGAGGGTGTAGGTGTGAACTTTTCAAATGATGCTGGAACCTTAAGAGAAAGTACAGGAACACCACTGAAAAAGAAGAAGAAGAAGAAGAGGAGGAAAAGACATGATGAGGATGTGGACCCATTACAGTCTAGCACAACTACCGACCCTCTGAATGATGGTGCTGAGATACAGACAAAAAAGAAAAAAAGGAAGAAAGAAGAGGCAATTCCATTTGGAGAAGAATGTGAAGAAAAGGAGGCATCAAATAGGACTTCAGATTTGTCGCTAATGTCAAAAAACCAGTTTGAACAATCAGGAAATGGTTTAGGAAATTCTGCAGAGTCTGAAACATCAGAACAAAGTCATATTAAAAGAAAAAAGCACAAGAAGAAGCAACAGTCGTCTTCTATGGATGTTAGTCAAGATGGAGAAGAGGGTGTAGGTGTGAACTTTTCTAATGATGCTGGAACCTTAAAAGAAGGTACAGCAACACCACTGAAAAAGAAGAAGAAGAAGAAAAGAAGTGATGGGGATGTTGACCCATTACAGTCTAGCACAGCTACTGACCCTCTGAATGATGATGTCGAGATACAGACGAAAAAGAAAAACAGGAACAAAGAAGAAGCAAATCTATTTGAAGAGGAATGTGAAGAAAAGGAAGCATCGAATTGGACGTCAGATTTGCTGCCAATGTCAAAAGGACAGTTTGAAGAATCAGGAATTGGTTTAGGAAATTCTACAGAGTCTGAAACATTAGAACAAAGTCATATTAAAAGAAAAAAGCACAAGAAGAAGAAACAGTCAACTTCTAATGACACTCAGGATGGAGAAGAGGGTGTAGATAAGAGCTTTTGTGAAGATATTGTAACTTCAGAGGAAAGTACAGGGGTGTCGTTGAAAAAGAAGAAGAAGAAGAAAATTCTTTTTTCCTCAGAAGGGTATCTCTTGGATTTCTTAGAAAAATGTTGAAGATGTAGATTATAACTAAAAAACAAGGCAGGACCTTGAAGTCCAAAATGCTGAACTGGTGATTAAGAAAAAGAAGAAAAGGGAAAACAAAGTGATGAATCAGTGTGTGGGAAAAGGAAAGGAGGCCCTCATCCTTCCTCAATGCTGATGCAGGGGGGGGGGGGGGGGGGGGGGGGGGGAGTAACAACAAGCTATGCAGAGTGATACAAGAGAGTCTAAAATGTGCCACTGAAGATATTAAATTAGAATACCTGCAGATTAGTTTCATAAGAAAAAAGGCAAACATTTGACCTTCCCTTGGTTGCAAATATATCCTGCAGACTTCAGAATATCCTTCAATGGCAGTACTTCTGACCAGGTGATCAAGGAAACACTGGACATGGTCGAACTTGCCTCTTTGTCTTCAGATACACCTGGGAATCAGGCATTAAATGATCGAGAGACCAGGTCTAATGAGTTGGCACCCAGAGAAAATAGAAAAAAAGGAAAGAAATAAAGCTAAATCTTAGATGTCATCTTTAGACTATCATGATTAACAAGCATAAAAAAGTAAAGCAGAGACTTCATTATCCAACTGATAATAACAACGTACTTTCAGTCAAAGTGATGGAATTGGATCAGTAGAGGAATTTCTGTGACCCGAACACACAAAGGAACAGTGTTGAAGTTACAAGTGAAAATGTGACAGTTGTAAGATTTTTAAAAAAAAATTAAAAACTTTTTTTTGTACCAAAGCCTTTGAAAGCAGTTTCAACCTTTTTGATGAGATGTAGAGTTTAGATTTATTAACACACCAAAATAAACTCAATTTATTTAGATAACCAATTTCTTTGTGACTTGACTTTTTATGGGTTTTTTGAATTTATCACACCTGGCTGGGGTCAATCTGAACACCTAGCCTGCCACCTAAAGGCTCCTTTGTGAGAAAAGTCAAGGTCTTGCTCTGGTACAGTAACCGGTAAAACCGTGGCACTGCTTTTGGTAAAATAATTTCAAGAAAGTATGTTCTCTGTAACTCAGTTTGCAGTAATGTTTTGTGTGTTTTTGATGAACCACAAAAATTTGCAAATATTTTTCTTTTTACTTAATTTAGCTTTGCAAAGGTTTTTAAAAAAATCATCTGACATATCACCTATTTATTTGTGAACGCAATAATTTATTTTAAAGGGGAATCACAATAATGGAATTATCAATTGGAAAAATAACACAGTTGATGTACATGGTAGTTTCTATATATGTGGAAATAAAAAAATCTTTAAGTGTATTTCAGTCCCGTTTTTCCTGTAATGTAAATTTTCTTTCCACTGGCATTTTGTTTTTGAAATATGCCAAAGTGTTATTTTGAAGGTCATTACCAGAAGTAATGTTTCGTGTCTAGTTTACCGTCATAGACTACCTTTAAATGACAGTGGGAAGTAATATAGGAGGAATATCTTTAAGTGGAGTTTTATGCTTTACTGAAAATAGGTGGCTTTATGAAACAATTGTTCAGCTGTTCATGTTGTAAAATAGATTTTGTTGAAAGAAAAACTTTAGTCGTACTTCATTCTCTTTTTGCGGCAATGTAACTTGTTCCACCTGTCGAAAGGTTTTATTTTGAAGGCCTTGACCGGAAACTGACCCGT
Source organism: Chaunax sp. Z400 (assembly GCA_037577475.1). Classification (NCBI taxonomy): domain Eukaryota; kingdom Metazoa; phylum Chordata; class Actinopteri; order Lophiiformes; family Chaunacidae; genus Chaunax; species Chaunax sp. Z400. The sequence goes on along the minus strand of CM075201.1, from coordinate 6,868,791 downwards.
CGAGTTACCATAATAGACTACCTGTAATTGATATGGAAACGTTGTTTTGATCGCATTTGTCGTGGAGGAACTTTTGAAACGCATAGTAAGCTTTCCCGGGTAGTCTGACAGTTGGAGTGAAAAGGGGAGTTTAGTGGAGTTTTTCGCCTACAACCTGGGATGTCTTTTCCAATTCAGTGTATTTTACGCACGGTAAGTGACCACAACAAGCCCGCGGGCACGTTACGTAAGCGCGCAGTCACGGCGTGCTTTTAAACAGGCGCTGTGTAGCTCCAGCTGGAAAGTTTCCTTCTGCCCTTGAAGCGTCAGACCAGCGTGTCTCCCGTTTATAGCAGCCAACCATGTCTTCATACAACAACAGCGTGCGTTTCAACGAGGCTAGGAGAGTGGCTATTTTCGGGGGAACCCACGGGAACGAGATGTCCGGCTTGACGCTCGTGAACCTGTGGGTGAAGAACAGCGCCGAGATACAGAGGAAAGGGATCGAGACCAAACCTTTCATCACCAACCCGAAGGCTGTGGAGAAGTGCACCAGATATGTGGACACAGACCTGAACCGAGCCTTTGGCCCGGAGAACCTCAGGTAAACACAGCTGTCATAGACCGTGTTGCTGCTGGATTGTTTGTTGTTCCGGGTTCTGCTCTCAGTCATGCTGAATGGAAACTTTTTCATGTCACACTGGAACCATGGAACAATCGCATTCAACAGCACATCATTATTTGATGATACTAGTTAGGTTTTGAGCCAGTTCTTCCTGGACGTGCATACTTCTACTATAACCCCTGAGAAATGATCTGTACTTTGTCTTGTTGGGGCAAAGACTGATTAAAATTAATAATTAATTGGGGTTAATCGTTAGGCCCTTGAGGATCTCTGATACAGTCAGTGGTAAATGTAATGAGGTGCTATTGTGCAATTATTGAGATCATCGAGGACGTGTTTGCTCTGCCAGACGATGAGGAAAAAGATAAGGCGCTTGGAGAACATAACGCTAACACAATAGAATAAAATGAACTTTGAACGGAATACATGCACATAAACAGTCAAAAAATGCTTTACACTGTTTTCCCCAAAGGACTCCTAGAGTAAAACAGTCACGTTGACATTTACATCAAATGCTCTTATCACAGGTAGTGTGAGTGCGTGTTTACCATCGGCCCATGCCTCCCCCACCTCCATCCCTCCCCTCCCCTCCCCTCACCCTCACGGCTCCCTGCCAATAACAGAGCAGTGTGTCCCCGGACTTGAGCTGACTGTCAGCCAGCAGGAAAAACGTGAGCGAAACGTGACCGAGCTGCAAATGAATTAAGGCGAATATTTTTTTTATTCGATCCTCCTCGTGTGCACCATAGCGGAAAATGTCTTACGCAAACGCTGCCACGTATACTCCATGTGCATGAACGCATACAGCAGCCTATTTACTAATGTGGTTGGATAACAAGATATCCTAATACACATAAATCATCAGAGGGAGCCCGTAACGTTCCCAAGGTTGTTATGGTGTGTCTGTAGTGGGCCCTTCTTCCTGTCCTGTTTGTTTACCTGTCTGTTTACCTGCAATGTTGCTGAGCCTGTGCCCGTGATAATGAGTAAATGTGATTAATTCATATTATCAACTATACTGGAACAGTTTTTATAATTCTATCTTGTGATTCCCTTCTTGGCAGCAATTTAAAAAAAATAACCCAACATATGGTACATTTTAGAATTCCTGTATCTACTTTCTTTATGATGTTATGATTGATATTATTACAAACATGGTTTATTGTTTTGTTATAGTTGACACAAAATTCATTCAGTGACATGATCGGGACACAGTTTCATTAGTCTAGGCCTTTACTTTTAATAATAACATATTTAAAAAATAATTTAAACTGATTTCTCAATCATAAATATATATCAGCAGGCCAGACAATTGATTTAGAAGTTAAAATGAATAAATAATCCGACATGTTTTCAAAAATATTTATTATTTTGTAGAAATTTTTCATCAAATTATCAATCAGTTCATAAGCCAACACTATATAAATTCAACATATCACTTTATCAACCATTGCTAAAAACATTTTGAAATAAAAACATACAAAATGTTACAAAACAAAACAACAGATCCATGTAATTTCTTATGATTTATACATTTTACCTCACTTTCTTTGCAATATTTTGAAGTTCTGCTATAATCTGTCCTTTCAGGATGTTTCACATTATGAAATGATAACAGATCATATTGTGTGAGTAAGTTCGCTCATCCTATTAAGTGTGAATGATTTAAGATTTTCTAACTGCTCTCCAGCTGACAAACTTGACCTCTCTCAAGGCTACATATAAGAAGATTAACAGCTCGTGGTGGCCTTTTCTCCAACATAAATAGACTGACACCTCTGCTCTTCCTCACGTTACTGTCCTCTCAGTTGAAGTGTACGTTTGATACCACTTCAGCCGCAGTCCACACTGTGTTTGTATACCAATGTCCAGACAATACCAGATATTTTCTGAAAATGGGGCCATAAGAGCAGATGTAAGGGAAGTGAGACAATATGAACAGCAGAGGTGCTATTCTGCTGTAGCTCTGAGAATGTCCTGGACTATTCTGGCTATTCTGTAACGCTTTTAAAGAGCTAGGAGAAAAAAAGGGAGGCTCTCATTCTCTGCTCAGACTGTGTAGAATGTCTGTCTGGGGGGGAAGCAAGTTTAGTCTTGTGACAAAAAGCGTTTTTTAAGGAATATCTGTAGAAGGCCTGGAGAAAGGAAATTTAATTTCCTCTTAACGCTCACAAAAAGGAGGTTTTTGTGTTTCAGCTTTGATTTAATGGATCTTATGACTTTTTGCGTTAAAGAATTAAGTGGAATCATGATAAATTATCACAACATCAATTGCATATATTGTTTTCCACAAGACCTGTTAGAAACACAAACCAAATGTTGAACACAGAACCTCCTCTTCTGCTTATGTGCTCCTGATGCTGTTGTACATACTCTGTTTTACGGCATAGAGTTACACCTGTAGGTTGCTACACACAGAAATATCCCACTGTGGTCAACAGCGAGGTGAAAGTGTTACAGGGCGTGCAAATCAATTAGAAAGCATTGTGTAAATTGTTAATGTGCTTCAAAGCTCATTGGTGCTTCAGCAGAATTGTCCGATAAACTGTAAATGCGCTCGCCTTCTCATGCTGTGTGTGTGTGTGTCTGTGTGTGTGTGTGTGTGTGTGTGTGTGCGCCCTGCAGTGCCCCGGGAGGAGATGACTTGCCCTATGAGGTGCAGAGAGCCCAGGAGATCAACAGGATATTTGGGCCCAAAGGAAGCCCAGACGCCTACGACGTAATCTTCGACCTCCACAACACGACGTCCAACATGGGCTGCACCCTGATGCTGGAGAGCTCCAAAGACCACTTCAACCTGCAGATGATGAACTACATCAAGGTGATGACTAAGAGTACATTTTAATTTTTGTAACCTTTTGAACGGCACAAGCGCACGTCTGTGGGACAGTTCACTCTGCAGCTTTAGCCGCTTCAGCTACCTCTCATCAGTGGTTGAATTAAACACCGCACCCCAGCGACAAATGTTCTGTAAATACATATTATGACACTTGCAGTACAATTTAAACTAACTTCTCCAAATAAAGGAAAGTTCATTTTCATTTCTTCTGTTTTCCACGTCATTGTGCGTCCTTCAAAGTCACTGTTTTACCAGCAGCTTTGTTTGGAGAGGTTCAGTTAACCTATTATGTATGTTGGATCAACCATCCACATAAACCAAAGTTAGATTAAGTTACTCATCGGTTTGGTATATATTGACCTTGGTCTGTTATTAGTTCCTCTTCTTGCATTTCAACACCAGAGCAGCCTAAAGCCTCTTACTCTCTGTGACCATAAACAACAGAGGTTATGGGAAATCTTGTATGTTTTTAACCTTAAGAAACACAGAATGCTACAAAGAGATCCACAGAAGACTGATTTCAGGAATCAAACACTTACAAGCCAAGTGTCCTGTCAGCAAACATCAGATGTTTAATTGGTGTTTAGAGTTTAGATTTATCTGGCAGGTTTTCTAGTTCGTAACAGCAGATATTTTTCTCCTCAGGCTGAAACAAACAGCTGGTTTGTTAGAAAAAAGAAGGCAAAGGAAATCGAATGTCCTTTAAAATGTCCTGGGTTCATCATTGATCATATGTAGAGTCCATTCATGCGACTCCACTTATTCAGAGACATCATTCAAAACAAATAAGAACCGAAAATTGAATTGTCAATGGTGACAACGATTCTGCTCTTGTGTTCCGTTGTGTTTTTGCTCATCAACAAGTCAAACTCCAAACATAAAACTTAGTTCATACTATTGTTAATTCTATTTGTCATTTTGTTACTGCATGTGTCATATTTGATTTAAATTTCAGAGCAAAACCTTAAACCATTCACTCAGTTTGCCCTCCTTGAAACAGGCTGTTGTGTAGAGTGTGACCATGTTAAAGTGTGGATTTGCTTTTAGCTGCAGCTGAGATGTTGTTTTTGTCGTTTTTGTGTTGCAGACAGCCATCGCTCCAGCCAGTTGTCTAGTTTTGCTCAACGAACATCCTCTTTTGAAATATTCCACTTCACGCTCTGTTGCCAAGCACCCTGTTGGTGAGTCACTCAAGTCTGTCCAAATAACACTTGGGGCAAGGGGCTATATTTAAAATATCCAATGTAATTGGAAGGGAACCGTTTCCGCGTGCGAATGAGTCTCCTGATTGTCTCATTACAGGTCTGGAAGTGGGTCCTCAGCCTCAAGGGGTTTTGAGGAGTAACATCTTTGAATCTATGAGAGTAATACTGAAGCATGCCCTGGACTTCATTGAGCTGTTTAATGAAGGTAGGGCGGCATACCATAGCAGCTTAAGCTTTTAAGCTACAACACCCTGCATTTATATGGCATTAACAGGTCATGTCGTATGATTTTAAAGGCCGAGGCGGTTGAGATTGTGGAATACATGATCACTGAATAACTTAATGTTCCTTGAATTTTGCAGGAAATTTTAAAATATGAAATTTTATGTCTAGAATTTTGGCTCAGGAACAACTGATATTATGATTCATAACGTGTTATGTTATAGAAAAATAGATTGTTTACAGTCTGTCTGAATGACTAGAGGCACTTTATGACATAACGCCCATGGATGCTGGTCCGATTCATCCAGATGTACCGACATCTAGATCTGTAAATTTATCTGCACCTGGCTCACTTCGCCTCCGCTCTCCCCTTATTTTTCTCCCTCTTTTACGTAAACGTATCGGTCCGTGCCAAGTGTGAGTTTCAGTCTGCTGGTTTCTCCTGACTGGTCTGCTTGTTAGGAGTTGGTCAGTTTCCATGCCATTAGAGTCTGGCTGCCAGTGGTGTGGTAATCTTGTGTTGTGGGGCCACACGGCTGCTGATGAATGCTTGGAGATGAATCGGTGTTCCTGCGCTTTGAAGCTGAGAAGCATGAAGAAACAACTTGTTCAGCTCTGGGACATTCAATAATTGTTTTAGCTGAAAATGACTTTCTCTACAGAATAACAATCACATAGATTCAGTGGGAAAACCGTTTGTCCTCACTGCTCTGTGCTGCCACTTGCATAATAACACACCTCAGTGCACTGACACCGGCAGGGGACCACAGTTCATTTGAGTATCTACTTGCTTGATGTCCAAGTTCTGCCAAAAACCACTTCCTGTTTAGTTCCAGAATACGACCTCTTAAGGTGATGTCTATCTGTCTATCTGTCTATCTGTCTATCTATCTATCTATCTATCTATCTGTCTATCTGTCTATCTATCTATCTATCTGTCTATCTGTCTATCTATCTATCTAAGGAGATGTTGTTGTCATTGTGTTGTTTAGGCATGGAGTTCCCTCCCTGCACTGTGGAAGTGTTCTCTTTCTTAGAGAGGATCAACTATCCCAGAGATGCCAATGGAAACATCGTCGCTATGGTGCACCCCAATCTCCAGGTAAAAATGATAGCGGCCTGAATGACACCTGTCTTTACTTTTACCCAAATACAATGATCTATGGAACCTGTAAATATGAGTCATTATGAAAGAGGAAATCAGACCTCTTTGTCTGATGTGAGACGATATTATTTTAGTTTGAGCAACATGCTCAAGTTACTTATTGCTTGTTGTTTTTTCAGGACTGTGACTGGGAACCGCTGAACCCCGGTGACCCTATGTTCCAAACATTTGATGGAAAGACCATCCACTACCAAGGATCAGGGACTGTCTATCCCACTTTTATTAATGAAGCAGCCTATTATGAAAAACAACAGGCATTTGTAACCACCAAGCGTGAAACCTTGGTTGCGAGTGCCATTAGAAAGGCATGAGGCTGACAGTGTTCATGAATATATGTTAGCCACAGCAACGATCTGTGTACAGATTTTGCACTTTGTTCTGTTAGCAAATGACTAGATACCATATTTTACACTCTGATTTAGTTTTCTATACATTTACTCTCAGAAAATCTATTAACTATGCAAAAAACACTTGTGGAGGCTTTGCAAAGAGGAATGAAAGTAATGAAAACTGGTAAACTGCTGTGTAAAGTATTGATGGTACTGCTGTTATTAAAAAAAAAATATTTTCATCTCAGACCAAGCTTAACCATTGATGGCTTATGAATAACTATACAACACTCATACTATCACTCAGGACGGCCATTGAGGATTATAACCTTCAACCTTTGACCCAAAACTGTAATAGTTATTTGTCTTCTGAAAATATATTTGTAACATCTTTGGGAGGCTGTTTGCGGCCTTCGATTCTACCTACCTGTGACTCTTTTGGTTGCATCTGTGGTGCTGTACTATTGTTGCCTTAATAGAAAGTCAGGAGAAAATTGCACAACAAATGAAGAGTGAACTTTGTAGATTATAAATGACAGATAACATGATGTTATTTTGATAAGAAATGTATGTCCTTTTCCTCTTCACAAATGTGATGCAGTTTGAAACGTTTTATAATAATATATTTGTGTCTATTTTGATATACTTGTACTATATGTTTGGTTTAAAGTGATGTACAAGACTTGTGGAATCATGAAGCATATGTACTTTCTAATATCGCCGTGGTGTTACACTTTTATTTTTCATTCTGTACTGTTTTCAGTAGCACCATTTACATGACTAGTTTACTGTCCTGTGGAAAGTATCCATTCAATAAATGTAGTACTATGCTATACCGCCCTATTTTATCATTTGTAGCTGCACCCTTGCAGACTGTGTTCCTCTGATATGTCAGGCATGTTTTTGTTATATGGGGAAATACCTGTAGCCACAAGAGGGCATCACACAACCACAGTTTGCAGTCTTCCACCATGTACTCTGCTGCAGCATAAAACATACTGGAGCAGTGGAGAACTGGATAATTGGCTCCTTAGCCTGTTGCATGTGCAGATCTCACACTTGCATAAAAAGCAGTTCATTTGATCATCCGCTTTTTTGATTTATGTGTCTCAAGAACTTTTATCAGCTGATTGGACACCAATAAGCACATATTTATTACAGCGACAGACATTTAAAAGCCTCATAGCAACTTCATAGATCATTTGAATATGTTTGGGGGTTTTTTCTTTATGCTTTCATATAAAAAATGTGAATCACTGTCTTTCAATCGGTAAACTCTACTCATCTAGGTTATGAGACAAAACCAACTAGTTTATTTCTACTCCTCTGACATTTTTGGGCAGATCACATCACATCATCATCAGGATGACACTGTATCATGTTTGTCAGCCTTTTAGTGACATGACTTGACGGGTGGTGATGTCACTCAATCCACCACTTTGATTCCAGTCATCCATGATGCACTCTGCTGGGGTCAGAGCTTGATAATTGGCTCCTAAGTCTGTTCCTAGTCTAGTCATTCATGCAACGTACTTTGTAAGTACTTGGTAATTATATTAATAATTATAATAAAAAATCTACAGAATATTTTCCTTGTCCCAAAACCGCAGGACTATAGCTCAAATTTACAACCCATTTTTTTAATCGTAAGTGTATTACTGATACAGCATAAGCACCACTTACATTCAGACATGTATGCACGTTTATTGTGTTTTGTATTTTTGGAAGAACATCTACTGAAATTCTTTATGGAGGTAGATGTCATGTAGTCAGAAGATGTTTGAAATCTCGACTTTTTCTCAATTTAAATATTCATGTTAGGATTAAACATCATAACCAGAGCTTCTTCTAATTTCTGTCATTTTTATTAATAAAGCTCTTTCTTTTTTGTCCCATATCCAACTACTTCTGCATTATAACACACCACTGACCAGCATGCTGTTACTGATATTGTGTGCATATGCTGTATACAGTATGTTGCAGATGACATGTTTTTACAATGATGCATCCTTTTTCAGAGTGAACAGTAAATATGACATTAACATAGCTGGAGATTTTGTCCATGTACATTGTCCTTTTTTTATTTTTCTCATAGTGGTTGCTTCTTATTCACAGCAATTAATTCTATTCAACGACTGAATTAATTGTCTCAGGTGTCCCAGGACATTTGGAATTGAATGGGAGTGACCTAGTTTGGGAGGAGAGGAAAAACCTCTCAAGACCAGTTATGGGGAATGAAGGGAAGGGTAGGATTACTTAACAATTAGCAAAAATATAAAGCATATAATGCAGGAGGAGTGATTTAATCAGTAGTAGTGTATATGTACATTTGGCTTAAAACTGAGGTGAATTTGAATGAAAGGATTTTGCGACTGAGATGTAAAGAATGTTGTCTGCCAGCTACACTCTTGAGCACTGAGCTACGAGTCATTTAAACCTGACATTACACTTCTAATTTACTGATATGAAACAATCATTTCAGCAAAGAATGACCGCCTCAGCTGATCATACATCTGCCGTCCCCAAACTGACTGTATTGAACACTTGCAGGTTAACCAGAAAAGTCCAGGCTCTTCCTGTAATATCATGTTAGAGTGTGATTTGTAGTTCAGTCTCATGGCTACAGGATGGTCAAAGCCTTTCTCATCTATTTATTACAATAACCCAATCAGAGCTCTCAGGCTGGCGGCAAGTTCTGATCAATGAGTCCTTGTGGCTAGTGAAAGCTTTTAGTAGAATGATCTTTCTGTTCTGGGCAGGGATCCAAATGGCCACTTGAAAATAACACACGTTCAACTTTGCCTCCGCCCTCCCCTATCATCCTCTGTCCATAGTGATAACTTTAGTCGGCTTTGTATAGCATTACAACTTTGGTTTACTGGAAGTCTTCTGCTTGGCTGCTTACCAGATGTCTAGATGAACGCAGCTGCACAGATGATGCTGAGATGAATGTGATAGGTTTTACATTTAATTCTCTGTTTAATCTTCAATCATGAAAACCACACTGATCAAAAGTTTCCAAGGTAAGATTGTTTTCCTCTTTGCTAAATATAAAAATGTTGAGATAGTAAATCTATGGCGTCAGTGCCATAAACCAAGTGGGTAGAAAAGCTGAATAAGAGTCACATGTCTCACTAAAATGACAAAACTAAAAGCAGATAAGAGGATGAGGATGAACTCTTCACATGTGTTAACACTTCTGGTATGGATGAGAAATGCTGGACCATACTGTTTAAACAATAAATGCGATAAAAGGAAACCCACAAATGCACCTCTTTATACCCATTACAGGAGGTTATTTTTCTGTGGCATTAAAAACAAGTGTTACAGTTTCCCTTTTCCCTGGTTATCACTGTACTCACATCAAATATGCCCTGATAGGACAAGAAAATGACATTGTGCATTGTTGTACCATTATAGCTTGAAAAGAAATTCATGATCAATGCATTAAAAATGTTAGTGGTGTTTTTCTAATAAATAAATGTTAAATGCAAATCAGCATATCAGTAAACACACACACAATTTCAATACTTCTATACATAATCATGATACTCAAGTAATACCAAACCATCAGTGTAATCATAAGATTGTGTCATGACTTCAGTAAAACTTTTCATCTTTCCTTTAAGAACTGGTAAAAATATTCATCTATTTTTTTATGAGACATATGGGTAAATATTTTCAAACATATTCAAATGATCTCTGAGTGACTTAGATAAAACAACCTTTTCATGCATCACTTGTATATATATTGTGTTTCTTTATGAACAAAGTTGCTCTTTGAATCTGAAACACACGGAGATAACATTTAACTCCAGGGCAAAGCCTGATGGTTGTTTGATCAGTAGTAGAGAATGAACAGGGAATGAGGTCACTTCTACTTCCTACACCTTGCAAGTACTTGTTGCATTCCATTGCTGTCGGAATTCCTTTCACCACTAGGTACGGAATGGAGTTCTGCAGTTCCAAAGGCATATCTGGATATAATCAGTGTGTACGTTTGATGGTAAATAATTGATTTGATGTATTCTGTGAAATCAAAGATTTTGAGTTAAATAACTATTTCGTTTGTGTGTTAAATTCGTAATTTGTTTATTGTTTTTTTCCTTACATATTTTTCTATCACCGACAAATCTGACCATCAACGCATATTGCCACGCTGTGCATCGGACTAAGTAGGCTCTAGCTTTGTGACTTATTTCTAAATTTAATTTATCTTTTTGATTTCTAAACCAACGGGATAAATGTTACTGTCGTGTACACACCTGCCTTAAAACGTGTTAAGGTGCTGCGGTGCTCTGATTTGGTTCTCATGAAAATATACAAATGTCTGAGCTGTACTGGAAGGTAACGCGCCTCGATACAGGAAGTCTGTAAACTTTTCAGCGCAGTGACAAACTTGTTATCCGCATCTGATAGACTCAGTGCCCACGTCCGTCTGCTGTCTGTATGTGAGGGAGGCAGAACATGGTCAGACCGCGATCAAGATAATAACGACAGGCTTCACAGTAATCAGAGGAGGACAATAAAGTGGATATATGCGGAATATACGCAGCTAATTGTTGGTGTGGACGCAGATAGTTAGCTTTAACATCTCTCTCTGTTGCATTGCGAGACTGCGACTGGCGGAACATCGATATGTGGGAACAGGCGGAATTTGCAAAACACTGGAGGAATGAATTTCCCGATGGAGAAGTACCCAAAATGGACTTGAACTCAAAAGAGGACATCGAGTCTGAGCTGGAGATGTGTAAAAACAACCTGAAGAGGCTTCAGAAGGCTCTGGCGGAGGAGAAATTCAAGGTGATCTACCTGCAGACCACAATGTCTCAACAGAGGAGAAACGACCCGGAAAGGTTTGAAGGCAAGGATGAAAACTTTAACGCTGACACGTTTAGATATAGTAAGACGGGGAATATCGGGAAACAGCAGCGGCGGGATGATGAGAGCGACGGGCAGAGGACCAAGGTGTCTGACCCTGGAGGCGTGAGGCTTCACGCGGCAGGTAGGACAGCGGGTATCACGAGCTCCTTCGGCCGAGAACGGAGTGGATACAGCGGCAGGAAAGGTAAGCCCGTCCCCATCCCTGTCCCGCCGCGGAAACCCAGCTTTCAGAAAGGAGACACGGCCAAAACTGGCGTCCCTCAACCGAATGACAGCGAGGTGGGCAGCGACCGAGAATATGAGGATGCGGAGCTGAATGAAAATTTCGTCAGGAATAACTTGTTGGCACCAAAGGTCGTCGGCAGGGACAACCATGGGACGCCCAGCGCCCACCATCACACCCGACTGCCTTTCCGCCACAGCAGGGACCTTGACTCCGGCGAAGACGGCAGGCTGTCCCCGTCCCTCCATCAGATCCACAGCAGAGCCTCCAGAGGCTCCGGGTGCAGTACCCCTGACAGGAGGAGTGATGGGTACCTGAGCTCCGACCACGACGACGACTCCTCTGCAGGTAAAAACATTTTAATGTGATGATGTCAACATTATGTTTGCTGTTATAGCTGGTAATAGAAAGAGAAAAATGTCTTCAGAATGCAGACTTCCTCGACAGGAAAAATAACATGACATGCATAAACCTTGTTTGTAGGCAGTGGGGAAAGTCAGAGAGGCCCTTGGTGAGGATCTGCCTCAGATTGAGTTATTTTAAGTGTGGGCTTGACCCTTGGGAACTAATGACATATTGTGTGTTATGAAGGGCATGAAATAAGGGAACTAAAGATCTTTACTGGTGGTCAATATGAAAATAATCACATATGGCATGTCTGTTGTTGTCAACCAATGTAAGGGTTGCATTTGACTTTGATTAGGTTGCCTCAGTGTGAACACAAATGGTCAATATTTTGGCACAGCCTCATTCACTATCCTGCAAACACACAGCCGCTTTCAATTGATCAACAATACTGTGTGATTTATTTATTTCTGGCTCTTGTTATCCCACTTCTGTAAGTAACCAACTCCTCCATTTGGAGTGGTTTGCTCTGTTTCAACTTTCTTTTGAAACATATTGCTGGTATCAATTTACATAAAAGCAGATATTTACAAAAATCAACAAAGTTGATGAGATGCAACTTTAGATATATTGTCTTTGTACTGTTTTCAGTTGGCTATGCCTACGATATGTCCGAAAGGACTAGCAAACAATTCCATTCTGTTTAACTTAAGCTGACATAATGTCCCGACTTTCTGAATGAAGAGTGTGATAAAATGTTGCAGTCCTAATTTTGTGGCTGTCTTAATGCTGTCTGTTTTGCATTATGAGAGTGGCATTAAGATGTGATATTTTTTTGTTATGAGGATTCCTGCTTTATGAAAGTGAGTCAATAATGTGCATTTTGGATTTCATCACTATAACAAGAAAGCTTAAATGCAAATGAGGTTGATGCAATTTAATTATAAATGTAACTCTATTTTTATAGAGCTCGCCGACAAGCTTTGGGTTACAAAGTGGAGCAGGTCCACTGTGGAGAAATACACTTTGTGCGAAATTACCCAGTGCTCTCGTTCAGTTAGGTTAGCATGCAGACTGGAAACAGCTAGTCTGACTCTGTCTAAAGGTAACAAAATCTACCCACTACACCTTTAAAGCTGTTACTGCCCTGGCTAAAGCTGCCTTGGCATCAATGCTCCCGTCTAACTCTCTGCAAGAAAGCAAATAAGAATATGTCCCAGAATGGGGAAGTTCTTCTTTAGGCTGTCAGTTCACGAGGAATACATGAGCACTCACCAATGATTTTTACCAGTTGCATGTATTATAGCAGTATATTATAACACGTTGGATTGGAACTGTAAATCTCTAATCCCTGGAGAAGAATCGTTCTATATCTAAATAAAATGCCAATCCAGGAAACAGGATTCACACAGAAGCTGTGGCATTACTTTTGGACTTCCTCATGAAAGTGTGGCAACATTGACTGGGATTGTCTGAATGTCATAAGTCAGGAATCGATGACTAACTTGACCATGAGAATAGATTGAGGAAGGTGTTTCAAGCCAAGGATGCTTTTTTTTCTCGGTGCTCAGTCTGTTCTTGCCATTAATATATGAGGATTGTTGGAGCCAACATGGTTTCATCTTTTGTGGTCTTTTGGTGGCTTTTTAATAATAACTCAAGTGATTTGATGGATATTAAGTGGTCTGAATTGTATGAAAGGATTTTGGGAATGACTGGCTTTTGTATCTGAGGGGAGAATCCCAAAATATGGAGGTATTAGCAGGTAACAGGATGAGCCGCTCAGATCCAGGGCTTCCTCTCAATGCAATGTTTACACTTTAGTGTTTCTCTGTGTGCAAAAATTGACTGGAGAACGCCCTTTGCCTCTGTTTGACTAGATGTGGAAATTGCGTGAAGCAAAAGTGTAAAATCATGTTTACATCATATTTGACCGGCGTCCTTGAAAGATACGCGTGTGTTGAAATCTTGTGCCTTATCGAGGCGATATGAATGTGTGGGGACTGGCTCTGAAAGGAAGCCGTTGCACATGAGTCAGTTTGAAAGTGTCTTATGTGTCTAGAGCCGGTCTCCTATCGCTCAAATACAAAGCTGGTTGAATGACACACTGTTTGTCTTCTATTGTAGGGGGTTAGAGGATGTATTTTCCCCCACACACACGTGGCTCAGTAAAGAAACTCACTTACTGTAAGGCTCTTAATCTATTCCATCTTTGTTGTCCAATAGGATGTTAATGTTGTGCTCCGACAACTGTGATAATCAGTGGAAAGTCTTAATTGTGGCTAAAAACAATGGAGGTAGTGTAGAGTCACGACTCTGGGAAGACATTCTCAGGGTCCTCTCTGCCCACTTACCGATGAGGTCAAGTTCTTGGTCACTTACCATTATGGGCTGCAGTCTTCGTTTACTCCCACACACACATACACAACAACAGTGGGCTCATGCCAGGGGTCTTGCTCATCCTGATGTCTTTGTGTCCCATGCGTTTGCTGGGAAGTGGTCATCCATTGGGTCATGTGTGACTGAAGCCGTTGGTCTGGCCGCTCTGTTTGGTTTCCTGATTCACGTCTGATTCACAGCAGTGTTCCTCTAAACCTGGAGCTCCCACTGTTATTTCAAGACCAATGAATCTTTGTTGACTGTTGATGATTCTGTTGACTCAAAACTGAGCCAGCCTGGAAATGAAATAGTTTTCATTGGTGTTTGTTTTTCCGTAGCTCAGTTAAGAGCGATGGACAGATGAAGTTTTCAGCTATTTTAACCACTTAAAGAATTTACTGGAGATCTTTATTTTCTGGAGTGCAAGAGCAACACTACGGTAGAATGAGGGAATAAGTGTAACAACTTTAAAAAAAAAAAAATTTTAGCTCACAGCATCTTTGATCTGCTCAGATCTCAGAGAAATATGTTATTTCAGGGCTCGCATGAAATTGTGATGACTCACTGTTGAACTGGTGATGAACGTGACAATTACCTTAAAGTTCATGGGCTTAGTTAAGTAAGAGGTGATGTTCTCGGGTCACTCTGTTTGTTCTTCAGTCACATTGGCAACAGCATGGCTCAGCTGAGAGTCCTGTTCCTCTATACAGTATAACGCACTTCTCCGCAAGCATCTGGTCGCTCTGAAAATATCCAGGCGAGATGAAAACACCGTTTGTGCACGCAGAGCTCAACACGGTTCACGTACAAACCTGTAGAAGTTTTGAAAGTTAAAGAAATGAAACTCAAAATCTTGTGTAATTGTCACCATTAAAGCCTGATTTCGTCATTATTTGAAGTACTTTGTGGGGAGTGTGTTAGAAGGAGTATTCACAAAAATGGTACCACTGTTAGGAGATATTCTGTATTTGTGTGGAGCTGTGATTTTGGAAAGGAAAAATAGTCAAAACATTTTCATCATTACAGTGTATTTGTATAAGCCATATTTGAGTTGTCATGTTAGACCCAGATGTGTCAACGCATAGATTGTTGTTACTGTTTGCAAGAGGAGATAAATCCAACATGACGGTGTCAGTGCTGAAGGAATGCATTCATGATTTTCCAGTCGCTTCGAAGACAGATCACCTCTCACTGCGTTATGTTTCATAAGATTAGGACGCTGTACTCACAAAAGACGTGACGGCTTTCTACAGTGGTGCACGCTGCTGGTCT
The DNA here is from genome assembly GCA_037577475.1 of Chaunax sp. Z400. NCBI lineage: Eukaryota > Metazoa > Chordata > Actinopteri > Lophiiformes > Chaunacidae > Chaunax > Chaunax sp. Z400. The sequence goes on along the minus strand of CM075201.1, from coordinate 6,853,324 downwards.
AATGCAGTAAAACTGTATCACCAGGCAGCCTTGACAGCTCATGCTGTGTCATCCTAGGTGCAGCTTTCACATCTCTCTGCATTGAAGAGGGGAAGAAAAGGCTTTTTTTTTTTTTTGATTTGGTTTTATTTGCTTGGTAAAAGAAGGAAAGTGTTCAGTCGACACATGCTTCGAAAACAGGCAATCAAACCTGTTCCTGTCACACTACCACAGAGTTGTTGTTGGATATGACACACATACTTCTCCTTTCCCTGGGTTGGCTCTGTCTTCCCTCAGATAAGCAGTGCGTGTCCAAACCCGTCCTGAGCATGTGCAGCAGGGGGAACTGAGCCTGTCATGTTGTGTGTATTTTAACACTGTGTGGTGTTGAACAGCATCTCAGACTACTTAGTGTGTCTGTTCGTTTCACAGAAACCGGTTAATGAAAGCTTTCAGCCTCTCATGCCTTCTGTGTATATGCACTCCTGGTTTCAGCTTCTACAGTGAAATAAGGATGGCAGACTATCCTGTTCCTCGAGCTGTTCCTGAACAGTTTTTTTGGAGAACGCCGCTCGTGTCGGAGGGGTGTGTCGTTACAATGGGGAATGGGGCGGTGGTGGCTTGGTCTCCAACGATGTTTGACTCGGTGGCACTAAATTAACGTCCACATGAATATGCCAGGGCCCAACGTGTCCCTGCGGAACATTGCATTGTAACGAGATGATCAATGTTAGTCAGATCAGCTGTCTTTGGTTTTAATATTGGAGCTGATCAGACCACATGATTGCATCAATTACTTCCAAGGGATGAAATCTGGTTTTAGACCGGTAATGTAATACTTTGACAAACAATTATTCTATCATTGAATTAACCTGTCATTGATTAATTGTTTCAGTCACTTTTAATCAAAATATTATTTTGATAATATTATTTTATTTATTTATTTATTTTTAATAATATTTTTTACTGTTCTTCGTTTTGCCCTTATTTAAAACTTCTTTTTATATTAGACATACATGTATACATAAAAGACACAAATAGTGTGTCTCTGCGTGCAGGATTTTAAGTACATTAACCATCCAAACTGTCAGACTGGTTCACTTACTCTGTATCTAAGTCCTGACGTAGGTGACAAAACGTTCTTCATCTCTGTGATCTCTGTGTATGACCACACTCCAACTGAAGACTGAAGCGGTTATTTTGGTTTCAAAATGTCTTCGAAAACATTTAAGCATCATGAACCTGTTGAAGTCAAAATCAGTCAGGGGTGATGAGTCACTTTTTGAGCTTGTAGGATGCTGCCTTTGTACGTCAGGTGATAAATTCAACCCAGAATGCCTTGGTGAGAAACACGGAGGTGGTTGAATTATGGTTTGGGGGTTGTTTTCTGCATCTGGTGCTGCAAAGCTGGTTTGATGTGAAAAGTCCATTAATGTGAAGGAGTACCAAATGCTACAATATTATGTAACATTGTCACGTATTTCACTTGTTAGAATAAAAGAGTAATTCTAAAATAAAATATCATGAATAACCTTTTCCTCATTTTTTCCCAAGGAATGATTTTTTTTTTAACAAGGGAAGATTTTAGTTCTTAGACAAGGATTTTTAAGATGTGTGTTTTGACTCATTAATTAATCGAGATTAAAATAAGATGGTTAATCAATAATGAAAATAATAATTGATTGCAGCCCAAGTATTGTTTTTACTTTGTAAGACGAGAGTAATTAAGTGTGTTCGATGTGGTGCCTTTCGTAGAGCAAGGTCACAGAGTGATACACGAGTGAAAGAATGTCTTAAAAAAGGCTCTAAAGAGCAGCAACAGGAAACAACAAAACAAGCAAGAACAGAGTCTAAAAAAAAAAGAGTCTCCAGCTGTTTTTTTTAAAGGCGTCAAAGGGATGGACCAAGTCAGATTTGTACACAGGTGCCTGATGGGTTCTGTAGGTGAGAACAAGAACCTTCAGATTAGTCCTGTATTTAATGGGTAGTCAGTATAAGGAAGATAATAGAGGTGTCATGTGGGTCATCATACTGGACCTCATCAGCTTTATACAGTTTTCTGGACCATTTGTAGGTGGTCCAGTGAATATGTATTGAGGCGTTTGAAAAAGGGAATTACAGTAATCTAGTCAGGATTAAGTAAAAGTGTGTGAATGATCGTCTGTAGCTCAGAATGTGCTAGTAATGTTTCTTAAACTAAAGAAACGTACACAGGGCAATTTGATATGTTGATCGAGACGCCTAGTCCGATCAAAGATACCTAAGATTAGACTGTACATCTGAGGAGAAACCCAATACACTGAGCAGCATTGGACGCTCTGTCATCTGATGCAGCGATAAAGATCTCAGTTTTGTCTGTGTTTAACTGTCAGAAGCTTTTAGCTATCCAGTCTTTTATGGCTGTCAGACAACTGTGCAGAACAGCTAGTTTCTCACAACACGATGAGATTACGAAAGGTTTATCCATCCATCCGTTTTCTGTCACCGCTTATCCTGCAAGGGGGCTGGAGCCCATCCCAAACGACATTGGGAGAGAGGTGGGGGGTTCACCCTGGGTCAAGTCGCCTCTTCATCACAGGGCCAACACATAGAAAGACAAACAACTATTCACACTCACATTCACACCTATACGGTCAATTTAGAGTTACCGATTCACCTACTGTATATTGCATGTTTTTGGTGGTGGGAGGAAGCCGGAGAACCCGGAGGGAACCCACGCAGACACGGGGAGAACATGCAAACTCCACACGGAAAAGCTCCAGCTCCAGGTTGTATATGTACAGTACCAGTCAATAGTTTGGACACAGTTTCCCATCCACTTGAATGGGAAACTGTGTCCAAATTTTTGACTGGTAGTGTATATGTATTGACTCCTCCAATCAACGAAGGCGTAGACCACCCAGGAGTGGCATTGCTGTGCAGGAGCACATTGAGAGGAGGAGGAGGAGGCTACAGGCTAACAGAGGTGGTGGTGATCTAGCTGTACTCTCTATCCACCAACAAAATCCCCTGCTCCTGGTCCCATCTCCCCTGAGACAGGGCTGAGCTGGACTCACCCTCACCAACCCTCTCTTAGTATCAGTCAGCCCATCTGATATTCACAGAAGAGACGAACTTCTGCAGCTATTTTCACTGCTGCTTCCTTCAGATTGTGGCTCGGAGATAGGATTTCACACAGGGGAGTACAGAAGTACAGGAAACACAAGCTCAATATGGATGTGAAATTCTCTCTCAGTTCAAATCAAGTTGAGATTAGCAGCCACATAAAAAAAAGGGATGGGTGAGAGTGGTGGTTTTCCTGTCAGTCAACTGCATACGGCTCTGTAAAATGAACAAAGCGCCGTGTCCTCAATGAAAGTGGCGTCCATAAAAGTAATCACCGTCACTATTGTTGATTTTCAAATGAGCAGAATTGAATACACACAGTGTTGATGCACCTTGCCTGCAGACCCACACAAACAGCTCAACTCTTTCCATTGTCGACATTTAGAAAGACTTCCTCTTAATCTGAAATCAGAGGAAACACAAGGTCACTTCCGATTGGCTGAGTGCTACGGCTACCATGGAGACCCCAGTGTGGTGTGTGTGTGTGTGTGTGTGTGTGTGTGTGTGTGTGTGTGTGTGTGTGTGTGTGTGTGTGTGTGTGGTAAGAAGCTAGGGTGTGTGTGTGCAGTGCATATGGGCCCACAATGGCCTGCATTCTTCTCTGACACGGTGTCAGTGGGTGTGCATGACTGCATGTATCAGTTCACTACTCCCAAATGATTTTGCAGCAACTTCCACTTTGACTATAGGTTAGTGTGCAGCAATGTGATTGTGCACCACCACAAACTGTTGATATTGAGTTCAATTCAGTCGTAAAGATGTGTGCATGTAGCATAGAGCCCCTTAGAAGGATGCAGCCCCCGAACTCAGCTTTTAAAGGCTCTGTCTTTTTGATCTGCACAGATTTATGCGTCTCTCTCTCTCTCTGGAGAACATATTTAGATTCAAAACTCTACAGAGGTTGCTATGAATTAACCAGCTAATGTTAGCTGCTGCCGTTCATGCTGTCTCTCCATTTTGATGGCGAGTAATAAATGGAGCTCCTGACCGGCCTAACAAATTAGCCAGCTTGGTAGTGAATGTTCAGCACACATGTTGTGATCACAGTCTTCTGTCCGTGAATGAAGATTTTGTGTTCTCCATTCCGATGTGTGAATTTCACACGATGACAGTGTTACAGCGTCAGATGGCAGCCAGAAGAAAACTGTTCTCGTGGACTGGCTTGAAAGCATCACCTCTATTAAGAAGATTCAGACGGACTTTTTGTCATGACCTGACTTTCTTTCTGCCTTTCACACAAGGTTAATGTTATACTCGGTGCACACAAGATGTCATTTTCTGCCCAGTGTTTGTCACTCCTTCCCAGTTTTGTCCTCCTCGCGGAAGCTTTTTTTTTGTTGTCAGCTACGCAGCAGGGAATTAAACTGGAGTGTGACCATTTTTAACACCTGCATCAAAAACACAAAGGCATTCGCAGTTCACTGTCGCAGAATGCTCTGCAACACGTCATGTCATCATGTGGACATCCTTTGCCACGCTCAACACTTTCACTTCCTCTTATTGCAAAGTGGAAATAGAGACGGGAGAAAATAAACAAACAGGTGAGTTGGAGGATTTGCATGAATTTGCATAATAGAAAGCGCGTGGTTGTCCATTTGTGCCACAACATTTTAATATGACAGTTAATGAAGTACCAAGGCAGTCAGGAAGGGAAAGCTTGCCTGCCAGTCACCTAACCTGTTGTCTGTGTAAGGGAAAGGAAAGAAGCCTTTGAGTTTCATGTCACATGAGCTCCCGATGTGGGTATTAAGTGTCACTGTGTGCGACCCCATGTGGAAACCGTAGATACAGGTGTTTCCACTGCAGGTCTAGGGTCGAAAGTATTGGCATAACATTATACTCAGATGGTGATCACTCCAGTAGAAGGCTGTGTCTTCCTGCCATTAGTTCCAGCTGCTTGCTTATTGTTAAGGAACTCAGTGACCAGACACTGTTTGTTGATGCATTATCATAATTGCTTGCTATTCACAAGGTCTTGGCACGAGAAGTGAGAGCAAACCGCATTGTGTCCTGTTTGCTCTCAGAGCAAACAGGCTCCTTTAGGCTCCTCTAATTCTGCAACCTTCCCAAACACTGCCTTCATTTGATTGGATACTTTTGTGTTTGTATGTGGTTTTTGCTCATTACATGTTTACTCTTTCTCTCTAAGCCTCTACACATTCATAGCAGACACTTGTCAGTTTGTTCTGCTAAAGCCCCCCCCCCAAAACCTTGTTTATGTATACCCTCTATAGAGTCCAGGAACCAGAGCATGAAATATTCTTAAGAAATCTAATGACTTCAGTGCTTATGACATGCTGAATTGCAGCTCAGAGGGAAGTTGCACGTTTTTTTATCTTTGGGTGTAACTTTAAAGATGATAGAAAAGTGTGACGGATGACTGATGCAGAGGAACTCATGCATACACGTATTAAAACATTGAAAGCAGATCAGTCTGGTTGAATGCGCTGTGTGTACGTGTGAGAGCGTTCTATATTCTGGCCTGATGATGATGATGCATGCCAACTTTCCAGCCCACACCTCTGCTGCTCCAGCATCAAGCTCACTCACCTGTGCCACATCTTATCAGAAGCTGTGTTTATGTAGCCTTTAATTTCCACTAATAATCAGAATGGGAGCCAAGTTATAGCTTTAATTTTTTTTTTTTTTTACTTAAAGCGGTACTTTAAGATCCTACAAAGTGTTGGTCAAAACTGTCAATGACTCCTCGGATGTTCAGAGAGCCCTGCTGGTTTTTGTTTTTCATCCCTTACACCAGTGGCGGATCTAGAATTTTTCTAAATCAGCGGCCATAGAGGGGCCACACTTTTTACAGAGAGGCCAACTATATGTCCAACATTCATGCACATTTCCTTATTCAGTAAGATGTATACACAGAATATTTCACCAGACGTTCATTGTTTGCTGTTGGCTCCATAGCTTTTAGTAAAGACACACATAATTGAATATATTATGCAAATTGTGCCTTTTCAAGCACATTTTGTGCATCAAAAAAGTTGAGCAATTATTGAATTTTAAACTAGGATGCATAAATAAATATAAAACATAAGACACTTTTTTCCAATTATGTAATGCATAAAATTATTATTATTATTATTATTATTTTACATTAAAGAAAATACTTTTTTAGAGGAGAAATACTTGACACAGTCAAGTATTCAAGTTGTAAACAAAAAGACAAGTGACAGGACAGGGGCACTTCAGGGGCCAATCAGATTTCAGCTGGGGCCAGTGCCCCTCTGGCCCCGCCCCTGGATCCACCCCTGCCTTACACCACTGTACCCATGTCACATACTAAACCTAAAAAACCCAAAGTTACCTAGATGACCACAGGTGAATATTCCCACATGATCCATCACTCCATTGCTTGCTAGTGTTAGCTCACCCCCATGTGGACATCAGTAACAATGACAGTCTTCATTTGAGAAGGTTATTTTCATTCTGTCGCATTTCAGTGTTTGTTTTTTGGGTTTGATGCTCACATTCTTATCCCTGACCATGAAATGATGGAGGGATATTGTCATCAGTACGTTTCTTTCTGTCTGTCTGGATTATATCTGGCAAACTATATGTTTTAGCTTCACCAAACTTTACACACACATGAAACGTGTGTCTTTTTTTTTTCTTTCTCATGTCCCTTTAGGGGCTCAGTACCTCCTCAATCTTTACAAGCTTTCTATCCTCTGCACAAACAGAAGCTGTCTGAACCTGTGCTAACAGAAACTAAACACTAGAGTGCAGTAGTTCTTTATATATTCACCAGTACCTCCATCGTTCTCATTTTATCAGCGGAGCGTTTGTGTTTGTTTGCAACCTGACGGTGGATTTGCAGTTTGTATTCATAGAGATCAGAAATCAGTTTGGCGAATGGAAGCACACAGACATGATGCCTTTGCTCTGTCGGTGTCACAGTGTCAGAGAAGCTTCTTGTGCAAGTGTCACTGTGAATGAAGAAAAAACACCTTGTTGACACACGCACACGCACTCGCACACGCACATGCATGCACACGCACACGCACACACACAGTGTATGTGTAGAGGCAGTTCTGCTTATCTGGTGTCTGTCCAATCACAGCATGATTCAGATGATTTCCACATTGACCTCAATAGATCAAAGTGAATTCAGCTGGCATGGAATGAGTAGTCTCTCTCTCTTTCTCCCTCTTCCTCACACACACCCACACACACCCACACACACACACACACACACACACACACACACACACACACACACACACACACACACACACACACACACACCCCTCGATCTCTTTGTCCCTTCCTGTCTTTCTCCTTGACACAAACAGGCATTTGATTGTGGGCTATTTAAGGAGGCTCGGTCTTATCAGAAATCAGTGGCCAGTTAGATATTGAAAAATTATCATTATTATATTCTTATTCTAGTAACACACAAGCACTCATAGAAGATGGACAATCAATAAAGTTATTGTTAGATGAGTGAGTGTATTTCCGCAGACACAGCAGACCTATTTGTGCAGTTGAGATGGAAACTGAACCCATGAGGGTTATCACACCATTTCACCTAAAAATAAAGATACGGATACACACAATAATAAACAATAAAAAAAAAATGTCCCAGATGATTTCAGGCATTCACATTTAACGAGCAGACGTTCATCACAAGTGCACTCTGCGCTTTTTAATAATGCATAGTCATTGCTCGTCTCCGCCGCCATCTCCCCCCAACCCCCCAAAACAAAGGATGTGTCTGAAAAACACGGAGCCAGAACATATCATCATTCATCCCCAAGTTCCTCAAACACGACTGAGTGCAGGTGATCGTACACACACCGCATTCACCACGCATTGTTAGTGCAGAAGCAGAACTTTGAAAAGATTCTTTTCATAATCGTCTCTGTTGATATCAAGAATTAAATGAGAATGAATAGCTGTGATGTTTACTCCAACTCTAGAATATTAGTTTTGATCGATTGTTAGCCATGCTAGCGGCATGTTTTCTCACAGTTTCAATTTGTTTATTCCTTTGGTTTATGATCAAATACCTGCTAATTTAATGACATCCCCAATCAGCCCCAGCTTTACATTGGGAGCTTATTAGCATGCTTCCATTAGCTCTGAGTTGAAAGCATCATTTGTTTAAATACAGAGCCACTGACAAGGCTGTAGACCCACCGTTTTGTTTTTCTGTTATTTCCACCTGCAGTATTGACATGTCAAGTATTTTGAAAGGGAAATATTATTTGATACAATAAGAATGAATGTTTATTTATCTTTCTAGTGATGGCTTATTTTCATCCTCTCTGTTTGCCAAGACTAGTTTTGTTTAGCTTGAATTTTCGTGCATGTAAATTGTGCGTTATAAGTGTTGGCGGATGCAACTTATTGTCTTTTTTACTTTTGTTTATCTGTTTGTTTTGTTTGTTTGTTGTTTTATTTTTACATGTCTGAAATAAAAGACAACATTTTAAAGTGGGTGGGTGGAGGTGGCAATGAAATGTGGGAGAAGAGTAAAAGGGGTGGATGTGGATGGGTCGGGTGGACAAGGGGTTTCTGGGTAGAACAGTCAGTATGAATGGGTGGGTGACTGACTGGTGGACCACGCTGCCTAGTTATTGATTGATTTAACTCCTGCACAAACTTCATGGAAGCTCTTACATTTGAGCTGTGATGACCAGTGTGAGTCTATTGGGGCTTTAAAATAAATGATGTTCCAATAAACCATTTCTATTATCTTCCATATCTGAATGATATTATATTTTGTGTTGAATATTTTATTCTGTACGGGGAACTGAACCATCTCACCTTCAGCGTGTGCCCCTCCAACCAAAATACCAGTGAAGAAAAACTCCTGCTGTATATATTATCCCACAAAGTTGTTGTGGTTAATTCTGACTTCCTCAAGTCGTCTGTTTTTGTTGAGCTCATTAAGGTGGTCTAAATGTTTTGTGGAGTGGAGTGACGGATCAGATTTCCTGCCGGAGTCGGCAGTGCAGAAGACCTCTAACTTTGTGACGTCCGAATCTGCCTCAGTACAGTGACGTGCTCACACTCACACGATTCTCTACCAGTGTCCACAGCAGGAGACTGTGTGAGCTGATTTCAGACTCCCATCTGTCCCACACAATGCACCCTCTTGCCTGGACAAAACAATTTCGATTGGGAGACATTTGAAATTATGATGACATGAAGTCTCGATCTTATCCGACCACTCGATCCACCTGCTTGGCCTTTGTTCAAACACATTCACACACACACACAGAACACACATAGAGGGGGGACTGTTGCTGAATGTTGACCTTTATGGAGAATGAATCATTGCAGATGTGTTTGAGCATCTACAAACAGACACATATACTTCAGCTGCTCTTAGCTGAACCAAATGTGCCGGCTGGTTGACTGTGTGTGTATTTGTTTTTTGTTTTTTCCGTTGGTGAATGTCAGAGTGTTGCAGTAGTATTGGCCCTTCTTACTACACAGCTTGATGGCCTATGAATATTTGATAAATGCACGTTTGTGACGCTCCAGGAAGACTAATCTGCAGCCTGGTGTGTTTGTGTACATGGAGTGTGTGTGTCTAAGCTTGGCATGTGTGCCTGTTTCTTGTTTGTCGCTGCCCCTTGAATGATGAGGCCTTTAGGAGGGGGAGGTGGACGTGCATCCTTTCACCAAACTGCAGATTTAGCCTTAAATGCTATACATTATGCTATTACACAACATGTGTGAATGCCGGTAAACAATATGTTTGTTCATTAAAAATGGAATAATTACTTTAAAAATATCAAAATTGTGACAAACAGACCGTCAGATGGCTTTAAAAAGCTTTGATTTCACATAGCTCAGACGTCCTGTTGTTCATTGGTCCATGGTGCCATCTTGTTGATGTGCCACATGTTCTAGTGAGATTTCATTAAGAACAGGATGAGCTGACTTAGAGCGAGATTCCCACGTTCTCCTTCTGACCTTTAACCTGCGGTACAAAGCGGATGAAAGACTGTCCTGGGCAGAGGATGATTTTTATTTTGTCACAAAACTGATAAAGATGGAACTTAAAATGAGATCAGGACCATCAAAGGATCGTTTTAGCAAAAAATACAAGAAGAAACAATAATTTACCCCCTCAGGTATCAGAATGTTCCATTTTCTCCTCAGATTTTCCAAAGCTCCACACAGCCCTCATACGCAATTTTTCTAGAGAAACCTCTGCTGCGTGCACAGAAACGCACACAATTGGAGGGCTGTGTGTGTGTGTGTGTGTGTGTGTGTGCGTGTGTGTGTGTGTGTGTGTGTGTGTGTGTGTGTGTGTGTGTGTGTGTGTGTGTGTGTGTGTGTGTGTGTGTGTGTGTGTGTGTGTGTGTGTGTGTGTGTGTGAGAGAGAGAGAGAGAGACACGATTGTCCCAGATTTAAGATAAATGATGTGTAAGGCTGGACAGTAGATGAATCTATTTTTGATGAAGTGCTGCTCACCAAACCTGCTCTCATCTCTCCCTGCTTGAATCACCCTTTATGTGAACTTGTGTGTGTGTTTGCATGTTTTTGTCATGCCAGTTTGATTTCCCTCCGTCATAATGACACATTTATATTCATTAATAACCCTGACATACATTAACACATTCATATTACATTAAATGCCTTTACACACAAACACACAGATATGACCTCTGGCTAGATGAGCTCTGATGGTAAGTGTGTGTGTGTGTGTGTGTGTGTGTGTGTGTGTGTGTGTGTGTGTGTGTGTGTGTGTGTGTGTGTGTGTGTGTGTGTGTGTGTGTGTGTGTGTTTCCTCCAGCTGGCACATAGGGGTTCTGTCTCCAGACAAAGAGCGGTGCTCCGGGCCGGTGCTCTGCCTGAGGAGGAGGGGGGGGGGGGGGGGGGGGGTATTCCTCCTGTCAGCCTTTGTGTCCTAATTGAAGTTTTTCTGCCTCCCTTCTTTCCTCCCCCATGCTGGTTAGAGGAGGGTGAGGGGGGAGGAGGAGTGGACCAGACAGGGGTTGGAGGGGAGGTCTTCATATGGGGCTTTGTTGCCACCGACATGCCGCTCGTCTCTAATGTAGCACATTGGTAAACAAAGATAGTTTAGCCAGATGAAAGAAAAGGATGTGATTATGTTGTGTATTAACAGGAGAGCTAATGAGCCAATTTAAATGTAACAAAGGCGTACATTTAAAATCCAATAAAGCAGAGTATGAAACTGTGTAATGACAAAATCTCAATTTGTTTGCTTTCCTAAATCAACTAGTGCTGTAATGATTCAATTAGAAACATGATTATTTTGTTGTGATATTGGAAATGATTGGTGTTCGACTTTTCTAGAAAAAGAAATCAGCTACACGATCATCACGTATGTTTTCTATTTTATCAGTCCTTTCTATATTCTGATATATTGGTATTCAGGTCTGTCCAATCACCTTTTCTCATTTGCGATACACACACACACAAAGACACACACACACAAAGACACACACACACACACACACACACGTCTGAGTGTCCCTTTCATGTTCCTCCATCCTGTGTGTGAGCAGACATGGGGGCCAGAGAAAGTGGCCGCGGGAGCTGAAGCCGGGAGTAGCTTGAAACGTGACATCTGAGCCAGTCACTGAACGAGGGACTCTATTTTATGAAGCAGCAGCTGACTGATGTGTGTGGCAGTCATGAGGCAGTGGTCCTGAGCTGATCATGGAGTGCATTTACAGCCATCCTATACTTCAGTGGCCCGCAAAAAAACCAACACAAACATAAAACTATCCTCAGGAAATGGCAAACAAATCTTTAACTGGCTAGTTCCTCCTTACCTGTGTAGATTATGTTATAGGAATCTAATATATATATATATATATGACCATTCTCATAATGCTTCACTCTTCTGTGTTTGGGCGAGGTTGGACCAAAACATTTTCAAGTCCACCGTACAAAAAAGACTTGAGATTTGATTTGATTTTGCAATGATTTTGCTTCTGATTTACTACCTTTTTAAAAAAAATTGGATATATTTGAAAGTCCAATTATGCCTATATGCATCTTGACTGAAGAATATTCATGGTCTTTTGCAATATTATAGTTGGTTTATAGTAGTATTTTATTGTTACAACAATGTTTCTGTGTTCACTTCTTGGTCAGTAACTCCTGGAAAATACACGAAAACTTCATTTAATATCATCGTTTTACATGTTAGATAAAGGGAAAGCAAAGGAAAAGAAAAGCATTGAAGGTTTTTTCTACGGGAGAACAGTAAAGTAGTTTAGTTTGCATGCAACAATGGGGACTTATTTGCCTGAAATACAAAAAAAAAGAGACAGCAAAAGTAACTCTGGCCTTCATTCAATGACACAACTTCAAGGAAGAAGAGCAGAGAGACAGAGAATCTGCCACTTTATTCACAATGGACACAAACCTCCTTGGTAGACAGGCATTATGCTTCGCTTATGAATTCTCCCCCGCTCAAAGACTGAGAGACAGAGAGAGAGGGAGAGAGAGAGGGTGATGAGCCATTCGCGCAGAATCGAGAGAGAGAGAGAGAGAGGAGGGGAGGATGGGAATGAGCAAGCAAGCCAAAGAGAGAGAGGGAGTGCTTCTCCCTTCCCCTAGCAACGGTCGGCGGTGGTTGTCTCCAGCCTGTTGTTTTCTCTATCATAAACACACACACCACTCACTCACTCACTCACTCCTCCTTCGGCTCGCTGGCTCGTCTGCCTGTTGGACCCCCGGTTGTCTTTTGACATTTTTTCCACCCCTCATGATTCTTTTTGCTTCCTCCTTGGAGATGAAAGCTGTCTGTCACGGATAGGGAAAAGACGAGAGGCGACGCGAAGAGTAGCAACAGAAAAGGACGGCATAAATAAGAAGGGAGCAGAGAGACTTAGATAGGGAGAGAAAAGAAGGATGGAGCCCCTCAGTGCTCGAGGTCTGCCCCGGTTGTCCTGGATCGACACCCTCTACAGCAGTACGTATCCCTCCGTCCCTACTATGCACTCCTCTCCGCACATCGCTTCCTATTTATCTGTATGCTTGTCTTTACTGCTAACCATTTTACCCAGAAACCACCCCTCCCCTCCCCTCTCCATCTCATGGGCTGCCTGTTCGTGTTACAACCAGAGCTACATACACACAGAGAAGACATTTCCCTGGACCCAATTAGCAGGCATCACTGTGACTGTCCATAACATCCATAGGCCCCGTAGTGGTAACGACTCCTGTCTGCTGCTGTCTGACTGTTGGCTGGCTTGCAGGCACCGAGGCAAAGTGAAGCCTATATCTAGAGTGGGAGAGTCCTCCAGTCTTACAACCTGGAGGTAGATCTTTATGTTCCAACCTACTGAGCATGCAAGCTGTCTGACGTTGAATATTTAATCTGCTCTTTATTGTTGGTCTTCATGCTGTGCTGGAGACACATTCTGACAAGTCATACAGTACGCTGGGCCACTTTGGAACTGTTTTTAGATCAGGCTCTAAGAGTGCCTTCAGGTAATGATGAGAAACATTAACCAGCTAGACACAGTTCTCCCTGCTTTCCCTCCTTAATTATCCAGACCTTTATTTTATTTTTTATTTTTTTTACTATATATAAATCCAAAGTGTTCTTTGAAAGGAATATTATAGTGAGGATTACAGAATATGAATATACACCACTTTGCAGCGATTACACACATCCCATCAGGCGCAGCTGTGATTCCTGATGCTGTGTGCTGTTGAGATGCTGTGTGTGTTTGTGTGTGTGTGTTTTGGGAGTTTTGAGCACATGACACAGCCTTTTGGGATTTGCTCTGCTGTGTCACCATTGTTACCAGGCCTTAATCTGCAGAGGGGGAGTAAATAGGAGAGGCAGAGGGAGACACAGTGGTGGTGTTATGGATTTTAGTGATACAGAAGGAAAGAAACCTAATGCATAAGCATATTGTCAGAATTGTATGTGGTTGTTAGCTGTTCTTTGGGTTCCTCGGAGAGGCTCCATGGTGTTGTAATGTTATTATAACACTGTACAGTCATCTACCTGTTTATTATATCACTTTTAGAAATAGTTTAGAAGAATAGTTGGACTCCACATATCCTGGAAGATGCCCTGAACAAATGGTAGAAATTCCCGTCAAATCTCTTGAGTCTAACAACAGTTCACATGGAGGGCTGCTGCCACGCATCACCAACCCAGAGTCATTATTTGATAAGACTCAACAATCACCTTCCTCCAGAATCGCTCCACCTTTAACACAATTCAAATTGTGCTTGAATTGACAGAGTGAGTCCAGCAAATTTTAACATTGTGTTTTACTTGTCTGAGTTTGATTGCAGGATCATTGGTATTTATTGTCCCCCAACAGCCGGAACACCTGACTGTACATTAGCCTTAAGCCAGCGAGGAAAGGCCGGCACAGAGGATGGGTGTGTTTGTGTTCAGTTCAGCTTCTGACTGAACTCAGCACTCACCAGAGACTCCGGTTATTTCCCTCTATAGTCTCCTCTTTGTGCGTTCATCACTTAAAGTATACATTTCCCCTCGAGTCAGCAGTCAATAAGGACAAAGAGACACTAATACAGTAGCCTATAGGGCAGCTCTATGCTGTAGACCGGTTGAGGAATGATAGATGGATAAATCCACTTTTTCATCCCTCGTAAAGCGCCTCCAAAATAAGCTGAATCTGATTCGTTTGCTGACAAGCTAGACTTGTCTTGCTGTTGAAAGTCTCCCCTTCTGGTCTTTATGCTAAGATGAGCTAATTGCTGGCTGGGTCTAGCTGCAGATATGAGAGCGGTATTGATCTTATCATCAACTTGATGCAAGAAAATGATGTATTTCCCAAGATATCTAACTATGTGTCACGGCTCATTTTCTTTGTCTGATGGTGTAACTTTTTAAAAAATAATATTGACCTTCTCACTAAAACTTATTTTCCATTACCTGGGAATGCATGATGGCACTGAATTATCTCAGCACTGAATTCTCAGTACATGCACTCCCCTTTTCCTTCAAAAAATGGATCAAGTCAGTGTTGCTGCATGTTAATGAATTTCGATCACTGCGGGCTGCATAGTCTGTGTGCTATTTCAGTACTGCTGTTTTGGTTATGACATTGCTTTAACCAGACACACAATACATCATAACATTAGCACCTGATGTGCTTTAACTCTTTTGAAATTCTGTGAGAGGCTGGATGCGCACAATAGAAGAAAGACTATTATCATTAGAAGAGGCTCGATTGAGGCTTTACGAAGACCTCTTCTGAGGGAAAAGGGCACAATCCTTTTATGCACCTGTCATCTCATCATCGTTTTGCTTTCCCATCATCCTTTATCCTATACTTGTGTGCCTGTGTGTGTGTGTATCCATGCAGGTGTTGCATAAGTACAATGGTATGTCAAGTGCTGCTGAACTGACCCTCGTCCTCCACTCAAGGGAATAAAAATAAACCACCACTTTTGGGGGCTTTTTCGAAGCTTAATGATAAGCACACTCCCTCAGTGCTGCTACACCGACCCTGAAACTGCCAATACCAATTCATAGCAGACCTGAATGTGGTAGATTACCTATACCTGGTTGTTAATGTGTGACAGCCTAGTCCCACCTTTCTTATATACAGTGGAGTACAGTGTAGTGGGCTACCAAACAAGAGGCTGTAATTGCAGCCTCTCTCTTCGGCTGCTAACAACTGTGTTAATATTTCAGTGTTAAGCAGTGACCACACATCCTTAACTCCCTGAGTGATGCGAGAGTGGACGCTCAAAGCCACAGCCGCCTTGTTCCCCCATGAGGCCTTCGGTTCAGCTCCAGTGTTTGGCCGCAGCTGATCAGGCAACAGTCTTCTCTAGGGTTTCTATTCCACTGCATCCTCTTGTCATCATTTATGTACAGGCTAATTTTGAATGTCAAAACACACACACACACACACATTGTCACATGCATATACAAACCACAGAATTAATGGCAGACAATAGCAGCTACACATGCTGTGTGAGCGCTTTGAATTCACATCAGTGGAAGTGCACTGTCCCAAACAAAGTCTCCGGGCCAGACCTCTCATCAGTCATCCTCCGCCACATTTGCCCAGGCAGCAGCATAAGTGGTAGACTCCCAGACGGCTATTAGTGTGTTTGTGTGTGCGTGCATGAGTGTGCTTGTCAGTTAGAAATACTTCAACACAAGCATCTTATCTTCCCTCTCATCCTTTCTTTTTTTTGACTTTCATATTCTCTTCATCTGAGAAGCTCCTAATTTTTTGAGTATTTTTTTTTTGCAGTTTTATTGTATTTTGTAGCAGGGTAAAGGGACTTTTAACCCATTATCACAGTTTTAGAGGCATTTTAGTCTCCATCTTCTGTCTCTAACCAGTTCATTGGTTAGTGCTGTGTTGTGTATCATATTTCCTTGTTGCTTCAGTGCTTTATGTCCATCGGAAATTCTGTCTCTGACTGCTGCTTTGTACGCTTGTTTCCTTCAATAAAAAGTGTATTGGTGCACAAAATTTGCACCAATATATTGTTCTTTGATGTTTTTTATGCCAGTATTAGTCTTTTATGTGAAATCTGACTGTTCCCAAACCCCTGTATGGTATAAATCAAGGCCATGTTTGCCTCCAAGCCCATCATTTCTGTACATAACATCTCCACAGCCAGAGTAACAGACGGAATCTGACTTCTGACTGTTCTCTGTCATTTAGAGAGTTTGCAAGACTCATGTCTGGCTTGCTTCGGTGCCCCATGACACTAAAGCAACATTAACTGAAAGCTAGAATATGTAAGATTATGGGCCTTTTGGCATGGCAGAGCCAATGTGGCCTGTGCACATGCACGCCTGCGCGCATGTCCAAATGATTTTCGCTAATCCGAGTCAGATTGAGGAGAGCTTGAATATGTGTGCAGCTCTGAGGGAGCATTAAAAATAAATCAGTCCTCATGTAGTTACATCCTGTCAGTGTATTTAGGAGTAGTTGAGCATTGGCCAGCAAGCCACGCTGAAATACAGTACTGTGCAAAAGTCTTAGGCAGGTGTGGATAAATGCTGTAAAGTAAGAATGCTTTCAAAAATATAAAATTTAATTGTTTATTTTTATCGATTTACAAAATGCAAAGTGAGCCAACAGAAGAAAAACCTACATCGAATCAATATTTGGTGTGACCACCCTTTGCCTTCAAAAACAGCACCTGCCTAAGACGTTTGCACAGTACTGTATGTTCTGTATAATCTCTACTTTCTGTTTCTAGTATTTGCACATAGTAATATGGAATAATATGTTTCTGGGATGAAGTAATCTTCTGTGTCTTGGTGCCATCCAACCAGAGCACACTTATCACAAACTGTGTGTGCACTGATTCATTAGTCAGATCAAATCCAGTCCTGTTTGGAGTAAGTGTGAGTCAAACAAACAGTAATGACCATGGCTAAACACTGAAGTGTAAGGTACTTCCTCAAAGGCCTACATGCTGCTGACAAATGCATCTCTGTCACCTTGTTGCAACAACAATCTTCAGATTTTCCTTCCATTCCTGTGACAAAATACCAGTCACTTTGTTTCTTTCATGATGACACACTGATGGGAGTTAACAGTTATTTTCATGTGACAGTTACGACGTTTGGACTCATTAATGAAAAGATTACGTGGCACTGATACTAACAGTGTTTTCACATTTCACCACACACAGATGTGTTTCCTCGGCTGTCAGACGTTTGGTCTTGTTCCACTCTGCAGCTGTGACGGATAGAGCTGGCTAGCTGCTCCCGTTCTCTGTTCTGTCTTAAAGTGTTAAATGTCAGTGTTTAATAGGCTGTCACATGGCTCGCTCCAGCAAACAGGTGCACAGCAAAGTGATTCTGGACGGCTTCCCAGCAGAGTGTCGTAAGGGAGCTTAACACAGCTGAGGACGTCTCGTTTATCACAACCTACAAAATGTATTTTCACCAGACCACCCACCTCTCTGCTCCTCTGTCTCACTCTGTCTCAGTAGCCTGTAGCTTCGCCTGCAGTGAAACAAGTCCAGATCAATGGGATCGGAAAGTGTTTCCAAACATGTCATTTGTATCTTGACCACAGAGAAGAACACAACACTTAGAAAGTCCAGTTTAAACCTCTAGTTCACTGTTAAGATGCCACTTTTTTATTACTGGTATCAGGTCTGAATATCAATCAGCTTGTTTTACTTGAAGATGTGAGTGTAGCTGAGCTAAAAGTATTGAAATATAATAAGGAAGTGGTGCAACTACCGCACATGGGCGTATTGACGATAAACATGACACCCGGATGAACCGTTACCGAGAAACAAACTCATCTATGGTTGGAAGATTGAAAAATGCTTGATCATACAATTATTAATCAGTTTATTTGAGCAGTAGTGTAGCTGCAAGATTATAGTCATTATTATTTTTCAAAAAGCCACAATGTCTGTTCACTAAATGTGCAGACAGTGTAAGGATTTACTTTTCAGGACTAAAAATGTGGTGAGTAATTTCATCTGTCCCTCTATTTCCAGTCTTGAATCATTGTTTTGCCTCCCCTGGACAAGCTCCTCTATGATCCCCGTCCATAGATGCTGTTTCTTCCATTCACCGTACTGTAGCTATAGAAACAGACATTTAAATCTGCGCCCTCACACACACACACACACACACACACACACACACACACACACACACACACACACACGAGCAGGAGAAAGAATCTGAGTCAGCCTGTGTTGTTGCGTAACACCGTCATCTCCACTGCCTCTTCTACGCTGTTCTTCTCTGCCTTCTGTTCAAACGTGCACCGATTATTGGTTCCAGAGCCAATAATTGTGTGTCACAATGTGGTGAGTCTCGCCCCATCTTTGCTTGTGAATGACTGAGACTTTTGGAGGATGCCCCTTTCATTCTCAATCATGATACTACCACAGGCCGAACACTTACTGTAGCTACAGCTGCTCAAAGACACTTTTTCATCTCTTGTCGTCCATTGTTGAAAATCGAGCTCTTCACTGTGAGAAAATTTCATTTTTTCAATTTTGATCAAAATGAATAGTTCAATCCTAGTTCGTTTCACCACAGGACAAGGTTTGGCTTTGTTAAATGGCTGGTTATCTTTGTCCACTTGATTTTTTTTTTGGGGTGTGTACTTTTACAACAATAAGATGTTTTGTCTGTTTGACCCACATGTACAGTCAGTGTTTTGCACACAGTAGGAAAGGAGTAATCATTGAAATGTGGTTAACTGAGTGTAGATACTCATTTTATTTCATCACTGGTTTAAGAGGAGATAGTTATAATACCTCAAACAGCAGTATTAGCTAGATTCCTTTCACTGCCAGATATCGTTATGTGGATGAAGCTATGAAAATCCTTTGTTGTGCTTGATTTTAGAGGGTGTGTCATGTGTCTGAGCGTGTTTGTGTTCCGTGAGTCTTTAGGGATCTTCACCATGGCCTGAGGAGCAAGAGTCTTGTGTGTGTGGGTGGTGGTGGTGGTGGTGGTGGTCGGACCGCAGTCTTCCTTGAGGGCTATGGTAACCACTTGCCACCCATGCACCTTTCCCCTCAGCCAATCGTTAGAGGGCAACTCCACCGTCCCGGCCAATGGTGCGGCTGGCATGTTTACATGATCCCAGAAGGCAGGGGCCATGATTAAGCATTCAGGGTAGTGGAGCGAAAGAGAGGAGGGAAGGGAAAAGGAGAAGGGGGGTGGGCAGGAAAAGGAGATGAGGCCATTATGAGTTGAAAGGTTTGATGGACGCACTCGAGCAAAGACCAGTCACTCAGATTCAGGTGAACCAACACACATCGACAGGTCACTTATGATCTCAGAGGTGTTTTGTACGTCGGAGGGATGGACCAGACCGTGTGGTGAAACAGCTAACTTAAGTTAGCTTGTAGCAGTGTTAATGATGTTGAAATGAGATGGCAGAGAGATGCACACTTTTTTCCTTCACCTGTAAATTTGAGGCATTTCTGATGAACATTTGTAAACTGTATTTATTCATGTTTGTCTAGTTAGGATGCTGGCACCATGAAAGACTATGATTGCCATGGCAAAGCCTTCAAAATCGCTCTCCGCCATTTATTCACCACTTAACTATGACCTTTCCGAGATGGACCAAACTCTAAATCAGTCCACAAGGTCTCTCTAGTGTGTGTGTGTGTGTGTGTGTGTGTGTGTGTGTGTGTGTGTGTGTGTGTGTGTGTGTGTGTGTGTGTGTGTGTGTGTGTGTGTGTGTGTGTGTGTGTGTGTGTGTGTGTGTGTGTGTGTGTGTGTGTGTGTGTGTGCTGACAAACTCAATCCCAGAAGGCTTTGTGTCTCCGAGTGCTCTCTATTTATCAGACATAATGCTACACCCCATTGTCCTCTCTTATCTCTCCTGCTGCTCTTCCCAGTGTCAGTAGATATCTCTTGAAATAATCTCAAAGTAAAGGGAGATGCTGAGTCCTTTTCCCGTAAAAGCTGTGCATTAGTTTTCATTCATATCTTTGCATAAAGAAGAGAACAGGACGGTGGGTGACACCTTGCAGGTTTTTACTGCTCTGCATATTTGCAGCAGTAACAGCTGGTTAGTGGTTTTTGAGTGTGAAAGGAGAACCGCAAAGCATCACAGCACAATCATGAGAGAGTCTGATAAATGTACCCAGTTAGATCAAAAATCCTCTCCTGACAAGTCCCATGTGATCTGTAGTTTAGTCTTTTTCCCTTGTGCAGGTCAGGTGTTTCTCAACACCTGCACTCCTGCTGTCAAATCTCCAGGGATAGAGGAGCTCCCGCAATGTGGAATTGTTGAAAAGTTCTTTTTCCTTGATCTGTGAGAAGTTAACCTTGAGGAAAGGTTTAGTGCAGTTATCCCAATCTTCTACTCAAAGAGGTTTTATTTGTTAAAATGACACTGGCATAATGAAAATGCTTTGTTGGAACCGCCTCTAGCTTTTAAAGCAGTAACTGTTGGGTCTCAGAGGATTTTAAAGTTTCTAAAAAGTGCATGAATGTCTGGCTTGGTATGGTGCAATCATGTGCAATAGTTTTCACATCGGTGAAAGTTGATGTTCACACCCTGAATCAGCACAGTTTTTTGCAGATTTCTATTTGAATTGAATTCTATGTGATCACAAGAATTTAATTCAACAGGATGTTCAATGAACAAATTCATCTGAAAACTGCCTTCAAAATATCCACAACGGCTCAAATGAATGATAAAATGTGTAAGTAGTTAGAGCCAGCAGAGAGTTTTATGTATTCTCACTCGCAGTGCAAACACACAGACTGCCAGGTTTTATCTTCATGCCTCTTTTTGGCCAGTTAGTTTCCACATGGGTTCTTCATTGACACAAACCTTCCCATGGCTTTTGCTTTCACCCCCGTAGGAGAATCCTATCCTTTCAATATCAAATGTTCTGCCTTTCATTTATGGTAACTTTAATGGTGTTACTGTGGTGGGAAACATTACCCCAAATGAGCAGCACACCACGGCTCAAGACGCGCTCTTCTTCCTGACATACTTAGAGTGTATCAAACTCACCGCCTCCAACCAGCATCATATGCACCTAATTGGGCTGCATAGTGCAATAAATAGACACTACAATCACTGCCAGGGTTGCCCTGAGGGCCATCGACAGCCTCTTGCATTTTAATGGAGTCACTGTTTTGTTTCACTGTACGGTTTGATCCATTTTCCATTTGAACATGAACAAATGCAGAGAGTACTGCTGCACACTGAGATGTAGATGCCCATATAGTAGTGCATTGCTTTAGATGTGTGTTGGCAATAATTAGCTCCAAAGGACATGTGGAGGGTTGATTTACTTGTACCTGCTCATAAACACAAGAAGAGTGGTGCCAGGTGTGAGACAAAAAGTGGTGGATTAGTAAGTGTGATATTTGTGGGGGATTTTTGTGTGTGTGTGTGCATAAGTGTGTCTGCACTTGAATATGACCTCTTGTGTTGGTGTGTGCTGACAGACATGGCTTCGGGCCCCGTGTACGGCAGTGGTTGTCCTAATCTAAGGAAGCAGTGGGTTGTATCCAACCAGTCAGAGCCTTGGGGATTTAGGCCAGCTAATTACAATGTATAGTGGCTGGCTGCCATGGTAACGTTAGCTGGTTGGGTTTGAGGGCTGCAGGGACCGGGGGTGTAACGGCAATTGACGCATGTGGTTCTGCAGAAGAAGGAGTCCTTATCTCTTGCTTCCTACAGACATATGGCACGTGAAGATATGCAGTACTACAGTTTTCTTTCATTTGAGGTATAAAGGGACAACACTGCTTCTTATCGGAGTTTCCACCCAGCAGGGACATGCTCTGGATGTGTGCTCACAGGTTGTAGAATGGATAATGTGCACACATCTTCATTAGTATCATCTCAGTATATTTGTCGTGGGATCCATACCCAGCATAAAGCAGTAGAAGTCATCTGTCTGTCTATGTTAGACGCTTCGTTTTGATCATCGGGGGGGACAACTCTTGTGTTATCTTCCAATAAAGCATGATTAGGAGACATTCCTTTCCATTTTTCCTCTCAGTCTGAACGTCCATGTGTGGGAGTCCTGCAGCTTATTGACATTTAAAGTGTTCTCAGCGTGTTTCCTGAGCACAGTGGATAGCTCTATACGAGGAGTCGACACATTATCATCTGGATCAGGCTTGGATAAAGGGAAACGGAACAAAGAACCCAACTCAACTGGATCACACAGACTTTCAGACCGCAGCTGCTCACAGCTCATGTCACTGATTTAGTTAGCATTATTTAACATGACCGTAACATCCAGCTGATAGAAAGTTGTATCCTATTTGTCTAAACGGAAGTGGAACACACTGAATTAATTTAATTTAATTAACAGAAAGACCACAGTCCTAATGTAGTCTCTTTAGAATAGAATAAGATCAAGAATAATAACAAGAATGTTATTATTATTTTATCATTTAAGTGCGAAAGTATCTTGTCTCTTGGATCACACCATGGATTATTCTCAGAGGTGATTTCTTTGATTAGACTTGTGGAATTGACTCACTATTCAATCATCCCTGATGGTCTGGCAGTCATCGACACGCGTCGGAGGCGACTATGACACATTCACACCTCCCTAAGCTTCCACATATAGACTCACTAACCTGTACCTATTACTATTCATGCATGTCACATCTTGTATTTATGTGAAAGTCGTGTAATTGGATATTTTTTAGAGCTTGCATCCGTCATTGCTTACATCCTCAGTGTGCATGTACTCTATAGATCCGTTTGATCATGCAGTCGATCAGTTAACATGTCCTCATTCATCACAGTTCAAACTAGAAAGCACTCGGAGAGCACAAACGCCATTGTCATCAAACACGGGAGCAATCAGGACATAGTTTGCACATCAAGCCACTAAAAAGCTGGTGACAATTGTTCATCTGAGACATACGATAAATGACTTTAAAAAGCATCTATAATACTGTTAAACATGTATACACATGACATTTTATGATTTACATAGAAAACAAGTAGCCGTACAAAAAACAGCACAATTTTCATTTAGAAATAAACACATATACGTTTAAATATTTCTCAATATGTTACTGTAAATAGTAAAACAAAGCCAATTCAGAAACAATAAATCATAATATTCATAAGTATTGATCAACTAAATGTGCTTGTTTGTTTTTAATGAGACCTGTACTGCCCTACAAAGCCAAAGCGCAGTATCTGTTGTTGTTCTACTGCTGTATTTACAACAGATATTTGGTTTTCTATTTATTTTTTGATGCTTATAGTGAAAGAAAAACAAAAAATACTTGTTCTTCTCGGTTTAGCCTTTTTGCAGATACTGCACTTTGGCTTTGTAGGGCACTATAGCTTATTGACAAATTCACAAAAAATGTCACAATATGCCACATCACGCCATGTAAACAAAACCTCAATAAAATACTATATCCGGATCTGGATCTGCCTCAAAATCGAATCAACTCCTCTTTGGCCAAAGGGCCATCCCTCCTCAAAATGTAATAAAATCTGATTCATTAATAGCTTTTTTCCAATATCTTGTAGACGACCAGACAGACAAAATGGAATTTTTCATCGATGCTTAGACACATGGGGGGGAAATGAGAATTACTACAGCACTTACTTCCTGTGTGTCTGCTTCATTTATTCCTTTTTTCTTTTTTTAACGTTATTGATGTTTAATTTCCTAATTGTCACAAAAAAACAACCAAACCTCCCCGAGATGTCTGTGATAGAGATGTTGTGTGAGTTACAGTCTAAAGTGAATCAGATTTAGTTACACACATCATAACAAAGATAGGCAAAACTTAAACTGAGAAGTACTTTACTATAATGTGAGACTCTCTTGCTTTTCCCACAAATCCCTTATAAGACTTGATTCTGAAATCAGTGAGTGTGGAGCCATTGTCTCTCTACAGTCTGCTGTCTCCGTGTGCACATGTGGCCACGTGTTGTTGTTTTAGGACGCAAGATGTGTCTGCATATTCATCACTACCTGAGCTAGATTGATCACATTTGAGATGCTTCCTCAGGTGAGCAGCGTGCAGCAAAAAAAAAAGAAGCAATCTGTCTCCCCCACATCTGCCTGTCTAGCTGGCGGCTCTTTGTCGTCAGCTAGACAGGTTTACCTTCTGCTCACTGGAGGACAAAGATGTCTGAGCAGCATTTGTGGTGCAGTAATTCAGAGAGAGGTTTCTCCTCCGTCCTCAGATCCCAAGAGTATAGCTTAAACTGCAGTTGCACAAACTGGCCAATTTTGAGTCATTTGTACAAAATGTGACAACATTTCAGTGTTGTAGAATGTTAGATGCATTTCAGCCCAAGGTCCCGTTTTCATTTTCAAGGTTTTTTATTTGAAGCATCTGTATATATGGTGGAATTTAATTGGCTTCCAGTGATGCCATATACCTGCTGGTTCTGTCCTCAGAGTCTCGTGTCACGTCACGTCGATGCTGCTGAAATACTTTATGTTGATGAGTGGAGTAACGGGCCCGAGCTGCAAAGACAGACCCTCATAAAGGCTTTTAATTTCCCCGGTGACACCTCTTGATTGATGACAGCAGAACGGGGAGGCGTAAAAACCCTTCATGTACACCAGCGTCGACACACTCGCACACAATGACCACACATCTGTCAAGCCACTGATGAACTGTCACGGTGTCATGGCTCCACAGGGCCGAGAACACCAGTAGCTGAGCAGGAGGCAGCGCTCTGTGTTCTTGTTTTTCTTCTCCTATCTCTGTCTTTTTTTTCTGGTCTTCAGAGAATTTCATCTGTTATGGTTGAGCTCACTTTCATCTTTGGAGAGTGTCACGGAAGACGCAGAGGAATATCGTCCATCCTCCAACCAGAACACACAACACACACACACACACACACACACACACACACACACACACACACACACACACACACACACACACACACACACGTACACACTTATAGTATATACAGTAATGACAGCTGTAGCACAAACATGCTGAGATTCTCTCTCACACTTTATTGTCTCTTCATTACCTCCGCAGAGGAAGTTGAAGGTGCACGGCTGCCCCGCCCCGTAAAAAACACATCTCTACTGTACAAAAGGAGTGTGTGTGTGTGTTTGCACAGTCACTGCAGCCGTACAACCCTGTACAGAAGCAGTTTGCAGGGCTGTTCCATGGTACCCATACAGTGTTCGCTGGCTGCAGGGCATGATGTAATCCCTCTCGTCCTTAAGAAAATCGCTGAGCAAGGCAGCTTAACTCCCTGAATGAATTCTCATACACTGCTGCAGCAGCGACTTCCCCTTCCTCTCCTTCCTCTGACTTAATAGGTTTGCAACTTTGCACAGCCAGAACAAGCTCCTATAGGAGGATAAAGGAGGGAGCTGGGAGGATGACTATATATACTACAATCTATGGTCACTGTTCTCTTTTTTTATCCCAAGGAGACTGAGCATCTCATTTTTACTTTTTGCTCATACTAACAAAAGTAAATAATGAGTAAAGTGTGGTATCAGTATTTGAACCGGTGTCATTTTGGTCCCAAGGCAGCCTCTCTGATCACCACGGCTACACAGAGGTTATTAATATTTTGCACACCAGTGTGGATTTTCTTGAATTTTCTTACTCTCGCTGTGTTTTTGCATTGAGACTGTGAATATATAGCTTTATATCAGTGTTTTAAAAATGTGAAATGTTTGTTTGTTGGTGCGATTTCCTTTCCAGATTCCTTTTCAGAACAAACGATTGATCATCACTCATCAGTACATGTTATCATATCCATAGATGTAATGTGAGAATTATTTGAATCCATTTGAATAAAGTGAATATAGAGGTGTTGTAGCCTTCTAACATTTCTATGGCTGTAATAACTGGTTGATTTATTGGCTTGACAGAGGCAGTATTGGCAACCATGTGGATAATCAATCAACTATTCAATAATTTTCTCTGAACAAATACTCCAACAATTCTGTATTTCCAGCTTCTTAAATGTAAAAGCTGCTTTTCTTTCATTTATATCATTTCAAACTGAATATCTCTTTGATTGTTCGTCAGACCAAATAATGCATAAGCTGCCACCCTCTACTGTGTAAAAAGATTGAGATTTTATTTACCTGTAGAACAAACTATTATGAGGAAATAATTTACAGATTAACTGAAGACTAAAAAAAAGTTCTTAGTTGCTGCCATAACTGCTGTTCCATTAGAATAGTGGAAGGATTTAGAAAAAGAACCGCAGTGACAGAGAATAGATGTTTACATTAGTGCCGACTCATCTGCACACACAGAATGTGCTGCTGTCACTGCCACTACATTATGTTATGGAGTTGATTCCGGGGAGGCAATGAGAAATGAGTAATCTCAACATGCAGGTGCAGTAGCGGAGCAGAGGACCGCTGCCGTCGCCTGTAAACATGTAGCAGAATGGTTCTCAGTTGATAGAAATCTGCTTAAGCTAATGGATGCAGTGGAGCTGCTATACTCATCTGGGGGAGTGAGGAGGCGATGCAGCTCTTAGTGCTTTATTAAGTTTGTTTCTTGCATTCTTGTGGCGCAACTACCTACCTGTTGAGGCACCAACAGGAGCATGATAGGAAGTGATTATATATGTCGGATCACATATACAGTATGTTTGTGGGTTGTGTCACATGAACCCACTTGTCCTGGTTTCACTATTTGGCCTCAGAAGTATTAGAGAAATTATATTTAAGAGCTTCTTTGTAGCTTTCTCATAGGAGTAACTCAATCTGTATGTTAGTGCGGATGTTTTCCTATCAGCTGTTGAGCAGCAGTATCAGGCACACACACAGTGGTAACATGACATGAACAACAGACTAAAAGGAAATCTAAAATGTGAGCCATAATAATGCACATATAGATCTGACACAGTCATGTTGATTGATTTTTTTTTTGGTGTGTGCCAAGCTCCGTGTCATTGTGTGTTTAGCTGGAAGAGAGCGATCCATAGTGTCCCTGCAGAGGTTTCTTGTGTAGTTTGGTGGGGTGGATGAAGGCAGTCTCTGTCTCTGTGGAGCCTTCAGCCAGTTTACGACTCAGGCTGTTAACTTTTAACTTTTTTTTTTTCTCTTTTCTTGTTGCTTAGAAGGTACGGCTCTCTCAGGAACATGCCCCCCCCCGACATGAACAAACAGCTCATTGAACAGGACAACAGGAAACATTTACATCAACCTGGCCAGTTGTCATGGCAGCCTGTGTCCTTACCACGGAAACGAGGGCCGGTTATTGAGAGCGACAGGTGGATTTAGAGCTGTCCGTCAAGGGACGTTAACAGAGAGAGCGATGTGATCTGACATTTGGCGGCGGTCAGTGAGTGGGGGGGGGGGGGGGGGGGGGGGGGGGGGGGGGGATGGGACTGCAGATTTATCAGGTTGGTTATGCAACGATATTTCAACCATGTCCGCTGCTACACACCACAACAGCAGGGATCCTCAGCAGAACCTCTGGTCTCTCTGGATCACTGGGATCCATTGTTTCTCTGCTGTGAGAGGTGAAAATCAGACCAGAGGCTACTTGTGAAGGGATGAAGTGCTTTTCGTCACGGCTTCCTGAGTTACACTATGATGTGTAAACATGAGCATGCCAGTCATCACTTCACCCCCGACCTCTTCACACAGGAGATTTAGCATGTTTTACACCTTTAACTACACATTACATGGACTTTACTTCCAAACATTATTCGAAGCACATCCTGAAGTCTGAGATTGTCTTGGTTTGCGGGATGGACTTCACTTAGCATCAAGTATTTATCAGCATTTCAATGACAACTTATTGTAGGCTGGGGGGGGCGGGGGGCATGTGTTGGTGGAGTGGGCTGCTAAAAAGTGTTGGATTCAAAATCAGACCTTGAGGGCAGACAATAACCAAACTGAAACATTATGAACAAAATGTAAATTTGGTTTATTTGCATTTCCTTCAAAGGCTTTATTATTCAGCAGCTGACACTGAAAATGTCACATTTCCAAGCCTCTTGAATGCACCAGGGAAGAAATCTTTAAGGTGTCCTATGGACGAAAATGGCATTAGAGATTAAGATAAGACTTTATTCAAAAAGCAGACTGTCTTTAACGCCCATGGGTTTACATTTATTATTGCTCTGTACTAGGACTTTGTCAAATAAAATCTTCATCAGCTGAAATTTTACCGATCAATTGCTGGATGTGGGAATGTAAATCTGCATGTTCTGTCTACATGAAGTAAAAACGCCTCTCCGCCTTTCACACATACGATGTCTCCCTGCACGCTCTCATCAGAGGCCAGTCCCTCTAGTCGGTGAGAGCGTGTCTGATACAGACATTCTCCATGCTACATGTGTGAAAACAGCTTCTTGTCTGTAGTCACCCTGCAAAAACTAGGACCACAACCCGTTTGAAAAGGTTTTCCGATCCAAGCCTCTGCGTATTATCGGGAGCCTCATTGATCTAACTCCATAAACACACACCAGAGCCTATGAGTAATTGTGTATAGCATGTATCTGTGGTGTGACTGACACAATGAGAGTGTCTGTGTTTCCTCATGTGCTGCTCTAATTTCCCTAAGGATTAATTGGAGCGTAGAGGAGGTCCAGAGACGCAGAGTAACGCGACTGTGTTCGGGTTTTTAAAGCAGTGGTCGCACAAATCATCCCCAAAACATTTAGAATGTTGCTCATGTATTTTTTTTAATTTCTGGATCTGTTTTTGTTGTTTATTTAGTCATGTGTGTAACTCGCCAGATGGAGATGGATTTAAGTCCCAAGTTTCATAACGTGACCTTTTCAGTTTGATAAAATAGCAGCGGAAATGTCAGGTTAGGTGTCAAACTCAAAAAGCAGCCCTATTCTCTGTGTGTGCATTGGCATTTTACAAAGAGTATTAATAGTATCTTTTTCATAAGGCATGTTGAAGCCAAAGCTTAATCCAAATAGCTGAAGATATTGGTGTAAGAGTGTAATTTGGTTTAATCAAATATTTTCTTTCTTTAAAGCTCTCTGCAGGCTGTCGTGCTGCAGATGCGGGATATGAACAGTGTACATGTGGTTTTATATTCCTCATAGCTCTGTGGTCGCCACGGGTTTGTGTGTTCATTCTATCTCTTAGTTCAGCTAATGGTGCAGTAATGGCCATCAGCTCTACCCCGGCGTTTTAGTACCAGTCATGGAATATGTTTCTTAGGCATCCATGAGTCAGCCCTGTGACTGTCAAGTCAGCCATTGGGCCCATAAAGGTCAGCTTTGTGTCCATTTGTCATACACTGATCGCTCTTATATTCTCCCAGCATGATATTTGACTTTTTAGAAGGAAAGCCTTTAAAAGAATATCTCTATGAGTTAGCAGCTACATAACACTGCTGCTCTCTGCTACTGTATAACTGGTACAGATGATATAGTCACATTTTCACACGAGAGAGAGAGAAGACCCAAAAGAAACCTTCATACGTGCATACGTGCGTCTAGATTGACGTTTTTGCTGTGTCCTGATGACAATGCATGTCTCTTTATAAATGGGAAGTGCACTATTTACATTTACAGATAAGCAAATGATGTACCTGGTTCCTCATTTTGTAAAAGCCAGTGGGGGCTAGGAAAAACCCCCCACAAAAAAACAAACAAACCACCCATGAGAATAATCCTCTCAGCTCATCATAGTATGCTTCCTGGTTTCATTGAATCACTTCCTAACCCGAAACCATGCGCTAAAACTGAACCTAAAATTCATGCACAAACACCCACACAATTGATTTCTGTGGTCATCTGACCCGTAAACCATACAGTCTTTATTGGCCAGCAGGGAAGTGACATGACAACGTTGAGTGCAGAGAATTACGTTGATGTGCTCAAAGCGTTTAATAGCTCCCATATAGTCACTGCTCTTTTTGTGCGTATGAGTTTGTTGCTTCCTCCTCGACTGTGGGTGTAGTGGAGTGCGGCATTGAATTGAGTTAGTGCTATCGAAAAGGTTCCTAACAGTGTGAGGTTACAATGAGCAGCTCCTGTTTTTCAGTTCTGTTGAGTAAGCCTCTCAGCTGCTGAATTTGGAGTGGAAGACTTAAGCGGCGATGTAATATTTGCCCGACAGCCTTTGCGACTTTGCTCGACTGCCTGTGACGGCGTTTAGGTCGGAAACCAACGCACGCCAACACACTCATGGCTTTCTTCTTTGAGGCTGTGTGTGTCATTCGTTCTCTTCTCTCCAGCCATGGTGAGTCTTGTC
Source organism: Chaunax sp. Z400 (assembly GCA_037577475.1). Lineage (NCBI taxonomy): Eukaryota > Metazoa > Chordata > Actinopteri > Lophiiformes > Chaunacidae > Chaunax > Chaunax sp. Z400. The sequence goes on along the minus strand of CM075201.1, from coordinate 6,822,648 downwards.
TGTGTAGTTCCTCTGGTCTCTGGATGTGTGTGTGGGTCCGTCCTGACAGGTTCGCTTCACTGCAGTGATGTACCAGAGCGAGCCTGTATCGATTTCTCAGTAGGATCTTCATCCTCTGCAAGTCAATCCTTTTACTCGACATCATCTCCTCTCCAGTTGTATGTCACGTTGCGCTTGTCCCCGTTTCACCTCTGGAAAATGTGTGTGCATTTGAGGACTGTTCTGTTGAACAGTAATAACAGGTTAGGGCTGATTCGCTCTCCATAGTCTGACAGCGCAGCATTGATTTTTCTGTTTGTCACGCATAGGGATTGTCAAGATGCATTAGCTGACCGAGGCAGCCTCCATGTCAGCCTGGCAGAGTGTTTGCAGATATACATGTGCACATGAGGACTCCTGTGCCTTTGGCTTGTGCACATATACATATGTGAGTGCAGTGGAACCATGACAACAGAATAATAGATAACATAATAGACAAATAAAGAATAAATCTAGAGGATGGAAAACGTAGTTGTGCAAAAGAACGTTATTTGGGAATATCTAAGTCTCAAAAAATATTCAGATCAGCAAATCTTCAAGGGTTCACCACTTTTCTGTTGAACTGATCATACCTGTAGTGTAGACATTTGAAAGATGCAAGGTTTCACAAGTACACATGCTGTGTTTTAGGGTGCCACAAACAGATAAGGTTGGTTACCACGGCTCAATTATACATTCTAAATACGCACTGAAGCACACTACTGTCAACTTCAACAGCTGGTTTGTTTTCAGTCATTTGGACACAGACGCCAACAAATACTCAGTTTTTCCACTTCGCCTCATCTTTTGATGTGGAATCAGTGAGTAGATTTAATATATCAATATTGATATATGCCCATTTTACCTGATGCCGCCAATGTCAGTTTAATCCAGCCAGGGATTAACACATAGTTCTAATTAACTATAATGTGCATCTGCTTCATTTGTCAGGTGACAAACATGTTTTGTCATGCGTCCCAGTGAAGTTTAAAAATCAAGGCCTATAACACCTTCATAGATAATGGTTGTGCATCCTGGTCTTGTACAGTGGAGCTGAAGGGTCCTGAGACTGATGTGATGAATGATCAATGAAGGCACTGAGCCTGTATTTTAGTATCACCCACAGCGTACGTGCCATTTCCTCCACATCCTGCATACGGCTCTCATGTGAGAGTGTTAATGAATATATTTGTTTTTCTTGAATTGACCTCCCCTGTTCACGGATTGTTTTGGCCCATGGTCAGATCTCGTCTCCGAGTGGCCAAGTATCATTTTCTGCTCCTCTCTCTTCTGCACTACACTGTGTGTCTTGCATTAATATGAGTAATCAGGCATAATGAGTTTAAATAATGACCAGTCACACATCAAATTGCACAGAGAGATTAATTCAAAATCACTCACTGGCATTAACAGTTTACCACACAATGCATACAAAGCTGATTTTAAACCAGCCAATAAACAAGAGCTTAAGCGCGTATAAGTAAGCCAGCAGCACAAACTGCAGGCTGTTCCTGAGCCACATTCAGCCTACATATGCTTTTTACTCACTGCTCCGACTCTATCATCCTAAATGATGGACTGGCTCTCTGTACCCTAGGTACTCATTCCTGAATAATTCTGCTGCTTATTGATGTTTCATGCAAATAGAAATGAATCCGGGCCTCCGTCCTTTAAAAGAGGGAACTGGCCTCGGTGCTCATCCAGACGCGGTTGCTTTGTTGGGTGCAACACGTAAGGCTTCCTGTGTTGTGTCCCGTCCATCCTTTCAGCTCAAAACATCAACCATGGGAGGAAAGCACTCGGACAACTTTAACCCCATCCTCACCTGTATGCCTCGTGATGCATTCAAGTCCATCATGCAGAGCTGCAGCACACAGCCACTGCATTTTTGTATACATGCTTCATTAAGTCAGCTTAGACCTAAATGCACCATTTATCAGCTATTTACCCAACAGCTACGAATAAACCATATGGCAGCTGTGACTCCCCGCGGTCTGTGTATAGACTCGCATGCAGCTAACAGATGGAGGGAATTGTTTGATTGGCAGGTGGGTGGTCCAGTGACTGTGGGTTGCGGTGCGTGTCAGAAGGTGACAGACGGTGGTGTGTCGGGGCACCCATCACCATTAGCTTGATGGTGTGTGTCGCCCCAGCTTTTATTTTCCAAAGAGTTCTCACTTGTGGCTCGTTGTTATTGTCCAGTAAACTCTCAGTTGAACACACACAGCCTCTTGTCTGTGCCTGGGTTGTATGCAGTCACCCACACACCTCCCACATCATTTGCTTTTCAAACATTTGGTTCTCCCTTTTTTTTCAACAGCGCACTGCTATATGACTTTTTTGAAACAGCTTTGTTGCATGCACTTCTCCTATAACAAGTTCATAAAAGGATCATCCTGTGCAGGATTTGCACGCCATCAGGTTAAAAATCAAACGTCGTAGAAAATCTCTAATTATTTAGTAAGCATAAGCAAACATCTTTGCTTTCTATGCTTTCACTTTGACATTTTTATCGACTGTCTATCAAAAATCTGACTCAGGCTATTTATATTGTCCCCATGCCTTTTTGTTCTTCTACTGTTTTCTTCAGCAGCGTTCCTCTGAAGGCAGGGCAGGAGTTGAGTTGTTCCCCTGTCACTGTTACTCAGGCCTGAACACCAGCGCTGTCACTGGACATGAATATCGACCTCGATACTGCTATAAGTCCAATACATGAAACTTTAAAGACTGGTAATGGCCAAACAAGATGACAAATTCAGAAATTTAGTTTGAGGAGGTTGCTGCTGTGTAGGATCCTCAGCACAGTTCAGCCACACTAGATGGTTGCATGCTTTTGCTGCTATGTTTTTCAGCCATTGAGCTTCACACAAGCGTCACCAGTCTGCATTAGTCAGTCTGTTATTCTGTACAGTACCATGCACATGCCCTGTGCATGTTGGAACTGTCTGCAGAAATTTCAGCTTTGGTGCCATCTATTCTCTTTTTTTGTACCTTAAATCACTGCAATTTTTAAAATGAAGCCTGCACAACTCGCAGTTTTCACCTCCTGGTTGAGGTTATCTCATATTTAATCCCCACACAGCTAAAAGAATAATTAGTGGCTTACAGGAGAATTCAACAGCATTTCAAATAGCATTGAGGATCTGCTTTGTTCTCAGCTGAGTCATTGTTCTATGGCCTTGTTCTATGTGGTGAAATGCTAATCAGCATCCATCTCTCTCTTTTCCTCTTCACGTCTTCGTGTCTGTCCTCCAGACTTCAACTACAACACAGATGGCTATGAGGGGGACGGAGCGGAGGACGGCAAGTCTCAGGATGGCTCAGAGACGCTGCCCTTTATAGATGAATCGCCCACAATGTCTCCCCAGCTGTGCGCGCCCCAAGGGCCTGACGGAGAAGCAGTCTCCCCCACACCACATGAAGGCCTGCTGCCAGGGGTAAGAGCACACACACACACACACACATATGGAGCAGGTACAAATCGGTAGCAGTCATCCATGCTTGAACTTCTACATAACTTCATATTATTGGACAATGTGGAACACAGGGTCATAGAGCATAAAGCACAGGCTGTATATTTCTGCATATTGAGTTTCTGAAGTAGAAGCACAGTAGTAGACTTACTCCAAAGCATATTTAATCTTAGTATAAATTCATACACAGCACACACACACTACTGATTTAAGTCCATTCCAATATAAAAAGCTACAGAGACTGGAATTTGCTTGTAATAGGTGACATGCCTTAGTGATATTTGGTCAACAAATGTAAGTATTTACACTGTTAAAGTTGTCAGTGTTTTGTTATTCATGATTGGTAATGCTGTCTTTGTTATACCTTCAGTATAAGACATCATTGCAGCATCATTGCTTATCCTTTCAAATCAACATCCTTCATCAATTTCTCAAATATCAGATTCTCTTCGGTCAAGTTTTTTTCAATTCTATTTTTAATACTCTCATGTCTGTATGGACTTAGAAAGAATTATTGATGGCTGTAATCGTTCCTCCTGGAGATCCAGGCTAAGTGGATATGGACAAAATCCACATCCATCCAGTTTAAAAATGCATCCTAAAGTTCAGCTAATATGAAGTTTGTCTGAAGTGGGTTTCTTTCAAAGTTATTGTTTTAGTGTGATTCTTCTTTTTTGCCTTTCCTTGGACCGTGTTTCGCTCTACTGAGCTGCAGTGTAGGGATATCAACACATTAAGGCTAATTTTATCCCAAAAACCTCTGAGTTTGGACAGGTGGAATAATTACCGTGACCAATAATTCTACCAATGCACATATGGGCATGTAGATAAGTATTGCTTTAAGATGTTCTTAAAAATGAAAGTCTATTTCCACATACCGTCCAGAGTCTGCAAAGCACTTCTGTCACTTTTGCACTTCTGTCACTATGACAAAATGTGACAAATGTTCAATGATATAACACTTTAATCCTATTATGTAAACTCAGAAATTTGAAAATATAATTAAAATATGTTTGACATGACGTCCTGAAATATAATACAGTCAAAAGTGACCTGTCATCAGTCAGTGTTCTCCTGTTATTAGCGTCACTCCAGACTCAATGTGGAATCCCTGTCCTTTAGTCTTTTCTGGGGCGCTGTTTCTTTCTTGTTTTTTCCCTGATGTTAGCCGTTGCGTTATGGTCCAATGTAACTGCTGGCGATGAGCCACAGAAGCAGTTTCCCTGCTGCACACTACAGGTGGTGCATTCACAGCAGCAGGAAATGACCGGTGACCCAGATGGTGTTTGACAACCCCATCACTGATCTGCCTGTTCAGTTTTCAGTGCTATGGTGTATTTTTTCTTAACATATTCCGTTAATGACTTTACTTTGTTTATTTGCTCACAGAGCAGTATCTCCTCTCTTTACTCCACATAAACTGCTGCTGATGCAGGAAATACAAAACACTGTTTTCTATGAATTTGACCCGTTATGTCCTCCCAGACAGCAGCCATTTGGCTCATGCAAAAGTATTCGATTCAACTCATTACTCTCCAGTACAGAGCAGCAATAATCTCACGTCAAAACCCTGACAGTTTTCATATGCGTATCTCAGTGTTCTGTCATTTCCTCACTCCATCCTTCACATTACAAGGTCAGAGGTCAGCAGCACTCTTTTCATCATCACTCGTGGCTGTGTGTGTATGCATGAATTAGGCTTGTGTGTTTCACTGCTTGAGTGGGTGCTTCAACACCCTGGGGAGGCTCAGTGGGAGCGGGAGGGGGAGACCCTGACCCTGACCTGAACCAGACCTCCCACACAAACACACAAGGTTCCACTTCACATATCACGAGCAGCTTTGTCATGCAGCAGGAAAAAGCATGAATGAAAACTAGCAATCACGAGTGGTTGGTTTGGATTTTTATGATTATTATTTTTCACATATTGTAGTTTAAATCTTGCCGCTCTCTGCCTTTATCTCTTTTCCAAGCAGCTGTATTTTCATAGTATTATAAATAAACTGTGGCCTTGGTCTTTAACCTTCTTATACTAGTGTTGATATGTGAATTATTAAACTTATTATGTTGTATTCATTGTGAGTCATTAGGTGGAAGGCTCTCAGGTCTTTTGAATGAAAATGTGGCTCCATCTAGTGGCAAGTTTTGGTAAGAACAGATGAGACAGAACAGTTTCACAGATTTAAAAAATATTTAAAAGGAACAAATAAATAAGCTCTGGCCAGAGGCTAGATCTCAGGAATTGAGTAACTTGAGCGACAAATAATGATAAGTAATTAAATAACAATGATTTCATGAACACCAACTATTATAAATCTCTTTTCATCAGCGCTGAAATATTTTAAGCATTTCAATCCTTCAAAGAGCCGTCCTATAATACATAATGTTGTCACAACATAGCACTAGATAATGTAGATGTGTAGCTCTGATAGTGTACACAGTATATTTCCACCCTCTGTGTCCTTCATGTATCTTCTGACCCTTACACTTAGGTAGCAGATTGAGTTGGTCTGATGCTGTGAGAGGTTGTTTGTGGAGAATGTACATCAGAAACTGCTGCTTTCTGGACTCTGTCTTTCCACTGAAGTTGTCTTCCCCTCACCGCGGTGTTAAATCGTCTTTTCTTTCCGCTGACTTTGCTTTGGCCTTTCATCTGCGGACACGAGCGAGCCAACGGTGACACATCCATGCCAAAATGCATACATTCAGCACAAGGAGCGCATTGTTAATGTGCATGCATGAGTTAATTATGGACTTTAAGATGGTTTTGTTTGTATTTGGGCATGCTGTAAAACCATAGTTTATGTATATCTGAAGAAGGAACCCTGTCATTTGCTCTGTCTGAAGTGTCTCAGTTTTCCCCTGCTTTTAATGGATTTTTCCATATTCCAATGATGGGATTAAGGATAGAGGGTATTGGACAGTATGTAGCAAAACCATGAGTTTGAGCTAAATAATTAAATTTATATCACTAGTTTTATGCTTTCGTTTTCACCCTCTTCATTTCCTCATCCTTGCCATGTTTAAATTTTCTTTTGCTCTCTTGGGTCCTCTTTCTTATATGATCCTTTCCCTGCCCGTATTAACGACTTGTAATGGTGGTGACCAGAAATGAAAGCCACAAGCATATATCGGGGTTCCCACGGGGCCTTAAAAAGTCTAAAACTTTAACATCTGAAGTTTAGTCCTTAAAAAGTCAAAAATATGTTGAGGTATTACAGCTGTTGTCTTGAATATGTTACCGTTAATTTAATGCTACTTCAACAATACTCCTTTATATGCTTATATCGTGCTTCATAATGAGTTCGAAGAATGACTTATCTTCTTTTTTTTTGTTCCACCACAATTAGGTACACACAAACACACTATTGTGTACACACAGTTCTTTAAATAAATTAACTTACTTTGAAAGTAAATATATCAGGCATACATTTTTGCCAGGATGGATGTGAAATAGGTCTTCAATTCCATTTCTAATGGTCTTAAGAAGGTCTTAAAAATACTTAAATTTAACTTGTTGAATGAAACCTGCAGAAATCCTGATAATACACTTGCAGACATTGCCTGCAAAGACGAAACGCTGGTATTTCTGAAGAACAATTGTAAAATCTGTAGTCGGAGAAATGAGGGGACCAAAAATGTAGAGGGTGGTTGATGGTGGTTGGGTGGTTGCACTAGTGGGTGTCACTTCCTGCAATGTGGCATTCAAGGGTCAGGAGCAGGGTGAGAGGTCATAGTGAGTGAACTGTTTTCATTCACAAATGCACCCAAACTCTGAGTTGAATCATCACACCTTTAACACTTTCAGTTCCATTTCCTTTCTAGTATCCAGACAGATTTTTCCAACAGCTTGTCTTTGTGCACACATGTCTCTTTTTAACACTATATATACTTGAACCTCGTGCTCTGCCTGCGCTGAACGGCTGCTACCCAGTGAGCTATGTGACCAGTAATTAGAATCAGCCGCACTGGCAGCACATTAGCTGGTCTTGGCTCCACATCCGAGGCTCTCAGCCGATCAATAAAGAGACCATAGACAGACGAGTGAGAATTCAACTCTGTAACACCCCATGACGTGAGAACGTGAGGAACTGTGTGTTTGAGGAAGTGGCTTATTGCCTGAAGATACGGAAGACAGACATGAAGAGAATGAAGCAGACAACACTCCGGCCTCTGTAGCCATCAGGGAAGTGGTTGTTGTGAGGGGAGGGGTGGATGTAGAGGGAGGGCAGATCTCATCGACCGAGGTGGATCAGTGGTGCACACACATACATGCATACATAGAGCACACACACAGTCCACACCAGGAAGCCCAGCACAGGAAGGGGGTGGGGCTGTGTAGGCGGGGTCCGCTGTCTTTCTCTCTCGGCGTCCAGACGACTTGCTCTGAAGGGAAAACACTGATGTGTCCAGGCAGGCCCTGAAGAAGGGGATCTCGGGCAGAAAGAGGAGAGGAGGAGGAGGTGAAGGGAAGAAAGAAGAAGGAAGAGTCATGGAGGAGGAAGAGGAGGAGGTGCTGTGCTACTTGGACAGGGTGCTGGAGGAGGAGGAGGTGTTTGAATATGGAGATGGGGAGCTGGATCCCATCACTCCGACACATAGACAGTTCAAGGTGAGACAGTGAGTGGCTTGAAAGCTGGATGCAGGGAGCGCACACACACACACATGGACACACACGCAAACACACACACAGAGATGCACTGTGCGTCTAACACACTGACCAGGCTTCAAAGCTCGGCTATTTATAGCAAAGTGGAAAGTCTTACTGGTTTATTTAGCATGATGTGGTGTCCGTGTGTTCCTACGTGGGCCTATGAACCATCGCAAGTGTGCGTGACAGTCCGTGATTGGTATCTGAGCGCGGCCTGATGAAGCAGCTATACTGTGGAGCACATGTCTCCTCACTCTGCTGCTTTCTAAAGACGCCAGGTCTCTGTTTCTGACGGTAACTTCTTCAGATGTGTGTGTGTGTGTGTGTGTGTGTGTGTGTGTGTGTGTGTGCGTGTGCATGCGAGCAGCGCTGCCTGTGCCGTTCCCGGTCACTGTTGATATCAGGTCCATCGGCACACAGAGTGAAGGCACAATAGAAAAACACATACCGCACTTTTCTGTGCAAGAAGCACAACTGAGAAGTGCATGCATATACGAGCAGGTTGCCATGGAAAAATCCTTTCACCACCACCACCATGTATTTCTCATCTTACCCTCTTGCCAGACAGTAGGCCTTTGTACAACAGGGGAAAATATTCCCAACGTTGGAAGAAGCAGTTGTTTTTCTTCCCCTTCCTTTCCTGTCTTGCTGTTTACACGTCACCAACATGCAAGTTTACTGTCAGAATAAAATGCAATTCTCTTTATTTGCACTACACGGAGTTGGCATCATAACGCAGACCTTAAACAAGTTAGAAGTAGATCTGTGATATAATGGGGGGGGGGGAAACACACACACACACACAACGCCTGCAGATGTGGACAGACATATGGTTGCAGCTGCAGCATTACTTGCAAATCAAAGATGCATCTCAGAGTCTTGCTTTTGAGATTTGGTCATAAGGTCTTTATGTTTCTTAAAGGGAACGGCAGCATTAAAACAGATTAAGAGGCTCAAACCCTGCTTTTGAAACCCTTCATTAAAGTACTGAGGTCATGATGTGAAAAGCAGCTCGTGGAACACATCCTACTATTTCATTAAAAAGAGACATGCCACTCATCACAACACTGTCACTACAGGTGTGGAGGCGCATGTGTGCTGATGAACAGGTTCACGTTAAAATCTGATAAATATCTTGTGTATTTTACGCGCTAATATCCCAAAGTGGGATGAAATAATCATTTTCTCTTCAGTTCCTACAGTTCTGCAACAAAGTAATTCTTAATAATCCTGAAATGAGGCACACATTGTGCACATAGTGTACATACTATACCCAGATACACAGTGTTCCTCCAGTCTTCAGGGATAGCAGACGTATCAGAAGGTGGATGTTGATTGTGAAAGGGTTAAAAGGATGAGGTCATGGTTCCTTCCTCGTCTTATCAAGCACAGTTGGTGTGCTGATATCACTGTAAGGATCTGGTCATGTTAATAATTAATTTTCCTTTCTGCTCTCATGACTGTCCTTTGGCCTCCCTTAAACTGCATATGTGTCACTTCATTTTCACTCATACAGCTCTCTACTGTGTCTACTGTGTCTACTGTGTCTTCTGCATTATGTGCGGGTGTGCAGCTGGACCAATGACAGCCTGAACAGGTGGACATGTGGGAACGCTGTTGACTCACTGTTAAGCTATGTGCAGTTTATTACAGAGAAATGTTTGAATGAGGATTTCTGGAGTAGCTTTCACACATTTCATTTTGGAGATCACATTGTTTGACAGGCTTTATAAATAAAGAGAAGTAACCCGACTCATTTAGATTACATTAACACCACTGTGGATGGTTTACCATCTACTGTATAGTGTGAATCACGCTGCAGACATTAACATATCATTATTATAAACATATTAAAGCGCTCTTCCCACTTAGAATATTTCATAATTTAGCTTACAGAATAGATGCAGCGTTACACGTCGTGCTACTGAACAGCTGTACTTCTTATTGATCTGAATATAGAGGATTTATCAACACAGGTCACATTCTAATGTAAAATTCTTATATATTTTATCTATTGCAATCTAGTCTATTCAATTCTGCAATGTACACATCCAACAGAGAATATAAACTACAATCTGTAAAAACATATTCCACTTTCCAGAAAAAAGAAAAGAAATAGAAATAGAAAAAGAGCAAGAAGAAAGAAATTATTTAAAAACATTTTTTTTTACCTGCCTCCTTCTTGAAATAAGCAACATGAATGGTCTACCACAGCCTGCCAGTAAGAACTGAAGTATGTTTGGATACTTTGGTCTTTATGTGAGTTATATGAGGTTTATATGAATCATTCTCAGGTATAGTCAGGTGGATTGGATAGGGATAAAATGCCCAAAGGTGTGACATGAAGTGAGTCTGACTTGTCTTTTCCAAATGATACTGTGTGCTATTGTAGTACTTTCACCCCAATGCATGCTTACACAGTATTAATACTGCTTCATGTAAGTTTTGTTTTACATGTAAAAGCAGTAGTGCATTTTCTTTTTTTCTCAAACATGATTCAGGGGAGATTTACATCAAACTACCACTCAGGAGAGGAGTAGGACTTTCCACAGGGGAACTAAGCCATTTAGATTTTTGCTAATTCCTCCTTGGATGTGTGTATTTTAAGGTATTGTTCACCCGATGTGGTACATGTAGTGGCATGTTGCAAGAAATGTGCTTGAGCCCATGTACAGTAAGTTTAGATGGGTTAAAATAAATCCTGGATTAAAAAAAGGGCTTCTTGGTGTGTGTTAACTCTATTACTAAATGTATAATACATTCTAACACCGAGGTCTGTTTTCCCCTGCAGGGAGACATAGAGAAAGGACTGGAGATGAAGAAACTGGTGCTGTCTGGTTTCTTGGCCAGTGAGGAGATCTACATTAACCAGCTGGAGGCCCTGCTACTGGTGAGACACACACACTGCAAAAAACAACAACACTGTTTTGCACAAGACAGCTGGAGTGAAGATAGTTTGTGTAATGCAAGCATGTAATGTAGCTGCATGCATGTCAGTGTGTTGTTGCAGGGTATGTCGCTGCAGGCCTGTGTGAACTATCAGAGCACCATTAGTGGTTAATGCTCATAGAGATGGCTGGACCTCTGTTCAGCTGTTTCCTGAAGCGCTAACTGAACATGCTTCCCTGTGCTAAGCTAACTATGTCATCCTGCTGCTCTGAGCCACGCGTCGCTCTTTGACCAGCATTTGGAAAGTCTGACATCCAATGCAACGTCCTGCTACACTCTCATGTAGTCCTGTCACACAGCTGGTACAGTGTGAAACCAGTACTAAAACACAACAAGTTGTATTTATTGGTCAGCGAATGAGGTAAACAAAGTGTTGCAGTGATACTGGCTGAAATCTGGTCTGTCAGTTCCTTTTCTTTCAGCCCTCAGTGACAACACAAGAAGTCATCATAGAATTTGTCTATTTTAAAGTTTGTTCCTGTCCTCCTCCGCTTCCTCCGTTGTTGAGCCAATGTCTGAAACAGACCATGTAATCATTGGTTTTTGCTTTGTTGCCCTTTTTTCTCTCAACCATGAAATGAACGGGGGGGGGTTGTCTATCTTTACCAACCTTTATACATAAATTAACAATAATTAATATTTTATTTACTATATAATTTAATATATTTTTTCTACAAATTTTTTTTTATTTTTTTAACTTTTGACCAAGACAATGTACACTACTCTAGACCAAAGGACTGGAGGACGTGTCACATACTGAGGCAGCTGCTCTACTATTTGTTTGAGTGGGTCTGTCACCTTCAGAGGACTCTTTTTTCCCCCCATATTTGACAGGTTTCAGTTCACTCTGTTAAATTAAAGGCAAGTCGGGACTTGTAAACAAAAGTCACCATCAGTTTATGTGTTGAATGAGGTTTTCTTTATGGGCTTTATGGGGGGGGATTTAACAAAGTCTAGGGAGACTGATGTGGATATCTGAAGGCCAGCAGCTACTTATACTTGCTTATGTTTGGTATTACATCTAATGAAATAACTCACAACAACCCACCTCACTGGGCTTCAAAGAGACAGAGGCCTGCCTTTACTGTGTGGCTACAAACACGGCTTTAAATGTCATCCTCCTGCTAAATGCATCATCAACATCATCTCTGGCATCATCTCATCATCTTGAGCAAAAACTTCACCGACAACACAGATCACCCTCATGCTTTGCCATCCAATACAGACCATGCTGGAGGTCTGGGGTACGTGGCTGCAGCCATTGTCAGTGCTTTTCAAAACGAGGCAGTCTGTCTGATTAGCCTTCATGCAGTCCCTACAATCAGTGGGAGGCTGACTCATCGTCAGCCTGAATTTTGCTTCCATGACGTGAAAGCCTAATCATGCACACGCCATGCATATCTATGATTAACTGAGTTGGCGTACAATCTGACTGGTGAGAAACTGTATATTGGAGAAGAATTTCACCCAATTTGCAGTGCATGCAGAGTGGCTAATATTACTCACTTATCACTGGGTGACACATAACAATATCAGAAACTTTTTTTTTTTCAGGCTCTGGTCCAATTATTCCCCTGATTGTACTCTCTATCAAAGCATGCTCTTTGATTACACACAACCTCGTTTGATTTTATGAGACTTTTGTGTAAAATAAACTTCATGCTCGAGTGAAATGCTTTACATAAATTAGCAAAACAAAAAGGTGAACAAAGGAAAACTGTTGTATAAAAGTGACCCTGACAACATGAAGTCACTAACTGGGTTTAGCATTGCTCCCCAGCTCTTTATGCTATACATTTACTGCAGTTCACCTTTTAAAAGATGTCTAATGGTGGTTCCTCATTCGCTGAGTCTGTCTCTCCTCTCTGTCTCTAATTGTCCAGCCCATGCGTCCTCTGAAAGCCACAGCCACAACCTCGCAGCCCGTCTTGACCATCCAGCAGGTAGAGACCATCTTCTACAAAATCCAGGACATTTTTGAAATCCATAAGGAGTTCTACGACGCTCTCTTACCCAACATCCAGCAGTGGGATGAGAAGGTCACTGTGGGACATTTGTTCCAGAAGCTGGTGAGTGTGGCTTGAACCCAGACATTCCACTGTGTGGGTTTTTTTTCTTCCCCCCTTTCCGTCATTTGCAGGGAACGTACACATGACTGTTAATAAGAGAACTGTCAGACTCTCACTATTTGTACTTGTGAATCACTCAACTAAATTAGACTGTCTGCCTAAATGAATGAGTGTGTGTGTGTTTGTGTGTGTTTGTGCCCCCTTGCCTGTAAGTCTGAGTGCATTAGCTGTAACGTTCCGATCTATCATGTTGCCGTATTTTCACTGGATACTGTTGCATCAAGAGGCGCTCCCAGTACATAATGTACCAACATCATTGTTATGTGTGTGAATGTGTCTGAGTATAGGATGAACAAGGCTCCAGGCCTCAGCCAGTCTCAAAGTGAGTTGGCTGTGCCTCTGTGTTCGATCATTGCATTGTCAGATTTGCAGTGGATAATGTGATTTGAGCCGGGCCTCTGAGCACATAACATACTGTAAGAGCGCACAGTGTGTGTGTCTTATATTTTACATACTCTTTATATTTGTTTGGTAAACCGTAGTGAGGCTGATGCAACATGCTGTAATAGACTTTCAGCTGAGATGTAAGAAGCTGGACATCCCGCAGGAAAAGTAAACCAACATAGAAAAATTAATTTACAAGGTAATGTGGAAAATCTAGAGGCAGTCATCTGTAAAAAAACAAACAAACTTGCTTTCAGTGGACAATTGAATAATCTGTATTTCACGCGGTAGTGAGGGCAGTAGTGCAGTACGACACTGGACTGAAGGTAACAGAATATTGTGGTCTAACATTTCCCTGCACATGAAACTAGACAGTGAATTACTGTAAGCCTCCTCTAACTATAAGAAGAGGGTTTAGCTCTGGAGATGGGAGCGCCAGTATACCACAGGAGATGGAGAACAAAATGATGTGTTTTATTCTGCTCATTTATAGAAACCATTATCAGGATTTAACTTCAGTGTTCATATTCTCTTTTTTGCCACCCTGCTTTTCGCAGTGTTATTAATCTGACTTTTATAGCCTCGTTTTGTTATAGAACCTTTTACAGATAATGAACAATTACTTCATTACTTTCTCTGGAATCCTGTATTCATCTTAGATGAGTGTTAAATTAATAATCAATTAGTTGATTGGAAGCAATGCCTGTTATTGTGAATTTACACAGACAAATCTTTTGGTTTCAGCTACTTCTTCTTTTTTTAAAAGCTCTTAATGTCCTCAAGCTTTGAAAAAGGCAACTTCCCTTGAACACTGATAGACTTATTAGAAATGTATACGTAGTTTCAGAAATCTACCTTTAGCTTGGATGTTGACAACCAGATCAAATGTGTCCCAAATTCAACTTGCTCCGTGTTTTTGCATCTTTTAAGATATGAGGCGTTCTTGCTAATGAGCTGTGAGATGATCAGATGCCCCAGATCCTGTGACATTTTGGCAAATCATGAGCACAGTCTTGTTTTAACCTGAAGTGTCATTCCAGTTCAGTTACATGTGACAGATTGAAATGTAGAGCTCACATCTATAGGCTGCAGGTCTGATCTTATTTTCAGCTGACAGTTTTTCACCACATATTTCTGAATGAAATCAAGGTTTCACATTGTTTTTTTTATCATAGATTTTAAATGGTTATATAAATGTACATAAATGTATCGTGGATCATACATTTACTTGCATAAATTCTGTGTATTTGCACCTCAGTGGCTCAGCTACAGATTCTAACCAGTTTGGAAAATGTTTAAAAATCTCATCTTTTCTAAAAAAAAAACCCAAACAAACAAAAAAAGAGGAAGGTGATGATGTCTGTCTTATTCTGATATGAAACCAGGCTCTCTGCCATGTTGACACCTTTCAGTTTTGGTTTCAACATCTCACAAATCGTTCCATATACATGCCAGCCGTGGTTATTATTAGCAAAAACCCACTATGACTCAAAGATCGCAACTTCTGATACATTCAGTGGGTATTCGTGACACTGTAAATATCCATTTGATTTATTTTATTTCTATAGAACTGTGCAAGAGGGCAGATTTACTGCGCCTCAATAATGTTGAAAAGGTGGATAAATTTACAGCAAGGAACTGATGAAACAGACTTCCTTATGTTTCTCACATCAGCACTCGATAAACTAACTTCTGGTTTTAGACTTCAGATTTAGATACATTATGCTAGTGGTGAGCAAAAACAACTGAATCTGTAACTTTTAGCTGCTGCAGATTCTCCAGTTCTTAATTCTTGTTTACAACAAGACGGTTAGGTGACCAAACACACTATGGTTTAGCTTTTAGTACTAGTATCTCAACACAAAACAGACCTGTACAGAATAGCACAAACAGCTAGAACTGGGTATCAAACTTCAATACTATACTGAAATGTACTTGAATCGCTTCTTGAAAACTATCAAATACGGAACGTTCGCACTTAATGTCTGGTCAGATTCCTATTCTTGATACTGAATCTGGGTCATGATTTTTTTTTCTTCTTCAAATCACAATGTCGCTCTTTGGTTTTACACAGCTTTGTGTTAAAAAATGAGGATAAAAGTTTTAACTCTAACAACTTAATAGGATATTGATTGAAAGATGTCTTTAATAGAAGATGCTGTTGAATAATCAGGAGGAGGAAGTTCGTCGGCATCTCAGGGAGAGTTATTGGAGATGCTTTGAGCTTTTGTTTACCACTGAACACAGATCTCATGTAGAGATGTAATTATTTTAGTTGTTTAAGTACTTCTCTCGTCCCCCACTCCTCCTCTCTGTGGACCCCAGGAGTCACACCACCAAGTGACACCTATTACTGTAATCGTCAGCTCCCATCTGTGCTGCGTATAAGTGCGAACATGAGCGTGGCATTTGGCAGCTAAACATTTAGTCAGAGTGGCAGTGTGAGCGTGCAGATGGCTTTGTAATTAGCTGGTCTCCTCCCTACTGCTCCTTGTCAGCAGCATGCCTGCCATTGGACCAACACAGAGGGACAGAGTAATAGAAAATAGGCTGGCATGGGGGAAAAAAAGCTACCATTCCAACTTTTTTCACCTTTTTTGGCCAAGTAAAAAGGCTCAGCTGCAGCCTGCGACTGCCAGGATTGCGTTGGACTGACCAAATTATCCAAGTCCCTGGAGGCATTAAGTGGGGAGGGTTTAATCTTTCTACATTCATAGCTCTGAATAGCTTATGGGCTAATAAAAAGACATTTTAAAGCCATTTCTGAAGAGACTAACTGTAGCTGTCATCCATGTATTATGTTAATGTTGTAGGTGGAGTACTGACTCCCCATGGATACCTTTTTAGCCATGCTAGTGGCCTTGCTCTATGGATGGCAATGTTACTGTAGTTGGTGGGTTGACCAGTCCACCACTTAAGACCAGACTGAAATATCTCAATAACTATTGGATGGATTGCTCTGATATTTTATGGACAAAATTATTGTTGGATGAAGTTTACTGACTTTGCTGAGCCTTTGACCTGTCCTCTAGTGTCACATGACGTTGACACTTTTGGCTTTCAGTGAAATATCTCAACAACTATTGGATGGATTGCCTTCAAATGCGTTACAGACATTCATGTCCCCTTCACAATGAGTTGTTGTCTTTGATAATCCCTTAATGCTATGCTCCCACTCAACTAGAAGCCTAGGCGTACAAAATGCATTCCACCCAAAATGCGGCATATCAATTATTAATATCATTTTATTATTTGGTCAAGTTTCAATGCATAATTCAAACAAAAACATGCCAAACGAAAGGGAATCCTGTGGGATGATTTGTTTTGGATTTACCTACCTGGCAGCCGTTTCCCTGCAGATGTTTCATACCGGTCACAGGTTGTCCACAGCACCATAAACTGATGGAATACTATGATCACGTCATTCTACTTGGTTTCTACTTTCCTACCAGGCTACTAAGACAAAAAGCTATGTTTAGAGATTCAGACCTTTTGATCGGAGTTTTGGTTTTTGGTTTTGAGCCCAAATGCACGCTGTGAGAGGAAGTGGAAGGAGAGGAAATGAAAATAGGAGAAAAGGGGCCTTAAGGACAAAAGTAACAAGTGTTGCTCATTCACTCTATTCAGCTGAATCCAATCTCATGGCTTTAATAGTGTGCAGTCTTCTCTTCAGCCTAGCCATTCAAGCATAGTTGTAGCAGGATGCCTATCCATGCACTGCTGGTCTGCAGCTTGTGTTACAAGGCACATGCAGTACAGCAGAGAGGGGATGCTAATGAAAAAGGAAAAGAAAGGAAGTAAATCTTTTTCAGTTTGGGGGACTGCACAGAGCCACCAGTGGAGTGGCATTATGGGAATATGATTAGCCAGTGACTGTATGTGTGTAACGGTGTGTATGCAGGATAATTTCCTCCGTGCTGATAGAGCAAAGGAAGGGCTGCAGCACTCTTTTCAACCCTCCATTGAAGGTGAAAATTGAGATGGGAATAGAAATTGAAGCATCTGTCAGAGCTCTGGAAGTAGTATGGAAGTGATATTTGGAGTTGGATACAACTTGTTGTCAGTCCACTGTATTTTGGTTGACTACAGTGTAGGGCTGTGTATTGGCAATAACCTGGCTATACGATGTATCATGTTACAGGATACTGTAATATACTGAATATACTGTATTCAGTAATACTGTAAGCAAGGTGATTGTTTCAGAGGTCTGCGTTCTTTGTTTTTACTTCAGAGAAATGTTCTTGACAGTCTTATGTTGGAGTGAAGAGTCGAACGATGAAGATAGATGACATCACTGCCTGTCTGTCGGGGGTTCAAACACAAAAAAACTAAATGAATCATAGCCATAAATCTTTGCCTTTAATCTGATCTTTAACAATCAATACAGTGCTGTTGAGAATCAATACAGTATCACAAAACATCAAATTGCGATACCAAGTGTTCTGTGTACTTTCTTTGACCCCTTACTGCTGTGGCAATCTGGGTTTCCTGTGTAACTTAATGCCTCTTACTCTCTTTTCACCCGTGCCAGGCCAGCCAGTTGGGAGTGTACAAGGCCTTTGTGGACAACTACAAGGTGGCGCTAGAGACGGCGGAGAAATGCAGCAATGCCAACATCCAATTCCAGAAGATATCTGAGGTACGTTCATCATCCAAAGACGATCAGAGACACCAGTCAGCAGATTCTCTTGGAAGACTAGTCTAAGCAGCAGATATACAGCAATCATTACATTCTGGGCATTAATCTTGTTTTTGTCACATGATCATATTTGTTGTCTTTTGTATTTACGCGTTAATTTGAATCAAATTAAATATTTTTATACACTAACATTATTACCATAAATGCAACAATTGCTGAGAAGCTTGAGACACGAATGCTTGCTGCTTTACAGTGCAGAACGATTTTTTCTTTACCTGCACCATTGAAACCTAAAGGTGAAAAACCTGCTACTCTATGTATAGGCTTACAGTACTCCCAACATAAACCTTCCATAATAGTAAGTGAATCAAACAATACATCAATTTATTCTTAGGTCAAGAGTCTTAAACAGTTACGCTGATCAATCATCCTCAGTAAATAAAAGAGGAAAACAAACGCACAAGGAGCAACGGCACAGAGAGGAAGCAAAGCGAGTTGAAACATCCTCTTTTTGCCAGGGAGCAACAGTGTTTATTGTCAGTTTGAGGAACACTACTTTAAAAACTATCACCTGAAATAATAACGTGGAAATATGCACCCAGAAAAGCAGTACGATTCCCAACAGAGGGTCTGGACCACTGTACATTTAGTGTACATAAACTAATTAATGCAAGGGGAAAATGTTTAATTGAGACCTGATGTGGAGGAGGGGTCTGCCGGGGTGCTGAAAACGCTCCTGATTGTTAGATTTTAGAAGGTGTTAGATTTTAATTAACAACACATCTGTGGTGGAAGTGACTCATGGCATCCCCGATAATGCCAATCCCACTCTCATATCCTTGTTGCCATGCTAGCTAGAGATTAGAAGATTAATTATAGAGATGGAAATCTTACTGGGATCTCAGAATACCAGCCCACCTCTAAACCTGCACAACACATATTACTATCATGCTGTAGTTGTGTTGGTGGTTGTAGACAAGATGTAGAATTTATAGGGAAGGATACAATGCATGATCTGTCAGATGCTGTTTGCAAGAACACCATTCAGGGGTGCAGTTAAGGACAAAGACAGTTGAAATGATGACTGACAGGGATTATTTGCTTTTACGTTGTTTTTTAGGGAAATTCTGCTCAGTATACCTTTAAGAATATGCAGAATTTGCCTTTTGGTTTCATTCAACGGTTTCAATCTGCTGCAGTGACCCTGTACTTCTTCATTAGTGCTATCAGCCGCAGCCAAGCAAGTAGAGTGACGTGTGTGTAACTAAACTGGTCTGTTCTTTCAGAACCTCAAAGTGAAAGGTCCTAAAGACGCCAAAGATTGTACCACATCCGTCTCCATGGAGGGTAAGTGTGTGCATACTCGTCTTTGTGCGTCTTTGTCTTATGTGTGTTTGTATGCGAGCGTGCATGCGCCTCTGTCTAGGCTGGCTTGCTGCTTTAAGACTCCAGTGTTATCCCTTCTACTTGTGTATGCAGTGGCAGGCTTTAGGTGGCAAACTGCTGTATGTGTGAGCACTCTCTCTCTCTCTCCTTCTCCCCCTCTCTCTCTCTCTCTCTCTCTCTCTCTGTCTCTGTCTCTGCCTGAGGAAGGAGGCAGTGAGCAGGAGAACAGAGTGAGGAGAGGAGATGAGGGATATGGAGGTGCTTCTGGTCCTCAGACTGTGTTGTAACTGCACATACGGTAACGACTGTGTGATTAGGAGCTGCTGCCGTTTGACTCTGGGAACATGGGAGTGTTCTCTTTTTTTCTTTTTTCCTGTCATTTTTCTATGAACCAGGATGTCAGCGTTGTTGATTCTACGGTAGTTTGGTGTCATAGTTTGTGTGCTGTGAAGTTGGGACAGTCATCAATCAGATGTCAGGTTGATTTACCAGCTCATTTGATAGTTATTTGGATTGTATGAACTGATCCTCATGATGCACAAATAGTGTCTGTCTGCTGATTGTTTCACACCTTTAAACATAATAAGGTGATGAGAAGAGTTTATTTTGAAACCGTGTAGCTTTTTGTCTGGTTGTTGAGTGAGGATCCTCTGGAATATGTAGCTCACAGCCACTGACAGACCGCAATACTTCTTATAACACACAGGAGGACAGCAGCTTTGTTGTGTGTATGTTTGTTTAAATGCAGGTCTGCATGAGGACAGCTGCCCCCAGACTGCCCCTAGTAGAGAATACTAAGTATTAGGAACAAGTCTGATCTGCATGTGTGTTATTGTAACAGGGTCCATGCCTTTACTCTGTCGTGCAGACTTGAGCTGTTTTGTGGATTCTGCTCAACTAAAGCAGGGGGTTTACATCTTGCTGCAGGGGAAGGAATGAAATCTTGTCATCTAAAGAATGCAATTTGAAGCTAACTTGAGAGAAGAGGGTTCGGCTTTGTCAGGCTGGCAGAGCTGTTCTTACCAATGTCAGTTTTCAGCAGCGTGTACCTGTGAAGTGTATGTTAACTTATGCATCGTAAATGAGGTTGTTGTTATCGCATTGTTTCACGTCTTTATTGATTTGTTCGTTTCACCGTAGGTTACCGTGGTATTTAAAGTGTATTGCTTCATATTCCCTCAACAATTAAGTGTTTGTCAGCACCCAGGGCAGTTGCTTTGATTGGTGTTTATATTGCGGTTCCTTAATGCCCTTGCGAGGTAGTTGAGGGATTTATCTAGCTCAGCTTTGTTACTACGGCTTCCTTGTTATTTTCCCTCCATATTTCTTATATTATTCTCTTTAAATCTTCATCATCCTTCTTGCTTTCCATATGACTTGTAACCAAATGAGCTGATGGTTCCTTTTGTGTATTTTCTTCACCAAAGTAAGTCAGGCTTGTTAAATACGGTTAAGTCCACTGTATCATTGGCCATGCATCTGATGCAAGTGCTTAATCAAACAAGTATCCGACATCCTGTTTTATATGTAATACAGGACTCCTTCTCTGCACCGCTACAGTTTGTTTCACTGCTGTTTAATCCTTATATACCCTCCACCTACCTGTCACTCTGCTGTATTTATGTTTCCTCTCCTATTTGCTCTTGTCCCGTCCTCCACGTCCTTCCTCACATCTCATGCCTGGCATCGGTAGCTGAATATCGTGCCAAACATTGAGAGCTGAAAGCTGGCAGTCCTTGTGTCCAAGCTGTAGACCCATTCAGTGTGTGTCGCTACCCCTTCGTTAGTAAAGACAAACTATCTGTTCCTTAGCCAAGTCGTCAAGGCGACCTTGAGAACAGGATCGATCAGAGGCACCTCGCTGAGGCGGGTCATCGGCTTCCAATAATCCATCTCTCTCTGTCTGATTCCCGCTTTCTTTCTTCTCATCCTCCTTCTTCCTGAATACTGACTGGACGTTGAAATTAGCCTCTTGGTCCAGATTGCAGATGGGGCACTCCAAAAACATGCAGGCCACTGTGAAACTCTTTGACTTTTGTCCTTGCTGCTGCAGACACTGAGTAGGTTTTCATACATGTTAGCATCCTGGCTTTAATCCTTATCCTGTTTCTGACTCATTTTAGGATATGGTGTTTCCCTGGATCACAGAATAGCCTGATTAGTAATATTTCGACATGATTATACATGATTCTAATGTTATGTCTGGGAGAAAATAGGCACGAAAGAGTTCAGGAACATTTGAGAATGAGCCAAACTAGCATATTGAGGTGTCTCAAAAGGAATATAATGTCTTCTTGAGATTTATGTGACCTCATCCAGATTTAAATATATTTATGTATTTAAAATTATAAATACTATGAGAAATACTGTGGTTTAAAACCTAATACTTGCGAAACTATAATGACTTTCCTTCATCCTCAGCTGTACATCATGTTAACTGTGAATGATGAATGCATGAACATCAGCATGTGAGCATTTCCAAATAAAACAATAGTGCAATAGTATTTTAGAAATACTGCACAAACTAGGACATAAATAATCAATAACGTAACAGGTGATATGCTGACTTATACCACTAACAAATATACGCACAACTAGTAGTAGCAGTAGCTTAAATGTACTTTACTAGCATCTGATACTTGAGTTGTTCCCATGGTAACCAGTAGTCACCTAAACTTTCTTCAGGTATCTGCCCTTCAGGTGAATACAAGCATGCACACACACTTAATTATAGGTGTCCACAGCCCTTTTAGTCAGCGCAGGTCCCCTAGTCAATCCTCCAGGAGGTTGTGGTATCGAGTTCAGTGAACCAGGACGTTTGATGAAGGCTGCTATATTCATGACCAGAGGGTGGAGAGACTTAAAAGAGCATCAGCAAGGCCCTCTAGAAGATTCTCTTTGGTTTTATCAAGTAGCTGGGTTTGTGTGTGTGTGTGTGTGTGTGTAGGTATATTTGAGGATATGAGCGTATGAGTATTAGAGTGTGTAAAGTTTAGCTTTAAGCCTTAACGGTAGATCTGAACATGTTCCCTGTAGGTTTCTGCTCTCATTCTTTTAGTTGAAAGGGGAGGCGAGTGGAAAGGAAGAGAGAGCACTTAAAAGGGAGAGAAGAAGAAAGAGATAACGCGTCCGTACCCCTGTAAGGCTGAAGGGAGCAGTGCTTTAACAATAGAGGGAATGTGTGGGACTGTTTCTACCTCTCTGTGGGAGCAGAGCACACAGTCTGTGACGACCTGCCCTGCCATACAGAGCATCAGCACATCACTTCTCTCTGTTTCACGTGGCTGACTTTTCTTCCCCTCTGTTTAAAAAGCAGTTGCTCAAAGTCTATCGCCATAGCAAATGGAGATTAGCTTGATCACTGTGGAAAACTGTGCTTGCAGATCTCATTTGTTTTTATTGCATACCTTTACGCTTTTTCTTATTGAGTACATACATAGAGCAACATTATTATACTCCTTTGTGATACTTCATGACACTGGTGGCATTATTCATTTGAGACCTTGAGATGATTACATTTCAATAAAAGTCCACCTCAACCTCCCTCCCCATGCCTCTACTTTTTATAGATCTATATACGTGTTTGCTTCTTATTCATCACTCCCTACGGGTCCTTACTTCGTACTTACTTCTGCCATCTTTCATGCTGCCCATCCTCTTCTTTTCACTCTATCTTTCCCTCTTTCCTGTCTGTGGGAGTTTCTCACCTAGAGCTGGCATGTATGTCAGATCTGCCGTCCACACCTCCTCAGCAGCAGAGCCATCCATCCCTCGGGGGAAGCCAGCCAAGTGTGGTGGTGCAAGCTCGAGATGTCAGAGACAGGAGCAGCGGTGTTTGGGCACGAGTCCATCCTGACGTGCATTGCATTCATTTGTGCTGTTTATATTCGCACCCATGAGCTTCAGATGTAAAGACAGGCTGTAGTTTAACTACTGTAGCAGCCTAATAATGGAGTTGAAGCAAACAGTTTCTGAACCAATATGAGGCGGCAGCATCAACCCCAGAGATAGACTTCATGTTAAGCAGCCTATGGACTTCTGTATGTGTTTGTCAGTGTCTTCATTGTGCACAATCTGCTGAAACTGTAACCTACTGTGTGTTGGTGTGTGACTCAGAGTCCTGCTCTTTTCTCCCCACAGCTCTCCTTTACAAGCCGATTGACCGTGTTACCAGAAGCACTCTGGTCCTTCATGTGAGTACATAAATTGCAGTTTGCACAGCGTAAACCAAACTGGGTTTAAAAAAAAAAAAAAAAAGTCTGATTCTGGGGATGTTGTTGCTGATTTTTCTGTGTACATTTTAAAAAAAACTCCCATTGTATTGGTGTGGAGAATATAGATAAGTAAGTACATTTACATAAGCACAAGTTTTAGGTACTTTTACATTAGTTGAAACTCTTATTTTTGTGCTATTTTACACATATGCTCCACTAGATTTCACATTCATAACAACACCAAACCTCTTTAGCTTGTGACCTCATTGTAAAAACACTGCGTCTGGTTGGGTCCACCCTTAAATAAAACCTTGACTCTTGCATATCGTAATTCTTGGTTAGCCGCACGACTCAGAAGCTCAAGTGCTGACAAGTCAAAACCAGTTTTTTGTTGTTTACCCTGTCAAAGGCAGCCTTTGCATGAGTGATAATTAAGTGAAAACTGCCAATCGAGCAAGCAGACATGCCTGGGTGTGTAATGTTCCAGGACTGGATCGCATGAATGCATTTGCATAACAACAAGATGCCCAGTTTATCCAAGGCTAGTGTTTGCGTTTCTTGAAAGGCATTGTCCTGTCGGCCATGTAAATCAAGAGGCGGTGAAAACTGGTGGTGCTTAAGCCTCATAGTCAGCTGTCCTGTTCATCACTCTGCTATGCTAATGAGAGCAGCTTCAATAAAAACAAGGAACTCAATAGGCAGAATGATGTCATATTGACTTTAATGTTAATAGACAATTTTTACATTACTGTGCCAACAGTTTTTATTTTGCTTTCACAATACAATAAACTTGTGTCGTAGTGCGGTCCATGACTGTCTCCATGTTTTGTGTGCATGTTTTCACAGGACTTGCTGAAACACACTCCAAAGGACCACCCAGACTTCCCGCTCCTGCAGGACGCTCTGAGGATATCTCAGAACTTCCTCTCCTCCATCAATGAGGAGATCGACCCTCGTAGGACTGCTGTCACTACGCCCAAAGGAGAGGTGTGTGTCATTTTGAGTGTGTGATCACATATAAACGAAGACAAGTAAGTAAAGAATATGTGTGTGTTGTCTCATTTGTTACCCTGGATGGGGGAAAAACTTCTAGGGAGTCAGCCACAGATAATAGTCTACCTGAATACTTTAACTAACTTATGGAAATGAGTTCAAATGCATTACCCACAATGCAACTCAACCACTGACAGTTGGCCTTATCAGCATTGTGTTTGGTTTGGGAGCACAACAAGAAATGACATCAGGTGTTCTCTTAGGCCCGTCAGCTGGTGAAAGATGGCTTCCTGGTGGAGGTGTCGGAGAGCTCCAGGAAGGTTCGCCACCTCTTCCTCTTCACTGATCTGTTGCTCTGTGCCAAGATGAAGAAGACGGCTGTGGGGTGAGCACACATTTACCTTTTCCTCTCCGTCCAGAGTATCACAACAGTGTATTTACACCAGAGCCATTTGCTGCAACCCAGCGCTGCAAAGAGGGGAGCTTTTTAAAGCCTGGAGGAGCGTAGCTGATATACATGGAGAACAGAGAGTGAGGATGGAGGTGTTATTCAGAAAAATGTGTAAGCAGCAGTAGAAGGTTGTGTGTCTAAAAGTCGTGACACATGTCCGTGGATTAGGTGTCACATTTACGGGATTGCCTGTCGCTCGATTCATCAACGCGACAGCTGCTGTTATCCTGATTGGATCTTATTTTGACATTCACCGTTTGGGTGAGTCATTTGCAGCAAGCCCTCACTTGGAGGAACACATAGCGTTGCCTTAGCTACCAGACCTGTAAATCAGACTATTATGGTCTGTGGTGTTATCAGGCTACAGACACACACACACACAGTTAAAGCAGAGCAGTCATTCAGAAACTCAGTCACCCTGCGTTCACTGAGGAGCCTTAATCCCACCGTATCCTCTGATTATCTCCCTTCTATATGTTGGAATTAGTCATATTTTCATTCACTCCACACATGTTCCACTTTGTGAATGCACATTTTATCTTTTATGTAGCTTCCACCGTTGTTGTCGTTACCAAAGGGCTAGCAGATTGGATATCATTATGTATTTATGTTCTACTCAGATAAGTATCCGAGCTCTACGCTTTTATTCGTGTGTGCACAATATCTGCAAGTTAATTATAACTGGATCAGCCGTAAGCAGTACTAGAAGGGCATTAGAAAGAACATAAGTGTAAGGTCTGCAAAATAAAGTGATTTCCTAAAAGACCAGAGAGCAATGAGACACAAGGGGTGATGGTGCAAGAGATGCGAGGCTTGGGAAAGGCTTCAAGGCCTGGTAGAAGAATCTACTGGGATGATAAAGAAATGATTAGTGCATCTTCCCTGTGCTGCTGTGAATAAGCTGAGAAAAAGTCCAAACTACACCAAGAATATAATTGATGTTGTTTTTGATATGGCTGAACTAAGGTGTGCCATTCAAGTTAAAATGCTTATATGAAATAGATTTGAAATATACTATTTCATCAACAATTATAATATTAAATAGCTTTTCCACAAACCAGAAGACCTCAGGATGATTCATTTACAATGAAATTCAGACCACTGTTAGTGTAATCTCACATCTACAATGGGCAGGGATACATAATTAGTGGTAGTATTTCTTTTTTTTGCACCAACCATTTCAATTCCTATATTTCAAGTGATTTTCTGCACCAACTTTATGCCCTTTCTGTATCAATTTATGTTGCAAATGTCTTAATGTAAATGAAAACACCAAATTCTGGTGCCAGGCTCTCAGGTAAGCCGTTTGTCAAAATAAAAGTCTCTCTGATGATAATTTTGTTTCGGCTTAATATTCTCATTATGTAGCTGCTCAGATTTCCGGCTGATAAAGGTAATTAATTCTGCCTGATGAACACACTGGTAATGAATTAGTACCCAGGGAGGCTAATGAGAGTGTCATTAATGACAATGAGCATCAATCTTCTCAGTGTGGTGGAAGAAGCGCTGTGCTGAACATGCATTATTTTCATCAGTAAAACTACAGACTACAGAATAGACTGAAAAATAAAACCTTGTTTTCATGAGTTCTTATCAAATTAGTCCTGAAGTCAAAGCAGCACATAATATAAAAGAAGTACATTAATGAGTATGACCTTAAATTGTAATGTTCTCAACTGGTCAGTCAGACTTTGTATATTTTCTCTCTCTCTTTTTTAATGTACTGTGAATGTATTACCTTTGTGTTGTTATGATGTGTTTTCACAACATTAAACGTCTTTAAACCATAGAACAGTGACAAATTTAGTCTCTTACCAGAACGGTTTTGTCTAAATTACTTATTTTTCTAAAAATAAAATAGCAGACTTAATTTGTTTGAGAGTTTTATGTTATTTTTCTGTTGTTATTAGGTGTTTTTGTTTCACTACATTTGCTCTGTAGATCTTTATAGCTTTGACTCTGAAAAAAGGGGGAAGCATTTGTTGTATGGTTCTTCAACTGACTATGTTTAATATTCTCTCCTTGTTGATGTTCAGTCGCCACCAGCAGTATGAGTGCAAGTGGTACATCCCTCTGGCGGACTTGACCTTCCAGACCCTGGACGACTCCGACTCTTGCCCCAGCATCCAAGTCCTGCCTGAGCACGAGATCGAAGAGATGAAGATCAAGATCTCAATCTTAAAGAGTGAGATACAGAAAGAGAAGGTAATTCTGCCCGTTTTTATTGACATGTGGAGTTTGAAGTGTGTTTTGATACTTGTATAGAAACATATCATTTGATTGCAAGGTTTGCATTATGTTCAAATCAGTCAGAGAAACCTTTCTTCTCTGAGCAGGACCTACCAGGTCCTACCTACCAGGGCTCCTTTAGATCAATCATTGGCTGAGTTCTTACTGTTGTAAGAAACTTACTGTTCAAACACGTACAAATGACTCAGGGAGGAAGTTTGGACTGACGGGTTCAGAGAAACTTTGATAGCCGTCTTTTTATTTCACATTGCTGAAGGCAGACTTTCATGGAAGACTTCCCAATGTCAGTACCATCGCCTACACCTTGCACCTTTTTTTTTTTTTTTAAAACAGGGTCATGGTGAGGTTAAATGTGTGATGTAGGGAACCTTCTTTTATGTAAAAGCCAAAGAGGTTCTACTTTCTCCCAGTGTGTCAGCCTTTCTGGTGTACTCCTATCAGTGCTAAAAGACCTGCTTAGTGGTAGAGGTTGAAAAAAAGACGCTGTAAACCTCCATCAGTGCACCCCCGCACCTCTGGCTGAGACACTGAAGGCTTCAGGAGCAGAGAGTTCCTATTATTACTGTCTCACAGTGTTATAATCGCACCCACGTGGCACAGTGAGTGACCACGGCTGGTATGTAGAGTCAGAGGCTCGAGTAGTGAGTGATTCAGCTGATTGTATCCAGGCTCTGATTCAAGGCTTCCTGCCGAGGGCTGGGACAG
The DNA here is from genome assembly GCA_037577475.1 of Chaunax sp. Z400. Classification (NCBI taxonomy): domain Eukaryota; kingdom Metazoa; phylum Chordata; class Actinopteri; order Lophiiformes; family Chaunacidae; genus Chaunax; species Chaunax sp. Z400. The sequence goes on along the minus strand of CM075201.1, from coordinate 6,794,406 downwards.
TGTGTGTATTTGTTTACTTCGATACTGACAAGAAGCTGACATACTTAAATTCTATATCAGAGACTCTCAGAGCTTGGCGCCCAGTTTCAGGGCTGTGTTTATCCACAGTCTTTCATGGAAGAATAGATAACTAGAAAAAGATGGCAAATAGCTATAATAACATTTTGTTTTAATTTTGATATCTCATCATCACCATGCTACCTGATAAATGTGTCTCTCCATCACTCTGCTGATTCATATACTATAAGTTTCAGATGTTTGTGTGTGCATGTAGAAAACGCCAAAGAGTCAGAGTCGTGTGGAGCGTCTGAGGAAGAAGATGAACGAGCAGGAGTCGTTGCTGCTCCTGCACTCTCCCACCATCCCCTTCCGCATCCACAACAAACACGGAAAGGTGAGCAGCTCGTCCCGTCCCGTCACTGTCTGCAGCCGTGCAGCCGCAACACTCAACTTTCACCACTAGATGGAGCGATGCATCTTTCCAAGATGATATCACGGAATGCTATCACACTGTAGCTTCTCTAGAAGTTCAGGTTTCCACTTTTTATTTTGAGCATTAGATCGGGCTGCTCTCGTTAAAATTCTTCTTCTCTTTCAATTATCTCAGTAATGATTTTACTTGAAAATCCAAAAGTGATTCATTCATTCATTTTCAGTGTCCACAGAGCTACCTGTTCCTCCTCTCCTCTGACTATGAGAGGTCAGAGTGGAGGGAAAGCATCCAGAAACTCCTGAAGAAAGGTAACACCAACCTTGAACACAGTTTTTTTTTACCATGAATGAATGTTTCTGTCCTTAGAAAACACTTTTTTACACACTGTACCACAGAAAAGTGAGAGCTTGTGCCTGTGTGGTTGCTGTGTGTTTTTCAGATCTCCAGGCATGTGTTTTAAGTTCTGTGGAGCTCCAGGTCCTGACCAGCTCCTGTTTCAAACTCCGAACTGTCCACAACATTCCTGTGACCAGCAACAAAGACGGTAAGAAACGCTTACACAATGTCGTCTTTATTCTCCTCTACTTATGTTTGGATTCTTTGTGTGTTTCACTTGCTTTCTCCTTTTTTCTCCCAAAATCACAACCAGACACAGTCTCCCATTGCTCCTTCCCCTCTCCTTTGGTGCTTTGAGTTTACAGTCAAACACAAAAGCGCCTATTACACTCTCAGCACAAAAAAGCCACATAATGAGAGAGGGGGCCTTGCAGGAGAGAATCTAGGCTACAATATGTTTCTCATCCAGCTCATAGCAATAAATGCCACGCAGTGTGCTACAGCAGTGGCCTTGTGCTGAGCTCTCAGTTCCTATATGTTTGTTTTTGCTCCAGATCTCCACGTTGCACCGCTCTCAGAGGCTGGTGGTGACATTGAAGCCATCTGGCTGACCTACTCTGATCGGCCCAAATGGCGAAGGGTCTCTGCATTCGCTACGCTATCTTAATATTTCTTTCATCATACAGAAAGAAAGATCCAAGTTTGCTTCTTATACAATAGCGTCAGTATGCAAGTCAGCCATTATTTTGACATCCAATACCTTTAAAGTGGTGATCACAGGGATTGTTGCTTTTTATTTTGATATGTTGAACTTCAAGGGAAATTTGAAGTCACTGCTGGAGTGCTCTCTGCTCTTTAAATGTCAGTTACCAGCTTTATAGTGAAGTATGGCTCTTTGACTTTATTCTTGTTTTTTCCTTTTTTGTTAATCACCCAGTTCATCCTCTAATTAGTCAAAACAAACTACAAAGATGAAACGCAGAATTTCCAGGAGAATATCAGGCAGCAAGTCCGAGTTTTCATATCATAATCTAGACCTGATCAGAGAAAGATGTTGAATGTATATGTTTCACTTTATAAGTTTAGACATTTAAAAACCAGAGACATACACTCTCCATTCATTTTAATTGAATTAAACATTTCACCAGGCAAGCTGTGGTCCTGACATGACTGTGAACAAAACATGTTTGGGCTGTGGTCATTCATTCATTCATTCATCCGTCCATCCATTCATTCATTCATTCTTTCTTTCTTTTTCATCCATTCTTTCTTTCATCCATTCTTTCTTTCATTCATTCTCAGTCAGCTGTGGGTTACATACACCTTATTGTCAGTCTACATCACAGAAGTGTCTTATACACTTTTCATTCAGAACACAAATACAAGGACTATTACAATTCTTTTTTGGGGGGGGGGCAAACTACAAGGTCTATTACATGTTAGACCATCATAAAAATAGTCTCAGATTAATTCCAGTGTTATCTCTCAGAACATTTTTGACTGCTATTTTAATTTTTACCATCATAGCTAGAAGTAGGGAGAACTCAAAAATGTTGTTTGTGCAGTATAATATATATATTCAACAAATAATTGCAGCATTTTGGGGGTAAAATAGGGGCTCCAGATGTTTTACAGAGTGAAATACTTGCATTTCTTTATTAGAACCTCACTTGTTCACTCCTCATGGTTGCTGTTTTTTCTTTGAACAGTTCTTAGAGTATTATTCTTAGGGTATTAGAGCATTTCAGTCCATTGATTCAAGGCTCCTGAGTTGCTCTGAGGAGAACAGACTTAAATGTGTTTTTTGCAGGATCTGTTCAATGAAAACATTTTTAATTTTAATTTTAAATGAGACACGTAGAATAAAGATTGTGATTTGATTAACTATTTTGAGCCTAGATTTAGTCATTTGAAGTTTTCTTAGAGTATACTTTACTGTAACCATAGGTGATCATATACTATACATGACATTTTTTTATGGATTACGAAACAGCTAATATCTTGGGTCAAGTTGAAATGTTGAACTTGCTCCACATTTGTAGCTTTTATCCTGGTAAGGAGATAAGAGTGTGTGAGGAGGAGGTTGAAATGTTTCACTTCATGGTACCAGAAATGTACATTTTTAACTGTGAAAACAAGATAAGACTCCTTTTTATTAACAATTGATTTGAATTTCACTAGCAGGATTTTATGATTTCATTTCCATCCTCTCACCATGAGCTTCTCCTTCATATCAGAGTCAAATGTCATCTCTGCTGCTCTTTCTTTAAGTAGTTTGGTTTCTAATGTTAGAAGTGCTTTGGTGAACTCCAGGAGGTTTTTACTTCCATGTTAACTCGCTCTGCTGATTTGATTAAACCTTCACCTTTCTCATGTGTAACTGCTCTATCATTTTGCTTTGTTTGTTGATTTTTTTTTCTTCTTTCCCCTGGAGGTAATATCCCTGTGTGGTAACGCAGAGCTCTGGCCCCACGTCATACAAACACACACACACACACACACACACACACACACACACACACACACAGATACACACACATACACTTCAGTGACATATGATGCAGGGAGCACACAGTAGAGCTTTAAATGAAGACCAGCTGCTGAAGGAATGTTTTTCATAATTTCGAGGATGGATGATTTTGCAGAGACCCTTACAAACTTACACTTTCATTTGACTCCTTTTGATAAGTGTTATCAATTATCACATATACTAGTGAATGGATTTCCACAGCATATTGTTGAAGTTAGATCAGAGTTAGTTTTTTGCTCCAAACGCAGCTTGCAGGCCACCTCAAAGCTGAACCTGTGAACCCTCTCCCTGTGAAACTGTCACCTTTTCTACAGCACACAAACACTCAATGTTTAACCCTGGTTGGGGCTGACTGCTCTGCTCTCAGCCGCCTACAGTGGAGCTCCAAACAGTCCCGCTGCCCTCCATCGTAGTTTATTTACCAGCCAGGCTTCACAGGCCTCCAAGAGCGTATCCCCTTCATGTGTCTGTTGGCGGGGCGGGGCGGGGGGGTGCATATGAGGCCACCCAACAAACGTCCACCCGTGAACCTCTCCTCGGCGGCCTGCTCAGTTGTTATAGCAGAAGAATGCTTGTTGATGTGAGGTCTGATACCGATCTGACGAAAGGTTGTAATAATAGTTCATTTTCAAGTTACCTCTCTTCTCAAACGTAAATTGGTAACTGGGTGTTGGAAGGAGTGAGAACAGTTGCAGGAGGGGATGTTGATAATGAAGTTTATACACAGTTTGGACCACCCAACCTGAAATGAATGAAAAGCACACCTGACTGAGCAATTTTAGGTTGATTAGCCGTTTGAAAGACTTTTGAATGCTTTCAGACTTTGAGGAGATATTTAGAGTTCAAACAAGTAATTAAACAAACATAATAAGAGTTTTCTAGGTGTATGAGGATTTCTATGGAAATGTGACTGAACAGATATAGTCGTGTTCAGTGGGTGATTTCTTGTCTTTCTTATCTGCATAATCTTGATGTGGTGATATACATGAGATGCAGGAGGGGCTCACAAGTAATTATTTATCATGACTGTTTACCTTTGCATTGTTTATGTACACAATCTCCCATTCTGAGTGACTTTAAAGTACTGTACATCACCATATTAACTCCAAGAACTGGACTAATGGCTCATTGTGCTTGTTTTGCAGATGAGGAGACTCCTGGCCTGTACGGCTTTCTGCATGTGATCGTCCACTCTGCCAAAGGATTCAAGGAGTCGGCCAGTAAGTCAGCCAGAAACAGCTTCTTTGTATTCCTCTTTCGAAAGTCGGGCTCAGCGTCCCTTCACACATAGCTGCTGTGCATAAACGCGTCTGCCAGCAAAACACATGACCCGGTCAATCACGGCTGTGTGCATCACGGCCCGATACAGAGGTGACCGGATAGATGGATGGAGGACAAAAGCATGGAAGACAGGAGAGAGAGAAAGAGTCTCAGAGGAGATGTGGAAGCCGCAGTGAAAGTTCTGTGGTGGTTCTTATTTGGCAGACATGACAAATGACACCAAAACACAAGACACATAAAAGAAAAGAGAAAGAATGTCTTTGCACAGCAGATGAAGACAATTCTGAGAGTGAACTGCTGGCAGACATATAACGCCAGTTGTCTCTAATATTACCTACCTTACACAAATGTTCCTTTGTCTAACAACGTTTGCATATACAACTGTGCGTGTGTGCTTATCATCAGTCGAGCGTGGTGTTACCGTACCGTGTCGGTAGTGGACAGCTGGTGCTGTGGTTTGTGCCCTGTTGCACAATCACCAGTTCAAATATGAAATATCTGGAAAAGAGACAGAGATGCAGGGCTGTGATTTCATCATTTACCATGACAGCGTTTAGAATGTGAAAACTGGCCCGCCAGAGTTTCCTGGGTAATGGATTGGAAAACTCTCTCCCCTGAAAGCCTGTAGAGGAGTGCGGAGAGCTTAAAGGGTTTAAAAATGAAGAAAGAGTGTATGTGTGTGTGTAGTTGGGCAGTTTATCTAAATGTGTCCAGTGAAGCGTATAGAGACAGGGTGGGGTATGCTGACCATGACGGTTGTGTGGGGAAGGGTGAGGAGTCACTGTGCTGGCGATGATGATGCCCATTACAGATTTATCATTAAAATAAGTTTGTTATATACTCTGTTTAAAGGACAAAGACAGTTTGTAGCTGTTGTAATAATTTGTCACAATAAAATAAATGTGCCTCTAAATGGGGTCACAAAAAGTAATTATAAGGCTTGTGGAAAGTGAACATAACGTACTGTTAACTCGGAAAATCTGAAATAGCATTTATGCACATGAGCCTTTCTAAAGAACCTTTCTTTTCTGCTGGGATCACGCACGACACATGCCAGGTGAGGAAAACAAGCAAACCGTCCACTTCACTGAATCCAGCAAAAGATGTGACTGAGCCTAAGAACCAACCTCATGAATCATAGAGAGGAGAAAAGATACTGCATAGTTAGCCCAGCATTGAAATTGTAATTAATTTTTAGTGTGTGCTTCAGTTCAGTTTACAAGCCATGCCTCAGATGTATTATTCAGCTGTGCTCATAACGCTGTAGAGTTTCCATCTGCACCCACTGTGCACCACCAACACCAAGCACCTGTGTTTTTAGGTTAGAGAAGTGCTGTGTGGGCGACTGTTTATATAGATGAGCGTGTGTGTGCATGTGTCGGAGTGTACTGGCTGCGTCCATGATGCTGAAATGAGATCATCACCGCTTTTATTTACTGCTACAGCTGTTCATCGTCATTAAACCTACAATGTGTTATAAGTGTTAAGAGTTTATTAACACTATCAAGCAATTAATATGTGTTAATTGTCCTTATTCACTTGTCTTGTATTTGTATTGCATTAATAGTCACATCAAGCGCTGCATCTTGGGATTTAAAGTCTTTTCAAGTCGCCTCAGTTGTGGCTTTGTTGCACTCATCAAGATCAACCAACATATTTTTGACTAACTTTGTAAATTTTGCATTGGAATGCCTGACTTCTAATTGCACCAAGGGTTAAAGGTGTGTGTCTGTTTGTGTCAGCCGTGTGCTGTTTGCACCCCTTTCAGAAATAAATGGATGTTTATTATATTTTTATAATATCCCTGATTATGGTGCCGGCAGAATTTGTCATTTTTCTCACAGAGAGATGTGTTGAAAGCAGCTCAGCGATCACAGAGTTGATGAGAGTACAGCACTGGTTCCTCTGTCTGTATGATTCCCTCCAATACCACAAATAACTGAAATTACACCATTTCCTCCAGATGTGGATTCATGATGGGATCAAAATTGCCTTTTCATGTAGATTTGCAGTGCTTTTGTGTAGTTCAGCCTGTGTGGGTTCGAGGTTCAATGTGGTTTCACTTGCATTACTGTCTCTGCTCAAGTAATTTCTCATTGCATTGACATCCCCTGCAAGCCATGTGTTCTGCACAAGCAATTTGAAGCAGTTTTCTGCTTGTTTGCATAATTGTGTACAGTGTATGCGCTTTCTATTAATGCACTTGGTAGTTATTATGGTATTAGAATTTAAACGTGTAATGACTAGAAATAGCAGTCATTACTCAGTGGTTCAGATTATTGAGGAGACCCGTGATCATTAAAAACAGCCTCTTTTTGTGACTTTATTAATTGAAAAATCACAAAAGCTACATGTAGTGGCATATCATATTGGAACTGTGTTATTTATGTCACAATGATCTCCCCCTCAGTGGGATAGGGTTTAAAATTCAGCCCAAGGCAAAGTAGTTAAAGTGGGTCACAGAGGAGGGAGCTGGGAGTCGAGTGCCTTCCAAAAACTCTAAAAAAAATAAATAAAAAAAAGAGTGGAAAACATGACCTAGTAGAGGGGTGCAAAACATTTTCACTTTGTTCTTGGTTTATTTTTGTGCTTGTGTGAGTGTCAATAAGTGACATTGTGCATTGTTCCCCCTATATGTGTTCAGCAGCTGCAACTTTTTGCAGTCGCTCATGCTAGGAATAGTCTCTGCAGATCCAAAGTGAACTGCAACAGTTGTTCAAGCTGAGAGAAATCACAAAGGCATTTTAAGTGAGCACAGCTACAGTAATCTGCACTTAGTTGCATGAGATGGTCCATGATGCTTGGATGTGAAATTCAAATGTGTCACCTGGGTCTCTCTGGAGAGACTCTCTGACAGACAACCAACACTGGTTACATTCACAAATCTTCTATTTCATCCATCCTGGTGAAATAAGACAATACACTTTATGCTGGAATCAGAATCAAAGTTTTCATCTCTCACTAATGTTCCTTTTAAAGCGTCAAGACAGCACTGCTGTCAAATGTACACATGTCCTTATGAATCTTAGGATTTCTGTGTATAATTGAATCCAGTCATGGCTGCATGCATCCCCATTCATTCCTCACAATGCGTTAATTTTGTCCTTCTGGATCCCATAAATTATGCCTGTTTCTCCTTATTTTGTTCTCTCAGAAGAATATTTTCTCCTGAAGCCTTTCTTGCTCAACATACAGACAGTTAGCTGCTCTGGTTTTCAGCCTTGTGTTCTGTTTAGTTTGACTGATAATCACTTGTCTCCAAATTCTGTGAACCCGCAGCCTGGCCCAGCATTCAACACGGCCTTGGGCAAAGATTAGCCTCCTGTATAAGAACACACACACGCCACAAAGGGCTTCAGGCCTCAGTTGATTGAGATGGAGACGGATGGTATCCATTAACCCCTGCGTTTAGAGGTCGGAGACCCCATGCTGACCAAGTTATCCCCCTCATACGTTGAGCCTGATTATGACCTGCCAGGAAAATGAAAACTCGTGGAGTGGCCTTGGTTTGTCCTACTTCTCGAAGCCCTCCTGGACCCAAAGCTAGGACACAAAGAGACTCCCTTAAATACGCTGTCTCTGGCCTTGTGTGATTTTTAGGTCTGGGTACATAACCCCTTTTAAGAGGAAGAGAAAGTCAACTTCCAGATAAAACTGGGGGATGATCAAACTGAAGTATGAATTGTGGGATTCAGTTAAAAAAAACTAACAGGATCAGTTTTGACATAATCTCTTATTAGAAGTATCAGTTGTGCATTTTTGGGAATTCCAATGTTAAACGAGAGGTGAGCTGTTATGCCTCTGTATGTAGCGGAAGCGTACAGTAAATGCCTCATTTCATAAATATCCCCCAGATGGTCACACTAAATTCCCCTCCGCTGAACATCCCTCGTACCACCGGGGCTAATCTCTTCCTCATTGGGAGTAATTATGCCTGAGAAAGCAAACAAAAAAGGAATGAAACCAGATGGATTTTAGATGCCATTATACTGTACAGTCCTGTTACGTGGCTGTTTATGTAAATATTTGCTGCATTCAGTCACAGCTCACCCAGGTGGTATGCTTGCTATCTCCCCCATAAGCAGGCTCCAGGTAAGGCTGTTGTTTTTGATGATGCAGTGGAAACATTCCGTCATTCTACAAGTATGTATGTATATGATATTCAGCCAGCACCCCTGCCTCTGTCTCCTTCACTCAGTCTTGGTGACTCTCCCGGTGAAGGGTCAGGCAGTACATCCATCCATCATGCTGTCAGATACAGGTTGACCCCAGGGACCAGGTCAATGCTGAAGGACATACTACAGACACTTTACACACAGCCGGTAGCGAGGTTTGGAGGAACCGCTATGACAGCATTTAAAGAAACACATTAACAGACTTAATTGCTCTGTGTAAGAACGGAGTGTGAGCTGGTCCCAGGGGAGCGACGGCTGCGGTGTGTGGATGTAAAAAGTGGGGGAGGAGGGGGGGTGCTGGCCCGGTCCTGAATGTGGACACAGACAGGAGACTGATGTATCGTCAGCTGACAGACTTCAACTTATTGACAATTTAAAGGGCTATTTTCACTTTGATGGAATGTAACCTTTTTTATCTGTTAAGTTCATATTTGTTACACATCTGAAGCCAGAATATAATTCTCACATACTGTCAAAGTCCTTAAAAACTTTCAGTCATTTCCATTTAAAGTTATTTCAGATGTGGGAGATACTTTAGAATATGAAATCATTTCTGATTATATTTTATTCATATGATTTTGACTGTGCTGATAACAATGAAATGTTGCCTTTATCACTGCAAACATCTTTAGCAAAAACAGCAGACCTTGCATCGATCGGGATGTGCCATTCTCTTAATAGTGAATCTATAAGATACATGAGTATAGAGCTGAAACTACAGTCAATTAATCAACAAGAGCGCTCGGAGAGAGCAAACCTCCGCCAAGGCCCAACAATCCTCAGAATAATTCCAATAGTACCAGTCCCATCTCTCACTGAATCATCACCAAAATTTAATCGCTTCTAGAATATGCTAGGGTCTATCTTTGGTGAAAATGTCATGCAAATCCGTCCATTAATATTTGCGTAATCATGTTAACAAATAAACTAACTAACAAACAAACAGATGAACAAACCGAACCAATCGCATAATCTCCTTGGCGGAGGAAATTAGCTGATTGATTTGAAAATTAATGAATTTCTTAGCAGCAAAAATAGACTCACCAGTTCTCAATAGGACCTCTGGAAACTTTTTTTTGTGATTAATCAATAAACTAATTGGTAGATTATTTGATAATGAAAACAAATTTCAGCCCTTATGTCCCACTAAAAGTCTGTAATAACTATTTAATGGCTGTATTTTCACTACATGATGATATAAATGTGATTAACAGAGGCCATATTTGACAGCGTTACACAATATATGCCTCCGAAACACAATTACCATCAAGTGTGATGAATGTCCCAAGCAGTCAAGAAACCTGAATTACCTGAACTGTTTATTCAGTAAATCTCAGCGGTCTGCAGCCCTCTAGTGTCTTGATGGATCTGTCCACCCTCTGTGTTCTCCAGATCTATACTGCACCCTTGAAGTGGACTCATATGGATACTTTGTCAGCAAGGCCAAGACCCGCGTCTTTAGAGACACCACTGAGCCACAGTGGAATGAAGTCAGTCATATCTCCTTTTACTGTACATTCATTTTTGTTACTGTGATATAACAAATAGTTGACTCTCCTTTTCTGTATCTGTGACATTTAAAAGGAGTTTGAGATCGAGCTGGAGGGTTCCCAGTACCTACGGATCCTGTGCTACGAGAATTGTTACGACAAAAGCATGTTCAACAAGGACGACAACGAGATTGTGGACAAGATCATGGGAAAAGGGCAAGTCCAGGTAAGAAAACAGACCCTGACAGGCCACCATAGAAACAAACCAAACACAAAGAGAGATGCCTGAATCCTCTTGGGGACATTTCCCAGTATGTGACTCATTCTAATTAGCTGTCTAGCCTTTATGCACAAGCGGAGTGGTTTTGTCATGGTGGCCTCTAATGATGCTGGTTGTGTTAACAGCCTGACAAAGTTTATTTTAGGGGGGTTTCCCCTGTCTTGTTGTGAGAAATGTTCCTATAAAAATCTTTCAGTCTTGTTAACTAGATCCTCCCTACACAGTGGCCTATGTGGTTTCTCGGTATCAAGGACTCTTCATCCTTGTTTAGGTCTTGAAGTACAGCCTACACATGATTTATATTTCCAATTTTCCAGAAACTCTTAGGAAAATCTGTGTGGTCAATTGAAGCTTGACTCCAATCATTTTCCCTTCATTTGAGTCCAATTGCAGCTGCTGCAGTTTCCCCGTTTGTAATTGACAGAGCTTTGCCTTATGATTGGGGTTTCAGTTGCTCTTATCGTCAGGCGATTTCCTCATGTTTTTCTCAAGGGATTCATGTGTCAGTGCCAGAGTTGAGCATGTAGAAGATTATTTTTAACTTAATTCTTATGCCTTTTACCTCTCCAAATGTAACGGGAGATTTAAATAGTTTCAATCACTTCAGATTTGTTTGTTGCTGCTGCACGTAGAAGAACATTTGTAGTCGCAGGTAAAAGCAGTATCAAGAACACAAATCTCCTGTCTAACATAGGGGGAAAGTGGGGCAAGCATGAATCACGTTACATTTTAAAGGAAAGGATGCATTTGAAAAATATCTTTTAAGTTCTTGAGGCGGCATGTTGTTTCTCCGTAGACCAAAGTTCCTGTTGCATATCTTTCAATCAGTCTTTGAATGGAAAGAAAAAAACACCCATGACATGTTTGTTGTAGCATTTCCTGTTTTTTCAACATCACTTTCCACGCCTTTCACTCTCAGTTTGATGGTTTGTGTCCTCTGAAGAGCAAATGGTAATAAGAGTGAGTTTCTGTGCCTCTGAGTGTAGAGTAATTCAAGAGGCAAAGAAACGACCTCCCATGCATGTAGTCAGTCAGGTAACCTTCATCTGTCCTTGACAATAGATTTCATAATTGGTTTTACCTCTATTTTTTTATAGTCAAAGGGCACCATCCAATATGTACAGATAAAATACAGGGGCTCTACACTGTGGTAAAACCCACCCTCTCTGGTATGGCTGCCAGTCACAGAGACAAACGCTGCTGCAGATGGGAACATCCACTTTGAGCCAACAACAGCCCAAAAAACCCAAAAAGAAACTCAAATAAATACACCACATGTTTGCTGGGAGAAGGGGAACAAAGATAGGGGGGTAGAAATGGAGAGCGAGAGAAAATGGCATGTTCTATCCCAGACTCTGAGAGGGTGGGAATGGGTGGAGAAAAGAGGGGGTTGTGGGATGTGGGTGTGTAGTTGGTAGAGGGAGAAGTGGACAATATTTATAGAGAAACTATTCCCTCTAATTCTTAAGTCCATCAGTAGGAAATTAATTGACCATGACTATTTTGAGGTAAATAATTATTTTGATAAATAATGTAATTTTTAAAGCACAATGCTTTTCTTTGTCATGTATGATAATAAACTGAATATCTGTGGGTTTTGGATTGTTGGTCAGACAAAACAAGACATTTGATGACACCACTTTGGGATTATTGGACATTTTCTGACATTTTGTAGACAACAGTTAAAGTTACATAGAGAAAATAATCAGCAGATTAATTGGTCATTAAAATGGTTATTTGCAGCCCTTCACTACATTATCAGTGATTTCAAAGGCTTTCTGCACCATTAATAAATACAGTTTATTGTTGCCCTCTTAAACTATGGCTCTGAGTGTAGGTATGTGTAATCTGTGAGTTGTGAAATGTATTTTTTAACTTTACCATCTGTTTTGGTTGACAACCACTGTAACATGATAGAATCCTGAGTAAAGCATATTTTGTGCGATCGCTCAGTGTTTCTCTATGGTTTACTGTAGAGACATGGTGGGACAATGATGTAGATGCCTCATGTCATATGTCAGCTAAAAAAACAAAAACAAAATATAGTACATATTTGTGAAGAACAAGCCAGAGGGGCATCAGTCTGCTCTCCAGTCCAGTGTGCATGCTTCCACTTGGACCCGGACTGTTTGCTTTCCTGGTGAGTTTAGAAGGAGCCCTCAGTGTTTTGTTTTCCTCTCTGGAGACCCTCTGATTTATTTAACAAGCTTGTGGAATACTGACTGACCTTAAATGGGCATATTGGGCTAGAAGTTTTCTTTTTTTTCAACAACTGCTGTTACTTCACTTTGTTACCAATGAGAAAGTCAACCTATCTTCAGATGATCCTATGATTTGTGCCAGAGACTTTATTTTGAAGAAACCTGTAGTATTTTTGCACAGTATTCTGTAAATAGTTTGCCTTTATGTGCCAAAGGACGATGGATCTGTGATATCCATTAGTTAGGTCCCCAAAAAAGAGAAAGGCGACCGCAGCACGGTCATGATGGCAAGTTTGAATTGCTTGTTCACAAGGGGAAAATACCACCAAGTATTTCCAGCCCTTCATGCAGCTGATGTCCCCCGAGCTGATAACCTCTGATCTCTGAGGTCACATGGCTAATCCTCCATTAAATGGCTGCAGTGTCTTGGTTACGCTCTCCCTGTCTCTCAAACTGGCAACACGAATGGATTCTGAAATCTTTCTACAGGCGATTTGAAAAATTGATCTCTATCAGCTCCCAGAGTTGCCAGTTAAAGAAAAGCGCTGTCTCCAGAGTATGATATCTGTGGCATGTTGTCACTGATATTGCTGCACTGTGACCACTGATTGTCCTCTGTCTGGGCTAACTTTTTGTACATATGGCGTGACCTCAATTACAATCAGAAGCTCTTCATTATTTTTGCTCTCAGATGAGAACAGTAGATTGTGCATGCACCAATAAGGAGATTTTTTTTAAATTACAAACACTTCAGGATCTGACTTTGAAATTTCTAATAATATTTAATTGCCAGTGTGGTGCTTCACAAATCTCTGGTTGCCAGGTTTGTGTTCATTCGCGCTATAAAGGGACACCAAATCCTGAACTTGTTACAAATAGAAAATACAAACAATATCCTCGGCTGCCCCCTGATGCGCTGTGTTCTCCCAGATGACACTGATGTGTTGGCTGTAGTTTGCAATATTTGTCATCAGAGGACCAGTTATGTAACCGTTAAGGTTAACAGCTACATGTAGCAGGAACACATCGTATCACCCAGCATCGGCAGTGCTTTCATCTGGTAATTCAGCCTCCCCTGGGCTCACCTTTTAGGGCTTTTTATTTTTTTAGGGCTTTTTTATTTCTCCTCTTATCAGGGGAAGAGTGTGTTTCTTTCATTCACCCACCAGTGCCCTCAGTCATTTGGTGCGTTGAAAGAGAAAATGGCATCACACTCTCAGCAGCGTGTTTCTCAAGGCTCTCGACTGATATAGAGGTTGTTTCCTCAGAACAGAGGTTATCGAAGTGTGAGGTGAAAGCGACAAGACACGTGCTGGTGTCCTAAAAACAAAGAGGACAGCACAGTTGGTGCTGCAGCAGAAGCCGTGGCAGGCACTTAAAAAGTCAGCTGCTGATTGATGTAATATAGGCCTACATCAAAATGCGTATTCAGTAATGGAGTCATAGCACATTCAAATGTGAACACAAGCGACATGATGCACATTTTATTTTATTAAGTTTGACTTCTTGAGAATAAAGAATCACAAAGAAATGTCTGCTTATAAATCATAGAATCATAGAATCATAGAAAGATGCCTCTTAAAAATCCAGAACTTGCCTGAGAATCATCATTATTTTAAGTTGTCTTCAATAGAAAAGTAACCATGATTATTAGATAGTATTTTACATGGTGCCAGTAATAGAAACAGTAGGCTAATGAGGTTCAAGGTGTAGCTAGTAGCAAATGAACTGTCTCCAAGCCAACATTACAAGGCCCAAAGCTTCCTGTATTATAGTGGTAGTTCCAACACTTAAAGAGTTATGATCCATGAAATAATAGTAAGACAAAGGATAATTAGGGGGGTGCTGAGTCTAAGGGGGAGCCACAGTGTCAGATTTTAAAAACCACTGTCTCAGAGAAATCCGCAGTCTTGTATCCTCAGCCCACTTGGTGCTGTATTGAATGTCGACCTCACTGTGTTGCGTACCTCTTACTGTGTGTCTATACAGGAACTGCATGTTCTCTGCAGTGTCCTGTCCTTTGCATAGCTTGCTACCACAGCCACATCTAATGATCCTATTATTCATTTATAGGTCAGCATCTCCTGTTATGCCTTCAGCAAAAGGACACCACGTTAACCTCTCAACCACATTCCCCTTCTCTTTCCATCGTCCCCAGCACTTGTGCACCTCCCTCTGCATCACGCTGGGGGGGGGGTTTATATTGGTTTTGTATTCTGGGGTGAGCGCAGCAAGGTTAGCAGCCCACAATAAGCAGTAACCTGATAGTTTTGAATGACTTCCAGGAAATAATGCGATCCAGAGAATTTGGGCATTGGGACCGAAAAGAGAAGGGCCGATGAAGCTGTTTGTTCCTGGCAGCTCTTAGCTCCCTCTTGGAAACCGAAGAGCTGAACAAGAGTGTGCACATTAGCCGTTGTTACTGTAAAACTACGGCTGCAGAGGGGTTGTAAAGTTTAAGGACGAGCATCTATCTGCACTCTAATTCCCATTTAAGAGCTGATGCTCTTTCCTCTACATGCAGCATTAAATGCAAAGTTTGACATGTACATGCTGTGTGGTGAAAACGCCGTTGTTTAGGCTAATAGCAGGCCGGAGAATTGGTGGTGCAGATTGTTGACCCGTGGTACTCAGCCAGCTCAGAGAGTGCAGGCCTCAAGTTCTGATGTAATCTCTCAGCACTCGATGAATGAATTATAGCCTGGTGACGGCATCCAGTAATATACACAGTATGTACGAACAGAAAGGAGGTTTAATTGGAAAAACATGGCAAAATCAGCAAAAAAATGTTGAGATTGGTGATATTTTATACTCTAAATAAAACTGTTTCGGTGTAGTGCAGAATTAACAGTGAATGTGAATGAACAAAATATTTTTTCTGTTTTTTTTATTTTCATGGAAACTGTCCCCAGGACTCCCAAGACATTCAGTTTTGTTCTGTGTAATTTCTGTTTAGAATGTCCTGCCTCTGCATGATGGCAGTATTTCATGTAGTAACATGGAGCTCAGTGTCTAATGAGTGTCTGTGTTCATTCCTCAGTGTGTAGATATTCATATAAATTAGTGTCAAATAGCTGGTGTCATCTATTTTGTTTGTTTTCGCCTGTCATTTAGGGCTGTGATCTGTCATTTTTCCACCCAACACACCCCCTACGGCGACACACACATACGCACACAGCTGTCAACAGCATTAACAGATGAGACCCCTGCTGTGTGTGTTCCGCCCCCCTGGGGACAAGCCAGACTCGCATGCAAACAATTGGATGCTGGGCTAATGCATTGTAAATGATATCAATAACTTCAGCCTGCTACATTACCTGGTGTTTATTAGCTTGCGTCTCCTTTGTCTGGCGAGGTGTGTGTTTGTGTGTGTGTGTGTGTGGGGGGGGTGTAGATGGATGGAGTGTGTGCATTCTTTCAGCAGCAATGCTCATTGCTCTTTTCCTCCTAAACCCAATTCTTTTATTTCTTTGTGTTCCCTGTATTTTTTTCTTTACTATGATTTTTTAATGAGGCTCATCCCTCATAGTCTGCCTGTGTTTGAACATATGGTGCTTCTTTATTGATGAGTCCCAATTAAGCCGACTTCCTCATCAGACCATCCTTGATCAGTGGAGCTGATAGCAGTGTTTTGATGGATTTTTCGTCTTTCCCCGTCATCTTCCACAAAGAAGCTCCTCCGTCACAACCCTCACTTAGACAGGCTTTGTTCTTATACTTAAAACATCCACTCACTCGCTGCCACTGGGGACATGCATGCCCTAAATAACTGCATGCACTCCTGTGAGGATTCTTAGATCATACAAACATGCAGATAGCCCATTTTTTTCTCTTTTTGAGTAGAATAGGAAAAGCCCCTGACCAAATCTAATTTATGCCTAAGTGGAGACTAGATGGACACATTTGATCAATCTTCATCGTGTTTGATGCTTGGGTTTTTCTCAAACAACACCTCCAAACTCAAACTTGGAGGCGTTGGGCTGATTCTGCTAACGAGAAATGGTGAGTGAACCGTGTAAAGCAGGAAACTTTCCTTACAAAGATCACGCAAAACACCTTGAAAGAATAAAGTGAGCATATAAAAAGGAAATTCAAAGGTTAAAGAATCTCTGTGTGCCCTCCGTCACGTCTTTCAGTTTCCCATTCATCCCTCCGTCTTTACCTTTCTGCAAAAACACAAACACTCCTCTGAGATGTCGAGGGCAAGCCGACCTTTTAATTGGTCCTCATTACAACATTACATAATGTTTCAGGGAAGTGTAAGGGATCGACAACAGATGTCTTACTTCCTACCATGAGCGTGCATATGCAGCACATGTGGAGACCACAGCTAGAGGAACGCAGAACAGAAAGAGGGGGGGGGACAATGGGATTGAGAGCCCCAGATGGTACCCAATTATGTTACGCTGAGAGTTAAAGTGAGAACAAAGGAGCTCATCACAGCCTGAGAAATGAAATGCTCTCCAGAGAGACACCCTGAATCTCTCCATGCATTTACTGTGGCCCTTTTGTCTTGTGGAAGAGTGTAAAATAATTGGAAACAGTCTGAAGGGGGCTAAGCTAATACAATGTCATATTTGAACACAGAGGCCGTCGGTTCAACCCTCAGATAAAACAGTGAGAAGAGATGAGAGAGCCTCTCATTCCAACCATGAGCACTTGAGTTTTCCATTTTGACCGATGAGGATCCATTAGCTTGGTTGTTAGTAATATTTCCCAGTGCTTCTCTTATTCGTTTCAGCTGCTTAGCAGACCTGAACACTTGAAAAGAATAATGCAGAAGCACTGCAGTTGGAGACAAGAGCACAGAGAAGTATAGCAAGAAGTGGTCATTAATGATGACAAGTACACTTTTGTTAACACCCCAACTTCTCACTGTCTTTCTCTGTGTTAAAAACCATCTGCTCTTATCCAGGATTCATAGTAGGGACCACTGCTAGCAAACACGAAAATTAGCATTTTTTTAGACGTAAAAGAGAAATCAATCTTTCATATGTTCCTCACAACATCAGTTTTTCTCTCTGTCTTGAGACATTCCAAATTTAATTCAGTAGTTTTTCCTTCACATCACATTTAAACCTCATGGATTTATAGACAAACGAACACATTTGGAGAGATCTTCACCTCATCCTTCTCATCACGGCCCCAGTCTGACTCACTGAGGAGCAAAGCTCATTTCATGCTTGGCTCTGGCTGCCAGCTCTCTGTGAGGCTCATCCCACAGATTGTTTAGAGTTCGCCTCAGCTGTGGAGCTGTGAAAAGCTGTGAAATCCCTGTGTGGTCGGTGGATGAGAGTCCTCGTCTCTGCCCTGTCCTATATAATGTAATACCAGAGTTTACCTCTTGTTTAAACTGGTAATTAAATCTTTGTGATAGAAAACACCATCTAAAGTTATATTGTATCATATTTACATAGTTTAATTGGGTATAAAACATTAGAACATGGGAATTTCTCAAAGTCCCCCCCCCCATGTCTCTCCACCAAATTCCAGGATGAGCATAAACAGTGTGGAAACAAGGGTAAAAGATACCCTGACAGTGTCCAAATCTTCTTCAAATCTATCTTTAATGGGACATTATGTCTTATATGTCTCTATGTTAAGCTGACCAGCTGCTACCTGTATCCTTATAATTAACTGATTAATATCAGAGTGGAATCTATTTTCTCATCTAAATCTATGCAAGAAAGTGAAAAAGTTTCTGGTCTCATAAATGTCAAAATATTCTGCTTTTGAACTGCTCTCCAGAGACACCTCCTGGTGTTTCTCTGCCTTCCTCACATCAACACCAGAACCAAGATTCTGACCACCAGATGCATCTGTCTTTTTTTCTTTTCAACCCCCAAAACCCAGTGCGACCAGAATACTTCTCTGCCTCCCTCTCACTTTCTTGTTGTTGTTGGCATCCTTTCTCCTTATGTTAAAGTAAATGGGCTTCAGCAACACACTGTGTCCCAGCATGAGAACCTGTTCTGGGTTTCAAAAATCCAGTCAGGGAACCAGAAGATGGAATGGATATCCATGACTCTGGGCTGCTTTTGCTTTGAACCACACTCTAACCCCCCCCCCAGGAAGCGAGTGATTGGGTCGGATAGTTATGAAGCTGTAGCATTTACTCAAATGCCAAAATGCTCTCCTCAGCTGTTTGTTTAGACGTGATGATTGTGCAGGAACGTCGATGCTTTCCATATGGCCATAGCCGGGGATGAGAGATTGAGCAAGTATTTGCCCACTGTGGTTCTGCACCTCATTATGCAGGATGGTTGATCGACACTGGGGTCTGTGTGAGGTTTGGTTTCTTCCAGTAATTTGCATAGTGGCGCGATGTTAGGCACCACAAATACACAAAATTCTAATTATTGCAGAGTGCTTTCTTGTTTGATGCAGAGTTATGGCTTTAATCCAGAGTTCTTTGTAGTATCTCGTGTAAACACTGCTTTAGCGTGGTTGCTCTTTGTAGAAATTGTAAAACAAAGTAAGTTTTAAGAGGCTTTAGAGTGTTCATCATTTCCGCTTCAACATTTTGATTAAGTTTATTGATATTGATTCCAAGTGCTTAGCTTGTGTTTCCTTCACACCATATGAAGATGAAACAGTAGCCGACTCTTAATCATTAGCTTGAAGTACTGCAGCTGTTACTGTTTTTGCATGTTCGAGTGCTGCAGAGGCATCCGCTCGTTGATCTGTGTTCGTGGGTGAGTAAAGAGAGAAGGCCCCCCAGCCGCTAACACATATACGTAGAATGAATATGCCTGCTACTCCGAGAAAAAAGAATGAGTGGATATGAAAAATGCTGGCGGAGGGAAATACACCCATTAATAATCTTATTCCCACGCTTTTAGGAAGATTTGATGTGAATGCAGGTTCCCTAAAATAGTGCTTTTTAAACTTATCTAGACTGTGACCCCTCACCCTAATGGGAGCATGAGTTGATGTATAGTGGGAGAGAATTGCTTCGTGACATGCAGAATTATAGCTAAACATAGTGTTACTGAAGCAACAGCAACATCCAATACGTTCATTACAGCGACTGTGCAGTAAAGGACCTTCAGAGCGATACAAGGCCTCTTCATGTTTAATGTAAATGACCAACAAATGAGCAGTTAGGTAGTCTAATACTGAGATGACCTCTGACTGATCCTTAATAATGTTTAACTTCATGTACAGAATCTACGCTCTGAAAACCCCCTGCTGCCTACAGTGGATCAAGTTTTCATAACTTTGGTTATTATAAAGGCTTTAAGTTGTTTGTGAGGCTGTGACTTCCCATGACATTACGCCGTTCATATGCAGGACTGTAAGGAGTGCCAGGCGTTTGATCCTTCTTTATGACTTCCTGTCCCAGGGCAAGGGAGGAGAAACTGCCCATTTCCTGTTCAGACTGCGCAGACTGTGCATGAACCCTGAGCTCGCAAGTTTATTATGGCGCAGACCAAAGACTGATTTGTTTTTATTTTTATCAGTCAATATCAGAAAGTGCTCCCATTCAAAAAACATTGATTGTACTCATAGTTCAACTCTTGTATAACCATAGGAACAAAGCCCTTTTTACTGGCTTCTACAATTTCTAAACGTGGGACATGGACTAATTAAGCTAATGATGAAGATGTAATTGTTTTCATGTGTAAATATTTCTCAAGTCCCCCCCACACTCCTGCCAAGGATGTTTTTGAACTTGTCAAAAAGATGAGGTCATTTCCAGCGTGGTTATCCAGTGTTTATGGCCTCACCAAATCCAGTCATGGTGCCTCAGAGCAGACCGAAGGCTCATGTAACATGTCAGGGGTCAAAACATTTCAACTTGTTATTCTGCCTCTTTCACACATTCAGGAATGTTAAAACTCTTTGGAGAAGAAGAATATAGTTAAAGCTCAACGTCAACCCTGGACTTTTTAAACCTGCTTTGTGGTTACAAAAACACAACATCTAGTGAGGCAGACTGATCAAGCAATTTACACATTATGTTGTTATTGAATTAAAATTGAATTTTAGACAAGTGAAGAAAATATACATTGGAAATTCAAAAAGCACATTTATGATAAGGTAGAATACCATGCAGTTTTGTCTCAGTCTTGCCATACGCCCATGAGCCCCCTCTACAAGCTGGGATTCCATAAGTAAAAAGGTATTTAGTCCCAGAAGGTCGTACAGGACGGTGTTGGAAGTCAGGGTGTAAAATATATTTTAAAAAAGAGAGATAAATAAGTAAAAGAAGCAGGTTTGGAAACTGTTATACAACTTATATTACTGATTTATACCATCGGTTAACATAACCTTGAGGAACAAGTGTTTTTCATATGATGCTACTGTCTGTGCATCGCTTCACTTCAAGCATCCTGTTGCATAACCAGCATGTCGTGTTGAATTCATCCTAGTAATTGCCAGAATGATAAAGCGTGTTGATCCAGCGGGGGTGCTAGCTCCAGTCTGTACCTGTTCCCTCTGCTGGTTCTGCTTTCAAAGAGCTGAGTGGGTGTCTATGAAAGCGGGCACTTCAAACGTCTATTCCACAGACACAAATTGTTTGAATTATGTAATGTGTGTTGTATAATAGTCGGCAGAGGGATGTGTACTGTGTGTGTGTGTGTGTGTGTGTGTGTGTGTGTGTGTGTGTGTGTGTGTGTGTGTGTGTGTGTGTGTGTGTGTGTGTGTGTGTGTGTGTGTGTGTGTGTGTGTGTGTGTGTGTGTGTGTGTGTGTGTGTGTGTGTGTGTGTGTGTGTGTGTGTGTGTGTTCCAGGAGCTGCAGAGGAGTTGATTACATCTCTGCCCACCTGTATCCTCTCCAATCTCTCCAGTAGAACCTGATAAGACTTAAAGCAGTCAGTGTGAAGGAGGCCGATCAGTCCTACTTAGATAGAAGCCACCATGATCCAGCCTCACTGATCTTGTCCTCGACTGCTTGATATAATTCATCAGTGGAAAAAAAACACCTGTTTAGTTTCTAATCCATCTTCTTTATCCGTCAATTGGACGGAGAAAGAGAGGCAGGATTTGGGGTCAGTAGAGGAGAAAGGGAAGATGAGACAAAGAGCTGCTCCTCAGCTCCTCCTTCGAAGCCTGAGGTGGTTTTTCTATGTCTCTTCCTGCTCACACTGTTACCCTGTGATGGGTCATCATAACAACCCAATCATCAATGCCTTGTTAAGAAGCCAGTTCAGTCTCCGCTGATTGAATAATTGATTTCCACTTACAAGTTGATGGCTTTTTCACCTGCTAATGAGGTTTTCACCCTACACTGATTTTCTTTTTAATGGTCTTTCTAGTTACTTGTTATTGGTGAAAGGAAATGTGGGCTGACAGGGTGTGTATGCAGCTGGGAATCAGTTCACAGAATAGGTGACCCGGTTTGGAGAGAAGAAGAGATGTCAAAGCAAAACAGATTCGATGATGATGATGGGGCTTTTCATGACCTTCGTCAAATCAACATTACGCAATTATTTTACCATGAACCGACAGCTTCATCATCAGTTAATTTGAGGGTACACTGACTTGTAATAGAGATACTGGTACCTCTCATTCCTGCTCCACGCACTAGACTGGAGTGCACTGTAAAAGAAAATTGCACTCAGAAACTGTAGAGGCACCAAAAGGCGTGTGTCCTTAGACACTTTGAGCATTTTGTCCTGATAATAATTTTCTTTTGAAGTTATTTTTGGGCTTTTTGCCTTTAATTGTATAGGAAAGCTGAAGATAGACAGGAAACGGGGAGATAGAGTGAAGGGGGAGCGATGTGGCAAAGGGCTGTGAGTGGGAATCGAACTCACGGCTGCCGCGGGAGGACTGCAGCCTCTATACACGGGGCCTGTGCCATAACCACTACGCTGTCTGCGCATAATACTTTTTTATCTCGTCCTGTGTTGTTTGCGACCATCCTGTCACATCTTCCTCCCTGTTAGCTCGACCTCCCTCGTCCCTGCTCATGTAATCTTCCAGGTGGCTGCGTCTAGTCAGCCGTGGGTTTACACTTTAGAGTGAATTATTCAAGCAGGTCAGCAGCATCCTCTTCCTGTGAGGCTGCACTCTCTTCATCGCTGGAACTGGGTCACGCTGATGTTCAAGTGTTACACAGCCTTGTCCCAGTCAAGCAGAGGACACAACCCGAGGATCACAACATCAGCACAATGGCTTCACATCCACATCACACTGAAGAAATCACAAACCCAGCCTACATCCCAAATTGTCGCTGAAACAAAGAAGAATCTAAAATGTACTGACTTCTTAAGCTTCTCCTTATTTACACCGATCAAACGGATGTCAGATATGACTACATCTGGAAATCTGTGCACAAATCTAAAGCAGCATGGCGGCGCTCCGTCCAGAACAACCTGGAAACAGCAATGATGGTTAAACTCTCTGTGGAAAGATCTCCTGTCCTCCAGCCACACTCAGACACTCGGGATTATGTGGTTTCTGCGTTATTGTTATTACTGCGAATGAAATCTTAACTCTCTAAATATTCCAAAAAGTTATTTTGCACCACCTCTTTGGGTTTAAAAATGCAAATCTGCCTTGTCCGCACAAATCACGGATGTCTATTTTAAGCAAACTTAAGTTTTAATTGGACTTAGAATGTATGCTGTAATGTTTGCCAGGTGATGAGTGGATCAATCGTAATTAAACAAAGTTCCCCGTGTTGTTCAGATGTAATTTCCTCCTCTAAGTGGGTTCTGTTGTTTGTCTGTTTGACTGAAAAGATTTCTGTTTGGTGAACAAATACACTTTGAGCCGTGGAACGACACAATTGAATTCTGTCTGTACGCACACAGAGAGTCAGCCGTGTCCTTCCTCTCTGTGGTAACACGTCTGAAGGGAAACGATAATCAAATCACAATGAAGAGTAATGACAAAAGAAATTCAAATGAATCAGGGGGGGAACAGTAAACATAACAATTAGCAAATAATAACAAATCAAGCGGAAGTACGTGGATCACAACAAGGTAAAACTGTGAAGAACAGCAAGCATACAGAATGTGACCTCGTTGTATGGAGGTTCGTCATGCAGAACCTGCAGTGTTACTGCTTCACCGTTTGTTCTTGCATCACTCTTTTTAGGCTCTGTGTGCTCTCGCTCATCTTTACGGTTCTCTCTCTCTGTACTTTCCTCCCTCCAAATTTACTGATCGGAATTAAAAAGTATTCTTTAGTGAAGCGAACATCAGTCATAAAAGGGTTTTCTGCTGATTTGTTACCACCATTATTAACTGTTAAGGTTTTAAGTAGCCAGGTTTCTTCATATCATAACTGCTTTGTTTTTTCTCCCTATCTCTATCTCTGAGAGGAGACACACACACCCCTCTCCTGATGTCAACCACACCCAAAAAAAACCACAACAGACTCGAGCTGCATGCTAATGATACCCTTTCCTTGCTCCTTCCCTCTTCACTCTCCATCACCACTTTTGTTCCAAAGTGCTTAATAAGTGATGGAGCGGTTAATCTGAGGAAGATGCCCCCCAATGGCTCAGATGAAAGGGAAGCAGGAATAATCTGTAGAGCACCCTAAGGCTGTGAATTCCCATCCTGCCAAACCCTCCTCCAGCCTCTGCACTCTCATTTTAACACTCCCTCTGTACCCTGAAGGACCCTACCTCGAAAGCCCCTCTAGCACACACACACACACACACACACACACACACACACACACACACACACACACACACACACACACACACACACACACA
Organism: Chaunax sp. Z400; assembly: GCA_037577475.1. Classification (NCBI taxonomy): domain Eukaryota; kingdom Metazoa; phylum Chordata; class Actinopteri; order Lophiiformes; family Chaunacidae; genus Chaunax; species Chaunax sp. Z400. The sequence goes on along the minus strand of CM075201.1, from coordinate 6,770,000 downwards.
CAGTGTGTCCATTTGATTTCTCCTTCCTCTCGCCTAAGCCCAAGTGAAGGCAGCAGGAAAGATCAAGGAGGTGGAGTGAGTCATCCTCTAAACATACTTCTGGAGACTTGTTCAGATTAAATTTGATTGATTTATCCGCTCACAACATGGCTTGCAGCTATCGATGTCACCCCGCGTGCCGTGTCAGCCAATCGTGGGCCTCAGCCAGACACACATGATGAAAACGCGTTGTCATTTTTGATTGGTAAATCAATTAAGCCCAAGGGCATCCCCCCTCTCTTTCTTTTTGATTGCATCATTTTTCGATACACAAGTGCCATATGATCACCTTTGTTCCCCTTAAGCTGTGGTATGAGGATTTACTCGTATAGTAAGAGCCTTGCAGAGCTGAAATCAGTGAATGTTCACACACACTTTGTGAAGCATCAATGGAGCCTGCACTTCAAAACTCTGGTAGGTTGTAAAAAAAAACAATAAAAATCCATTCCAGTCAAAAGACAGAAAGAGACTAATAATAATGATACCTTTATTAGTCCCACATGGGGAAATTCTTTCTCTGCATTTGACCCATCCCTGAGGAGCAGTGGGCTGCCACTACATGCGGCGCCCGGGGAGCAAATTGGGGTTCAGTATCTTGCTCAAGGATACTTCAACTTGTGGACTTGCAGGGGCTGAGGATCGAACCACCGACCTTTTGTTCCGTGAACGACCGCTCTACCCCCTGAGCCACAGCCGCCCCAGACTAGAAATAGATAGTAACTGATAACAGACTCTCTGAATTTTGTTAACCATATTGATTCTATAAAAATGCTCAAATGTTGGGAGAATCCTTTAAAAATGCCACTGAACAGGATTTAAATGTGAAAAGGAGTTAAGTTTGACAACTATAAAAATCCATATAAAATGCTGTGTTGTGTTTAAAGCAATTTCTGCCAGCAAAATCCCCAAATGTTATGCATTAAAGGACCAAGTTCTGTGGCTTGATTCTGCGTCGAGCTCCTCAATAGAATGACGCTTTGTGTGTTATAGTCGAAAAAGTACCTCTGTGGTGGATTTCAAAATAAATGATCAGATTTCAAAATAAAGAATTTGAAAGAAGCAGTAAAAATGATAACAAAGACCAATAATAAACACCATACACAAAGGCCAGCCCCCTAGATTAAAAAACAATTACATTATGAGGATAGCATGAAAAGAAATTGTGAACTGCTTACCATCACAGTCACACACAAGGTTTGTTTCATACAAATGGAGACAACAGTGAAGGTGAACAGCAGAACATTTACAGGCAGATGTTCCCAGCAGCTGTACGATGTTCTCGTCACATGCAAACACACTGAAACACCAGGCAGACTGGAGTGTTTGGATCATCCCTTGTTGGTGGAGTCAGAGCTGCTGTATATTCATGTCCGGGGCGCCACAGTCGTTAAATTGATCATTCATTTATCTCTGGTTCTGAAGGCTCTCTATTGGCAGAGCCGTGCTGAATGCTGCAGAGGGGAGAATCACCAGCATCACAGTGTTTGTCACAGATGGGAGATCTGGAGTGGAAATCAGGACCTAGTTTGACACTCCCTTCCCCCCTCTTGTCTGGTCATATGGAGCAGCTTTACGAGGGGCTGTGCCACCCAGCACATGTATAATTAAGACCCAGGACTGGTCCTGATGTCAGCGCATAGGCACTCAGGGCGGAACCATCTGCTCCCTCACCTTTTCATGTTGTAATCGAATGTTTTTGTCCTAATCTTTGAAGTTAAAATTTATTGATTTCTTAGAAGTATATTATTCCAGCCAACAATGACACATTATTAGCGATTCAACATTTTACAATTGCCCTCTAGACTGTTTCCAGCAAAAAATAAATAAATAAATCTGTTTGTTAAAATAGAACAAAATAAAGGAAAGAGACGAGCCAACGGCTACACCGTCAGGTAATCTCTGATGCCAAAGTACCACCACAACACTGAGCGTGCAGCACCAAACCTGGCTGCAGAAAACATCTCAAGGATTCCTACTTTTACTAATTAGTTTCTTTTCTTTCATGTCGTCTCCCATTCCCTCGGGAACTCTTAAACTTATCTCCCCATTGGACTCCCTCCTCCCCTCTTTGCATCTGTCCTAGTTTTTTCGTTCCCTTGTCTCCCAAGGCCACACACATTTCATCCTCTCATACATTTAATTTATCTCTACAGTACATTTTTATCTATATGGGGGGGCCTTTGAGGAAAATAAGGGCCCGTTATTCCACTCTTCTTACGCAGAGGAAAAAGCCATCCAACCAACAAAAGGTTCAGACAACTGTTATCCTGGCACATCTCGCTTCTTGCTTTTCTGTTCACGTTTTAATGTCATGTCTGGACTGGAGTTGGTGTGAGCCCGCGGTATTCGGGGTTAACATGTCTGCATGTACAGTATGTAGGTTGGGTTTTTATTTCCATAAATAGTGCATGTGCTAACACTAGACAGAGTGGAGGACTGGATGTATGAATGGTTTTTCACAGGGTGGGGAGGTTCATATGTTCATGTGTGTTGACTCCATGGTTTCTCTGATGTGACGGGATCTGAAGGGTTGGACTCCGAGAGCTGCTGCTGTACTCTAAAGGGTAGCTGTGTGCTAACCTGGCAGGCTCACGTCTTTCTCGTACTACCAAATAAGAGTCAGGATATATCGGCCTCCGCAGCGTCAGTTTTGACCCGTCTTTATTAATGTATCTCTTGTGAGTCCACAAACTTCAAGTTCAGCTCTAAATAGCTGGAATGACCCTTTAAGGCAATGTAGCTTTCACATCCCTCCTTGAGCTTCTATATTCTCTTGATGTCTCCAACACATATACGACAGTAAACGTATACACGGCTAATGTATTCTTTGTTATCCTTCTCTCTAATCTTGCCCAGAAATATCTCCTCTCCGCCCATGGGTTTTTATTTTCTCCCATTTCCAAAACATGGTTTTCCCATGCAGACAATCTTTCCGAGATGTGACGCATGGAGTGTGTATGTCTCAACCCTGGCAGATAAAAATACTCTGTGGCGAGGGTTGGCTGAGGTCTCCTCCATATTACCCACTCCTCCTCCCACGTTGTTGGTCACAGACATACAGGCTGTCCTGCTCCCCGTCCTGTTAGTTCACTGTTATATCTTCATCTCTGGAAAACTCACTACCCCACATGTTTTTACACGTTGGTATCACACTGTCTGCCCTGTCATTACGACTCTGGGATTTGTTAAGGTGTGTTCACAACCTACATGGACATAACAGCAACCACTGAATATACCTTCTTACACTTTTTAGCCTCGTAAATGCTGTTTTAGAGGGAATATCCAAAGGACAATCCGTTTAATTTGTATTTAAAATTGTCTAGTGTTTAAAAGGGTTCTCTAAATCATTATTACTTTTGAATAAATTAGATTCTTTCTTTATTTCAATACTTGAGGTTGACCCATTAAGCAGAGAACTTGCTCACTTTGCTATCCTGCATTGACAGATTGCATGCACCATTCCTGCAGATCATAGAAATAGTGTAACATGCACCTTGATTTGGTTTAATGAAACACTTAACAATCAGCAAGCAGAGGCCTACCTACCAGCAGACACCGGCTCTGAATCACAAACCACCACTCAGGCCAGCAGACAGCCTGTCTTTCCTGGTCTGGAGGCTTTAAAATGCAGCTTCGTGTCTGTGACCTTTTTCCCCAGCAGAATATTCCTCCCCTCTAATTCAAATGGGATGGAGCGCGGCAGATGGAGATGGAGCTTGACAGGCATACACACTCTACCCTGCTCCTATCGACCCATTATACAGAGGAATACGCCTTTTAAGAGCAGCCAGCTGTGGCTGCCCTGTTAAATAAAGATGGTGAGTCGCTCTGCGTGCCTCACAGGATGTGTGAGTGTGGAGAAGTCATCACCACGGAAGGTCGTGGCATCAGACAGAGAGGTGGAACGAGGAGGGGAAAAAATGAAGCTCTCTTTTAAAGCCTCCTAGGTTTCTACAGAAGTGATGTTTTAGAGATCTAATCCTCAAATATTCAGCATTCTGCTCACTTTAATACGTCACATGCTCTTTACATTACATTCATCCTCATCACATTACATTCCTCTGTTTACTCACTGACCAGCTCTGGGAAAGGTTGACAAGGGGTCAAAGGGCTGAACAAAACTCATCTAGCAGTCCCTCCATCCCTCCCTCTTTTCACTCTCCCTCTCGATGTCCTCTGCCTCTCTTTTCTCATTGACTGCTCATTTCTCCTTCCTCTCCCTTCTCTCCTCTCTCTCTGGAGGTGTGTCCATCAACATCTGGAGAAGCAGCATCGCTCAGTGACAACAGGAGCTCAGTCACTCCCCCGATCTCCCTCCCCCTTCTCTCTCTCTCTCTCTCTCTCTCTCTCTCTCTCTCTCTCTCTCTCTCTCTCTCTCTTTGCCTCGCTCTAGCGCTCTGTATCTGTGTTTGCTGTAGTGGAAGTCAGATTGCACAGTGAGGAGATGTTGGCAGCTGAATGTGGAATGAGCTTGCAGAGAGAGGCACCAACGTGGAATTATTATCAGGCTTGTCAAGGAGACCATGGCAGCATCTTGTTCTCCTCCGTCATCACTCTCTCCCTTTTTTAAAGTGAACATCTGACTTGAGTATCAGCTGTGGGAGACGTTTTTTTTCTTTGCTTTTTGCGGTTGAATTCCTGGAACGGCTCTCCAGCACCTGGTCCGGTGATCAGTGAGGGGTTAGGTGGGGATCTATCCTGTTGAAGGGGCATTCAGAGGTTTTTGGGATGACGGAGATCCTGGTGTCGGATGTAAACCTGAACTCGGTGTGTGAGCGTCTGGAGCAGCACTGCTGCGTGGACCAGAACCAGCACAATCTGTCCAGCCAGCCACAGACCCCTGTGCTCAAGAGGCACTCCAACACCGGGGCCAAGCTATGGGGCCGCGTCCGCAGCAAGCTGCTCAGACAAAAGGTCTATGGATGACATATGCACTCACTCACACACACACAGACACACACACACACACACACACACACACACACACACACACACACACACAGACACACACAAGCTGTGTTTCCACTCTTTCTTTTATTTCTCTCTCCCCTATTTGTCACTCGTGTCACTTCCATCTGTTTGTTCTGCCTCTCTTTCATGCTCAGTGTATTCCTCTCCATGTGCGTGCCCTCTGTCTCTCCTCCGGGTGTCTTTTCTTTCAGCGCACAGTTGACTATTGTTCTTATCTGATGGGTCTATTGATGTAGTGCTAAACAGAAAGGCAAGTAAAGTGTGACCTGCCGCGACACCAGGGACACTTAAAATACTGTTTTTATGGAACCACTAATTTATGCCTTATATCCTCTTCAAATTACCTTTTTTTTCTCAATACTGCAGTCTATTTAAGGCTTCTTTCTGCAAATATTTGTTACTCAGGCTCATGTCAGCTTTACAAAGAGGCGAGTATTCCAAAAGAAAGTGTTTCCTGGTGTTAAAGTTCCCATATAACTGATTGTTGGGAGGTTTATTACCTGCCTTGATAGTGGGCAGTAAAATGTAGACATCAAAAAAAGGAAAATACACCATACACCAATCACTGCTTTGATGGATGACATATTTCACATGAAACTCTGCATTGTCTCATTCGCGACACTGTCTACATCCATATGTATCTAACCTGTGTCCCCATATCACTTATTTAAAGCTTCTAATGATGAGTTCGTGGTATTTCCAACTAAATTTTGTCAGTTGTGAGATATTCCAGTGTCATATTAGCCCCCTCTGCTGGTAATGCTAAATACTGTCCTCCTCTGGCTGATCTAATGCCCCTTTTCTCATTTATTAACTGTCTCATTATCTCCAATAGCCTCTAGCATATTCTCATCATGTTTTGTTTTTAATAAAAGTAGCATCGCAGGTCTAAAGTTTTGATCAAACATTCCATAATTAATAATTAGTATCAGCTGTTTCTCCATGTTGTTTTGTTGCTCATAAACTGTTTCTTTTTGTTTTATATGGATGTTTCACCACGTCATCATTCAAAGGCAGTGGTAGGTTGGCTTAAATAATGTAAAGTAGAAAGGTTTAGAGTCAAATGTAGTTTTTCGCTTGAATTTTTGACCGAAATTAGATGAGAAATGTTGCGATCAGAAGTTCTGTGTGTTATTATAGAGTTGTTGTTCATTCATAAAGGACAATTTTGGCATTTAGTTTCAACCCCAGGTGGGGCTGAATGACCCTTGTGTTGAGGGATCTGTTACCTAAAGCTGGGTGCACACACACATCTGGTGTGGCTGAGTTTAAGTGCAGGTTCTGTGTTGTGACTCATGCGTAGGAGTATGAAAAGGGCTCCTCTGTTTGTTTGTTTTCTCCAGATGCTTTTTGTATGTAAAGTTGGAGAAGAAGCATTTGAGCCTGTTCGGGTTCTATCCATAGCTCTGCACACACAGCTAAAACTATGACTTACTTAATTTTTTTATTTCAGCATATTTTTTGCATATGTCTATTCAGCACATCATCTTCATCATGGACGCATCGCCAGCAATTTGTGCTGCAGTTTGAATGCATAATAAACAGGTTGAGGACAAAGAATCCAAGTTTAGAGATGGTTTCACCTTTGGTTCATTGCTTTCCATTATTCAACAGAGGCCTGATTTATACTGAGCAGGATAAAACTGGGATTACATTCTAAGCCCAGACTTAACCACGTTGACTGAAGGTCCTGTATCGATTGATTCTTCTCCTCTCGACACACGCTTCCTGTTAAACAATGTGATCACAGAGGTTTCTATATTTCATTACTGTCCAAATCTGTCAATTCTGCAGTTGGTGGCTCTCACCTGTACAAATCCCCATTCACCAAAAGTTCCATTCATCTTTTCATTCGTTTTGAAGTCTTTAAATACCAGGTTTTATGAGTAAACTTGTGTTGCAGTTTTTCTCTGCTCAGTTACCATGTGATCTTATCAGCTCTCGTACAATTCTCCCTTTCTTGTCCCCCTATCACGCATTTCTGCTTCTACATGAGAGGCGAACTTGTTCAAATACGATCTGAAACAGAAACATGACCGACTGCCTCAGGGCTTTTAGAACAATCTGAGAATATCATAATCATGAAATTCAAAAAGTAAGAAAAAAAATCTTCTTTTACAGGATAGGCAGGAAAGGGTTAATATTGTGTTTTTCATCACATACAGGCCTGATTTAATGAAAAGAGTCAGACAGTATTTCCTTTAAATATTTCTCTGTAATCTGCCTCTTTGTTTTAGTAATTCCAGCAGCTATATTCAAACAGAGGTTAATTGTCTTGCTGGATTTATTTTGATGTATGAATTGATCCAAACTCTGCTTCATTTGAAAATTTTTGGGGAAAAAATAAACGTTCAGATACCCATTACGTGGAAGAGCGCCTTTCAGTGTTTCTAATTATTCAGGTGGGCAGTGAAAGCAGACTTTAGGACATATTCCTCTGTGTGTGTGTGTCTGTGGCGAACATCATGTTATTTACAGGGTGTTGAGAGGAATGTGGATGTGAGAGGATGCGAGAGGGTGAAGTAGTACACCGGGGGAATTATCCTCCTCCAGCCTTAAGCGGCACATAATTAAGACACAGTGTGATGAGAAGGGAGGCTGGCTGGGAACACTGATTGGACCAGGGCCAGACATAATTTATGGTATGTGTCCCAGCAAAAGAACAAATGATGATGAAGCTGTTACTCGGTTGTTAGTCTTTGGCTTCGTGCTTAACATCATGTTCTTTTGGATGTTCTCCGTTTGCTGGGTAGGTTTGGTTCTTTGTGGAGTCACAGTCAGCTTAGTTGGGAGAACAATGGAGCTGTCATGCCAGCTTAGCCGTGGAAGAGAATCAGATCCAACCATTATCATCCCACCTCTCTCCCTCATTGCATTTTAGCCCACATACAAAATTATACTCTTCCATTTGAGTATGTTGATTAGTGCAGATGAGATATTAGGGTTTCATCCCTCCTACCTACCTAAAATGCCAACCAGTCCCCTAATGGCCTTTTATATAGGCCACATAAATCTCCGTCTGTCCCCACCGGAGGGCGTAGCCCTTTATTGGCCCCAATCCATCCCCCGTGTGCAGGATCCGCAATTGGTTAATGAGCTCTAGGAGGGGACTGGCAGGTCAATAAAGCATTTTCAGGTTGATACCCACGATGACCCCCCCACCACCCCACCCCACCCCACCCCACCCCAACCACCCCCGCCCCCCACCCCACCCTGTCTGGGATGAGCCCCCCTGCCCCATCTCCTCCAGCCGTACACCAAGCCATGTGCAGGATGGCTTTAATTTCAGCAGGGAGACAACAAGGCATTAATCATGTAATTAGGTTGTTAGAGTCAGGAGATGGGGCCTTCAGGTACAGTATGTTCTTCACATGCTTTAACAGCGGTCCAGGTTTAGGTAATGACTGGATCGTTGTTACAACAAACAGCTCTGCATGAATGTTAGCTTTCTGAAAGTTTTCATGGCTAAAATTAAATCAAACCAGGAAGAAGATTTTTTTTTTAGCTGATGGAATCGCTCCAACCAAATTAACTTTTTTCTCTCTACTTTGTTTTACATCAGTGAGACCACCCCCCACCCCATCATCGTACCGGCGCCTGCTAAAAACTGACACATCACTCTTTCTCTGTTACTTAATCAACCACTGAGTAAACATATGTAGAGATGATCTTACGGATTACAAATGGTACATGCGGTTGTAGATGAGGATCACAAACATCCTGCATAGTGACATAATGAGCCAATCCAGGGCTATATAATGCCCCCATAAAGCTGTCAAGTTCTACATCACAGTAGATCTGTCCAAGACAAACATGAGGCTCCCTCATAGGACAAAAATGTGACTTAGATCACAGCCTCTTGGTAGCATATGTGAGCCTATGTACTGCTGCACTAGATATTTGGTGGTTAGTGTGTCTTTTACAAAGCAGTGATTCCTTCTGTGATTTCACGATGTGGATTTTATCAAAAGGCCTGGAATGTGATAGCAATATTTAGTGAGTTCATACATCACAAAATGGCAATAATATGATGAGGAATCATATGAGAATAAAGTGTTTTTATGAAGAAGAAAAAAACAAAAAACATGAACTGGATAAATTCAGTGTTTTTGTTTTAACTCCAATTCAGAGCATTAGAGGATTTTTTCTTTCTCCATTTCTCTTCTCAAAAGTGTAGGATATGTCATGATTCTGTGTGCAGGCTTCCAGGCAGGGTTGTGTTGCATAAGTGTGGCATGTGTCTGTGTGTTGCTGTTTACAGGCCCCATAAGAGAATCACACACTGCCTGCAGAGATACAAGACTACAAATCACAGCCCTCCGCTGGCTGAAAACCCACTCCGATTGGCTCAAATTCTGAAGTTAGAGAAGAAGGCGACATGGCAACCAAGTCAAAGACCTCACATGTGAGGCCATGGTGACATCAGCAGCTGTTGAGTAAAGAGGCTCGCTGTCACTGATGCACATGTAAACATTATGCTTATGTGGTTCATTTGTCTAAAAATAGTCCTTATGAAGCAAATTCACTGCAGCGTGATGTGTTAGCAAGGGGGAAAAAAAAGGTTCAAACAATGCACAAACTGTTCCTGTTACCCTGCTAAAAGCCAGGGAGCTGTGCAGTTTGAGCGATGCTCTAATTAAAGGACTAATAAAAGGCTTTCTGCAGCTGAATGAATATTTAATCAGCCAGAGAGCAGCGTTTGAAAACTGCAATGAAACACAAAGGAGAAATTAAAACAGAAATTCGTTAATTTAGCATATCAAAAGATCAAGTGTTAAATGTTGTCGCCAGCGTGCGTTAACTCTCGAGCACCGCAACAATGGACTAATTAAGTGTGTAGGGATTTAATTATTAAAGGCTTCAAACATAATGTCAGTGACTGACTGTGTCGCACAATTCCTTTTGCTGTTTCGGAAACACACTTTCATAGATATTTTTGTCTTACATTCATAATCAGGACTGGATTGCTAAGACATTTGGATGTGTGTGCAGAACAAACAAGTATTCAAACCTGTGCACCTCATTGTGCCCCAGTGATTAAAGCTATGTAATGAGTTCAATAAGATTTACATGCAGGATTCATAGCGCGCGCAGAAATCCTGAAATAATTAGCAAAAGTGTATAAAAACACGTTTTGTGCCCATATTACAGGTGTGCATTTTTTACTGCTTTTGAACAGCTGCTCTTTTTGTGACCAAACCAGACCATGGATGTACATTATTCTCCTGCTACAGTTCTGCGTGTGCTGAACAAAGCTGTGTGAAGTCCCCTGTGTGTCTTCTATCAAATGGAAGCAGCTCCAGAGGGGTGCAGACCAGCAGACCTTGCTGTCAGTCTCAGGCCTGAGGAGCATTGCTCACATGTCACATGCTGCTGAATGAGGGAAGGGTTATCTTTGGAGAGCGGGGGAGAGATAGGCAGCCAGTTCCCGTAGTGTAGTGGTTATCACGTTCGCCTAACACGCGAAAGGTCCTCGGTTCGAAACCGGGCGGGAACAGCCATTTCTTATGTAAAAAAAAAAAAAAAAGCCGAGTTTGAGCAGAATAAATATAGAAAGTAAGGTTGTTACTGGTTCTATGTGAACAATGATCTTTGTTATATGCACTGAACCGTATCTCTGACCAGTTTGATCAAAATAAGCAACTCTCTTTTTTAATCTGATTTTGAATATCTTACTTTTATTTTTTACCACATTTTGACTTGGGTACTCACTTTACTGTTTTGGTTATCAAATTGACTTCCTTTTTCACTCAGAAGGATACATCCCCACATAATGCTCTATTAATCAATGAATAAAAATAAAAGTTAAGTTTACCTCGCTTCCACTTGTTTCTCTCTTTGTTGCTGTTACTGCTGCTGTCTGGAAGAGGAAAAAAAAACAGCATTACAGCATGACTTATCTGTTTTGTTCCGGCCCTGGAGATCAGTCAGGGCTGAATATGTTCATCCTGCTTCTGCTTCTTCTTTTGAAGTTAAGGTTCTTGGCCACGATATTCCTGCCTGTGTTCTACGTGACTGGTATCCAGCTGGAGGCAGGAAAAAGCTACTGACATATCGTGTCACATGGCAGCCACACAACTCCTGCTACTTTCTGACTTATTTCAGATGCTCAAACATGATAAGAGTGATGAGATAAGGATTATATGTGTGTGTGTGAGCATACAGGGGTCAGGTTTAGTAGGCCAAACACAGGGATGAGTGAAAGTAAACGGGCAGCACTGTAAGCAGCTGAGCCCCAGACCTGGTCGGCTCTCAGAGACGTATGTAGTATGAGCTGCTTACACAACAATGAGTTCCAATATAACATAGAAATGTGCTATTGGACTGCTCTGTCCTCCAAACACACACACACACACACACACACATTTATATATATACAGCATTCCATATAAGGAAAAAGCTTGTGCCCCACATGGAATGCGCACAAACTTGTGTGTGTACCAGTTCACTAGATATGAAGTATTTCTGTGCCTTGCTCTGGACTACGTTCTTTCTGGCCTCTCCTCAGTCGCACATCCTTCACGGTCCTGTAACGAGAGCTTTGCCTCTGGAGTGATGCAGTCCTAATCAGAACCATATCAGCCTGAGGATGTTTCTTAAAAAAAACAACAGTAAAAAAACATAAGACTCTTGCTGACTTTTCTCTTTCCTAGACATGTACATGAATATGCTCACATTGTTGATGCTCAAAATCCCTTTCAGGCATTCTTAGGATCAGAAACTGGACATTGGACTCTTCATCTTCTAGGGGTGAGATGAAAAGGGACTGAACCTCTGTTTGGTTTGCTTTCTGTGGGTCCTTAAAACCACACTAAATAAGGAAGAAGTGAGGCTTTAAAAATATATATACTTAACATTCTTATAGTGTTCCCTTTTTTTACTTATTTTTTATTCATTTACTTAAACGAAGCAAAATAAAAATTTGGAGAAAAAAAGAAAAAACACCCTAAATTCCTCAGTCATTTCCTACATCATCTGTACTATACTTTGGATCTTAATTCACTATGTTCAGTCACATTTAGATCATTATAACAAGCTTTATTTCTTTATTTTTGTGTCTAATTGTCAAATCCAGGCCACTTTACCTTTGCCTCTCCAGTCCTGGCTCTGTCACCCGCTCCCCTCTTCCTATCTGTTCCCCGGCTGAGCCGTCACTCAGGATAAGACCTTAAAGACTGTTTTTGCTTCGTTAAGACCAGCTGACTGGACACATCCCCTATTAAGTCACTATTCATTTCCAAGAATGCTGCTGCTTGTCATGCAACATTTTGTTTCTAATTGTGAGCATAATTTTTAGTGTAAACTATGTCAGTCTGAGTTTTCCTCAGCCAAACTGTTTGCAGTCGTCCCTTTAAGCCAACTCATTATCCAGGAAAGGAAAATAAGCAGAGAAAAATTTTCTTCTCTAAGTATTTTTAATTATAAAAAAAAGAGCCCAGTTGAGGATACGGTTTCAAAAGGGGTCACTGAGTGTAACTGCTGGCTATAAAAGATCCTCTTTGTTTTTACAGCCCCATTGGAGTACATTCATTTTTAATCAGCATTTTTGGAAATTAGCAGAGGCAAATAGGAAGGAAATAGGTGGAAGCATTTTTGTTTTTTTTCAGTGCATCTACTTCGAGGGGTTACAGGAGGCGTCAGCAGTGACTCCTGGATCTTTGCCCAGCTCTCTTCTTGGCAGTAGCTGTGTAAAGACCCAGTTACAGAGATTACCTGTCCCTTGTCTCAAACCCAAACCCTGCTGGGAAAAACTGGCTTTAACGATAATAGGAATGCGTGAAACCCATGCCAAATGGCCTTTTTACGAGGTAATGAAATACGCTCACTGAGAACTTTTTAATGGTTGCAGCCTAATGCTGACAATAAGAAGTGTGCTGCCCTTGTGCTCACCCAACAATCATTATTTTCCTTTAAGTTGAGCTCATCACCACGCTGGTCCGTGATGATATCACTGTGTAGTGCAGCAGTGCTCAAACAGCCTATAAAAAAAGGCATTAGATGTTGTGGCCTCTTGCTGCGGCCTCAGATTCCATGAGGCTTCAAACAACAACAGCAACAGGCCGCCATCTATCAAGTCTCAGAGGGCATCATGGGACGTATGAGCCAGACTTTGAGAATGTATGCGGTGAGGGAGGCCAAGTGTTGGACCTTGTTAGACACCCAGGAGGGCCTATGTGGGGGAAAAGAATGGCATTTTCTTGTCCAAAGCAGACATTGTGAATGTGTTGTTGTAAAGCAGCAGCACCTTTAACACAAGCCACGACATCAGCTCGACTTTGATCGGGTTCAGAGGTTTGAAATCTGGAGCTGATAAAAGGTGATTACTGTTTCAAAAGTGCCCTCTTCTCAGCCCTGAACTATGTCAGCTGCAGCCTTCCAGTGCATGCTGGTAGTATTATGTTTGCAGACTTGGAGGGGGGCAGTCAGCTGGTTCCTGTAGTGTAGTGGTTATCACATTCGCCTAACACGCGAAAGGTCCTCCGTTCGAAATCCGGGCAGGAACATTATTGTTTTCCTCACCAACAACAGGGACTGTATTTCTGTTAAAGAGTACCTTGACATGAGATGTGTTGATTTCACCTTTTTGTTTGTTTTTTATTGTAGCTTACACAAATCCAGGATTTGTGATAGAGAGAAGACTGTCTGGCATAAAAAAAAAACATATAATTCAAACAGATCAAATGATCTAGAGATTCAGATGTGCTGTTACAAACCTTGCGGGTTTGAAAATGAAAAACAGACACGTCAACTTAGAACTTCTAATGTCTTGGGATGGTTCAAAATATATGTTGTTTTTTGTTTTAGTGATACAGATATTCCCCAAGAGTTAAATAGGAAAAGTTTTTTTTTTTTTTTTTTTTCATCAAACCCACAACATTCTCTCCCTGTGAGAGAAGGCCCTGTCATTCATATCTGTTTTCTTTTCAGTGAATGCACAGGCGGTGAGTGTTTGTTGTATCTCATAGCACCGTCATGTCTTCTCAATGCTGTTATCTGATGATTCAATTAAGCAGTCTCTGCTTTTGGGAAGATCACCATACGGATGAAGTAAATGTGTCCTTGTTTGGTCAAAGACTGTGCAAAAAGCTTATCACCAAGTGAATGTTTTTCTGTCTCTGTTGTGTCTTTCAGCTGGATCCTCAGACGGTACAATCCAAGAACTGGCACATGGACGTCATAGAGATGAACGGGGTAAGACACAAGCAAACTCTGAAAGGACTTCCAGCTAAGATTAAGAGCTGCCAGTATAGACTTTATGTATTGCAATGAGTTGTTATCTTTATCAAAGGCGATATGAGGTTGTCTTAACCACACCGTATCCCCCTACATCCCTGCAGGAAGTCAGATTGATATTTAAGTTAAGTGTTATGTCCTCGAAAGGGATCTGTGAATAACTTTAAGATTCTTTTTTTTTCCATAAAGAAATATCAGTTTGGGTGTAATCTTTGCAATAAAATCAATGATGTCAGGTATATAGGCAGGAAGTGCAATTGTATCAAATAGCATATTCTTAATATTCATGTGTCTGAGTGTCTTAATAAAAATAAAAATACAACAAAGTCATTCAAGAGGGTCCCAGAGTTCCGTCCTGGCTTCTGAAAGGAATGCCGTTTACTTCAGCTGTGTTGTTTGTTCATCATCAGATCAAAGTGGAATTCTCCATGAAGTTTACAAGTCGGGACCTCAGCTTGAAGAGGACACCGTCCAAAAAACAGAGTGGGGTGTTTGGAGTCAAAATCAACGTTGTGACAAAGTAAGTACAGTATGTTCCTGTTATTGAGGCCAGAATGTTTCCTTCAAGCTCAGCTGTCTAAAAGTAAATAATTAAAAAAATTTAAAAAAGACTTCATGCACATTAGTTGATTTATGTTCATCAATGAAAAGGTCCAGTTTTAATGTCCTCTGGGTCAAATCTTTCCAAATCAAATCTTTGCTCTCATGATCAGAAACGCATCATGGGTGTAACTGCTGTTGATGTCTCTAGGCGCGAGCGCTCCAAGGTGCCTTACATCGTCCGTCAGTGCATTGAGGAGGTGGAGAAGAGGGGGATTGATGAAGTGGGAATCTACAGGATCTCAGGGGTGGCCACCGATATCCAGGCCCTCAAAATGGCGTTTGACACCAGTAAGGCTGCACTCATCTCTCACTTTCTCTTGACACTCTTCCTCCCATCGTCTTAACTGGAGAACATCCATCTCTATGGAGTACCAACAGAGTACAGTTACACATTTAAGAGGCTACCATCTGTGAATCATCGTGATTTCCCTTTTAGCTGATAGTTTGGTGACCTAATATCTAATAAATTATCCTGTCAAATTTTATAACACTATGTCAGTCATCAAGCATGAACCTGCTCTGTCCCTGGATATGTCATGTGTCTATAAAGGCTGTATGGTGAGCGTGTATAGAGTGTTGGATGTAGACATCCCTGCAGCTCAGAGGCTTGTGTAATTGAAGCCTTTGCTGTAACACTATGTAGAGTAGAGGTTTGTGGGAACAGGTTTGGACAGATGAGCAGTAGCAGATGTGTGTCCGAGTGTTCTGTGTTGCGTAAGAGTCTCTCTGCGTCGATCACAGCTGGTTTTACTTCAGCCAGATCCCGCCCAGCAGAGCCCGGCATCACCTTTCATTTCTTTATTTGTTCATCTGTATCTGTCTCCATCTGGATGCAGCGGTTATTGCGAGATGGCATCATCATTGTGTTTCTTTTTGTAACGTAGTGTGTAAAGTTTTATTTTGTCTTTGACTGTGTCTGACCTGCAGATACCAAAGAAATCCTGGTGATGCTGAGTGACATGGACATCAACGCCATTGCAGGAACACTGAAGCTGTACTTCAGGGAGCTGCCAGAGCCTCTGCTCACTGACCGCCTCTACCCCGCCTTCATGGAGGGCATTGGTTAGTCCCCATAGTGTGTGTTTGCCATCAGTGGGCTCCTTTAGGGTTTTATATGGGAGCTCAAGTTGGTCACATGGAAGACAAGACAGCTAAAGTTAAAACGCTGTGCGACCATAATTGTATCTGACGTCTCCTTCTTCTCTCTTGCAGCGCTCTCAGACCCGGCAGCTAAGGAGAACTGCATGATGCACCTCCTGCGCTCTCTGCCGGACCCCAACCTCATGACCTTCCTCACTCTGCTGGAGCACCTCAAACGGTACACACACCCCTGCTGAGCACAGATAGTTCACCACCGAGTCAAAACGGAATCTATTGGTATGGTTAGGAAAGTTAGGTTAATTTGTGGACACGTAGTTTCCACACCCTTAAAACTCTGTAGTCCTTCCTTACTTCTATAGAGAAAGTCTACTGTAAACATTTATTACATCCCTTCATTAAAATTTTAAGCCCACATGATTTCTCGCAACCCAATGTTTCATAAATATCTAAGATGCAGAGCATTTACTCACTTTTTCTGTCAGATAATGAGCTCCAGAAGTATGAAGCTCTCTTTCTCATTTGATTGCATTTACATATTCTTTAAATTCCTATAGAACTTATTCAAAAAAGACTTGAATCTATGTATTATTATTATTATTAATATCCATTTTGGACTTTATTCCCCCTCCCTGCATATCGTCATTTGTTAGATTTTAGGCTGTTTAAATACACATACATCCGCACTCGGAACACTTTCTGGAGATTTGGACTCTTTCTTCATATTTATCTTAATTGCATATCTATATTTAAATGTCAATGTGTACTCTATTTTTCAATTCTGTTTTTGTTTCTGTTGGAGCTGCTGTAAAAACCAAATGTCCCCTATGGGGATTAATAAAGTCTCTATCTATCTATCTAAAAAAGACTTCTGCCCTCATGTGATGGTGCAGACTGATAAGACGATGCTTGTACAACCAATCAGTCAGTGATCAAGAGACCTGTCTGAATAAATATGGCTACTCCTACATGTCTACTGGATTCTCATTGGCCAGAGAAGACATGTCAGCCTTCTTATACAGCTTCCCAGCACAAGCAGAGTCGATGCACTGTCTGTCTACATTTCTAATGACTTCCTTTCTTGGCATGGGACCCCTGGCTTAGTTTCCCATGTAATAACCCCGTCCTTCATGACTGACGGGCCTGTTTGTTCCTGCAGGGTGGCGGAGAAAGAGCCCATCAACAAGATGTCCCTCCATAACCTGGCCACCGTGTTTGGCCCCACTCTGCTCAGGCCCTCAGAGTCAGAGAGCACAAAGGGACAGCATATAACCTCCGCCTCTGACATCTGGTCACATGACGTCATGGCACAGGTACCTACAGTACACACAGTTACTTTTGACTTTTGGTGCTGAATTAAGACAGAAAAGCTGTTGGTCATTCATAGAATTGAAGCCATGTTAATATTTTATTTGGACATTTTCAATGTACGTGTTTTACAAAACAGTACGTGTGTGTGAGACACAGAATGTTTGTTCCCAAGTTACTCTGGTACTCTTTGTCCCTTCTGGCTTCGGTCTTATTTATAGGAAGTTTTTCCAGATCAATTTTACTCCCACGTCGCTATGTGACCCATGTCACTGCGGTCTGCTGTCCCAGCTGTATTTAGGCTGCCTGCCATCCATGTATCCTCTGCACAAATGTCTTTTCTTGGCAGGATACACAACATCTAGAGTAAATCATCATAAATAGTCCATCGTACACATGAAGGAGGCCTTGTTCATGACATTGAAGCTGAGTGTTTGTATTGGAGCTTATTTAAATATGAAATGTTTACAGCATAAGTATACAAAATGTCAAGCACCAAAGAAAGATAGTTCCGCTGTCATGTCCTGAATAAAATGTCATATGGGGACATGACAGATGTGCTGGCCTTCATTCTGATAAAAGAAACCATCCAGCAATAATTTAGAGAGGAAACAAGTCAGTTTTTAGAGAATATTATCACAAAATGGATCTTATCTACTTGTAAAATACATATTTTATATTCAATTATTTGCTAGATACTTTCTTCATGGTAAGCTACTAGCAGCATTAAAAAAAATCAACCAATCACATTAAATTTTCCAGATATATGCCTGCCTGGTGAAACTGATTAAAGGTGAGATTAATCTCTGAGACCCACTGGAGCATTATACACTCCCAAATATCATGTTGACTTTAGCCTTAATAACTAACCCAATTGTCTGAATCGGGCACTCCTATTGGCTCTAGTGGATGCCATCACAACCAGTCAAAGTGTCTGATTCAGATGTATGACTGCTGTTTTTTTGTCACAAAATCCATCAAAAAAAATCATCTGTTTTTTTAAATCTTCTTTACTATCACAGTTATCCTCTGTACATCCGTGAGTATATTGCAAACAGGAACTGCCGACAGCTTACTCAGCATACTTTTAACAGTGCCAAATGTCCTCAATGTCCTCAATGTAACACATACAGGCTAATCAGGCATGTAGACAAAGATGACTCTGAATCCAAAGGTGTCTGTTTTCTCTCCTCATAGGTTCAGGTGCTGCTCTATTACCTGCAGCATCCTCCCATCTCCTTTGCTGAACTGAAGCGCAACACGCTCTACTTCTCCACTGACGTTTAAACCCCAGCCACCTCCCTCAGGCCGCCATCTGGAGTGGAGAGAGTGAGAGACTCTACACAACACTTGGTCCCCACCACTCGGCCCTCATGCCTCACCTCTTTATTTCTACTGTACAGCCCCTGTTCTCCCCCCCCCCCCCAACCCCATCCCTCCTGTCTACACTCCACAAACCCTCCACCTCACCCCACTGTCCTGAAAAGAGATGGAGCCGAGCATGCAGGGAGGTGGTGAAGAAGATGTCCTGGTCGACCAGTACTCACGTCCTGTGTGTCATGTGAGGAGAGCAGAGCTGCCTCCCACCAACAAAACGACATCTGGGATCACAGTGGGAAAGGTCGGGGGGGGGGCCAGAGCCCACAGCCTGCCGCGGTGGCAGAGGATCTCCTCCGTGTGTGTTGTGGTGTCATCTAGTGAGCCCTTTCTAGACGCTGGTCTGATGATCTTAGAAACCAGTGGAGTCTTCAAGTTTCGTTTTCCTCATCAGAGGCATTCCAGAGAAATGGCATTTACATGTTTAATAATTCTGTTCAGCAGCTGTTTTGTTTTTCCTCTTTCTGTCTTTTTGGCTTTGTGCATTTGTGTGGTGGAGGAGGCTGAGTTGCATGAGTGACTTGAGTGTGTGTTTAAGGGACTATGAGAACGTGTGAGGTTTATAAGTGGCTGGGAAGCCTTTCTAACAAACGGCTGCTGGTGTTTCTTTCTGTACTGACTGACAAGAGAGACCTGCCCTCCCCAGTGAGTCTTGGCCAAATCAGCCCTATTTATTTTGAATATATATAATATGTGTGCCTGTACAGTTCTGTGCAACTAGAGAAAAGCTCTAAGGAGTCTGTTTTTTGAAGTTTATTCAGGTAGTGATGTTATTTTTAGTCTGATTTTCTCATTCACCATGTCCATGGTTGGTAAGCTGTACTGAAAAGATCACGATGAAAGTCTGCCAATTAATTTCAGATCACTTTGTAGAAGAGAGAGGACACTTTGTGACATGAGGGTTGGGGGAAAAACACAATGAACAGAACATTTAGCTTTTTTCTTTCTGTTTCATTGCAAGCCTGTTCCAAGTGTCTTACTGCACCGGTATAATCTTTAGGGTGGTTTGTGTAGTTGCCCTCGTTGCATGTTCAGCTTGTCAATCAAACCAGGCTGGGTAACACAAAGGTAGGTTGTCTCTGCAATGCCCTCGCCATCTCTGCTGTGTACAAAGCCAACCTTTCTGCTATCAAGCCTGAGGCATATCTTGAAATTCTGTAAGCACTGCTAGATGAGTACTATTTGATATTTTTATTATAAGATTAAAATAAAATCAAAAAATGTTTGAGGAAATTTTCATTATACTGTAATATTGAGGCTAAATGTTAATGTGAACTTTCCCCCCCCTTTTTTTGTAAAATAAAAGTTACCAAAACACTTTCACTTTGTGTGTCTGTGTGTTGAATTTAAATTTTGCATTATCAATATTACTGTATTTCTGGAAACGATGGATCAATAACATAACTAATAATGGCACAGATGCTAAATTATAACATTTTTATATCAACATATTGTTTCATGATGGTGATTAAGTGGTGCATATGAGGATAATAACAACCTCGCCTCTGACTGTCCACTCACAATATAAATAAAACGCACAGCAAGACAATGCTCTGTGCTAATGTGCTAATGCTAATGTGCTCATGTTCTGTATCATTTTCAGGATCTTTCAGAATTGTGACTCATATTTACATTTAGTTCCACATGATACATCTGATCATTTACCACATCTTCTGAAACTTTCCGTAAGACAAGTTTATTCCTGAAGGATTCATCCTCATGTGGATATTGTGTCAGATCTTGGGACATTCCACCCCCTGGTGGTCAATCAATACATCCATTCATTTTCTATCATTTATTCGATCAATCAAACCTGTTGAGTTCTGCAGAGGTAATGTTTGTCCATGTAATATCATGGACTATTCTAGATACATTAGGGAGATGCAAGACTTCTTACTTTATTATACAAAAATAATTATGATATATTAATTATATATTAATATAGAAGTGATTAGATTATACATAAGTATACATTTAAAATATAGATAAATCCTGATTGAGATATAGATAAGTGATACATTTAGGATATTGACAAGCAATTAGTTTTTATACATTGTAATCTGGTCTGAAGGAAATGTTCCACTTAAATCCAATTCTTCTTTAACATCATTTATATCAACTGATAACAACATGAAAGTAATTTCCAGACAGTATAAATCAGTATCTGATCAAAAAGCACATTATTTTATTGTTAGAGGCTGGAGCCACTAAGTAATTTATTATAAATTTTATTTATTTATTTATTTACTTATGTTTTTTTCCATTTTCTAATATTTTTTGTGGCTTTATGATGTTAAAAGTCAACATGTATCTATGTTAAATTTACATTCCATCCCATTTTACATAGGTCACTGCAGTCATTAGTAATTTCTCAAACGCTGCTTTTTAAATACAAAGTGGCTTTATTCAACACAAATTTTACTTGATGAAGAGATAGTGCTTCTAAATGAAACACGTTCCCACCAGAGTCATCTGGAGATGACATCCAAAGTATTTTACCATAAATGCATCACCATGTGACATATCATCCAGTGCTTTAGTGAGCCTATATTAACATGTTATGGAGATGGCCAACTTTCAGAGTCACCTAAAATCATCCTTCCATGGAAAACTCCAAAAATACGAATTGCAGAAAAATCCAATTATTAAAAGGCACAACTGCTGACCATGGTTAATTTATGAGTAAAGGTTGGTATAGTTTGTGAGATATTCTCTGGACAAGATGTCCACCTATAGACCCACCTTAAAAATGAAGTTTCCATGGAAACCACAAAAAAATTATTTTGTAGACAGTTCAAAATATCAAAAGGCAAAACTACTCATTATGGCTCATATATAAAGTTTTGTGAAGCTGGCATGTATATTTTTTATGTCGGTGGGATAATAAGGCAAAGATTAGATGCAGAAATGTACATGTGTGCTGGATTCTCAATAAAACAGATTATTTTGAGCAATTCAAAAAGCGCTGTATTTATTTATAAATATTATTTACAACAGCTGTGTAAAGCAGCACTATTGCAGATCTTATCGACCAAATTTGGCCTTTCTGAGGATCTTGTCTGGAGGCCCAGTTCTTTCCTGCTCCACTGAACAGGGGAGCTGCTGGGGGGGGAGCTGCTGGGGGAGGAGCTGGTCTGAACATTGGCACCTCAACAGGACTTCCAACCAGACACCCAGCCTTCAGCACAGGGTGTGCAGGGATGTACGGTGCTGAGGTTGAACAAAAGACTGAGCGAAGATCATCTCCCTCTCTGAAATCTCAGCTTTCTGGATTTCACAAATAACCTGCTGACTGCCAAAAACAAACTTGGGCCCAGAAGTAGCCGTCCTCCTCGTCATGCAGACCGTCAGGACTAGCTGACCTGATGTCCCCCATGGGGGTGACATGCTGAACGGCAAAGAACAACAAAATAAGTGACTAACTTATAACACTGAATATATTTCTGAGATGACAGAGAAGTTTCTAGAGTAAACAGCTGCTCTGTGTGCCGTGAAAGACGAGAAGAGTTACTTACATGGAGAGCTTCATCGAGATTCCTCTGGACTTTCTCAGATCCATGGAGCAGGTTGAGCGGAGAACTGAGCCAAGATGTTAGGTTCGTCTCCATCTCTGACATCTCAGCTTTCTGGATTTCACAAATAACCTGCTGACTGCCTAAAAAAACTTGGGCCCAGAAGTAGCCGTCCTCGTCATGCAGACTGTCAGGACTGGCTGAGCTGATGTCCTCCATGGGGGTGACATGCTGATCAGCAAAGTACAACAACATAAGTGAATAACTTATAATACTGAAGCATTTCTGAGATGACAGAGATGTTCAATAGATTTCTTATGGGAAAACACAGGGGACACCCGCGCTGTCGAAACAATAAAAGGGCTTACTTTGAGCTGATAACCATGTTATACAAGAGTAATCTGGAGATGACACATCAGCCGACATCCCCACAAAAATTGTACAACACATTCATCAGTATATGACATATCCTCCATTTCTCCAGTGAGCCTGGAGGAGTGGATATTGTTTTGGATATATGCTATGGAAAAATGACCACCCTTCAGAGTCTACTTTTAGGGTTAAAACAACATTTTTCTTCATGTGTTATTTTTTTTTAACACCTTTTTGGAAAATCTCAAGGATTTCTAACACACATTTACAGCCAGAGCAGCTGAGGGCCCCTAATGGCCCCCAAGAGAACTTCACTTGTCTCACAGAAAACTTGATTCTCAGGAGAAAGTAGAATATTGAAGTCATTTATAAGACCAAGAATAAAGAAAACAAAATGTCTAAATTAAAGAAGTTTATATTTTTAATTAACTTCAAACATTTCTATATTATTCTTGAACCATTGTTGCTATCTTCTCAGGAGTTCCTCTAAT
Organism: Chaunax sp. Z400; assembly: GCA_037577475.1. Classification (NCBI taxonomy): domain Eukaryota; kingdom Metazoa; phylum Chordata; class Actinopteri; order Lophiiformes; family Chaunacidae; genus Chaunax; species Chaunax sp. Z400. Next base: position 6,746,995 of record CM075201.1, on the reverse strand, counting down.
CTATTCATTTGAATTTTAGTATTGTTGTTTCTTTACAGCTACACTTATTCTCTACATTAGAAAATATTGTTCACATCCAGTTATTTGACTTTATTTGTAATTGATAGTCCTGCACTTTTGTACATTAGAAATATTTTGAACCAAATTTTAAAAAAGCAATTAAAGCGGTTAAATTGTTTACAGTGAATGTCTTGTCTACTGGTTTATTTTGTTACTTTGCTGTACATCACGTTTAATATGCCTCATGTGCTGTATAATTAACACCAGACAGCTCTAAGATTAGAAACCATAGCAGGGTTAATGAAAATACGCCAGTCTGACTTTGGTATGATGTAAATAACACAGATACAACTAAAAATATTGATAATGGGAGTGTTAGAGACGAGCAGAGTCACTTACATGGAGAGCTTCATCGAGATTCCTGAGGACCTTCTCGGATCGCTGGTGCAGATTGAACAGAGAATCGAGTTTTGCGTTCAGGTCCCTGTCTGAGTCTGACATCTGAGATTTCCTGATTTCATGAATAACCTGCTGACTGCCAAGATATACTTGGGCCCAGAAGTAGTCGTCCTCCTCCTTGTGCAGACTGTCAGGACAGGCTGAGCTGATGTCCTCCATGAGGGTGACATGAACGGCAAAAAGGACAACAAAATAGGTGACTTACTTATAATACTGAATACTGTGTCTGAGTAAACAGCTGCTCCCTGCGTGTCTGTGAAAGACGTTCAGATGAACACAACAAAGGTCAGAGACGTGCTGTTACTGACATGACTATTTTCATCTCTATTCCTCTGGATTGTCTCCTCAAAGTGATGGAACATGTTTGATGTTTGTTGACAATTGTTCACAAGTCCAAACAACTGATAACCCTTCACCTCTCCTGATAAAGTGACTTTTTCACTGTTATCAACGACTTTATACAGCCAGGTCTAATTGTGATGCCAGAAGTGACAGATTACCATGGAAACCTGGTGTCTGTCTCTCTCTAGAGATGTTAAATACAGTTTATTACAGTAACGTTTATTTATGGAGATTATTATCTTGGGTAGGCTACACGAGCATGGTCAAAATAAACAAAATAAAATAAACGACGCACTGCATGTATAAGAACAAGAAGCGCTTTTGCGCACCACCACTGTGTGCCTGTGCAGCTCTTCCATGGTTGTGGTTTATCGGATGAGTGGAAGACGACTTTGGATTCGGTCTGCACACGGAGCTGTAGAGTCAACTTTGGAGTTAACAGCGGGGTCGTTCCCAAATTTCGTGAGATGGTGGCGATCGGGGATTCCGTTGTGAATATTCTGTGCGATAAATCAGCTGATCGCACTCGCGCCATTGTAAAGTTGCAAGCTTTTATTTAGTCTTGACAGTGTGTGCAAGAAGCACAGAACAATTAAAGGAGATGTGTGTTGAGAATAGCATTGCTTTCGTGCTACGAGGGAAGTTTGACTATATGGTCTGCATGGAGTCAATAGACTGTTGAAGATATGGAGGCTATTAACCTGCCATTCAAATTCAAGTGGCTACAAGTGATGACTGTGACCTAAAGCGTGTCTGCTTCATGCAGTAACATCTTCAGGTAATCAAATGAGAACCAGTCCAAAAATGTTATGCGCATCCCTGAATATAATTATTTTCTGGGAGAAAGAGATAGAAGACATTACCATTACCTTTTCCAACACATTAAACATGGACTCACTCACTGTATTGAGGCATAGACATGAATCTGATCAATTGCTCTGGTAGTATAAATGCTTCCTGATGGGATTTTTGGCATCCAACAAACTCATGAGACATACGTAATTATTAGAGATCAGACGCATTAAGAGCCTATAATCTATCCACTGACAACTCCTGAAACATGGTCAGCGTGAGGTTTTCATGAATTTGTATTTAGCTCTGTGAAAAATGTTCTCTATCCATTTGTCCGAGATGTAAAAAAAAAAAAAAAAACATTTTTTGTGTGTATCTCATACTTAACTGTGTTTGATCTTCAAACAAAATGTAACATAAATCATTGATTTATGATGCTGAGGGCACATTGAGGGCAGATATATTTCCACACAGGCCCAGTTGATATTAGATTTTTGGATCAATAAATAAAATTCTCAGTTGAAACATGTATTTTGTGTTTACTCGGGTTGTCTTTGTTTTATGTTAAATTTTGATTTATGTTAAATCAGAGGCGTCTCCAATACTTGAAGCAAAAATGTTATTTTGTTTGGGTTGTACTTGTAGTATAGGAACCCATCTTCCCTAAATGTAGACATAGCGCTGCAGAGGCTCTACAGTAACACCTGGGACAGCAGTCTAATGATGGAGTCCCAAAATAATTTCCATCTGTAAACTCTCTATGAAAGAATTTCACCACAAAACAGAAATAATTAAGACTGAAATAAAGGCTGCATATTTATACAGATTATATAAATGTAAAGTCAATTATTAAAACTACATCTAAAAGGTAATTTACAATTTTGTGGCCAGAAAGAAAAAAAGTCCTGAATGCACAAGTTAACAAAAAAACCCACATTTAATATAAATAATCCTGAAGTGGATTCATCACTGACACATCCTTCTGATGTTCTACTACAAGAACAACATAAATCTGGGTCTGATTTGAGATGGGGACTCAGACTGAGGGTGGCTCATGTTCAACATTGCACCTTCAACGCGGAAGCAGATCCACTCTGTTCACTTTCAGGAGATTCATGAAGTTGGTTTGCTTTGCACAAACTCTCCATACAATAAAAGTAATGAGACACTGGAAAATACATTAAAGTCTTTTTCAGCAGACTGCGCCATCACTTCATCACTGTGCACGGACAGACAGAAACCAGTCACTGCCAGCACATCGGTTCTGCTGTTATAGCAGTCCTCCGTGTGCAAGTAAATATTTCTCACAGGGCTGGTCCAGATGTTCATGAATCTTGTCCCCAGAGGCACTCCTTAATGGTTCACCGCAAATAGTATTCAATGGCAGCAGAGAATGCAGCAAAGCCTCCACATCCCAGCACCCCGGCCTTCACACCAGCTGCCAAACAGAAAAAAAAGAATAAAAGTTAAAACAAGAGAAATATACTGACCAAAAAAGTAAATATAGCAGGTTACATACCACGAAATCCAATGGCTCCTCCTGTTACACAACCGCTGTATACTGCATTCTTCCAGTCAGATATTCCTCTGTGCTGCAAATGAAAAACAGGTCAAATGTTAGGGACATGAGGGGGAGGAAAAAATGGTAATTTACAGTTATAATAATAAGTTATTGTATATACATATATATGTGTGTGTGTGTGTATTGTTATCTGTAATCATCTGAATTAGTTATTTGTTTTATTTTGTTTTGCAAGCTACATACTGCACATATGTAGCTTTATGCATGCAGTCAGTTTAAAAGTCAGAAACAGCAAGCAGGTGGGCACTAGATGGTGCTATCAGACCATTTTGAGTAGGTTACAAAAAAGCAGGACTACCAACTACCATGAGGTTCCCAATCACAAAAATCCATTATGGGCTATGTCATTGACTCAGAACATAAAAGCAGATGCAATACTGCTCTCATGTCAATTTTGGATTCACAAGAATAATATAAACAATTCATGAAAGATGAGCGAGTAATGACTAATAACTACAAACACCTGCAGTGAAGGTGGAAAGAAATCAGTCTCCATGCTTTTATCAACATCATTTCCATCTGACAGGACCGTTCCTCTCCCTTGATGTTGCATGATTTTCAATCTTGTTCCTTGTTCAAACTTATTCATTCATTCCATCTGCAATAACCATCCTGAACAAACGGTCATAGACACAGCACACCAACCTGATCTCATGATGTACCTGTTATATGTTTTTAACAGTCCTTCTTATGTGTCAGTATCATGTGGTTTTTATGTTTTAAATGTGTGTTTTGAAAATGTGTTTTATATGTGAATTGAGTGTGTTGAGCCTGTCAAAGACAAATTTCTGACACTGATGGGACAGACAATAAAGATGATCTATCTATCTATTTGCATATGAAGTAATTCTACTGTGTTTTTGACTGACAGCGCTCTAATTTGACTCCCCATTTAGCTACAGAGCTCAGGGGACATTATCTTCTTAACTCATGTATGCCATTGTTATGAGCTCCTGTCACACATTTTGTTCAGTTTAGTTCCCCTTCAGAGCAACTTAAAATTCTTTATTTGATCTCTAAATCTAATCACGTAGTTGATAAGTAGCTTCAATTTCACACAATAATGCTGATTTGTTTCAGTCATGTTTATGAAGCTATGGGGTTATGTCCACCGTCAGTATGTCACCCTATAACCACTAGTTTCATGTATTGAGAAGCAGAGGTGTCACCTACTGATTCTATAATACACTCTGTACAGGAGAACATGGCGCCCACGATGGCAAAATTCTTGGCGTATGACATCCCCCTCTGGCCCATGTCTCTGAGGACTTCTCGTGCTGTCGGAGTTCTCAGAGGGTCTTTGGGGTCAAAGCCCACATTGGTATCGATGCCAGCTGTGAAAACACCAAAAGCTCCTCCAAGGACAAATCCTGTGAAGAACAAAAACACAAGCTTCTGTAAAATGCATCACTACAAATACTAGTTAGTCATGTATGCGTGTTGGTCAAGTCATCTACAGGCTACTGTGCAGGGGAAATTATGGCAGGGTTGCAAATGACATTCTTTTTTTATTATTGATAAATCATGTGATGATCTATAAAATGTGAATCAGTCTGTAAAGTAGCCATCACAGATTCCCAAAGGCCAACATGTCATTTTCAAATTACTTGTGCCCTCAGACTAATAGCACAAAACCCTAAGAGAAAATGTTCACCATGACATAAGACAATTACCAGCACCAGATCCTCATTAATAAGAATTTGGGACTACGGTGAAATAAACACACACAGATGCTGGGCAGCTGTAAGTTCAGGTAAGTGTTATTGGTTACCTCCCACACAGGCCAGAACCGACTTGAAGGCGCAGCTCTCCATTCCCCTCTCGATCATCTTCTGCTCGTTGCTTTTTAGAGGCACCGGCAATCCCCCCATAACGGCGGGGTTCAGGTCTTTAACGGGCCTCTTCTCCCCAATGAGATGGTCCAGAATCATACTGTACTGAAGTGTTGGGCTGTCCATGCTGGCATTAGTCGAAGCTGGACTTTCAGAGTCGGAGGCAGCGGCGGGTGAAACACTCGCGGGGGCAGCCATGTTTGTCAATGACGGTGCTTTAGGTAAATGTAGTCTTCGACAAGGTTATGCAGATTCGTCATATTTCTGATTTTTTACGCCTGACGACGGAAATAATGGAAGCACAATTTAGCAAGGCATATATATTCACATATATGTAATTACGACAATAGAAATCAGCCATCATATAAACGCATGCATTTTTAAACTTTTAAAATGCTTTTATTCTCTCATTTTAAGATTTAATAAAATTCACCACAGCACATTCGACAAAAAGTCGTCCCGGCAATGTCAACAGCAGCTCTGCGGTAAATCCCACCTTCGCGGAAGTTATGCAATGTATTTGTTTAAAGTTTATGATCGTTTTCGGTGCTTGTAGCTTGTGTTTTATTGAATTGTATAACATTATTTTAATTTTTAGCTGCTCAATTTATGTTCTACCATGATTAATATATTAGACTATATTAAAAACACCTCACAGCCCCCCAATAAATCCTACATTTGGGCAGGTTCAATTTATAGGCTACCTCGTTTTTGCAACTGCAACAGAGAGGTGTTGAGCCCCTCTATTCGAGCGAGATCGTAAAATACTACAGCCTACTATAAACACATTCAGTCCAATCAAACAACGCCAAAAACCACTGCAACCAAAAGTGCAATGACGTTTTCTCATAAATGTACAGACTGTCAACAAACACTAAGTGGTAACATTCATTAAGGTTACATCATTTTTATTTTCCGTGTATTTCAGTGTACTGTTAGCTTGGTTGACACATTTGGTACATCAGATATGACATTTTATACCATTTTCTTTACATGTTCAGCATTCATCATCAAGAAATTCACTAATGAAGAAAAACAACATATAAGTAGCTCCAGTGTAAACAAGTTTCCACGTATAAATTAAAACACACTATTTACATATCTGATTGTGGTCTTAGAATCAACACTTGAAACAAATCATTCCAGCACGTCTTCGCAGCCCTGAACCAATTGAAAGACTACATTTCCCACAAATCTCCGCGAGCACTGCGCCAAACTCGCTCCACGCGCTCCACCTACCGGCTCGAGTGGCGCAGGCCGGTAGTGACACTTCCATGTCTCCAGTGCGTGAGGCGACAGCAGCAGCATCATCCTGATCGACCAACAGAAGCACCGCCGCATTATTGAACAGGTGAGAGAGAACAAGCTAGCAGCTATTATAATACTGGTTTATGTTTGACAGTCAATCGATTCTCTCTCATTTTTTACATCAAATAGTTGGGTTAAAATCTATCAACTTTACCATTAACGCCTCACCGCTGTATGTTTACGGTAACGACGCTGTCAGAGAGAGCAGCTCGTCATCACTTGATTTGCAGCGACGCTAAACTGACTTTGATAACCGTGCATTTTGTCAGCATTCACAGGTACAGCAGACGTCTCTTTCTTGATTTAAGCATGACTTTTTTTATTCTGAAATGTCTCTCCTGATATGGCAACATCTCGTCAAATTGCCAAAGGAGGTTGTTTTCATGCTAATTGAATTTGTCACATGGCTACAATGTTGGCCATAAGCGAGTCGAATAACACGGGCCTACGTATTTATGTTAGTGTTTGTTTGTTTTTCATGTCATCTCTTCACGCATTCATTCCTCGTGAATTTTTCAGTTCACTTTTTAACAGCGGACCGTGTCCTGAGTCGTGAGTTCAACGGGATCCTTGCTCTATCAATTCTTCCCATCTCCTTCATGAACATCATTTTTAATGGCTCATTCCAGTGATGTTATCGTTGCCAAGAGGGGTGTAATGTTTTACCTGAGTACTATGTACATTCTCTACGTTGTGGCGGGACATTTCTTAAATTTATGTATTGTTCAAATTTAAGTTTCGGCTAATTTCTTTTATGTTTTCAGCCAATCTTAAACATCTAAATGTAGATCCAAAGCCATCACCACATTGCCAGGAATAAATGAAGAAGACATGCTGTGTTATCCTTATCTTAGTTTGCTGGCCTAAAAGTAGTCAAATGTAAACTAAAGATATTCTCATCTTTATAGAAAGCCATGTTTAAGTTTTTACTGAAGTGTAAAATTCCCTCAGGTTGTATAAAACCCCTAATTCTCACCAGAAATAAAGAGGATAAGACTTCAAACTCAAGCTCTTAACAATACTAATATTTTGTTTTCATCCAGCAGCCATTTGTTCCTCTTTAGATTAATGCCATGTGAGGCAGTCAAACAAGGCCTTGTTGTGTTTGGCATAGGTATTTGTCAGCGTTTGCTGTTCATGTCTTTAATAGGTCCTTAAATGCTTCAATATAGCAAACTATCCTGACTAAGCTATTGTGTGTTATTCTTCACTTGCCACGTAACATTTACTTGTACAACACCAAAGTGTTCCACTGACATCAGATCACTGTCTGATGTAGTGATGCTTAAATAACAAACCATTGCTATTTTGCTTATGGCTTGTTGTGCAGCATGACTGGCCATCTCAATAATGAAAACAGGGAAAGTATAATTGTAAAATATCCTAACTGCAGAGCTTACATTGTAGTATTATGCTCATCAGAAGAGGCCAGCCTGGCAGTGGAAAGCACCTCTATTCTTGTATAGAATCCAAATGACAGCTTTCTCCTTTTTCTTCTCTGGTTGATTACGTTAGGAGAAAGGAGACTTCAGATATGAGCTGTGTACCAGTAGTTTATAAGGCAGTCAATGTGACTGGTGTTTGTTGGTAATTACAACCTTTGTTTTTCTCATGGTTAACCATCCAAGAAAGGGAAATATTTAGAAATCTGTCTTTGGCTTCTGGGCTGTGTTAAGAACATGCTGTGCTAAACACAGCACCAGTGGAGGCTGGTGTTGTGTCAATGTAGTGAATAGCAGTCATATGACTGAATAAGTAGTAAGTAGTAGTTTTGGAAGTTAGGACATTTGCAGATGTTATGTGAAGAGGCTTTTCTGCATTTATTGTCTCCAGTGCAAGAAAGGAAAATCGCATTAACACATCTTGACAACAGGAATTCCTACATTTGTAGAGTGAGTTTATTCTTGATTTCATGATGTTGAGTTTGCTGTTAATGGAGGTACAGTAGAATTCACTCTCAAACTTACTTTTCGTGTCCTTGTAGAGTCTGGATCTGTGAATCTCTCTCGCTTGTTCTATCTCTGCTCCCATCCTCTGCTCAGCTCATTATCGAGGCAGTTCCTGTCATTGCTTGCTATTTATAGCTGAGGGTTATGTGGGTAGGACCCAGGTCCAGTTGCACCGCGGTGGTACGGCTTGTTTTTAGACTGAAAATGATACCTGGTGATTTCCTCCGTTACTCATACATTAGTGAGAATCAAATGCATTTTATGTTTCCCAAAGGGAATTAGACGTCTCCTCTTATTGCTGCCTGACACACTCAGGAATATCTCTTACCAGTGCTGGTGCCTTGGTTTCACTTTAGTTAACAACGTGCTAAGGGGCTGTGAGTAGAAAATTACAAGCAGCACTGGAGTCTTTCATCCATATGCTTTAAGTGATATTGTCTGAAAATAGTCAGGGTAGGGGTGGCGTAACAACTTTTTTGAAGTGACCTTGTCCAGCAGTGGTACAAAGTGTGTAAGGTTAAAAAAAAAAAGAAATGCAGTGAAGTAGTCCTCTCCATCAGCTGCTCACTGCTGTTTTCAGATGCTGAATTCACTGCCCAGAATTGGGAAATTAGGAATTGGGTGCATACTTCTTAAAACCCCAATTTAATCAGTAAGAAATGTGCCTCTGCCTAGTCTAAAAGATATGTGTAGAGTTACACAACCTTTATTTTAAAGATCATGGACACGTCTTTCTTTGCAATGTTTATTTAAGAATGCATCGTAAGGTTGGGGGAATGTTTTGTGTTTTGAAAATGAGTATAGGGAGAGATTGAGAGGAGGTATATGAGAGAGAGACATGAGACTTTGGCCTCAAGAAGACATAGCTAGGATGCGCATCTTTACCAAAATACACACCGCAATAATGAGATAGAGGACACGTGTCCTAAATATTCTGCAGGTGTCCTCACAATGTAAATGGCCTGATCTGTGAATGATTACCCTCTAGTAACAGTAATACCTCTCACTTTCTTCACCATCAGGATCTTAAGAAATACTAATACGGTCAGGAACACATTTCTCTGCCTGCTGTGCTCAGGCAGCTCTTTCCACTGTCTTACACACACATTCAGGGAAAGGAACTCCGATCTGAGAAGAGAGAGTATGTTACCTGCCCCTCAAGAGGCAAGGTCTTGTCTGCCTCCAGTTGGAGTGGCACTTCCTTTTCTGCAATGGAGGATGCTTGAAGAGAGGAGATAAGAGAAGATGGACCAATAAGAGCAGGAATAAGTACTGGCCTGGCGTTCAGTCCACCAGTTAAATAAAGAGAAGCACTCGTAATTTTAACAGAATGCGAGGTTGCTCAGGATGCTGTTAAGGAGACTGCAGCTATTTTTGTGTAGTATTTTAACTCACTTCTTTTGCTCACAAAGACATTTCTCCATCCTTCAGGTGACCTTCCCCCAGTTTCTAAAACGTCATCCATGAAAAGGCCAGTTTAGAGAAATGTGCCACACTGGAACAGCAGTGTTTTCTGTTTGAGAGGCTGTACAGCTGTGAAGGAAGGTAACTTTCAAGCTTCTTTTTCCTCTGTCTCCATTTTAAGTTCAGGAAACAGATCACACACTTGACAAGCATTGCCTGTTCCAAGGAATCCTAGTGTTTCTATAAAGGGGTCATCTGGGCCACTTCAGAGGTAAATTTGAGATGTGATCTTTTTACATTGGCCCCCACTAGCCTGAGCAAAGGAACAGTGTTTTGCAGAAGTTGTGCAATATGAGCATAAGACAGATGATTTGATATTATTGAATTATCATCCGGTAAACAGGACAAGCAAGTTCACAGGTTTGATGTTGACCTGCGTGTGGGGAGTGTTGTTAACATGTTTGCTCTGCAGCTGGAAGAGGTCTGATCTTGTAATATCTTTTGGTCTCTCTTCGTACACACTGACCACACCCATAGTGTTCATCACTCTTGGATTTTCCCTTCTTGGTCAGACAGTACTTCTACATAGCTGAACCAATACTACGATGTTCCATTGTGGAAAATCACTGAGCTCTTTGTAGTGGTTGTCTTTTTATTTTATTCCCTCGCAGTTATCATGGATGCTATGCAAGTGTTTCTATGGAATCCGCCCACTCCCTGTACATGTAGCCAGACCAGCAGCCAGGAAAGCAGCTGATGTTTCTACAGCATGCCTCTGTTTATTGGACAAGAACTTTGACACCATCAGAGCAGGAAGTTGGCCCTCGCGGGAGCTAGACTCTGGGAAAGATGAAACTGAGGGTGAAGCAGATGAAATATGCATGAAGACTATCTATCTCAGCTCCTACTATACTTTAGGCCTTGTGAAGCCTGGGGACAGAGCAGTTTTCTGGGAGATAATGATGAACCAATGATGGCTGTTTGCATCCAGCATGTGTGAATCCCACATTTAGGAGGTATCATCAAAAGCAAAAGTACAGCAACTGTTTTCATGCTTGAATGATAGTCATTTGCAAACAAAAATGATAAATGTGTGCTTGTTACTGCCCCTTTAATGTGTAGATTTTGTGCTGTGTTATTTGTCATACACGATAATAAAGTCCCTTCAACTTCAAATGTTGGGAATTATTATGGCCATTTTTGACTATGCTCTCTGACTTAGATTAATGGACAATGGAAATAATCAGTAGCAGGCTTTTAGGACTTATTGTTCACAACTGTGATATTAAACTACTTCAGTTGTTGGTGTTTAACGAGCCTAATTATTTGTATTCATATCAATATACTACTGTACATAGTTAAAAACAGAGTGAAAGGCTTGATTTGGATTCCCATAACATTGGCTAATTGGCTTGATTATATGCTCAGGAATTATATATAATGAAGAAGAAAAATATTACAGCTTTAGAAGCCAGAGTTTAGCTGTTCATTTGTAAAGTAGTTAATAACAAGGACATGAGTAGCTTTCAAAGTTCAATTTAAATACACTACGTAAAGAAAATTGCATAACCAATACAGCTCAAAAAAAATTTTTTTATCTGATGTGTTAATGGGGAATTAAACTTTCCAGCACTAATGTTGGATGTGAAAAGTCACAATTAATGAGCCAGGATCCCATAGTAAGCACTCATTATTTTTGAAAGTTTGGGACCCCCTGCTCTAAGCCCAAACAACCTGTCGATCTATGTCTTGTCTGCATCGAAGGAAATCATTATCTCAGCGCTTTTCTCTCTAGCTCTGCCTTCTTCCCATCTCTTCTTGAACTAAAATGTGCTGAGTGAAGCACATTTCTTCTTGAGCTCTCATTTTTCGAATAGTTCATAGTCAGATGCTGGAAGTTTTTTCTGTGTGTTGACTGAGAAGCTATCATATCTGAGGGCTTGATAGGGTTCTTGTTTTACTCTTTCTAACAACAATTCACATCATCACCACACAAAGGCAGTTGGCACAATAGTCAATAGCAAATAAATGTTGCACACTGATTAAATGTGCATTTTTCTTTAATCTGATGACATTCTGGTCCTCAGGCCTTCTTGAAGACCAACAACCATATTAAAGAAAAATGCACATGTTTGAGTCTTTTTCCTTTTCCCAGTCTTACAGTGATCAGCACCTCCCAACCCTTGGTGTGGGTCTGTTCTATCTGCAATAGTCAGCAGCCTCAAACATAATACCACAGCCCTTCTACATACAGTCTGTTCACTCTCTGTTAATTACATTGTACTAAAATCAGCTGCAATTCACCCAGAGGGCGTTCACAGAGGAGTCCACAATGAATGGGAATGGATGTAGTTAAACGGCTACTATAATTATTTTCACCATTGACAAAAAGCCCAAATTTTATTTGAGTTTTGTACAAATAGTAGTAGTATAGTATTGCATCGATATATATATATAACAAGGAAATGAAAACGCACCAATGTCCTTTTGTTTTTCTCACAAGGAAGGTGATTTTGTCAATGAACCGCTAGCATTGTGGTAATTTATGCTGATTGTTCAGTTGAGGATTTACAACTGATTGCGACCACTTGGCATCTTGGCTTTGCTTGTACTCAACTCTCACAAATTTCTTTGAACTACAGAGAATGTCACAAGTTTCCTGCATTGTTTTGTTTGAAACTTGGTTGCAGCGTCCCCTATACTGTCTGAGAAGGAGGTTTGCGCCTGTTGCATACAAGTTTCATATCCTTCTAGACTAAAAGCTAAACGCAGAGGGAGAGCAGAGACCGTCTCACAGCATGGGACACAAACTTATCCTACACACTTCCTGTTTCACTTTAGTTGAGATGATGACTTTGCACACACTGGTTTTAGACCCAGGTGCTGTACAGATGCTGTAGAGCTGCCGACGTGGTCAGGCACATTTAATACATTAATGCATGCACACATGCAGTATTTGCCTATAGAAGAGATTCCCTACTGCAGTATTATATAAGATTTATATTAAATTGACTTAAATTAGATTTATACTAAAGTGAAATGAATCTCAGTTGATTAAACGTTTATATAAAAGTAATATGTTCTATACTCACTCGTTCTTGTGCAGATAAAAAAAATGTTCAGTTGCTGTTGTGTTATCAAATAACACCAACAGAAGCAACAGCAAGATAAGTTTTCTCAGGGTTTGGCACACTCTTCCAGTAAAACTCCCAAGTAAATAGAAGGCAGGATATTTTTATTTCCTGGAAGGGTAGCTCATTTTGAACTGTACTTTGTGGATGGCCATGATGGTCTGATGGCTGGTTGGTCCTCCACCTCAGCAACTAATGAGGGTTCATTTTTGAGTGGTGATGCTGCTGATGTACCTGTGCTATTAATAGCTACCTGCATTGCAAATTACTCAGATTCCATATTAGTTAAAGCACCATCACCCACCTTCCAACTACCAAGGCTGCCCACTTTACACCATGGGCAAAGTGGACCTGATTGATGGACAAGGGACCAAGTTGACTCACTCTGCAAAAAAGACTGGATCACTGTGAAAGATTAGAAGCTTGAATCCCAGATATGCAGAGAAGTTAATTATTTGGGAGTACACTGTGGACACGCCTGGAGCTATTGATTGAATGGGGTGTGTGCGCGATGAGACACTACAAATTACAACTAAGCCTCAGGAAAAATACTGTGTAAATGTGTGTACTGTAATGACATGCATATGAAAATATATTTGAAGTGGGATATAATACCAAGATATGCATATAAATATAAAGATATTCACGCAATGGTCATGTCATCCACGTGTTGAGTTAGGTTTCTAACATCTTTCTTTTTTTTTAGCACAATTCAGTCACTAGTCATGGGTCAGTATTTTCTAAAATATTCTTCCCTTCAGGCTTGCCTGTTCAGCACCACACACATCTACTAATGGACAAGACAACTATATATACCAGATCACACTCAAGATCTGTATCTGCAGGGTATGAAACAGCATGCATCTAGTATGACTCACAGGAAGCACACTGTTGGTAAAAGCCTGCCAATGGCTGACTATTTTAATCACTCTTCCACCACCACTGTCACACAACAACCACCTCCGTGCTAACAGCCGCTCAAAGAAGGCTGAGTTTTGTCTAGGATTTAGCCTTTTTATGCCAGGATTTGTCTCCCCCATGTGCAATCTCTGAATCCTAGGCTTAGCACCACCCAAAATATTGTGATTGGTTTAAAGTGATGCAGGCATGTCAGAGCACACCAGAATGGTAATGGTCTCTGTCAGATCTTTCTCCAGTGCTGGCACAGCACTCAAGTGTGGAGATATGTAGGTCTGACTTTACAAGATATCCAGTGCCTAAAAAAAGCATAATAAACTTTCTCTCTACCCCTCTTGAGCAGTTTTTGTGGTAATGTAGGGGTGTGGTCAGACAAAGTTCCTCAGTTTACCATTTGCCACAAACTGAAGCCTGTTTCATCCAGAACCAGAGTGCAGAGCACTCTCTGCCCACATTCTCCACAGCCTTGACATGCCATACATTGTGGGATCCAAAGTAGACCAGATTGGCACAGTATGAAATGGAGACCCCTCCACGAACGATCCACCCTCACATTAAGAAGTGCTTCTGTCACAAAGCCTCGCTTTGTCAGTGTTGGTAGCTGCTGCGTCCAAACTGCCTTCAGATAACTTTGGAGGAAAAAAACCTCATATCAATGTCATGAAATTCATTATTAATTTTCAAACTTTACCTCAATGAACTAGACATTTGTCAGATATACTTAAGTACACAGAAATTTCACTGAAGCAGCACAAGTACTCACCTTTACATGACTGTGGTTTTTAATTTAAGGATACAATGGAACAGTTGTGTTTAGCACACAAACCACAAACACACATGGTCCCAGGTTAAATCAGAATGTAGACACCTGCCTTTCAAACAACAGCAATTTAAGCTGTGTGATCATTGTAAAAATCATCAGCCTTATTCAAACAGTACACGGCACAGTGGTCTCTGTGCCACATGTTGGAGAACTTCCTCCTCCTCTGTGCTTCTGGACATCTTCTCTTTCTTGTTGTCTGTTCTTCACAAGAAAAAAATCTGGAAAAAATGTGAGTGGACTGTGTTCATGTCTGAGACACTGTGCCTCTCTTCCTCTTTTTATAAGAGAGGGGGAAAGAGGCAACAGCACACACAGCATAGCGGTTGGTAGCCTGCAGTACTTCCTCATCCTCACTGCTGTATCGGGGCAGATAGCCGTTGCTCCTGGCACTTCATTTTCACCCTCAGACTTTCTCTAAAGGCCTCAGCAAAGGACGAATATTTTCCTCAGTTGTGCTTCATGGTTCTCAGGCAAAGGGGAGACTCTAGGATAACATCCACTACCAACAACGTGAGTGAACTGCACCACTTTTACTTTTCTTTCACATTTTCGCTGACACCAATCTGTCATTACCCTCTTTCTCATTTACTTGTTACCTTGTGCTCTCCGGTGGCATTGGAATATGTTATCTTCAGTCATTATTTTACAGGTTTATGTGGACTATGGAGTTTATTTTGGATATAAGATGTGATTGGTGACTGTCGGGTTGGAATAGGAAAGTTTGAAATCGGAAAAACTGAAGTCATTTTATATAACAAGTGAGAAAGAAAGTGGATGAGAACATCTGCTGCAGATACTTTTGCCAGGTTTCTCACATTTCTGTCAGCCACTGAAAGTACAACTCTGTATGGGAAATGTGGCTTGGGCTAAACAGTGCATTACTCTAAAATGGAAGGTTTTACAACCGTGGCTCACCAGAAATTGCTGTATTTAGGCCTATGCTATGCATACAGTATGTTATATTTAGGTTTATGTTAGCCTTTTAAAAGTTAACTTGCTAAACAATGAGTGATAAAAGGATGTGATGACACACAGTGCCATATAACCTACAATCTTATATCCTCTTTTTTCAAATACCGTCAGCAGCATAACAGATGCTTATTAGTTAAATCACCCATCGTAATGCTTTTAGTGGTCTGGTATAAGTGAGCACAAATCTGTGATAAACCAGTCCTTTTAATGCCCATGGTATAATGGTGAAGAAATACCTCCATTTAATGCTGGAATGCTGTGTTATGCACTCACACCTGAATACACTTTATCAAGATGGAGTTGTGCCACTTCTTTGCAGGACCACACTTTCCCTGTCTGATCAAGGATTTTATTTTAAGGTCTATATAAATGGTAGTGACAGTATTTTCATTCTGACGAGAGGATGCATTTCATTTCGCATCAACTCAACATCCCTACAAAAACATATAAACTGAAAAAATTTGAAGTCTAGTGCACATGTCCCATCCTGCACTGCAGCAAGGCAACCCACATTTAAGGTCAGAGAATGGTCAGAACTGGTTAGCTAGGATTTCTCTTTGCAATCTGAGGCGATCTGTGGTTGTGGCAAGATGGGACGGAATACTTGCACCGAATGTGTACATGTAGGACGGTATTTCCTCTGTAACCCATATAGCAGTGGATTTGTAAGGAGTAATTATTGGTTTTGCCTGAACATCTGTCCCTATTTTACTGAGCAGATCTATTGCAGGGTGGACCATGTAATGATTATACATGTCAATGTTTTTCAGTAAAAATATAAATAATACTTAGATTCTAATCTAAAATTGTAGATCTCTGTGGATGTATATGTGATGAATGAATATCAGTCATAGCCTTGTTTTGATGTGTGACAGATGCTTGAATTAATGAACTAGTATGTTGTCATGTCTTGTTTAACATTTCAAATTTGTTGATCGTATTTCTTGATTTGATCTGGTTTCTTGAGTTATTTGTTGCATTATGTGAGAGTATTGATCTTCCTTGTGTAATGAAAGCACATTTTCTTCTCCCTCAGGGTTATGTCAGACCAGTGTCTGAGAGATTGTGTAATCCAGGACCAGGCTTGTTACAGTTGGTCTGAACTCCCACTTCTTTCTCGTTATCTCCTTTCAGCAGCTCAGTCCAACAGCTACTGTCAGAAATAACCTGAAAAACTCCTCTTTCACGCTGTCCCATTTTCAGCCTTTACATTAATCTTCCTGTTTTTAGAAACAAACTTAATTAAGGCAGAAAACCATTACTTATAGCTGTGGTGACTGCAGATTATATTTAGATTTCCAATTTTAGTATTTTTTAAAAGCACATCCCATATTTAGCTTTTTAACAGCCTTTTTTTTTTTAAACACAATATCACCAGCCACGCTGCTTTGCTGGGGGATACCCAACTCACTTTATGTCTTAACTCTTTCCCAATTCTTCCCCTGTCTGTCTCTCAAAGGCATTTGTGTTCCTAACTAGGCCACTGTAGGGTAAGTGGGACAGAGTTGTGGCTCCTGAGAATCATATATCTGCAGAGGAATATTGAGAGGTCATTTCAAAGTCCGTCACTGGTCTGAAGTATGTAAAAACAAACTGGATTAGACATAATGTTTGCTTTATATAAGGTTTTCAATTTTAAGACTTATGTTTCACAATTGCCTGATATTATTTATTCCACAATTTATTTAGTTGTTGTAGAGTTCCTTCCTATTTCAAAAAAGAAAATCATACAACCACAAGGGGAACATGCTCATTTTTGCTGCACTTCCTCATTTAACCTAGACAGATCAGAGCAGACTGAAGCAGGTTCAATGTGAAATTGAGTGGTTCTGTAGCCTGCAGTAACTTCATACTTAAAAAGCAATCTAATGGGATCCGAGCCATCATAGTCGGGGTGTTGGACTACCAGGCCAGGCAGGAGTTGGTCACAGGATCTTGTTTGGAGAGGTCTCAGTATCATATGATATGCCAGCAGGGAGACGCATGCTCTCATATGAGAAATAAACAAAGTGCATACAGTGTCTTTTTATTGAGGTAAGCCCTGAAGCACCTACATGTACTTCTTGATAAAATAGCTGTGTCAATTGTGCCAAAGTGTTTGTCCTCTGCTAACATTTTACCCATGTGGATCCCTTGTATTGTCTGTAATGATTAGTGCCCACATACTCTTAGCACTGTCATAGCATTTTTTTTTTGTTGGGCTGCTGATTATTGGTGGCTGCATCATCCCTCACCCTGCTCTGAATTAATGTCTGGACATAATTCAATATTTCAGTCATTCGAGCAAATGATTAAATACAAATATTTTAGAGCAGAGGGGAAGAAACGGTCTTCCCTGATCACATGTCCATGGTTAACTCATTTCTGTGCTTGTAGAGCAGATGGGGTGTCCCCATTAGCAGACTGTACCTCTCAATGGCTGAAGATCTTGTTACACTTAACTCTGATCAATGAGTCAGCCATCTATTGGGAGCTGAAAAGCTCTTTACCAGTACCCATTCTCCCTAGTTAAGTGCACTCATACCTTCTTTCATTTCCTGCAGCTACACTTTGTCTACACTAAGTACATTTCCCTCTGGACATGAAATGCACACCTTTCAAAAGTCAACCAGATGCTGTTGGAGTTGGAAAAATAATTCCATTGTTGTACTGGTAGATGTGGATGTAGCCGGATTCATACATCTGTGGTGACAGTGCTGTTATGGTTAATGTTGTTGGTTTGAACAAATCAGAAAAGAATATTCCCCCCCCCCTTCTAGCAGGATGCAGTTAAATGCTGTTTCTAATGGAATAACTTGAGCTGCTTCAGAGGCAACTCTTTGCTTGTATATGTTGGTATAGCCACAAAATGCCACCTGGCTGTGCTAAAATAGTCAGTTATTGACATGAATCAAAGTTGTACTGCTTGTTATTCTGTATTTCTGCTTAAGTTTATGTGGCTATGGAGACTCCAAACTATATTCTGCTAAAT
This sequence comes from Chaunax sp. Z400, assembly GCA_037577475.1. Lineage (NCBI taxonomy): Eukaryota > Metazoa > Chordata > Actinopteri > Lophiiformes > Chaunacidae > Chaunax > Chaunax sp. Z400. The sequence continues at coordinate 6,728,512 of CM075201.1, read as the reverse complement.
TGTCAAGACTCCAGCAAGAAGTGCAGACCTGCTGGAATACATGTTACAGTCTCTTTGAGTAGAAGTTGGCAATGGGAATATTTGAGGACACACCCGCTCATTAAATTTATAACTAAATACTCATTGGTATTTACCTTTAACATTATCTTTAAATGATAGTGACAGTACTCGGTATTGTCAACCACCCAAAAGTAAGTTGGACTTCCACTTGGAAGAAAAACTCAGAAAAAACTGGTGTTGGTGCATCCCTAGTTTCTATCTGTACATTGATTGTAGTCAGGAAGTTACACATGGATAAGGTTAAAAATTAACTTAGCTTAGCTTAGCTTATGTTAGTTTCATATAGTGTCACTTGTTTGTTGCTTAAAGTGCTTTTCTAATGAATGGAAGATCATATATTCATATCTGAGTACTGCTTACTGGTGCCTCTAGGACCATACAGAGTCCATTAATGAGCTGTCGTCGTTAAAGAGAACAACCATCAGTGAGACAACACTGAGCATCTGTTTGGGAAGAAACTGCCAACTACTGTAGCTTCAGGGGAGCTTCACTGCAGTGAATACAAAGTCGCTTTGATTACTATTGTTTTTCTTAAAGATAACAATTCAAAAGTCTGTCATACAACTCTTCTTTTTGCTTTTCTCTGGAATTCTCCCAGGTGTTCTTTGCTGAGGTGCAGTCATGATGAAGACGGGCGCCACCAAGATGGGGCTGCCCAAGCCAGGACTCCAGGAACGGTCTAAACCGGCCTCTTTGGTTCCCCCTTCTCCCACCACCACCTCCTCAACCATGAAGACCTCCAGATCCTCCAACATGCTGGCCTCAGACCAGCGCCTCAGCAGGGTCAGTCACAAACACATTGCAGTCTACCACAAACTAACATGGTGATACTTTACATGAGTAATCAAGCTTATTAACTCACTCCAGAACATTATTCTAACATCATTAGACCTTTTGTTGTTTACACTAACGGTAGATGTGTTTCTAGCTGAAAAGAGCCAGCAGTGACGATGCCTTGACAAAGCCTGCACCGGGGGCCGCTGCCTCTGGATCCCGAATGAGGAAGACCGTGACCACTGGAGCCATCTCGGATCTAGCTGAGGCCCGCCCTCGCAGCCTGTCGGGTAAAAGACCTACCTCTCTGAGATCTCTTCATGGATGTGAACTTTATTCTGTGTTACAGTTCAGAGATAATCATCATTAACATTTAAAGTAGTGCAACTAACCCCTTGTGACCACTAGAGGGGACCAGTACATTACTAAAGCTGCCTGCTGCAGCTCCCATGGGTGCTGGGCTTGCTGATATTTTAAGCGATTCCTCTCTTTACACACAATTTCTCTTGTTCTTGTCTGGCTTTTCTCTCATTTGGTGATGGTTGAGGACTATGTTTCCGGGGATTTTGTTCCAAAATTGGGAGACTGGATGAATTCATCCTCCTTCAACAACCCAGGTGTTTGAATAGCAGGTTGTTGTTTTTTTATGATAAATGTAGAAAAATTTTTTTCAACCAAGGACAAAAGAGAGAGGGAGTGAAAAATTATATTTGTAGTGTTTCTGCTTGGTCCGTTGATTCTATTTTACTTTAGTGTACTACGTATGTTTAAATGTGTGCAGTGTGTTGAAATATGTATTTGGTTTTACTACATTATAGTTTGTGTTTGATGAATGAAAGGAGAATGTATCTGACTATATACTTTGTTATAAAAACTGCAAATATTCTATAAGAAAACAGTACATCATTAATTTGAATCCAAAACCAACCAAGCTTGATAAGGTGAGGGGAAGGAGGAGGAGATTTGTTTTACTTTATATAGTGAAAATGAAGCTTTTGGTCATCATAATCATTTGGAGAAGCAGTCTGTGGATCACAGTAAATGTGTTAAATAATATTGACATATGTCCATACATCACAGGAGAATTAATTTGAAGTATCTATTTAATGACCTGTCACACCTGCCATCAAAGTTTATTCAGCATTTCAGCCCTCCCATACAGCTCTCTAATACTGTACTTATGTAATTATATGCAGTGTTTCACAGAGCCGTTACTTGTTCTGCTTTAAAGTCCCATATGTGGCCACATTCTAGCATCATTAAAATACAGTCAATATCTGTCATAAAGATACATGAATCTCTAACTTCTCACCCACGTCTCTAAAGTTCTCTCATCATGTATTAAGCTAAAAACTAGTAGGAATAAATATTGAGGTAGATAATAGCAGGGTCTTGTTTGCAGATACTATGAGGAAGATTGTTTACGGTAGCTCATCCACACATTATGTAGATGCTGTGCTCCCATGAAATTCTTCTTCAAAGGGTTGCTGTGCTAAAGGGAAGATAATTAAATTCTACTCGACAAAAGACTCCAAGGGAGCTGAGAAACGATGGCCAAGTGAGGCTCTTGGTTTTTTAAAGGAAATTAGACCGTGATCAGCTTTCCTCGTACAGCTCTAATTAACCAAATTTTTAGATTTTTCAAAGGGCTTTCACACCCAAGGACAAGAAGCTTTTCATGATAAATTGCACTTCACATCGTGCTTCAGGCCTTGTTTTGCATTGTTCTGATTATCAACCAAAGTTGAGGACTAGAATATTATTACATAATTCTTGGTCTTAAAGAAAGCATCTTTAAAATAGGCCAGAGTTGGGATGCTGTCATTGCATCTGGCAGAGTGGTATTATTTATATTGAGCTTCTTTTGCATTCTGAGCGCCTTTAACAGGCTGTTTGCCATCACTGCAGGAGCAAAACCTTCTGTCAGATGGAGGTTTCTCCCTTAAAAAATGTTATCCTCTGTATTTTAGCTTCAAACAAAGTTAACCAAACAAATTGGTGCCCACATAAAAAATATTGATATTATCTCATCAGGAATATTACATCTGAATAATTTTACTGAATTCCCGGCACTTACATTTCATAATGCACCCCTTCCTAAGGAAATACCTCAAACATATACTTGATGGCATATCGTATTTGTGGGAATAACTGTAGGACATGAGTTGTTGCTTTTGCTCAACATGATGTTCCCTTTGGGTAAACTGCATTGTTCTGCACCTGGGTTTGGACGATGCACTCGTGCATGTCAAGACGCATGAAGACAGACAATGAATGGATATGTCAAAGAGGTGTAAAAAATCAAGATAATCAGTGAGTGGAAAATCAAATCTGACAAATGAAAGAGAGCTGTTTTTTAACCTTGCATGATAGCAGCAACAACACTCATTTAGCCGATCCTCTCAATTCTAAGTCATCAAGCCTGACTAGAGAGTTCTGCTGAAATATCCACACAGGGGAAATGCCACAATTTGAATATAGATTGGGATGTTTATCTGTGGTATTTTTAACTCATTGATGTTGATGCTCTGAAAAGTCTTTAGTGTTTGTATTTATTGATATGGAAGGGAAGTCTCTGAAGTCAAATCTCTTCTGGAGGGAAGAGAATTTAAAAATTGGGAACTTGCTTTTTGACACTTGGGGATAAACGTATTCACTGGAATACTGAGATGTATCGTCAGGCTTGTCTCATTGATATTGTCACCCATCAGTTTTGTCAGGTTGGTCATAAACAGAAGAGCTTTTCCCTAGTTGTTATGTGACATTATACACTGAAAAGAAGCACTCAGCAAGCAGGCTCTAAGGCACACCACAGCAGACCTGTCATCATATCCGTCAGGCAGTAATTGAGTTGTCGCTCACATTTTGTGAGTTGACTGTTGATGACAGAATCCTTACTGAGCACTCAAAACATACGTTTACTTAAGATATATGGAGTCCACTCAAAAAATGATGCACCCCTTCTCTGTACAACAACAAATACACTTTTTTAAAACTGTAATTCTGTAATTTACGTCATTTAACAAAACTCCTCTAATTAAATGTAGAAATAGGGACTGCATGGTGAGAATCTGCATCATTCATTTTCTCATAATTGGGTCATATGCCCCTGAGATACTCTGCATACATGGAGGATGTTTTGTTTTGAAAATACTGCAGAATCTGATTTGTGCCTTCAGTCTTGAAGTTGATCTTTGTTGCCCTCTTTTCCTGGATGAGATCAAACAAACTGCTATTTTTTAGCATAACTTTTGACAATATTTTCTCGGGATCATATCTTTTTAATTCCAGCTAGATGTTTGCTGTGCTTTGAACTACAAATGACAGATCTCACTGTAGCCACTATTTTAGCACGATAAAAGGTTTTTGTCTGCCTGAAAGACTTCACAGCAAGTTCATGAGACAGACGCACATGCACAGTATTGGCTGCAGAGCTCTGTGACTGACAGTCTGACCCCGGCCTCGCCTGCCCTCACAGCATGTCGTACTAATGAGTCAAAAATGTTATTTTTGCTAATGGAGTCTTGTTCCTATCCCAGTTGGCACTTAACCAACTCTACCTGACAGCACATCAGACATTGGGTTAAAACCCAGCCTCTTCCTGATGATTTATTTAAAATCACTCATCAATAATTCAGTAAAGCTTTCATTTTCAGAGGAGTCCCTGTGGAGTGTGCAGGGAAAAGAGACAGAAGGAGATAAGACTGCCCTGCTCTATAAGTAACAAACCTATGAGGGGGGACTGCAGGACATAACTTTACAAATGGGCACTTCTTTGACAGACACTGTCTTTCACATCATTTCAGTCCATCTTTCACATTGATTTTTAATGTTTAGGTGAGAGAATATGTCAGACTTTCAGTAAGTTTTTCCATTGTCTTCTTCACTGAATTAGACTTTGCACTTTATGAGATATTTAAGAGGTAACTTGTAAAAGAGAATTTGTACTTCTTCAGCATCAATCATCATCCATCAGTCATGACGGAGATGTGCTTGTGTTATTTTCATAGCGACTAATGTAGCCGTGAGCCCCTCGCATCAAGCAAACTTTTCAAACTTGTAGTCTTCTCACTAAATGAGGCTGACTTAAGTGACTTCACTTAAGGCAGTGTGTCAAAGTCACAAAAGGATTAATTAAGTAAAAAATCTTTATACATAGTCTTTATTAGTCCTGGAAATCTGTAACTTTGATATGTAAAAGTGATGGAGTGACCAAATATGCATCTACACATTGATGAGAGGCCACCGAATTCAACTAAATAAGCTGACTAGTGTGCTGAATAGCTTTACTTTACTCCTTTAACCACAACAGGATGCTAATTAGAAACAAGCCTCTTGTGTGTAAAAGGTCTGCTGTCAGTAGATGATGGGAGATTTCTCTCAAAATTAATCACCATATGTGAGGTTTGCCAGCCACCAGATGGACTATGACTTTCTATTCCCTATTAAGCAGCTCATAGCTCATAGCTCATATCATTTCCTCATCGCAATAGTTCACTGCCATTAGAGAGAGAAGGAAGATGGATGCATGGTGCAATTGTCACTTCACCTTAGTTAACAGTCACAGTAAAGGTTGAGCAGAGCAGAGAAACTGAGATGTGCTAGATTATTATGGAGCCCGAGTGTGAGTTTTACTATGCACAACTCAGACTCCAGACCAGTAACATGTGGTCCCAAGAGGGCCTTGTCTGTCTGTGCGTGTCAGTGTTTGGAGGGCAGGAAGAGAGAGGAGTATAGTCCTTGATCTCCTCATCTGTCAGATGAATTAATCAAACATGCTTCAGTCCACTGGGACATCTTAGCCTTCACAAGCACTCAGCCATGACAGACACACACTGACACACGCAGTAGAGGACATACATGCATTCACATGCAAATGTTAGCACACAAATATACATGCAAAATCACCCATACCTTTACATTTTATTTCTGCAATACTCCTTTGTCCAAGTCTAAATGCACAGTTCACTACAGTATAAATATGATAGTGCACTCCTCTGTTTAGTATGCATACAGTGTAAAAAGGAGCATGCCAAGCAGGAATAGCTTTACCTTTTGTCACAACAGTGTGTCAAAAGGGTTTGCTTCAAAGACCAGAATTAACTCTGTATCTTATTCATCTGGCATCAACTCAGACGTACAGTAAACACACCTGGCCCCTTTTGGGTTTGTTGACCAGAGTTTTGGCATCGCGTTTGAAATTCCTCTCTTGAGAAACTTGTGACCTGAACAAGTCCCCTGAAGATGCAAGACGAAGAGAAATGGTCTTGCCAGATCTTGAAAGGGGCCTGTTGGACCCGTAGAGTCGGACATCCTGTGGTGAGGAGAACATTCTGAGCTGGATTAGAGGCATGTTTGTTTACTAAGGTAAATGTGCTGTTCCGAGATGAGGAGAGAGGAAAAGGTACCAGCAGTTTAGCCAACATTCATGAGTTATGAAAAGGCTTGGAAGCAGTCATGTACAGTATTGTGTCAAAGACTTGAATATTGTGCCTGACGCCGGCAGAGTCATGCAGCAGACTAGACCTTCCTTACAGCTATTGGAAAATGTTTTGAAATGCTTTTCTGGCTGAAGCTTGGATTATTCTTTGTTCTTTTCATATAATTCATATTGACCAAACATTCAGCTGCGATGACTGTACATTGCCACATTGTTCTACTTAATTTTATTTAAATGCTTCTCCTCAGTTGTTGACACGAAGGAAATAAGCTGTTCTCTGCTCTGAGTTTATGCAACAGAGATGCTCATCCAACTGAAAATATGAGCACAGCCATTTGTGTCATAGGCACTCAAATAACATGGCCTATTACAATTTTATTGGACAACTGTAAAACGAGGTTGGATGAGGCACTATTCTAACTAAATTCTCTGATGAGACCTGTTGAAGGATACAAATAAAACGTTTTTTGTGTGTGTTTTAATCATAAGTCTTACTTAAACTTTGACATAGAGTCCATTGTGGTCCACAGATAAATTATCTTCTTTAGATTAATGAATAACATCTTGTAGAAGAGTAGTCTCTGACTCACTTGTGTTTTGCACAATCCTCCAAGAGGGGTTCTTATTAATTCTTTTCCTTATAGTTGAAAAAAAAAAAGTGACCCGTTCAACTGAAAGTGACAAGTCAGTCTCCCATCCAACTTGCTCTCTCTTAATGTGGCCTCTGCCATTATAATATTTAACATGTGCATGCATACATTGTGTATGAGAAACTACGAAGAAGAAAAAAAAAAACAAGCCTTCCTTTCACTAGCTCCACACAGTCCCATCAAAACCAGCACCCCACCCCCAGCCTTTATACACATGTAGGCACACCTACAAACACATGCTCTTGTTCCCTGCTGGGTGTACTGTCAAGAGAATGGTACGGCAAGCCTGGAATGGCATCTTATCCCCCTGGCCCATCGTCTTCCTTCTCAATTTAAGAAGATTTTTGTTGAAAGTTGTGATTTTTCTAGACTATCTGAGGTCCTTGGCTGAAAGTTAGCAGACAGGAGCTTTGCTATCCCCCTGCCAAAAATACAAATAGTGCCTTTCCTTTACTTCTGCCCCTGTTTCCTTTTACTCTCCTTCAACCTTCTCTCTCTTGCTCCCTCCGTCTCTCTCTCTCTCTCTCTCATATCAACTGGCATTGGAGAGAGTAAGCTGTCTGGCAGTAGTGAGAGGAGGTGTGTTAGTCTGTGTGCGTGGCCCGGGAAGCCACTCCTCCTCTGAGCTGATACCAGTCATCACAGTAATAATGAAGTGCATGCAACGCTGCCTACCCACCCGTCTGCCATTGTGACATACTGTCACCATTCTGGAGGACATGCACGCTCGCACACATTCACACACACACTCGCAGTCACTCACTGACAGGACACGCAGCCTGCCTGCTCACCACATGCCCAAACCCACTCTATACAGTCCAGGGAAGGAGTGGAGGAGAAAAGACCAAAAGGAGGGAGGAATACGAAGAATTTTATGTCTCTTATGGTTTCCTCTCTATATGGATGACTGGCTCTGGTTGTGAGTGCTGAATAGAGACAACTACCCTGACACTCTCACACACACACACACACATCTCCCCCCGCAGCCACGGATTCTTCGATCTGTCCACCTCTGTGTGGAGAGTGGGAGTCGCGGATTCAACCAAGATGGGGAACCAGGCGGGGAGACAGGAGGAAACGGAGTCAGGTCTGCTTCTGTTGTGCTGTGGTTTTCCTCAGCATCGCTTATGTCTCTTTATCTGCATCTGTCTGTGTCTGCTGATCTAAAAGGCAAATACATACATTCGCTAAATAAATAGTTGTGAGCTAATCCTCTGTCAGATCAGGGCTGAGTACATCTGTGACATGACAATGTACTGAGTAATGAATACTGACTCAGATGTGCACCAATAAAACGCTGACTGAAATGCCCTGGAGTTAGAGAAGCTGTTTAGGCGGGTTAGAAATTGGTTGTCTTGTGCTACTATTTGTATGAGCATGTTCATAATTTTTATGTGTGTTGTTGAGGAGCTGGTATGTCATGTGTCTGCCTTCAGTCAGCACAGATCTGTGTGGGTATATGTGTTTGCACCTGTGTGTAGACATTGGGAGCTGGGCGAGGGGAAAGTGCTGAGTGAGATTTGCCTGACAGTAAGCATGAGGGAACCTGCCAGAGGAGATGGTATCATTAGTCTCACGCTCACATCTCTCTACTGCCCCGAGCTCTCTGTGCCTCAGTAAGACTTCCATTTCAAAGTCTTTCTGAAATGTACTCAGCATGAACTTCATGCTCACTGAAAGACAGCTTAGCTCTTCCTTGTCTGTGGAACCTCCCTGATTTTCTTTAACAAATTCATCGTTTGCATTTTAATATATGCACTTGTCTATGAGCCTCTATCCGTTTGTACATTCATCATATCTCCATCCTGTCTTTATCTGGACACACACACACACACATACAATACAGTAGAGTATTTTATCAGTAGTGGGTGTAAAGCTGCTTCATTTCATAGCAGTAGAGTGTGCTGCATGAAGATCGAGCACAGAAGGCTCAGATTGGAAGGTAGTGGTAGCAAGCTGCTGCATGCTTTAAAAGGTTAGCTCCCAGTTTCTTCTACATGCATGCACTCTCATACACGCAGTCTACAGTGCACAGTTAAGACATTACACACAAAACAAACTATTGTGTTGAGTCAAAACGTAGGCACCAAGAAGGCTATTATTACCTTCTTTGATCTCACTAAATATTCTCTATTTACTATACACAATTTTGCTGTTTTTTGATAAATATTACTCTTGGTCCAAAATAATTATGAGATGGGTACATATGTAGGTGATATATGTGTGGCCTTAAAATGAGTCAGAGCACAATGTTAGCTCACCCTGTGAAAGAATGTGCCATCACAGCCCCACCACACACTAAATCTTATTCCTCAGTCTGTGATCAGTATTTAAACTCTGCGTGATGCAGCACTTTGAGATTCTTGGTCCAACCCCAACCTCCAATATGAAATAAAGAAGTTGATAGACTTGATATTCCTTTAAATCCACTCTCCCTTTTGTCAAAAGACCTTCTATAGTAAATGAGAACTGAACATGAAATGGCTTGATTTTTCAATGAGCCTAAGAGCACTGAGGTCAAGGACATGCAGAAGCCCTTAAATATATTTTTCAGATGATTGTAGTATAGTAATAAGCAGGGTTTAATAAAGGCATTGAATTGAAGCAGGGTTCATTCTCTGCTTTGCTCTGATGAATAGCACTATGGTGGTGGACAAAGAGCGACGTTTGTACTCTTTAAGCAGGCGTTAAAATAGCCAGCTGAGGTTTGTCAGACTGTGGGCTTGGAAAAGCAACAGTTCTGGTGCTGGAAGAAGGGATAGAAATGTGGGAATGGGAGGAACTCATTCAGATTTGATTGATGGTGCTATCTCTGAGGTGGCAGACTAAGGAGTGAGCTGTCTGCTGCAATGATAAGGAGGTTGTTATCAGAACCGCATTACACTGACGACTACTACACTGAGCCTTCCTGTCTCCCAACAAGCTCACCAAAAGAGTGACCAAGACCAGAGTCTGCAGTCAACATGTTGCCGGCTGTTGATGAATTATTACTAAAATACAATAACAGTGGGTCTATTTTCAGTCAGCTGTCCCATTTGGGCCGAGAATTAAAGGAAAGATAAAACATGTTTGTGTAGTGAGGTAAAATAGATTGCGGGGACTTTCACATGGTTAGAAATGGGAAATGTTGCATGCTTGTGGTTTCTCCAGAAGTCTGATCAGGATGCTTGAAGGTAGCTGTAATGTTTGTTCTTTTGAACGTAGGGGATGTAGCAGTTGGCGTGTTGTCATTGGACTTAACATTTTTTCTTTTTGTTCACAGTCACACTCTGTTCAGCAGCACAGCGCATTCTTTATGGGTAATGATAGAGAAACGCACTTAAGCTCAGATATACGACGTAAAATTTCTCAAATTTCAGCCTCATAATTGCATAATTTGATTTTGATTTAAAGACATTTTCTTACCTTCTATATTTTATTTTAACTTAAGTGGTTTACTGGTTAATTCCACTTTTAAATATTTGAATTAGAGTCTATTTTATATTTTTTTGACATTTCCCTATTTTTCCAGCCAGATTTGTTACATCCGTTAGGAGAGGGACACCTATTGCCTTTGCCACTCTAATTTGTACATTAAGTTTGGTGACCCCTCAAAATCATCGTATCCCATCAATATTAAAGTCCAATCAAACAGATACACCAAAAACACCTGTGTGCGTATGCAGGGTCATTAAAGGTCATTTTTAAAAGATATTATATGTGTGCTAGATCAGATAAAAGTTACTTTAGTTTTCACCTGGCAACAGTATCTCAGACAGTTGAGACAGGATGCTGTGTTTCCATATTGTGCTTTAACAGAATTAAGTTCTGTGTTGCTTCTCCTGCAGTAGGTGCACTCCTGTGTCGAGGCAACCGTCGTGCTCGCTTTTCGTGTAAAAACCACGCTCATCTTGTCTTCCAGCAACATCTGTCTTCCTCTTTTCATCAAGTCAGTCAGAATGAAGTCAGAGCGAGCAACAAGACAAAAAAAGATGGAATTGGGCAGTGTTGTGCCATCACGAACAGCGCAAATCCACGTAGAGCAGGGATTCAACTTGAGGAAGCAGGTTTGTCCAACATGTGATAGCTGGGACACCGTGAGGAAGTTACATCAGTCATACTTTCCAGTGACAGTGAGCAGTTGGCACAGTAAACACACTGGTCATACCACAGTGCTTTCTGTTTGCAGAGGGAGGTGTGTGTTTTTTAAAAGGCCCATTTGTGTGACTGGAAATAATGAAATGGCCATCAAAGGTGATATAAACTCGCTTTCCCCTGAGCTCATAAACGTTAATAATTTATGTTACAGCAGCTAATGATTATATAAAATTCATATAAAATCATATAAAAACCCTAAGAACACTTGAGTTGGATTTGATTTGTAGGCCAGGCTTACATTGCGTGTTCAATGTAAACTTGCTCTGATATGTCTGTCAGCAGCTGACTGTGATCGTGGCCTTTCTGTGGATGTAGGTCCTGCTGTCTGACATCAAATCAAAATAGATTGAACTGGTTGATTATGTGTCTTAGTCTTACTTCAGATAGAGGGACAGCAGAGTCCATTAACACATAATGTCATTAACACATAACACTCGTGGAAAGGTGGCACTGGAACCTGTGACTCCTTGTGGGCTGTACGAAGTAGCTAAAATGATAAACTCATCCATGTTTGGGTCTTTTGTTCTCCCCAAGTAATGAACTGTCAAGATGGCCTGAATTTTCAGTTGCAGAATTGCATTGCATTTCAAAGCACAGCATGATTTCAGTTGGCCTTGTCTGAAATAATGATTTTTGATGTGACTGAGCCTTTACGTAGAATCTGCTGTCTCTTTGTTGTTTATGTCTTGAGCTGTGGTCACTGGAAAGTGCTGCTTGAAATTAAGGGCTAATGATATCCTTTTTTTTGCCAATACCTATTTGCAGCTTACTCTTTCCATAGTATTACAAACCCCCTCATACATCCCAAGTCTTGTAACATTTATTCAAAGCATATAAGGATAGAATGGAAATCATCAGAAGCTTAAAACTGAGTTTAGTAATGTTCATTGCAACTTGTTAGCAGCGACACACACTGATCCTATAAGCCTGCAATAATGTTTCCATCAGTGAGTCCTGTATTAAACCGTTTTCCACTCGTAGCATTAAGACATTTCTCTCTCAGTTGGACGGCTCATGGTCTTTGCTATTGGATATCTCTGTAGGTAAAGGAGTGTAAATCAGATTAAATTCCCTTCAGGATGCTGTGTGAAATGTTTTAGCATGCAGATCAGTTAAACTGACTGAATCTAAATGATTAAATGAGCCAAAGAACACAGGTGTCTCTGTGTGACTTGCCAGCTCTCCCGCTGAGCCACGCTGTGCTACAGAGGAAGCACAGAGCAGTTCACTTTCCAGGCAGACACAAGCATCTCAGCTTAAATACATAACAAAGTCCTGCATATAGTATGTCTTTTTTCTTCTTTTCTTTTTTTCAAGGCAGGGTGGTCAACTTTCGACATGATTGTTTAACATGCCAGCTGCTCATCAATGGCTTCAGTCTTAGAATCTCTAAGGGGCTTTCACTGCCCTTCACTGCACAAAGGAAGTTGAAAATAATGATTTTCAGAAGGCCCTTTGCTGGCTAATAAACAAATATTTCTTTTCTTCTATGTAGTTTCAATCTTGTCCAGCAATGATTTTGGGCTATTGATATGATTTGGGCTTTTTTGAGTGTGGAGTGTTTGTCCATAGGGTAACTTAAAAAATGTATCTTTAACAAATTATGCATACATATCAACTATATATTCGAGTGGTGCTTTTTGCGATTTATGATTTTTACAATTTTCGTTTATTGCATTTCCATAACAACAACTTTAACCTATTCTTTAGGAAAGAGTTTTTTGATCCACATCTTGTAAACAGTGCATTCTTTCTTTGACAAATTGTAATTTTTTTAATATTTATGTCTAAGTGACAGCTAAACTCAAAGCGATTATATTCTTGGACAATCAGTTTGATGTGTGCAGGCCCGAGGGATAGGCCATCTCCTGATGGCTGTTGCTTTTTACTGGTTATTGAGTTATCCCAATAGAAGCAATACCAACTCAACTGCTGAGCATATTTGCTCTTCTCTGCGCCTTCATCCTGCATGTCAGCCACTGAAAGAGCAAACCTTCTCCTGGCTCCATCCCATCATTGAATAACCTCAACACAAATAATGTTGTTATGAGAAACTGAGCCTGTACATTTGATGTTTATTTTTATGTCATTCTCTCGTGGACAGGATGTGGGTTTTTTTTATGCAGCCAAGATTTTGCAGGAATACATTTTCACATCAACAGTTTTGAATTGAACCCTCTGTGTTATCTGATGATATTGTACATTGTAATACCTCCATTTAGCTGATAGCAGAGAGGAAGATCTTAAGCAATAAAGAGTACACCTGGCATGAAAATATGCAACCGACTCAGACAATTCTATGCTATTGGTGAAAACTGCAGTAGGTTAGTGGGAGAGCTGATGAAATATAACTGAAAAACTGTATTTTGTTGGTGGGAAGCTCAGAGCTTGTTGACTTTCCTTCCAATGCATCTCAAAAATTGAACTAAAAGTTGTTGTTTTTTTTATTTCGGAATCCGATTGTGTGATGAACTTATCCCAAATGCAAATTGCCATTCAAATCCTGTGTGTAGCAGTAAACTCAGTTTCAACAGCAGGTGTTGTCAGCCCTCAGTAAATCTCTGAAGCTTTATGATATTGTATATCTAGTTTAGACAGCTTACTGTTGCAAAGGCAGACACTGGTCTTCTTTCAACCAGTCAATATGGTATTGTTGCACTGAGGCTCTGTAGTGTCCTCATATACGTCCGCAGTCGGTTTCTCAAGAAAGCTGCAACCTGCAATATCATAGGCTACAAAAATTTTCCATTCCAAAGAGGCATTTTTAGAATGGACACTGCACTAGTTGTTATGATGCAGCTAACCATCAAAGCTTACCTCTGTTCAGTCACTGTGGTAGTCCTAGAGCCCCAGTTCTGTCTCTTTCACCCCAGTTAGAGGAAAGGAATGCATCCCAACGTCTGACTGAGGGCTGTCTGTTGACCCATTTGATGCCCTGTCAGTTGGACAACAGGAAGGCCAGATATACAAACTGTATTTTCTGTCTCTGGTCCTCACTTCCACCTGACTGAAAAAACTGCACACCAGATTTCCTGGAACACAGACGGGAAGACAGAGGAACAGCAACGGGAAATTCCCATCCAACGCTTGTTTGTAATGATAACAAAGCCAGTGTGTCATTTTAGGTGCCAACACTGATACTCGACCACCTGCGGTCATTAATACCTCATGACTCCTCACCCATGACCCTCCTCTTCTGTAAAATGAAGAGTCTGTGCACGTTGCTCACTATGCACACTTGCCTCTTGGCAGGCAGTCAGGCTGGCTATAGTTAACTGGCTGGTGCTGGCCTAAATCCAACCACACAGCTCCTGCTATAATTTGAGAGCTAATCTTCATTAGAAAGAAAGAAGCCAATACAGTGCATTACTGTGATCAAGGAGCTGACGTCCCATGAAATAAGTGAATGCCTTTGGAAGTCAGTCTGTGTAAAATACAACCATGTATTCAAACTAAAAATAAGGTTTCAGGTTAGATGTAATTTTGTTTCAGTTCTGAAATTCTGTTGAATGAATTATTTGTTTAAATTTTTCACTTTCAAATATATGTTGTGATATTTGAGATCTTTTTTTCATTTTTTCATTATTGTTTCACAGATTCTATTAATATTTTTTCGATTTCAGATCTTTTTTTTTTTTTAACTTTCAGATCGTTAAATAAAAAAAGAGAGAAAAAAAGATCTGGGGCGGCAGGCATGGCATCCAGTCCTTCTACAGGAGATCCCTGTTCCTGGCTCCTTCCATGCTCTTGTTGTCCCTGACACAGGGTTTTGTGTGAGCACAATTGCAGCCACAGTCGAATTACTGGCAAGCACAGATGTTAACAAAGACAAATACACACTAAAGTCAAAAACTTCAGCTGGAACACTGATTTTATCTAATAGCAAAACATTAGTTAAGGCTTGCCCGATGTTAAATTCCAGCTTTGGCAAATTCCCCACCACACCAGATGAAGAGTCTAAAAAAAGTCTGAAACTGAAAAAATCAGATTTGAAACTGTAAAAATGTTTGTCCTTATTACCACCTCACATTATGTTTTTTTTGTCTAGCTTTATGAAATTTCCATGCTCACTAATATTGCTTATGCTGAATCGGGCAATGACTATAATGTAGTGTGCAAACCTTTTGATGGGCTGGAAATTTCATCAGTAGTTTTAATCCTCTTCTTTTCAGCAGAGAAAGAGTCGGTGTCACTCAAGACCTTTTGCAACAAGGTCCAAGGTTTGGCTTGGTTTTACTTTGGACTAATTTGTTGTTATCCATCAGGGATGCTAATTTTTGTCTTTGTATTTGTGTTCACCACAGAAGAATTTAAAAGTAGTAGATAGTAGTGCGCTGCCACACTTTAATGCACTTTTCTCCTGGAGGTCCCAGAGAGCAGTTGATGTTTAGATATTTTAGCGGAATCTCAGCTGTAGTGTTTGTAAGGGAAAAGTGTCTCTCATTTTCTCTTTCTCCACTCATTCTCAAACAAATAAAAGGTACTATTTTATGTGTGAGCTTAAGTAGTATGCCATTATTATTATCATAATAATAATATGTTAAGGCTGGCCAATAACATTGTCTCTGACCCCAATCATGTTCTGAACTGTGAATATAATTTGTTGCCATCAAACCGGAGATTAAACTGAAGCTTGGAGCTTAATCCAAGATCAAACGCACACATTTCTGACAATAAAGTACTAAATAAGTAAGTAAGTATTATTTGGGAACTAGTTGTCGGTGTTCTGTTGGTGTCCATGATGCCTTCAACTATTTACCTACTGGCAGAGCCATGCCTTTTGGTGGCTCTGTGTTCTCTCACTTGCCTGAATTGACTATAGTGGGTACAAAGTGAAATAATTCACTATGCTACTATGTAGCTGCTGTGTTGGCCTTGGAAACAGATTGTCTAACTGGGATGGTATTAATCTCCTAGAGACACACTGGTGCACTGTTGGCATTAACAAATATTAGCTTTGTAAAACAATATTGTTTTTGGGCTTATATTGTTTTAATAGACAACATTTAACCAAATGTTGAATTTATAATCTTTCTGCCTGGGTGTATGTTGTTTCATACATTTGTAAGTAGAATATAATCATAGTGTTCAGAAACACTGTTACCTTTAGAGAGGCATGTTATTCAGAAGTTGTGCACTTACAAAAATTCATAGTTTTGGGTGGTACAGTCAAAAAACTCTGGTGGCTTGGGACTAAAATGTATGTAGACGCCTACAGTACATTTACTATGTAGAGTTAAAGCACCTATGTGTTGATTTCAGGTTCTCTAACTATCTGACACTGTATTCTGTTGTCTGTTTTAGTCTCAATAGGAGCTCTTTTGGAACATGTTGTCGTGCATGTGCTGACTCCTGGCATCTAGACTGGTGTCATTTCTCTGTCCACATTAAGCAGCTGTGGTGATGTCATGGTTAAAGAGGTGGGCAATCTAAAGATGAGTGAGTTCATATGCTCCATCTGGGTTTTATTCACTAACAGCAAGAGGAAAACAGAGTATGAAGGAACAGAAAATGAAAGGCTGTCCCACTCCTGGCATCACGCATCCTCATGGGAATGGATTGATCATATTCACATTGGACTCTCTCTCTCTCTCTCTCTCTCTCTCTCTCTCTCTCCAACAAGGACCTATTGTCCCTCTCTTTATTACCGCCTGTAATGGGAATATGACAATTGGTCATAGAGTAGATGTGAGCTGTTTCTGTTTTTCTGCTCTGAATGCACAGTGTTTTGTGTAGTGCATAGTAAATATTCATTTATAGCACACAGTGCTGATTTTAATCTTAACATCTTCCATGTGACAGTACATAATGTAGCAGTGCATGCTGTCCTCATTCTGTCAGGGACTCGTCCTCCTGTGAAGTGCAGAGATAAGTGACTATAGATTAGAGTATTTTTAAATGCAGGTCTGTCCGATAGCAAATAACGTGTAACTGATTGAGACAAAGTACTGGATTTGCTCATGTAAATTTAATAAATAAATTTAATGTATTTAATAAATTTAATAGCATCCCCTCAATCAAAATGCGGTGGTTGTTGTTGTTGTTGTTGTTTTTTTTAGAGTGAGGGGTTGATCTCACTGACATTTAGAATTTCCAGTGCTAAGAGTAATTCTGGCATTCTTCAATTATATGGCCCCTGATTTACTTCAAAACTTAACATTGTTGCTTATTCATAAAAGGTCAAGTTATTGTAAACAAGTTGGGTTTATTGTATTCATTCATGATTTTCGATTTCAATATTTCTGTCTTTACCTGTCTCCTGAAAACACCTCAAACCTTCAACCACAGCAGCACACTCTGGGAATGTTAAATGGTTGTGTACCCCACAAAGTTGACCAATTCTGGCAGCTCTTGCCACGTTGCTAGTTATTTCAATAAGGGGATAGTCTATGCAAAGTGCCTGTTAATGGCAGAGTGCTTAAAGAACCCACAGGGACATAGTATTTCCATTCCAAGCTAGGCCATTTGTTTGTGGATTTTGTGTGTAGTTGCTGTCAGCATGAGAATGTGCACTGTGTATCTCGGCACACAGGCTGTCTGTATGGTCTCTGTGGGTTTGATGATGGTGCATGCATGTGAGAGAGACAGGGCTGTCTCTGTCTGTGCACTGCCTAAGCTGCTTTGTGCCAGATCGCTCCACGTGCAGAGAGACCTTTGTCATCCTTTGAAACAATCAACCCCCTTGTATCTGCATTGCTGTCGATGACCTGGAAACAATCAATAAAGCTTTTAGAGGTGGCACCCTGCTCACGCCTGGCATCAGTAAATACTCTCCATATCTGAGAGAGGGCTGGAAAATACTCGTACCAGCGACCCACGCTGATGCCTTTTGAAATGCCACAGTTAAGCTCTGCTTCAACAATGAATGACCACAGAAGCAACACATAGACCATGCCTGGCAGATGCTCTGTTGTCCGGACAGAGAACAGTATGTGAATAGGGTACAGTGACCAGCATCATGAAACTGCTGAATAATACAAGTGTCTGAATGTGGCACACTGACCTTTCAATTAGTGTCATTAACATCAGCATTTTCATGGTCCCAGCATGTCTTTGTGCTGGTTCCATTAACCGTCCCTTTGCACTGTCAAGCCTTAGTTCCACTGAGAAGAGTTTCGTATTTGAAATTTGAGTTGCAAATTAATTACTTCCTGATTGGAAACTGGAATCTGTGTTTTATCACCACTGGCACCGCATGCAGTCCAAGAAGATGTTTTTGTTAATTTGATTCATTTAAATGTGTTTGTATTTTAAAATTAAATTACCATCTGATGTGATAATGTAGTATTGTTTTTGTAAAGATTGCAGATACTGAGATTACTGGAGATTAATAATGCCAGTTTATTCCACTTCCACTACTGCTCAGTGGGGAATATACTGTAGCTTATGAGTAATATTTAAAGTATTTCAAGATTTGAACTTAAAAGGGAAAAATTTTATAGTTTCGTAGTTTGTCATTTAACAGGCTTTTATGATATAGGAGTCAGTCTGTCTGTGTGTGAAAAAGAAATGAAAATCTCTTTTCTCGTTATCTTTAGAACAATTGCTTTGTGGGCAGACTACAGTGAATGGTGATTTGATCTCTTAGGGACTTGATATTGTTTTGTTTGGTCTGTGATGCAGGTGCACAAGTGGTCAAGAAGTCTGGCATCCCCGCTCCTAGAGAAATCCCTTCTACCATAACACGAGATCGCATCTCTCTGAGGGACCAGCTTAGGAACTCTTCTACTAAGAGGATGGTTTCTAGCGCCAGCACTTCCAGCCTCTCTACCCTGGCAAAGCAGACACGCAGTTCAACCAAATCCCGTGGAGATGCAGAGGGCCAGGAAAGGGGGTTTCTTGAGGGCCAGGTTAAAGAGCTGCTGGCTGAGGCCAAGGCTAAAGACTTAGAGATCAGCAATCTGAGGCTGGAGCTGCAGCGTTGCAAAGGTAAAGCCTCCACTGCTTCCTCTTTACCTTCGCCCAACTCAGTCTCATACCAAGAGCCTGCTGCAGATCAAGAGCAGGGACAGGTAGTAGAGGCCCTTATGCTGGTTGGAGAGCTAAGGGAGAAGAACGGGAAGTTTCAAAGAGAGCTGGCAGCACTCAGGGAGGAGAACCAGGTGCTAAAGGAAAAGCTTCTCCGCTTGGAGACCTATCCTCTCTCTAGTACAAACACAAGTAATCCCTCCAAGCCTTTAGTGAATGGCCTGCCTTCAGATTCCAACTCCTCAGCTCCGCAACAGGACCATCTCCCTTCTGTTGCTAGCCCTCTCAAAACCTCTGTCTCCTCCAGCTCTGACATCAACAAGGAGTCGCCATCGCCCGTCTCCTCTGAGTTTGAGAAGATCCCATCACTTTCAGAGTCAGTGAGCAGCGGCGTCAGCAGGGAAGCCGTTACAATGGGGCCAATAACCAGTACAGCAGGGCAGGATATGTCAGTGCAGAGCCTGACAGAACAGATTCACAAGATGGAGGAGAGCCACCACAGCACAGCTGAGGAGCTGCAGGCAACTTTGCAGGAGCTGGCTGACCAGCAACAAGTGGTCCAGGAACTGACAGCTGAGAATGAGCGCCTGGCTGAGGAGAAGCGCCTCCTGCAGACTTCACTTCAACAGCAACGAGAGCGTCTGGAGATGCTGGTTCAGAAGAATGAGGCGTTGGCTAGTCGACTTCAGGAACAAGTCCAAGCTCAAGCCCAGAGGGAGGAGGAGCTGGGTCGCCAAGGGCCCCGGCTGGTTGAACTGGAGCAGAGGTATGCAGAGTTGGTTGAGAGTTCGCGCTTTGAACGAGAGAAGCTGGTGGACATCCAGCAGCAGCTAACAGGCAGTCTGCGGGCTCTAGAAGAAGAGCACCAGGAGGCCCAGAGCCAGGTGCACTGCCTCAAAGACAAGATGGACATGCTACAGGCCCAGCTGGGCAGGGAGCTGGAAGCCGGGGGTCAGGCAGCACAGGCTGCAGAGGAGCAGAGGGCGACAACAGACTGTCTGAGACTGGAAAACAGTAGGCTGAAGGCACAGGTGGACATTGAGAGGCAAAAAGTTGGTGAACTGAAAGCCATGCAGAGTGCCAGTGACAGCACGGAGGTGCACAACTTGCTGAAGACAGCTCATGCTGAGAAAGACAGGCAGGAGGTGGAGCTGACAGAGCTGAGACAGGAGCTACTGCATGCTGAGGCTGAGACTGAGCATATACGAGCTGCCCTATCCAAGGTAGGAGGGGTAGACTACAAGGTTACAACTCAATTTCCAGTTTGGGATTTTATGTATTTCTGAATGTGGAGACAGAAAATGTCACAGTTCAAACATTTCCCACTTGGCTGCTTGCATTGTATTGAACTAAGTGGTGTGTGTACAAACCAGGACATGAATTATATGGGACTCAACATTTTCCACAATGGGTCAAGAATGACCATTAAATAGACTTTACAGCTAATATTATTGGGAACATTTCTGCAAAAACACAACACAAGAGCTAAGGTTTGCTCAAATAGTACAGTTGTCACTTTGGTTTTCCCCTTCAACACCACAAACACCAGAAAGGCTAAGATGGCAAGGGTTTGGGGTCATGGTGGTACATGTTGACTCCAAAGTGAGACACGTCTCCATCCAGTAATGTTATCATTGTGCCAACAGTAGGGTTCATCCGTGTGTGACCATCTGAGTCACACTCCTGTCTTTTGCCATATGGGTGTGAGGCCACTCCATAACTTCCCTCACAAACATCCTGATCTGTTAGAGCCAAATGTCAGTCCTGCATAACTACATCATGTGCTTAGTTTAGATCACAGTGTTCTGCATTACAGTGTCATTTCTCAGGATAACAGCAGTCGTCACGGTACACTGACGAGCTTCATTTACACTGTGACCAAATGGTCAGTTCAGCTTTTGTACAAACAGCACTGCATGGAGTGGACACAAAGAAAGCTGCAATAACAATTTATGAACATTTACAACATGAACCCTTATTTTTTTAATTATTTGACATTTTATTCACACACACACACACACACACACACACACACACACACACACACACACACATACCTAAAAATGACGACGGGATATCGTCTATCCATATTGCACAGATGATCTGAAAGTGACTCTAACAGTTGGTCATCTTCTCCATAGCATATATCCAAAACAACATACACTACTGTAAGCTTACCAGAGGAATGGAGGATATGTCATATACTGATGATTTTGTTGTAGAATTGTTTTTGGGGATATGTCATCTCCAGATGACTCTGGTACGTACTTGAAAGCCAGAACTTAAAGAACTTAAATCAAGTGAGAAATGTGGAAGCTAGAATGCTAAATATTGTTTTACCAACAGCAATACAATGTGTACTAATGTGCAGGAGTCACATTTCAGATGATGCAATGTATTGAGACTAATTAGATTTCTAAATTTCATTACTGCTTGTACAGCAAAACTAGTGGTTTGTTTTCATTAGACCAAAGACTCTAGCATATTTGGCATACACAACCCATGACATAGTTTAGCCTGTCTTAATTAATCACATTTTACTTAGCAGATTCCTCACACACACTGCTTGCTTTGTTCAGCCAACCTTCATGGACATCAAAATATTTTGTCTCGATACAGTTTGTAGAGAACATCTTTTTTTTTTTTTTAGAGATGTACATAAAAAGGCGCCATCCAGATCAAATGGCAACACTGCACCACAAGATTGTCTGGAAGATGTCATAAATTATCCTGTATTGAGCCAGAGGTGGCAGCCTGCAATTACTTTCACATGAAACCTTGTTTTAACATATGTCTGTAACAAGAGCATCATACTCACACAAATATGCATACATACACAGGTGGAGGCCAAATGTCAGCAGGTTCAGGAGTGGGCTGAGAGGAGGGAGCAGGAGCTCAGCAGCCAGGTGACTTCCATGGAGGAGGTCAGGATCCAAGCTGAGAACCAGGTGAAGGAGCTGAAGGAGACCGTCTTCGAACTAGAGGACCAGGTGGAGCAGCAGAGGGCCGTCAACTGCCACACAAACCAAGCAGTCCTGGACCTGGAGAGTATGTTTCACTGGCTGTTCAGCTCTCTGAGGCCCTGTGTAGTTTTTAACATGCAGTCATAAGTGTCATCTAGAAATCAAATTAATCATTCAGTGCTTTCTAATATTCAGTTCAACCTCTTTTATATTAATGAAATGGGCCAAAAGAACCAAAATTACCATTAAGTTCAGACGATACTTCTGTAAGCAAATCCAACAAAAACTAAATAATAAAGTTATGGAAGTAGGATTTATTGCAGGAAGTGGCATTAGACTGAATTAGTTTAAAACATGTGCACCTTTTAACTAACCTTATAAACTGGCCACTATATGAGATGCAAAATGAGGACAAGCAAAACAAATCTGTCTCTGACATGTCATTAGTGCAGACGGTGAATGTTAAATGGTTTGAGCAGTGTATTTTCAAAGTTGATATGAATCATAGCAAATGAGATTTGTCTTATCCTATTATTGCACTGTTGGGAGTCATTTCTAGAAAGCTCTAATACTGTCCAAAAGGATATCCTCTGTTTCTAACCCTAACCCTGAAAATTGAGCAGTTCAGTTAATATGAAGTCTGCTGTAAGTTAGACCAGTGGTTCTCAAAAACATTGAATTTCTCATTGCAGATCTTGTCAAAAAGCTGGAGGATCAAAAAGCTGAAGCAGAGCGACAACTGAAAGTCTTGAATAGACAGATGAAGGTAAGACAGCTTCAATATGCAGACTCATAAATGTCTGTAATTGGTAATTAAAGCAGTTAGGACATCATAGGCTGAGGACACTAGACGCTATTAACTAAAAGCTCTTAAGATTATATAGAAGAAAATTTCAAAAGTTCAAATGTCCTGGTGACTGACTTTTTTGGTCACATGCCATATCACTGTGACCTCCCAAGATCTGAACTTTTTTGATCAATGGTAGCAAATAGACTACTCCCCTCGCCTGTCCGCTCTCTTTCTACCTTCAGCCATGTAATAAAAGCTTGACATGTATTTCCTTTTTGCCTGTCTTTAGGTGAATTTGAATTTCAGTTTTAGGAGTTTTAACTTTTTTTCTGATGTTTTCTGAAATTTGGTTTGGAATAATCTTTTAATCCCACAGATCACCCTTACAAAGATGGGGCAAATTGTGATTGAAGGTCATTATCCTAGACAAGGGTATTCAATTAAATTTGCAAGAGGTCTAAAAGTCAACCTTCATCCGCTGCTGAGGTCCAAACTGTTAAATACAGTCAAATTTGGTCTAGTGACCACCTCTATAAGTCGACCCACCTGCTCACAATGACCGCTTTTTCACAGTCTCGTTTTACTCCCCATTAACATACGCATTAAGTTTCCTTTATAACAAGCCCCCCTGTCCAACGCGACAGCGTCCAGCTCGTTTGGAAACCCGCAGGCAGCCAATCACTGGCTATAACGAACACACGCAGGTAGTTTTCTTGTTCAGCCTTAAACGTTCAACAAGTGGTACAAAGTGGGACTTTTTCCAGGCAACGTTCAGTCATTTACTTTCTCAAGAGAGGGAGGGAATACTTGAAAAACTACAAAAACAACGCTCCAAGCAGCAGGAAGAGAAACGCCGGACTGACAGGAAACCAGGAAATCAACCAACTCTGCTGGGAGTTTTTCCGGCCTCACAACATCCTGACTTGTGCCGTGCCAGTGTTCCAGGAACATGCCTCAAAGTTTGCCAAGGATGGCTGTAAAGCAACTTCAAAGCTTGCAATGACAATGAGAGTTTCAAGAAACACCATAACATTGGTGCTAACATAATGGTGGGAGAGAGTGCTGGCATCGCACGTGGTCGAGGACTGGATGAAAAAAATTCCCGAAATCAAGACCAGGTACTTTCCAGCAACACGGATGAGTCCGGGCACTTTTTCCAAACGACCTAAATAAAGACGAGCAAACTTAAAAGGCTTACAAACAGCGGCTGAACATTTAAAAACTCTGAATTAGTTAGTTCCACAACATGAAGCTCAGAGGGTTAAACATACTTCTTAAAATCAGAGAGATGAATTTAAACGAGTTAACATGAAAATTGGAAGCACACAAAAATCCTGGATGGGCAGACCTGTCCCCCACACCACCAGGTCTGTAGGGGCGGGCCTTTTGGGGACATTACATTTGGATTTGTTGAGTGAATATCTACATAGATGGCATCTGGTGGAAAAAATGGCAGACTGATACAGCACATGGAAAATCAACTGGCGAAATCAAGGCCGGGTACTTTCCAGCAACACGGATGAGTCCGGGCACTTTTTCCAAACGACCTAAATAAAGACGGGCAAACTTAAAAGGCGTCAGAGGCTTACAAACAGCGGCTGGACATTTAAAAACTCTGAATTAGTTAGTTCCACAACATGAAGCTCAGAGGGTTAAACATACTTCTTAAAATCAGAAAGATGAATTTAAACGAGTTAACATGAAAATTGGAAGCACACAAAAATCCTGGATGGGCAGACCTGTCCCCCACAGCACCAGGTCTGTAGGGGCGGGCCTTTTGGGTACATTACATTCTGATTTGTTGAGTGAATATCTACATAGATGGCATCTGGTGGAAAAAATGGCAGACTGATACAGCACATGGAAAATCAACTGGCTTGACATTATGAAGCATGAAACTGTCAATCAGATTTTACTTATTTGCTTATCAAAGGTGCCAGAACGCCCACTTTAACCTCTACATATGGTACATTATATACTGTATCTATATGTTTATGTTTTTAGGATGAAAAAGAGGAGTGGCGTCGGTTCCAGGCGGACCTCCAAACAGCAGTTGTGGTGGCCAACGACATCAAGGTGGAGGCTCAACAGGAGCTGCGCACACTCAGGAGGCAGCTGCAGGAGGAGCAGGATCGCAGTGCAAAACTTTGCACAGACCTTGAGGCCCTGCAGGGAGTCAGGTACCATCTCCATCATACTTCTTTTTTTTCAGTTCCTTGCACTCCACCGATTCCCCCTGGCTCCACATGTTCGAGCTGCAGTTCTTTTCTTTCTAAACACAATGTTAATATGAGACACCTGCCAAAGGTTTGCCATATCCCATCCAATATTTTGTACATGTGATACAAACAGTAATATATTGCCATTTTAAATCCTAGGAATCTATTTATGAGGAGGTTTTAAAAATCAGTTATCAAAGCAGGATACAATGTTTACCAGGGAGTATTTAGTGTAGATATTATTTCGTTCATATCTTGGTATACCACTAGATTAAATTCTTGGAGTTTCAGAGTTTAGTTTCCTGGGATTTGGCAGGCTCTTGGTAAATTAGCAGTCTACTAAAGTGATTTCCCTCTGTGTATTCTACTCCTTTAAGCTGCTGCCCTCTCTGTCTCCCTCTTCCACACTGACCATTGCCCTATATAACATTCAAACCTCACACTCCACAATACAGTATATTGATTAGAAGAGATTATTGTTTATTATGAGAAGGCACACCTGGTTTCAGATCTGCTCCACACACAGATGCAGTTTTGATCCAAGTAGGTTTACAATGCAATGCTGAAGCCAGTTCAACGCTGTTCTTACTGCACTTTTCAGTGAAAATATTCCACTGTAATGTAACATACTCAGTAAGATTTCATGCAGTGTTGTTGCACTGTGGCCATGCAATAATGCAATTGATGTATTTATAGAGAGTGTTGCATCAGTTTGTGTATGAGAATACTGTATAAAAGTGTGTTTGAGCCTGCAAAGGACATGTGGTGGTTTTGATAGTGTTGTCCCGTTATCCTAATGGGACAAATACTTCCTGTGGCAAAGTCTGCTTAGATTTACTATTGTATAGTGCTCTGTTTCTGTGTGCGCAGTCATGGTATAATTAATGGCCTCTAAATCATTTCTTCTTGAAACATTTTCACTAATGCAATATCACCTGACAAAACTCATTAGAGTTGTTTTAGCATTTATAAGTAGTAATGTTTGGTTCAAACCAAATGTCTCCGGTTAAAATTTCATACGGCCCCTGTGGATTTAGTTCATTACACGACTGGTTATAGACTTTGGCTAAATCAGGAAACTTTCCCCAAGATTAGTTGCGTCCGCTCCCCTCCTCCAGCAGCTCCCTGTGATGTCTGTCAAAGATGACAAGCCTCCCTATGTAAAGTCCAGGTGAGTTCCCTGCCATGTCAGCCCTCTCTCAGCCAGCCTGCCTCTCCCTGCCCTACTTGCTGCTGCTGCTGCTGCTCACTGACCCTTCTGTCTTTGTTTGGCTTTGTTTTGCTGCTTCAGCCCGTCTGACACTGATTTTCCATATGCTGGCTGACTGCACCTTCAAGACTATCTTACCTTTTTGGTTTTCTTTGCCTGGTTCCTTTAACCTAACATTCAAGTATCTGGTGCCACCTGCTGTTCATAGTATAAATAACCCTGCTATTTTCTGTGATAAACTCCAGGATGGTCTGCATGGCACGACTGGATTAAACTCATGCTGCACATCATTTGCTTCAGATACATTTGCATCGCACCGTAATCACAGAGTGATTTAGTAATACCAGACATTTTAAATGACCTTATTAAATACTCATTAATTTAAGAGGTTTGCATGACAGTGTGCCCAGAGGTCTGCTTTTCATAATACACATGTTAAGAGGAAAAGTAACATCTCAAGTTTTGTTGTAAATGTGCAATCATAGGTGTAAATCATAGGTGTGTAAATCATAGGTGTAAATCATAGGTGCCTGAGAAACGAAGCTAGTGGAGCAAATGCTTACCCATTATTCAATTAGGGGGAGTAAAATAATTGTTATCCTACTTATGTCATCATCATATAGACCAATCAGGTGATTATACTTATGCAGTCTTTTTTTCCAATTTTCAGCAACTGAAAAAAAAGTAATAAGAAAAAAAATCAAAAGATTTTGACCACACTTTTTGTTAGTTCTGTCGAACCTGTCTGATCATTTGCCACAGCATGGCGGCAGTCTCAGTCTGTCAAGTTACAAAGGAGTCCTAATCCTTTTTGACATTCAGTTCAGTTGAAAACAGTACAAAGACAATATTTATAAAGTTGTACCTCATCAACTTCACTGGTTTTTGTAAATATATGCTTATTCTGAATTTTATGTATGCAACATGTCATTAAGGTAGTTGGGATGGGCAACAAAAGACTGGGAAAGTTGTGGACTGCTCAAAAACACCTGATTGGACAACTCCACAGGTAAAGAGGTTCATTGGTAACAGGTGATTGTATCATGATCAAGTATGAAACGGGCATCCTCGAAAAGCTCAGTCATTCACAAGATGAGAGGCTTACCACTTTGTGAAAATCTGTGTGGGCAAATAGTCCAACAATTTAAGAACAATGTTTCTCAAATGCAATTGTGAGGAATTTAATGATTTCACCATCTACAATCCATAATATAATCAATCTGGAGAAATCTCTGTACGTAAGTGGCAAGGACAAAAAACGACATTGATGCACGTGACCTTCAAGCTCTCAGACGACACTTCATTAAAAAACCAACATGATTCTACGAAGCATTTTATTACATGGGCTCAGAAAGCTCAATCTGATATGATGATATCATCTGAGATGATCTGATGCAAAATTGAAAAATGTCCTTCAGTCTGACACATTTCAAATAGTTTTTGGAAATCATTGATGTTGTATCCTCTGGGCTAAAGAGTAAGAGGATTGTCAGATTTTTACCAGCTCAAAGTTCAAAAGCCAGCATCTGTGATGGTATGAGAGGGGTGTTACTGGCCATGGCATGGGTAACTTGCACATCTGGTGAAGACTCCATTAATACTGAAAGGTACATACAGGTTTTGAAACATCTTTTTCAGGGACATCCCTACTTATTCCAGCCAGACAATGAAGCCACATTCTGCCACATTACAGAAGTGTGGCTTCAGAGTACAAGAGTATTCGCCTAGTTTGTCTGCAGTCCAGAACTGTCCCCATTGAAAATGTGTGCAGCATTATAAAACGCCAAATACAACATCGGAGTCTTTGGACTGTTGAGCAACTGAAGTAAAGAATGGGACAGAATTCCAGTGACAACAATTAGTGTTCTCTCTTCCCAAATGCTCACTGAGTGTTGTTAAAAGAAAAGATGATGTAACACAATGGTAAACACGCCCCTGTCCCAACTTTATTGAAACGTGTTGCAGGTATCAAATTCAGAATGAGCGTATAGTTATAAAAAACAATAAAGTTTATCAGTTTGAACATTAAACATCTTGTCTTTGTACTTTATTCAATTGTATTTACAAATCATTGCATTCTGTTTTTATTGACATTTTACATAATGCTCCAACTTTTTTGGAATTGGGGTTCTAAAAGCCTAATTAAAGAGCCACATGGCTCTTTAAAGTGCCATGTGGCTGTTGATATTTTCTATTATCTCTGTTGAATTTATTTGGAATGTAGTGAAGGATAAACGTTCAAATGCAATTTTTCCACCTTTTTAAAATGAAACAAGTGATGCACAGATTGTATATCCTTGATTAGGCAGGGCGGGTCATAAAAATAGACTTGAGTAATACTGGATTGGATGTAAGTGTGTGAAATAATACATCATTAATGAGGTAACTATAGTACCTGCAGTGGTTTCCCCCAGCAGCAGAAATGATAAGTGCGTTTCCCCATTAAGATAAATGCTGTGCTCATTTACACAAAGGCACAGCAGGTAAACATATTTTTAAATCTCCTGACACATTGACAAATCAGAATCAACTGTTGATTAATGTTTAATGATTATTGTTCTTAGTTCTTAGTGTTCACACACACAATCCAGGTTCATGCAGTGAAATTGTTTGGAGTAGAGCAGTTGTCCTCTCTCCTGAGCTCCATCTAGCAAATAATATTCTCAGAAGCTGAAGAATTTAATTGTTTTCTCTGGAGAGTTTCCTCTATCTGCTAGAGTTTTTAGTTTTGTTGCTTAAAAGTCCCTCCATAATTGCTGGAGTGAATGGCAGGCCTACTGCACACACGGGATTCTCAGAAAAATACTGAAAGTAGCCTCTTTTATTATTAAAGTAAATTGTTGATGAAAGCAATAAAGAAATCACCTGGGATGCCAGTGGGCATGTATTTATTTGTCATGTTTTTTGTTTTTTTATTACCCTTAATATTGCAGACAACACAAATGCAGACCTAAAATATTGAGAATACAGACTGAAACCTACTTCCTTTTTAGGCACAATATTGTTTTTATGAATATAATTTCATATATAATGCATTCTTGGTCTTCATAGCAACCTCAGTCTAATCAATCTCCTGCAGGTGGCTGTTTAGTTGGTGTAGAAATATACGTCATTTGTTTGAAATTACAAGATTGTTTCTGGGGAAGGACCCCAGAATTCTACCAGTCATGTGTTATTCCATGTTTGCTTTATAATTTTAAAATATAACCAGGCACTTATGTGTACAGTGCACATGTGAATGCTTAAAATATTGTTTATATAGTAGATGTACATAGATAGTAGTTCATCTTCATGTTTCTTTTTCCTTTCAGAATAAACACTGGAGCCACTTTTGATACCAAGACGGCAGTAGAAGGCCACTAGAGCGGTGGCCCCACCTCAGCACCACGTGAAGACAGTATTATTGTTGCACTTATTACTTTTCTGTGTCATTCAATATGTATTGTGGTAAACCGGTCTCATTCTAAACCTCAATGACTGTGTAGATTCAGTGTGCGAGTCTCATGACACAGAGACTCGCTTTTATTTGTCCATATGTGTTTTGCAACCTTTTGAATCATAGATCTGTATTTTTATTTCTCATTGAATGTATGCTGTCTTGGAAATGTTTTTGACAAAATGCTATATCTTCGAAAGACTCTTCTTTACATACTGTGCAAAACTTTTTTGTGCCTTTTTTAGAAACTTGAAATGGTAGAGGGTAATGTCCTGTTACAAAAAGTACCATGGAAAAAGAATGATAACATTGGAAGATGACATGGTAAATATTTAATCAGTGACAAAGCATAAACGGCTACAATTAACAATGTTCTGCCAGAACAAAGTTAGGCTGGGAACATCAGAACATTTCCATTTCAAGGCAAGGGCAAAGCAGCATTTGCTTTGCATATTTAAAGAAATACATTAAGACTTAAATTTGGTCATTGGTCCTGTATTTGGAGTAAAATTGCAGTGACATGTTTAGCCTTTAGATGGCACAATGGGACAAAATTACCATATTGAGGTTACATCCTATGGATATACTGGTATCATCTGCTCTGTTGCCCTTTGTTTTGATGATTGCTATATTCCCTTTAAATTTACAGGGCACTAATTCCTTCTGTCAGATAAAATAAGTGGGATGATTTTGATGTCAGCCATGCTCAGAGCACTGCCAAAATTAGATTTGACTGCCACAAACACAGACAGCTGTACCTCGGAGCCTCATACCAAAAGGTTGAAGGTCCAATTCAACCCAAGGACTTAAAAGACTGTGGTTTGGAGACCCATGAGGATTATTCTTTCTCTTGAAAGCACCACTGTCCAATCATGAGTTGTACTTATCCACTCCATCGTCAGTTTATGTGAACCTCAGAGGTCATTCAAGGTTGTCAATATACTTCTTCTGTATCAATAAATCTTGAATCACTATGGTAACATATTTAGACATTTCCTCAGCATTTTTTTAAATTATCAGATTCTTGAATTTTGGGATGTCACTCATGTTGTAAGATATGTCACTTATCACATGGTTGATTTATTAAATCTAGGAGCCAAACCCTCACACAATATTCTGTGTTGTACTAGTGTAATTGCATATTGCACTGTCTCAGGTTCTATTCAAAATCCACTTTTTATCAGTAAATTTGTGCATTTTTATTAAAAGCCATATTGTTCTACCAGATGATAGGTTTCTGGTGCTCAAAATGGAAACGTTTGGATAAATAAACTCAAAAATACCATCTAGAAAAGTATAAGATGGCAATAGTGTCATTGTGTCTATAGTAAATCCCTTTAATGAACAATGCAGTGAATTTGCTGTTAATTTATTCTGCAAAGTGTGTCTGGTTTCATGCCTGTGAAAGAATGCATAAAATTGTGTTTTATGTGTACTTGACTGTTGTTAAATAGGCAAATAAATAAATGAAACTACACCAGTCTACTTTTGGTTGTGCATATCTTTCAGTCTGTAATCTTTGAAGTTGGGGGCAATGTACAAGACAAAAATTCTGTGCTTGTTATTCATCTCTCATCTATCACTGAGGAAGACGGTCCCAATCCCTCACTCACGGGGGACAATAAATAATGTCCTGATGATTGGACTGCTCAGATGTTGTGTTCTAAATTTAGATCCAGCTATCTGCAACTGCCTTGACAGTTTTTAGTTCAAACTTAATGCTAAAGTGAGGGTTTTCATCTGCTGTTCACAAATGCACAGCTTGTATCGTCTGATTCTTCTCCCCCTACCAGATGTGTGTGTTGTATATGTCTCTACACAGCAACCCTGTTCATTGTGTGTGTTAGGTCCCAAGGAGATGTCGTGAGGGTGTCTGACTCTGATAACGGCCGTCACTGGTGTGGCATCTCCATGATCCCGGCCACACCCATAGATGCCACCAGAGATGCCGACTCAGAGCCCGGAGCTACTGTCAAATCCCTCATTAAGTCCTTTGATACTGTGGGACAGAGTGAGCACCGAGCACCACAACAACACACACACACACACACACACACACACACACACACACATGCAGGGAATCCCAACACAACAGAGTAACTAAAGAGGAGAACAGCTGGTGAGACCTCTAGATGGATATCTGTTGTTTCTCTGCAGCAAAGTCATTTACAGTTGTGTATGACTGTGCGACCTGGGCTGACCTCGGCCAGTCGGGAATTTTTTTATTTTTTTATAATTGATGTATTGGATAAATCTGCAAAATTGGGGGTCAGAATTTTAGAAGCGCCTCTTCTTCCACTGTAATACCATCACAAACTCAATGCTAAAATATGATTTAAGTAACATCGCTATAGCAGGGTCGACAAAAAGTCAACATTATAGGTATTGTAAAAAGTATACCTTATGGCGGAACAATTGCATTTGATTGAATTTGACTATGCAACATCTGTGTATTATTCTGCTCCTGGCTTGAAATGCTACAGTCCCTCATTTACAGTAATTATACTACAGTTTTAGAATGAATGACATAATTATTTATTGATATTAAAAGGTAATATTTAATTCCCCTTTGTTACATTAATCAATGTGTATAATATCTGTTCTTTCAGATGGACCAGGCCACACAATTCAAATGCATTCCTCCCCAAGAAGCCCCCTGAGTGGGATCCCTGTGCGCACTGCACCTGCTGCTGCTGTATCCCCTATCCAAGTATACGCAGAGATACTGTATTTTATAAATCTAAATATAGAACTGAAAAAAACATTTTTTAAATCTTCCTATAGTGAAACAGTTTCAGACTCTGATCCCTGTTCTGTTCTGTTTTATTTTAGAGACAGTCATACATAAAACCTTTATCAAAGACATTGGAAAAAAGGATTAATCATGGAGAGTTCTCTCATCAATATGGTATGTAACACATGGATTTTATTTATGGTGTTTATGGTGCATGCAAGCCCTCTTTCATTTAACAGTTACACGGGAACAAATGATGGGCCTCACACACTGATTTTAGTTCAGATAGCCAGGCAAAGTATTTCTATGAGTCACTGCCCATATAAATAAGAGATGCTGAAATTCCAAATGTAATTCCTCCCCACAGAAAGCCAAATGAAAAGATACATAAAGATATGCAAACATCCAATTACAATTGTGTTTGAAAAGCAAACACTGTATATGTGGTGGTTGGTGGCATCATTAGGTGTTCCAGCTCCTTTCTTGATGAGTTGACTGAGAGACATGCAACAACGTGACCATCAAAGCACTGTTCAAAAATCATATGAAAAATTGACATCACTCCCTGATCTTATTTCACTAGCTGCATTTTCTGATTTGTCACTTGTGTTCTAGTGAGTACATTATGATCCCTCATTTTCTGGGTGTCTCCCTCTCTTTTCTACATTAATCACTACCCACAGATAAGTTGTCTGGCTGTGGGGAAAACCTGAAACCTACCAGTCTAATGAGGAAGAGTCCCTCTCTAGAGTCTGTACTCAAAACTCCCACCTCCTTCAGCAGCCGCACAGCATCCTTCAGCTACAGCCGAGGCAACAGCAAGTTCAGGTGAGCCTACCCAAATGATGCTGCCTCAAAATGGACTGTGAGATAATTCAGATACGTAGATAATAAAGTTCCCTATGAGCTGATGAAAAAATAGTAACTTTGCTTCCCATACTAAATAGTAATGATATGTGTTTATAGAATGACTTTATAATAAATTGAGAAAGAGTTTTTTTTCAGCAGAGGAATAATGACTTTCAGAAAACAAAATGTTTACGTTCTGCATTTTTTCAAAAGTTCCCTTTTTTGTTTTGATGTTAATGTTACTTTGCATCCTTGTAGGCATTTCAAGCAGCGGTTGAAGAATTATTCAGACCTTTTATCTAAGATTTACTCTGCATTCAAGACCTATTAAATCTATCTGAATGTCGGGCACTCCTGGGAATACTTAGAATATTTGAATAAACTCTCATAAGTAAAAGTACTTGTTATATACTTGCATTTTACTTTTATATTTGATGTTCATGGTTTAATATTACTGCTACACCATCACCAAAGCATAGGTATGAAACATTACAATATGAAAAGTAAATAAAGATGTCAAGATAAAAAGTAGTCAAGTGAAAAGTGCATTATTTGCCTCAGAGTTGTTGTGGAGTAGACTAAAAGTTGCTAAAACATGGAAATATTAAAGACAAATACAAGTACCTGACATTTAAACTTAATTACTGTACTTGAGTGAATTTACTTAGTTACATTTCACCACTGGGTTTAAGCTGAAATTCAGATTAGCATGTTTTGGTGACATAGACTGCATTTCGCTTCGCTCAGGCCTCATAAACGGCAGCAGCACATTACGGTGTTTGGTATGTCTTTAGTTTATGATATAGCTGCTTTATCAGTGCTGATACTGTAGATTCACACTGTCTCCGCCTCTGTAATATTTGTTTGGGCAGGATCTTGTTGCTTCTGACCTTGTGGTGCCTCCAACAGAGAAATAATGAATTTAACAGCAGAGCTGTCGTGACGTGAAATTCTTACCGTGCTCGGGGCAATGACCAAGTCTCGTGGTCTTCCCATGGCCTCAGCTACAGCACAAACCCTTGGGAGAACTCTCTGAATAATACTGCAGGCTGGCTTTCAGTCAATCTGTTGTACCGCTTGTAGTTTGTATTCTTTACGAAATCGCGTGTCAATAGACTGTATGTAAACATGCAAGCTTGAGCCCTTGAAGGCAAAATGGCAAAATTAGGAGTGGATGCTAAAAAAGCCAGTATGAACTTTTAAGCTTTGCATAGTCTGTTTGCAATTTTTGCAACCCTGGTAGAGGTATAAATATTAAATATTAAATAAATATTGAATTCCATTTCTGCCAATAGACCCCCTCAATCAAAATGGACCTGAGGTTTAAGAGTTAATATCAATGCTACATTTATGTTATTTGAGTTCATACTTAAACTCTTAGCTTGTATGAAACATTTGACCATTAATTTGTTTACTCAATGGTCTCATTATCACAATTTGATACACTACGACATGTACAAAAACAATATTTTTAAGAGGTGTATGGATGACTGGGTTGTTCTAAGGGCTTGGTTTCACTTATTTAAAGACACTGGGTGAACATTTAGGTTGTAAATAAATTGGGGTAATTGTTTATAAATTCTATTAGGTTTGATAGAAGATTAGTGAGAAAGGGGTAGGAATTTATTTTTTAATCATTATTATTATTCAAAGTATATACTTCTTTCTACTCCTTTTTGAACATTGTTATTCTTGTTTTGTTTGATCTTATTAATATGTTTTGTTTTGTGTTTTAATCCCATGTTCAAAATAAATAAAATAAATAAATAAATATGTACCTATGTACATAACAGGATATGGCTGTATCCAATACCGCTCGACACAGTTCAGTTGAATTTCACATATGCTTTGTTAGGCCCCTAAAAACGGCTCTTTTCAAGTTGCTTAACACAGTATTATGAGACAACCAAAGAAGTTTTTGAATGGATGGGAGGATAATAACAGTTTACTGGGGTAATCAAACACCCCCACCATCCGCCCTGTTTCTCACCCTATCTCTCCCTCTCTGTGATTGTGGATCATGTTTCCCTGGTGACAGTGTGGAAAGAAAGGACCCTTTGGCTGCACTGGCGCGGGAGTTTGGAGGATCTAAGAGAAATGCTCTGCTGAAATGGTGCCAGAAGAAAACAGAAGGCTATCCGGTAGGAACCACAGGCCAGAGAACTCTCTCAAACACAAGACATTCACTTTCACACCCTGATTTTCACTGCATCTTTTTCTTACACTTTTATTTTAGTCTCACACTCCTCAGCTTTTCAGTAAAATGTGAGATGACAGCTCCCACTCCCCCCTTTATATCCCATGAATGTGGTATCGGTCTGACTCTGCCCTCAGGTTTAGTAGACGTTCTTATTTCTCCAGCTATTACTGAAATTTTCGTTTGTAAGGGCACGGTACTGTTTTCAAACACACTATTTCTCCACCTGTCATGTCACTGGGGACATGAAGTCACTGTGGCAAAGAGGTAATGGAAACAATGAAGCAAAGCACTCAGTGTGACAGACACTATAAAAGCCTTCTTGTTTTTATGCATGTCCATTTGTTTATTCATTGTTATTTTGTTGTGTCCCCATCTGTGTTTCCTGTGACCATGGAGCCAGGAGCTGACAATCACCTGGCTTAACTGCTCCCTTAGTACCCAGGTTAACAAGCCCACTAAACCTAGTGGGATTAGAGATTTGCCCATGTTTATGTGCCAGCTAGTTAATACTAAAGCTCCTAAAACCAGGCCGATTGATACCCACCAGGAAACTCTAGTTTAGGAAGAAGAGGAGTCATTTTAGTCCTGTCAGCATTCTAATGGAAAATTAATTATAACATTAATGAATCAATGTTTGGTCTTATAGCATGTAGCTCTGGCTTGACCAGTTTCAAAAGGCATGGTGATGATAATTGCTAAAAATAGACCAGCTCTCCCTGTGATAAATGATCTGAATAATTGGATGAGTCGTCAGATCAATAGTTCCTATTTCTCAGGGACGTTACCACTGAATGTAATTTGAGTCAACCTCCCTTCAACTGAGGTGAGATGTTTGTTTGGGATGGGAGAAAAATCCATACAGCATAATTCCAGACTTTTGTGCGTGACAATATTTTATCAATACATGGATGCCAAGTATTGATCTTTTATTATATAAATTGCAAATATGAATTGAACTTTTTGGTACTATAATAATGAACTCAATTGCTTTTGCAATCCACTCGATAATGCTACAGAGTTTATTTTTCTGGTGAGGTCAGCGTGTGGAAGGAAGTTGATAAAACAAAGACTGAGGCAACGCAGTAAGTAACCAGACAAGTGCTGTCTGTTTAAATCAAACTTGGACTCATGATATTTGAGAGTAGAGTGAATGAAAGTAAAACAGTCAGAGAATACTACGAACATGAGGGTTCACCTCATGCCACCATCCAGAGACAGCGTTAGCCAAGGACAGCAAAGCTAATGTTAAATTAGTGCCACCAAAAAAAAACAACCAACACTGGACACGCTTAGCTTGACAAAGCTAACTCGCAGTTCAGAGTGAGCTGTTAAATGCAACCCATAAGACATCGGGAATGGGTCCAACACATTTTCACACCATTTTACTGCTAGTGTAAAGACCTACAACCATAAGAGGGCTTTTTTTCTGAGCTCATGACATTGGAACCAAGGAACCAGCATTGCAGACCTCACTCAAAATACCCCGCAAGAATACTGGTGGTTGTCACCCACAACACTTCTAACATGACCGCTGCCATTCAATTAGTGGGACACCTGCATGTGAAGTCTTTCACTCAGCCTGGTGTCACAGCGGACGTTAAAAATCTGCCGGCAGTAGCCAGGCTTATGGGGAGATTGCGGCACATAACTGGCTTTTTCAACAGAGGTATGGTGGAAAACCATGCTTTGGAGAAAAAACAGAAAATGTTACAGCTTCTGGCTCTCAAACTCAAGACTGATGTCAGCAAGAGACGGGACAGTGCTTATGACATGCTCCAGGCGTTCCTTGAATAACAGGCTGTCATTTGTGAAGTGCTGTTCTCTCCCGGGGTGAGAAGGAGTAGCACAGACCTCATCACCCTGAATGAGACCGATACTGGGAACGCCGAGGAAATTGTCCGGGCGTTGAAGCTGATGCAAATGGCAACCACTGTGATTTCCCTCTGTAATGTAGTGGAGTAAAGAGTACAACATTCCCTCTGTGATGTAGTGGAGTAAAGAGTACAACATTCCCTCTGTAATGTAGTGGAGTAAAGAGTACAACATTCCCTCTGTAATGTAGTGGAGTAAAGAGTACAACATTCCCTCTGTAATGTAGTGGAGTAAAGAGTACAACATTCCCTCTGTGATGTAGTGAAGTAAAGAGTACAACATTCCCTCTGTGATGTAGTGGAGTAAAGAGTACAACATTCCCTCTGTGATGTAGTGGAGTAAAGAGTACAACATTCCCTCTGTAATGTAGTGGAGTAAAGAGTACAACATTCCCTCTGTGATGTAGTGGAGTAAAGAGTACAACATTCCCTCTGTGATGTAGTGGAGTAAAGAGTACAACATTCCCTCTGTGATGTAGTGGATTAAAGAGTACAACATTCCCTCTGTAATGTAGTGGAGTAAAGAGTACAACATTCCCTCTGTGATGTAGTGGAGTAAAGAGTACAACATTCCCTCTGTGATGTAGTGGAGTAAAGAGTACAACATTCCCTCTGTAATGTAGTGGAGTAAAGAGTACAACATTCCCTCTGTAATGTAGTGGAGTAAAGAGTACAACATTCCCTCTGTAATGTAGTGGAGTAAAGAGTACAACATTCCCTCTGTGATGTAGTGGAGTAAAGAGTACAACATTCCCTCTGTGATGTAGTGGAGTAAAGAGTACAACATTCCCTCTGTAATGTAGTGGAGTAAAGAGTACAACATTCCCTCTGTGATGTAGTGGAGTAAAGAGTACAACATTCCCTCTGTGATGTAGTGGAGTAAAGAGTACAACATTCCCTCTGTGATGTAGTGGATTAAAGAGTACAACATTCCCTCTGTAATGTAGTGAAGTAAAGAGTACAACATTCCCTCTGTGATGTAGTGGAGTAAAGAGTACAACATTCCCTCTGTGATGTAGTGGAGTAAAGAGTACAACATTCCCTCTGTAATGCAGTGGAGTAAAGAGTACAACATTCCCTCTGTAATGTAGTGGAGTAAAGAGTACAACATTCCCTCTGTAATGTAGTGGAGTAAAGAGTACAACATTCCCTCTGTAATGCAGTGGAGTAAAGAGTACAACATTCCCTCTGTAATGTAGTGGAGTAAAGAGTACAACATTCCCTCTGTAATGCAGTGGAGTAAAGAGTACAACATTCCCTCTGTGATGTAGTGGAGTAAAGAGTACAACATTCCCTCTGTAATGCAGTGGAGTAAAGAGTACAACATTCCCTCTGTAATGTAGTGGAGTAAAGAGTACAACATTCCCTCTGTAATGTAGTGGAGTAAGTAAAGAGTACAACATTCCCTCTGTAATGTAGTGGAGTAAAGAGTACAACATTCCCTCTGTGATGTAGTGGAGTAAAGAGTACAACATTCCCTCTGTAATGTAGTGGAGTAAGTAAAGAGTACAACATTCCCTCTGTAATGCAGTGGAGTAAAGAGTACAATATTCCCTCTGTGATGTAGTGGAGTAAGTAAAGAGTACAACATTCCCTCTGTAATGCAGTGGAGTAAAGAGTACAACATTCCCTCTGTGATGTAGTGGAGTAAGTAAAGAGTACAACATTCCCTCTGTAATGCAGTGGAGTAAAGAGTACAATATTCCCTCTGTGATGTAGTGGAGTATAAGTATGAAATAGCATCAAATGGAAGTACTTGCAAGTTACACAAAATCATGTTCAAATGTAGGACTTGAAAAAAGGAGAGTAGTTACTTCCCATCACTGCTTAAATTTGAATGGACTCTTGTTCAATAAAAACCCAAATGGATTGCAGGTCCCAGTTCAGTTCAGGACAATTGAGTCCAGCAACAAAAAACCCTTAATAGAGCCTCATTTCCATTTAACTATGGAACTTATGATCCCCTGTCACAAAGGGCTTAGCAACCCAGAGTGATTATTTGCAAGTTTCAGGAATGCAGTAAGAAGATTTGGCTCTAATGTTTGAGTCAGGATTAATCAATCCCCTCCTGGACTAACCTTTGTTGATTCAAGCTCTGATCCATAATGCTTGTGCAGTTTCTCACGTGTGACATGTTTGACCTGCAATTGGATTCATTCACGGGCTATTAAGCAGTTAAGCTTAAAGAAATGTCTGTTTCCAGAATGTGTGACTGCTCTGTACTGTACTGTCTTCAAGGCACTGGATCACAGTGCATCCATGTCTGATAAACATCTGTTTCCAGTCAGCAGTTTTTCACCTGACTGTTCAGAATCAATGTTTTCTATGTCTAAAGCGCACAAAGACAACCATTTTTACTTCCATCCACCAGACCAGTTTTCCAAGAAACATCTTCATCTAAATGATTTTCCAACTCTTCAAACATTTGGTGTTTAACATTTCTTGACAACAGCTTTTATTTGCCTCTTGAGCTTTTTCCGCTTTCTGGCAAATTCCACTTCCACCTACATGGATTTATATTCTCTAAGAAGCATATGTTCAATATGTGTGTGTGTGTGTGTGTGTGTGTGTGTGTGGCATATATTGTTTGTGCATCAGTTACAGTAAGTGGAGCCCAGTTGAGTGCTTTGCACCAGACCATACGTGACCACAGACCCCTGGCTTCAGGCTCATGGCGGTCTGAGGGAAAAGGTTACTCTCAGAAGATGTGTCGAGCTTCATATGTCTGGTAAAAGGTCAGGCTGTTACAGTGTTATGATGCCTCCTTCTGCATGCAAGTCACTAATTACAGGCCTTAGAGAATGACCAATCTGTCACACAACTTGAAGCTCCAGGACAGTGATCACCTGAAATACAAC
This sequence comes from Chaunax sp. Z400, assembly GCA_037577475.1. NCBI lineage: Eukaryota > Metazoa > Chordata > Actinopteri > Lophiiformes > Chaunacidae > Chaunax > Chaunax sp. Z400. The sequence goes on along the minus strand of CM075201.1, from coordinate 6,688,353 downwards.
CACTTGTAGGTTGCCTGCTTCGTCTTTGTCCCTTTCTGTCATGCTCGTGTTGTGCTCTGATAAAGGTTAGTGATATTTATTTTCATCAATACCTCCTCATGCACATTGTTGTCCATCTCTTCTCTACTGAGGACTAAGGTCAAACAGGTAATAATTCAATACCAATTGTCTCTTTAGTATAGAGTCTCCAGTTGTAATTTATGTTTGACCTCTTCAGGCTGCATAAATAATGGACACTTTAAAGAGCCTTTCACTTTCCATCCTCTCTCTGTTTCCAAATGGTGGAGTCAGGAAATAAGCTGTTATACCAGGTTCATCTGCCAGCGCAGAGTCAGAAGAGCCTCTGTGTGAGACGAGAACAAAGCCAATGGGAGGGGTAGCCCCATGCAAGTTGTTATTACAGTCCTATTGTTGGCGGACCTTTTGGTCAAACAGTAGTATAATTAAAGTGAAACATAAAACCTGGTGCTTTTGAAAGCGTGCTGGGAGATTATTCGATGTTAAGGTGCAAATAGCTGCCTAGGGCATAGTAAATCAATATAATTATAGCAGGACAGGAAGCCCGATGCCACCCTTTACCTGTTTATTGTGATCAATAAAAGGATGAGAGAGAAGAATGTATGTAATCATTACAAGGAGATGATTAAATTAGACCACAGTGTAGGGCGTAATGGGCACTGAATGATGCTTCATCTCACCTTAATTATTGTCTCATATAGAGATGAAACAGTAGGAAAATTCAAATCAAGATTACCGTGATCCAAATGTGCTGAAGGTGTTCAAAAAGCACACAGACACACACACACACACACACACACACACACACACACACACACACACACACACACACACACACACACAAATCATTTCACCAAGCTTCATAGTGAGTAAACACAACTAGAATGGCTTTCATTAGAGCACAAGCCTCTGTCTGCCAAGGCTGAGCAATCCTACACATTTGTCTTGGTCTTATAGCAGAAAATAAAAGAAAGTGCCGTATCAGAATCTATAACAAATTTTAATGATCTTTTTTTTTTTGCCTGTCTCAAGCCCCAACCCCAACAACCAAGTACTGAAGTGATGCATTTTGCTATTTAGGTTTTTTTTTTATCATTTGTATTTTATTTTGTTCTCATTGTTACAAGTTGAATTTTGCCCGTTCTGTGAGTGGACTCTCAGATGAGGGTTTCCGTGGCATAGCTCAAAAACTGTTCAATATTTTTTCATGAAACTCTATGTACAACCTCCCATGTGCTAAGTAAATATGCTGCCTGGGTGACTAAGCTACATAACATGTTGTAGCATACATGTACAGCAGCAGAACATGTACTGACTTTGCAAAAGTAGATAACACAAAAAGCTTCAATTTACATTATTGACAAGCTATTAGCAAATTAGACCGACAAGCCATGACATGTTTTCCCCCATCCTGAAGTCCCCACACTGAGCATTGAGCTAAACGTTAACTTGCCTTGCATTCACTTAAAAGCATTTATGGTGGTCATGAAGATGACTACTATTACTTTAAGTGTTTCCACCTTTTGGTCATCAGGTAACACTGTTACACAAATGCATCCTTTTCTGCTCTTTTAACGTATACAGTGGACAAGGGAAAAACCCATGATGAAAGCAGTAACCATGGTCTACGTGCCTTAAATCATGCATCTGTTTGAGCTGCAGGTGTACGTGTGTTCATTAGGGACGTGTGTGTGAGGATGTGTCGGTGTGAACATGCATCTGCCTTGTGGATCGTGTCACTGGACACACTGACAGCTAACACTAGAGAACATTTGAGAAAGATAAGGGAATACATGGCTATTGACATACATGTAAACACACACACACACACACACACACACACACACACAGTGAGGCGACAGCACTGTCTCCAAGGCAAAGAGCCCTTGATCCCCTCAGGGATAATGTGGTGAAAGGGGTCTGTTTACCCACCAGTTGCCAAGTCTTAACATTTTTATTATGATTTATTATAATGAGGGGGGGGGGGGGTTATAGTGGTCAGTATGTCCGTCTGTTCATCCGTAATAAAAAAAAAATTTCCGGAGCATGTCTTGTGTCATTGAAATTTTATGGAAAGGTGGGCCCTGAGGAATAGATTTTGGGATTTATCCAGAAGATGGTGTGGAACCAACAAATCCTATCATGGTGACGCCATTGCCACCAATGTTGTGCTTACCATGCAAGATGGACCATTTTCATATCTAAATTTGATGTTTTCAATAGCAAATTATATTTGTATCACACCTTTCGGTGCATTGTGGGAATCCTTCCACCTTAATTGCGAAATGCCCACAGAACTTGTACCTTATATTCAGAAGCATGTCTTGTTGTGATTCTAGTTTGACAAAAGTGGCTTTCTTAAATGCCTGGTCTGTTGGACATCACTCTAGCCTCTTACTGTATATTTACCAGGCACTTTCATGTCTTAATTTAGGACAGCTCCAGACATTTTTTAAACTTTTTTTTTTTCAATTAACCATAGAAGCCAAACAAAAATAAATTCATTGTTTATTCAAGATGGGAACAATGAGCAAAGGCTCTGAACATTAGCCTCAGCTGGGCCTGACAGAACACGGCTCATCCGGCCTCGTCTGGGAAACTCACTAACACACACTCACAAAACCCTTGAAGAGACAAGAATGGGACCCCATCTGAGTGTGGAATGGAGGTCAGACGTGGAGGGGGAAGAGGGCAGGCGTTCAAAGAGTTACCATTACTGGAAGTTCTAATAATGTAAGATTAAATAATGCTGAGAGTGAGATCACCAGTGGAAAATAACATTTCTGTGATTATAGTAGGCGGCTCACTCCACTGCAGTTAGAGAAGATTTCACTAAATGCACCATATTGTTTTTTCATTCATCGATAATTGTAATCACTAAACAGCAAACGGTTCAAATATTTAACTGTGGTTTTTCCCCGAGGTGGGGGGGGGGGAACCTAGCTCCTAAGAAGAATCAAGAAAATGAAACACAAACTTTAAACAGTATTTTAAAGGGTGAGGTGTGACATTATGCTGTAATGGCTGCGGAGTCATACTTTTAGTTTAGCAGAATAACTGGCATGCTCGAGTAATTTTACTCCTAAACTGTGTGAATAGTTTGAAAAGGATAATACAGATATTGTATGTAAAATTAGCAAAGGCTATGTGTTATGTTATTATCAGGTATATGAACATTTTCCGTCAAAGGCAGATCTATCATAAATCATCAGTTGACCTGTGTGCTCTTATGCCCTGTGTTGCCGCCCATCTTTATCCTGTCCTGTGTGCAGAATAGGTCCATTACATGTATGTAGAGAGAGGCTGTATCTATGGACAGCAGAAATCTCCAGCTCCACCATCTCTGTGACCTTTCCTGTTACCCTGTCTTTCTCTCCACCCTCCTGTCTGCCCGGGCTTTCAGCCTGTCATCGCTTATGACTATGATTCATTCCAAAGTGCATTAGAGCGTTCTCCTCCTCTCTGCCTCTCTCGCTTTTTCCTCTTATTTTCAAACGTTCCTTGCTCGTCCTCGTTGTTGTATACACTCTTTTTTACACTTTTTTACATTTTTGTGCCCTCGTGCTGACAAAAGCCATGGATGGAGGCATTATGTTTTCAGGTTGTTTGTCTGCCCGTTTCTCTGTCCATGAACTGGTGGTCAAAAGTCACGGTGACCTCACAAAACACGTTTTTGGCAATATTTAAGAATGTAAAATTCTGATACAATTTCACTCAAATGCATAAATGGCTAAAATGATCAATTGTCCAAAAGGCAAAACCACTTTTGGGCCATTATTCATACCTCAGGAACAGACAGACTGTCACCATAATTCATATTTAGTCAGACACAGAATTGCTGACACTAATCTTGGGTTCCCACCTTCAAACTGTACAGTATGTGAAGCATTCATCATTTAGAATATGAATATATTTATATTTAAATCATTGTAGTCCACCAAAAACTCATCATATTGAGCTTCAGTACATTTATTCTATACGTCTTGACAAACACACATTTGTAAACAGATGCAAACTGAAACTTGACTGGTGTATGCAAGCATACAACCATGTGGTGGTAATTGTAGTTTTTTTTCCCTCACGTCGTTCTCGGCTGTTTGGCGTCATGTTGTCGTACTCATTCATTCAAGGTGAGACAGAGAGATTCTGTCACAGGAAACACAGGGACACGAGTTCATCAGTCTTCTGACTCTCTCAGGCTTGATGTCTCCTGCTTTCAGCTTTTAGACTGATGGCTTTTTAACAAGCTGTGTGTGTGTGTCTGTGTGTATGTGAGACATTTATCCTACATCCCTTTGTGCCCGCTCGCTGCATATTGCATTGTGATGTGGAGTTTCTATATCCTTGATCCATGAGTAGGAGAAAGATAATGGTGTAAAGTGTCATGAAGAATGTCCGCAGCGAGGCTTTTCTCCATGTTCCTGGATGTAGCAGAGGACCAGTAGTATTTATACTTGGTAGCAGAAAGCACACACTTAACGTCTACTGCTGTAAACTGTTGTCTTTGTAATGTTTAGTGTCTGGCTTATGTCCAGCTCATCTGTGAATTCAATCTCTAAATGGTTCACAGCAGAGAGGATATGTGTTCTAGGACCTGAATGCCCTCTGCTGATGAAGCACTTTCTGCAGTACCAGTGAATATTTAACTTCTGCTTCTTGTGACTTTTTAAAAATGGAGTAAAAGGTTGAGAATGGCTAAAGTAACATGGGGCCATTTCTTCATAAGAACAGCTGTATGTGTGACATGTCGACGTGATTTAACTATTGATCATAGATCAATAGTTAATCATAGATCTTATCTGCTTTCCACGTGGAGGCAGACCAAAGCAAATACGCACAGATCAACTTGTGATTTCTCTCTGTCTGTCGGTACAGGACCCTGCTTCTCTCTCATGCTCTTTCTCTGAGTCCTAAAAAGCGTCGGCTCTGCCTTTTGTGCCGAGCGAGACGCTTCCTGTTGCTGTTGCTGTGTTTGCTTTTCTGAGCCGGCTCCCAGAGAGCTGTTGTTGTCCGCTGCTCTTTTAGCATTCATGCCTCTCCCTCTCTTTCTACACTGAACGAACCTCCATCACACACTCACCCCCACAACCCCCAAGCCCCTTTGCTCTCCCACTCCTTACCCTGAATTCAAACACATCTCCCTGCTCTGGATTAGGACATGTGTTCTCCTTAACTCCCAGACACACACTCTGACACACAAACTGCCCTCTGAAACCTCTCTTATCGGCTTATTTGTTATTGACCATCTTGGTCTCAGGGTCTCGGGGGTCTGACTAACCTCCTATCTCTCCCTCTATGCGTGTGTCGATCTGCACATATACCATACACTCACAGTGCTGCTGCTGAGCCAGCTGAGAGAGAGAAGGGGGGAGTTATGAAAGGAATGTGGGCTGACATGACAGCACAGGTCTGCCCTCCAGATATAATAGACAGGCAGTGACTGATGGGGAGGACACTCGTGCATCTACAGCCTCTCTCCCAGTCTCTGTTTTACCATCTATGGATTTAAACGAGATCGTTTAAATGTTATCTGCAGACTAGAAATCACACATGGGTGTAATGTAAATCTTAATTAGTGGCACATGCTGAGTATAATCAAAGTGGTTATTAAAGTATATAATAAATATATACCTAAAGGGACTTTTTTGTAAGTATGTTTTGGTGATTGTTTCTTTTATGATGATCATGAGTTTTTGTTAGTGATGAGGGGATTCTTGATGGCATAAAGCATCCAGATAATGCAGCTGCTTCTTCAGATCCCACTGTGACCACAAATGCTTGTTGGTTTTCCCTCATCACTCAAGTTGGACACAAAAATCAGCAGCTACATTTTTTTATAACTAACATATTTTACGTGGTATACTGAGCAACAGTAGAAATGCATCATTTTAAATACCCAATATTTTCCTTTCACTAGCCCTAATCTACTGGAGCAAACAAACATGTGATACACTAAGACGGCTTTTTTATGTACCCACAACCTAAACATGTTAAATCATGAATAACCATCATCATTGGTGCATTTCAGAGTAAATGATGATGGGAGTGAGATATTTTTTATGCATGATTGAAAACAGCTGGCAAAGGCAATAAAATCCCAGGTCTAATTAATGTTCTACTGAAACAGCCGATGATGATAACTGTGTTGATAACTGGTGGCAGTAGAAGGGAGGTCAGGGCATTACCAAAGTCTGGAGTATCCATCCTATGACAAACATCAGAATCTCATATCAATACGTAAATTATTTGTTCAGATATTTTAGTCTGGACCAAAAACATTTGGCCGACCAACCGACATCCATAGACCATGTCCCTACATGGCTAAAAGGTAGATAAAAAATAAGTGAGAGCATGTTTTCATACCAGACGATGACGAGGAATGACGATAGTGAGCGATATCTTGCGTCAGCATGAGAACACTGTACCTAGTTCTAAACTGAGGTAATCCATAACGCCAAAGCAGGCAAGCGAACGCCATCAGAAATAACACATTTGTCAAAGTTCCCAGGAGCTCAGGGGTTATTCATTACCGCAGTGACTTGTAGCTGTGATTGTTAATTCTTGTCCTCGGGACCCAGAGTTCTGCTTTTTTTCTGTCCTATCCATCAGGTTGTTAATTACGTTCACTTGGCATTGCATGTATGGATCAGTCACTGGTTAAAATGAAAATCAGCAGCGCTCGGGTCCTCCGGGCTTTGATTAAAGACCACAGGCTGAGAGCAACAATCAACAAACACATGGCTGCATTAACAATCTTATGCATTTCACCAGAGACAGTGTCGTGTCTGCAGACACACAGACGTACCCAGAGACGGTTAATCCAGAGCTTTATCTCAGACTGTTAACAAAAACCTCAGGTCTATTTTTAACAGCTGAAACATTGAAACATAAGTATATACTGTATCATTATGAGGTACAGCATGTGGTCAGGAAGGGTCTTATAGACAGAGGGTGGGACACAGTGTTTAGAGCTGATGAGAGAGAGGCATATCCCACACAGTCAAGAGGTGTTAGCCGGAGTGTAGATGTCCATTCTTAGCAGATACTTAAACATCTGCTGTCCAGTATGACAACACTGCATTTGTACACTGAGGCATCACCCAGTCATCGACAACAAAAAAATAAAACATCCAGGTATATTAAAAATGGCATTTATTTAAAAAAAACAGCTTTTGGTACATTTGTAAAGTGCATCATTATAACGACAATGAACAAAAGAAATATTAAGCATTTTATGATGCTTGAAAATAATTACTGATGTAAATGTTTAAAACAGCCCTATCTCACAAAGTAAAAGAAATTGAAAAAAGTTAAATTCCTGGAGCCACCCCTCCCTGATCAACTCCAGAATTAAATGGATCCTGCCCTGCCACATGTCTAACCCTTCTAACAAGTTTCATGAAAATCTGTCAAATACTTTTTGTGTAATTCTGCTAACAGACAAGCAAACAAATAAGATGGGACGTATAAATACCCATGACTCAGGAGTTTCTCCCTGGCTGTGAGCCCCATTCCCAAAGCTCACTAGGGGATAAAAGAGGAAGACACTGGAAATAACTTATTAAACCGACGGGGAGTTTGCGACGCCAAACAATGACCCGAAGGAAGTCTTTCCTCTGAGCTCCCTCCTCTTATCAGACTGTGAATAAAGTAACATATAGCGGTGCATGAGGTGAAGACACACACAAGCACAACAGGCTGGATGTGCCTCTATGCACGTTCTTCACCCAGAGGAGGGATCAGACTGAGCTTCAGAGGCTTTAATGGGATCTAAGAAGATCATCCAGAGGAAACACAACCACACATTAATGGACAGTGAAATACTCACAACAGCATATAATAGCATTACATTTTAATTTTCATGTTATTTCCTGACTTAATGGCTTTTACATGGCCTGCCCATGTTATCAAGAGGATAGCTCTCCCACCCAGATTATGAGCACTTTATGCTCATTACCATTGTGTGATAATGACATTGGCTTGTTTGTGATATACATGTTCCCCTCCCGTTCTCTTCCCTGTCTACAGAATATTGATGTGACCAACTTCAGCAGCAGTTGGAGTGATGGCCTGGCTTTCTGTGCCCTCTTGCACACATATCTGCCAGCCCACATCCCGTACCAGGAACTCATCAGTCACGACAAGGTAGAAAACTACAGGAAGAATGCACACGCACAAACTCTAATACCTCACATCGTAACAGGAAGGTCAGAGCTGCAGCAGCACATAATAAGTACAGCCTCAGCAGACTAAACTGATCATAAATCAGTGTGTTCGTAGAATGGTTACACACATGCACAACATGTCTCCTGCACACCGGCGCTCTTTTCCAGATTCAGTCGTCACCTGGTCGTGGCACACACATAATGCTGAGTTGTTGTCCTCTTCCTCTAGAAGACACACAAAGCCACACTACGTTTGTGGAAAATGTGAACCTAAAAATGTGAAAATGTTCTGCTTATAGAGTTTGGGTCTGAAAGATGCATGTTTGTCTGAGAGGAAAATAAAATCTCAGTAATACTTTGAAGCCATTTTCCAGGAGTCATTTTTTCCGCCATTAAGCTGCACATTCCTGACTTCCTTTATGAAGTTGTATACATTTTATGGGCCTGCCATATTGCTCCACACAGCATTAAAAGACAGCCTGAAGATAAATTATGAATGCAGTATTTGTGTGGTCATACTGTAAGTGATCCGGAGCACAGGGCAGCAGCAGCCGTTGACAGCTCTGTACTGTGGACGTGCAGCTGGTATGTGCATTAGCTTTGCAAACAGCATGGAGACTGCTACAAAACACAACAGACAAATACCTCCAACCTCGCTGCACACATCCTATGTGACAAATTAGTCATGTTGTCGTGTCAGTGTGAATGTGTAACATTGAGCTGATGACAGAGACATTGTGCAGCCCGTCTCTCTGAATAATTCAATAGACGTGTGTTGTCTTTAATAACTCTTGCTGAGTGACTTTCCCTGAGGCCCAAACACCCAACCCTCTTCCTAGTATAATCTGCCCTTCCAATAATCCCATTACCGCCCTCCTTTGACAGATGTTTTTAAGAAAATAAGATTATACATGGACTTAAATTCTATGTTGAAAGAAAGGAGCTTTGCTCTTTCAAGTTACAGTCTACAGCCGCACAACTAATTATTAAGGAGTTAATTAAACTTGAGTTTCAGAGACATGAAAAGACACACACAATATGATGTCCTTGAGTTCAGGCATCTGTCAACAGTGCTCACTTACATGGACAGTTTTTTTTTCTCTCTCAGGTTTTTCATGTATACAAAATGATACAAAACTCCCCATTTTAATCAGAAATGTTAGACTAAACCTGCAGGGATTAAATTCAGGGGGATGTTAATTAGGCTCATAGACAGGTTTGTTTTTACAAAGACATTTTGCCCTCTGAATATTTAGATCAAACAAATGTAAGCAATATGCACTGAAATGCTCACACAAGCAAGCTAGTGCTTATATATGTCTGCATCGCTGTTTGTAAGGCTTTATAAATGTATTTGTGGGCTTACTGTCGCTGTTTGAACCTCCATGTGTGGTGTTGCATGGTGACGTGGTGCAGGGAATTTCACAGTCCCTCAGCACCCATTGGTTTGTTTTTCCTTCAGGTCCGGAATCTGACCCTGGCTTTCCAGGCCGCCGAGAGCATTGGCATCAAACCCTCCCTGGTGAGTTGATCTCCCAGAGACCTCACACACTCAAAAACACTTTGATGGTACAGAGGAGCCAATTGATTAGATAAATTGGACATTTTAATTTTAGAACATTTCAGGATGTGAAGCTTTTGAGCAGAGATGTCCCACAACCGGTTTCCTCCTAACAATCTCTGTCCTTCACTGCAGGATTGGGTGGAGCCTATGTTCCAGCACTGTGCACTAGAAATCCACAACCCTTTGCATCAAGAGAAAAATTAACCAAATACATAATTCAGATATAATTTAACTTTGATCAGTTTAGTTGGTTTGTGCAAATCATAGCAGCTCTCCTTTGAAAATTGTGACTAACAACCAGCTGCTCCACTGAAATATTTAGACTTTGTGAGAAAATCCCTCAATGCCACGCAAAGAGACTGATATTTTTACATTCAGGGATGCAGTGTAGTGACTTTATGACGGTAAATCTGCAGTGAACTGTCCATCCCTTAAAGGAATAGTGGGACATTTTGGCACATACACTTATTCACATCGTTGCAAAGAGTTAAGATGACAAATAGATGTGCTCTCGTATGCGTCATCTGAAGAGAGCCTGGAGACTGTTAGCTTAGCTTAGCATAATTAAGCAGTGAAAAGAGCTAGCTTGTCTCCGTCAATATCAAAGTTAAGTTGTTGTTCATTAAAATTTGTATTTTAATAAACAACAAAAAAGTCTCACAAATTGGCTGAAGTTCATCACAACGGTGTGTTGTCTGGTCACATTTGATTGACAGTAGCCTGGCATCATTAGCAATCAACCTCATGACTGTTGTTGTATTTTCACATGCCAACATACTGTTCATACCAAGTATGTAGTAAGTATAAGTATGACATCAAATTGGAAATGTTGAGCGTTTCAGCTGTATGGTAGGTGGATTTTGTGTATGTTCACAATGCCTGGATGTTTACTAGATTCGTAATGTGTGAGAATTTGACATGTTTTACAATGTTTATATGTTTATTTATCGCTCAATTACCAATGTTGTTGCTGTTGTTTCCTTGCTTTGTGGGTTATTTTTCCAGAGTAGAGTCCGGTACTTGCATACTTTAATATTTCCCTGGAAATGATGCGCATTTGTTTCATCTTAAGGTTTGTCAGTGACTTAAAAACAAAAAAACAACAACAAAGAAATTACTCTAACTACCACTAGGCCTCTCTTATCTCTACTGACAGTCTTCCATACTTTGTTTTCAACTCCTGTCTCACACACAGTGCAGAGAGGCGCTGACCGTCCTAATGTTAGGAGGTTCAGACTTAATGGAGGTGACTGTACTGAAGCTTGTGTGTAAATCTGAGCTAACTGAGGCAGCTGTGACGCTGGCTCCACAAGGAGTCATGTGAAAGGCTAATGAGTCATCACTGTCAGCCAGGATTTGTTTCTGATTGCAGCCTGGTCAGAGTCCTGAAAGATTCTAGTTTTTCTCTTAGGCACTTTTTAAGTCAGAGTAACCAATGACAACATTATTTTATACTGAGCAGCACAACACATTCATATTTCCTGCAAAAGCTCATCACTCACTTAAAATATTAAATGAAGTCATCACTCCCAACAAAGTCGCACGTCCCTTTATCATTGGTCAGGTCAAGGCAGTCAGCGATCTAAAGACCTGCATCAGAATCACAGACGACACTAAAATGATGTCTCCCTATGTGGTTTCTCTTTGAGATTTACATACAGTAACACAATAATAAAGTCATATATATGCTCCTGTCATACAAGCACCACTTTCAACAGTCTGTCCGCTGCTTTCTGACTGTCAATTTTTACAGTGAGAACCTTAAATGCAACTTAAAAAATCAAACGAAAGTGAAAACACATAAAAAGCATGTAAATAAGGAACCATTTAGATGAATGGAGTATGCAGACATACTATAAGCATGAAAGCGTAATGCTAATCCCCTCCAGCAGCTTAGTAGCCATCCAAATCTATTTGGTCTCTGCATTAAAATATAATTTACTATTGGTGATGTTATTACCATAACTCCTATATCAAATTCCTAAATCGTTGTTCTCTCTGTCCCAAACAGGACATTGAGGAGCTGATGAAGACGGACAGGCCGGACTGGCAGGGCGTCATGCTGTACGTCTCTCAGATATACAAGTATTTTGAGACCTGACTGGGAAAGAGGAGCTGGAGACGGATTCATTGGAGGCACTGCTGCACTTTTCTGTCACCGTCTTCCAGCACTTCATTCGCCTCCTCAACCCCTTCCTCTGCTCGCAAAGCCAGTTTACAAAGACTGCAGACAGGAAACACTTTACCGGTTTGAATATGTGCCAAATCTTCCATCAAAAGATGAGCTTATATGAGGCTATCTATGCATGGTTAAAGCGTGCAGAGTTGATGTCTCCCTTTGACTTGCAGTTATGGTTTAAACGGTGTGAACCCGTGTTTTGGTCAAGTTTTCTGAAATTCAATCGATCACTTCTCATACTGAGTGCTTATTGTGAAAAAGATAGAGGTTTACTTTGCAGAGCAGAAATTATTTTGACATGTTGAGCTGAAGCCTTTATATTTTCCACCTTAAAATGTGTTTCCTGTCAGATAGAAATCAGACAACCGTAGCCGCCGTCTGCGACGCAACACTAAAAATGACTGGAAACTTTGCTGAATAGTTTTGTAGAGATGTTTTTATGAAAAAAGATTGCATTGTTTACAGCATTAAGGATTGATTGAATCATTCTGTGCCAACCTGCGATGCTTCCTCACGTTTTCTAACAAGACAATGGTACTGCAGCTGCTTTGCAAATACACATCCTAGTACAGTGTATATTTCAAATGCCATGTTAAATTATGGAGGAGTGGATATATTTTACATGTAAGAGTTGAGGCACAATACTTTGTCTGTGGTATGATTTAGACAAGCCTCTATCTGCGGATGCCCGTTTGTTTTGGAAGCTAAAGGTGTTATTTATTGAAATTCTGAAAGGTGAGAATGTGGACAGAAATGTTTTCTATTTTATGGATGTCAGACTTTGTTCCATTGATGTTGCTCAATAAAGGATTGTCAGTTTTTGTATTCAATCATCAGATTCAATAATAGTCTTTTATTCTTCAGCTTATGTTTTGAGACAATGGAGGTATTGTGTGAATGCATACATTTTTTTAGTGTTTTCAGTATAGTTGAGGTGAAACTGCTTTTCCAATGTGCCCATTAATGCTCTGTGCCAGGGCTGTAAAACATTTGGGTTTGTGGGAACACTGAGTGGAAATACATTACAGCAGCAGCTAATACATTAAAACGGGTCTGAAGAGTAGGCTTGTATTATACTGGACAAACTTTATAGGGTTTGTTTGGTAAATAGACTCAGCATTTCTGGCCATTCTTATCAATCACGTGGAGAGTATAGTGACCATACAATAATTACAAGAATCTACACCTATCTTCTCTTAAAAAGTGATTTCTATGTAGAACTATTACTACTCTGACTTCATGCGTTTGCTTCTGCACAACGTGTAAGGTAATGTCTTGGTTGCTTTTGCCTCCACTGAGTTCCTGGCGTGGGGCAAAAACTCCGCGATTTCAGCCTGATTGAAACCAGATGTTTGTATGCGAGCGTGCGTGCCTTGAAAACGAGTCAACATTTACATTAAACTGAAAGCACATGGAGGCGTAGTTGGATGCTGTTCGGCGCGTAATTACGCACGGCGGCTTAATGACGCTGGTTTGGGATTCCACCCATATTATTCAACATGTCACCGCATGTGTGTGTGTGGGGGTGTGTGTTTGAGGCGTGGCTCTGTGAAAATGAGTTTTCTTTTTCTGACGTTTCTCCCTCCACTTCAAAACCACTGTAAGCGGTAAGTTTTGTCGCACTAACTCGGATTGCGCTGCAGATCCACGGATGCCGCAATGACGCTCCAGAGACCTGTGTAGATGCGAAACCATCCAGAGACGATGTACAGGTTAATTAAGGTGAGCGACAATCTTGATTGATTCCATCGGTCTAATCGGCTCACTTCTGCAGCAGGCGTGGAAGATCAATACATCATTACGCAGCTACAACAGCTTGTGTCAACTTTGAGATGTGGGAATACTTAATTGTTGCTTTTTTTCTTTACATGAATATAAAGTCAGTTCCTTCTTTTCAACAGATGGCTGGTTGTGCAGCTCACACTTGCGGGATATTCCTGGACTACAGCAGAAATACTTCTTCTCTCCGTTGGGACTAGAAGCAGTGTTGTGGTGATCGTCTTTGTGAACAGCCTGCAGGTCTCGGTCCTTTCACACACTTTGCTGAGATGAGTTCGTTCTACATCGTGATTGAAGTTGTGATTGCTGTTCTCTCCATATCCGGCAACGTACTGGTTTGCTGGGCAGTAGCAATAAACACCACCCTGAAGAACGCCACCAACTACTTTCTGGTGTCTCTGGCTGTGGCTGATATTCTGGTCGGTTGCCTCGCCATCCCCTTCGCCATAACCATCAGCCTCGGCATAAGTCTGGACTTCTATGGATGCCTTTTTCTGGCATGTTTTGTCTTGGTACTGACACAAAGCTCCATCTTCAGTCTTCTCGCTATTGCAATTGATAGATATCTGGCCGTCAAAATTCCTCTGAGGTGAGTTTTTTTGTAGTTTTTTATCACTGATGTGAAATCAATCAGAAATCTTTAGTGTTTCCCCCTGCAGTCCCCATGTGACAAGATTATCCCTGTGTGCCTTAAGATAGTGAGATCTCACACTACAATAGTGACTCATTTTGCTTTCCTCTAATTAATCAGAGTGATTTAAAGTCTTCTTATTTGGGTCCTGCTGGTTCCCAGTTTGGAAACTAACCATGGGGTCAATCAGTAGGACTGAATTGAAAGTATCCTGGCTTTTAAAATCAGTTGTTATTTAATAAATAAGCAGAAGAAAACTGAGTTCAAGAGCTCAAATTAATTTTCTGAAATTTTCTGTTTCTATTGACAACTATCCCCTGTGGGAAATATTTGATTTCATGAGTCGGAAGGTCGGTGTTCGCTCTGTGATCTCATGAAACCTGTGGAGCTTAGTGTAATTGTAGCAGGGATAACATCTAAACTTGGACTGATAATTAGATAAACCCTCTCTAAGAATTATTCAAATCAGGCCTTCCAAATAGACTTAGCAAACACTGTGAAGGAGATGTTCTGCAACCTTGATTCAATAATCTAAAGGCTGTACAGTAAGTACACCTTTACACACAGTGTGTTGTGACTTCAGCCCAACAAATCTGTATCTGAGTATTTGAGTTACTTGAAATCATTTTCCAGTTAATCAATAGTCAACTCTTGATGCTCATCAGGCTGTATGCGCTTTCATCTGACACCTTCTCCAAAGATCTGTCACGTAGCTGTTCAGTGACGCATCGGGAGAAGCTGTTGGATCAATATGTCGCCAAAGTGCAGCTCACCCATTGATCCTGGTGACAAAGGCCACCGAGCTCCATCTTGCAGCCTCTGAGCAGGAAACAGAAACAGGCAGAGGCAGATATTTCCGTGAATTGAAGAAATTTAACAAAGTTTATTTATCAGATTGGGAATCGTCTGTCTCTAGATGGTGTTATTTTTTTTTACATTTGACTGTGTCAGAGTTGTTGGTTTGTTATGACTTTAAATGCAACACTCACCGCTGTGAATGTCGTGGTTACTGGTTGTGTTTTGGGGGATGTATGTGCTGTGATGTGCTGTCATTTCCATTTGACTCAAACGCTGGCAAGAAAGGACAGTTTGACACTAGTCTGAGATAAACATTGCCTGACATCAACCAACGTGGCTCGTAAAATCCCCATTTTGGCTACTATTTTTCACCTACGAATGGAAACCACAAGATAATGCACCTCATTTTACTTCCTTACACTTACACTTCCAGCCGTAACTAATCACCCTGGAACCACCAAACACCCTCATAACAGTCTCAGTAAAATGTTCTCAACATGACATTTTATAGTTTCCTTTGAAAGCTCTGCTCCAACCCTCACTAGTGATAATAGCACCAGTATGTGTATGTTCAGCTCATGTTACCGTAAAAACAAAGATGGCTGGTGAGTGTGGCTCGTCTATAAGCCTTTGGGGCCACGATTCTCTCTAGATAAAAGTGTTTTCACAGATGGTTGAAGTGGAAGTGAAAGTCCAGAGCCAGATGTTTGAAGGATGACAGAGCTGCACGCCCACTCATAGCTCCCTTCAAACCCTCGTCTGCCTTGTTCGCATTTCTCAGAAAAAGACCCTCCAGCCATTTTGTGCCCCCCCGTCCTGCTAAACTTTTAATAACCTTTAACACATCAGACCTCAAAGGTTTGTCCCCACCTACAGCAGCAGCGCTGCCTCATTGTAGTCAGCATTGCTACGCCTGGCTGCTGATTCAACAGATCTCAGCTTCATAATTTAAAAGGACAGTTTGAAAGACTTCTCATCTGTGCTTCAGCACATGTTCGGGGGGGTAGTGTGTGTGGTACAGTTCCATCCATAATGTAAATCCACCTGTTGTGTTTTATAAATAGTGACATATGTGGGAAATGTATGATTGTATTAGAGTATCAGACACATTTATCGGTGAAAGTGACAGGAGCACAGAGTCCAGGTGGGAATATGCTCCAAGATGCTGTCCTGAAATGATCTGGGATCAGCTGTGGAGACTAGAGAACAATGAAAGTAATGTCCAGTTAAGGTTCCGGACTGTCAGTGTTGCGTGATATATGTTGTCATATGTGGAAAATTCAAAATAAAAACGGTTTCCTCTGATGTCTTTCTGACTACCAAACACCATCACCACCATCTGCACCATGAGTATTTCATACTAAAAATAAAAAGATTTGAAGTATAGGAATAGAGTAAGTATGACTTCAGTAATGAGTCGTCAAAAACCAAAATGAGACTAATAAGTGTGCTTGACAGCAAGACAACTCCATCTTCTCCATTAAAATATACAGAGATTATATCTGTTTACTTTTCACACTTTGCCCAAAACAATACTAGTAGCGTGACCACATCTAGATGGGACTGTGACAGCTTTACAAATTCACAGGCCTGGGTGAAGTGTGAAACCCTCTCTGCTGTCGGAGAGAAGAGGGGCCACCTGTTGGATTGTGTTTGGAGCGGGACGACGGTCGTTGGCAGACATTTCAGA
The DNA here is from genome assembly GCA_037577475.1 of Chaunax sp. Z400. Classification (NCBI taxonomy): domain Eukaryota; kingdom Metazoa; phylum Chordata; class Actinopteri; order Lophiiformes; family Chaunacidae; genus Chaunax; species Chaunax sp. Z400. The sequence goes on along the minus strand of CM075201.1, from coordinate 6,671,529 downwards.
GGTTGCTGTGAGAGTCTAGAGTGTGTGTGGTCTGGCTGAGGTCTGTGGCCCCGGGGCGGAAGCACAGCAACAGAGAGAAGAGGAGGGATGTATGGGGAATGAAGCAGGGGAAGAAATAAAAACAAAGACAGATGCCAGCGTGTTGTCATCATGCCAGAACTAATCCATTCAGCCGCTTGGCCCTTCCCTGCCTCCAACCAGAGAGCGAGGGAGGCAATATGTAGGAGATGGACCCTCGGGCAAATGGCCCATTTGGGGCCTGTTGTACTTGTGACTGACTGATAGAGGCAGTAGAGGATGGAGAGGAACACAGAGAAGACATGCTTTTACTATTCACGACCCTCAGCCTGACCTGCTCTCCCTCAAAGTGTTGTTGGACAGAGTCGGAGCTGATGAACAATTGACTTTGAACTATTATAATTTTATAACAAAGGACTCTTTTTTTTTGCTCTGAACGCTCATTCTGGACTAAACTGGGCTAATGATTAAGAAGCAGTATCTTTCCAGCAACATGACTTTCATTTCACTAACAAATCCTCTGAAACTAACCTTCACGCCTTTTACTTTCATGGCTGCTCCATCAAAGTCACAACGTTTGTGCCAGTTAAACCCACTTCCTCATAGCCTGAAATTAATAAGTAATTACAAATGTATTAATAAAAGTTCTGAAATAATAAAGTGCTTTTTTGCTGAACACATGGCATACAAACAATGTGGTTGATGTAATTGTACATACTGAAGAGGATGCCTCCCCTATTGTAAAAGGGTCTTACTGGTTACTTTTGGCCCCTTTGGTCTGTGGTCTGTGGTCTGTGTTAATGTCTGCAGGAATCTGCTTTATTTTGTTCAGGAGTATTTTTGCCTTTATTTGACAGTTGAGACTGAAGAGGCAGAAAAAAAGGGAGTATGACATACAACACAGGTCCCCAAATGGAGTCAAACAGGATGTTGTGGTTACGTGGCATGTACTGTATAAGCATTACACAGCCTGCAGTCTGCTTGTTCTGCTTACGTCTGATTGTTCTGGGCATCATCTTTTTCTTAAAGGAATGGGACAATCTGAAGAAGCAAGACGGTGATAGTAACAAGAAAGTGCTGTGAAGTGAGACACCAAAACACACAAACAGCGGGCTGAGGAAGCTGCAGGTCCAGACATGTTGTGGTAGCTGGGAGGCACACAGAAAGATTTAGGAAAAAAACAGAACTTTGAAATTACTTTTCATGCTTTTATCAGATTTTCAGTTCACAGATGATTCATAAAAGAGTAATTACAACTTTTTACATATCTGGAAAGGATAGGTTTACACTTTTGGAGTCTTAATACAATAGTCAGATTGTCATTATCACAGTTTGTTTAATTGTTCTTTTTGAGATACCCATCCCTGAGGAGCAGTGGGCTGCCTTTACATTACGACGCCTGGGGACCAAATTGGGGTTCAGTATCTTTGCTCAAAGATACTTTGACTTGTAGACTTGCAGGGGCTGGGGATCGAACCACCGACCTTTCGTTCCGTGAGAGACGGCTCTACCTCCTGAGCCACAGCCACCCCAAACAATTGTTCCCTGACCGGGAATTGAACTTGGTCGCAGTGGTGAGAGCGCAGAATCCTAACCATTAGACCACCAGGGAATTTACAGAGCATTCCAAATATTTTGGAATTGGGGTAGTATTATATTTAGTTATTTGTTACAAACCATTCCTCCTTTCCACAGGCTGCAAAGCACCTTAGAAATCTTTACTCTAATTGCAGACAGATGAAGGCTCATATTAACTTAAACTGAACAGCTAAATAGCTGTGGATTTAAATAGTCCCCCATCAATTCAATTGGAATTGAACCATGAAGGGATCTCTTAACAGCCAATGAATGATTTCAGCAACCAATAAGTCTTTGACAGAACATTGATTATTATTACATCATGACCTTATGTTGTAATGATGATCATTGTCCTTATCAGTTTTAAGCTCTGATATGGTGAGATCATGTTCTGTGCAGCTGTACAGATGGGTTATTTGAGCTTGTGTGTTTGCATGCGTGTCGCCGTGTGTGTGAGTCAACAACATGCTGCCGCTCGTCTGAATCACTTTGAGGAAACAACTCACTTTGTTTTAAGAACAGTTCACACGTTCATAGTTCATGAGGACAGTCAGGAGGAGCTGGAGTGAGTCATCTCCATCCTCTGTGCACCTGCTGTTCACAATTTCATATCATATTTCAGTCAGGCAATGGTTCAATGGGAAACCTGCTCAATCAATATGAATCAGTCCAGTGCTCAACATTCATTCCTTCATCAATAATGAAAAAGCTATGAATGAGAAGACCAACAGAAGTCTGTCAGTGCTTCATCATTGGCTTCTCTTCATCCTCTGTTGGTGTGAGTATTTGAGCTGAACAAACCTCAAGTGAAGGTTGGGCTCTTTTAGCAATATGATGGGAGGCAGGATGTGAGATACTGTAAGAGAAACCACAGAACTGATGGCTTCATTTTGCAGCTGATAATGTGCTCAGGTGTCCATCAGTTTGGCACTAGGACCACATTTCTATGGAAAAAAGAAAATACATGGAAAAATATATGGGATGTTAACTCCTTTCCATCATTCGGATGTTGTGAACAAACATTGCATCTTATCATTGAACCAAACCTGAAAGTGAAACAATCCAAACATCTTGATTTATTGAAGTTGTGTTGTGTTGTCTACGTTCTTAGCCGTGGATTCTCCACTCAGTTCCACACTGGAATATCTCAACAACCATTAGAAGAATTGTGATGAAATTTTGCACATTCTAGCATTCATGGTCCCCAGAGGATGAATCCTATAGACTTTTGCGATGATGGTTTCACCATGATCTTCATATATGTAGTTTTAAGATAAATGTCAAAACAACTATAGGATGGCTTGAAATACGATACATACACCAATGTTCTCATTTGCATAAATAATAATAACAATAGTTTTCATTTAGTGCCACCATCAGGTCAGAATTTGTATTTGTCCAAAAAACTTTCGCTCCTAATTAAATCCCTGATAAACAGCTGCACTTTGTGTTCAGTGCTTATTAGCAAATGTTAGCATGCTAATGCACTAAACTAAGACAGTGATAATGCTAAACATTATGTTTGCTTAGCAGCAGTCATGATGAGCATGTTAGCATGCTGATGCATGGCTGTAGATGAGTTTCCCCTGCTACACTAGCAGACTAAGCTCCATTCAAAAGAATGAGAAGGCTGCAAACTGTTGATGCAGAGACATTTGATCCGAACACCGCATGTGTCTCCTTGATGTGGCTGCTTGTGTTTGTGATGTTCTCTACAAAGGCACCATTTCCTACAGCACTTGAATGCACTAAATCACATCAATTCGCCATCACAGTTTCATTCTTACTGCCTGATTCTTAGCCCTTTGTACGTGGTCAGTGTCTATCCTGTGCACAGACACCATGTTTGCACTATGTTGCATTTGCCATGTTGTTGTAATTGTATTTATTATATCTGAGTTGTTCTCTGTCTCCAAAGCTAAGTATGACATTTGTCTAAAATAACATTAAGACAATAATCTCTGCCATGTTTTCTCCAGGTACAATGAGTTGATGACAGGAAAGACCGCCAGAGAGATCATCGCTATTTTATGGATCCTCTCCTTCGTCATTGGCCTCATCCCCTTCTTTGGATGGAACTTGAAGCACCAGAGCTGCAGGAACAGCAGCTCTGGGGCAGACAATACTACAAACGCTGACCTCATAGAGGGCCTGAGGGCCGGAGGAGACTCACTGCAGAGCTGCAAGCTCCTTTGCTTCTTTGAAAGTGTGGTGGACATGCAGTACATGGTCTACTTTAATTTCTTTGTCTGCGTGCTGCCGCCGCTGCTCATCATGCTGGGCATCTACCTGAAGATCTTCACCGTAGCCAGGAAGCAGCTGAGACTGATTGAGCTCAAGTGCGTGGGCAACGGGGAGAGTCATCACCACAGCCTGCTGCAGAAGGAGATCCGGGCCGCCAAATCACTCTCCATCATCGTAGGACTGTTCGCCATCTGCTGGCTGCCTGTCCACATCCTCAACTGCCTCAAACTGTTTTACAGTGAGCTGAAGAGGCCAGACGTTATCATGTATGTGGCCATCATTCTGTCTCATGCCAACTCGGCGGTAAACCCCATCATCTATGCTTACCGCATCCAGGACTTCAGGAACACCTTCCGTAAGATCCTGGCCCGGAACTTCCTGTGCCGCAAGGAGGAGCTGTACCTCAGCTCCAACGGCAGCAGACGCAACAGAGACCAGATCCACATGACCATCGACCCTCTGCTATAGAGTCGGAGTGTTGTCTGAGTCGACTCTGCTGTTTCACTCTTGAATTTTATTTTCACTGAGTTTTATAATGTTTACAGAACAAGGGCGTGATTTGTGAAGATGAACAGATGCTATTTATGAACTGTGCCGAGAACCATAGATCAAGCAGTAAAATGTTAAATGGCGAGTCTTACATAATGTTTGTATTGTGAAGGATTTTTGACTTTAAAACATGTTGAAGCTAACTGGATTTGTAGGACTGTGAACAGGATCTAAACATGACCACATTCTAAAATACTATTTATCATTCTGAAGCTACCCTTTCACAACTCTAAACACTCCTTTATACGCCATGCTATTTTGTCAACGTTCAGTTCCAGTGTTTATTTATTACATGACCTTATTGTTGAGAATGTAAAGATCAAAAAACTGTGTGGCTGGATCTGTGCAAAAAGTACAGCGGTCACAGCCTACAGCCATGGTTATTTTGTCTCGTGACCTTTTTAAGATTAATACTCATGACCATCACAACATCCATAAAGTAGTTCAGGCTTTCTTTATTTATATACCTTTTTTATATAAGAGAAATGAAGGCTACATTCACATTATAATCTCATTGTGCGCTGCCAGTGCTGCTGATGACAACAGTGGAGTCTACCTATATGTAAAAAGCCACAATTCCAATGTGACCATTCTCATTCATGTCGTAAGGCTAAAAATCAGATATCTGTCCGATCAAGGACCACATATAGAAAAAGAAGGATTTGTGTCACATTAAGGCAAAAATTCTGAATCGTCACTGCAGCCTAGTAATGTGAACGTAGCCTAAGTGTAGTCTAACCTAACCTAAGTCTAACCTAACTCTCACACTGAAAACCAAATCAAAGGAGAAGGGGGCGGGGGGGGAATGGAAAACATAAAAAGAAAATATAAATATTTTCAAATCCCATGAATCATCTCTAATAGCCTCAAGGGTCACTAAAGGATCTCGTAACCTCTGTAGTTTAGACCCAGAGGAAAGGTTTTCGTAGCTGGTAGATAAACAGTCACACAGACCTAAACATAAGCAGTTCAGCAAAACACACCTGTGGTGGTGTTCCACATCATTTCCATGTTAATGAGAGAAAAGCTCAGGAAGTGGGACACTGCCCTTTCTAGAAATAAGGCATCTGCACAGAACAGCTGCTGGTTTAAAGACAAATGACAGACTGAAAGTAGACAAGTCGATGCCAAATTAGATACTTCAAATCAATGCAATTTACATTATTTCTCATACTCAAAGCTTCTTGTCCACATGTATTAGTGGCTCACATAATATAAAGCCCCATTGCTTTGACTCAGCTGGGTGCATATGAATGTCATTGGCCTGAGGAGTCCAGCTGACAGCCCATTTCCTCTCAGTCTCAGCTGGGATCCTGAGGCTCTCATCTGCCCTGTTAGCGTAGTCAGTCCTCAACAAGCTGCTAAAGTGAACTGAGCATTATCATTTGCAATAAAAAAATAAAGGGTGAAACCTCTGAAATATGTTGCACTGAGGATTCATTTTAATCAAACACCTAATGAGCTAACAGTCCTTACTAAGATGGGTGGATGATAGATAAGTCCAGATGAACCCACACAAACAGAGATCATTTTGAAGAGCAAAGCAGGTTACACAAATGAAATGTTCTCTCAGAATCATTAACATAGTTTGGGGCGACACGGCTGCAGCGCTGCTTTCCACAGAGTTAAATCTTGATGCACGTTGCCTCTGCTCTGCAACGCAGTGGTGGTTTAGCTTTGTCTTGCATGTTCTTGTTGAGCTTGTTAAAATGAAGACCAGGGTAAAAGCTGATGAATCACAAAAAAAAAAAGGTTTTGGTGAATTTAATCAGAGCAAAATGTTTTCTTCTGAGTTTCATGAATCTATGTAGAAAGAATGAGGGTGAATTTGGTCACCTGAGAGCCATCACTTCACAAATGAAAACACATTGCACTGATGTTTTATTTGCCATTTGGTGTGTGTCATTGGTGGTGTTGTGTAGGTGTTTGTTTTTAAGTGTTCTTAAATTGAGAATTGCCTCCAATGCTTCATTGTTTCCCCTCAGTTGCCGCTGTGTCCGGTGTACCACCTCTGACTAACTTCAAGGGCTAAAATACAGGAGTGTGCCAAAGTGTCAGTACATTCCAATGGAGGCATCTATACTGTAACTGCACTGTAATGTTGTATTATTGTCTTGACTGATGTGTAAAAATAAGTACTGTAGGTGTCTGGCTTTCTACAAGCTATTGATTGATGTCAAACTGTTGCCTTTTTTTTATGGTTTTAATGGTAATACTGACAAGTTGATCTCGTTCAACATTCCTGCCTTTCATTCCAAAGTATGTCAGTGAGCATTAGTGCTTTTACTAATCAGGAAAAACATCCACTGTGGTCAAGCTGATGTTCAACCCATACTTGTTTTTCATTCAACAAAACTCCAATACTGCTATTTAACATGATGCCATCTCTATGTATGGTGAATTATTTTGTTAATAAAGGCAATGTTTATATTGATACAGATCAGTCTTTATTACAAAAATTGAAACTTTAAAACGTCTGACCATTTATATTTACAAATATGAAGTGGCATCAGGAAGAACACCCTAAATGATCAGATGCCGTTTCTCTGGCAACAGGGAAAATAAATAAAGCAGCATGTGGTGTCATTTAAAGAGACGTGTGAAAGAGCCTGGCAGTGAACCCCGTGCTCCGATCCTCTGTGCAGCGCCTACAAGAGTCTGTGGAAAGAGGGTCCACCTGCTGTGGTGAGCGTACCCGAGTGTCACGGAACTGCTGTCCCACTGAGCAGCACAGACATCTGCTGATCAGACGCACTCTCCTGCTGAGTCACACCCATAGCCTGACACAGGTAGACGGCCAGGATGTGTTTGCACTGGGAGAAAGGAGCATAGAAACTGATTCATTACATTAACACACGCAACAGAGGGATTAGTGACAAGGATATGAAGCCCTAATGACACTAGAGTCAACTAAACACAGTAATGACTGAAAATCAATCAATATATTAAGGCAGAAATGTTCACAGACGAGGTTTTGTTCATGTTACTTTTAGTCACCTTATAGCCACAAGGAACCAAGTGAAACACGATGTTAACTTTAAATTATGGATTTGTCTGGGTTTGAATATTGTTGGAACATCTGTCATAATTAATGTTTGTAGACATAAATCTTTTAGTGTGAAAATGCTACATATTAAACTCCAATTTAAAGATCTAGACATGAATACTTGGCTCAGGGAATTTTCCACCGAGAACTCTTCTATCTGAGAATAATAGTAACAAAGCAAACGCCAGAACAATTTCTAATATTTCTATCAACTTTTCTCTAAATGAAAAGCTCCTGTGATTAATGAGGTTACGTGTGTCTTCCATCCTAAATGGAGTGTTTGAGTGATGTGGGAGATGTAACTCCAGTAACTAAATGTGTTAAATGACAGAAGCCCCTCTACTTCTTCATTGGTGTGCATGAGTTCATCTCATTACTATCAACACCAACATGTTAATCATTGACTAGTTTTCACCCTCAGCTTTCCCAATGCATTATAAATGAAATTTCCTCCACACAAACACGCCTGTGGATTAGTGTTTTACATAAACAATGGGCCTGATGCAAAGTGTGGTGAAAAGGACAGAGTTACAGAGGCTTGTTTACTAGCTTCTCCTCTCGACTGTTTATTATCGCATGGCTGTCTGCTGTTTGTAGGAGAGCTCCTTCATCTGTCCTCTGACCTGCTTTGACTTTATCCAGTCATGTTGGAATCTACAGAGGCCCTGAATGAACAGAGTGGCCTCAGTGGAGGAGGGCTGCAGACTGTATGGTCAAACACAGTCTCTTGAGGGTTGTATTTTCACTTTGAGACCGGAGAGTTCACATCTGATCCAACATGAGGCTCAACTATCGCACACATGTAAAAACACTAAATCAAATGCAGCTTCATCTAACCAGCTGTAAAAGTCACTGGAGTTTGATAAGGCAGGGAATTGTTTTTTCCGTGTTTTCCTGTGGAATGATACCACTGGTGCTGACGTCATGGTCTGTAGTAGCTCTGTTTCTCACACTGATTTTAGCAGCATCCTCAGGGGAAACTTTCTGATATTTGAAGCAGGAGCAGAGGTTGTTCGCTTGAAGATATTTAGAGAAAAACAGGCATTATGTGTGAAGATAAGAACACGACCTGACCACAGTACATCTGCTACCCACGTTAGCCACGTTACCCACATGTCAACTTGTGCTTTGTGTCACTTTCGACTGGATGACATTTGATACTGACTGTATCCTTTCTGAGAAATAGTTGTATTATTATTTGTGTATAAATGTAATATTGTATACACTGTATATATACAGTATATACAGTGTATGCAGTCCATTTAAAGTCAATTTATATATTCAGATGAGCGGAGAGAGGAGGACTTAAAATTTTTTATTTCATTAATTTATTCGCACATAAAGGTTACTACCCTACCATGATGAGGCAAAGATAACAGGGAAAACTCTTCTGCACATGTTCAAATTAAAACCAAAACAATTCTTTCTTTGAATAACTTTGATGTTTCCCCCACTTCTGAAACCAAACACGCACCCTTGTAATTACAAATATTATTCAGAAGTCTCATGATAGCTTTAATGATTTACCTTTAGAAGATAAAACCTTTATTTCTACTCAACTTTTTTTTATTGACAGAACTACAGCCTAAAAAAGTCTAGACTATTTAAATCAGAAACTGAAAAGCATAAAGAATATAAATCTGACCAATCATTCAGTTCCAAACATACGTATAGTCTCCATTGATGTTTGATGTGTCGCTCTAGTTGTTTGTAACAGTTTGACACTCACCAGCAGGCCCTCGTTTCTGCGGAGCACAGTGTAGGCGAAGGCCGGGCAGGGGCAGTAGTGACAGGATACAAAGCAAGTGTACAAACGCCCCGAGCCTCCTATTACCTGCAACAGATTCATGAAAGGTGCTTTTCAATATTTGGCTTGTGTGTATGGACCTTATCTGAAGGTCTGTGTTTTGAGGGAAGACGTGCACCAATTAAGTGTGATCACAATGCAGTTTGTAGCGGCTGACGTTATAATCTGTTGTTACTGGTGACAGCAATATTACAAACGGTATTTAATTTATTTTATCAAGTCATTTACTATTGTATTTGATACATTTACATTTTCTTAAGATATTAATGAAGTTGCCAGCGTTACAGTTTTCCCCAAAATGTCTGTAATAACTGATATTACCGCACTAGTCTACTCGACTTTTATTGATGTAAACATGATTAGCTATCTCCACACCTTTCCCTGGGACCAACATTTGAAGAAAAAAAAACATATTTGCAATGTGACAATTATAAAAAGGCACACAAGGAATAATTACATGAACCTAAAACACTGCAGATGAATAAAGCACCATTGTACGCTGCACAGCAAGATCAGGAAAGAACCAGTGAGACCGGAGAAAAAGCCAAGGACTGTTGTGTTTCCTAAAGAGCCAAGTTTATTGAAAGCCACTTTTTGTTTTCTGCTGTCATCAGACCAAATCTACTGGCTCTACTGCAGTTCTCCACTGCAAAGTTGGAATCTAACATCATTGCCAGACACTGTAGGCTTCCACTGCCTGGCAGGGAGACTGGTTTCCTCAAAACAACACTATAAAGTTCTTTGAAAAAGCAAACCCGCTCTTTATTTCCTCTATTTTTGTGTGTATCACATTATAGACCGTGTCAGATCTTCAAGCAAAATTTAACATAAAACAAGGGCAACCTGAGTAAGTACAAAATGCAAGTTTTAAATGATAATTGTATTTAATATGGCAAAAAGTTATCCAACACCTAATTCACCAGTGTGAAAAACAAAGGTGAAAATATAACCCTCTTAGTATAGGTATTATACAAAACAGAAAAAATCACCATTTTTGATGAAGTGGAAGCCTCACAATCACCTGTTTGGGCACTACTGTATTCTACAGCAACCTAAATACTTGGTTGTGCAAAAGACTAGACCCTGTCATCAACAGAGCATTCATATTGCACTACCGTTTGAGAACGCACTAGTCACGGCATTTGTTTCCCAACAAGCTGCAGTACGCCATTGCCTATGCAAAGGTCACTGGATTGGGAATGAGATAAGGTGAAAAATCCCAGAAAGGAAATGCCACACTCTCATGAGTTATTCATTCCATTTGTGGAAAGAGGAGACAGAGGAACCATGACATGAGAAACTCAATGATGTCCCATGGAAACCATGTATTTACTGGAAATGACAAAAGCGGCAGAATTTGTTAATTTATCAAATACTTCAGCATCTCTCTGACACAGAGCCCAGTTAGCATTCAAATCACTGCACTTCCAGTAAACTCAATACTTCCAAGAATACAGTTTAATTGTAAACATGGGTCTGATGTTTTTCTGACAACCACTTGAGAAAACCAATTTCTGCTTTGTTAAGAATATAAGAATATTTTTAAGAGCTGATGAAAGAAATCTGCTATGTCATGATCCCCCCCCCCCCCTTACAGGAGGTCTGTAAGGACTCTTGAGAAGTGGATGAGTAACTGAAGAAGGGTTTATTTCTAAATGAGCCACTGCTCCTCAAATGTTGTCACTGCCTACACCCTCTTCCAGATGTTTAACAACCCATAATTCACAGTATTGTCACACTGCCAAACTATGGCCTACCAGACCCACAGTGTGACATCAGAGTGATCTTCATCAGCTTTCCTCCAGTTTTCAGCTCTTAAAAGTCAGAGATCTGCTGAGAGTACATATAGCCAGAACCTAAATGGTACCTTATTGCCATGTCATGCCATGACATTGCCTGTGTTTCGGATATTTAGGTGAGAAGAGCTTCAGCAGGTCCATACTGAAGCGCTCACTGTCAAATTTAAATTGATGTGAGCAGGGTAAAGCTACATATTTGTGGCATGGCTTTGAGACAGATACTGTGCAAACTCAAGTCTCACTTAAAGCATCACCAACTGCTAAGATCACAGGGGTAACATTCACAAATGGTCACGCTACAAAATAATCTCCAGCTCCTGAGATTTAGAGATAAGAGCAATTAGAACATTCATAATATGCTGCCAATGTTATAAAATTTCCCAGTGATGTCATGTGAATTATCACATGACGTAATGCTACTGTTCCTAAAAGAGAGGCCTGTTCCTGTACGTTGATGGAAAAGCATTTAACTTTATCTTTAACGTGAACCTGTACAAATCTGAACAGCTTGACTCACATGTCCCATAAAATGTACAACTTGATGATTTCCTTAATTAAAGTCAACAATACTTTGTTGTGCTAGAGACAACATTAAATGTTTGACACTGAAAACAGCAGGTAGTCTCCAATATTTTGAAAATTTTGTTTACATCTTTTGACACATGATGCATTGCATGGAAAGAGATCTGCTGCAGGGTTACAATTAAAGAAATATTTTGATATTATTGAAAATGTTCATATTCTTTCTTTTAGATAAAGAGATCAATACTACTAATGTTAGTAAAGTAAATATGAAGCTTCAACCAGACAGCTTACTTTTGTATTAAGACAGGAAAAAGCTAGTCTTGCTCTGTCTGAAGGCAACAAAATCCAACCAGCTCCACTAAAGATTACAACTGAACAGGTTATATGTTGTTGGTATAATCCATACAAAGCCTACCAGCTGGTAAGGAGATATTTTTAACCTTTATACAGAGTCAGTCTAGCTGTTTCTCCATGTTTCATGACATGAGAATATCTAAGTCCATACAACCACTGCTAAGGACACGAATAAACGATTTTACCAAAATATTGAACTATTCCTTTAACAACTTCTTTGGCCGCCATTAATCTACAAATGTGTGTGAGTGGTAGCCTGCTTCTGTGTGTGTGCCTGATGTCGAAACTGAAGTGTTGCAGAGCAGTAAGTAAACACTAGAGCAATAAAGCAGAGTCCAGAGGGAGAAATGTGTGACCCTCCCACACATCCAGACACATGCAAGTAGTTCAACAAGTTCATTATGCAACCACCCAACCAACCTACAAATTTTAATCATTAATTCACTATTTGTGCTTATCTAATACGGTCTGAAGAAACTTACACATTTTCCAAAAGAGAAAAGAATGACAATAGGCTATCATATTAAAAATGTCCAATACATGCTGCTGGACCACAAACAGACAGCCTTAAGGGAGATGAAGTGAAACAATAAAGAACGAACAGCTGAGTTGAAAGTTTCCCAACAGACCACAACCCATGTCTTTATTTAGCTGCTTTGTATTTTGTATTGTTTTTACAGGAGCCTGAAGGAGTTCACGGGAAATTTGGGTCACAATGACCACATCCTCAGTGGACTCACATGTTTCTAGCTACAAAAGTCACTTTATGTCCTTTGAGATGAACTCTTACCTTTTAGGACATGTTAATACAGTAGCTTAGAACGTGGAGTAATAGCTTTTCTTCTTTGGTATGAGGCAATTTGTTCAAATCTATTGTAGTCACTTTTGTTAAGTACTTTTGACAATATATGGATTTAAGAACTTAATTAAGGAGCCAAATACATTACTGAGTGAGGAGTCCCCTGTAGACTACAGTCCAACTTGAAATAGTGTTTGAATTAGTCCATTTGTACCGTTTTTAAAAAAAAGTATAAATATATATATATAAATATATATATATATAAATATATATATATATAAATATATATATAAATATATATATATATATATATATATATATATATATAGTGTATATGATAATTTTTGTGAACAAGCTCCTCATCTGCCAAGTCGCTAGCTCTACCTCACTTCTCATTGTTTACAATACGTGACCCAAGGAAGATCCATATGAAGAAATTCACATGGCTGTCTATATCACTATTGGTTTGCTCACATAACACAGTCTGCAAGTCAATGTTGTAATGTGATATATGGAAACAGAAGAGAGTGAGTATCATACCGCAATATCTATATGTCTGAAAAGTTTGTGGTTTATTGAACTGTGTGAGTAGGACTGCTGTCTAAGGGTGCAAAGTTTTTCGATCAAGGTCTATTTATTGAAGATTTACACAATATACAAAATACAGGGTGCAAAGTTGACAGAAGCATAACAGACCTGGAATGCTTTGCGTCCACTGGGAGAAGACATACAGGTGACTGAACGCTGGTCAACCAGGTCCAGAGCCTGCAGGGCACAAGGTCCGAAGACAAACTTCAATCTGAAATACAAGAGGAACAAATCATATGAGGTGAATGAAAGATATCTACAAAATGTTTTGTACTTTTGTAGTTAATTTTAAATGTGTGCGTTACAACACATGAACATGTGGTTTGTGTTACGCCGTGAGTTATGCAGATGAAAGAACATTGTACATGGTATACAAACAATAAAGGAACTAAAACAGCTTTATCTTCATTTAAGATCACTGTGTCTGTGTGTCTATGGTGTAGTTTTTCATTAAAAAAAGCATGTTTTGTTAGCCCCCCCCGAGGAGCTGACATTTGAAGCTACTGTTGGTAGAAGAACTGGTATATCTGCCTCTATTGCAGTCAATTCTTCTCTGTCTCTGTTGAATACTTACACAGTTTTGTCTTCAATTTACGGAGGGTAACACCAAAAAAATGTTTAAAGTTGATGCTTCATAGGAAAAACCGGTGCTTAAAATACCTAAATGTGAACATCATACCCCCACTAATAACAAAAATGGCTGAAATAAACCAAGCTCTTTCATAAGGGTATCATAAATTTACTCTAGCAAAACCATTCTACTATCAATATACATCATATGGCATGAGGACGTAAAAATGTATTTAAGATAATTATATTGAGGCTCAATGCAAATGCAACAGTGATGCCAGACAAAACTCATGTAATGTAAAATATAAACTTCAATTACTTTACTTGCTGCAGTTGTTTTTAATGACAATTTACTTGAATTAATTGATGAAAACAACAGAAGAAGGTAAGAGATGAGAGAAAATGGGACATACATTTTTTTTTAAAATAGAATGATGTCTGCTAGTGAATAACCACATACTGTGACGAAGAGCCTCTAAAGCTTCCTGACCAACAGACATGATGTGACCAAGTTGACCCAAACACTGGCCATCCCTTTAGGCTCAGTAAGTCAAACCACCATCCCAGGAAATGTCTTAGTAACAAGAACATCATGACACTGTACTATGTCACTTTGGCAAATCCAGTGAGCAAATACGTCTCCCTTTTCCTTCTCAGAGTGGTTTTGGCACTTCTCACCCACTCAGATTCAGTCACAAGTAGATCTTTTTATTCACGTCACAACAATGGGAGGATAGCTGCATTTATGGGAACAGGAAAAATGATACTTACGCAATTAGCAAGTCATCTGGAACTGCAAAAAAGAGAAAAATCATGTTGTTTCTTAAATGTGTGAAATACTAATCATTAATTCCCACTCTAAAAATTGGGATGTGTATCCATTCTTTAACTGAGTGAATCTGTTTACAATACAGGACTCATTGTAAAAAATAAATATAATAAAACAGACTAGCTGTCTAACAAAAAACGCAAAAACATCGTAGTTGCAGGGAATCTGGAATCTGTTCAGATGATAGGAATCCACAATACACTGCAAAGCAACAACCAGTCTGCTTTATGTTGATGTTGAGGTAACTATACTACATTTAGATACACAGCTACTCCTTGTATACTTCATTGGCTAACAAAACTTTGATAGTACTGGATTTTTGGGTAGTATCAAAGTTTTATACACATACAAAATTGACTGGTATCATTTCTGAGTATAAGAACCCATACTTTAGTTTTTTTCACAGTAATGCAAATCCTTTGCTAA
The DNA here is from genome assembly GCA_037577475.1 of Chaunax sp. Z400. Lineage (NCBI taxonomy): Eukaryota > Metazoa > Chordata > Actinopteri > Lophiiformes > Chaunacidae > Chaunax > Chaunax sp. Z400. Next base: position 6,656,397 of record CM075201.1, on the reverse strand, counting down.
AGGAATTAACTACTTTTATGTCCACACCTAGAGCCTCTGGAAACGTCTCGTGAGAGGAACACTAAATGACCTCACAGCTACAGGTTCAAGTCTAATGGCTGTTTCAGATAATACAGGTAAAAAAACATATACTCCTGATATGGCCTTGGGCAAGGCACTGCCTTGGACTGTGTTCAGTTCCTTCAGTACACAAATTGAAGCTACTCACCCTGAAGCCAAAGCTCCAAACAGAAATGTGTTATATATAAAAACATAGTAGCTCATAACTCAGTAGCATAGTAAAGAGGCATAGTGAGAAATGACTGGATTTAATGCTTGGTAGGAGGAAAATCTTTTATCTTTTATTTTATCTTTTTTTAATCTTTTTATGATACACACAATGGATTTTGTGGTATAATATTCCTATGCTTTTATTTTTTTTTAAATTTTATTTATTATATTATATATTTATATTCCCACAGTCCTTTCAAATTAAACTGATCAAGGACAACTGCATGATATATATCGAATGTTCAATAACTAATGCTATCTGTCCATTTGAGGCCCTGGTAAGAAGATGGGTTAGTGGTAGATGAAATGATATTAGTTTCATCAAGTTGAACATAAAACTAACAATGGGCCTTTGTCACAGCATCTAATTGCAGCCATTTCAGTTAGAGAGAACGTACAGGAGACATTTTCACAACCCAGGTGTAAATATGTTAAAATATACAGTATGATGGCTGAATTTCATTTAGCTGCTTCTGTTTTGGGGCCATGAATAACTGGAAGGCATAAACAGAACAATGCCATTGTTAATGTTAATCGTACCTTAGCTTTTACAACTATGGAAAGTCAAAATGTCTGCTGTGAAAGATGTCTACACAAGAGTCCTGGAAAATAACTTAAATTGAAGAGTTACGATTATTGATGCCATTAATGTCACCTGTGCTTTTATGAGGCCGCAGTGCCCCCTGCAGCCCAAATACATAAGGACATCACTTTTAGATACAGGAATAATATCCAGAACTACCAATGCGTACATACGTGACTGCGGATCATAGTAGTGTCAGCGGCCTTTTAATTATTAGAGTAGGGAAGTTACAGTAGCAGGAAAAGGATGAGTGCCTCAACTTTGCTCAGAAATCAAGCGAGTTTGTCACATTCTGCTACAACCAATTGTTAGCTAGAAATGCTATAGCTACATTTGCATTTAACACTGCCCAGCGGTTCACGGTCACATTTATCTCTCTATACCACTCTTGTCTTACTTTGGGACGTTTCCTCGTATGTTTTTTGAATATCTCGGAAAAGCTGCTCGGCCACTGCAGGTAAATACGACCGCATTTTTTTTTAGGCCAATCCTACTACGGCGATACCAGGCCTACTCTGCCCCTGATTTGCTTGGAATGACGATGACGTGTATTCTTCTTCTGCTTTCTTTTTCTTCTTCTTCTGTGTTGATTTTTTTGATGATGTGCAGACCAACAGATGTCATTCAAGTTAAACCTAATTGTAAGCCCATGTCATGGGAATAAATCTATAATGAATTAACTGATGACAATTTTTTATAAACAAATGAACAATAAATATATATAGTCAGTTTGTGATGTCTTTGTAATTTGTTCACAGTTGTGCAGTGAAGTGACACTGGAGGAGACAGGTTCAACAATAACTTCAACATGATTCAGGCCGCAATAAAGAAAATAGCATTTAATTGTATCATCACTTTACACTGGAACTTACACTGTAGTAGGTTTTTGCTATAATTTGATTTAGATCAGCTATTTATGCACTGTATCACAGTGAAAAGAGGTAGCGATATTTAGCAAACTATATTAATCATTTACTCAATGGACAACTTTTTTTGTTTCACAGGAACATTGAAATGTAATTATGGATAGAGCTTAGGAGTGGCCACAAGTGCACCTCCAATGGGTGTTACCCACATCCAACCCCCCCTCTGTATTATTTACCTGCCATAGTTTGCATTCATTATAAGCGGCACACATGGGTATTTTTCTCAAATTGTGCTAAAAATAAACACGTTTATTTTTTGCTGTGGATGGTGGAGACCAATACATCTAGATTCATTTAGAAAACTTACATTTTAATTATTTTTAAGGAAACACCATCTTGTTTGGATGGTGATATATTTGTTTACATTTATATTAGATAGATTCAATTCATAACCCATCCCACGACTCCAACAATAACTGGAAAGCAGCCATTGATGGCTGTATTTTAATACGTGTGTTTGACAATCCAAATGTCTGCTTTGAGAATTGCCATGTTATCGTAACTTTCACTCTGACAGTCTGAGACTCATGCCTGTTGCACAGGATGACATGAATACACCACTAAATTGATTGCAGTATGCCTCTTTAACCAATGATGAATCAAACATGTTAAGAAAACAATCACAATTAACTTAATTTAGTACAATACAGTGGCAGGCCTGCTGTAAAGTAAAGACCTGATGTTCAGTAGCTCTACTGCTGTTTCATATAGCTTATGAGTAAATGTATGGGTTGAAAGGTTAACCTGACAGCAGAAGAAATGAGAATGTAGCAAAACCTGTATTTAACATGAACCATTTTTCTGCACCACAAAAGAATTAGTGGTTTTATATATGACTTTATAACATTTTCTGCCTGTTACATAGTAATTCAGTTGACATCTCTGCCTCATTCACTCACATTCTAGTCTGAGAATTATCACGAATGGCTGTGATGTAACATTTTGCAAAATTTCAAGTTGCACATCCTGACACCGTAGTTATCAATTTATATTGCAAATAAAACTTAAAGTGAAGACTTTTGGTACATATGAGTCAATGACAATTATGACAATCATCATTATGAAAATCATAGCAAACCTGTGAAGGACCTAGACATTTTTCAGTGGTGGAAAAGTGAACCACTTTATTTGATTGGTCTGAACTCTTGTAATAGCCTACTAAGAGACATTTGTGCGATACAAACATTGCATTTCAACATCATAGGATACACGGGTTTTCAAGTCTCAATTTTAAAAGACAAAAAAAGTCACCACTGTGTGTTTGATAGAGAGCTGAAAAGATGCTCCAATTCTTTTTCGGCTTCATGTCGGATTTTTTAAGATTCAAGTTTGTAAACTTTTTTTTTTTTGTCATTGCCTTTGTAAACACATAACATCCCTTCTAAACAGGATGAATAACAAAGATGTTGAAAGTGACAAATCAAAAATCTGAACATGTGCTATAACAAATGATTCAAAATGAAAGGAACAAACATCAAATTTAGAGCAGAGTGAATATGTTAACTGAGCAGTGAAAGCCAAAAAAGCCAAAATGTTGTTTTTTAATACAAGTCTATAAAAAAGACTTCCAAGACTTGACCTACTATAATTCATATTCAAAGCTGTATGCCAGTCGATTGACACGATGAAAGCAGAGATTAAGTGGTCATGGTATTGAATCACCATGAAAGCAAACTCCTAAATATTTAACGGTACCATACATTTAAAACGGTAACTGTGATGAAAGTGTCACACCAAAAATCATGTACAAGCTACAAGAAAAGACAGGAAGTCAAAACATTCAGAATTCTGTGAGTGGTGGGAAAAAACTTAAAGCACATCTTAAAATACTCCTGTGCTGGAGGTTGAATAAGTTAAACAGCAGGTAGTATGCTTTTTTTTTTTGTAAAAAGCTACAAAGAAAAAAAGTGCAATAATGGTGCAGACCATTCTTTATGTTTGGTTAGTTTTGTCTTTTTGCGTAATGGAAAAACAGTTTACATAGTTCAGATTTTGTCAGGACAGTATCAAAAAAAAGGAGGGAAAAAAAGGGGGACTACAGAAACAAATACACACATCAAACACCAATGTATATCTCTGAGAAAATTAGTTACAGCTGCCTTCTTTCTCAAGTCACAAGGCATGGCAAAAACTGACACTTTTTTACCATGACAACTTTGCAGAGCAGATCATTCTGGACAGGTTGGAAACTGCAGTGAGAGACAGCTACATGTGACATACCATGGCTCTATTGGGGAAAAAAAAAAGTAAAAACACATTGGCTCACTCTCATTATTCAGACGGGGTCCAAGGAGTAGTCATAAGGACATATTTTCTGGCAAAATTAAGCTTATATCAGACTTTTCACCTTTCTACTATGACACCAGTGTTCTCAACTTGTTTTGAAGACATTATATATCAATGCTGATTGAAATGTTAGTCTGTTTCTTCCTTGAATGTCCACGGTGTTCAGGCTTTCGTGGTGCTTGATGGATGGTGCACAGGGTGGCATAATCTCTGTGCTCCACTCATGGTCAAGTACAAACCAAGGGTCCGGTCTCTCTTAGCATCGCTATGGTAAAAATATTAGAGTGGGTGTCAGGTGACGTGGGGTAGGGGTGTACTGAGAGAGACCAATTGTGATTTTGATGATTACACCCTTACTCTTCCCATTTAAAGTGGATGAATTTAAAAGCAACATTAAAATAAGAAATAATCAAGTTAAGAAAACACTGCAAAAGGTTACTCTATTTACATACAATGATTTTCTTAAAGACAAGGTATATCTTTACAGAAATCAAACAAAATTCAGAAATAATCTCTGATGTCGTTTCTTTTTACATGGTAAGTTCATGATCTTCACTATAGCTCATGTCATCCCCTCAGTCAAGTTTAGTTTACTTCCCCCACAGGCTGGGTGAGTGCTTCCAGACCAAAAAAAGTCTTGTCCTGGACAGCCCTGCCTGTCACAGGCTGCTGCTTGTACTCTTAGCTAACCGCCAGGGGGCGCCATAGCACCAAAAACAAAAAGGACACCACCCCATCTACGTGACATGCTCGCCATTGAGCGAGATTAGTTATAGGAGAGAGAGTGAAAAGACAGCATGGGCTTCTCCTCTGGTTATTAGGGCTGTAGCAAACAAAGCTCAGTCATCGCTGTCAGATAGGGTCTCATATTGCTCTGACAGCAGAGACTGCCATACCCGCTGCTGGGCCACTGGGGCTCCAGCTTGAGATGGCTGCTGCTGCTGGCTCTGTATGGCGGGGGAAGCTATGGAGGTGGGTGGTGTGCTGCTCAGCATGCGCATGGTCAGCGGGTTGTAAGGGAACTGCATGGATCCTGGGCAGAGGAGAAGAGGAGAAAAAAAATGAAGAAATTAGGATAAACAGACTCCAGGTGTTTCTAGTCTTAGATTTTACAGGAGACTCTTTTGAGACAGCAGACTCCCAACGGCTCACCTGTGGATGAAGGTCGGTCATCCCAGTTCCATTGAGGTTGGGCTTGGGCTTGTCTGTGATAATCTCCCTCGGAGTGGACGGAGGACACTGAAGAGGGACGCTCTCCTCCAGAGTAAGCCTGACCCAGGTTAGGTGACTTGGACTTCCTGCTGTTGGCTTTGCCTTGCTTCTGTTTCCCTGTAGATTCAAATAAGAAGAACATGTAAATCAGCAACATGTTAAACATAAGATCCTTTCCCTGCAGTTTTGGCCATGCAATTCATGCCTACCCATACTGGGTGACGGATTGGTCTCCTGGCGGCCGTCACCACCTGTGCCGGTTGTGTTGTTGATGGTAACCTGAGCCCCTACTACTCCATGGTGCTCATCCTGTCTCTCCTCCAAGTTTCCCATCAAGGCTTTGCGGATGATGTCCTCCAGGCCAAGGTTGCTGGCGGGGTCACTAAAGGAGTGATTCCTGGTGTTGATGCTGCCTACAAATCAAGAGGACAACAAAACATACGATGAGAAAAGAGACAGCAACTTCACTGAATATGTGACATGTCTGAGTGGGTTTCATTGCTACTTACTGGAGCTGGTCACCGCAGGCAAGTTGAAAATCTCTGTGCCCGGTTGTGCGTTTCCTGCAAGACAATTACTAGCTGTTGGAAAAAAAATAAATAAATAAATAAATGTCTGACAAGGAACTGAGTTAAAAATGATGTCAAGTGAGTCAAGTTGTTAAAATGTTATTACATGCACAATGAATTTGAGAAATTTGAATGAATTAGTTTAACAGGAATGTTTTGCATGCACACATATTAACAGAATTTATTCCATCATGTGACGCATGCATATTAGCTTGAAGGAAGAGGATAAGACCCACTTACCAACATCAGAATCACTGACACCAGAGGTGGAGTTCAACTTACGAAAGATCTCCTGCTTCTTGGATTTCACCATTGGCGAGGTGTTCTCCAACTTGGTGAAGAAGGAAGGCAGATAGCTGACACTCCCCGGGGACCGTGAGTCACTCCTTAATGAGACAAAGGGAAAAGAGACAAAGCAAAGGGGTAAATGGGGCAAAAAGCGCTTTCAGCTCCACTAGGATGTCAACTGGTAACCATGAAAGAAATTGACGTACAGTCAGGCATTAAATGTAAGGTGTTAACAGGAAACTAACTCTAGAAATGAATAGTACTGGTTGTCCTTAAAGGTGGAATCTGAAGCAACTGGATTCGCCAAAAGTAGTAGTCCAGTTGCTTCAGATTCAACCTTAAGGAGTTACCATTATCTGGTTGAATGAGAGTCTATTCCAACATGTCACTGGTTGTTTAATATTCACATAATTATCATAACTTTATATCTGAATACATAAGTTACACAAAGAAAATTTCTCTCCCCAATCTTTCTTGTCAACATTTCATTGTTATCAGCTACAATTGTAAATATTACCTCTAACAAGGGGATCATGCTTTTAGTCTGGTTTGTCTGTTTGTCAGCAGATTTACGGAAAAACTATTGGCCTCATTTTCACGAAACGTGGTGGTTGGGTGTAGCATAGGACAAGGAAGAAACCATCAAACTGGGGTAGATCCAAATCATGACACAAATTATTGTTTGCTTTACTTGCGGGTTGGCCGCCTCCTCCACACAAGAGCAGCAGAAGTTGAGCAAGCCAGACGTCTAATTGCTTCATGGTGGTCACGTTATAAAGTACAAATGAACTTATCTCCACCTCCATATTGCTGTATTTTGTGCGAATTAAGATGAGGCACACATCAAACTAACACATACCTTTAGCAATGTAACCAGGTTACTATATTTTTAATCTATAGGCTGAAATTATACCCTGTGCACAGTTATTGGCTGGGTACCACAAGCCCACTACCCAAAGGCTGATGCAAAGAAATGTCCACAACACAACAAAATAGTAGAAAGAAGAAAAAACAGGCACACAAGGTCTCTGCAGATACCACAACACATTTCCAGTGGGTCATAAGTAATGATTGAGAGATGATATTGATGGTTGAGCTACCAACAACCATACATTGATATAACTGTAATACTTTAGGAAATATATCCACACATATAGTGGTTGCGCTTGCAGATTTGGAAGTCATAGAAGAGTAGACTATTTCTCTAACGGAGGTATGTGCTTCCCAACATCCCTTCTAGTTACCATTTAAATCGTGAAAGTAGCAATTTTCCAACAATATGTAATCTAAATATCAAAATAGATTCTTAATAAAGTTTAAACTATAAGTTTAAACTTTAGAGATGTACTGGCTTGTTGAGTTGTCAGCATGAGTTGTGGAGATCTCATACCTGATCTCAGACTCAGCCTCTCTTCTCTGGGGTTGAGGCCCACCAGCCTCCTGTTTGTCCATGCCTTGATAGCTCTGTGGTGGAGAGATGGGTTCATAACTCTCCATCTGCCGTCCCCCTCGCTCTGGAGATTTACCAGGCCTGGACAAGAGGCAGAGAGTGACCAATGTTAGACAGATGATGAGTAAAAATTGAGTTTGATGATTAGAGTTAACTGGCTGGTCAATGTACCTGGCTCTGGGCTTGTCAGGGCCATTCTCTGGGGAAACTCTGCTGGAAGGTCTCTGGTGGTGTGGGGCCTGGATCTGATTCTCTGGACTGTAGCGGCTGGGCATCTTGGCTCGACCTGAAGAGGACACTGGTGGCACCACGCTCTGGAATGTGGCTGAAGATGAGGAGACAGTAGGAGGGTCCTGATTCCTGGCAAAGTCCTGGGTTATGATATGCTGGATGACAGGGAGAGACCACAAAACCAGGTTATTTAGGTATGATGGTTGAAGGTACAAGATAGATCTAATGTGTGCTGATTACGTTTTCAGATAATTTCTTACCGAAATATGGTCTGCCAAGGTCATGACGCGGTGAGTCTTGGGGACCTGGGAGTAGCTGTCAGCCTGGGAGGATGGGGGCTGCTGGGGATTAGCCTGTAGTGGCTCTCCTGATGGTCGGTAACGACTCATGTCGTATGCTCGCATACCAGCTGGTGAAAGTTTACCAAGAACAGAGTTTTGGAAAGAGTCAGGATGAGATGAGGAGAGATCAGACACACAGGAGCAAAGAGACTGTGCACCCAAAGCAACTGATCTACATTTAATTGCAGGAAACGGATATAACTTGGGTTGGAGTCTGGTGACGCGACTGGTGGCAAGAAATGGATTCTCAAATGACAAGGTCAGTGGGTTAAGTAATTTAAGCTACAGTATGTTTACTCAACTTGTCTAGCAGCTAAATTTAGCCTTTGTAGCAGTATCTGTAATAGATCATCTTTGATGTGAAGCACAAAATCTTTGAAACAACCTTTGAAGAAATTGAAACATTATTTGGTTAAATTATTTGTTATACAAAAAAATGTATATGCTAAATCCGAGGCAGTGTATTCATACCTGCCTGTTGTTGCCCCTCTTCTGGTTTGTCCTGTTGGGATTGGACTGGGGAACTAGCAGGACTAATCACCTCAATGGCTCCTCCACCACTGTTGTCGTATCGACTGGATGATACTGCAGGACAAGTGTAGACAAAGAGTTACTGTTTATGTTAAACAAGGAGCACAATTAAGGTTTGGTCGTGGTCTAATCAGCTACCTGGTGATGCCACTGTGTCATAGAGCACAGTGAAGGCTGAGTTATATTAGCTATCTTTAAATTCTCATGTGTCTGACACACTCACAGCTGCTAGAGGAGTCAGAGCTCTGAGAGCCTCGTTCTCGTGAATCTTTATCCGGGGCTATCTGCCGCGTGATGATGACATCAATGAAGTTAGCGGCTGTGATCGTCGTCTTGCCACGAGTCCGAAGCTCCTCTTCGATGCGGGACTTTGAGGTTTGAGGGACCTTCTCTTTAACCCCGACTCCAGGGCCCTCAGAGTAAGCTGAATGAGGCTTACCCCCTGGCAGAGACATTGTACCATATGGTGACTGCATGGATCGCCTTTCTGCTTCCTGCTGCTGCTGGTCTGAGAGGCTGGCAGGTCGCCGAGCAGAGATATCATCTTCCCGTTCGTGTTTGCTCTCCTTCACCTTGGTCACATCCATCTGCGGGGCAGAGGCTGCGGCATCCACCAGAGCAGCCAGAGCATCAGCTGCAGTACTGTAGCGAGAGCTACTCTGGGCCGCTGCTGTCACTGGTGCTGAATGGGGCCTGAGGAAGAAGTGAAGACGCAAAGACATCAACCATATTCCCTAACAGATGTATTCAATTACAAGACAACTACAAGTTTGATTAAGGCATCTGAAGTCTACTGTCCAGACATTTCCTGTAAACTTAGTGATACAGTATTTAACATGCATGCAGACACACAATGAGTGGCCCAAAATTGAAAAATGTATAGAAATTGAGGACAATCCCCCATGACTACAAGAGCAGGCACACAGTTAGACTGTGTAAGTGAGGCCATGAGAGTTAGAATGAAATGACTTACATTAGAGAGGTGATGACACTCTTGCCCTGGAAGATGCTCGGCCGCTGCTGCTGAACCACTACATCCTGCGTCCTGAGCGAGGGAGAAGGGGAGTGAAGATAACCTCGACTCACTGGCCGGCCTGGCTGCTCTGGTCCACCTGATACACACACACACACGTAACATAACACGCAGTAATAATGGGTTTCAAAGTGATCAAGAGTATGTTCTAACAGTCATGACAGCATTAAACTATGTTTACGTTACACACAGTGCTGTGAAGCATACCTAGTTAACAGCAACACAAGGTTTCAAAGATGATTTTTTTTCTTATTGTTGTGTTCACAAAGATGTGGAACATAAATAGATATACAACTGTGTGATTAAAACCTTCTGAAAGACCACAGCTGTAAGAAGATAACAAATCTGCCTGGGCTGAAAATTGATCCGACACTGCTCATTCACAATGAAAATAAGACTTTTATTCAATATTATTGATGCTTTATTTATGTAACTGACTACCATACTTAAAAAAGACAGAGTTAAAAAAAGGAACGCATAAGAAAGAGCCTGAATATGTAAGCAAAAGAGAGAAAATTTATCAGGTACTTTTGTAATTCTGTCTTAACTATAATTTTTAAGGGACAGCAGGATTCTATCAGTTAATAAAAATCTTCTCAGAAAAGAGGATCAGCACAGATTTCCTTAATTACCATAATGAAGTCAAACTTTCACAACTTGGTGCTGTTTTTAAAAGCAACAACAAAACAACTTACCTCCCCGGATGTATTCATTGGTTCGCTCCCGCTCTCGTTCTCGCATTTCCCGCTCCCTCTCTCGTTCTCGTTCCCTCTCCCGTTCCCGCTGCTCCCTTTCCCTTTCCCTTTCTCTCTCTTTCTCCTGCTGCTCCCGGTCACGCTCCCTCTCCCGTTCCCTCTCTGCACTTGCTGCAGCGGCAGCAGCAAGGTGGGCTTGGTGGCCTAAGAACAATGAGACACATCACACACACAAAATTTATACACACACAATTCATGGGGTCTCAGGAGGATGGATCGGAATCCCTTCAGAAATACCATTAACCATATGGCCTTGCTGACACCTCCTGAATCTATTGCAGCAAAATCGTAGTAGTATTCTGTCTCAGGAAACCTGAGTGTAGTAGACCACACAGGGTTTATTACAGAACTGCTGACTTAGCTGCAGCTACAGATAGAATATCCATAATGCCTTTAAAGTGTGACAAATTCCAATAAAGACTATGTTAATCTTAATTGGAGCGAACATAAAAGTGACTTTGCAGTCCAATATGGAAATGAAAACAACTGTAGACCTCTCATTTCCACGCTTTCTTTTTGGAATTTGAGTATATATACTGAAGACAAGAAAAAACAGAGCTTCAACTGGAGACAGAAAAACAAATTGTTGTTAGATTTTGTGTGACCCTAAAAATGATTCATTAAGGAGCGTAAAACAGAAAATCACCCAGTTGTTCATGCAACAATCAAACAGTTGTGTGAGAAATCCCTCCCAGTATTGCAGGAAGACTCAACTGAGACTGGGCAGGCAGAACTGACCGTAGACACCTCAGGCCAGTGCACAGCTGCACTCTTACAGAGGTGTGAGGGAACACGGAGACCATGGCAGGGAAGGTAAGGGAACACGGGGTGTAGGGATGGGGAAGGGAGGGGTCCTCACCTGGCGATATGGAGGCTGGGTTGAAAGCCCTAGGAGGGAAAGGGGGCTGAGCTCCAGGGAGGTAGGCGATGCGTTCCAAAGTGGGAGTACCTGTTCCCCCAGGGTGAGGCAACAGGATAGTTGGAGGCATCTGCGCTAGATCAATAATCCCTTTTACAGACAGAAGCAAAGGGCCATCGGTGAACAACAAAAACCGATCCATCAATTTCTGAATGTATGAACACTGTATACACTTAACTGTAACCCATCACCTACATATGTTAATGCTTCCAAGTACAAATTGATAAGTAGCAACAGGGCTGCAAAGGGAGTGGAATAGTGGTCAACTTGGAAGAGGCAACCACTAAGCAAATGGAGATTTGGATGATCATACCTCATTGATAAATTGAGTAGAAGCCAAATCAGTTGCAGCCCCAATATAAAGAGCAAATCAGCAAAATTTGACTGGGTCATTTGCTTCTGGGCGTCTGGAAAAGGTAGCCACTACTTCACAAAAACACAGACTGCATACTACAGCCCCTCCCGCCCACAGCCTCTACCCTGCCTTATGGCAGGTGAGAGAGGGTCAGCTGGTGGAGGGCCATACCTCGAGCTCCAGCTGCATAAGGGATAGCGACGGGTTGTTCCCGTGGTGACAAGCCTCGGGCCATGTCCGGCCTAGGGATGACTTGCATCTGCTGTGAAGTTATATAATCATTTAGGATGGTCTGCCGTGTATTCTCCATGGTGTACAGCTGGTAGGTGTTGTGGTAGCCTGTGGGAGATGGCTGCCTGGGGAACATGAACGCTGCAGCAGAGAACAGGAGAAAGAAAGAGGGGAAAAAAACAAAACATATGTACAAGCGGCTCACAGATACTTATCGCAACTGCTGACATCAATAGCTGAAGATGATCTTGGGGAAAAACGTGCATTTGAAAGAAGTTACTTTCATCATTTTACTTAGAATCAATATTGTTGTTTGTAGCAGGGATGGGCATATCAAGCAGAAATATTAATCGATAATCGCTCTACACTAATCGACTACTAATCAATTACTAATCGGTTAGTATAACCCACCCCTCGCCTTCAACAAAGCTGATGGGAAGCGTGTCTTTAGCTGTCATCTGTGAGATGCAGCCAGTGTTGATTCTGCATGTCTAACATATTCAGCTCGTCTGCCAACAAAACTAGCCACTGAATGTTGAACTGTGGAAGGACCTTCTTCTGCTGGGTGCTTTGCTCTCAATTGATTGTGCATAGTTGTGGTAGACTTGTGATAAGATAAAAAAGTTGGTACAGCATCTAATTTTTCCTTATTTATTTAACGGAGTTCCACACTGGACTTTTTAATGGCTAGCATGCTTCTGCTATCTGCCTTGTGGTCATAGAGCCTTATTCTTTTGTTTATAATGGTTGCAAACAGCCTGTAGGCGTATTACCACCATCTTCTGGCAGTAGTACTGCTTTACTACCAGGTGCAGGTAAAAATAGGGCAACTTTTTTTTTTTTGTGACAAAATCATAATCATGCATACTAATACATTTTTTTATGAATTAATGACTACGAATATTCAAAAATCAATGCCCATCCCTACTTTGCAGGTGTGGTGGAAATGGTGAAGAAGACTTTACCAGGATCAAACACTCTGTGGAGGGCCAAGGTGGGGTCGAGGTGTGGAGGCAGGTGCGCTCTGTACACTTCCCCGGGAACAACAGACCGATGATGGGGGTCAAAGGGGCTGTGAGAGGGGTCACCACCAGATACTGGGGACTTGGCTGGGACACTGTCCCTCTGTGTCGGGGTCATGGCACTCTTTCTTTCATGTGAAACAGATTTTGCAGAGCTCATTCCACCTTTGAAGGAGAAAGGAACACCAGGATCATTTAATTGTTAGTTAGTTATTGCATAGTCAAACTGCAACTTAATATCATCGTCTCATGGCAGCATATCTGTCGCAGGAAACAAAGTCTTTCTTTTGTTAGTTAAATGGGGCACTACATTTGCACATGGGTGCAAAGTAAGGTTCAAGGTGCGAACGGACACACACTTTTGTCTCAGGGAGACCCCGTACAACAGGAAGTCTAACTGCCTTATAAATTCCCATTTTAACTTTGTCATGAAAATTCTGGAGTAAAGCAAATCAAAATCTCCATGTTCAGCAACTTGGTAGCCTAACAGTAGCCTTACTCCCTTATCTCCTTCGTCCACTCATGTTTAGCTATTAGCTATTAGTAGTTGAGACCTGACAATTTTAACTGAATAGACCCTCAATAGAAATTGGACCAAATAAATACTACTGCTAGTGCCACTACTAGTACTAAATAAACATTTAATAGTAAGTAAATAAGTACTACCACATCTCAGTCTGGCTACTCTGATGGAGTTGTCTTTAATTTCAGCCATTTGGTCCTTGTTTGTCCTGTCTATCAGCCTTGATTGATTTCACTACTTGTTTCTAGTTCTCCTCCTCCTCCTCCTACTAGTACCACAAATGGTGTTGCAGAAATAGTATCCTCTTCACTGACTGCCCTTTGAAACTCAATGATACTACTATTAATACTTCCTCAGTACTGGCGATGTTAGTATTGAGATATACATCATCAGGCACACTCTAGTTTATTTTTTTCTAGTTTATAATTTTAATCCCCCAACATGTCGACAGGATCAGATGTTTATTAATGGTCTCTGTATTCTTGAACACATTCAAAGGATCACTCACAAGTCAGTCCAAATTCATGCACTGAAACTGTTTGGAGTAAAATAGCCATCCCTTTGATAAGTCACCAGTAGTGGTGCAGTGAAAAGGGGGTGCAAGTTTCTAAATCAGAGAAATATATTTATCATGGGTTGCATGTGGATGAAAATGTACATGTGGATTTGAATGTAGCGTGTGCGCCTTGTGAAGATGTCTATGTAGGCCCATCTTACTATCTGACTAATGTGCCATTCAGATAACAGGAAAAACACTATTCCATTGACTTTTTGTCGGTCAATGGTTCAGATGCTTTCTGATGCCCCAAGATAGCAATGTGTCAACAATATAGCTGACCACACCTCATTTTGAGACCAACACTCCAAAGATACAGCACATTGTATTAATCAAGTAATGAATGGCTGAGAAAAAATTCCACAGTCTGTGAAAAAAAACAGTTATGGAACATACTCTCTTGACCACGTCCCAGCATGGGTGATCCTCTGGACACAGGATTGGTGCTATAGTTAACAGGGGTCCTGCGAGCGCTAGCATCCTCATACATGCCCGGGCTAAGCTGGGATTTGCTAGCCTCCTGGTGTGTGGAGCGCAGAACAGAGGCAGTGGAGTTGACCACAGACGTATGGCGTACTGCCTTGCTCTCCTCGTATTTCACTCGTTCCATGGACTCGAGCTGGGGCATGCTGTGGGGAAGCTTAGTAGGACTGGTGATTAGGGACTTAACATTGTGCTTGATAGTAGGCTGGTTGAGAGGGTGAATCTGGTGAAAGAAATGGATCAGCCATTAATTCATCATCAATATCAATAGTTGCATCTGCCATGTAAAATTGTGATTTGCATATTCACTACAAAATGTAAAATAAATTCCCTTTATAAAAACCCATCAGATCTAAAGATGGCAGTAGTAAATGCTACAATATCCCAGACAGCCCTTACCTGAGATATGGAGCCCTCCATAACCCTCCTGTCTGACAGATCAGGGGTCTTGCAGATGTCCTGGCCAGACTGATCTTGTCTGGGGATTTCATGAATGGAGCGCCCCATCTCTTTGATAGTATTGACCCCCTCATAGGGCTTGCCCTTACCAATACCCCCTTCGAAGGAGCGGATTGGTGGGCTCTCACGCTTTATCTGTTTCCCATATTTCAGGGCCTCTTCATAAGTCTCTGCAGCAGTTCTAGGTGTTCCTGGAAAAATGTGTAATGTATTTCAGCCTTTTCTCATTTTTTTCAACAGTGAGTAATGTCTGGGTATGTGGCAAGCTGCACAATTTGCTACCTTGTATGATGGATCCAGTCATCAGTGGTCTTTCCTTAGAGTCTCCATGGAGGCCATCTCTGGGCAAGGCTCTGCTAATCAACCCTGAGAAACAAGTACAATCACTCTCCTAATGCAGAACAAACCAGGACACATAGTGCACACTCATTTACAAACAAGTAATACCCTCGAATGGAGCTCCTTCCCTGCCAGGATGTCCCTTGCCCATGGGTCCCTCCATCATGTCATAAGTGCGTTTCAGCTCATGGCTTGTTCTGGGGCTGCGGGTGTTCTCCCTGGGGTTCTTGATGGCTTTTGGACAAAAAAATCATGATCAAATTGTGAGCTTGACAAAAGTAATAGCCCAATATTTTGTATGTCAACAATCAAAGCACTCACCATCATAGGAGAGGATGTGACCACTCTTGCCTTCATAGATAACATGACCTTTAGCCAGCTGTTCTCCCCTGGCCTTGTCTGGGTTGCTCAGGTCCTCTGTGGCCAATTTTGTGATTGTGCCTTTAAGAAGGTCAGCAGCAATGCTGGACTGGGGCAGAGCTGGTGTGCCCTAGATATAATGCAATATAAAAACAAGCACCCTTAAATATATTGCCAATAAAAAAAGTATAGCTTCTTTTCTGTCATGAATCCATTCACAGCCTCTGTCATGTAATGTACCCCCCCTTTTAAAAAACAAACACTTAATCCAGTCATTACCTGAGATCCTCTGAAAACAAGACCCTCTGCCATCTTTGCTGGGTTGCCTCTGCCATCCTGTATGGATGGAACAGCAGCTCCTGTAGAACACAGAAGAAAAAAAACAGTTTGACTTTTGTAAGAGTAAGTAAGTGGGTAAGTTCAAGTATCAAGATTTTAATTTAAAAACATACAAGCAGACATGTGATTTTGTGATGTAGAGTAGATGCACTTCCTCTATTTGCCTCTTTGGCTGTGGGTGCTCAGCTACAAACAATACTTCTGAAAAAATGCCCAATAGGTAGGATTAACAGCACTCCAAAAATAAATTTGAAGAGTTTTATTGTTGAAGTGCCTTCATGGGAGCATGATGTTCTATGCCGAAACACATTAGCCAATCTGAATTTTTTTTTTTTTAAGTGAATTTGAGCAAAGAGTCTTGCAAATATATTTTTGGAGTGCCGCTAATCCTACCTATTGTTTTTTTTTCTTTCTTTCTTTTTAGAGAGGTGTGATTTTATTGTCAGTGTCCCAGTGCTTCAACGATTGCAGTGAAACAGATAAAGTACTACGCGAAGGGAAACAATGCAAAAAATGCATAGATCTTTAGCTGAATTACAGATCCATTACTTAATGGCACAGTTATTTTGCTTGGTGTTGCATGTTGTTGATCAGGATTCCTCTGATCAGAGACCAATGTGACGGTGTGTAGGACATTCACAAGTCAACTATGAGGAAATCTCAACCACACTGAGGAGAAATGGCTTTTGGGCTAGACTTCAGCTTTTCTTTCTTAGGTGTTTCACACATATTGACAGTGTAGCTGTGTAACTATTCCTTTTATACAAGTTCTTTTTTATTAACATGTAAATTCTACAATTTCTCAGAAGACTACATGTGATTGTCAGTAGCTAAGAGGAGTACCGCCACTAAAAATGCCGCTAAATATATTTCAGCAGACAAAGTACATTTGAGAGAGAGAGTCTAAACGTACATACAAGTCTACAAGTCTAATTGCATAATGGATGTTTGGTGTAGTAATGCCAGTTTGTCCTACCAGGCTTATTGGGATCTTGATGTCGAGGCAGGCCCAGAGAGATGGAACCCACAGAGCTCTTAGTCCCTTCCGGCCCATAGAGAGCATGGGATGGCAGGTATGTGCCAGGTGTTCCCTGGTAAAGTAGGAACAAAGGTAACATTTCAGGTCAGTGTTCATGAAAATAAGACATTGGTGTCCAGTAATATTGCTAATCTTTTATATGCTACAATTATTCATTTATAGACTGTGAGAAAATTATTAATGCCAATTTAAAATGAATAAGGAATTGATTAAAGAAATTCAAACGTTCATCTTCAAATTTTTTGAAGCTGAAAAAATGTCTTGAAAATAATACTAAGAGAAAATTTGCATGAATTTATCTGTCCTGGATCTATGGTAATACTACTGAGAATTCTTTTTAAATCTATTCTCCTTAACAGGCACTCAGACACATTCAACACCAGAGGGCCAAAACTGATGAAATAAAAACACAATTCTTTCACTTAAGTGTATATTCCTGAGGGTCGAATCTGCAAAATATCAGCCAAATTACTTGTGACAGGGACCCCATGTTTTTGCTAACAACGTCAAACTGCATGAGTCAATCTAACTAAATGTACCTATTTGCATTCAGAGATGAGGTTCAAAAATGAGGTCTGAGTTACACTCTACTACGCTGCTTTAGTTATAACCATAATGTTATTACACATCTGTGGGACAATGTTTTTGGAAGAGAACAACATAGAAGGAGATCATGCATTTTTATCAAAATGGTATAAATTGACACATACAAAACTGCATTAAGTTTTCTTTTGAATGGGTAAATAAAAACTAGGTAGATAATTGACAACTGATATTACGATGGTGTCTCTTGCAGAAAACTTATCAAATCCAGATGTGTTTTATTCTAAGTGACATCTCAACATATAACTAATGATTAGAGGAGCTCTGTGGAGATTCTCTGTAAACACAAAAAACTTGTTTGAATTCACTTTTTGTCACTAAAAGGAACAGTGCTCTAACAAACATGTTTTATGCATTTCCTTCCTCAAAAAACATTTAACAGCTTAATGGTTTTTGTATTTAAAAACCTGCATTATTTGCATTCAAATTTAGTAGCTTGTTCAGGAATTGTTGGACATTCTGTCACCTCAGGCCAAAGATACACAAAATGGGAACTGGATCATGGAGAAGCAGCTTGACTGCACTACTAGAGGTGATGAAACTCCACAGAGTACCTTAGCAGTTTTGGCATTGCTCTGGTGTAAATCTCAGTAGTGTAGAAAAGTAAGAAATCTAATTCTAATCTAATTGCTCCACTAGGTCTACCAGTACACCTTTGCCATCACCCAATAGTGTCTTATAGGGGTGGGGAAAATAAAAAAAATAAAAATTCTCAGATGCATCTCAATGCGGACATGGATAATTATGAATCGATTCACAAATTTCAAAAATCAATTTTCTAAATGTTAGTACCTTTCATAATGCTGATGGAAAGAAAAAGGTAAAAATCAACTGTGAGAGCACTGCAGCCAAGAAAGTCTACTGCCACGCACAAAACAAAAACCTGGTGTGGAGACGGCTGATCATGAGACCCGAGCACCACCTCCTGCCTTAAAAGCTGGAGTGTGGAAGTATTTTGACTTTGTTTGTTTTTAATTTAATTATGGATCTTTACAAATACACTTTGTTTTGAAAGTAGCAAGAAGTTATACAGAGAGAAAAAATAAGTCATGTATAGAGAAAAAACTGATGCAAACTAATGCATCAATAATATTTTATCATTGAATTGAAGCCCTCTGAATTGGAATCGAACTGTGAGGTGCCTTGAGATTCCCACCCTGAGTGCCTTACCAGGGAGATGGAGCCTCCTTGAATGAAGGAGGGCTTGTCTGTGGGCTTGGTGGTTGGAATGAGTGGAGGAGGAGAGGGAATGTTGGGAGGTCGACTAGGTCTGCTGAACGTCACTCGGACTCCATCCTGCAAACTCTGGACCAGCTGGTTGGAGGAAGGGTGGAGGACTGGTGGAAATAAGAAGAAATAACAAAAAGATCCAGTTGATTACAAGAACAACATTTGAGGACTAAACACCTACCTGAACAGCAAAAGTTTACTCGAAAAATTGTGTCCAATGACACAGATGTCCCTGCTACTGGAAACGCCCCCCTGAATGTGACCAAAGACCAAGACTGACATGAAAATCGCTTAAGTTCAAATGTGCATAGAAATGTAAAACAAAGCAAATTGAAGAAACCAATTATGAGTTGCACACATTTAAGGCCTGTGCAAAGCATGTGTGAAATTTCATTGAATTCTGTCCAGTAGTTTTTGAGATGTGGATAGACCATATATCCCGTTATGTACGGACAACAGTAACCCTATATGCCCCCATGGTGGAGGCATAAAAACTTATATCAGCTCACAGTAATTTGCCCTCTAAATATCTTCTGCCTGCCAGACACCACAACATCAGCCAACCCAACATGAGGGCTCTATTAAGCTTCATTTTCCATCCACGACTGCATGATAAAATATTTAGGTTCTTTCTGACAGATGTCAGTGAGTGGTGACGTATGCACTGATGCCCTGTCCTCAACTTGAAGAAACCTTAGCCCATATCTATTGTCTGCTTTACCATCTCTCGGGAAAGACAATATGATCATAACACACAAACACCCACACAAGACCGAGAATAACCTCCTTGCAGGGAGCTCTTGCTCTGCACTCCATAAAATCAAAAATGCAAATGGCTGTGTGAGTGTTCCTCCAGGGGGCATGTTTGTCATCAACCTGATGGCTAATACAAGGGCCATTAAAAAAAAAACAAGCCACTTTCTGATGAATTTGTGTATCCCTGTTGCAGGGAGATGGTGTGTCAAACATTAATATGAATGCGGCACTTCACCATCAGGCAGAACATTCTAATTTGTCACAACATGAGAAATGTGTTAACCTCAAATGACTGACAATACCTATAATAACCACCTCATGGTTTTATGCTTCCACACATCAGTCGAGTTGCAGTTTAGATCCATGTCTGTTCAGATCTATATGATGTGTAGTGAAGACTTAAAAGTAATTTAATAAAAATGTATTCAGTGTATTTTAGGCAAACATTGAGGTTAGCACTATATTGACAACTATGACTCCAGTGAATAGGTTCCAGTGAGACATTTGCTTTATTTAGTCAGTACAGAGGACTGATAGAGAGCGCCATCACATGGTGCAACAACAATCCCCTGAAGCTAAAAAATCAGCAAAACCACTGAATTTGTGGTGGATTTGTGCTGTATGTCTATTAATGTCTAAGTTTGTTGGCTGTGTTCACATGGTTGTTCAATAAAGCTGATTCTGAGAGTGCATGAATGAGCGACAAATTCCAAAATGTCAACTTCAACCCAGCAGCACAGAAGATCTACAATGACCTCAGTTTCAAGGTGTACACACAAAAAAACTAGTGCCACCAATTCAGTATCTGACCTAATGGGAAATATGGTCACAATCTCGCCCTCTGTTCCTGAGCAATGGTACTGAATCATGGTCAGAATGTGTTTTTACAGTACATTATGATGTCTATGTTAAGGTGACCTTTGACCTTTTTTGAAATAAAATGTCATCACCTGATCTTTTTAACACATTAGACATTTGTGTGAGAATTACTGAGTAATGGTCAAAAACATGTTTTGTGGGGGCAAAAAAATTTTGACCTTTGATCACTGAAGTCTAATCAGTCATTCTTAAGCCCAAGTGGATGTTTTTGCTTGAAGTATTAGTCAGGGTGCAAGAGATTTCTGTTCATTCACTAACTGTAAAATCACATTTCTATAATACGTATGGATTTTTAGCCATCAATTCTCCTTTATGAACTACAGTGAGCTATAACTTGACAGCTACAGAAAAATACATCATTACTTTTTTTTTTACTGTATTGGCAAGTTCTCCTCTAATTTTCACAACGCTGTGAAATTTTTATTGAATGTTAAATAGGTACGTTTTTGTCATACATTTGTGCTTTTCTCATGTAAAAAGGTTAAGGTTTAAAAAATACCTCCATTTATGCCATTGTGCCATGAAAAATGGCGTCACATTAAATCCAAAATTTACCGATCACAACAATCATAATAATAAAAATAACAGGATAAATGGAAAAATGTCATGGAGAAGATGGGAAGTTGTGGAGATAAATGATCAGTTGAACCAGAAATAACAAAATGTACAATCCCTGGATATACTTGTGATAATTCCAATGACACTTTATTTGAAAAACAAACACATTTTCAAAATGTATTCAAGAAGAGTAATGTTCTGTTATTCAATGCAAAAAATAAAAAAATAAAAGTGGTAATGATAGCAACTACTGACCGCTGATTATAAAATCACCAACCTATCTTCAAGTATGTGATTACACCAGAAAGCACTGGTTAATGCTTGTTTGACCTCTACTGGTCCGCATGTACAAGCGAATAGTGCATTTCCCTTATACAGGGGTCGAGCTCTGCATGACCTAAAGGGAACACATCCACAATGTAACCTATTATAAAAACTACTGATCAACAAACCAAAAAAGATCCACAACACAGAACAGGCTTGGCTCTTATTAAGGCCCTCCACCCAAGCACCTAATATAACAAACATCAACTTTACCTTTAAATAAGAGGACTACATCGAAGACGACACAATCTGCACAAGAGCTCTAAAACTCTGCAAACTCAGGCTTAAGACAAGATGTAAAGCTCCACATCAGGCCCTCCTCTGCTCCAACGTCTAATAAAGACTACAGTAATATCAAAGTGAAACAAATGAGTTACCGAAATGTTACAAGTATACTTCATTTCAATCAAAACTATTATAACCTGCCAACAGAGTCGAAACAGAGCCTCCCCTCTCAAAGACAAAAGGCTCAACAGGAGTCAAACAGAGTTTAGTTTGTATCAGCAAAGGAAGGGGAAGGCAAGAAGAAGGGGGTGAAGATGTGTGCTTTTACCTGGTGGCACACTGTAGCGGGAGATATTGGGGGCGTTGGGGTCAGGCTGGGGTGTGGCCTTACTCAGCTCTCTGGGGGAGAGTCTGTAGGGAGAGCCTGGCCGACCAGTGTGGGCTTCCTGGTCCTGAACCAGCTTCATGTCATAAGGGATGTAGTGTAAGGGCTGACCTACAGTACACAGGCATAAGGACAAAGGGAAGACATCCACTATTAAAACAAGAACTCAATGCCAGTGAGCATTGAGCTGACCTAGAATGGACGGGCCCGTACTACTAATACCATAACCACCGGACACACACCTGCTAAAATCTGTCATAAATAAATATCTGAGTTTCAAATTCAGCAGCACGGCTGCTCTTCTCTTAACAGCACTCCAACTAAAAGGTGCTAAAAGCTTTGCAAAAATCAAGCTGTATGCAGTTTGCCTAGTGACTTTTGCTGCTCACCCTTTTGAAGCAATGTGGATGAATTATGTGCGACTGCCCAGAAGCAAGAAGTGTCCCTCTCTGCCATACTCCAGCCATACAGTTTAAAAAAAAACACCATAGTGGAGCATCAACCAAAAACTTCAGTTCCGAATGCATCAAATGCAAAACAGGGTCACTTTTTTTTGTCTTGACTCAAGCTCAACCACATACAACAGTCAAATATTGCCTTTTTTTTTTTAAAACTGCACAAAATTGAAAATGGAACCCAAAGATGTGTCACTGCTGGTAGCAAGAGGAACAAGCTTGACGGAACGATTAACCAGAGAAAGGAGAGATAAGGACAGGATATTTTTTGTTCTCTTACCATCTCTATCTAGTATGGTGGGGCTGCGGGTGTTGAAAGGTGGTCTGCGCTCCAGGTCTCCCTGATCCTGCCTTTGCCTCTCCTCTTGGTGTGCTGACTCATGCGCTGCTTTGATTTGGTGCTGCAGCATGGCAAAGCCACTGATGGGTACACCTCCGGGGCCAAAAGGACCGGGTGCCTAAATAAGTTAAAAACGAAAAGATTCAGATGAGATGAGTTGAGCAGTGTATATAGAAACTTTAAAAAAATTTATTTCTTGTATATCTTGGTATTTTTGCTTTAAAAGGATATAAGACACATTTGATGAACATAAAAGTAAGATTCTACACATCTTACACTTCAATCAAGCCCTTGGGAGATAAATTAGGCAGATTTGCATTGTCAGCACATTACACAGTAGAACTATTGGGTTCACTGGCACATACAGCAGCTTATTTTATCACGCTACTCATAATGAATGATGGGAAATGCTTCGACCAGTCACCTGCCTCCTTTCCCATCTAAATGGATGAACATGAAACTGAGACTTACCATAGGTGGGATGGTAGCTGCCCTCTGCTGAAGCTGCTGGATATTCAGTGGGGTTTGCTTGGGTGAGGATACCAGCACCGTGCCTGGGGGGCTGAGCAATGAAGGCTTTTCCATGAATAATCTGCAGAAGCACAAAGCAAAATGTCATACTCAACAAAAAAAAAAATACAAACATCTCCACTATAATGTACACAACAAGATGACAGTGATTATGAAAACACACCTCCTTTCAGGCTCTGCTTCCACATCCTCGTCAGCGCTGCAGGTGGCGCTGGAGTCATTATCTGAATGGAACTCCCTCCCGCCATGATCTCCCTTTTCTCCTCTCTCCCTGACCTCAGGCTCCATCTTGACCTGAACCTCTCCAGTCTTCATCTCCATATCCTGAGGTTCAGTTTTGGGATGCACTGAGCCAGCATAGGAGGTCATCCTAGCCTCCTGAGATCCAGCCTCACTCTCTGGGCTTTTCTCTTCCTTGACACACAGTTCCCCATATGAGGACTCCAGGACCTTTCCATTACTGGATTGACCCATGTCCTGCTCAGAGCACTGAGCATCTCCTGTAGTGCTATCTGCCCTCTTGGAGTCACCAGACCTTGAGGAGTCCGTCTGAGAGGGAGAGGGGGCACTCTCTGTATCAGAGCTGTTGTCACCACCTGAGGGGGCATGAGAAGTAATATTGATTGATATTAATAAATACATTTTCTTGTGTAAAGAACAAAAACTATTCTACGGATTATATTATCATATACCAGATTAGTAAGAAGAGGTCAGGATATGTATGTAGGATATTTGTACCCAGCACAGTAAGTTATAGAAAAGAGATGATGGAAATAATAGGACTGTTACAGACTTCCTGTATATAAAGAAAGCTGTTCTAGTGAGCAGAAATTACCAGAAAGCTCTTGTCTTTTTAGTTATTTTAAAAAATCTGTCAACAACAAAAACAACCAATATTTTTTTTTAAGGTAACTTAATGCAACCATTCTAGTATAGTGAAATACTCCTATTGACCCGGCGGTCGAAATGTTGCGTGCTCCAGCATAAGAGTGACATGAGTGCATACCGAATAGCGGAATGTGTCGTTGGACAACAGACCAATGCCAGACACAGATAACCCTGGTTATTGTTGCTATTTCTTATCTGGCCACAGGAACTGTATGCGTAATAAAGCTAAGAAAGCTAAGGTCTCTAAAAATTTTTTTTTTAAACTCCTCTAGCTTGTAGAGTGCCTTTGTCTGATGTGATACCACATGCTGCACATCACCAAAACCTTGAAAGATCAGTTTGGGTTACCATGGGACAAAGACAAAGTCAAATAAACAACAGAGAAAACCTTGTGACTTCCTACTGATGTCAAAACTATCTTGTGAACTGGAAACTGTTAAAACTTTATGCAAATCAACTTTCCAACACAAAATGCATATTGAATTAGTTTGCTGTTAAATAAATGTTGATTTAATTCATTTCTATATGTAGCATTATCTTTCTCACAGGGTACTCTCAAAGCAAAGATAACAGCCTCTGTGGAGGAGGGAGGCGAGTAGACAGGCGAGCTTACTGGATCAAACAAGCGGACCAGCATTTCGTTCAAAGAGAAGGCTTTGTTGAGTCTTCAAAGACAAGAGCTGTTATGCAACAGGCGCCCAAGTAGTCAGAGTTAGTTCATATCTTTAATCTCCTTCTCTCCCTTGCTTTTTCCATTTGATCCTTTTTTTCCTGTCTCATTAAAATTACATTGAGAAGAGAGCAAGCACATTGCCATCAACTCAAACGAAATCCTAATGTGACATTCAGATGGCTTTTTGGACCGGATTTGCATTGTACTGATCTCCGCTTTCTTTCTCTCCATGCCTCTTTACTTAACAGTTGGTAAATATCAGGAATGAAGTTTCACAACTCATGGAAATATAGTTTGTCCTCGGACTTGCTCTGACCTCTGATAAACAGAAAGAATAATCCAAAACAAATGTGTGGGGTCACGTGCATGTTTAATGATGAGCATATGCTTCATATCATACATCTCTCTGACCTTCACTGTCATCTGCATTGTCCTCGTCATCATCATCGGGTGATGCTGTAGCTAGACCTTCACCTTGAGACCTATCAGCACGAGCCCGCCGTGTGTCCTGGGAAACAGAGCGACACTACGTTGCAGTTACAACAGTACAGTGACAGACCATAACAAAAAGAAGACTGTAAACAGCTTACCTGCTTATGCTGCTGCAGCAGGTTGTCGAGGTTGTGACGTCTCTTGTAGTTGAAATAGAAGTTCTTGCACTGTGCCTCGCTTTTGGTTCCCACCATTTTGGCAATGGCTGTCCAGTTTCGGCCATGTTCTACTAGCCCTGGTGCAAGACAAAGAGAGACAATGAAGAATTTACAATTTGCAGCCATTAAACACTTGACAGAATATAAATAAGGCTGAAAGCATTTGTAATATATAATAATATAAGGTAATGATATGTCAGATTACTTGCAATGATTTTACTCACTGTAAAGGAACAGATTTGATGACTTTTAAGATTTAATTTACGAAAACAGTGCCTTTCAACCCACTATCCCAAGTTTGAATATTCTGCGACAAACTTCACATCGTGCCTCCAATTAATCGGTGGATGGTTTCTGCGAGCCACCATATTTCTTGTCCTCCAACCAACTATCAATGAACTTTCTTTTTACCCATGGTTGAGGACTGCTGCTCACAGCGCTGTAATTGGGGCGCGTTGCCTATTTAATGCACACACAAATACGGTGTTGCTGTAAGGTCACTGTGTTGGGATATAGGCTGAAATACCGGAAAAATAAAACATAAAAACTTAACAAAAATAGACCCACTCGTTCATTCTACCATGATAAAATCTAATAACTTCCCTCCTAAATTCAAGACATTATTAGACCTTGAATATCAAGAATAAATTTAAAATGTTTTAAGACATTCTAAGGATCTGCAGGTATCCTGAACAGCTGATTTCACACAGGCATACTCTGACATCTTATACTGCTCATATTTCTAGTGATTGCTACATGCTGAGTGAGTGCCATATCTATGATTCAAGATGATCTTCATGAATATTATTATCATGTCTTGTTAAAATGAAATGCTGATGAAGTTAACTTAGGGGAGACTTCTGGTATTTTTGCACTTAAAGCTTTTCACAAGTGCCGGCTACAGGCTAAACAGCCAACTACTTAATTAAGTCCAACTCTATTATATTAAGTTTGATTCTCATAAAATAGTTTTGATTTAAAGCTGTCATTCACTTGGATGTATATTAACAAATATTAGCAAAATAACTGATGACAAAACTCACAGCACCAAAGGCAGCAATTTTAAGATGGTGCAATAAATATTATATACAGTATATAATATAAGGGTCAACGGGAGCGCTGCATATTTCATATAGGCCACACAGACTTAATGAATTTACAGGCTTACTGAATTAATAAATTCTCTTTTTTCATTGCACTTTTTACAGCAGAGCCTTCTTTAAAATGCATTGCAAATGCACGCTGGAACATGCAATGTTGCAGTATAGGAGCAGGCCAGTGTCACATGATGCCTCAGCAACCTTAATCTTAATTTTCTCATTTTGTGTATACTAAAAAGAATGTCATACCTGCTTACATATAAGCATACCTGCATATATGGGGAATATAGCAGTATAAAAGAAAAGGGAGATGAAAGATGTGATCCAATAGGAAGTTATATTGGTTTGGGAATCAATCTTTAAACTAACTAAATAAATAAATACTGTTTAAACATTTGTTTTAATTTATTTGTTTATTTATTTCAATAATACTTCAATTAGAACTAATGTTAAATTGAAATGTGTAATATTGTCAATTATTCTACTGAAGCAGTGTGTGATTTAGTTTTAGATTCCTGATAATTTGCAACATGAATTTGACAAACATATTATTGTTTATATGTTAACGATTGGGCATACAAAATATGAAATCACAAAAGGCACAGTATGTTGAAATATGCAAGCATGAGGTAATGTTTTTAAGTTTTATTCACGTCACATTTTAAGTCACATTCGACTGGTGACCAAATGAAGAGCATCCTTACCTTGAATAAAATGAATGTGAATTTGGGTTTGAACATGGTCGGAAACATTTGGGTTGATGCATATACTAAACTAAACAAAATACAGAATTATTAAATATCATATATTTCAGATGAGTAAATATGATGGATCAGTGGCATTAAAATGTGCCACTGGTTCCTTTTTCCCACTGGCTGGCTTCTCAATATTGCTGTGGAACGTCCTGTACACTGTTCTCACAGGGTTTCCATTTCTATGTTTTGTTGTTGGTTGATTGGTTTGCTGAGTGTTAATCAGGATGGGTACTTATTAACACTCCACTTTGGAGGTATCACTAAACTCTGAAACTCTGCCAAGCTGCAGTGAACTGGAAGACTGCTTTGATATCGCAGTGTTTCTTTAACCCTTGTGACATCCCCTTCCAGCCCTACTGAGATGAGGGAAAATGTCTTCTTGACATATCAGTCCAGAGTTAAGCACAAAGTCCCATTACTGCTCCAACTAAATGAGGGAATGAGGACTCTTTCGAGTGAATCACATCTAATGTAGAGTTACTTACAATTGCAGGAAATCAAAAAATGTTAGGCAGGAAGATGAACTTGATGAATTTTTTGTGACATACAGTAGACCCCGTGAGAAAGCAGGCACATACTAAAAAGTCCAATATACAACTTAAGCTACTTACTCTGTCATAAAAATATATATAAATACTCTTGATGGATCTTCCTGCTGACAATGATTATTTGCAAGAACATACGTTGTTTAAGTGTGTTCCTGAAGATATCATAGTTACAGGTGAGCATTGCAGACAACACATTCAATAATAATAGTTCTGGAAATATATCCAGACATAAAGTGGTTGCACCTGCAGATGACATATTATCACTATTAGCCTTAGCAGAAGTATGCACTCGCCGAGTTCCAGCTGTAAATGTTATAAGGAACTTAAGATAATTTAGAGTGTGTGTGTGTGTATTATAATAATACGTTTGTGGTGGTGCTGTATCATATGTTTTGTATCAAAAAGGTGTTAGTAATGTAGTTGCTCCAAGTGTCTTTTTGTTCAAGTTCACTAGCAAACCAGTAACCGTAAACAGACCCATATGATACAGTTGTATTAACACAGAGGGTTATCCATATCAACAGGTTACAAGAATTAGTTAGTGGGGAACTGCGTTTAATGTGCTTGCATGACCAGCCATGTGTAACTACATAGCATAAAAGTGATTTCTGAACCTGCTTTGTCACATGACTAAAAGAGGTGGTGCAGGGCTCTTTAAGGTACACTAATCCAAAGACATAAGTACAATACAGCTCTGAATGTCTGAGGAGATCGCTGCAATTTTGTTAAGGAAGCAAACCTCAAATACCTGCCCAACAGTTTTAATTAATCAATATCAATTCCTTTATTTACTACCCTCTGTCTAAGGGTCTCAGCACCCAGAGAACCCTATGTGGCTAAGAGTGGCATATGAGCTGATTAAGACTGTGGCCATGCAATCTGACACTAGGCACAATATGCAACAGACATTTCAAAGAATTTACAAGACCAAAGTAAATTTAAAATACTTAGGATTTCTGAAAAATTAAATGTTTTGAATGAGAATAGTGTTCTTCTTTAGAGGAAGTCACAACTGGCATGCTGTTGCTTCATGGATGGCTTTAGTAGATTACTTTTGATAAGCCAGTAGAAGACTGGGGGTTTATATAAAAAAAAAAAAAAAAGAAAAAGAAAGAAAAAAAAAACAGCTTCCGGAAAGCACAAGCACAACTTTATAGTTGTGTGAATGTGTGCATGCAAGAAACGGGTAGGGCGAGGCAACATCAGATAATCAGCTGAAGAAAATAGAAAGATAGGGAGAGGGGGGAACCAAAGAAAGATCATAAAAAGCATAGAAGCATACAGAAAGGGAGGAAGGACAGAGAGATAAAATAAGAGACGAGAAATGAACCACTACCTTTTTTGGCGACCTCCATCTCCTCCTCGGTCCAGCGAGAAGTTTCTCCGGTTTCACCAGCACCAGCTAAATCACAAAGAAAAAAGACACCGCTCCATCAGCACTGACGGATAGAAAAAAGAGAGAGACGGAAGGAGGGAGACAGACAAAAAGTGACAGTCGTCTCCTGCTCATGACCACTAATCTAATAATCTGTTTACATTCAGGGGCTGCCGAGACCTGCTCCCTCACTTACACTCTCATTCTAGCTCACTCTCCTTCCTATCTCTGTTTCACTCCCCTTCCCCACAGCCCAGAACAAGCCCTCCTCCTCTCTAATCCACAAGGGGAGGGCCTTGGTCAGCTGATGTAGCACCAGACAGTGGAGGAGTAGAGTGCTCTGCCTCCCTCTTTAGGAAATGGCCTTGGATGGAGACAAACAGACAGATAGAACAGCCAGCCCAAAACCCTCCCACCCCTTCTACTGTGACACTGCAAATCTTATAAACACACACACACACGCCCCCCCTCCTTGCCTCGGCTTGGCTGCACAGTTCCACAACCCCCACAAATTCACAGAACTGAATGTTTAGTGTGGAGGGGGCCTGGTGAACTCTAGCCCACTATCCTCCATGGCACCCACTGAGACTGTTTAAACATTTGGACTAATATAGCAGCAGATGTACCCTTGACATTAAGAGGAGGCTTGCCTCCCCAACCACCCAACCTCCTCGAAGATGAGGAGATCAATTCTCACTGTTTATATGGATCCTACCAAAGGTCCCCTGGCCACACAGTCTGTTACACTTAGTTTAACAAATGTCTAGTGGACTAGGCTTCCTTTTCCCGTGGCAAAACTCACGTGTTCTCCCCGTGACATTTTAGGCCCCTCTAGGCTGGTCATTAATCTCTTGGGGCTATGAAAACAAACATGTGCCTGCAGTGCAGGATGTCACCTAATGATATATTTACACACATACACTATCCCCCATTGCTTCAAACAAGATCAAACCCCCACTGTTGGCCCTCACTGAGTCGGCAGCTTCCTCAACTTACCTGGCACCATTTCGCATGCGAAAGATTGACAGATAGCTATACTTTGGCAGCTAGCCCACTTACTTCTAAGAACCACCATAGTTGCAGGGGTTACAACAGAGTGAGCAAACGGACTTAGTCTAGTAGATGCAGTCACTACAGTTGACACAGTCCAACATAAGCCATGATAAACCCAGAAGAGGGCCAGAGAGGTCAGAGGGTTGAGAAGCTAGAAGGACACACTGCAGGCCACTAGTTAATCACATTATAGGGCAGACTTTGCATAACTCAGGCTGTTGAGAGGGGACGAGCTCAAAAGGCAGCAGAGGAACCAGATGGCAGAGAAGCACAGCACACTTACAAAACAGTGAATTAATGATACAGATTAATGCCGCAGCAAACGTAACACACAAGGACTTCAATACCTGAAAACCTGAGCTACACTGTCGGAGAGGCATACTTCAAAGAGTGGAAAAATACAAGTGCATGACTGAATGCCATGACAACAGCCCTAACAGAGCTGATAGATGGACTTCATACAGCCCCCCCCGAGTGGAGTGCAATTCAGGACAGAGTCTGTCCGACTGTTGGCAGAGAACACATGAAACTACTGAACCAACTATCTACATTCAGGCATTTAACAACTAATGAATCAACAATTCTTAAGAGGAAGAAGGCCGCATCTCCCTAAAGCTTGTTTCAGGTGTAGCATCGGCATCTGTTGTTTATTTCACCCAGCACATAACATAAAAGCTAACAATATGAACACTGTTCCTTGCGTCAGACAAGTTAGTGTCAATAACAGATTATTAATTTGTGGAAATATCTTTTAGCCTAATATGACATTCAAAAGGCTATATGGGATGCCAGAGAATGGCTGTGGTCACATGACAGTAAATGTGTAATATTCAGTGTTTAACATTACAACTTGTACAGCTTGAATGAGCTTTCTTCACATTTTTTTATTTTTATTTAAATGTTAAAATTGCTTTATTTGTTTTTCCTTTTCTCGTGTTTGTGTCAGTAAGTGTGCCCCCATGTTGTAATAAAATATTTTCTACAACCTCCAGAGACTATCCACATGAGAATTCACCTTTACTTGCATCTATTGAAGCTACTGGAGTCTGGGGTTTTGAGTCCCTCATGGTCTTCTGTGCTGCATCAGCTTTAGGGATCTGAGGATCTGGCAAGGCAGGATCAGAGGTTGGGGGAGGTGCCTCCTCAGCAGCCACAGATGCGGCCTCATTAGCCATGGAGCGTGTGGTGATCCGTCCCTTACGGCGGCCCTGGCTGTTGGCAGTCTTCCTGCCACGCGGCGTGTTTTGCTCCTTTCCGTCTTCGTCCTCCCCACCGTCACACTTGTCTTTCTCCTTGCCAATGTCTCTGTGGTTTTTTGAGGGGGAAAAAAACACAGCTTTAGAGACCTGTGGTAGAGCAAATATCTACTCTTTTTGACTCAGCAATAACAGGCTCTTTTTGTGATATGTTATATTCATCTATAACTCAAGACACAAGAAAAAGCATAAACAAATTTGTCTGCCATTAAGCTGGACAGACTTGTGCTGCTTCCAATATTGCTTACTATGCAACACATACTCAAAGTTTGTAGTTTTGTTCCATAGACTTTTGTGTCAATAAACAGTCGTATGTATCTTTTTAGACCATTGGAGAGTCATAAAAGTTTTAACCCATGCCAACAATGAACTAATTTATACTAGATAATTTGTGTCCAAGGATCCATAAGGTCCCCCTCCTGGAACAACTCAATTTGTGCTGATGTGGATAGACGATAAGCTTCATCACAGCAGAATAACAGCAGAATGGAATAAAAATCACCTAAGATCAAGCCTACAAATGTAAAAATAAGCAAAATGAATAATGCTGATTATGAGAAGCATGACTTTAGGGCCCCTACAAAGCATGTGTGGAATTTGTATACTGTACTTTGGTTTTTGTGGAGATGTGGACAGGCCATCAAACCTGCTACGTACATACCTACATGAGTAGCCCTATGTACCCCCTTTGACGGAGGTATAAAAATATATTACGCCTAGCAAAGTGAAATCTTTAACTTACACTATTGGAGGCGTTATTGTTGTTACACCAGAGCTGCCTGGGTATCCATCCACTAATGTCTGTGACATTGTTGCTGCTGTAGTCCACTGCATTTCATTGTGGGGTATTTAGCAGGAGTAGTCTCCATTGCTTGCATGCAGTGAAATGTCCCCAGTAGAAGTATGTATTTCATATACTATTGGTTTCATATTGATGTTTCAGACATGCTAAAAAAAATCTCTCATTCTGTTTTAGCCTACTAAAAAGCATGTTAGCATGGAATTTCAGACGCAGCCTCATTAACAAATTAGCAAAGTTTCATGTGGGACAGCCACATGCTAAAATACAAACTGCTATTACCCATCCTTGTCTTCTCTAAACCATGAGCATACATTATTCCACTAAGGGAATGTGGAATCTTCCCATCCCTGCACCTTTTCTGATGCTGTTCTGTTTATCAAAGGACTAAAATGGGTGACTCAATAGGAATAATTTACTGACAGCTTTATGAAGTCTTCACTCCTGTGCTTATTCCTAGTCAGCGTTGTTTATAGGATTAACTATACAAGGTTGTTGGACATCAAGGGAT
The DNA here is from genome assembly GCA_037577475.1 of Chaunax sp. Z400. Lineage (NCBI taxonomy): Eukaryota > Metazoa > Chordata > Actinopteri > Lophiiformes > Chaunacidae > Chaunax > Chaunax sp. Z400. The sequence goes on along the minus strand of CM075201.1, from coordinate 6,623,403 downwards.
AGAATTTTCAATATTTGGCTTTCAAAATACCAGCCTGTCTTTAGTACAATATCTATAAACACGAGTCATGTGAAGAAGACTATATCCCCCCCCACCCCTGGAAAAAATTGTACAACAAATTCATCAGTATATGACATATCCTTCGTTTCTTTGGTGAGCCAACAGTAGTGAATATTGTTTTGAATATGTCCTGTGGAGAAGATGATCAACCTACAGAGTCTCATTAAAATCATCTTTCTATGGAAAACTCAAAAAATACGATTTGGAGAAAGAATCTACTTATTAAAAGACACAACATATCAAATTCAGAATGAGAATGTAACTATAAAAAAGATTAAATATCTTTGTAATGTATTTCATAGCATTTAGGTTAAAAAGCATTTGCAAATCATCTACATAACTATTTTGGAAATCAGGTTGTATAATGTAATACATATAACTAACATAACTAACAAATCATGCTCACAATTATGACACAGTTCATGAACCAGAGTGACAGTGGGACGAACAAACATTAACAACTCACCTTGAATCCTCCTTTTCATCTTTCTCTTCCTCGTCCTTCTTTTCCTCGTCCTCTTTTTTCTCTGACTTCTCTAATTTGTCCTCTTCGTTTTTTTCTTCCGACTTGTCTTCTTGTGAGGGACGTGTTATTTGCTGAAGACACAAAGCGGAAAATAATAAGACATTTCTCTTTGTAACATTAAGAAAACGGTCATTGGGTATGTTACAAAGAAGTGACTTAAGTTGCTTGTGATGTCCATTAAAAATACAAAGCAGTTGTCAATGATATAAATACTTAAATCTCAATGAAAATATTTAAAAATGTCACTTTAGCTTATTTAGTGCTACATCCTACTGTGTCTTCAACCACTCTGATATTAACTTTACATGATACAGAATTCACCACATGCTAGGGCTGGGAAATGAAAATAACCAGTTCATGCTCTCATGAACTGTCCTTAACAAATTTACTACGTCATATTCACCCATGAGCCTCCAAACACAGAGGCAACAATATGCATAGCACCATATTCCCCCTCCCTCGGACGCTCCACGTTTAGTCTGGCTATGTTAAATAAACCACCAGCCCTGAGGGCCAGAAATATGTGGGGCTAAGCTCAAGACATTCAGGGTTGAAGCAGCAGCAGTCCACAGGATGGATCCAAAGCTTTAGCACCACGCTCACAGCTGCTGTTTTCAATGTTGACATGAACACAAAACGGGATGCAGGAAGTTTTCTGTGATGATACACTTCCAGTAAGTTATAGGGTCAGTTTAACTCGAGAGAAGAACAAATCAGCTTCGTTCGAATCTGATGTGTAAATTACAAATGTTGGTGAGGGGAGTAATCTCCATGCGTCTTTGCAAATCAAAATGGTAATTCAAAATAAAATTCTGCTTTCAAGCTGCATGTGTCTCATGCCTCATTTGACTAAACTAACTCAAATCAAGCAAAAGGGCATTAAAACGTTGACCATGACACTCATGAACTTTAAATCGCGTTACAAAGTAAAAATGAGGTCTAATGCAGAAAAGAAGATAATCCTAGTATTTTAAAATTAAAAAATTGATTTTAGATAGACACTGCCAACAAATGTAGACTGAAAACACGATTCAAACATGAATTTTCAAAATAGGTCCAACAAAGTGATTGAGGACAGAGCAACATTATCATCACTGCTGGCAGGGTAACCACAGAATGCTTCCTCCTGCCTTTTCCATGAAAGTCTTGTCCTGGAACAAGTCTGGCTATGCCAAACTAAACATCCCATGCTGGTACCAGATGGAGCCATGGAATGTGCTTCACTCATTGGTAGAGGTGAAAGATATGAACTGAAGCAAAGAGAGGGATCACGTGGGTAAAAAAGGGTGTCTGGTCTATTTTACAACAATGTACTCCTGGCTACCATACTATACAGTAAAATCTGATACAGAAGTGCTCTACAACCCTGCAAAAACAGGCTGCAAGCAATTAAAATAAGTGGCTGCTCTAGCCAGCTCTAACCACAGTAAACTAATAATGAGAGGGATTTTTCCCTCAGAGAGTGGAGTTACATGACTAGAAAATTGCATGTGAATTTATCTCAAGTTTACCCCATATTGTTCGGTTAACAGCCTTCCAACCATGTCCTTTAAATCAACTGCTGACAAATGGCGAAATGTGATTCATGATTGTCATTGCAGTTGGCTGCTTTTTTGTCAAGAATGTTGCTTACATGCTACTTTTGCATGTACCCTTTGCTGCGGATTAGAGATCTCACCTGAATTTCTAGACATGATGGTACAGTCTGAAGTCTTTCGAGAGTATTAACCCCATATTTAATGTAGACAACAGCATATGGATAATCATAGAACAATACTTTGGAAGTTGTGTGATGCTTCTACAGTAGAGTATGGTAATGTGGCTGCAATTCTTTAAGGAAAGCCCTGAAAATTAAGCATTCATATTGCAGCTTGACATACGCAGAGAGGACCACGTCAAGCTTGGATTAGGACTCAAACCCATGACTCATTTCCAGCCTGCTGTAGCCTGCAAAACATGTTTTTAGCACTCAACAATTCAGACACCATTTTGCAGAAGAGACCAGGCTGTTTTAGGTCAGTTATTTTCCCCATATATGTCTATCAGTGAGATGCAGTTCTGGTTGGGTCACAGAGGGCTTGTGTTTGCTTTGGAAGTGGTCAGAGAGCCGTGGCATTCCTGCCTCTTCTCCTTCATGGTGTCAAGAGCCTCCACACAGATATTCTCTAAAAGTCAATGAGGTTCTGTGGTTCTTCAGTTGTTGTTTTTTTTTAATTTTGTTTTTTTTTTAATGAAGCTCTTTCCTGATCTGGTCTGAAAATTTTTGACAGTTTTAATTTCTCCCCTCTTTTGCTGAAATCACAGGTGTTGTTTGATTTAGGAAGTGACAGAGCCACAAGTCAATCTTCCCTTTCCTACCACAGAACTTGGGCCACCAGAAGAATCTCGCACTCTTGCCTCAGGTAATTTTTGTGAAGGACAAGGAAATGAAAAATATACTAAATTATTACTACGCTTCAATTCAGCCATTGCAATTCATTGCAGTTAGTGCCACAAATTGCACAATTACTTGGAAATAATGGCTCTTGAAACATTCAATTAACAGAATTAAAAGGAAAATGTATACATTTGAGAACAGCATTATAACGCATTGTATTTAACTTAAATTTAGTTTCGATAAAATGCACTATTTAATCAGAATCATTTACCTTTAAAAATACTTGAAAATTCAAAAGATACTGAGAGATTAAGAAAAGCATTAAATGTTATCTCAGAGACACTTTAAACAACTTTAAAATGTTGAATACACTACAACCGATTTGAACTTCCTGTCATATTTTTCAATCTGTAAAATAATCAGACAACAGCATTTTACTCAAAAATGTCTTTTTAAATGCTGATATTTTGCCATTCTGGCATTTTACCACAAAAACATGTTCCAGACCTCTGTCTGTTTTCTGCTCCTTTGATGAATCTGCTGCATTAGAAAGCTGAACAAAAAAAATCTGGCCTGTAGCCCTGGTGTTTTTCTCCATCAGATGTAAGGGATCTCTGTGGTAGAAGGGGATTTTTTGGAGCACTGGAAAAATTCCTGCCCTGGCTTTCATAATACAGTTTTTATTTTGCATTTCTGCAGTTCATTTTTTTTCATTTATTGGTTATTGGTATATTGTCTTATACAGCGTATAAATCAAGTCTGTTTTAGAGCCCCATTAATTGTGATAAGTTATAATAACCACATCTCTAAATTCAGATTTAACACCAACCTAGTCAACCATGGCTCCAAACAACTACCACATTGCCACAGCCTTATACTCTGTGACCTGCCCAACAAACTGGTGAAGAAATTAATACTTTTTTCCAATAGTGACACCCTGGATGATCACCGAAATAAATGTGAAAGTTCCTGCATAAACGTAACATACTGTAAAAGTAAAAGACTGTATAACCTTCAGCTCTTTGCAAGATAATTACAGAATAAAAATCCAACATCAACCACAGAGGATCATAGAATGCCTCACTGAACCGTAGCTCATATTAAGTGGACGTGCACGCAAATAGCCAGATACAAGCAGAAGCAACACTGCATAAAGAAATCAATCGTTTGTTGTGAATGTCGTATAACTAAAACTTATTGTAAAGACTTTTTTAATGGGTAAAGCTGCCATCTGACAGATACAACAGATGTCTTTATGTATGAGCAGAGTAATATGAGCAAGACGGCACTCAGATACGACTCCTGAAAATAACCAATGAATGGTTGCAGACTCTGTGGGGGATGTCATCTGTGTACCTTTCCACAAGTGTGTGCGCTGTGAGTATCAAATTGATTGTTGTCTTTTTTTGTGTGCATTCATAACCATGTCAGAAAATTCATTTAGATCAAATGTACAGTTATTAAAATACAGCTGACATGCACTTCATTATTTGAAGCACATTAGCTCAAGAAAAGTTAGAAATCTGTCTGTGTTTTTAAAGACTAATACTCCATAGTCTATATGCTATGAAGTATGGCATTAAAAACTAATTCATTTTCTCTTAACAAAAGTCATTATCCCATAGCAGAAATGCATCTGTACCTGCATTCCACACAGTCTTGACCTGACAGTTAAATTAAAACCATGTCTCCACTTGTCCTAGAAAAACTATCCTAAAATAGCTTTTCAGAGTTTGGCTGCCTACACGCCTCAAGTAAATATGTAGGCTAAAAAGAGGAACTGGCCTTGCTACAGAGCAAAGGAAAATATGACACAAGACAAAACCAAGACAATAGAAGAAAAACGGATAAACCGAGAGGGTTATATCAACAAAAAAGCAGAAACTGTGGTGAAACATACCTGCAAGCTCATTTGCTGGTCATAAAGCCCCTCTACTCTGCTATGAGCCTCAGTTTACTAGTGTTGCCAAAGTGAGTTTAACCTCCAGTACTTCCATGGCGGTGGAAACCGTAGCAGTAGAGGGGCAGGACAGCACCATAGTAGAGCTCCTTAGAAGGGCTGTCAGGCCACGGCACCACCGCACATATTCCGGGAAAGCGTGTCATCAGGCCGCTTAAGCCGCCCAAAGAATTGTCCATCTCACATGCACGCACTAATCTATGCAGGGTCACTCGAGGTAATCCCTTCCGAGCACTCCTTTTTGATTGGCACTCACAGCAGCACAGCGAGTTTTTTGGGCCTGTCAGATGACTGGGCTGTACCACCTCAGCAGTTACAGGGAGGGGGGGAATTTCTCTCTCCAAGTGAAACGAAGAAAGCGGAAATGGAAAATGAAAAAAACAACAGCCTGCACACAGCGGATAAGCTGCAATCGCAGACTCTCTGAAGATTTTTTCACTCAGTTTCACTCACTTGGCCTACATTCCAGCCTTGTGCTTTTGCTCAATCTGTCCTATTCCCTTTTCTCTCATCACTCACTCCACTCACTTGAAATTCTGTTTTTAAGTCAAAACAGTAGCTTGGAAAAACACCATATCCTGATATGCATTTCTCCGACAGGCAGAAACCATTACAACCATAAAGTGGTTTGGAAAAAGCACTGGATCCTTTTAAGAAACTGATCTGAATCTAAAGATAATGATGAACCATTTAACACACACTGTTCCATTTAAGTGACTCCCCAGAAAACCCATGTTTTTAATGTGTTCTAAACCCACTAGATCTGTGATGAGTTAAAACAATATTGTAGTATCACAGCTAGGGCTGTGACAATAACCACACTACCACAACACTGCAGTCATATGAAACCGACTGTGTGATCAAGATCATTACTGCTATCACCACATTTATTTTGTACGCGTTTCCCTGTTTTGCTGTGAAAGCATTACTTAGTCAGTGTCAATGACTGTCTGCCGTCGTACGTTCAAGAGGTTCTGGTGAAACAGAACTATTCAGTTGCTGGGCTCTTCAGCTTTGCTGTGAGGTGGAGGAACAGTCCATTAAACACAGGCCCATTGGGGACTTCTGTTGCATGTGTCATTAAATATTTCCAGATTTGAATTTGTGTGATAGCTACTGATTATGTTCAGTTGGTTATATACACAAACAATACACAGACATTAAAGACAGATGCATAAAATACAGTTGCTTTTGGATTTAAATTGCATGCTTATAGCCAACACGTGGTAATGCCCTTACAGTTGACGTTAGCCAACTGACATTATTTGATTCAACAATGGCCACGAACGGGGAAAAATATCTGTGATATGAAAAAAATACATCTAATCTAAAATTATATCTCAGAATTAATCATCTGCTACAGGCTTTTGATTAAAAAAACATGTATGTCCCAACCAAAAGTACTGAACTCAAATATTGATCCCTGAATCCACGAAGGTTGAATCTGAAGCAACTGGATATCTGTTTAGGGTTTGAAGACGTTTCCCCTCTCATCCAAGAGGCTTCTTCAGTTCTAACTGTGTGGAGGGGAGTTTCAGATATTATTGGTGCGTTCCATTTACCTCAGAAGTCGGACTTCGGACCTGGGAATGACGTCACACCCAAGTTGACGGCGTTCCAGTTAAAAAAGTCGGAAAACGAGACGGACACCTCCTAGAAAACACTCGTTGTGCTTGCCCTTTCAGAATATTAACAACTAATAGCCCATACAAACACCTTAGCAACATATCCACGAGTATAAATTGGACAGTACTATGTGTAAGAGACACAAACAAGTCAATAATGCTAATAAATAGCATATTACTGGGGCTTCCACTCTGTTGATATGCGGAGTAGCTATCTTGGATTATGAGGTTGGGGGTAATGGCGTTCCTCCGACCCCCCGAGTCAGAAGTCCAACCTCGGGGGGTCAATACATTAATTCTTCTGAGGTCGCCAACACATTGACAGTCGGCAAGTTCACACGTACTGTATAGAGTTGATTCAAAAGAACTATTATGGGTCGTTACAGTTGTTGAAGACACAAGTGGTATTGTTTGCCAACAATTGTCATTGTTGTTTCTGACTTACAAGCTGTAGTCGACTTTCTTTTAGTGACTCAATATGACTCATGATGCTAGAAAATCTTATTATCATTAATGTACTGCAGATTTGCACAATGCATATTTGTTGATGCTCACAAGCTATCAATAAAGAAAAACATTTCCTCTCTGTGTCCAAAAAAATTGACAAGTCCTCTCAGCTCCTGGTGAGTCCGTATGAACCAGAAATGAAAAGGCATTTTAGAGGTGACTTGCCCATGAAGGAATTGTACCAGTCACTTGGTAAAGTGAGAAGAACCATCTCTGTGTACAAGTTATAATCATGAACCTGAATGCCCTCCAACTCCTATTTAAATAGTCTACAATCAACCCATTGTGTTGCACAGCAGAGGTACTTGACTCCGAGACAGAATGTCCTGTACAAGGACTGTGGCATCAGTGACGTAGGGAAGCACAAGGAAGGAGGAAACATCCAGCAGAATGAGTGAAATCAATATTTAATGCCACCCAGTATTTAGTTGTGAGATAATGCATCTGTTTAGAGTTGATTTAAGTGTGGGACATCAAGTTATGACCAACAGTTAACAAAAACAACTTATCTAAATGTGCCCACTGGAAGCTTTTAGTGTGACTGCATAATGAGGCTTTGAAGGAAGAGACGGTTCCAGTTTGTCTCTGTGCTTCATACTGTGACAATTACATCTTTCTGGAGCCACATATAGCAGAGATGTCAACAGGATGAAGCAAACAATTGTGTCTCAAAATGAAACCAGCTTCCTTCTACATTATTATAAAAATAGGGATTTATGGTAGAATCATAATTTTGTTGGTGGGTGCTTTTTAATGGATTTAAAACAGGGCTGCAATTAACAATAACTCTCCAGTAATCTGCTGACTTTGTCAATAAAATATCAGAAGAGTAAAAACAAAGCCTGTAATGATTTCCTAAAGCACAGAGTAAAGCAGCACAAATGAATGTTTGGCATTTTTACAGTCAACCAACAAAATAGTTACTTCCACCAAGGAAGTTATGTTTTCATCGCCATCTGTCTGTTTGTTAGGCACAGTAGATGAATATCTCAAATAACTTCTAACAGATTTCAATTAAGCTTGTAGAAAGCTGGGCCCTGGGATGGGGAAGAGATTATTAGATTTTGATGCAGATCCAGGTAATTTTTTGTACCCTTCTAGTTGCTAATTAATCTTCTTTCTGTCAACTAATTAATTAAATGCTTCTGATATTATTTGAAAACCATTTCGCAAAAAAACAATGAAACCAGACTGATGTTTATTAGACACAATGGAGGCCTTTATACACCAGAAAACTAAATTTTGGACAGATTAAAGAGAGGGACTATTTTTCTGCTGGTTTATCCTCAACACAGTGCGGCCATCTCAGGACACTGCCTGATATGCTCAGGTGGACACATCAGACTTGGTTCAACTTTCATAATACTGAACATACTTTGCAAAAAGTGAGCAAACTCCCATTTCCATGATTAAATATTATATTTATTCTATATAAGACTGCATTTGGTGTAAATGTAATGCATCTATACAGATAACGCTGGTGTGTCATTGGGAGAATTGAAAAGTTAGTCAAAATGTTGCCATATCACAATAATCCAAGGGTTGCTTTCCTATAATTCAAGAAAATGTGGGGCACACCCATTCTGCTTCCTTTTTCGCTCACCATGAATGGTGCCAGCATTTAGAGATCAATTCTTTCATACCTAATTTTAAACGGAAGTGTGGCGCATACATCTGTCACACACAAAATGTGCTCTTAGTCTGAAGAAGAGGTCTGGAAGTAATTCGGCATGTGTAACGATCACAACTCACAATGATCTGACAGAGTTGTGTCCAGTAAAACTTGTAATACCTCTGTTTCTCCAAAGTCTGGTCAGACCTAAAATTTATAGACAGAGTTGAAGTATTTCTTGATTTGAACTTAAATTGAACTTAAACATCCTCATTGATTAAGTTCTGAAGACAAAGAAAAAATGACCAACATCTTGTCAACCACAAAAGGTAAACAAAAAAGTAAACTGTAAAAAGATATTCAATAAAGTCTCAGCTTTACCTGGTTCCTTCCTCTCCGTCTTCCATAATTTCGCCTCACCAGCGTCTTGTAGTTGTGGTTCTTCTTGGTCAAGTAGTAGTAATGGACACAATCAGCAACACACTGAAACAAGGAATGTCATGTTATTCATTTATTTGTTTTTTGAAGCTCTGGCAAAATCATCAGGATATGAACTTTGGAGCTGATATTTTTACGACCAATGAGTTAAGGATTATGTGGACCTACAGAGTGCAGTTTTTAATACTCATGTTCATTATAAACAAAAAACACTTTTTGTGAACAGTAAACCAGAATAAGCAGTCCTAAAAATGCTTAAATAATGCTTAAAAAATTAATTACAGCCTGTTGTACTCAATTGGAAGTTTACAATGAAAAGTGATCACAGAGATTTCAAGACTTGAATGCCAACAGGGTATTGTGTTTAAACTACATCTTTAATGACACAACCAAAGAAAATATCAATGATAATTATCTGGACGGACGGGCAGCACTTTACCTTTCTCTCCAGATAAGAGGCAATCAGGCCAAAGTTTTTGGGGTGTTGGACAAACCTAGAAAGAGATGACATGTAGTTATTCAGCCAAAAGTATCAGTGCCAACTGTGCCCCAAACAACTTGCACCAGCATGAAAAACAAAAAAACAACTTACTTCTCCTTAAAGATCTCCTTTTCGTGCTCAGTCCAAACATTCATGAACTGCCGGGCTTTATACACCTTCATTGGGTCATCCATCAAGCCGTTCATGTTGATAAATTTTACTCGCCTCTGCTCAGAGTCATACATCATGGGAGGGATGACTGACAGCTGTCTCATCTGTTTCTCATTGTTCTGGGGAACATGGACAGGGAAACAGTTCGTTGAATATGCACTAGAATGCTGAAGCTCTACCTTGGTCAATCAACCATGTTTCTGTTTATGGACATCTATCTGTTCCCTACCTTTGTGGCATAGGTAGATATAGAATATGTATTCAAGATGGTGTAGTAAGTGAAATGTTATAGAAGTCTCCCTTCTTATGTCACTTCTATTTGAGCTACCCACCTCCTGCTCAGAAAGTCCATCTATGATTTCGGAAATCTCATGCTCGCTTCTTGCAATTGTTGCAGAAAGGCCCGTTCCTCTTTGTCCAACCCTGCAGAAAACAGGGGCAGGGTGTTACAAATGTTATAACTTTACACAGCAGACGAGTTTTGGAACTTGCGGAATTCTGTTAACAAACAGAATCATTGTACCCATTAATCAATGAAATGGGTTCAGTGCAGCTTTTAATTGCTTCCTACTTTATAGTCTAGCAGTCTGCATGAACAGCGCTTACATGCAATTCTTACTTGGAGATTTCAGAGAAAACAAAAAGCATCAGTGCCAACCAGAAGCTGGAGCCTGACCCTGTCGCCCACCCTTGCCAGAGGCTCCCAGACAGCATTCATCTGTGCCCAAAGTACGCCAACACACACCACGTAGTGTTCTCCATTTAAGTGACGGTTGAACAAAAATGGAGCAGGTAATGTCTGGTTGTGGCTACAATTCTTGTCAACATCATTAATGCATCGGTATACTGCTAGAACAAATTTGATTTCACTCTCGTCTCTCCAACTTTGATCCTCTCCCTACATCTAGGAGTGACAAATCTACACTAGAAATAACTAAAAATGACGCTGCTGCATGAAATTCAAGCTCACATTCCTCTTCAGTTTTCCATTTTGTCCATTCTGCTTGTGTACACTCTGAAAATTGTGCTCTTACCAGTATGACATAGAGACAGTGCTGGGCAATGAAACAGACACAAAAGATAGGACGACAGATAATATCTTTTTGCCGCCCAATTATATATTGATAACTTGATTTGACTGAATAAACTTGTTAAACTTGGTTTTATTGAGCAAAAATTACATTTATAAAGAATTACTGGTTCCAACTTCTAAAACATGAACACATGCTGTTTATCTGAGGCTCTTATGATAATAACCATCTTTGGGTTTTGGTCACAAACCCTGAGTAGTTTAAATTTGTAACTTGAGCTCACATAAATGGTGATGAGAATTCTTCCAAAATTTGAATCACTCAATTTGAGAAAAAAAAAATAACAGACTCATCAATTATTAAAATAACTGTCTGTTGCAGTCTTGGCCTGTATGATGACAAAATCTTTTCTTTCCAGAGTAAACCCATGTGCACGATGGAATAGAGGAGGGGGACTGTAAAGCAAAACAATGATTTGTATGAGCAATAACAGTATGATGTCACTATGTTTACCAGTCATGGGTTAAGACTGTTACCTCTGGAAGCGCTCCTGCTGCTCTCTCTGCTTGCGGATCTCAGGGAATTGCCTTTCATAATACTCCCGTGTCCTACTCTCCTTGGCTTTGCGTCTGGGGTTGTTCTCCATTCGTTCCACTTTCTTCTCCCAAGCTTCCATCAGCTGGTCATAGCGCTGGCAAATCTTCTGTTCCTGTGTGTACAGTATGGAAAGTGGTAAATAAGGCATGGGCTTCCACCACTACAGTAACAGCCAAAAGAACTTCTTGCAGAGGCAATGAGCCAGGAGATCCACATACCTGTATATAGAGTATTAGATATGAGGGAACTGATTTTTTCACATTCCCGAATAATGTTGCCTGCTTAATCACCCACTTAAAAGGAGCACTGTTTGGATGTGATGTGTACAATGGTGAAGGAATTGTCAAATTTGTGATAAAGCCATGGCTAGACCTCATTTTGTTGGAGGCATAGTAGGTGTGTAATAGTTGTTAGGTCACAAAGCAGAAAAAACTGAGTAGATAGAAATAATGGCAACAATAATGGAAATTATTCAAATATAACCATCAGGCTATCAAGTTATCATAACAGTATGTGTCTAATTCCTATAATATTCTGTGAATGTGATGGTATCAGTGCATGTCTTAGTTTTTACATATGCCTGTCAGTGAAATCAGTGTTGCAATGTCTCTTTGAAAGAGTGTGAAAACAAATAAAAACACAACTATACTACAGACAGGCTGCAGAAACAATAATTAAATAGGATAAGAAAATAAGTTATTAAAATTGAAGAGTAGGTTTTTTCAGGATTGGCTGGGTTTCTGTATGTTTTTCACGTTGCCTAAGTCAGTGTCCATACCCAGAGAAACTTCTACAGGAGAAAGGACGGTGAAGGATCTGTTTTGTTCCGATGAAAATTAAAATGTGAAAGTAATTTCCAGAGGTATCAGAAGAAAAAATGTTTAGTGAAGATATGGAGGGATCCCTGCATTGCAAGGACGATACAGCCTCATTTCCACTGTGTCGAGCGGCAAACAATTTACCTTCCTCTTGGCATGAGGCCACGTGCGCTAAGCCATTGTTCAAAAAGTCTGTCTGACCCTGGCACACAAAAAAAAAAAAGAACGGTAGGACTCACTGAGCTATTGCAATACAAGGACTGGTAGTGAAATATTAAAATCACTGGTCACTGATAATAAAGACAGAAAAAGTTGTTTGGGCAGCGCATTTCTCAGATTTGTTCTTTGATGTGACATTATTATTAGACTGCATACAAAAGCAATTCTTAGCCTACACAATATCTTTCAACAAACAGCGGAAACCAAGGAATTTCCTGTACTGTAAATACATCAGTGCATTATTTTTATTAGCCATGCTAACAATATGGCTCAAAGGATAGCAGACTGCTATTGAATGAATTGCCAGGAATTTTTTTCTTTCCATAAATGGTCAAAACGATGGCCACATAATTGTGTTAATTTCCTGACATTTCCTGTAGCACCAGCATGAAAGTGACATTAGTGGTTTTGATAAAAATGTCTCAACAGCTACTGAATGGATTGCCACAAAATCTGGAACTAGGACTCCAGGTTCATTATAATAACCTTAATGGGCACTTAACCTTGACCATCAGATAAAAATGTATATTTGTTCAATTTGTTTATGACAAAATACCAGCAGAACTCCAGCACTTCAGAACATTCGAACAATTCGTTTCTGAACTGAGTTTCAAGAATCTGCGGGTCATCTGACTCCAAACAGTAAGATATGATGTGACTGTGGGACTGAATGGTGCCACTCACATGAATACCTGGAACTTCCATGATGCTTTCCTCACAGCAGCGGCACTTACCCTTTGTTTACGAGCATGATTCCTCCTCTTGAAAAACAAAATCAACTTCTTCCTCATGACTTGGTTGCTAAAAGAGAACAATTCTTATTTAATGAAATGAAGATATTACTATTTTCATAAGCACAATTATTGTGGTATTTACAGGAAAACATACAAAGTTGCCTAAAAAAAAAGTGTGAGAAACCTATTATTTCAGTAGAGAAGATCCAGTCAGTACAAGGGGAGAAGTTATGTGATTTTCTTTTAGCTAGTACAAGCTAGCTAGTACAAGTGTACCTTTGTAAATTTGAAAATTCTTTGAGGGATACAGCCAAAAACCCTCATGGACATATCATTGTTTATTTTCACTGTGGCAGGTACAAAATACTGGGAACTCGTCTGTTTACACATGATGGTGGCTGTGGGGAGAGAATAATGAGAGAGCTGACCCTGAGAGTGAGACCTGTACAACAGATTCACACAGAGGTGGCCTCTGTCCTGATAAAATACTGAGGCAGGTGGGCCGATCTCATGGTGCACACTGATAACAGTCTGATCGTAGAGAGCCTGGCCTTCAAACCCCTACACAATCCTATTTTAAACACACCTAACACAGACACAAGCATGTTCTTTCACTTCCTTTCTCAATCACTTGGTGTCAGTAGGTCAACTCAATTAAGTGCCTCAGCACATAGATTAGACAGAACTATCAGATGGGTTTATCTTGCTGAAGTCAGCTTTGCAATAATATCCTCAACTGAGATGGCTTCAAACCAGTTAGCAGGGTAAGCATTATGTCTGCTGCACTGTTCTTCCACTTTGTAACTGACAGATGTTCGTAGAATAAGCCTATGGAACAAATGTAGATACTCACGTCTTGATGTTGTCATGGTACACCTTTGTGTCTGATGGTTGATTATACAGGGGCTAAGAAAGGAAAAGGCAGACCAGGAACAGGCAGTAGATTAGATATTAGCCATTGGGCAAGCAGTAAAATTTGACTTGCTACTGATCTAAGTATTACCTGTACCTCACAGCTCATGCAAGGTTAAAAAAATATATAATTAACCATTAAATCACATACCAGCTCAACCTTAGGACCGAGACCTTCCAGTATTTTATGGGCCTCTTCAGCTTTTTTCTGGTAAAAAGAACAAGAGTTCATATCACAACTACAAATATATAAAACATCCCGTGGTCAGTTCTCTATCAGGTATTGTGGAGTAATTTTATGGAATGAAAATGTTAATTTAATAGATACTCTTACTTCATTGTCTGTATATAAGAAAAGACTTAAAATTGTCCTGTTGTCAAAACGTTAAATTTGATTTATTACATCTGCTATTATGTCTCTGCATTTTTTAAACATTTTTTTAATGTAAAACTTTAGTATGCTAACTTTTGAAATGTATTCGTTTTTTTGTATTAATCGTATGTTACTCGTTCTATTCTTGGGTGTGGTTTTATATAAGCCTGTATAGGTTTCTACCATGCCCTCACACAAACGTCTTTCTTTTTATTTTATGTCTAGTATTGATGGTGTGAAATAAATTTAAAAAATAAATAAAATAAATACAAAGTGATCAAAATGTCAAATCAAATTGTAATTTGCACATATTTAAAGACAACCTGGAAAAAGTCAATGTCATATTATAGTCAATTATAGTCATAAAAATAAAATATTAATGAGATTTTTTTAGTGGCTACAGAATGGAAGTGGAAGCTTAATGTGGGCATGAATGTAACATCTAGGACTGCAAAAATGTTGAAAATCATTTGAATGCTGCACAGCTTTGTTTCTTTTTTTATTTGCACATCTATTCATTCTATTTACACCAGGTATTTCTACAAAGTGACAGAGAGTAAACCACACTAATGTTATTAGTGTTATACCATATGTGGAATTAGATTTCAGTGATGCCTGCATGGGATTGTTTCTAACTCGCGTTATCCAAACTTTTCCGATTCCAAAAGTCCAAATTGATCGAAACTAGAAGTTTGTGTCCAAGGACACAGATGCTGTCGCTACTGGAAAAACTCCATTTGTGCTGATGTGGATAGACCCTACCTCCTATCATAGGCGATTTTCATGTCAGTTTGCTCACATTCATCTACGTTGAAATGTGCCTAAAAATGTTTAAAAAAATAAAAATTAAAAATAAAAGCAAATTGAAGAAAACAAGTATAAAATGCCCACCTTTGGTGGCCCTAAAGAGCACGGGTGATATTTCATTGAATTCTTTGCAGTGTTTTTAGGGAAGTGTGTATAGACAATACCCCCCATCAAACCCATTTTGTACATATGTACAGACAAGGATAAGGCCCCTTTAGCGTGGGGCATAAAATTCCACAGTTCCATTTAACAAAATATTCTGCTTCAATCTATATTAGAGCATAAATGGGCCTCTCGGCTACATTCAAATCACCAGGCTGATGTGACTCAATTCTGTTTTTTTGCCTTTTATACAGCACACATCTGAATATTTTCAGGGCTATTTGAACACCAGAATCCGATCTTTTCAAATCAGACATGAGTTACTTGACCTACATTCACATTACAAGGCACATTGCTCAATTCAGATTTTTGTTCAGATTACATTTGGCTATCTTGTTTGTTCACATTCATAATTACAAGTGACCTGTATCTAGCTCTTGCCACAAGCCGGGCAAAACGACCAGAGAGGAGACAAAAAACAAAAAATCCAAATTGAACAATGAGACTCGTTTTGTCTAAAGGTCTTGTAATGCCTGAAGGGTTAATGGCTCACTCACAAGGAAGGTGTGTCTCGGCAGTCTCTTACCACAACACTGTCTGACAGACCTGAACTACAGTGACCTCCATAAACACACTCACTCTCATATTGCTCCGCTCCAATACAGATAATGAGGCCCGCCTTTGCCCTTGACTTTTGGTTTCCCAGGGCTCAACACTAGCTTTTATCCCAAGGAGTACATCGTATTTTATTTCATTTAGGAGCACGAAAAGAAAATTTAAGGGTACAGTCAAAAATGTTCAAGAAAAATATTTTATTATTACACATATCATTATTGGCAAATAACTGACGCACATTTATTTATATTGCACATGCCGGTGTGTCTCTAAAATAAAAATTACAACTAATCAGTCACATACAAAAAATATTCAAAATGTTTTAATTTATCTATCTTCGTTGAGTAGACAATTTGTAGAGGTCAATACATAGTAGTAGCGGAAGTAGTAATGTTTAGTCACCCAACTAAGCAAAGAAGGTGTGTGTCTGTTCACACAAAATAAAAAAGGCTAACTGTTCCTCTTACAATGTTGAGACGTGGTCTCATGTCTGATCGTGACCTTATCAAACACATACATGCACAGTGAGGTGAGGAAAATGCACTGTGTTGATTGAAGTCCATTACTTTTTTCCTCTTTCCAGCAGTAGGGTAAATAGACCAGAATATTCCTGGACTTAAGAAGCTGCAGCATTTATTAATTGACACACTGTAGCCCATACTGTACATTTGCTGCCAAACTGACTATTTACTGCTAACCTTTTCCTCTGCTCAGTTCATTCACACATGTTGTGGAGTTACCTTTATGCTTCTTTCTCCCACCTTTTCACAGACTGTTTCATTACCACCACTATTGAATTTGAGAAAAGTTATGAAATCTTTATCAAAGCTAAGTGGTTAGTTCTAATTTTCACCTGCACACTCATAAATTATCTTCGGATTTGCATTTATCTAATGCTGAGGCCTGTAACATTACTGCCTACAAAACATGCAAATACAAGAAAGTTCAACAGCAGGCTCTGATGAATATTTCTTTTGAAAATTTAAACATTACAAAGCCAAATGCTGCTTTTTGACAGGCGTGAGATCCGTGCGCAAAGCGGAGCTGTGAGCACCCATGAATATTCAAGTTATATCTTTAAATGTGCACAACGTTTTTATATTGAAGAAAAGCACCACCAATACAAATGTGCCAAAAAGATCTTCTGTGACAAAACAAGTGCATTTCCTACAGCTGTTCCACCATACAAGCCCCCCAATGATTTGCGGCAGACAACTGAAATGTAAAGCAGCAGCAGGAAATGTTGAGCATTCGACGATATATGGCTCGTTTCGAGAGGGAAGGCTGTCACTGGTTGACTGTAACTGCCATTCCTGTGTTGTTGCGAAGAATTGTGACTATAACTTCTGTTCCCTAGGGATGAGGAACGAGGTACAACAAATATAGTATGGATTATTATGCCCCCACATGTCCTGACTGAAGACACTCCTAGTCACACCTTGAAAGCAGACAACCTGTGGTGGAGTATGTGAGGTCCCACCTGCATATAAATACCTCTATCAACTTGGTCATCTGTCTATTCAATAGCCATATTCATATTTATAATATTCATGATAGCCATCTTCATCAAGCTGCGCAGCGGGGCAAACAAGTGTTTTACCTCATTCCAGTCCTTCAGGGAACAGAGGTTATAGTCATAACACTTCATTCTCTTTCAGACAATTCACTTGGAACAACACATAATATGGGACATGCATGCACCACCCGCAGTGCAGCCACCTAGCTGGATTAGCAAAGCAGACAAACATCCATCCATCCATTTTCTGTAACCGCTTATCCTGTGCAGGGTTGCGGAGCAGCTGGAGCCTATTCCAGCTGACATTGGGCGAGAGGTGGGATACACCCTGGACTAGTTGACCACAGGGCAAACACACAGAAAGACAAACAACCATTCACACTCACATTCAGACCTACAGTCAATTTAGAGTCACCAATTCACCGATATTGCATGTATTTGGACCATTGGAAGAAGCCGGAGTGGCTGAGGGAACCAACGCAGACACTGGGAGATCATGCAAACTCCACACAGAAAAGTCCTAGGTCCTCAGGTGGATGTGAACCTGGAACCTTCTTGCTGGGAGGCAACCGTGCTAACCGCTAAGCCACCATGCCACCTTAAGCAGACAAACAAATGGTCACATAGACAGACACTCTGCCTGCAGCCTATGTGCATGCGCAGCATACGCACAGGACAAAGAGAATGTAACCTCATCAGGCTCTCAGACACAAGAGGAGGGGGACAGAAGCTCAAAAGCTCAAAAATCAAGTAGCTATAGGCTGCAGAGATAACCTTGGGCAAATATGCAACATTTGGGCGTAAAGTAACCTTGGAATCAACTGAAGGGAACTGGGTACCGCGGGGATGCACAGAAAATGCATGAAGGTCACCCACCTTAGTGCTTAGTGGAGGTAAAGGCGAGAAGTATTGCTGTCTTGTATGAAAGAAATTTCATATCCACCGACTGATTAGACTTAAATGGGAGACTACAAAGAGTGTCAAGCACCAGAGCGGGACACAGGGTTTAACCAGCGGACTCCCTTTAAAAAAACGTATGGCAAGAGGGCACCTGGCGTCACTCCGTCAAAAGCAATGGGACAGGTCACTATGGCAGCCAAATAAACCTTAATTGTGTAAAAGCAAAGGCCCTTATCCAGCAATGTCAAGACATCCATAATGGAGAACTGAAATGGGAGCACAACACTGTTCCAACGATCACCACTTATAGGCATAAAGACCCCTAGTGGATGATGCGCTTGCATTTTGGATCGTTGCCACCAACCCCTGGGACAGACCCTTAGCTATTAAGTTGGACCTTTCAAGAGGTAGATATAAAAAAAAATTTTTTTAAATCGCTAGGTAAAAATGGGCTTTAACTTTTCAAGATAAAAAAATTAACTCAAACATGCACAGTGCCTATGTTGCACAAATATGATGTATAAAAACGTTAAATGAACCCTTCAACTCAAAATTTGTGTTGTGAATAAATATAATTTAATTAATAGTATAAGTATATTATTTTCAATCCATAAAAACACATCATCCCGGGAAAGCTGTTAAGTTTCATCACTGTATTCATCATCTCTGTATACTCTTCTTCTGCTAGAGCGGAGCACAGAACAGTCTGATGGATAATACAGTGATATGAGGAGAGGTCCGGGTTGTCTTCTTTCATTTGAGTCATTGCTCCTTTTTCTTTTCCTATCATGGAGGGAGCACCATCAGTGGTGATGGACACGACATTTTTCAGGTCGTTTCCTCTCTGTGATAATATTTCTTTTATGGCCAGGTATATGACTTCCCCTCTGGTGTGAGCTGCAAGTGCTGTGACACCAAGGATGTCCTCACAGAAATCTTTCCTCACTGCATGGTAAAATCTGATGCACACCAAAAGCCGAGCAATGACACTAATATCAGTTGATTCATCATCTGCTACAACAATGCAAGGTGCACTCTGAAAGTAATTAATTTCTGTAAGGCTAATTTCAAGCAGACAGAAGCCAAAAGGAAAAGGGGGCTAACTAGCAGTAGCTAGCTAAACAGACTCAGTAAGGTGTTCTTGGTGAGGTGAGGAGTACAAGAACAGAGGGATGACCATGGTGACAGAGGTATTTATGTGTGGGCAGAACCTCACATACGTCACCACAAGATATCGCCTTTAAGACGCCAATAGAGGTGTCTTCAGGCAGGACATGTGGGGGGGGGGGGGGGGGGGGGTCATATCCCATACAATGTGTTGTACCGGCTAAATCGGCTGGAAGGGAAACGCGTGTTTTTTTCAGCTTGGCAAGGCTTCACACAATTAATGCTGGTTAAACCAGGTTACTGGAAAAACAAAAGTAACATCCTCCAACATTGAGGATGCACAGAGACGAATCATGAAATGGCAGAAATTGTTTAGAAGAAAAACAAAATGACCAAAGAGAACTGAGAAGATGAGAAGACGATTTACAGCAGATTACTAACCCTGTTCTCATCGTAGATGATCTGGACTATGCTGCGGTGCTTGTGCTCCACTGGGGGAGGGGTCACTGGCTTTTCTGGCTCCACTGGCTTTGCTGCTTCCTCCTCCAGTTGTTGCTAAGAGACAACACCAACACAAAACATTTTGACAAAGAGCACATGAGAAAAAAACACACAAAATTCATGAAGGAAAAAATGAGGGCCTCATTTCTCATACATTTTACTCAATGAAGGAAAATACAAATGCATCTACACTGCACTGATCTAACTTCAGCTTCTGACATCCAAGACCCACGCAGGCATTATCATATTATTCTCTACAGGTTTGTTCAAGTGCACTTTTTTTTCCCACTGAACTGTAGGTTTCTGCCATTCAGGCCGAAGCTGATGCTGACAGACAAGCTGAACTGATGAATGTTTGATAGATCAATGTTTACAAGCTAAAGGTTATGTAAATTACAAGGTTACAGGAACCAGATTATGAGATCCTGAAATACCTCAAACAAACAAATAAATACCTGAAAATCTTTGGAAAATTGGGACTGGAAAACCGAGAAGTAGCTCAGCTTGCAATCAATCCTATCTTATGACAGAATTCCAAAAAAAGAGAGCAAAATTGGCAACAAACTAGTTTAAAATAAACTAGATGCCTAAATTTCATTCAGGATCAATAAATTATCTATCTATCTATCTAAAAATAAGTTTAGCAACATGGGAAGTAAGGCTTATGAAAAATAAAATAAGCCTGTAGCTCTTGAAATGTATTTTTTGTGAGCACCTTATTGGAAAAGGGCATTGTAAATGATGAACATTGTTTGCATTGATTGTTAAGCCATTGTGTAACACTGTTGATGCAGACAAAGTGCAACCTAGATCTCTGCATGATGATGGAAACTCCTCACTGAACGCCTGCTAGCTTGCTAGCCTGCAAGGCTTTATATGAGCTTCCTCACAACACTTAGTAAAACCTAACATTAACACAAGTCTGCTGGAGAACTTTCAGTCCTACATTTTGCCACTGCTACAAATTAAGCAGATTGATATGACAGCCACACATTTGTCATGTCGACTGGATGTTTCAGCTCTGACTATGTCAATTTATTCTCTTAATAACATTCATAATCAAATTGTAGCTGTCACTGATTCAACAATTCAAATCACAACAGAAACCTGAACACATTCATGAATGTAATGTCTCTGTCAGATACAGCCACTGTCAAACCTGCTCTTTAAAAATATGAGTATAACACTACACAAATCTATATAAAACAATAAGCCCTATACTGTATGTTTGAGGTTCAACATCTCCTTATTGCTTTTCTAAATTACCATCACTTCAGTCTAACATAGGTAACTGCTTAATCAAAATAGCAAGTGAGCTTGTTACTTGTGTCACGTTTTCTTACACAACACTCATTGTATTTGATGCATGTTCAGATACATAAAGTTTAACTTGATAACCAACCTGCTTTTTCTTGAGCTTAAAAATCTGCTGCTCCACTTTAGCAATCTCTCTGTCCACACGGTCCATACTCTGGATTAACTCCTCCTTGGATAGTTTGGAGGGAGACGTGTCCTGCTCTTCCCCCAAATGAAGCGCATGTCCTCCTGAGGATGTGGACTCCACTTTGACAGTGAACTGAGAGTCCTGACAAAAACAAAAGGGTTCACTGTGTGTGTGAATAACTATAGCACAAGGTCCTTACAAAACCATACGACTCCAGCAATCATATTCTGCAAACTTAGCGATGTCAGAGCTTTTTTTGGGGATTGTAATTATTTCCACATACTAAACAGAAACATATAAGTCCTTTCTCAATATAAGAAGAAGGCTATGAACCTATGCAAACTATGGTGGAAATTAATAGTATGAAACTACAATAGGTTTATGTTTATCTCTGTGAGGACAAAAACATGACTGAAACCAAAGGTGACTTCTTAGCTTGCAAAAATAAGTGAAAAAGAATAGAGCCCACCTTTTTAATCTCCACAGAGGCTCTTAGACTATCCTGTACTGTATGGGTTATGGGTAGGACAATGCCACCGGCTGTGGAAGGGTTGCGGGTGATGTGGGCCTCAGCAACAGTCTCCATGCGAGGGCGTTTAGACTCCAAAGCTTCATGCTCAGACTGAGCTGTGATGGAGTGAAACTGCTGTTCGTAACCATGGCGCCTCTCTGGAGGCCTGAAGAGCATAAGTAAACAAGAAATTCACAGACGTATTGGAAGAAACATCCAGTGATGCCAGATTTCCAAACTATAATACGGAGACAGCATCCCTCAGGGAGGTCAAAAGGAGAAACTGATACATAAAATATACAATAAAAGAATTACAGATGTCTGTCTGTATGGCATGTATGAGGATGAGGTTATCATCTGTCAGATATTTAGGTAGATGGACGATATCTTTATCGAAGCTCTTACCTTTCAGTTCCAGGGTGGAATTCAGAAAGTAAAGATGGTCTTCTCCGACCCTGTGGATCTTGCATATGAGCCCGATAGTCTGGGACAACAAAATCCTGAAGGAGCAAGGTATACACCATAAGAAACTTTTGAAAGCACTCTGATCAAGGTCACAACAGTTTCAAGGAAGCTAAAGCAATGGTTATAAAGCAAAGTGTCTCTTGACCAGAAAAGAGAACAGAAATACATCATGTTCAACACCAAGTTCCTGCAAAGCTACAACTCTATTGCACTTCAGAGATGCAGGAAACATGTGATCCTTACAGTGAAGTAAAGTCCAAGTGACACATCCACTTGACCCAACAGATGTGCTTTAGTTCTAAGTGGCTTCATTCACAAGTACACTGATTATGTGCTAGACTGTGATTACTGTTAAAAACTATCTGAGGGGTATCCTAGTGGACCGGGGGGGGGGTTTAGGAAATAAGCGTTTAATTCCACTTTTCCCTCATTCGAGCCAGATCAGGAAACTTTGCTGCATGTTATCCTGCCCCCCACAACCATCTCATTTTCTGTGAACTCTCTGCTGTACACAATCTAATGAAGGCAGATTTCGTACATGGACAAATTCAGCATTTGGAGATCTAAGCACTAAAAACAAATTGACTATCCCACTCTGTAGGATAAAATGGTTGCCATATTTATCAGCACGTACAGGAGAGGATGCCCATACAGACTATTGTAAGAACAAAACACCACAATGTGATGTCAAAGTCTACCAGAAAGAAGAAACACTGAGACTAAAGGGCATAATGAAATTAGAAAATCTGGCAAACTAAAGAACATTTTGCAGATGTCAAGAATATTTATTAAAAATGCTTCATTGCTCCGAAGCTTTTATCAGAAAGCTATTGGGTAACGGACATGTAAATGTTATCAGCACAGTGTGACCTCCAAACAAACCTGAACAAGCAAATGCAGTTACAGGAAAGCTCTAGCTTTTTTCCGAGATTTAAGCAAACAATCCAGATGCCTAGAAATGTACCACTGACAGTTTTCTGTGAAAGTAAGCTTCTAAGAAGCATGTCATCCAAAGTAGCCAAGAAACATTTCCAATTTTCACAAAAGTCAAACGAACATCCAACTAGAAAGTGAGCTGCAATTAAATACTGATACTTTTTTTATAAAGATGCATGACTGAACTGAATATCACATTTGTTCAATAGTAAGACCTGACTAATTTGACAGAAAATTCAGTGAGCTAAATTTCAACTGCAGGTTGTCTTTGTCAGAAAAATGCTGTGTTTCGGGCAGTTGTCTGACTCACCAGTTGTAAAATGTTGGTATAAGCATGCTATTGGTCACCTATTTCTGCTGACATTCTCCCCCTTCTGTGTGTTACCATTTTCATTTTTTTTATTAGAAGGGGAAGTAGCATAGCCATAGGCTGCATTGTTTTCCCTACCATTGTACAGGCCTGGTGGCATTTTGGTAGTCCAAGAACAATGTTTTCAGGGACTGAAAGCGCAAACTTTTGAAAACGGGTACTAGAGTGGAAACTTTTGAAAACGCTACCCCACCGTTGTACTGAAGACGGTGACGACATAGCCCCACTTTGCACATGCCTATTACGGTTCCTGCCCGCCTTATTCACGTACACACACACAGCAAACAGCCTACTATGGCCAGAACCAGGGGTGGATCCAGGGGCGGGGCCATAGGGGCACTTGCCCCAGCTGAATTCTGATTGGCCGCTGAGGTGCCCCTGTCCTGTCACTTATCTGTCTTTTTTTTCTGTTTTGTTTACAACTTGAATACTTTACTGTGTCTCCTCTAAACTATTGTGTATGCTGTAATCTAGTATATAAGTCTTCTCCTTAATGTAAAATAAAAAAAAAATATTTTATGTATTACATAATTGGAAAAAAGTGTCATATGTTTTATATTTATTTATGCATCCTAGTTTAAAATTCAATAATTGCTTAACTTTTGTATGTACAAAATGTGCTTGAAAAAGGCAAAATTTGCATAATATATTCAATTATGTGTGTCTTTACTATAAAGCTATGGAGCCAACAGCAAACAATGAATGACTGGTGAAATATTCTGTGTATACTTCTTACTGAATAAGGAAATGTGCATGAATGTTGGACATACAGTTGGCCCCTCTGTAAAAAAATATGGCCCCTCTAGTTTTTGCGGATCCATTTGAAAATGTAAAGAAAAACTTCTGTGTTTTCAGAAAAAAAGTTGTCATGTAAGCAGGGCCAAGTTTGTCGTCATTTGGAAATAGTGGATTTTTCAAATTCAAGCGATTATACTGTTTTTCATGGAAAGCGCCGCTTGAAATGACCATTTGCGGTTTTTATAAAATTAGTAGAAAAATAGACAGCGAGTATTGTTTGAGACGATGAATTCAACAGTCACGGTCAGCTATTGAGAGGGCTGCTAGAAATGGGACAATATAGGATTTTATTGCAGATAGCATTAAAAACTCAACATAAGTTGATCACGGTGAATTCCCAAAATTGGAATATTCATGAATATGATCATATGAGTGATTCGAACATTAGCATTCAGTCCTATATTGATTTCCTAATTCATTTTGTATTGCAGACAGGGAAAACCTGCATCTTTTCAGTCATTCCAAAATTGGCAACCTTTCACTTAAATGTTGTCGGATCTTCAAACAAAATTCAACATAAAAAAGCAACCTGAGGAAACAAAAGATGCTAGTTTTAAATTATAATATTATTCACAACAATACCTAAATCACCAGTGTGAAATGGTATTCATCCCCTGAACTTAATACCTACTTGTGCCACTTTTAGCAGCAACAACTGCTGTTTTTTTATTATGAAAAAATTAGGGGAAAAAACTGATAAATGTTGTTATTGGCATGTGTGTACCTGTGTGCATCTGTAAAGATAGGGTAGAGCAGAGGTGAAAATATACATATCTCTTCCATCTACTTATGCCAATGAGGCCCCATTGCTATGCTGTGGTCCTGCATGAGTAGTTATGCAAGAGAAATGCCTCATCTTTCCAGAGCTGCACATAGGTTTCAATTCATACATGCAACTAGTGTTGCTTCCTGAAGAGTGTTTCAGGACACCTGGCACATTGTCATACCTCAACAAGCAAGGAGCAAAGTTTAGCCACAAAGCTAGTAGTATGGTTTGGCAGTTTAAACCAAAAGATACTGTAACAAGAGTAGTGCAGCTCCTTTAAGGAAAGGAGAAGTGCAGTGCATGAGTGTGTGGTTGAGCAAGTGAGAGAGCTGTGGCAGAATGAGAGAGGAGCAGATGAATAGATGAACAGTAAGTTGTCAATCTGGCAGTAAATGTGCAGTAAAGGCTACACTGTGTCAGTTAATAAATTCTACAGCATCTCAAAATCCTGTTATTTCCCAGTTTCTGGAAAAGTGAAGTAAGATCTGGAGGAAATAGAGAAAGCTAGCAACACAATTGTGTGATTGTATCCCTTACAGAAGCTTTGGAATCCAACCTACAGTGTCTTTTTGGAGTCTGTAAAATAAATACATACTGATAGATGCAATTTTGAATATCCTTTGTCATCATTTATCTATCTTTCCAGGTTAAAATTTTTTGTTAGCATCCACTGCTAACCCCATAATGCCTTGGGTTGAATCTGTTGACCAAGATGAAGCAGTGTTGCTGACTAAACATGTGTAAGCTAGCTAGCTCTGATCTCATACATGATGGGCAGTGAAATAATAATGAGACCCTAAACAAAAAAATAAAACAATTGCAGCTATAACAGCAATGGGTGCAACCCTGTTGAAGGCATGTAGTTTGCAGTGGTTGGGGCGTGATGATAACAACATGCACGCACACCAGAGATGAAAAATCAAAATGGATAAATGGCTTTTATTCCTTATGTCAGAAAAATAAACCCTGCTCTCAATATAATACAGTCTCAAACAAAACTTATAATTTCAGGATCCATGAAGCAGCATCTAGGATCCATGGTCACCATTTTTGTTATCTAACAGCACCTCTTTGTAACTTTAAAGAAAGTGCTATTCAGATAATGTTAGGATTACGATGACGCATTTTTATTATTTTTACTCATAGACTATTTACATATTAACCTCAGAGTAAAGTCAACATATAAAGGCCAACCACATTGAGAGTTCTGACATACTTACTACTACAAAGACAAATAGCATTAGCTCAATTAAATAATGCAGGAGGAGGGTTTTACCTGCTGGTGGCGTGTGCCAGTAAAGGTGTACTGGACAGAATGTGGTGGGTATCGGTTCTGCTCGCTGCTGAAGCTCCCTTGGCTGGGGGGGTAGCCCGAGCTACTGGACATCCTGGCTCACTGCTAGCAGGCTGCTGCTACTTCACAGATCGGAGATTTTATCTAGACCATTTTCGGTGACACGAACCAACTGCATCAAGATAGAAACATAACATTAATTGTTTTAATGTCACTTTTGAGACATTAAGATTAATATGTCGTCAAGGCCCTCTAACTATATATCTGATTCCTGCCAATACACAGCCCCACATGTTGTTGCAGTGCAAAGTTGTGTTATTCAAAAACAGGTGACCAGGTTAATTTGATTTTACTTTTGGTCATTTATCATTAGCCTCAATACTTTTGTTTATTAAAGTAATAATCTAAAATGTATGTGGAGATGTGGTCACATAAAGTTCAAATCTGAAACTAGAAATTTAGCCTCCTAGGACACAGATGTGAGTGAGTAAAAGGGACATGAAAATTCCCTAAATTCACATATGCCTAAAAATGCAAAACAAAATAAGCAAATTGAAGATAATTATGGTATGCACATATCTAGGGCCTCTAAAAAGCATGTGTGAAATTTCATTTTCTGTCAATTTTCAATTCTGTCCAGCAGTTTTTGAGGGGATGTGGACAGATCATATGCAGCGTGACGGATAGAAGACGTTAACCCTATATGCCCTCTTTGGTGGGGGCATAAAAATGCAGGCTAGTCCCAAGTCGGCTCCATTATCAGAGCCATACCTTTTTGAATTATTCAAAAAGGTATTAGATGAATACCATCCATTCATCTTAGATTCAGATACACAAATCAAAAGAGAACATGCTGACGAAGAACATTTTGCAGAAATGCTCAGTATAAATATATTAACAACTAGACAGCACTTACAGACTGCAAACCTCCACCAAGTTAGCTCAGTTTCCTCATTATGTCAATGAACCTATGAGCAATAGTCCTATGAGAGTTTGACCCTCATAAAAGGTCTCATGGGGCTTGAAAGCATAGCCCTAGAATTTGGAATCACATCACAGTTATTTAAGAAAAAAGATATTTCACTAACGGCGGTTTTCTTTGAGATCTAAATCCAATATTTGACAAACTACTTTACAGATGACCATGAATTAAGTGAAATTGACAAAAATGGTCCAAAAAGCCCTATCTTACAATGTTGAAGGAAGTAGAAGAAAAATCCTAGAACCGGCCTTTTATCTGGGTCCACTGCAAAATTTAATGAGTTCTTCCCTGTCATTTGCCCAACCTTCCCGCAGAGTTCATTAAAATCCTTCAAGTACTTTTTGTGTAATCCTGCTAACAGTCACACAGATAGACAAACAAACCAACACCAGAGAAAACATAACCTCTATGGCAGAGCTAAAACTGTTTCGACTTAACGTTTTGCAAACAATCAAATTAGATTTGTAACAAAGAATATCGACAGGGATATTGATTGCACTTACTCAGAATATTTGCATATGAATGTAATAATAATTAAAAAACAACAACTCAAAGATATGTTATTCCATGCTCAAATCTAGAAGTAGTTAACCCAACTACAAGAACAAAAATGTTTCAATGCGTTAATTAGAAATAATCACATTTTATCTAAAATTGTAATACATTTTACACACACGTAACATGAAAGTATTTGCCAGATAGACTAATATTATTTAACTCATATAATTTCATTGCTGTAATTAAAGCAACAGTTCACTCCCAAAAAATCCAAAATATATATATATATATTTTCCCACTTACTTGTAGTGCTATTTATGAAAGATAATCATCAGACATTGATGTGGGCAATTTCATGCAGGAACTATTTTCTTTATAATGTATCTCTGCACAGAAGAAAATGTGCATCTACCTATAGTTAAAGGGCTCATTTTCATGACAGGGTAAATATAAACATGAATGACGTCCTCCTTGGCTGATCTTCAATATTAGCTAGGTTATTCAGCTGGCCTCTTGTCTTTAAGTGGATTCACACTTCCCTCTCTGCTGTGATACAGTTGGGGGGTGCAGTTAGATATAAAAAATGAGTTCTTGCATGAAACTGCACTCAGGTCTATGTTATCTTGAATGAGCGGGTCATGATTTCTGTCTGTTGAGGGTTTTTTTTAATGTATTTTTCTGGCACTTTGAGCACTGCAAACGAAATGCCATCTTGTTCCATTATGTTGGAGAGACGGCAGAAATCTCTACAGTCAATATCCTCAAAACAATCTATGTGGACAAACAGCACTACAAGTAAGCTTAAAATATGTATTTTTTGAGGGGGTTGGAAAAATTCTGCCGTTTTTAATTACCTTTTAGTATGCAGCTGTCGTAAAAAGGTGTCGTCTCTAACTTCACATCATGCCAAGCAATCAAATGAGTGGTGACCATGGTTTCAACTTTCTACTCATCTTGCTCCAATTAACATGCCATTGTTATCTAATACACTTTCATCCAAGATTAACAAAACAACCCACTTGCATTCAAACAAACATGACAGTTGGATGAAAATGTTTATATGTTTATGTTTATATGTCTGTTAAACAATGTACAAATAATAGGACTTAGAACAGAGCCAGGAAGCATTGTAATCCATTGCAACTGAAAAAAAACATAGATTGTGTATTTGTTCCAATTTATTGATGGGTGAAAAAAACATATTAGCAAGCACACACAGGTGATTTCTGCAAGGTGATTTAAACCAAACATCATTAGATTTTTGGGCACTTTATTTTATCTTAACAGGAATTCATCACATGAATCTATCTTCTGCTGACAACATCTGTGAGAATTACAGCTTGACCACCATGCCAAGACACTATGACGCTAACATAAGGGTTGGTTAAGCTACCATAACCAGGATGGGAAGCTGTAATTTTCTTTTTTTTTTCCAATCAGGCAGGCCAAACAGTTTGGTGGTTCCCAGAGATTATGAAACACTTTCACATGTTCAGAAATTTTCTAAAAATTTCAGCATCTTGACACAGTGACATGTAAAACAAACTAACCAGCCACAGTCAATGGAGCTGGTAGATATTTTCTTTAAAAAAAAACATGAACTAAAGAGGTGTCATTGATATTGACCATTTCTTGTTTGAAATAACATAACATTGTAGTAAACCTTTGCAAACAATTAAAGCAGTAACAAAGGTAGTTATGTCCAATTTCTACTGCACAAAGCCAAGACCAGACAAATCATGAATCTGGTTGTGAAATGCATATGAGACTACATCCCATTTTTAGCAGCACCTTTTGGCTTTGAGCCACATTAAGAAAAAAAAAACCCTGCCAAAGCAAGTTATTAACAAGGAGCAAATGAAACAACAGAAGAACCTTGAAAGAGCACCCAGAAGCACATCAGCTGTCTCAAAATACCATAACCACCAAACACTTTTTCTTACATTTACCGTCATGTTTTTCTACACTTGTTGAACTGATACCCCCAAAAATGAATGGCCAGTCTACTGCAAAAAATAAAAATACAATTTAAACTTAAAATTAAGAGGAGCTGTACCATGAGATGGTTTCCAAATAATAACCAGCATACAAACAGTGAAACAGGAACCAAAAATTGTTGCACTGGTTCTGCTAGGGTTAGTCATTTTTAACTGGTCCTTTGCAAACCTTGTACAATTTTGCTCCAACTATTGCAAACACATTTTGTTCTCTTGGGTGCAAGCCTGTATCATAATATCCTCCCTGTTCAGCAAACATTAAATCCATGAATCATTTTATTCAAAGTAACTGAGTAAGCAGGATAATATTAATATGCTTACCATGAGAATGTTGTTTCAGCAACCCTAATTAATAAGCTGATTATCCATATGGTGTCAAGTTTTTTTCCTGCTTTTGTAGCAATTTACAAAGATACCAATGATATTTAATTTAAATATACACTTGAAGCTGTACCCGTCTCATCTCTTTTACAATGGAGCATGAACGTCGATGAGGGAAATTGCGGGTACACTTAATAACATTAGTGCATTTTAATGGGACGCAGTTTCAAGTTTAATGAGAACTTCACTGCTCTCGGTCAGGTTTCCTTGTTTCACGGTGAAGTGCTTAATAAAGTTCATTTTATAAATCATTAACAAGGGTCTTTCTGGTGATTTCTATGCAAACCTAGTAGTCGAGGTAAACTTCATGGCCCCACACGCTGCCTAGCAAAGAAAAATACTGTTGCTGTCTGTTGTTATTGTTGCCTTTCAACACCATAATGTCATATAAACGCATTTAGGTTTGTAACTTATATTGGGGGATGGGTCTAGTTCCACAACACATAGCATTCCGGAAATGCTCCACAAATATGAACAATAATAAGCGTCCTCAAACATATGCTACTAAAACCCTTTAGTATGTCAACATGACGTTTAAAATGTTGTTATTGTCGCTAGCTAGCTAAGTAAGCCCGTATTCACCTTTGAATTCTCAACCACGTCGCCATCTTGCAAGGCAGATTTTCGGCGTAGACCGGGCGTTTAAATAGCGTTATAATTAAACATGTTGCTTTTCTACATTTCAGCTATTTGTACTCACCTCATATTTAAGAAATATACCAATGGTAAAGAAAGGTATCCCTGGCCAGAATTGTGTGTCAATAGTTGATTGTAAATCCGCGGGTTGTGAGCTGTGGTCGACTAGGCAGACTGAAGGCTGCGCCGCATTTGTCGGTCGATGTCATGACAGAGTAAAATAAATTGTTCCTACATGGATAAATCCACATGATACTAGCACTCCTTAACATACATATGTACAAGAAAAAATATGATCTACATATTTACTAAGGTAGTGAGCATTTATGTCGCTCTTTTGATAAATATTTAACTTTTTCATTTTGGGTTGTTATATTCCTGCAAGGATAATGCAGTGTAACCGCTAAACAGTCCCCATCCAACAGGATAATGTTCCTGGTGTTTGTAATTTAAATTTTTGAGAAACACTAATTTCCCTTGATTCGTTTACCTTTCCACATCACATTCTTATTCACCTAAACAAGAAAATTATTGTGTGTCCTATTCGTGAATTTTTCTTCCAAGAAGTTGATTTAAACTCAAATGAACTGAGAAAGTGACAGTAAATCCAAGAGCGTAAGAAAAACCACAGTTTGGGGGTTTGAAGTGGGCAAACTTTGCTTTTTTTTTTTTTTTACTCATTTATGATATTTATGATATTCTCCAAATACTGTGTGAGGCAGATGGATAAGATCTCACAGACAGACTGGGTACATTTAGAGGTGGAACCATTTGCATGTTAGACTTTTGTCTATACACGGATTGTTTACGGTAACGGTCAAAATAATGAGTGTTTACCTGGCTGTCTTCATAGTTTTAACCTATTTGATTTGGATAAAATGCTTTCACTATCGACATCGGCGAACTTTGGTGAATTCGTTGAAAAATATACTGAACGCTACATCAACCAGAGAAATAATCGGCGTTGATATCAGTGATATCAGAGCTTTGATTGTAACTGCCCATCCTGATGATGAATGTATGTTCTTCGCGCCAACGATAATACGACTCATTGAATTAAATGCCAGCGTTCATTTGCTGTGTTTATCTGAAGGTATGACGACAGCACACAATTGTTTATGGATATGGAAAGTTAATGAGGCAGTGTAAATGTGTAGAGAAAAAATTATAAATGATGGCTCGCTGCTAATTAACATTAGCTAGTTTTAGTTTCATGGTTCGCCTATGACAGTTAATAGAATATTGTTAGCAAGTCATAAAAGTCAAGTTCTTTTTAAATAAATGTGAAAGAGCACTTGAAAACAGCGACCGAGCTTTGTCGACCATTGAACACGACATCGCATTCAAAACTAACAATATTGTGCTGGTAAATGAGGTGCTGTAAACAGTTTGACTGAAACCACGTTATTCAATTTGAAAAACATTTTTTCAAGATGCTCTCCTCTGAAAAATATGACGATGTATTAGGGCCAGAAAACCGATAGAGCTGAAAATTATGTCTATGTAGATTCATATCATATAGTCTATACCGCATAAAAAGCCTAGAAACGAGATTCAGAAAGTTGTGTGTTTTTTTTGAGTGACTAAATCACCGTCTACTGTCAACTACTGCAAGAGTTGAGATAGGAGATTGAAATACAAATTTTCGTCGTGGGTTTTCAAGTGCAACCATCTTTTATATGAAATGCTCGACAATGTTGATGTCATTCATCTTTAAACTTAAAACAAACAAGGGCCTCTTGGGTGAACTGCAGGAATTGTCATGCAAACTATTCAAATCAAGGTGGCATCGTTTGAAGTACGATTAAAAACAGGAACTAAATACCTTTCACATCTTTGCAACAATATTTAAATTAGAAGCAACCTAACTGATGTAAATATGAAATAAATTAGACTTAACTAGGATTTTCCTTTTATTGTAGTGCATACACAGCCTAATTTGTCTGTACAATTTTATACAGGAAACTACTACAATCAAGGAGCTCAGCGTAAACAAGAACTTCTCAACAGCTGTGCCGTGTTGGGGATACCACATTCCATGATCACCATAATTGACCATAAGTAAGCAACTGTCTGCACCAAACACACAACATACAAATTGCAACTTTTCAATTGTGTGTCTTTAGTGGTGAAAGCACCAGAGTGTGTGCTGGCTTGAATTTACACTGTTTCAACATTAAGATTTGCGTGTTAAATATATTTGTACTGTACTTGTCTATTGCAGATTCTAAATATGATTAAAGACTGAAGCTAAAAAACAAATCACAAGACAGGTCTCAGCATGTCTGAGCAAATCAGTCCCCCTCCTTGCCACCTAGTGTGACCACAAATCACACTCATCAGACTTTTCTCACAGAAACAGAGCTGATCTAACCCAGCCTGATGTATGAACTCAGTGTCATAGGGGAAATAACTGATTGGGCTGCAGAGGCAGTGGTAGGTTTCCCATATGGAACACAGAACTCCCTAAAATCTTTAAAAACCCTTTAAAAGTGAAATCTGT
Organism: Chaunax sp. Z400; assembly: GCA_037577475.1. NCBI lineage: Eukaryota > Metazoa > Chordata > Actinopteri > Lophiiformes > Chaunacidae > Chaunax > Chaunax sp. Z400. The sequence goes on along the minus strand of CM075201.1, from coordinate 6,589,833 downwards.
CAATCTAAAATGTGTATGTACATATTTACACATTCATCTCTCAAAAGTAGGAATCCTCCATATTATATTTTTCAGCCGATACTGATAAAGGATAGTTACCTGCTTTTCATGGCAGATACACAGAAGATAACTAATAATTTAACATTTTTCTATTTTTTAAAAATTCACAACTTCTAGTTTAGGCACACCTGAAGGTATTAAATGCAAGGATATTCTGAGCAAAGATTCATTATTTTATATTCCATAGTTCTAATATGTTGTGCTCAAACTCACAGACTTTTCCCTCCGTGCTGATCCCTTGTGATACACACATTGCAAATTACAATCGTTTTGTCGTCCTCCAAATCACAGTTACAAATGCCCACACTGACGACAACATACAGGACTCTCTATTCTACTCTGCTTGGCTCTACCCAGGTGCAGCTGTTTGACGTCATGGCCATGACAACAGCGCACTCCACTTGTTCTTTTTCTCCTTTGTGTTTATTGGAACGTTAAAAGTGCATACCATGAAAACCACCACCAAATCGGCTCCATTTTTTGGCTATAATTCCATTATTGTCTGATAGTCAATAACATACATTTCCTATTATCAATTCTCAATATATATCTTGCATTCCTACTAAACATTATTAGCAAGTTTTTAAATTATGATTAAATCAAACTTGAACAATGTTTTGTGTACCTCCTCCAGCAGCAATTGTGGCAAGGCATTATGTTTTCTGGTTGTCCGTGTCCGTCCATCCGTCTATGCCATTCTTATGAACTTGATATCCCTGGAACACCTGGAAGGAATTTCTTTAAATTAGGCTCAACTGTTCACCTGACCTCACAGGTGAACTGATTAGAATTTGTTGGTCAAAAAGTCAAGTTCACTGTGACATCGAAAGACACGCTTTTCACCAAGAATTCATTAGCTAATTATGACAAATTGTCACACTAATGTCTAAAAGGGTAAAATACTGTGTGGTGGTATTCTATATCTAAAAGAGCAAAGGTCAGCTTCACTGTGACATGATGATGTTCTGCAAAACCATTTTTCTGGCCATTATTAAACACCATAACTCGGGAACAGAAGGGGAGATTGTGACCATATTTCACATTTGGTCAGATACTGAAATGATGACTCTACTTGTGGGTACTTACCCTGAAACTGTGGTGATTCTACGAATCTTCTGTGTTGCCAGTTTGAGGATGTGTATGAAAATCCATGTTGTAGAATTTGTAGCTTCTGTGCAGCAACATCCACGTTTGGAGCATTGTAGTTAACCACAAACTCGTTGGTTTTGCTGATATTGAGCTTGAGGTGATTGTCGCTCCACCATGTGGCAATGCTCAGTCCTCTGTGGTCCTCAGTAAAAATTATACTGTATCTATGCCAATCAATTTTCTTGCTGGAAATGACTGTGAGGCAGTAATTCTAGTTGTTTCCTAACTTATTCAGTTTTTTTGTATTATATATATCACATATTTTTTATTAAAAATATTATCCTTAGTGAAACTTGGATATTTGTTTTGCCCTGAGCAATCTATGAACCTGTTTGAGCAGTCAATGGATTAGTCTATGTCACTGATTCCTATGGTGAAAATAGGCACATTTGGATGAATGTAGAGCAAGTTCAAATATTTTCTTTTGGGAAGCGTCTCTCTATGAATTAAATTATGTTATTTTCCTCTTAATTACAAAATCAAAATTCTAAAAGCATTTTTGCGTCAATTTGGGGCTCATTACCAAAGCATCAGTTCACATTTTTATCAGCGTTTCTTAATTTGAAAGAAAAAATAATGTAGCTGTCTCTCTGAGGTTGAGCATGAAATGAGGTTTGTCATTTGTTGTATTCCCACTTTGTTCAAAGAAAAGTTCTGAATTTTGTTTTCTATCTCTCATTCATCATAGAAACAAGTATTGAATAAAGATTTAAACATATAAAAGAAAAATATTTGTATTTTTGTCACTACTGAATGCCATAGATAATATAGAGTAGCTCTAAAGTAGCTCTGTCATCGTGGCTGTAGATGCCTCTGAGTTAAAACAGACTTCACCCAGAGCTGCTGTCATCTTAAATTCAAAGCAGTAAGCAGAACTGGAAGCCACACCATCGAAATTCCAATTGTTTCACTCCCTTTTTTTTCTTTTTTCTCCTATACAGTATTACAGTATTTTGTTGTTGATGCAGCTGTATGAGTTTCAGTCTCCACGCTCTGGCTGTTGGCAAGGTCAACTCACAGAGATGGTAGTGGTAAAAGGTGATGTTGAAAAGGGGGATTTCTCCAAACCCCCCCTCTTTCCCTTTTCCTTGAAAGTGTTTTGAGTTTCCAAGAACCACCAAACTGCCTACATGTGAGTCTCACATGTTTGCTCACCAGGAACGCTGTATGAAGTCTGGCACTAACTGGGGAGTCACAGTAATAATCTGGCTGCCTGCCCAGGTTAGAGAACATTGTTAGTGTGTATTTGTGGGTTTTTATACACACAGACACAGACTTCACAGTCTTATCATCTTATGCACACAGAATTTAGCTGAACTTTGATCTTAGTACTGTCTGCACCTCTGCTGAAGTGGAGTGTAGTTCATTTTCCCTTTCTGTGTATTCTGTTGTTTGCCCTGAACACACACCTAATCAGCACTTTGAGAGCTCCACTTACTCACAACCACATCTCTCCCTCACTGCTTTCTCCCTCTGTTCCAACCCCTCCCCCCTCCTCCTCTTGTCCATGTCTGCTGAAGCCAACTGCCAAGGACTGTGGGACACAATTTGATAATGCTCTGAGCACTGCTAATGTAGGTCATTCCAAATAGTTTTTCATCTTTGTGTACTGTACATAGTTAGCCACGCTTTGGTTTTGCGTTTACCTTCTTTGCCCAAATATGTGCAGATGTACATCCTTGACTCGACACTCGACCTCTCCCTGGTTTTTCTTTCTAATTATTTGTATTGTGCACAAAGAAAGGAAAACACACAGTGCAAAAGTTTGTAGATAATAGAAAATTGAATTGAAACAAAAGCTGCGTGTTTGTTATCAGTTTCTTGTCATTTTTATTAGGTATACCTAACTAAAACAAATGCTGTTGAGTACAACAGCTTTTTGTTTAAGCTGAAGTCTCATTTCTGTCTTCACTAAATCAGAAGGGCAAAATATAAGAATATGTACATATCTATGAAACTGCTGAATAATGGAGTTCACAGGACCACTTATCACAGAGTGAGTTCTTTTACAACAGTTCTTTATCAATCTTATCCCAACTATTGATAGCAGTAGGCTTTATCCTTTGTATCTGTCTCCATCCGTCCAAAGCTGTGTACTTTAACTTTGCTCTATGATTTTGCAAAAAGGAGCCCTGGACAAATTATTCAAGGTCCATTAACTTTCTTGAATATCTTGTACATGATAGATCATGTACTTTGAGGCCAGATAATAGCAGCATTCAGTTTCATCCTTTATTATATCCTAAAATCTTCTCACTGACAGCTGTTTTGGTTGCATTAAACTACCAAACTGCTGTCAATGAGGAAACTATAGAAGATATGGAGAAAGATAATGGATTTTTGAACCACATAGTAAACATAGGTCTTGTACTCTAAGCTTTAGTGGTTTGGGAAATGCATGACCACAGAGACTAAACCATTGTTTATTTGCTTTTCATAGAAAGTCATACAGTTTAAGGATAATTGGTTAGACGATGATGACTGGGGGTGAATGTAGCTCATATATAGTAGCTGCAGCGATGCTCTCCAGGCATGTGTTTAGCATTTAGATGGGTTTCAATGAAGTCATCAGATATAAAAACAAGCACAATATCTATGAAAATGACAACTTTGGCTCAAAAACAGAGATTTTAATGTGATGCTATCAAAGAACAAATCCCTAGAACAGATCCTCACAGTTTGTGGGCTCAAAATATTTGCCTTGAATTTGTATGCCATGCTGGATATTATTTCTTTGGAATGCAAACCAGACTAAGAAGCGTGCTGGGCCTTAGAAAGTCAGCCATGACACTTGTTTTGGTCAAAAAGTTTTGAAAAATAAATCCATTATAGCCATTTAGTCTATAAATGACACTTCAGATCTGTCTTGGTTCAAATTAGGAAATCTTGACAGTGTCAAAAGACCAATGTAAAATCATCACAGTGTCAGAATTAAAGTTTTTGGCCATTGTTATCCTGATGAAACTCTTTTTCTATAAGTAGGTCCCTGTTTTGTTCATGTCGTGCAGACACCCAACGTTACATGTACTGTAGGTGACGTAATACAAACTCTGTCACAGGTAGGGGTAACACACCAAAGACATTCTGTAATGCACCAGCAAAGTTGCTGTAGAAGAAGAATGTAAACATGGACAGTGAACAGTGCTGGATTTAAAACGATTTAAACATCTAGAAAGTTTTGTGAGGAAGGAAATACATTCAACACATTTTGTTAGAGCTCTACGATACACACAGTGCCTTTTGATGACTAAAACTGAATGTGAGCACAGCTTGTGTTTCACGGGAAAACTCCACAGGACACATGTAATTGATATTGTTGTCGTGGAAGTGGAGGGACATCAAGATATTGTCTAACTTGGTAAAACTGATTTAGATGACTGTTGAGGTGCATTTTTTGCAGTATGGTCTCTGTCCTATCATCTCATTCGTCAGGGTAGTGTGATGTACTGGATCCACTGGACCTGGGTTTTCAAGCTGAATTCTCAACTTCACAATGACAGTTTAGAACACAATTTGGGATATGTTTTATGATGACCGTGGCCTATGGGATAACATGTGAATTCTGTTTTAATGCTCACTGAATAGGACAGCTGTGTTGACAGTATCTGGGGCCCCAGTGCATGTTGGGGCCTTTGTGATCAAGCTCGATTTGAACACGCTCTGCTGCCTCTGCACTTGCACTGGCTTGACCTCTGTCTGCTTCCCCAGACTCAATTATAGTTGCTCACTGCAAAAATCCAACCGTTCTAGTTCTTCACTATATTATCCATCGGACTATCCATTCTGACTAGTTTGACTCTTATGATGAAATTGTTCCTCTGATTTACTCAAACTTTACTAAAGCATTTGTTTTTCATTGAATAAATGTTATTCTCTTTATGCATGTAAACAACAAGCTTACCCTTTTAATTCTGGAAAGTAAAGCTGTTTTCACTGCAGTAACACTTTATCCACACACAAGGTTTTAATAAGTATCAATGCCCTAGCTGTTTTACAAGTGTATTGCATTGTGGAGCAAATAGTGATGGGATAGTCAAGCTTTGCCACTGACCTCTGGCTGTGCTTTTGTCCTAGATGCATTTGTCACCAGACACACTGGCTTCTGTATCCTGCAGTCAGCAACAAAGTGTAATTTTTCACATTAGATTGCTCTTTTCCTGTGCAAGTTACTTTCAAAACAACCTCAACGGCATTGATTCCATAGTTAACGGCTCTATTTCCATTGTTATTTTCCAAACTATTTATGAATCATCATGAGTGAATACCACAAATGTCTCTGAATCATTTTGCTTTATTACAGTGATATATTGTGGGCAAACTGTCAGTTTGTAGTGGCATCTAAGCCATTCCCAGCAGAACATATAATCTTACTATGTGGACAAAAGTCTGGCAGTTTTGCAGGCGTGTGACCAGACTAAACAAGCCCCCTCTGACACACAAACACAGAATCCCCTAACTAGGCTAAAGTTCAACCACTGCATACAGATGCCTGCAAGCAACTAGACGTCCACTTGTAAACCTACAAAGGGGGAGCTGTGAGGTTACTTTGGGACATTTTGCACCGTTGGCATGGCAAAGCTGACACGCATCCTGCTTGAGAAAGGTCAGGTGTCTTATATCTGTAGTTCATTTTTTTCACCCCCTCCTTGCAGGCTTAGCTGCAGTTGTCAAGCTGTAAGGCAGGACATCTAAAATGATAAATGCAACAATGGGGGAAAAAAATCAACATTATATACACAGACGGCTATAGTGTTTCCCAAATGTGAACTCAGTTTATTTCACTACTTTGTGTTTATGCACTTTGACCAATTTCTCATAAGGTCCTCTACCTGTTTTTATTGGCTTTCCATGTGAACCAGACAGCATGAATTAGGGCATTAGGCATGTGTTTTATTTATTTATACGCAGCATTTAACATTTGTGTAAATAATCCATTTCATAGCACCATAGCACCACCATCTATTCCCAAAAAAAAAAACACACACACACAGACCCTTGATGATATGCAGTGCATTCAGTCGATGACAGACGGTTTTAAACTATCTCTGAACCCCTGACGGTCCGCCCCATCTCCCTGTGACATAGCCAACCCCCACCCCACTGCCCTTTACACCAAAGCCTGACCCTCACATCACTGGCAGCCAATAGATTTATGGCTTAATCCATCACTTCCCTCTACTAGCTCAACTATCCTGGCTCATTGTTAGCAACAAAAGGGTGGGGAACAAATGCTGACACACCCCCACACCTGCCCCCACTTAATGCACATATATACATCTATATATATATATATATATATATATACCGTACCAGTCAAAAATTTGGACACAGTTTCCCATTCAAGTGGATGTCCAAATTTTTGAGTGGTACGGTATATATATATATATATATACTGTCACGCACACCACCCATGTGCTACCACAAGTGTATAACATGTCATGTCAAGGATGTCTCTGTTTATCTTCTCAAAGAAAGACCCCTTCAGTTTGGCGGTTCAAACTGTCGTCTCAGTTTCTTTTGGCGGCTGTGTTTTTGATCAACATAAAGCAGAGAAAGGATAACTGGTGAACAGACTGGATATGCTCCACTTCAAATGCAACCCTCAGGCCTTTTTTTTTATATGAACTGTGTTGACCCAACTCATATCTTCCTGAGTTGGTTTGAAGAAATTTTCTCCCTTTATGTTTAGTTTAGTAGGACAGGGATAGCTGAAAAGAAGACAGGAAATGTGGGAGAGAGAGTTTGGGGGGGGGGGGGGGGGGGGGGGTATGCAGCAAAGGGCTATGGGCAGAATCGAACCCACGCTGGCTGCTAGAGGACTGTAGCCTCGATATATGGGGAACGCTAAACGCTAAACGCACCCCACCAAATGTTGAACAATGCAATGCTTTTATTTTCTTAACTTAGAAAAAAACAGCTATTATTTCTGCCCAAAATGAAGTCCATGAGTGTTTAGTTGGCCAAGAGCTCCGGCTGGCCAAGTGTGATGTTTGATGTATGCTCCGTGCTTTCTTCAGGCTGTAGTCTCAGATGAACGGGATGCTAAGAGCCTTCTGACCCTTGACCCCCAGACTTCCCAGCACTCCTTCATGTTTGCATTCCTCAACAACCTTTTGTGGGCTAAATCTGCATTGTGCACAAATTTGGTGCACGTGCAGAAGGGAAACACCCAGCATGCCTATGTTATGTAGAATGCTCTTTACGTTCAATTGCACTCCTGTGTCACAATAAAAAACTTTTGTAATATTATTCTAACTTGGTAGATCCTCTTTCTTTGCCCTCCAGAAAACTTCCAGACGGTCCCAAAGCAGAATGGAGGGTCTCGCTGGTCTCCTCTGTAATTGTGAAGCACATGAGAACTCACTCCTTCAACATGGTACACTCTTTACCTTCAAAACAGTGGCTTTTCTGTCATTTTCTGTTTGATATTAACAAACAATTTCCCTGCCATTCTGTGTACAAAACCCATGCATTGTTTTGATTTATTTTTACCACATGTTTTGGCTCTGCAGATTTTTAGCTCAATATCCCCTCACTGCGATCTGTGCAATAATCTCGTCGGCCACGGCAATCTCTTTTTTGTCCAACTCAAAATGTACTTTGAGCCTCCTTAAATATGAGGGGAAATGGCCTCTGCACTAGAAAGTTTGGATACAGTTTCTATGTTTACACAGAGATCCTTATCTGCACCTGTGCAGTTCCGCACTATTAGCAAATGGGAATGTGGCAAATTTAGATTTAAAAAAATCTTAAATTGTTCTATTACAGCTAGGATAAAAATGGTCAAAGGCTCTCCCAAACAACCAGTGCAGCAGAATGCCAAACAACCCCGCAGTTCTGTAGGGATGATGATTACACACAGCTGGGTTCTTCTATCCTGTAGATCTCTTTTTGTTATCAAAGAACACAAACAAATACCCTGCCTCCACCCATCCTGTCAGGCTCAGCAGAAAAAAATACCTCGAGACCAGAAAGTCGACTGAATAATCATGTCCCATAAACAACTTCTCTAATGAATGCATGCAGCAATAACTCACATGTACATGTGAAAAGAAGTTTACTTACCCTGCTCTTAAAATGAACAATATTGTTCATTTTCTCTGATGCCATGCCAATCTTATTTTTCCATATACAAACCACCAAGAATGAAGAGACTGAAGTTTACAAGTCACTTATGTGGTGGTTGGGAGCTTATGCTTCATTTATGCTTGATTGCAAAGACATAGTCATGGTAGAATACGTCTGAGGACAACAAATACCAAGTCTTTAGTCAAGCACATTTTCTTTCCCTTTGGCCTGATTTTTTTTATTTTTTTTTTACTTGCTTTCTCTGGTGTGCAAGCATGCACACAGAAAAAGTCTTTAAATATCAGTTGTTGGCTGCCAAGCAGCTCCACAGTCAGACACAGAAACCCTTCCACTAACCCAAGAGAAATCTCTCCCTCTGATTTCACTTTTATTTATTTAAATTTACTTTTAGATACCCGTGTTCAGGCTTTCGCCCACACTATGAGATACTGTGTTGTTTCAGGTGCTGACCTTCGATGGAAGAGGAGTGAGCGGTCATGCCAATCACGTAGCCATCTATCAAGCTGTCAGGTACTGACTGAAATTTAAGGCTTTGAGTTTTTGTTTTTTAAATCCTCATATTTAAAGATGCCATCCTCAGGGATATTGTGTGGCTTTATCATGCTCACAGAAACCCGCCCTATCCACAATCATAAAACACTGTCCAGAAAAATGCAGACTCCCATCAACATCCAGCTTTCCAAATGTTTCTCCACAAAGACACACACATACACACCATGTTTTTCAAATTTGGTCTGTTACATAGCTCAAAGGTCATCCAAACAGAGTCCTCAGAGGCACTGGGCTTTGCTCCCAGAGAGCAGCAGTAAATCCTGTCCCTGAAGTGGTGAGGTGGGAGGGCAGTTCTGGTTTGGAGAGGCCAACCAAGCAAGCTGCATCAGCCTGCTGGTTTAAAAGAATGTGTTTTTCACTATGAAGTATATGTTGCTGTCCCCGTGCAGCACTGATGGCTTATTTGCCTGCAATGTTAGTCATGGACTTCTCCCTTACTGAGCCTGTATGGCTCTCTGTCGGCCTCATCTGTTAATAAGATGGGATCTCTCCAAAACGTATCTCATGATTCCCATTAGGCTGGAGCCCAGAGAGGCTGTGCACTAGATTCACTGTGCTCTAAAGGTCATTGGTGTGTTGCTTGGTTTTGGTTTTGTCAACATGTTAGTTGTTTGAAAGGAAAACTTCAATGTGGTCACACCGTGACTCAAACACAAGTTACTGTATGAAATTGTGTTTTTACGACACCCAAAAAAGACTTACAGCAATCCAGACAGAATGAGCCAAAACACATAATGACAGATGTTTAGCTGTAGCTTAGCTGAAGCACTCCATGGCCTTGTCTGTGGGCTTACTGTCATTGACATCTTACCTGTATGTGTTGTAATCTGTGTGTCCAACGTTCGAATCTTGGTTACATATTGGCAAGTAGAGACATCACACTGTGTCCATTTTATGTAAAGAGGAAGCCAACCCAAACTCTGTCAGCCAGATGTATCATTTCATTACATCCTTCGTATCTTCAGTGGTAACATTCTTTTCTCCACTTGCAGCCATCTCGCCTCCACTGGACAAGTACCCAATGGTAGGTTTGACACACAGAGGACTTTCGAGGGGGTTATAGTTTCAAAGTTGGTGACCAAAGTATCACAGGTCGAATTTGCCGGCCATTCTTAGAAGAGCTGTCTGTAAAATCAGACATTCCTGAGCAAAGTTTTCTGATGGAACAAGACATGTCAAGTACGATGACACTGGGTTAATACCTTCAAACAAAAGCTGTATTAATTATGAGGCCTTGAATAGCATCTAAGCTAAAGATATATACTGACAAGGCAGAAATCCTGTCTTCACATAAGAAGGGCCACCTCCCCAGCCTTTTCTACACTGAGACCCCTGAAAAGTCCTGGAAAACATTGACTCAAGCTGGGTATTGTGTTGATGTACAGCGCCCTCTTCTGTTCATTAGGGCTGCATGTTATAGTGTCTCCACATTTTGTTTTTTTGTGGCAGGTTGAGAGCATTTGAATATCAGAAATGTTTGTGTTTTTTTTCAAGCATGTGTCCTCAAACCACACATGACGATTTCTTTTGTTGTCAGATGTTAAGATCCTGTAATTACTGCTGTCTATACATGCTCAAGATGAAGATTTCAACTCAAATAGCAGAATTTTCACTTTCAGTTCCCTCTGAAAGGCGATGATGGGGGAATTACTTAAACAGAACGTTAAAGAAAAAGTAGGACGGGGTGGGGTGACATGTTACAACAGGCTGGGAGCTCATAACTTTGCTAGTTTGGTAAACAGTGAGGGCCACAGTGCACATCCACGTGAATGTTTGAGCAGACAGTAAGATAAGAAACAAGGATAGTAGGCTCGTGCAGTTAATCATATGTCAGATCTTAACAGTTGCTCTATATGTTGTTGAGAGTCACTCCTAAGAATAGAGCAAACACACCTTATTTAGAACTAAAGGACTTCTGGCTGCTTTGCCCTCTTTCAAAAGCACTGAGCAACCTTAAAAACTGGTGTGTCATTAATCATGCCCTTTGGTTATTCATTACCAAGCGCCTATTTGACTGGTCTTCCTGTGGGCTCAAGAGGCGGGGGCAGAGAATTAGACCCAACAGGATTGTAATAAACCTGCTCGCCTGGCTGAACAGGAAGCTTCAAGCCTCCTGCGTCCCACAAACTCCTTCTGTATGACAAGAAAACTGCTATTGAAAACTTCAGTACCATATTAATATTTGAATATAATGGTGATGTATTATATTTCAACATCTCAACAGGACACTAAGATATGATAGGCGCTATTTTATTAACGATATACATTAAAAAAACAAGTAGCAAACTACACATTTCTCACGTTGCTTCATCAGATTCTGCCTGTGCTTGATTGTCAACAGGTGTTTCTTTAAATAATCAGGTGCTGATTGGTGGAGAATCCATCCATCCACCTTCCCCAATACAATTCAATACACTTGAAAAAGTCAACAATAATAGGCAATAGCAGCCACAATTATACTGTACAAACAATACATTTCCATAAGATAATGAGATGCAAAAAAAGTAGAAGTTTATCATTTGGTTAACATGTACTTTGCTCCTTGTTTTTAAGGAAAATTATTTAAAAAGTTCTTATTCTTTTGTGTGTTATAATGTTAATTGTATTTTTTTTTTGTCTAATCAAAAGAAAGTATTTTAATAAATTTTTATATGTTGATGACAGGAGGTTGCTTCACGATAAAAAACATTTGAAACAGAACAACCTGAGAGTGGCCTACTTTATATGTCTGCTGCTGGAGTGAGTGTCTACCGTGTTAACAGCTAACCGGTTCTCTCTGTTCTCACAGACTGCATTTTGCTCTCCCTGGTGACTGTTGGCCTCCTCAGGAAGTACACCTCCTTCCTGGAGCTTCCCCTCAGCTGCTTGCTGCCCTCATATCTTTGCTGTTTTTCAGGCTCACGGGGCTACAGGCAAGCCAAAGTAAGCCTCAAGATACACACTTTATTGGCAAAGACATGTCATCATCTACTTTAAGAAGGCGCACATGTTTTTAGTACTTTGTAACAAGAGTATATATATATATATATACTCTTGTTACAAAGTACTAAAAACATGTGCTATATATGTGTGTGTTATACATGTGTTATATATATATATGTGGTATATATATATATATATATATATATATGTATGTGTTATGTCCTGAAAGAAGGTTTGGGAAAACAGCGACGACACAGAAAAGTAATGAGTTAGGATTGAAATGATGTCTCATTAACCTAATATTGAATAAAGAAATGAATGCATTTACACCAAACACCAGTCTTTGAGCACTATTGGTTGTTAAATGACAACAATATGTTATGGGTTATATAACCTCTCAGAAAACCCTCTTGTCTTTTCAGAATGCCATGTTATGCCATCGCACTCAACTCCTGTGGTTCCGTTACCTCTACATCACCTTCTCTCGATACATGTTCATAAACACATTCCAAATTATACCACAAGGACCAAAGAACCTGAAGATCTATTGAGATGATCTCATTCAGATGCACTGTTACTCTGTTCGGTTTCCCACTGCCTATCTACTCAAATACTGTGGCAAGAGTGAATTTAGTAGCTGTTTGCAAATCCAGTGAGCTGTTTAGCTCACAATGAGTAAAGATTTCTTCAACCCCTGGTCGGCTAAAGTGGTCTGAATACTTTCTGTATAAGCACTTCCCATAAATGAGGCCGACAATAACTTTGAAATGACATGAACTGAAACTTGTGTCTTTTTTGCGATTGAGAAATCTTTATTGTTTTGAGTCATTACACTGTGTTAAAAACAACACTAAGGTTTGAATAGGTTTAGTTTTTTTTTCATCTTGTAAGTTCAAAGACTGTTGAAAATACTGTACAGTATTTTTTGTGTACTGATTAAATACTGATTCTTGTATAACAGTGGTGTTATTTACTTTCTCTCGGCTCTGCCGCAGGTTTAGACAGGTCTCTGATGCTCTTGAGAGCTTCCATGCTTTCTTCCCACTTCTCCCCACAAAACTTTTGCACTGTGACACTGCGGACAGTACCTGGATCCAGACAGTGTGCAGCGACACCTGGGGAGAAAACAACAGCAACGAAGGACAGCCTGTTGGTTTTCATGTGAACAAAGCAGCCCATTGTCTCGAGCACATTTCTCTGACATCTTGCTTAAATGGATTTTGTAATACAAATAGGTTTCCTGATATCACTGTTTTCCAACATAGATCATTGTGAAGATAACATTTTCAAATACCATAAATCTTGGCCATTAAATAGCAGATTATGTAGGTTAGTTTGCAGTAAACACAGGAGGATGATGAAATAATTTTCCAACATGTGACTGTCATGTGTCAGCAGTTGGTGAACATACCATATCCATCAGGGTTGGAGCGAGGAGTGTAGAAACTTTGAACACCACAGGTTTTACAGAATGTGTGTTGCGCAACGTGAGTGTTAAATGTGTACGTTGTCAGATTATCTGACCCCTGAAAGGAGAAAAAAACATTCACTTTAAAAGCTTTGGTTATTTTTTTAGTTAAATTGAATCAAGTCTTCTGCTTGAATTTAATACCTGTAGTAGTGTGAAGGCATTTTTTGGAACAATGAAATGATGGTTTTGTTTCTTTGTGCAAATGCTACAGCTGGAGAAAGACATGAATCAGTTTATACTGATTTGAAGTGTACAGGCAACTAACCATTATTTGAATCTCTTAAATGTGATGGTAGATGATGCTAGTTAAGGGATGAATATATCTATGTAATACAAACATTGATTATCTGAGATAATGAGAAAAATATCATTGAATTTACTACCCATACTTGCAATGGAAAACATGGAGGTTTGGGGAACTCCAGACTTCAAATCTGACAGCTCCACAGTGGCAGCCGCCTGTATGTTTCACAAGATCCATCCTGTTTAAAGAAAATAAACCAACATCAGGATTATATATGTTCATATTTGAGTTTTCAGGAGGGTGAAGACTTACCTCAGTTACTTTGATGTTGACAAAAGAACAGGGAGGAGTTAAACCAGCCCAAATGATGTTGTGAAACTGGTGGAACGTATATGTTGTGAAACCTGCTGACGTGGCGCAGAATGACCTGCCCTTCCAAATTAAACACAGAGAAACCAGTCAAAGTCCATCTCTGATAAGAGTCGCATTTACATTAAAACCTCTCTCATTCGACGCAATCACAGATATTGATATGAACAGCAAATACCTCTAACAAAAGCCAGCATCAAGTTTGTTGTCCTGAGCCATGTACACTTTCATGTGACAATAGGGTCAGCTTCCACAGTACTTGGCAAGGCCTATGTCCTGCTTGAACAACTGGTTTTCCTGGAGGCCTTTGAATCAGACCATGATTATTCCAAGCAAGGGGCAGGGTAAAGTACGGCAGATTTGCGCAAACACATTCCTTAGAGGTTGATCCAGTTCAGCCAGATGCCCCACTATGTGTTGGAAAACACTGACATGGTGCATCACGGGTTGGGTGTCATATGACATGGTGCTGGAGGGGTGGGGAAAAGGAGTCTTGTGACCCAAATACATAAATTAGGACTAGCCTGTATGAACCCAAAATAAACTCAGTGGGCTACAAACCCAAATGGGAGTTTTTAACCTTTCCAATTTGATAAAGTCTTTAATAATGGTAGGCGTCCAAAGTGGTTAGTCAAATTAGGCGTGTCACAATAACAACTTATGTGGGACAGTATTGTAAATATATTGTAAATGAAATAAGACTCAACAACAAATAGAGATTTAATGCTGAGCCGAAGAGTCAAGATGGGAGGAAAAACCCTGCTATGTATGACTGATTTTAAGCTTTAAGCTTTACCAACCACAATCACCTGAGTATTGATATCATTACAAGTATTGTTAGACTGTTGCTGATTAAAGGAGATCAAGCCCTTTTATTGTGATTTTGACACTGACAAGTACTTTGGAATAAATTACTCAAGCAAATAACAAAGACGATAGGAAAAGCCTCAAATATAACAATATCATTCTTTCTTAAATCCGAGTGTCTTGTGAGGAGACAAAATGTGGACAGGCTTTGTGAGTGTATCAGTATTAAGTCAACACTTTAACACTTTATTAACTGCTTGTGAATGTTTTTGTTCTCCTGCCATACAAATGTTAATGAAACTGGAAACAGTCTGCTCTATTTCATCATGAAATGAAGACACCTAGATTAAAATAAACCCAATTGACATCTGACAGAACACTTGAGTTTGTCTAAAAAAAAGAAGCACTTATTTCACTATTAACGTTATGAGAGTATAGCTTGTGCTCATTAATTATGATTATGATTAATAATGTGTGCCTGCCATACTCACTATCAGCTCTCTGTTTGGGTTTCCTATGACTCATATTTCCTTATTTAGAGGGTACAGAATGTACTCTTTATTTAGATGATTTGAGTAACGTTAATAAGAGATCTGCAGTGGCTATGCATTGCAATTGAATTAAACAGGGGCAGTAAATGAGGTCAAGTAGTGGTGTTATCTTTCTCTTGGTCATAAATGCGACAGATGGTTGCCCGTTTCTACTAAACACGTTTCCATCTGTTAATTGGCACGTTTGATGCCGATCAACGAAATATATGTCTTTACATGTTCCTCTTACGAAGTGAATGCTTAGTCATTTACACTCGATGAGTCCCTAATGGCTATGATATTCTACATTTAAGAAAGTTGAAACATGAGAGAAATTCTATGTATGTATACTGCGGAGCCTACACTGTCATAACATAGATTTAGGATTGGGTTACTTAATAAATTGGTATGTGTTATAATGACAATCAAAATCATAAACATAAAGTAGTTGTCACTCGTTACTTAGTGTAATATAGCAACCAATCGCTAGTCAAACAAACAAGCGTCCAATCCAATCAGAAGTTTGGGGAAGTCCCTGTTACTGAGGTGGTTCGAGCAAATTCTTCAAGTTATGTGGTGAGATATTATTCCGCCGCGGAGGATATATGAATAAATATTTTCTGTCATATTATTTTTGACTAAACATTTACTTTGTGTGTAAACTTATTATCTTGAACTAAAATTAACACAGAAACGACTACTATATGTTGAAGTAATGCTTTTCGGAACAGTAGGAACTATTTTAAAATGCGGAGGGATAGAGACAGATGACGTACACAGACTCCGGTATATATTGCCGTGTTCGCCGTTCCACTAGCATTATTCCTCAAGAGGAAGACTGAGACCGTCGGCTCCTACAAGTTGAACTCGAAGAATTTACTGTCCTTTTGATAGTAAGTATTTTTCTATTGATTTAAGATGTATTATTAGTATGTTTACTTTTCTTTTTTTTACA
The DNA here is from genome assembly GCA_037577475.1 of Chaunax sp. Z400. Lineage (NCBI taxonomy): Eukaryota > Metazoa > Chordata > Actinopteri > Lophiiformes > Chaunacidae > Chaunax > Chaunax sp. Z400. The sequence goes on along the minus strand of CM075201.1, from coordinate 6,573,685 downwards.
ATTGGTGTACTTAGTATTTTGTTTTGTGACTGCTGTCTTCATTTGATATGTTAACGCTTCCTGAAGAAAATTTGTAGCAAACGTCGACAGTATGATGTGGCGCAATATTGACAATTAACCTTAAAGTAAAGGTTTGGTTATGTTTTTGTTTTTCTTACGAGTATAAGTCGTTGAGTTCGACGAAACTAAGGAAGTAGTGGTTAGTTTAGTTAATGTTACCCATAGAAATGACTCAACATTTCCAGTATCGTCCATTAACAGCGGGTAACCACCTGAACAAAAGGGAGGTCAATATGATCTCAAAATGGCGCTCAGACTGGAATGGCTGCTGAGCTGCCGATGGTTTAGGGCCCAGTCTTCGTATCCTTTCCTTTTCTCATTTTTAGATAGATAGATAGATTATTGTGATGTGACATTGTGGAATGTAAACTTAATTTCTGGGTTATACTAGCGTTATGTCCAACATATGGATAATAAAGGATTGTAAACAATTTATCCATTGATAATAACTACAAATCTGATGACAACACACAGATACTTAATATCCACTGTTTTACTTTTATTCCAATTATGTATTTTTTTTAATAAAATTCTCATTTGTTGCCATAGGTGCAAACATGCAGATCTTTGTGAAGACCCTCACTGGCAAGACCATCACCCTTGAGGTTGAGCCTAGTGACACCATTGAGAACGTAAAGGCTAAAATCCAGGATAAGGAAGGCATTCCCCCTGACCAGCAGAGGCTGATCTTTGCTGGAAAGCAGCTGGAGGATGGCCGCACCCTCTCCGACTACAACATCCAGAAAGAATCCACCCTCCATCTTGTCCTGCGTCTGAGGGGCGGCATGCAGATCTTTGTGAAGACCCTCACTGGCAAGACCATCACCCTTGAGGTTGAGCCTAGTGACACCATTGAGAATGTAAAGGCTAAAATCCAGGATAAGGAAGGCATTCCCCCAGACCAGCAGAGGCTGATCTTTGCTGGAAAGCAGCTGGAAGATGGCCGCACCCTGTCTGATTACAATATCCAGAAAGAATCCACCCTCCATCTTGTCCTGCGTCTGAGGGGCGGCATGCAGATCTTTGTGAAGACCCTCACTGGCAAGACCATCACCCTTGAGGTTGAGCCTAGTGACACAATTGAAAATGTAAAGGCTAAAATCCAGGACAAGGAAGGCATTCCCCCAGACCAGCAGAGGCTGATCTTTGCGGGCAAGCAGCTGGAAGATGGCCGCACCCTGTCTGACTACAACATCCAGAAAGAATCCACCCTCCATCTTGTCCTGCGTCTGAGGGGCGGCATGCAGATCTTTGTGAAGACCCTCACTGGCAAGACCATCACCCTTGAGGTTGAGCCTAGTGACACAATTGAAAATGTAAAGGCTAAAATCCAGGACAAGGAAGGCATTCCCCCAGACCAGCAGAGGCTGATCTTTGCGGGCAAGCAGCTGGAAGATGGCCGCACCCTCTCTGACTACAACATCCAGAAAGAATCCACCCTCCATCTTGTCCTGCGTCTGAGGGGCGGCATGCAGATCTTTGTGAAGACCCTCACTGGCAAGACCATCACCCTTGAAGTTGAGCCTAGTGACACCATTGAGAATGTGAAGGCTAAAATCCAGGACAAGGAAGGCATTCCCCCAGACCAGCAGAGGTTGATCTTTGCGGGCAAGCAGTTGGAAGATGGCCGCACCCTCTCTGACTACAATATCCAGAAAGAATCCACCCTCCATCTTGTCCTGCGTCTGAGGGGCGGCATGCAGATCTTTGTGAAGACCCTCACTGGCAAGACCATCACCCTTGAGGTTGAGCCTAGTGACACAATTGAAAATGTAAAGGCTAAAATCCAGGACAAGGAAGGCATTCCCCCAGACCAGCAGAGGCTGATCTTTGCGGGCAAGCAGCTGGAAGATGGCCGCACCCTCTCTGACTACAACATCCAGAAAGAATCCACCCTCCATCTTGTCCTGCGTCTGAGGGGCGGCATGCAGATCTTTGTGAAGACCCTCACTGGCAAGACCATCACCCTTGAAGTTGAGCCTAGTGACACCATTGAGAATGTGAAGGCTAAAATCCAGGACAAGGAAGGCATTCCCCCAGACCAGCAGAGGTTGATCTTTGCGGGCAAGCAGCTGGAGGATGGCCGCACACTCTCTGACTACAACATCCAGAAAGAATCCACCCTCCATCTTGTCCTGCGTCTGAGGGGCGGCATGCAGATCTTTGTGAAGACCCTCACTGGCAAGACCATCACCCTGGAGGTTGAGCCCAGCGACACCATTGAGAACGTGAAAGCTAAAATCCAGGACAAGGAAGGCATTCCCCCAGACCAGCAGAGGCTGATCTTTGCTGGAAAGCAGCTGGAAGATGGCCGCACCCTCTCTGACTACAACATCCAGAAAGAATCCACCCTCCATCTTGTCCTGCGTCTGAGGGGTGGCCAATAAAGTGTTTCATGATTCCATGTTCTCAAAAGCCAATGTATGGCATGACATTATTACATGTGTAAAGGTGTTGACCTTAACATGACAAAACGTTTGCTGCACATGTCTGAATAAATAATTCAGTATAACTTTGTGATGTTGTTCATTAATAGTGCAAGATCACAGGTCCATCATATCCATCTTACATGAACTAATTGTGTAAGCTTTTTCATCTACACATAGTGGTGGTTGTAAGGTTTAAATGCATTGTTGCTAGTAATGTTAATATGTCAGTATCTAGTATTAACCAATATTTTTAAACTGCTGCTGCTTTTTTTTAGCAGAGATAAGATGACTGCTTCATTTAATATATTTAATAAGTTTCCGTGTCAAGCACAATATATTCAAGTAAAAAATAAGTGGCATAATATGCTTCTAAAGTCATAGAATGTTTGGCAGGTTTTGAAACCACTTTAATACAAATAATATCAAAACACTGATTTAGCTCCTACTTAGTGAATGAATCGCAGTATACATGCATAGAGCTTACTGTAAGCTAGTGCTTACTGTATATTGATAATAATAATGTGGTACCATCTATTGTCAGTTCAGAAACTGCAGAGTCATTTGTGGCATCAGTGGTTTTCTGCCCTCCCTCATTCCTTCAGGACAAAAGCAGCGAGATCTGGACATATATTCTCATTCGTTCTGACATAGAGTGTGACAAGGTACCAGATTAAAAAAAATAGTTAAAAAGGGACAATTTTTCATTTTCAACTGTATCTAGTGAGTATTGGATAGGCAATAGCCCTCAGTAATGTGTTATGTTAATAAATGCCTAGTAGGGGCAACCAATCCCAGTAAGGAGATAGGAAGGGTAAACCATTTCATCCCAGTGGACTTGTAATGTGCTATCTTTTGTATAGAAAATCTTTGTTATTATCAAGCAAGAGGTTGGCATTTCATATAGCCCAGGAAAAGATGAGTCTGGAAAGGCAAACAAGCCAGAGGGGGTAATCATAACTAAATAGGTCAAGAAAGTGGAGGAAATACAGAAAAATATTCTAGGTGTGCTCTATAGCTGGAATAAGAATTCAACAGAGAGGGGAGCGATATTAGCCTACTAATAAGTAACAATATCAATCATTTATTCTTGGCACATGCAGATTTTACAGAACAAAGCCACCCTTTATTATGACAAAAAGAGTTTTCAGCATATGGCCGCAGGAAAATGTGATTAACTTTGCAGTTTTTTTGGCCTATCTTGGAACACGGTGTGTGCTTGAGTGTTCCCAGAAAGCAAATTGGCAACATATTTGTAATACTGAGGAATAAAATGTGCAGCATATCAGATTTTAGTACAAACATATGGTAGTTTATCTTAAGCTTTGGTGAAAGATACAGAAAAGTGCCCATGCTAAGGCTAGATGGTTAGTAAATATATGGCATAAACATATTTTTGTTAAAGGTCAGGAAAACCTTAACACATTAGCAAGTATCATGGGATCCAATTTCCATATAGAATGTTTGTTTTCATTGTGCAGCCTAATATATTAGGTGAATGTGTGATGACCAGTGAGGAAAGTAATGTGGATTATGGGTAAGATGAGGATTGTATGGAGGTATTTACCATCTAATCCAAAAATAAACTGTTTTAACGCTGGCATCTGGATAATCCCGGTTAGCTGTTTATCCTGGCAAAGGCATTTATCACATAGCAGTGCTGATTTGACAATCTGCTTTCAGTTTGACAGTAGGGAGAATGTAAGACTTCATGAAGCAAACTATTTATTAAATTCTAACAACGAACAATCTCACACATAGTAAATTCACAGAAATTCATGAAAAATCTATAATAGCCTATGCATACACGTAAGCCTATTATATTATCTTTGGATTATTTTCAATCCCATTGTGTTTTATGATAAAGTCAGTCCTGTTTTATTTACTTCTCTATTTTATATGCAGACACATGCCTTAGGATATACTGTAGGCATGCCATGTTCACTTGTCTCTTGTGCCATGATTGTCATATCAGCAGAGAACACACTGTATAGCAGTTAACACACAAGGGTGTCTCTCCCACCAACTAATTCCACAGTGAAGACATCTGTATTATACTTTGCACAGTTTTGTGAATGAAATTAAATTAAACTCTCAATGTAAAACGAGGACCACATTGGAAATAAGTGTATTGTATACTTAATGTGCTCTTCGGTAATTATTTACATTTGTATGTATTTTGCATGTATTATTTTTTCACAATAATTCATTCCAAACCACGAACGGGTTAAACAACTGAGAAATTGGAACTATTTTCAATTGCGGATGAATATTGCTCGATGACCCAGCTCCAGTATAAATACTCCTGTTCCCCTGGCAACTGCTGTATGTCGGAAGTGTCATTCGGTGAAATTGGGTTACCATTCTGGAACATTTTGTAAGTATAATCGTTCGTTTAAAAACAATTTTACAAGTAATGGAAAAATACTAGCATCTGATAATAACCAAGTTACACCATTCACATTTTTTGAACTGCTGTCGCTTTTTTCAGCAGATGGCTAAGCTAAATGCTTCGTAACAAGTGACTGTATTAGCTAACTAGCACTTCAACTTAAGGTTTCTCTATAGATAAGTTTATCCAGCTAACATATACACGTTAACCGACGTTATTAATAATGCGCCAGGTTCACTGAGATTAGCCTATTAATCGTCACGCATGACAATAACGCGAAAGACATTTGCTAACATTAACAATAGATTTCTAGCTGTGTCGTCCATCAGTGGGTAGGCCGAACAAAACCAGGGCAAACAACAAAACCTCATTTGAAAATGGTGCTGGTGCTCGAATCACCGGCTTCGTACCACTAAATGTTAGTGATGAAATAGGAATTGCCTCTCTTTTATCGCTTCAGGAGAGCTAAAATAGTAAGCCAACAGCCCAATCATAGGGGGCTGCACGCTAAACATCTTAAAATTGCTTATAATATTCATAATCATTGTTCTACTTCTGGTAGGAGGATGTTATTAACAGGGATAAATTATTATACGCCATAATATAGATGTAAGATGTATTTTATGGTAGAGTTATGATAGGCAGTGAAATTGATTCATCAGTAAAGCAAAGGATATTGGTAACCTCATCAATCTTAATTTTTCACAGGTGCAAACATGCAGATCTTTGTGAAGACTCTAACTGGCAAAACCATCACCCTGGAGGTTGAGCCCAGCGACACCATTGAGAATGTAAAGGCTAAAATCCAGGACAAGGAAGGCATTCCACCTGACCAGCAGAGGCTGATCTTTGCTGGGAAGCAGCTGGAGGATGGCCGCACCCTCTCTGACTACAATATCCAGAAAGAATCCACCCTCCATCTTGTCCTGCGTCTGAGGGGCGGCATGCAAATCTTTGTCAAGACCCTCACTGGCAAAACCATCACCCTGGAGGTTGAACCTAGTGACACCATTGAGAATGTGAAGGCCAAGATCCAGGACAAGGAAGGCATTCCCCCAGACCAGCAGAGGCTGATCTTTGCTGGAAAGCAGCTGGAGGATGGCCGCACACTCTCTGACTACAACATCCAGAAAGAATCCACCCTCCATCTTGTCCTGCGTCTGAGGGGCGGCATGCAGATCTTTGTGAAGACCCTCACTGGCAAAACCATCACCCTGGAGGTTGAGCCCAGTGATACAATTGAGAATATCAAGGCCAAGATCCAGGACAAGGAAGGCATTCCCCCAGACCAGCAGAGGCTGATCTTTGCGGGCAAGCAGCTGGAAGATGGCCGCACACTCTCTGACTACAACATCCAGAAAGAATCCACCCTCCATCTTGTCCTGCGTCTGAGGGGAGGTCAATAAATTATTCCATGGTTTTACTTGATTTACATGACAACATAGCCCAATAAAAGATGAGAATACATTAAATGGTGTTTTGGCATATTTGTCTGGAATATGAACACTAAGGGCTTAAGGTTTTCAAGTATTTCCCTGTTTAAATCCAGTTACCATTTTACTTTTGGCGACTTTACAAACTTCAAGATTCAAATGTTCTGCTGCCTGGTTATTTTATGAATAGTCACTTAGTGGGGCTACAGCACACATGGCTTCTAATATGTTTTGAAGATCATTGGGTAAAGATTCGGTGTGCATACATAAGTTTATCTTTATAAATTGTTCCAAGAAGCAGGATTGATTTACCTTTGGCTGAGTAATACCAGGAACCCCTGTCAAATCTGAAACAAGGACTGAAATACTACTAATAATATAAAAATGAATAATACTGAAATCCAGTAATACTAGGATACCCTCAGCAAAGTTGTGCAAATAACTCACTCAGCTTGCTCTTTATAACAACCACCTAAACATAGTATAACTGCTGACCAGCTTTATTTTGATAATCAAATGCAGGCAACAGCCCAGTTCAACGTCCTAATCAATATACCAGGTTCAACCACTTTAATCTCAGTTGCTTGGACTCAAGAATGCCAGTTGAAAAGCTCCATAGCATTACATAAAATGAGTGTCTCCCAGTAATTAAAGCGTTCATGTCCTTTGAGACTACCTAGCAGTGATAAGTGAAGTATCACTTGGAACCACTAGAGGTCACAATAACCCTTTGCAGGTTTAAAAAACATACACACTTATCCTGTTTGGGCTGATAGCTACTTAGTATTTTGGTATTATATTCAACATGTTAGATTTAACTCTGCACACACAAGATGATACCAATAATTCCCTCAAAATTTCCAAGATAAAGCTGACAAGTAGCATAGAAATGAGTGTAATTAGTTCATGACCTGCATGCTCACTGTAATTTTATTATTTAGTTGGACAATTTGCACTGAATTAATTAATTTGCAATAGCCTCTTTAAACAGCTTCCCTAAACTTTAGATGATCTGGAGGCACTTATACCATGGTATAAAGCCATATGTAGTTAATTCAAATTTGCCATGTTTATACTTGAACGCAACAGGAAAATGCATCACAAGTAGGCTACTTGTTAAAATTCTTATAACCTAGGCCTATATTTCCACTGTGTTCACTCTGATCAACTGACAGTAAGAATTTGCTTTTCCCACCCCTTGTAGCTACGTTTCTTTCCTCAATGCAAAAAAAAATTGCATTAAACTTATTTTATGAGTGGGACATATTAGGAATTCTACTTCAGCATTAACCTAAGTACGACTGATGTATGTAAACTCAATGTGATTCAAAGATACATGCAGGAATGATTTTATCACTGCTCCACAAACTTTTGGTGGAGCCTCAAAATTAAATGTCAGTGAAAATGAATTTGCCATCAATCCAACGATAATATTGATATTTCATCCAGATGTCTCGCTGGGGTCTTTCGGGGCAGACTGTGTGGATTATTTGTAGCCCCTCTTTTATGGGTTTGCCCATTGCACGACAAGTGTAGCAGTGCTATATCAGCTGGAGCCTGAGACCTGCTGGCTCACTCCGTTAGACGGTGCAGGAGGAGGAATGGCAGGCTGGGGGGGTTTCTTCTTTTCTCTCCTGAACTACAAGACGGAGAAATATGTCATCGCCGAAAACAGAAGAATCGGAATATTATTTAGACTCTATCAACTGGCCGTGCTGGGATACATAATCGGGTGAGCTCCACTGCGATGTGCCCCATTTTAAGCATGGAATAAAGCAGGCAAAGCTTTTTGAATGTGATTCACAGTTAAAAATAGTTGAGCTTGTCAAAGTGTTGACTTTGTTACTATTGTTGATGCGGCACAGAGTTTCCCCGTTGTGAAAAGTGATTGTGTAACAGAGCAGCTTTTGACAGGGTTGTGTTAAGTGAATTCATTTATGTATGAGGTTTGTGGAGAGGCAGGAAGTCCACCTGTCCCAGCCCTCACTGTGATGTCACGCTGATGTATGTAAGAGAAATATGCGACGCTCAGCAGGTGATGGGACAGTACGATGAGGGTACCGTATCTGGTTCGACCTTTGCAAACCTTTGTGAAAGTTATTTCGAACTGTAAGATGATCCATTTGGTGGCTCCACTGTAACACAGCAAGAAGACATGGTCATCAATACCCCCCGTAACACGAAGCTTGTCTCGAATGTGCATATTTGTAAAATGAAAGTGTCATAATTAATGTTAATTCAGCAAAGATCCAACATTAAATAAGCTCAACATCTACCTGTGTTTGAGACTATTAGTCTCACTGCAGGGTGCAACTATCAGTAATTCTAATATCTTCAGTAGTGTTTGAGAAAACTCACAGGAACATTATGTGCTACTGCAATATTCAAATCAAAGGCCACAGCTCCAGTGAAAATGTTTTTTCTATAGTCGTTTTTGAACTCAATCTACTACAGTACATACTAAAGCTGTCCACAAAATGCAATTCTCCTATCTTTAATGGTTTTAGAGAAACCTTGTTATATATGCAACACATGCTGCCGGAGTAAATTTTAAATTAAGGGCCATAAATCTGTCAACAATTATTTTTCAAAAACAGTTTTTGAACTCATTCAAGACATTGGCCAGAGGTGGCTATGCACAAAATTTCACAAATAGAAGAATAGTAATAGATTCACAGAAAAGTTTAAGTGTGACGGACGGACAGAAGGACACAAAGACGGACAAACTCGATTCCAGTATCCCTGGCCCACTTTGTAGTGGATTATATTTCACTTGATGGCATGCACTGTAGCTTCGGGAGAGCTTTTCGTAATATGCACTGATTTTATTGACATTTCAAGTCTGAGACTTTGAGACTTTGTGGTAAAGTTTGTGCTTTTCAACATTAGACAGTGCTCTCACTCCCAGATGCATGAATGTGTGCAAAATAATTCCAAAGTAGTTCAATATAGTCCCAGTGGAGCTGCTTTATAATGTAGTCAAGGATACATTTACATATTTAACATGAGTCCTTTCATGTGACACATGCTCGCGAACACACTTAATGACAGTTACAATGTGAGTGCTGTCAACCCTCACCACACGTTCACACATGCTGCTCAACAAGGGCTCACAAGTTCTGGCGCATCACACCCATTTGATATGAGACGGACAAACTAATAATACTGTGATCTGTTCAACCTACTCAGAAATGAAGTCTAACAGTCTAATGAACGTTTCAGGTGGGTGTTTGTGGCGAAGAAAGGTTACCAGGAGAGAGAAGAGGCCATCCAGGCCTCAGTCATCACCAAGCTCAAAGGTGTTACACTGACCAACAGCTCTGAGAGCGGGCTTCATCTGTGGAGCGCTGAGGATTACGTCATACCCCCAAATGTAAGTCTATCTATCTATCTATCTATCTATCTATCTATCTATCTTGATGCCTCTCCCCAATTATTGCCAATTACACTCCTGTCAGGAGAAATTATGGGGCTCTTGAGTGTTTGTCATTAGCTCTACACATCTGTCTCAACAGATTTAACACAATTGAACTTCTTGAAAGTGTAATTTGTTTAACATTTCGCTAATCGATCTCACTGTCTGGATCTAATTTTATTTTGCAGGGTGAGCAGGTGTTCTTCATAGTAACAAATTACATAGAAACCCCCAATCAGAGGCTGGGGTTCTGTGCTGAGGTGAGTACAGATGAAGACTGACTGAAATATGTTTCCCTGTGCCAGACTACCATTTCCACATGATTGCATTTTCATATCCAGTAGTGTTTATTTTATCTTACAGAGTTTCAAGGTGCCAGACGGACGATGTCAAAGTGATGATGACTGTGTGGAGGGGGAGAGTGTAATAGCTGGTCATGGTGAGGATCATTCATTGCACTGCACTCATGCAAACCTTGTAAATATGAATCTTTCAGATTTTAGACCAAACACAACTTTAAAAACACACACATCTGAACAATATTTTCACACATGGATCACTGCTTTAAAGTCAGTGTTATCAGTATTTACAATATTCTCCAATACACTGATATATGTTTTATCACGAAACAATACAAACATTTGCAAATATATTCTTATTTTGGAGTAAATACTCTTAAAGCAGCCAAGAATCTTTGCTTCCTCCATCAGGAATCAAGACTGGTGTGTGTTTAAACAGCACTGGGACCTGTGAGATTCATGCCTGGTGTCCTGTTGAATACAACAAGAGACCCACGTGAGACCCCTTCCTCTCCTTTAGAACTTTGGAAATCAGCCATATTCTGTGGTGCTACTCTAACACTTACTCTGATCCCTGACAGGGACTCCAATATTTCACAGGTTGTATTTATTATAAACGTACCCTGTGAGCTCCACTAGATTTATTTTATTTTCACAGATCTGCTTGTCTCTTTTATTCCTAGAGAGCCCTTACTGAGTGAAGCTGAAAACTTCACCATCTACATCAAGAATTTCATCAGGTTTCCAAAGTTTGAATTCTCCAAGTGAGTGACTGTTAAGTGGCACTGATTTCTGAAGTGCTTATGGTTTAAAGGCATCATGACATAGATCACAGAGTGAGCTGAGGGTTCCAGTGGCTGCTTGAAATAACTTCAGGGTGCAGAGAGCTTTCTATTTATACCAGTCTGTGCATTGCACTCAGTGAGACAGCGAAACAGTCATCTGAGATGTCCTTGACAGCAGGCCTGGCCCTGGACAGGTGTCAGATCAGACGGGGCTAGCCCAGGGAGCTGTGCTACTGCCTTCTCTGCTGTTGTCTGTTCAAGGCCTGCAGGAAAGCAGAGATGGCTAATTAATCTGTCAGGATCTTCTTCTCATTACACAGCCATCCCCTCTATGCCTCCACACACTTCTTGATTTTTGTTTGGCTGGTAATACAATTCCCTCTCAATGGAGAAGAAGTGAGAGGAAATGGATAGCACATGGATAACACAGCAGATAGCACAGTAGTTAGAGCGCGTGTCCCCATGTAACGAAGCTATAGTCCTCTAGCGGTCGGCGTGGGTTTGATTCTGACCCGTGGCTATTTGCCGCATGTCTTCCCCCCCACTCTCTCTCACACACCTCCTGTCACATCTTGGGCTGTCCAATACAATAAAGGCACAAAATGCCCCCAAAAAATAACTTTAAAGAAAGAAATGGCTGGCAACCCTATGCGCCTAAATAGTGACACATCAAGTCACACTGTGCTTTGAGCCAGAGGGTGTAATGCTGTGGGTTGATTGATATACACACACACTATGTGCTGCTGTTGGTGTCTGTGTAGAGGACAATTTGACAGCAAAGTTGAAGACCTTTTACTCATAGTCCAAAAACTCAAATTTAAATATCTAACTCAGGTTAGATATGAAGTGTTGTGTATTTTGAAAAGTATTTTGACATATATGGCTTACCCTGCAGCTCAGTCCGAAATTACTATATTCTTCACCTATCTCTATCAATAAAGGCAAGAAAGCCTGAATAAATAAGAAACAAACAATGTTGTTGAGAGGTTGTAAAACACAGCATAAGAGCTTTCTGTGGTTAAGCTATGAAGTTTCTAAAAGAAAGCTTGAAAGGTCAAAGCCAATGTGATAAGTTGAAAGATATCTGTGACTCTTAGCTGGCAGGGCCAGGTGTCTCTAGCCTGTTTCTGTCTATCTGGGAGATTATTATCTTTTTTATTCAAGGAAATAATGGGTTCATTGAATGAATAAATGCATCAATACATGATGTTGATAGTGAAAGTAAGACTGACTTCCATAGTTCTTCATTACATGTCATCTGCTCATTGACCTCTTAGGTCCAACGTCCTTGAGATGTCTGATGACAGCTACCTGAAAAGATGTTCCTACGACAGAGAGAAGGATCTCTACTGCCCTATTTTCCGCCTTGGGGAGCTGGTCAGATGGACTGGGAATGACTTCCAGGAAATGGCTGTTAAGGTACAAAGTGTTAATAATATCAACATCGTGTGTGGGAGTGATTTCATCTCCTGGCATCCTCACAGTCATTTCATCATAAACAACAATAGAAGATCACTTTTATGACTCATTGAAATCCATTTTACCTGCTTGTGATTCTCTTCTACTACCAGTTAAATGCAGAAAAAACAATTATTATTCTGTGTAATACGTGTGGCAGCTATGTTGAGGATAATGACATCATTCCTTGACATTATGGGAGTGGGAAAACTGCTCTGGGAACTGGAAGAGGATAAAGTGGCTGCCACTGCAACATCCTAGTTTAGATTCTGCAAGCGATATTTGTCACTCCTCACTTCTTTTTTCTCTCTCCACGCTTCCCTTTGATAACCAATAACAGAAATATGGCATGAAATCTCCTTCATTTGATATGATAGGGCTAAAATAGTGACAGTAAATCTTGGTGTCAAAAATAGAATTAGGCATGAAAGCATTTCTATTTGACAAAAAATTGCATTGAAACAAATATGGAACTAAAGAAAGTTCTACTGACAAACACAAACATTGAAATTATTTAATGCAATTGATTTTTATGCATAATTTTGTATATTGATGCATTCTGATCTTTTTATTCGTGTCTGTCTTATTTCAATGACAGCTGTTTTTTGTTGTTGTTGTTTTTTTTTACACTTTTAGCATTTTTTCAGTGTAATTGGTTTTACTTTAAACTTTCTGTCACTGTTTGGTGTGGAAAGTAGGGGATTGAGAGGAGGTATATATATATATATAATGTATATAATGTTCAAAAAAAATCAAAGTAACAAAGTTTTCTTATTTTCAGTGGAACCTTTTTCACACCAAATATTTGTTCTAGTGCCAATACAGGTTTTGCAGTCAATGCTCAATTTTATTTTCTATGGCACATTTTACTGTCACTGTTCTGGCCCTGTACAGTGCAACCCAAGTTCCAAGCCCACTCATCTCTGTGCCGTTGGTCCAGGTCAAGAATTGCAGGGGTTATGCTAAAAGCTCCCTACCATTGCTGTAATATGAAACTCTAAATTCCAAGCGATGGAAGGTGGTCCACCATCCTTCTTCAACCAAGGCCTTTGCTTCCAAGGAAGACTCCAGTGAGATTCCAGCTGTGTGACCATCCATCTTCTGCTCAGACCCCTTCCTGAGCTGGTTGTTGACATGGCCTTGAGCTTGTTTACCCTCTGTTTCCAGTGCTGCTGAGGTCTGCCTTGGTTCCAGCAGCCAGTTTGCGGCCCATTAGGGCAGCCCTGCTGATGATGATTCGGACTTCTACCTTACCTCTAGATTACTGTTGTTGTCCCTCTGGACTCCTCTGCTGCTGCTCTCCCTGCATGCCTCCCCTCTGTATGCACATCGGTGCAGTGGCCACTTGTGGTGCTTGTTGTCAGCACTTCTAAACAGTGTTTTTTTTTGTTTTTTTATATTATTTTTTTATTAATGCATATTTTGTACAGGTATACAGATCACACAAAAATCAATACCCAACCCCCACCCAATCGCACACCCATAGACTCACGCACACATACACACACACACACAATCCAGGGGAGACAAACATAAATGCAATACAAATAGACTAGACAAGCACAAGAAATCCATCTAGACCAAGTGTCCAGGACACAAAAGCACACAGGTGCAAACATCATACACATGTAACTAAACAGTAAACCAGTCCGAATACAAATACAAATACAAATAAACATGATCAAATTGAATCAAGATATCCCAACACGGGACCCCAAGAACCTTCCCACCCATTCCGACCTCCGAGTTTTAAACAGTGTTAAACAGTGTTTTTGTGTTTTTGAGAAAAATCTGTAATTAATGCAAATTTAACAATGCAGAGAACAAAACAAGTACATCCTTGTTCATCAGGGAAGTACATTATATCACATAACACGTGTGCTCCTTCTACTTTGACAGATGAAAATGTCTGCTGTGAAAAAGGCGAGTTGTTATTAGTTCATACACTATGGTGACATCATATATTTCACAATTTATCTCCACCCAGTAAATTTGGCTTGTGCGGGTGTTCAAGGCCTTTAAAGACATGAATTAGATTTTAGGATCTAAAGGAAACAAACGTGTGTCAGTATATGTATATGTGTGAGGCTCCACTAATATTAAAATGTCTTTGTCCATCAGGGTGGGTCTGTGGGAATTCTTATTGAGTGGAATTGTGATCTGGATAAAGACTCGTCACAGTGTAATCCACACTACAGCTTTACTCGTTTGGATACGAACTTGAACAACTCGGTCACATCAGGATACAACTTCAGGTATGTCCTCAGGAATTTCACAAGAAATAAATCTGTCAGTCCACTGCCTCTACTCTGCTCTCTGTGTCTAACCTGAGTTATTTTTGTCTATTAAACCCAAAGTTGACTGATTTTGCTCCTACAGATACACAAGGTATTACAAGGATCAAAATGGTGAAACATATCGCACTTTGTATAAAGTATATGGGATTCGCTTCGATATAATGATCAATGGCAAGGTACAGCAGTGATACACATGTACAGTTTTTATTTCCCTGAATAAAGTACATGATTCCAGTAATAGACTTGCATTAAATGTCTATTATTGTTTTACAGGCTGGAAAATTCAATATTGTTCCCACTATAATTGCCATTGGGTCAGGGCTGGCCCTGCTGGGTGCTGTGAGTAATTTAGTAAAATATTACTGAGATGAATGTCATATATCAGTGCTGCTATAGGGTGATTGATGATTACCAGTAACAAAAATAATGATTCTGTGGACCTTGCAATCATCCAGTTGATATTGTTTTCTTCCTTTTAGGGAGCCTTTGTGTGTGATATGATACTGCTGTACATGATGAACACAAGCTCTTTCTACAGAGAGAAGAAGTTTGAAATCATCAGCTTCAAGTATGACTAACTATATTGACACACATTGTTGTGATGGGGTTTTCTAAATGAATCCTTTGTCACATTTATTAGCATGTCTCTCTCACACCGTATGTAACAGGAGAGACCGAACCAAACCCAAGGACGGGAAGGCAGGGCACAGGGAAAGAAGATCCAGGAAACCAGCTGCAGAGAAAGGGGAGGCCAACTCCTCCACAAAGGCTGAGGAAATTGAACCTACTATGGGATCTCCTCCCACTGAGGACAGCCAGCTGCCTGTGGACAGTCGGGGAAGGGGTCCCACCATTCCACGCAACACAGGACAGCGGTACTCTGCCATTCTGTCTCCCCAAGGGGCAGAGTCGAGGCATCATATCACTTTCTCTTCACAAAATTGACTTTGCAGGAAGAGCAAGATAAATTACCTGCAGTGGTCTTGGTTAGGCTGCTAAAGGTGGACCCAAAAGTCAGATTGATGTCCACATCTCACCTACTGGCACAGCTGTTGGCATGCCACAAGAGCGATGCTTGCCCTGGTTGAAGATACATTGGTCCAGAGAAATGTTTATTTTCCGTATTGTGCAAGTAGGCCATGACGTGGTTGGTCAGGATCCAAAGACGAGAAGTGTTGGATAACAATAAGTAATTGTATGCAAATGTATTTTGATAATATTGATTCAATAGGCAGAGTGACACAAAATTATTAATGTAAGACTTTAAATGAATTACCAACTGCTTTACAAATCCATAGAAATATTATCTTTGTTTCATGTCATTTAGCTCTTTTGGCTGTTGATCAGACAAATTTAACATTTCAGTATTATGGGCCTTAGATTTTATTTTTGATTTAATTATGAAAATCACAAGACATATGCTAGACATGATTCATTAGAGCCCTTCCAATTTTTTTTACCTTGAACCTCAATTTTAGGCATGGATTACATCAAATAAACATTGCAGATTAAGTAAAGATAAAAGTAATTTCTGGTAAATCAATCTGTAAAACATACCCTCTAAATTCAAAGTTGTTTCTTGAGCAAATATTACTTTCAAAGTATGGATTCAAAGAATAAGTGCTTTTAAAAATTGCACTCTGAAGAAAATGTGCACTGTCCTGATGCATTTCAATTGAATGCATCATGTACCTGTGTTGTGACACATTTGAGTGTCCTGTAAAACAGTGCTATAGGATGAGTTGGCTGAGCTGCTAGTGACATTTATACCGTCCACAATGGCTACAACACAATCTTATTCACACTTGAATGTATTTATGAAGCTGTAGAATGCAGTTGTGATGTGCAACTGTTGGTACACTGTTGTTGAACTGGCTGATTGTTAATAATGAATGGTACAAGATGTTTATGTCCAAATAGTCCTTCCACCCTCCTGTTTGTTCTTCCTGTTTCTATTTATTGATCTTTGACTGTCATGTTTGTTCTATGATGTCAACAAATGACACTGCCTGACAAACTGATTAATAATGTATACAAAGGTTGTACAGAGGTATTTATTTCAATCAATAATCAGACTTCTTATCATCTCACCACAGTGGTGTACATGAAATGTAATACCACCATGTGGATGTAATCTGTTTTGATATATGTTACACAACCTACATTATCACAACTGCTCTTATCCTGGCACAGATAACAAGCATGGAGCAGGAGTTATAGGAGAAATAAGTTCATAGTCACTGGTAAGTGTAGAATAGGAAGAATAACAGGATATTTCCTTCTACAGACTATAATAATCAACATCCTCTGTTTAATCAACACTCTATAATGGAAAAATCTAGTCTTTCACAAATTGCTTATCTAAAAAAACAGCAGGACAGGCAATACAATTAGTTTACATAGCATTAGAGAGGATTAATTATTTGTTGTAGATCTTTTTAGTACACATGCACCATCCCATAGAGGAAAGTCCAGAACAGGATGTAGGTAAAAAGACCTCCAACAAGGCCCCCGGTGAACAGCAATCGCCGTGATTTAAAGAATTTTTTCCACCGCCGTCCAGCCTTGAGAATGAGCAATAGGGATAGGAGAAATGCAGACATGAAATAAAAAATAAAGCCATTCAGTCCAGTCAGCCCCAGAATGCCAGCTGTTGCCCCGGACAGAGCAGACACTGAGGTGCGGCAGTAGTCCAGCACAGCGGCGTTGCCCCTCACAGCTACTTCACTGATGAATTGTGGTCCCTCTCGCTTGGCTATGACTCCTGCCATCTTGGCTCTGGTCAGCTATAACAGGTAGATGCTGCTGTTTCAAGAGAGATTGACACATTTGTGACACACCATAACTACATTTTCTCTACTAATACTGTAGGCCTACATTAGTACATGCTTATTTTTACACATCTACTTCACCCCAATAACAGGGCAAATATTAAACTTAAGTTATTTCACTGATGTGCAAAATCTATGAGGTAATGGATTTTACATACTGAGCAATCCAAAATTAAATAATTACATCAAAATCAGCTCCACCTAAACAAGCTACATAAAAAAGGTTGCTAAATTCCAGTTACAATATTTATACAATGGCATATCACGCTACTGACATCTGCAACATAAACACTACTTTAACTTTTCTTCCTGGAATTTTGGAAAATATTTAAGTATTATAATTCAGTGATATTTTGAAAGCAGAACGTATTTTTAAACTGTTTAATGCTTCTTCAAAAACTAATAAATAAGATCATTACTACATTGCAAACGCCAATTCTACCGGCCATGTGCATGTCGGTAGATCTAGGTTAAGTAATGCTCTCGGATATTTCCGCAAATTGATCACTACGAGAGAAAAAAATACAATTGTCAGCTCTCAATACATGGACGCCCCAGATATGAGTTACAAAATAAGGTTTACAGTTGACCTTGGTCAATGTTAGTTTAACCACTGACCTCAAGAAAGCCACGTATTTTAACCAACATCTAGCACCATTTAAAGCCTCGCTTTACAAAAGCAGATACACAAAACACCATAAAAGGCATAAACGGACAAAACTCTTGTCATTAATGTCAACCACTAACGTTATCTATAAGACTAAAAATAACTCTACATAAACTTATGTTAATTTGTTGTCCATTAAACTACCTTGGTATAAGATTATTGCTACAAACAGGCTAGCACTATTAGCTAGCTCTCCAAGGTTCTTGCTGACGATAACGTATGACAGTCTCACCGGAAATAAACGCAGGGACTCGTCGGCTCCTCACAACGAGATTACAAGAACATAATCTGTACAAACAACTTCACAGACTTGAAAATAAGACTTTTCTAAAGCAATATTAGCTCATGTGGCCTGGGAACAGCACATTCATTCTCTTCTGGATGACACTGCTCAGTACGGATCGGCCATGTTCCTCGCAGTGCATTATGGGGAGGCGTCTGAAAAGAGGCGAGGATATGGTGCGTTCCCTGAATATCAAAGAGTAGGAAATTTCATATTCACACTCAGGAAGAGGTATGCATCGGCAAACTGTATATAGCAAAAATACAGGTAATCCTTCTCCCGCATCAACTTAGAAGCAGGGACATTTTTCATAAATGCAACATATTATGCAAAAAAGGCATCTTTTCTGTTGGTAGTGAAATCCTGCTAGAAATGAAAAATTTACAATTACCTGGGTTAACCAGAAGGCAACATACGCTGTGTCATCATTCGATTGACATGTCATCGATATCAAAGTACAGGCCTCTATCCGGTGAAATGTCTACCCATATCCTAGGTATAGACGTTGGCACCACTTCGGTAAAAGCCATTTTATTAGAGACTGGATCCAGAACGGTGATTGCTAGTCATGCTTTGCCGACTACGTCAGACATAATCGACAATAACAGGATAAATGTGAGTGTGTTCACGTGCCCGGGCACAACTTTACCCACCACGTCTGTGACACTAATTTCTGTGTGTTTGGTGCGAAACCTGACTACGTTTCCACATAGGCTAAAGAGCAACACACTGGCCGGATCATCGACACTTTGAACCGGTGTATCGACCTGCTGCCCCGAGACAAACTGCAGCAGGTCAGCAGCATCGGGCTCACTGGACAGATGCACGGGGTTTTATTCTGGAAAGCAACGGAAGGTAAGACTACAACTATTACCTGCACTCGTGCGCACTTTGGCATTTCACAACATGTGAGGTAAATTTTATAACAATACAAAAGTAGTCTGAGCATCATATAAATAAAGGGATTTCATCTGTAAGGGCCATTGGTTTGCGTTTTGTTTGTGTTGACCTCCCACCACTAGGGGAAGTAAAAGGCGTCAAAGTTTGTGGTAATCAGAGGTAATCAGAGGTCATTAAATGCACGGGGGTAATATGATTTGTTTGTTGGAAGGATGACAGAAGCACACAGTTTTTTGACCGTGCAAATGTGTCGTGCAATTATGGAAGTATTGTAAGATAGAGCCTTGTTTGGCCGTTGTTTTGTTTTGGAGAGGAATCAAAATAAATTACTTTGAATGCATGGAACAGTGGACATCCTCATTTGTACGCGTCTGGACTATGCTTACCTCCAACCGTAGTGGTGACCTTTTTTAGAATAGCGAAATGGTCAGTACATCATCATTTACTGGCTATTATGTTCCTTTTAAGGGTTGCATTCTTGTCCCTCTTCTTCTTCTTCTTACTGTCATATTGTACAGGCTAAGTTCACACTTCAGATGAATTCTATGTTCTATGTTCAGTTCACATCGATTAAAATGAACCAGTTCACGTTTAAGTTCACAGTGCCAAAAATAAAACAGGGTCAGTTGATAAATGTGCAAATGTTGCTGCCCTCCACTAAATTAATCTCACAGTGAAAAGGAAAATAAATAGGGGTCCCTCATTTTAACATGCATTTCAATCCTTTACACAAACTGAATTGAAACACGCAGGAGCAATTTGTCAGACGATGTCTGGAGAATAATGTCAGTGAACTACCAACAGTCAACTTGTCAACTTCTGTTGTTACCTATGACACACCACAGTGGATTCAGCTACCTGTCTGGTTTGCGACATAATCAGAGAACCATTGTGTGTTGAACAAAAAGTTGTAGTAAGGACCAGGGACGTGCACAGACATTTTGGGGGGCAGGGGCTCAAGTGAGAAAAAGGGCAATTCTCGTAATTATTTATAAAAAGTTTTAAAACAAAAAGTTTAATACAGAAGCACATCTCTGACTTACTAACCAAATTATTTTAATACCCTCACACACGCAATTGTTTAATACTCAACAGATTTCTACAAAACAATCGGTTCACCCAGAGACAATGGTCTTCTTTAGCATTCACTAGCTTTATAACAAGAGCAGGCAACAACAACAACAAAATAACACAAAACTGAAAACACACACACACACAATGGCTAATGGTGACAATGATTTAGCTTCAGTGCACCTAAATTCCCTCCTTTCACATTTGAGGGAGGGCTGTCTGTATCATGTATTGTTAAAGATCTACCAGCATACAACAAACCAGTAGAATGAATAATTATTAGATGAGGAACCTACAATCAAAATGATGCAGATTGAAGTTTTAAGTAGGGTTGGATCTTGAACCAAGGAAGAGTTTAGTAAATTTTAAGTTGGATGCGGCTTCTGGATCCCTTTCACTTTAACATTGCGATATAGGGCCTAGTGCTACTACGCAACACCTAGTGGCAGTGAATGTCGTTTATAGATTAAACAGTCATGTTACCAGATGTGTCCAGGATAGTACAGAATATGCTCACACAAAGTCACTACTGTGAGGTAACAAAAACTAATGCCACAGACTTGTTCTAAGATCAAAATGTAGCTGGAATTGTCCTGTTTCAGTTTGTCGTCAAGTTTGATTTATCTTCAAAGTTGATGAGCTTCATTCATCCTGAGGAAAACCGCCATTACTGAAAAATGCTTTTTCTTGAATAACTATCAAAGTAATAATGATACCAGTGTGATTCCAAATTCCATGGGTAGGTTTTGTGGTCAAGGAGTCATTATTATTATTATTATTATTATTAAGGAATTCCTGATTTTTATAAATAATATGAGCAATAGTGATTCGTGGTATAAGGATTTGTTTTCAGGCTTTGCGTGACTCAGAAAATCAAAAGGTCAGAATGTAATTATTGATTTTAAGTTGAAATCTGAAACTATTTCTTACATGCTGTACTAATTGATCTGCTCATGTAACCGAGGGAATGGACTACAGACAAACAGCAATAGCAGTGGTTCCAGCTTGTCTACACGTCTCAATATGAACCCATATAATAATGATTCATTTCCACATCAGGAAAGATTGTGTATCAGGAACTATTTCATCCAATTCAAACAAAAGGTTATCACCAGTTTAGTAATATATATGTGGGTTTTTTATTATCACTGGTAAGATAATGTATTAGGTGGGATTCTTCTAGATAAAGTTGACAAGAATCTGCAGAGCAATCATATATGATATATATTTAGAGTCTCGTCTCTAACATTTGTAAACAGTTTGATTTGGTAGAATGAATCCCATAATGTTTAACCAGACCATAGGTTTAGAAAAACATTCACTGGTAATTGCTGTGGGGAGTTAGAAGAAGCCTTTATAGGAGAAAGCCGTGTTTTCAGACTACAGAATGACTGGAGCTATGTTGCCCTCTGCTGGTTGCAATCAAAACTTGATATTAAAATAGTTTTTTTAATCAGAGAAAATCTATGCTACTAGGATATTTTATGTCCGAACAACTCCAAAACCACAAAGTCACATTTAACTTATTTTGTCATGTTTGGGCAGAAATTGATAAGTTCTTCTGTATTTGTCAGTATCTCTTGCCTCTTGCAGGCTGTGATTGGTCAAACAGGGACTTCTTCACAGCCAGAGCCACCAGCCAGCTGATCACCTGGCAGGATGGCCGCTGCAACAGTCACTTTCTGTCGTCACTTCCTAAGCCAGACTCACATCTCAGTGTGGCCACAGGGTTTGGATGTGCAACAATCTTTTGGTACATGAGACAGAGGTGAGCGCATACTTTTTAAAAACTACATGTAGGGCAATCTGCACCACTTGTTTTTGTCATACAAAAGTCAACCCTAAATATGTGTGGTTTCGCTGCAGGCCCGAGTTCCTGGTGGACTTCACAGTCGCAGGCACCATCCAGGACTATGTGGTGTCCATGCTGTGTGGTTTGCATGAGTGTGTGATGACACCTCAGAATGCAGCCAGCTGGGGCTTCTTCAACTCGTCCACCAACCAGTGGAATATAGACATGTATGTTCAGAGCTCCCTGCTTTAATAACACCTCATTTCTGTGCTGAAGTGGTCAGGACATATTATTGATAAGTGATACCGGTTCTGGTACTAAAAGCATGAAAATGTAATATGGGTTGAGCATGGTGTCAAACTACGATTACTTAACACTTTGTACAGTTCATCACAAACGTACAGTGTCAGAGTTGTTGTGAATAACCCACATAACAAGGCACCCTGTGTGTGCATGCTGCAGTCTGAAGGGTGCAGGCTTTCCTTTGCATCTGCTTCCTCAGTGTGTGCCATCGGGTGGTTTGGCTGGACAGACGTGCTCTAACTGGCATGGTATTCCTGCTGGTACGCCAGTAGGGGCTGCCCTGGGAGACTTCCAGTGCTCTGTCTACTCTTGCATGAGTGCACGAAAAGATGCAGGTGAAACAGGAAGTCCAGTCATCTCTCTGAGGCCAGGATCACCCCTAATGCAGTCCATGCACTTAGGATGAAAGAATCCATTACAGCATTACCATTGCATCTGTTGCATCCAGCAGATTTCTTCTGCTAATGCGCCACTGATAATTGCTTCAATTTACTCTAGTTGTTTCTCTGAAGTTTTTCTGATGAAAACTTTTTATATGTAATGGAAATTAACCTATGCTGCATTTTTCCAAAAATGACAAGTGTTCTTAACCGGAACTCGAAAAAGCAAAGAGATCAAAAGAAAATCATTAGAAAAGGGAACTTATATTTATAAGTAAAAAATAAAAATACCCCGAAACAAAGAAAGTATCAGCTGTAAATTGTCAGTTGTTAATTTGTTATCATTATTTTTGAGCAAATACAGAAAACAAATGCATCATGCATCAAGGGTAATCCTGCCGGTCAGCTCTTCTGTCATGTCCTGTTCTGTCCTGTTCATGATCCTTACATTACAGGTTGTATCTTTCCTCTAATTCCACAGTTCTTAATATAAGCACCTCTGCTCAGCTGACCTTCGCCATGCCAGCTGACTTCAAACCTCCAGATTCTCCTCAGCCTGCCTCCTCCATCTCCTACTTCCCCTATTTCAAAGACTCGTACCTGGCAGTGGCGGCTTCACTTAACGGAGGGAATGTACTGGCAACTTTTGTGGAGATGCTCACTGCTTGGATGAAAGAGCTCGGTTTGTATTTGTAGCTGTGGTTAAGGTTTAGGAGTTAAGGACCACTTTGGGTCGGATGGTTTATGATAGTACAGCATTTAGCATAGACATTCATGTTTCCAAAGGATCAATTTTAATGACTTCCTTTAACGCCACCATGAGGTTGACGTGGTTTTGTGTGAAATGTCTCAGAGACTTTTTGATGCGGACATTAATGTTCCCCTCTGGATGAATTTTGTTGATCCAAAAAAGTTATAAAATTTTTTTAAAGTAATTGAGTAAATAGTAAAAGTAAGGAAATACCTGCAAAACTAATGAAAACTCCTATCAGCCTCAGCTTCGTGTTTAGTAACCAGCAATTGTTAACATGCTAAATGGTGAACATAGTAAAACACGTGTTCAACATTCTTATGTTAGATGCTGTTATTAACATTGAGAATAAAGCAGCTCTGTATGTAAGTACAGCCTCAGAGCTGCTAGCATGTCTTTAGACTTTTCAACCTTTAACTATGGAAATATCCACCTAATAATTGGATCAGTGTTGTTAGATGTGTTCCTGATTAATTGGCACATATTTGAAATATTTAAAAAGCTATTAAAATAGAGTCTTGGATATGCAAAATGTCTGTAATCCAATCTGGTCCAATCCCAGCTGTATTTAGAAACTAAGTGAATTAACTTTAGAATAAAATCAACACCAGCAGATCAACCGCGAAAGCTTTCCAGAGTGAAATTGAAAGAAAAGACTAGTGACAGCCCAGAGAGGCCAGTGTTCATTTGAGGAGTGGGAGAACTGTCCATTCTTACGGCATTGACCACAAATGGAGAGTTAGAGTGTAGCTAAATAACTTAATTGATCAAAATAAACTGATATCAGAATGACACCGAGATTATTGCCATTAAATATGTTTCATCCAAATATTAAATTGCTCCTCCTCATCCCTTACAGGTGTGGAGCTGAGTGAATCAGACTTATATGAGAAACTGATTCATTGTGGCCTGGGTCAGGAAACGAGCGACCTCAGGGTGAGTCCTACCATTCTGGGAGAGAGACACAACCCTCTCTGTCTGGGTCAAGTCACCAACATCTCCACTACCAATCTTTCTCTGGGTCATTTGACCAGAGCACTGTGCCGTGGAGTCCTGGACAACATCATCTCCATGATGCCTGTGGAGCATCTGCAGCAGGCGGGGGTCAGGAGGATTGTGGGCAGCGGAAGCGCCATCATCCACAATGAGGTTCTTAGGCAGGA
The DNA here is from genome assembly GCA_037577475.1 of Chaunax sp. Z400. Classification (NCBI taxonomy): domain Eukaryota; kingdom Metazoa; phylum Chordata; class Actinopteri; order Lophiiformes; family Chaunacidae; genus Chaunax; species Chaunax sp. Z400. Next base: position 6,548,979 of record CM075201.1, on the reverse strand, counting down.
AGTGGAGAAGGCGTTTCCCCTGGAGGTTGTATATGGACTAAATGCTGACTCTGCTGTCGGCGTTGCCATGGTCCTCTGTGACTTTCATTGAAGGAGAGTCATATTTCCCTCCGGAATCTCTCTCTGTTTACATGATTAATGGAGAATTTTGCACACTTCTGAGTATCTTATTAGTATCACTTTGCTGTTATTTTTCTGGGCCAGTGGTTCACACCTGATGTGATGAGATCATGGTACAAATAAAGCACTGTTAATATTTCATTTCTGTCTCAAATCTTATTATTATTATTTATATATTATATTATATATTAATAGTTATTAATGAATGTGAATTGAATATTAATTTCATCCTCTTGACTGAGCCACCAGGATTATATTCTGGTTAAATTATTCCAGTTCTGAAAGACACGCATTGTAAAGCCCAGATGGGGAATCAACATTTTAAATACTTAAACCATGTCAGTGTGTAAAGGCCTGCAGGCTCTGTTTAACTGTGAAAAAGGGAAGTGGTATCAAGCTATGGAATCGTTACATCTCATGAACACAGAGCTACAGCCCACATGAGTAGTCAGCAGCTCTGTAACCACAAGTCAATCACAGGATCACAGCTGCGCAATAAACACACACGTACTTTTAAGCCAAACTGAAGAGGCAGATAAGACACAGGAAGCACGTCAGGAAATGTTTAGACTTCAAAAAAGGAGACTTGCTTAATAAAGATAATTCACAAGCTGCAGAGGAACCATTTCTGAGGGGTAAGTTGTTAATTTATTAAACATTATTTCCAGCGAGCCATAAAGAATCTTATCTTTTAGGTATTTAAAGTTTTCTCAATAATTAAATGATAAAGTTAAACTGCTGTGTTTGTGGTAGTCATTGTAGTGCGTACATCTAGGCATTTCTGTGGTATTTTATACTGTCTTAGCTTGAGTAGAGATGGTCAATACAGCATCCTTTTTAAGCACTCAAGCCTCCAGTAATGTGCTCTGATATTCTCTAGGGCGTGTCACTTTATCTCCCTCTGGCTTGCTCCTGCTAGTATTACCTCCGCTGCGTTAAATGAGCATCTTAGGACGAGGACACAGTAAGAACTATCTGCAGGACACTCCATTGTTTACTGTCGTATTATTTTTGAAGATCAGATTTTTAATTAAAAGGACAATCTGGAACAGGAATTTGGCCTTCTGGTGAGTTGAATGATGTGGTATGGTTTTGTTCAAATCAGTAGATTCTGTTACAGAAGGATGTCAAACATCTGTAAAATGAGCAAAAATGAGGTGTGTAAAAGAAAAAAAAAACAGGTTTATTCTAAAAGCATGCTATTGTGATTTGTTATCATATATTTTGTGCATTTGTTTCTCGTTTTAATGAGGATATGAAAGAGAATAGTGTGGGAGCAGTGAACAGGTTTTTCCACTCACATTGATTGTGTCTCTTAATTTTTATCCATAATTTCACACATTGGTAACTCAAGTGTTCTACTAAAAAAACAGGTCATGAGTCAATATGTCCATAAATAATACAGCAGGACACAATGACGTAGTATGGAAGACGGTGCTTGTGCACACACTCGAACAACAAAGAGGATTTAAGATACTGTAATTCATGTTCGGTCCATGAAAAGAAACGTTTAATTCATTCAGATGCGTCATGATAAAAAAAAAAACTGCTTTCATGTTTCACATGGGTTGTACAGGGAAAATATTTCACAAAAAACAAGATTTGCATACTTCTCTGTTTTCCATCCTTTCTGTCCTGCTGGTTCCTCTTGTCATGCTGACTCAGACTCACACAGTTATCCGTCACTAATTCCCCATTTCAGGGCTGAAAAAGGGAACCAAAAAAGATACCAAAGATTAGGTCTAATTGTCCTTAAGATGTCCTCCTTTAGATCAAAATATCTCACTGGGATCAGGTGAGCTTTGCAGGAATGCTTTAAGTTCATTTAGTCATTTATTAAGTCTGTCTAAAGTGTAAATGATGTGATTATTCTGCAAAGAAATGACTACCAGTTTGAGTGCTGTGTGTACCCCTGACATGGAAATCTTCCTCTAAATACACGTCTTTGTTGGTCGCTGAGCGAGAAACATCACATGTCTGAAAATATGTCTGTTCCCTTAGAGGTCAATGAGGTGATTCCCGTGACAAATGTGCTTCAGATGCAGCTGATATAAACACATAACTCATGATCAACACTTGCAATCCTGCATTCTTTACAGTGGTGGTGCTTCACCACGTTTGGATTGTGATACTTTAACACAAATCAATGTGTGCGTGTGATCCATTGACACAGTTGTGAGCATTTTAACCAAAGAGTGATTTTTGATTCTCAGGTTGTTTAGTAATTTTAGAGGTTAGGGAATGTAATGTAAAGCATTTTGTATTGCAGAAATGTGTTGTTTCTTGTCTTGTTTACTCTGTTAATCATCCCCGCATCCCATGGATGGCTCCTAACACCTAAGTTGGAAACCACTGGTCTACAGATAGTAAGGTTTTAAGCTCATGTGAGGAAATCTGTGGTAGAGAAATTGTTGAAACAAATCTCTTACCTGAATTTCTATGCAGACCACTGGAGCACGAGGTGAAGATGAAGAAGTCCGAGATGTTTGGCTTCTCTCTGGAGACAGACGACAGGACGGAGGAGGAGAGATCACGGCGGAAAGGTGCAGACAAGGCTCGACTGACTCCTTTCCTGGGTTTGGGCCAGGAGGAGGCCATGGCTCCTATGGACACTGATCACCAAGAGGAAATGGAGGAGACCGAGCCTGAAATTAGATTCAATCTTAACTTTGACAGGTGAGCCTCTCCATGCAAAGATAAAATGATCTCTACCTTTGTTAATGCTCATTACACCATGGATCTGTGTCTTATAAAGCCCCACAATGGTGCTTAATGTAGAGAGTGAATCATCTTCACATTTTGCCCCACATGAACCTTCGAAACCCTGTTGTCTGTAAAATATTTTACCATTTACAGTAAGTGTACATTATTATCATTAGTTAATACAATAATAAGCATTAAATAACAATTAGTTAAATATTGTGTCGACTAATCATTTATCAATTGTGTTTAACTTTTAGTTAATGCTTATTACTGTATTAACTAATGTTAATAGCAACATTATAAGCTCTAATAATAGTCTATTAATTAATACATTGATAAAATCATCGCCAAATAATTATTAGACTCTTTAGGCAATGCTAATTAACTGTTTCTTAATGCTTATTACTGCATTAATTACTATTAATTACTGTTGTGTTATTACAAGTGTTACTTGTTGTTTATAGAGGGATTCAAGGTGAGGAGGAGCACGACAGCAAGAGAGACAGCCAGAAATTTAACATCGACAGGTTGTTTGAAGCAGTGGCTGGCAGGGATGTCAGAGAGCTAGCCTACCTGCATCAGTACCTGCAGAAGAAGACGAAGAAACTCTCCAACCCTTTGTGTGAGTGTTAGACCCATGATGCAACAGCTGCACCAAACAGTAAGCTGTTGACCTGTGTGTTGATCCCCTGAATATGTGGTTGCACATGCAGATCGGTCCTATGGTAAAACGGCGCTGATGAAGGGTCTGCTGCACCTCAAAGATGGAAAGAATGAGGCGGTGGAACTATTAATCGATATTTCAGAGAAGATGGGCGACATTAAGGAGTTCGTCAACTTAGCGTATACCAGCAGCTACTACAAAGGTAGACTGTATATGAGGCAGAGTTGGTGTGAGAATAAACTTTGACACCATGTATCTGTCATCAGACACAGGTGATGTAATGACATGTGACTGCTTTTCTGTGACTCTGGCAGGTCAGACAGCTCTCCATATAGCTATTGAGAGGAGGAGTATTTCTTATGTGAAGCTGCTGGTCAGTAAAGGAGCAGATGTTCACGCCAAAGCCTGTGGAATATTCTTCCAGCCACATGGTGACCCCAACTTCTACTTTGGTGAGTCCATTCTGCTGCAGGGAGGACTACACTCCTCTGGAGCCTCACACAAAGATCATCTACTGACAGGATGAGTCACAGATTACCATTCTATTACCGAGTGAGAGACTATTCTTTATTTTCATAGCATCTGAGTTATTAATAATATATATTTCTACATATATATTATATATAGTAGCTTTTAGTGTAACACTGAGTAAATTAAAACAATGCATTAAGTTTTAATTAGTTTTAGTTGATTTCCTAAAATTGCATTTCATTATTTTCCAGTCAAATTATTTCATTTTACTCAAAGCTGAATTAAGACAGTCAGCGTTGTGACTATTACAGGATCACAGCAGAGACGTGACATTTTCCTGAACATGAAAAAGAAAAATCTAAAAACACCAAGGAGGGTCTTTAAATCTGTGTTGTCCTCAGGTGAGCTGCCCCTGTCTCTGGCAGCCTGCACCAACCAGCCTGATATGGTGGACTTCCTCATGGAGAACGAGTACCAGCAAGCAGACGCTGAGCTGACAGACTCCCATGGCAACACAGTGCTGCATGCCCTGGTGGCAGTGGCCGACAACTCTGCAGATAATACAGAGTTCATCACCAACATGTATGACCACATCCTCAGGATTGCTTCCAAACATCACCCAAAACTGAATCTGGAGGACATCGAGAACAAAAGGGGGCTAACGCCTCTCAAAATGGCTGCAAAGACTGGCAAGATCGGGGTAAACACTAGAAGTTGGTACAGCTAGTAATGCAGAGTGACTGAAGACACAGCCTGATTGAAATGCTATGTGGGCCCAGGGCTAAAAAGGTGCTATGGGCCCCCAGATCCACTGGCCACTGCCACTGACCCTAAAAGTATTGTTTTGGGGGGGGGCTCTGTGCTTCTGGATGGGGGTCTCCAGTCCTGCAGGATAGAGTTTCAGCCTTGATGTTGTACCACCTGAATAAAAGTGATTGAACATTCACAGACATATTTTGCTCTGATTTTCCTTTCGTTTGTCAACAGCTTTTTTCACACATCGTGAAACGGGAATTCCAAGAGAGTCATACCAAACATTTATCCCGTAAATTCACCGAGTGGGTTTACGGGCCTGTCAACTGCTCCCTGTATGACCTGGCCTCTTTGGACTCGTATGAGGACAAGTCAGTGCTGGAGATACTGGTCTACGGCAGTGGCATCCCTGTAAGTCCCAGCATTGTGAGCCCAGTCAGATCAGCTGCTGATGTTATTCTGTCCTCAAACATCTGTCTCCTGTTGTGTCCTCTAAGAACCGTCACGAGATGCTCCAGATCGAGCCTCTGAGCCGGCTGCTGGAGTCCAAGTGGAAGAGGTTTGCAGGGCGAATGTTTTTTTTCAACTTCCTGGTCTACCTCCTGTATCTGATCATCTTCACTGCTGTAGCCTACAACAAGAAGGAGGGCAAGGTGAGCTGCCTGCGACAAACTGTGATTAATTTATGTAGCCGTTCAGTGCTGATGTTGTTCATGTTTGTTTTCCTCACAGACGCCGTTTACCCTTGAGCACACTACAATGGGTTATCTGTATGTTTCAGGCCAGCTGCTGATATTGCTGGCAAACTGTTATTTCTTTTTCATAGGGGTACGTAGGTGTTCTTGTATTTTCGTTTAAAATCCAGTGGTTCACATCACCACTTTGTGGGAATTGTGTTCCAATATGATTGATCAAAAACCTTATCTGAACCCCTAGATCGTAGACATGAAGAGGAAGCGTCCAAAGCTGCAGACGTTGCTGATTGATGGATATTATGAGATTCTTTTGTAAGTAGTCTGTTTGTTCCCCAGATGAGATCAAAATTAAAGGCACCCTGTGGAGTTTTTTTCCGGAAACAAATAAGTTATGTTCATGCATGTTTTTCACCAAAGCACATTGTTAGAAACACGCATATTGTAGTTGACTTAAATCTGTTTGTTCTGCTTTCCGTTTGACATTTTTCTGATTCTTCATGTCAAAAAGAACTACATAACATCTGATTTCATTTAATGTAAAACTATCAAACACTAAAACGTCCAAAGGGGGGGTGAATGTTTTTATAGGAACTGTATAATCTTGAATCCTGGAATTTATCGAACAGCTCAGACTGGTGACATGTGATAGCTTCAGACATTATACATAGTAAAATATCAGTTGAACCCAGCTGTAGCTTTCTATATATTACAGAACACACCTGCATTGTTAACATTTCCAATCATAAAGTCATGGAGGATCACAGTGGTTGCTCTGCTGGTGACAAGTTTTTTTCAGGGCGCCCTCTTCCTGATCTCAGCTGGGTTGTATGTGAGCGGACAGCAGGAGTATCTGGGCTTCCTGGTACTGTGTCTGGCTCTCAGCTGGGTGAACTTACTCTACTTCTCCAGGGGCGACTTGCACATGGGCATCTACAGTGTCATGATACAAAAGGTAGTCCACATAGGTCACACTAAAGCCCAGTGAACATGACGCTGAATAATCAGATCCCTGAAGCCTTTTGTCTCTTTTCTTCTTCATAGATGATCCTCAGTGACATCCTGCGCTTCCTTTTTGTCTATGTCGTCTTCCTTGTTGGATTTTCAGCAGGTGCGTCTCCTCTATAAATAAATATTTGCTGAAAAAGACATCTGACTTCTTTCTGCTAGAAAATATAACTCACAAGGTAATATTGACTTGAAACGTAGCACCATGACTTACCTGAACAAATTAAGGGCCTATTCAGATATAAATATCACTGCTAAAGTCAATATGTCTGTAATCTGCTTCTCATGTTTTGTCACAGCGGTGGTCACCCTGCTCATAGAACCTCCTGTGAAAAACACCACAAGAGGTAAAGGACGTCTCTTTGGGCAACTTGACCGTGGTGAGGACTGTGTGAAACCCACCTTCAGAAACATCTCCTACACCACGCTGCAGCTCTTCAAGTTCACCATCGGCATGGGCGACATGGAGTTCACAGAGCACTACAAGTACAAGGAGGTGTTCTACGTGCTCCTCATCGGCTACATCATTCTCACCTACATCCTTTTGCTCAACATGCTCATCGCCCTCATGAACCGTACCGTGGAGAGGACTGCCATGCAGAGCGCCAGCATCTGGAAGCTACAGGTGAGGAGTCCTGGGGGGCTCAGAGGGTTAGGGAGTATTTACTTGTGGCAGCTGTGGTTTGATGGAGTGCTGTAACTGTTTTCAGAGGGCTGTCACTATCCTGGACATGGAGAAAAGGCTGCCATGCTGCCTGAGGAGGACACTTCGCTGTGGGGTGGAGAAAAACCTTGGCACTGCTCTTGGAGATGACCATCGCTGGTGTTTCAGGTTTGTTTCTTTCAGTTTGTCCATCGATAGCTGTATGTGAAAATCCTGGATGACATGACATACACATGTAAAAAGGAGAAGACGGAAGCATGTGTCGGAGGGATAAGGGTGCTAGAGCCAGAAACTGTCTTATTTCTGGACATAATTTCCCTTCTTCCCATGCTCTGTCTCTATGCTGTATAGATGAGGTGTACAGTTCTATATCTATTTTTCTTTTATAAAGAAGCATTTTATGGAGCTAATTTATTCCCTCATTCTGGGAAAGATTAACTGGTGTGGGCGGAGTCGTTTTAGTGTTTGTTTAGATATTTTCATGACTGTCCCTGCTCCAAACGTCTAAATACAGCCTCACAGAGCAGTGACATGTGTGTGTCATCAAACTACCAGACAACAGAAAGCGGTTTACGTGTAAAGATTTAACAAAAGATGCAGCTGTGAGCAGGATAGATGCGCTCTACACTGTGCTCTTCCCTAATTTGCCTCCTCTGACGGCCGATTGATGCGTCACACAGTCGACAGTAATTGGAGCATGTGTCCTCTTGTTGTCTCAGAGTGGAGGAAGTCAACTGGAACAAATGGAACATCAACCTGGGCAAAACCAACGAGGATCCTGGGTGCTGGGATCGTGCCCAACCTCCAGCCTCCGACACTCAGCTGAACAGACCGAACAGAGGTGCAGAAACATGAACGCAGCTTCTATCTTCAAAAATATTTGAGGCATTTCTTTGTGACAGGAATGTTATCATTGTCCACTGACATTTTCTTCTTTGTCCACAGGGAGGAGCTGGAGAGGCTTTTTTACAGAGGGTAGTCTGCGACAGCAGACACATGAATCCTCAGAGATGAATCCTCTGAGAACCTCACCAGTCTAAAAGACAACAGAGGGCTTCACTCTGGCTGCTCAGCCTGACTGATCCAAGTAACGAGGCATTCAAACCTAAAGACAGCATTCAGTCTCATTTCTCTAAGACATTTCACTGCCAAATGTGTGAACTGCCTTTCTGACTGACTGATCCTCCAATGTCTGATGGATTTTCAATGTAGTATTTGAGACAGTATATCATTGACATGGGCAGTGCTGAGGAGTATAATGTAGACATTTGTTCCACTGACTGATATAATGTTGTAAGAAAGTAGAATTAATCACAGCTGAATGCTGCATCAAGTGCTGCTTAATTGCAAAGGAAATCATGCATTTGAAATAAACATTCAATTCAAAGGCTGCTGTGCATGCTGTCTCTGTCACCACCTGAACAGGATGTACATCCTCTCTGCACGGAGGCCATAACCTGCTGGCACCTCTGGCATCACTCAAAATACTTCATGGTGTAATACTGATCACGAAGGCACTGATCCTACCCTCCCGCTGTGTGCCCTTTATGCAGGTCCCATTTCCATCACAGCCAGACAAGCTAAATCTTCTGCATCCAGATAGTCATGTGGATTTCACAGCTTGCTTTGTCTACTCTACTTCCTGTTTCTATTTGGCAGAGGAAGGCTCAGATAAATGGAATTAAAAAAGGCAATTGGTGCAACAGTGACCACCGACAGCATTCTGAGCTGTCACAGTTACAAATGAAAGGCTAGGCGGTTTAGACGGGCCCTCTGAAGAAACAAATCTGTGATTAGTAGCATAGCTGAAACGTCAGGACAGGATGCCGATAGGGAAATTACCTTCACACAGAATGAAGGGGGCAAGAGAAAACTCAATTTAAGTCAGTTTAAATTCATGTGGAAGATAATTCAAACACTTAAAGCTTAAATTAGAACTTTATTTTATTATTACAATATTACAAAAAGAGTAGCACAACTCTCACGCTCTTGCTTCTTATCTGTCGTACAGAATGACACAAAAGAAAGGCTTATGGACCTTCTTCCATTTCACAGCAATAGTACAAGAAACAATGAAAATAAAATTTAAACAACAAGCAAATCAAGTATAAATAGTCACATCTGCAAACTGAAGCTTTGAAATTTGGAAAAATTGTTACAGCTCAGTAACTACGCTTTGCTAAAATATAGAATTACAAAATATTACTCCTTTTCTTGCTTTCCATAATAAAGAATCTCTAAGGAATTGCTCTGTCTAGTCAACAAAACTCGGTTAAAAAAAAAAAACAGAGGGGAAAAAAACAAAAAATTGCTGTTTGCGTGTATCCTTACAATCTTCTTTCTCATTATTTGGGGTTTTCATTAAAACCATGCTTATTTTCAAGGGAAGTCCAAGGACCAAACACTTAAGGCTTTATAAGGGTGGTTAGGGAGTTAGGTGAACAAAACATGGGCGTCATTGTGTTATACACACTCATACTCTCTCTCTCTCTCTCTCTCTCTCTCTCACACATCCTTACCTCTATGCACATCAGCAGAAAACATTCTCACACAATCATTAACTTTAAAGTTACAGTAGTCTAGTAGGTGAGCCAGTGTACAATAAAATAAACAATGCATTTGCTGTTTCATTTTAAACTTAAAAGTCAGTTTTGTTTACCTCCAAGTGATCTTGCAAGTGATCAATTTGGTCTTTTCAATCAGACTTCACATCAGAATCAGTAGCAACTAGAAATAACTTAATTCACTGAAGTTCCTGCTGTCAGGATCAAAACTCTGGTTAGGCTCATGGTTGGATCCTACACGACATGAGTGACACTATTATTTCTTCTACTCCAGAGTTCTGTCCTCATATCTAACTATCCCCCTCAATACCCGCAAAAACATGATCTCAACATTCAAGTAATACATTTGTCATGGTTACAAAAAACGATGTGAAAAGGAAACAAACATAAAATGGCACATCCTCATAACAGTACAATATGTCCTAGTTAACCTGACTTTGGCCATTTTCAGGTATGACAGTTAATTTTTTGTGACTTTTTCTGCACTAAACATTACACAATCTTATTGCCAAACCTTCCTGGCACTGACAAAAAGTTGTTTTTAAAAACCTGAATTCATTGCAGCATTTTCAACAGCACAGAGTATCGTCTTTTTAACAGATTTGCTCCCTGCTGGATTTTTACTATGTACAAACAACCTGATTACATGCTTCCTTAACTAATTGAAAGAAATGAACCTTGAATAGTCCTATACAAATAAATAATTACATTAAGAAAGAACAAAACAATCTGCATGTGCATACAGCGACCTTTTCCAGTCCTACTTCAGTCTCTAGTGCCTGATGGCTTTACACTCACACAAGATCGGTACTCTCTCTTCTGTCCTCAAATGATTGTGTTTAATCAGAGTTACTATGAGACTTAAACGTGAACACTTCATTAAAAATTAGTAACATGTCTAATGAAACAAGTCGGAGATGAAAACTCCTGACATGACCCTGTAAATATATAACATCTATCAGCTGATGCAGGTAATCTTCAGTGAGGGATTTATCGGTTTTTCTTTGCTCTTACATGCTTAAGAAAACTGAACCGATAGTTCTAACACAGAAATAATACAGGATCTGTTGAGATCCAGGCACACATAGAGCACAAAAGAGGAGGAAGGTGGGAAAGACAAACACGGTCCAGATGTGTATAGACACGCAAATGTAAAAGTTCCCTAAAGTGCCAAGTAAAAGCACTTCTTAACAAAAATAAAAGCAGCAATTGATCACTTGCAAGATTTCAGAAAAAAGAACAAAAAAGTACTGTTCTTAATTAAATATATTAATTAACCCTCTTTAAACATTAGCGTTCATTTCTTTAAGTTATCCATTTAGTATTATTCATGTTTCCTTTCTTAAGACTAAACAAAGGGCTTTTGATAACTGTTGTGTCGACAAGGCCATAGCTTATCTGTACCCTGGATACTGGATGAGAGTGGTTCTGCCATCCCCAACCTCTGGACCTACCCTGCTTAGAGGAGGCCTGTGCATCTTGCCCATCAACCCTAGATTCTGATCACGGAAATAGGGCGTCTGGAAGTCCCCACCCAAGTAATCTGTTTGCATCAGATTAGTCTGGGCAGAGGAGGAGGAGCTCGTTCCTAGCCTGTAATGGGGAGCCCCAGGGGGCCCACAGTCTAGTGTGGTGCACCCTCCTGGTCCCACACCGTGGAATGGCATGGCTATGTCCTGAGACCCGGAGCTGTCACTGTTGGGTGTGGGTAGAATGCTGCTGTTCCAAATGTGGGACTGAAAGTAGTGACCATTAGTAAAGTGGGCCATGGTACCAGACATGCCATTGTAGTTGACAGGGGGAGAGGGGGTGGGCCGCTCTACTGGAGGTTTCAGTGTGTAAGGCTGACCCACACACACCTCTGCAGGGTAGCTCGTTCCCATAAAATGAAAGGCAGGGTCCCTGGAGGGCTGTTTGCAGGGGTGGGTCCCACCGTTCTGAATGTGGGGTACATGAGCCAACTGGTGCTGATTCCAAGAGCGCACCTTCTGATGCTGTGTGTTATGTTGCAGCTGTTGTTGCTGAAAATTCTGTTGTGGATGCAGATGTTGCAGGTGATGCTGCTGCTGCTGCTTAAGATCAGTGTGGTTGGAAGGCAAGTGGTTCGTAACAGCCACACTTGATGGTTGGTGAGCTCCCACCAGGGCAGTGGCTTTCTCTTGAGGGCAAATAATGCAGTTGTGTGGCGGGAAGCCAGGGGTGGCAGGGTTGCTGTTCATGGACACCCTGGAGCAGGCGCTGATGAGCAAGTTGCGACTGATGGGGCTGGGGTTGGCAATCTGGCCTTCGCACATGGAGGTGGCCCCTGCACCTTGGGCCCGAGCTTGGCAGAACTGGTTAATCTGATGCACAATGGTGCTCAGGTCAGCCTGGTGGCCCTGATGAATCCCAGCGGCCATGGAGAGTGGAATGGTTGAGGTAGAAACAGTAACATTAGGTGGAGCTTCACCATCTGGCAGGTTTATGCTCCCCTGCAGGCCAGCTGACAGCTGTTGCTGAAGGTGCTGCTGTTGAAGCATGATGGTTGGGGGCCCCTGCGGGTGACCAAGGGTTGAGTGCTGAGATAGAGTCTGGGGTCTTTGTGGGCCCTGAGGGTGCTGGACCATGGGGGGATGGTGTCTGAGGCTCTGACCGTGACCCTGCTGCTGACAGAGGGGCATCTGTAGAGTCTGAGGTGGGTCCTGTGGTGGAAGGGGTAAGCTCTGCTGGAGCCGGGGGAGGTTCGGCAGAGGTGGATGGTGGTTTAAAGTGCTGGTTGAAGCCACTTGGTAGGTTCCAGTGTGAGGGTTCATGATGACTTCAGGGTGCAAGCGAGCCCGGCTGCCGTCAAAATCTTTTAGGATGCTTTTGACTGTGGGCACGTTGACGATGGCGAGGAGGCCTGTCTTGGCACTGGCCTGAGAGGAAGGGTAAGGGCTGTAGCGTTGGCCCGACGTGTCCAGCCCGTTGACCGTACGGCGTACGTGATTTCGCTGGGGGACCTTGACGCTGTTGGGGAAGATCTTGATGGTGAGGGGGTTGTTGGCAACTTTCTTAGCATAGGCATCCAATTCTGCAGGTGTTGGAAACGGAGAAGATCTCATCCTTTGTGTGGTGTCCCCTGGGGTGGAGGATAGGACAGGTCAGAAGTGAGAAAGAGAGGAAGGAAGATGAGACAAAATTGGGGGGGGGGGGGGGGGGGGTATGTGAGGTTGGCACAATGAGACAGACACGTTAATTCAGGTTGAAGTGTATAGGAGAGGACATCAGTTGTAATCTGAACAGCTCTCTTATATTCCATGCCTTACTGTCTTCTCATAAAACCCTCACAGCTTCCATCCCATGGCAAAGATATTTCCAATTTCATTCTCAGCTGAGTGATTGCGGCCGACACATTCCCAGTCTGAAATCCAATTTTGAGGTGGTGTCTGTGACTTCGAGGTCAGGAGCTTTTAGTGGCCTTAACAGACGAAGCATCCGGGCAAATGATAAGAATGCTTTTTTTGGGGGGGGGTGCTTACTACTGAATCACAAACTAAACAAAGACTAAGCCAGTCAGCAATGGTCCCCTGTGGTTGCTTTTTTGGGGGGGGGAGGAGGAAAGAAAGAGATAGACGCAGAGAGCAGAGCTCCATGACAGCAGACAAGTAATCAGACACTGCCGCAAAGCCTCTGATCCATGGGAACACCTCCCAAACCTCCGTTCACAGACATTTGTTACACCTGCTAAGCACTGTGGCTCAATCTAACAATGCCGAGCTGACATTGTGAACATGATTACGTGTTTGTGCATGTATGAGCGTGAGGGTGTGTTTCATTTATGAGCCTATTTAAATTGTGTGGCAGATCAAGCAGGTGTTGGCTAATATGTCAGTGTCTTGTGCATAATGTGCTCGTTCTCAGTCTGATGGATGTGACTGCAAGTTTCATTTTAATGCCGTCTGCCCACTTTCTCTTTTCTTCACTGACACAATAAAAGTCAGTGATTATGCTTCTAGAGAATGAAAGGCTCTTCTCCCCGCTTCCCTGTGTGTCACTGTCCCCGTCACCACAGGCCCGCCAGTCTGACCTACTTACACCACAGCTTTCCGACTGATCTGTGGAAGGGATCACTCGTCTGACAAGTTACTAAATTTAATTTACTCTTTCAGTATTTTTGAGGAGAGGACTTTTCAGTTCAGGTAAAAACAGACACTGCCGTAACAGCATACAGGTTACGTCTCTCTGTCGTTGAGTGAGCAGTAATTTGAAATGTCTGAATTGCTGGCAGATGTCTGTGGTTTCATGCGGCCCTGGCCATTATGCTCAGTCTCACAGCGGACAGACTAGGCTTGAGGGATGAGGCACAAAGCTGAACTGCGAGCGCTGACACAGCGGCACCAAGAATTGTGCCAACTGGCTAATTAATTCCCGCTTTATTTGTGAACAGGAAACAATGGGCAGCGATGTGCGGGGCCGGTAGGGGGTGGCACACAGGGGGCTGCTGTTCAGCCTGCTGATGGCAGCCTCATTAATGCAGGGGTCTGGGCCAAGGAGCTGGAGCTCGACACCCGCCATCGCTGAGGCCTAATGTCTGTCCCTGAAAAAATGCCAGGGCTAAAAAAAAAACACAGATAAATGAACACGTACACACCAGCTCACCGACATGCTGATGATGGACTTCACCTGTCAAACACAGCTTATGATTAATGACCTTGTTGGAAACAAGGTTTCATTTAATGACATAGAGGCAGTCTAAATAAATTAATAAGCAGTTTGATGGTTACCAATTAACATACCTTTTTGTCAGGGTAAAAATGGGTTACATTTAGTATACAATCATATTTTGATAAATGCAACTTGCTTGCTATTAGTGTTCAAGATATATGTATACATGGGGATTCTGGCACAAGCTCTTTGGTCCGCATCCTCATGTCAAAGCAGCTGGAAAAGGATCGTAAGTAGGTGGGAAGAGCGTAACATCAGCTGTTGCAATGAATAAAGCATCTTAAATAAAAACGGGAACAAGATCCTCCAGATGAAACCAGGATTGTAGACAGAGTCAAAAAAGTTTAAATGTAACATCATCTTTGAGGTATTGCCTTGTGTTCTGAGAGTCACAGACAAGCTGTGCATGAATGTAATTAAACTTTCTCATACAGATACGGAAGGGTGCAGTAAGGTTATTAATACAATCATGAGAGACTGATTGATCAAAACAGTCACACTAATAGAGCTCCAGCAGAGACAAGAACAACTTTTGCTGTCTGTATAAATTTCTAAACGGGGTCAGACTATTTTCAAAACTCTTCACATGATAGACCCAAATGAAAATGTGTCTTAATAAATTGATAACTGTGGACTTTCTAAATAATGAGAAATACAATACAGTACTAGTAAAAATAGTTTAACCCTGCTCTGAACTGAATCAATAAATATCAATGTGTGTATAGTTTATATTTGTAATATGGCAAATTAAAGTGTGTGCAATTTTAATGATGGAGATTTCATGTCCTTTTAGACTGAGAAATGTAGCAAGAAAAACGTCTGTGAATATGTAAGCATGAACATTATTATTTCTTTGCCACTGGCACTTGTGTAATACTTAAGTTGTGAGTCTCAGGCAAGCAGCAGAGAAAGCAATGTCAATGTCTGTAAACTGACCAATGCGCTAAATTGGAAAAGGGATTATACATTGTTAATAAAGCCTAGGCAAGCATTTTGGGACAAAAAAGAAAAAAGGAAAAAGAAAATCAGAAAGAAGAGTTCGACAGAAATGCAGTAAAATGACTGTTTAAAATAGTTTCCCCCTAACAGTGAATGAAATCAATGTCTTGCTGTTTACATCTGTTTAAGGGTTCTGGCAGCAGTTGATACGCAAGTGTAGCTTATTAGCATTTCAACCTTAACCTGAAACCTGGATTAGCTGAAGAGCTTAAAGCATCAAGGGAGGGTTAATGAGGATATGAGTGAAGTTTGTAGGCGGCTGCGAGCATATCATCTCTCAGATCTCCAGCTAAGCACGTTCCCAGGGAGGAAGCAGGGGAGATGGGGCCAGTCTGGCCATGCGTTAATTACCCTGCTGCTAGCAAGCTAGCTGGAACACAAGTGCACAGTCAGCAGGCACTAATTAGAGTTTCTTTTATTCAAACTACTGTTTTTATCGAACAAGGTTTAAGCAGCGGGGGGCAGAGGCTCATGGTGCTGTAAATTGTGATTTTTCACACAAGAGCTGAAAATGAGGTCTGAAGCTTCAGCATCAAATTAGACATGATTTTGGTTTTCCACATGATGCCACCTCCTTACATTTTCACAGACATTTGAGCAGAGCGTCCCATGCTGATATGCCTTTGAAAAATCAAAAATATTATGAGGAGAGGAATAGAGGATGCTTGCTTTTGATCTCAGTAGGGACTAAGATGTGAATATCTGCCAAGTGGCGCAGCTGTACTCACTGTTTGTTCTGCCAGAAAGAACTGAGGGCCAAGGACCACTTTGTGGTATGCCGGTCACCCTGCCTGGAGTACGAGCTGTTTTCTTTGGGACCCACTGTCTTTTTTTGCCTGCACCTGATCTACTGCACTGACAGCCTTTACATTTCGCAGCCATCATATGTTAACAGTCACTCCCTGATGATAAATAGAGCAGCTGCTCTGGCCTTGCCTCTGACAGCATCCCGAGCTCGTAACTTTAAATGACTCTCCCGTGCACAGATTGGCCCACAGGAGAGGTTGCAGAGCACGGCAAGCCTGGTCATCTAGAGTTCTTGGTGAAAAAAAGAGGGAGTGGAAAGTAACAAAGACAAGACTCAGCATTAGAGTGAAAAGGAGCTGAAGGGACGGTGTACATAGAGCAGCAAGCGGTAACATAAATTGGAGCTAATTATGTCAACTCTCCATCTGAGCCTTTTCTTGAGAACTTGTCTGTGGTTTGAATTTCAAAGAACCTAAATGCAGTCAAGCAAGTGTCTCATGGAGCTGAGCTGTCAAATGATCTTCCACGCTGGGTGAATGGCAGGGCTCTGCAGAGTCAACGAGTCCCGCAGACAGTCAGAGTGCTACTTGAGGACTGAGACCTGGTTTTGGTTGTATGTGGCAGCGCACAGGGAGGGAACATGAAACAACTGCACAATCTGCAGCGAGGCAGAAGGTGATGTACAGGGACTCGATAGTTGACAGAAGTTATTTAGTTTACTTTCTTCCTTGGCACTTTGATAAAAATGATTTAGTCGAAATGAAAAACAGCAACACGGCTTTTGATATAACACGGTTTCTGTTAATGATACTTTGAAGAGCACATGGAAAGGAAAAGCATTATAAGGGAATGACAAGGAGGAAAGACATATAGATTGAAATTACACTTCTATGACTGGCCGTGCGGTGAGAAGCACACTCCATCATCAAAATGGATTACAGTGTTGGGCAGGGAAACAAATTGAAGTCCAGTTGCGCCTCGTGCTCTGATGTGCCTTAGTGTGTCATATAAAGGAAGAGGAGGGAGACAGCGTAGCTGACGGCTGCAGCATGTCACCAACCTGCCTGAGTGAGGCAGACGTTGGCACTTAGCAAACTCCCTCACGCTCCCTGATCTCCTGGGGGTTGACTGATCACGGTGATTCTGAAATTACCGTCGTGATGAGCTGGAGCATTTTACAACAACAACAACAACAAAAAACAAAAAAAAACTGCAGAAATGGGTCAAGCCGAGGGCTGAGTTTCCAGAAAAACAGGCAGGAAGAAAAAGACGTAGACCTTTTATGATTAAATTAATTAAGCTGACCAACTGGATGAGTCATAATCAATGTCTGGGAAGTGATTGATCTTTTGGGTTGAGCTAAAAAGCTCAACATAGAAATTGATGGTACAGGATATCCAAGTAAGCTTGTGTACAGGCATCAGTGAAATACATATTTGAATGTATTTATAAATGATGATTTACACTTTTGAAAGCAGTAAAGGTAAAGCAGTCTCTCTGGACGGATCTAGATCCTGTCTCAACTCACAGTGGTGATTGCTGACTTCAGTGCTACGTTTGTGCTGCTGCCCCTCACTCCATTAGGAGTCCAAGTTTGTCAGCAGTTGAGTTGAGAAATTAAAAACACACTGAATTAAAGTGGCCCAGCATTGACTGGGCTGCCATTCAATCGGGGGAAGCAGACTGTGTCTTAAATTCACTCGCGTTACAAGATCATCAGGGCAAAACCAGTCTGTCTGAGAGTCTGCCAGGGACTGACCGTACCCGTTAGTGACAAGTAACCAAGAGGGTGAAACATAACATAAATGTGGTGATAATGCTGTAGTACGCACACAGAACCTCACTCTTGTGGTCGACAGATCTTCAGGGAGGATGAGGGAGGGAAGGAGGAAGGGGAACAGTTCACCATTCATCAGCAAGTTAATGGCGCAGCTCATCCTAATTTCTCTTGAAGACAGATCTACGGTCCTAAAACACAAAGATATCCTCTCTCTCTGCTTTTATAACACAAAGCTGCAGAAGAGAACCAGGCCAGGGTTGGCACGGGCATCTGACATGGGGTGGACAGCAGGATTGTAGCACCTTGGTTTGTTATGTGGGATGGCGGTGGCAGTTAATAGTGGGTCTGTGTCTCCAGATGAGTACTTACATTTCTGAGGTCCAGTGTTCATCTGCGTGTGGGGGAGAAGCTGCAGGGGGAGGTCACCTGGCCCTGGCAGACAGGCCAGCATTTCACACAGACACTAATGCAACATGGGACACGCACTTCTCCTCACACTGCAGAGAGAGAGAGAGAGAGAGAAAGAGAGAGAGAGAGAAAGAGAGAGAGGTCAGCAGTCAGACATAACTCCAAGGCAGCACATGGTGCATGGTGATACAGAGACTGGGTCCAGACTAATAGAACTCTGAGGCTGATCCCCGGAGGCGCAGGGCAGAGGGAGACATAGTTACCTTTCAATTAGAAACTGATTCACACCTGGAGCATCAGGTAAGGTGACATTTGATGCCAATAACAACTTCAATTAAACATCAAACAGCTGAAGTAAAACGGTCAGACTGGGCCTAAGGGGCTGGAAGCTTTAAATCGACCACGTCCCTCCACCTCCTCACCCTGCATGGCAGCCAGCTAGTTGGACCCTGCTGCCTGCACTTTACTTCTCCGCCTCCATCAGACCATGGCAGAGGAAATTAATGACTCCTGTACACTGGAAAAGAACAAGCTCGAGAGGCCTGGCACTGACAAGTTAGTGAGTCTCTGATCGATAATTCAGCAGTCCTCTAGACCTCAAAGAGTCCTCTATTTTGGGGACATTAAACAATGGAGCATGGCTAAAGTTGTGGTGAAAAAAGTGAATAGACAGGGTTAGGGCTCCAGCAAATGCCTGCCACTTTGTGCAATAACCTCATGTAATAGAGAGGGAGAAAACGTTAGCCATGCTCCACTTGGTTTACTGCTGTATTCAAAACACTACAGATGCTTGCTTAATCAGCACTGAATAACAGCCAGGGAGCAAATTAAGTCCACAGAGTTTGTCCCCCCCCCCCCCACCTCCTTGCTGCGTGGCATCAGAAGAGACGGCAACCAGCGTCTCTGAGAGAAGCAATTACCCACAAAACAACCTTGGCATGCCTGTCTGCCGCAGGGCGATGGCTTAAAAGTATCTTCCCCCCTGTAGGGAGAAGAGACAAGTGGAGGAAAGAGTGACAAAGCGAGAGAGAAAGGTGGAAAGACAGAACGACAGGTGGCGGGTTTGGGGTTGGAGGGGGAGGTCTGAACTTGCTTTTAAAAGCAGGAGCTCAAAAAGGTCAGGATGACAGCTCATTTAAATCCTCCCCGCTAGAGGAGAAAAAACAAGCCTTAATGAAGCTGCCAAGTTCTACATAAGATACCTGAGAGCGCTGCACCTTGGGGTGCTGCAGGGGCAGGGCGGAAGTGGGGAGGAAGGGAGAAAAGGGTAGAGGGGGAGAGTGGCGGATGGCAAAGCTGCAGTCTTGAGACAGATTCGAGGATTTAAGGGTGTTGGTGCTGCGTCACCTTTTCTGTTACCCAGCCTCCCACTCCTCTCATCTTCCCCTCTTTCCCATTTACAGCCTGGACCGCCATATGGCAGCAATCGCTGCCCTCGATTCAGCGTGTCACCATGCATTAACTTTAATTGGCCTGATATGTTATTCTTTTCCTTCGGCCTTGGATGGATTTTAGGTACATACCGCCTTGATGTCAGCAAGCAAGATTTCTAGCTCTCTCTCTCTCTCTCTCTCATTTATCATGGTGCCAAGATTTCACACAAAGATAACAGCAATCTCTTTGACAACAGGCAGGTTAGGGGCACAGGAAAACTAAATATCAAATACGACAGTGTCTTTGCTCGGGGTTTCAAAAGCGAAACGATGGCAAGAAAATGAAATGATGGGGGAAAAAATAACACCCGCAGAAACTGTCAGTTCATTTGTTATAAAAACACACATCAACACATTACAGGTAAAAAAAAAAAGAGCCAACAGGCCATCAGCCCACCCCTCTCCTGCCTCCCCCACAGTGCTGCTGAATGTCAGAAAGCTGTGCAGTGGGGAGTGCTGCGGCAAAGGTCAGCCTATGGTAATACCCCAGCTGACACTCTGCTTTGCAGCGCAGAGCAGGAGGAGATGAAACCCAACAGACAGAAGCATGACGTCTACTGACTCCAGATCAGCACCGCTGCCAGAGCGACTTCAAATATACATCACACGCCAAACACTGGCGCTTTCTACAAAGGCAGCCGCCCTCACAGAGACTTTTCAACACATGGACTATTAGTATTAGGAGCAGGGTGACTGCACCTGATACGGTGTCATGTCCACATGCAGACTAAGCTCTCTACAGTTGGAAGTGCCTCTTCTCAGGTCTTGACTGACACGTGACTGGCTCGGCTGCTGGTTCCAGCTGAGTCCTTATTCACCACCATGAGGGGTTTTAGCCTGGTCTGCCATAGGGCTTGACTCACCAGCCATAGACCCAATCCAGGCAGATAGGTATCTCCCCAAATTGCTTATCAGCCGTTGTGATACGGAGACACAGCCCCTCCTGTCCTGAGTGGAGACAGAGTTGTCTCTGTGTATAGGCCGAGCCAGCTGGGCCGGCCTGTGGAGCAGGGATCGGCTTGGTGAGGTTTAGCCGGGCGTCTCCCTTACTATCAGTCCCTTGCAGACAGACACCAGAGGGTTCTCAGAGTATCAGGGGGGCCCCGTGACTCGGCAAGTCTCCACCAGCTACTTATAGAACTGTAATAAAAGTGTGTGAATAACTGTGAGGCTTTCATTATAGACAAATAAAGATGAGCAGACAAAGCAGGACTTACGCAAAAGATGCCCATGGCTTGTGTCAAGTGTCAAATTGCTCCCATAAAAGCTGACCTATATTTTCTATTCATTCAACATGGGGGAAGAAGAAAAAGAAAGCCCTCTGAAAGTAAAAAAAAAAAGAAGCAAAGAAGAGAAGAAGGAACAGGATAGATGGAAGCCATTTAGGAAGTTAGACCAGCTGACTGAAACTGTACAAAATCTTTTGATCAATAACCTCCCTGTCACTTATGATCTGCATTTGACAGAAATTTGGGACTTGAGTCCGGCTAATTAGGAAGGAAATCATTTATTAAAATATACATCAGCAGCAACGCATGTGGGGAGGCGAGGATTGTGCACCAAAAATATGCTCATTAGAAAGGGAGGCATACAACAATATTAGTGGAGAGAAACAATGATGAAAAACAACAACAAGGTGAGACAGAATGTTTGGTTGCTGGTTGAATATTAACAGCTTTTCAATACCAAATAAAAGCAAAAGCAATTAGGAGAACCAAGTCACGATGTTGTACATTGCTTGTGCTAACGGCTGAAGGAGGGGAGGAGTGGAGGAGAAAGCAGGCTGCTGTTATTTTAATTGCATGTTTACCCCCAGGTTATGGGTCTGAAATAGAGCCAAGAAAAAAAATGTTGCAGTAGAAATTCAATGCAACTTAACTGTGTTGAATCTCTCAGGGACAGAGAGAGGGAAATTACTTTTCTTTGCATGCCGAGTATCTGAATAGGAGGTAAAGAAAGAAAAGGAGCAGGAGGAGAACAGCTTTTTACTCTTGAATACCTAGGCAGAGTGTTTCGTCAAAAGAAAGGGGGGGGGGAGAAAAAAAGCCTTTGCTCTTGAGCTTGAAAGGAAGAAATGACATATCAGAGTGGCCTTCATTAGGCCATCAGGTTTTACAAACAGCACAGATAGAAAGGGATTTCTGTGGCTGGCTGAGAGCCACGGGCATGCGAGGTTAAAACAAGCTGCCTCACACAGTGGATCCTGATGACTCCAGCACATCCTGAGGCATTTTGGGTTGGACCGCTCACTTAGCAGAGATCACCTCATCAACCTGGACAGTTCTCTCGCACCAAAAGACAAAAGAGGGGAGCGGAAGACGGCCATGCTGGTGAGGGTGAAAACGGAGAAACCCAAACTCACAAACAAACAGAGAGTCGGTAAAATAGTGGTTTCCACGTAGCTGATTGTCAGGGATAAAAACTGTCAAACAAGGAAACTGCTGCAGTAGTGTGGGAGAGAGGGGGAAGACAGCTACTTGAGACTACTCTTCTTTAGAGGGAGGGAGCGGTCTTTGAAACAACGGGGAAGCTGTATGAACACTCAGTATCTAACTGAAGAAAAAGTGACAGTTCCCTGAGGTGAGATGGTGGATATGGAGCAGAGAGACAACATGCCCCCAGAATAATGCATCGTCCATAGTTGCATCGTCTCAATCTTAGCATACAGAGATGGAAAGTTGGTTTCACGATGAGAACATGGGCCCTAAGTGGAGCTGCGCCCCATAAAAATACGAAAAGTATACATTCTACATTCTTCCAATCTTTTCTTTACATCAGGAGTTTAAAGCAGCCTGGTCTCTTGGACGATGTCCATAGTTTCTCCCAATGGAGAACATGGCAGTAATGGTGGCAAGACTAGAGTGTCGTGTCGTGTCCTGGCCTGGCCTGGCCTGGCTATCTTTGCCAAAGCTTTGTCATAGCCTTTACCCTTCCAGCACATCCATCAGAGCTAAAGGGACAGCAGTCAAGGCCCATTCTGCAGCCACTTGAGGCCATTGGGCTTCCCAAGGAGCTTCACAAGTGTGGAAAGTAGAGCTAAGTGTGCTCAGTCATGACAAGTGTGGCCAAGGTAAGGCGGGCAGACAGAAAGGGCTGGCAGTGCCCAATGAGTGGCACCGTGAATTCAAAAAATGCTGGGACCCCTGGCTGCTCTGTTTGACAGACATGTTTACACTTGATAGAAAATGCAGTGTGGATGGCCTGCCAAACCAGACGGGATCCAAAGTGAGGGGTGCCAGCCTAGTTATTTATTTACCTGCTGCAAATCCATCCAGAGTGCAGCCAGACACTGGCCATGCCTCACCGAGGAATAAGCCAACCTACTCTCAGACATGACAGCTTTAAACCGCTCGAGGAAATAAAAAAAAAGATCTGACATGCAGAAAAAGAGAAGATGTCATGAAGCAGTGTTTGAGTTTAGATTTGATTTACTCACACTCTTAATATATCTCGCATTAATTAATGACTAAAACATCAAATGAGTCATAATAACCTGAGGACGTCTTAAATCGTCCATGACAACATTCTCAGACAAGGTCTGTTCTTATTTCAGAGTTGAATGAAATCAGTTTGACTTGGTGGTTGGAAGCAAATGTGAACAGGATCGAGAGTCTACAGTCATGCTCAAAAGCAAGCTAACATGGCAGAATAACAATGCTAAACTGACACTGTTTAGCAGGTAAACCACGTTCACCATCCTTGTATAGCTTGTTAGCATGCAATCATTTGCTGATTAGGACTAAAGGCCGATGGGAATGTCATTACCTTTGCAAGTAAACTGGTCATTCAAAGGATTAAGCTGATTCAAATTTTAACCAAGTTATATATTAGATTAAATCTTACATTATCACCAAAATGATTACAATCCTGATGAAATGTTTAGATTTTTTTTAAAAACATTTTACTTCTTCATTTTTCCATATAATAAACGAGACAACATTGACCACAACAATAGACAGAGGGGAAATGAAAAGATGATAAGACATCAGACATTGAACCTCCTCCCCATTCCAAATATTGAGAATAAAAATAAATACAGAAGGGCTAGACAATGGTATAAGCATAAAGTCCATCTGAGAAACCTAATAGGAAAAAGAGCCTGTCTTGTGTCATTGCAGTGGACTGTGAGAGTGTAAACATATTGGAGCAGGAGAAAATAACATTACTTAATGCAGGATATCTGCACATTTTTAAGAACAACTTTAATGACTTTTAAGACCTTTTCAATACCTCTAAAATGAAAAAACATTATGCCATTACTGCAGCAAAACAAGTTGTCTAACTAGAATACAGTAAACACTGTTGACTTATAATCTGAATAACGTAGATGAAGTTCAGTACATGTTAGCTGACATAAACTGCCTTTTAATCAACGAAAGCAAAACAAAACCATACGTCAGTAAACTTAGTCCAATTGAAAACAGTGTCCCCAGTATTAACCGCCAAATGAACGAGATAGTGTGTATGTTATCATTTGAGGTGCACAAGTGGCAGGGCGGGACTGAGGCACAGAAAACTGGCACGTTTGGAATGTCAGAATGAAAGTTCATTTATACGTCATATTTGGATGATGTATCAACTTTGTCAGTATGGCCTGGAACAGCATACCTAAGTTGTGTAAGTACAGCTTCATCATCCTCATGACAGACTGGAAGAACAGCACCACTAAAATAAAAGAGACCATCTTGAATCTGCTCTTTGATCGTCAAAGGCTGAATTAGCCACAACTTCTTATTAACAAAGAAAGAAAAGAAAGAAAAGCTATCAAAGATATCGGTGATCTTCTACATTCCATATATTATTATTGTCTGACTTTATTATTGTATGAGACATCTTATGTTTATGTACTGTTCCAGACACGTAATTCAAATCCAAAATGATGCAAAAATGACATAAATAAGGTGTACACAATTTCACTTAATTATTACACTTAATTATTTGGGGCATGCCCCGAGCCCCACACTCAGTTTTTGGACCTCGGTATGGTTACAGTGTTTTTCTACTATTTGCTGTAACTTCTTCCCGTGATGTGAAGTGTGGCAGTGTGAAATAAAAGCAGCTTATTGAGTCATCCTCTCCTTGTGATCACTTTGTTTTCAGTGTTTTACATGGAAACAAATAACCAAATATTTGGTGCTTGCCACCGGGCCTAAAAACATTCTCGGGGAAACACTGCTTTCTATGTGTGTTAAGTTATATGCAGCGACAGAAATAATCAGACTTCAGGCAGTTGGCTTTTCAAGTTACTTGCTTGTGTGAAGGCTCATTTTTTAAAATCCTCCCATGACATACTGGGAGCTGTGAAACAGGCAGAATAAAGAAACCTAAGCAGGCAGACGAGTCTGTTTTGAACGGATACTTGGAAGATGGTGCTTTCACTTATACTTATGAACTACATGACCTGCTCTGTAGACAAATTATTATAAGAGCCGTGTGATTCTGACAATAAATCTGTTGATGAAGTTCCCCAAAGAAACTACACACTGTGGCAACTATGCAACTATCCTACATCAAATTCATTTCAGGTCTGAAAAATAGATGTTGCCCAGTTATTCGCTGGTTGAAAAGGCCTTCGCCCGACTTAATGGCAAACGACTCCATATTCTTAGAGCTAAAGCGCGGCCACATTGTTCCAGCTGGTGTAAAAAAGGGAAATGAAGATGGAGCGGTTTGATTTCATTTGTTAGCAGGTGCATCCATTTTGTGTTCTTCCCCACACCCACCACGCCGCTCCCAGTCAAAGCGCTTATCAGAAATTGGACACCCCAGTGACAAATTGAGCCTGCGATTAAAGGAAGAAAGAGGAAAGCTTTGTTAAGTGCTGCTGATTGGGATCCCACATCAGAGGTGTGTGTGTGTGTGTGTGTGTGTGTGTGTGTGTGTGTGTGTGTGTGTGTGTACGCTTGGTACAGAGCCAGTAGCAGAGCTGACACCACCTCTTCTTCCATTTTCCCCTCTCTCCAGGTGTTCCCACGGCTTACATTTCTGCTCCAAGTACTTAGCAAACAAAACCAAATCAATGCAGCTGTTCCCCCATCTTCCTCACACACACATACACATGCATAGGCAGCTACGCAGCAAACCTACATACACGCCCAGTGATTTTCCTCTGCAGGAATAATGACCTCCTCTTGTATTTCCAGTGTCTTCTTATTGACATGTATGCTGTATTTAACAGAGAAAGCAGTTATGTCTCTGTGCGTTTGTCTCACCCAGACCCATTTTATTGACCCAGCATTAACCAGCCCCGGCCTGTTAGCGAGCACAGCGAGGCTGATTTAAGAGGGGGGTCAGAGCAGCTCTGCTAGGCAGAACTGTGCGAACGCTGACTCTCACAAATCATCCTAAAAGGGCTTAACACACAAAAACAGCTTCCAGTGTTACACAGGCCTGCTGTGAGAGATTTATCTACTGGGCCATTATAATAGCTGGCCTCTCTCCCATTTGATCTGTACATATACTAATTCACACACACATATAAAGATAAAACCCCTAATTTAGACTTGAGCATTATCCAACTCTACAGGAGGACTCACTAAAACAATCCACATCTGTAAAATGACTATCGATTTTAAGAATCTAGATGCTTAAGTAACTGTGGGCCACTCAATCATTCATGAACACGGCCAGATAAAAAATCTCTCACCGAGATTCTACAGAGGAAAATTGGTTCGGTCGGTAAGAGAAGATCATTGAGACACACCTGTGGTGGATTTTCACTCTGAACTGATGCAACAAAGAGAACTGATGAAGATATTCGACTGCATTGAGAAGAACAGCCATTACAAGAGTCAAAAACAAACGTCTAAATGCCGATTCCAAATGCTGCTGTGTACATGTTCAATAAAAGCTGACCGTGTCTTCATGCTCCGTCTATGGAACGCCGGTAAGGTCAGCTGCCTCCATCGCAGCTCTGACATTCAGGTCTGGCCTTCAGCGAGACCAAACGAGCAACTTTCACATCTACAGAGCAGCTGAAGAACAAAGAAGATTTCTCTCCACCCGTCAGGGTTGTGAGAGATGTGATCCCCCGTGACACACAAGGCATTCGTCGTCTCCCCCTTATCTTCTGTGTATGTGCGAGTCTCTCTGCCGCTCACAGTTCTTTGCCCAGCAGACTCCAGCTCAGGATGCCGAGCGGCCAGCTGGTGACTCTGTGGAGAGCCGGGCAAACACAGGCCCGGCACGGCAAACATCTCACCTCCGTGTCTGCATGAGAACATCTGGCCCTCCGAGGCTTGCAGGGCCCTCCATCTGTCTGCCTGTCTGCATGTGAGCCTATACACATATTATTGGTGTGTGCTGGCCTTGTCATGGCACCAGAATTTTTAATCCTACACTGATACAGGTTTAAATAAGAAATAAAAAATAAAATAAAAAACAAACAAACATAACAAATGCAACAAAACAACCACTGCACCATTATATGATGACTAAATTACTGATATTGCAGCTTTGAGTACATCTTTAGTAAAAGAGTTCTGACATATTGGGATGTCAAAGTTCACTTTTCAAAGTGAGAAACCTGCAGCGATAAATGAATAATCAACGTTAAGCTGTAGGATGAGTGAATTATGAAGTTATTATAAAGTTATAAAGAGTAGCTTCTCATTCACCACATGAAACAACCAATCAGCTCCAAGCTTACTGATGCTGACAATCCAGTCCAGTCCAGTTTTCAGATTCGTGACGTATTCTTCGATCAAATAGTTCCTTGTTCAAAGAGAAATTCTGCCAATAATAGACTGGAAATTTAAATTGAGGAAAGCTTTCTGCTCAGCTGTTTTTGTGTCAGAAAACATGCAACATTTGCAAACTTTCTCCAGGGGCTGCATTTTGTTGTATTCAATTAAATTTGCATCAGTACTGACACCTGATCTCAAATATCATTTTGACCCAAAATTTTCAAACAATACCCATTTAACTGTAGTCTAAATCTGATTCTGTTCTGCTGCTACTGGTTGAAGTATAAGTACTAGAATTAATCTTACGAGCAAATTCTTTACTCACAGTCTGTGTGTGGCCAGTCCTGAATGCATAAAGCTTAAATCAAAATATTCAATCTCTTCTTCTTGGCTGTACCATGGAGATAGTGAGTCATATGAGTAATAGAGTTGGTCCAGATGATAAAAAGTCCTTTTCCTATTGCTCTCTCTCTCTCTCTTTCATCTTAGCATCATGCCCGCTCTACAGATCTCCTGTGGCCGTCCAATGATTCAAGACTGATGAGGCATGCTCAAAGGTCTATGCCATTGAGCACAGCATTAATGCACCCAGCAGCAAATTTTTTGCCATCGACCCCCGTTCCCTGCAATAAGGACAGAGCCATCAATCAGGCCGAGATAGCCGACACCAGACACGGGCTGATGAAGTAGGGGACTTTGGAGCTAATGACAAATGAATCTCTCAGATATGGTCACAGTATGCTATGACAGTCCGCCGAGAACACCTGACCTTTAGTAAAATCCTGAGCCACTTTTTGCCAACACTGCAATGCAAAAATAGAGAATATGCAAACAGCTGTTGGAGTTAAGAAAAGTGCGGCGATTGTGTGAGAACTCCTGGGTCCAGCTGAGAGTTCAACTCTGTCACTCTCATACTCAGAGCTGGTCCTGATTGAGCCAGCGCTCCTCTGTTCCCACTCCAAAGCCCTGGGAGTGACCTTCAGGAGGCCTTCTAGTCCTGCTAATTGGGGTCTGTCCCCCTCGACCCCCCCACCCACACCCCCACCCACACCCACACCCACACACACACACACACACACACACACTCACACACACACACACACACACACACACACACACACACACACACACACACACACACACACACACTGTGTTCTCTCCATGGTGGGAAAGACACAAAAATGAGAGGAACCTTAGTTCTGATGATATATAGGGCCAGCCAACAAAAATATCATGTACCACTGGCCAAAAATCTGTCACATTTAAGCACATTTCCAATTCTCCATAAATATGGAAAATCACATGTCAAATTGTCTAGACTGGACTGAGTCACAAGAAAAAATGTAACTCAAACCATCAGCTTTTTAGAGTTCATAAAAAAAAAAGTTGTGGAAAAAGTTATCATTGTTGTTTAATTTAAGGTATTTTAAGTTTTCACCATATTAAAAAAATACTATGCAGCAACCTGGTAGCTCACCCTGTGCCCTGAGTTGGTTTGAAAGTTCCAGTTACTTTTACTACCCATATTACTTTCTCATATTACTATACAGGATATTACCCATATTACTTTTATCGTCAGCCTAAAACACTACATTAAAAGTGAAAATGCTTTTGACAAAGTATTATGCGTGCAGCTCAAACTGGAAGATGTAGAAAGAAGCCAGTATAGCAGCTAACCAAAGAAGAAGAAAATAAACTGAAAATGCCTTTAAATTGAGGAGCAATGTTTGGGAGCTCCTCAGCATGCGATTAGGGGACGAGATCAACCGTCAGGCACCAGGGAAGGTAAATCGTTTTTTGTTTTTTTTGTCATGTTAATCCAATCTTTATAAAAGCCCTGCTCGATGCATATGTTAGACATCACACTAGACCCTGACACTGCTGTGTTAAACGACCACTGTTAGCTCACGGAACACAGGCATGCTATTTAAAATGACACACCGGCGCGGCGTGGTCCTTCCTTGTATTGTGCAGTGGACTTGGTTGCAGCACTGTTGCACGATCTCTGTTAAAAAGGCCACAGACACAGGTAACCTAGAGTAGGCTCAGTCTGACTGCAGCTGTGCACTGAGCTCGCAAACACATCATCACATCAGAGCCACTATCAATGTGATCAGCTCTCAGAATAAAAGGGGAAGAAAATGTACAGGAAGTCATCCAGTAAAAACAAGATAAAAAAGCTCTGTTGTGCTGGGAAACAGAGTTTTTTAAAGAATGCATTAAAGGGTAAAAGACACTTCTGAAGAAATTAGAGGAAATACAGTGAACCTGGTAACCATTTTGAAATAGGTTTAAGATTGATTCAGTGAATGAGACTTTGGGCAAGGATGGTTATGAATAGAAAGGTCTGCATTTAATTTGCTAATCCATCATTCCAATTGTACTCTGTAACAAAGGGAGAGGAGAGTGGTGGGGCATTCACGGGCAATGGAGCATGCTAAGGGGTGCATGTGTGGTTCTCCATTGAGCCAGAGAGGCTGTGGCCCTTGGCCCTAAATGCCCGGCCAGCGCAGGGGAGAATGAGATCCGATGAGCTCAAGGCTAATCCCTTCGTGTCTGAAGAATTGTTTAACTATGTTTGACTGATTACCCCAAACCCCTTGACTCCACTTACAATCTATTTGTTCAATCAAGTCTCCTGCACTCATCGTGCTGCAGTACGTGGGTGGTGATGGAAAAAAAGAAAGATAGAGAGAGACAAAGGGGGCTGCAAAACAATCCTTTTGGATAAAGCACGACAGAAGCCGAAGTCAAAAGAACAGCTTTTTTTGCTCTACTTGCACTTCTCAGAAAGCACGTAGAACAAGAGTTCCTGCAGACCAGCTGTTGCTTTTCAAAGGTCAGAGAGCTCTTGCCTTCAGAGATTTCAAAAAGAAAGTCAGCCGTGGTGTGTTAGCACACCGCACTGGTATGATGGCTTTTATCAGTTTTATGGGAAAAGGAAATTTAAAGGCACTCTCCCCTGCGTGGAAAAGAGGTTGCCAGGAAGATTAACCCAGCTTCTTTTTATAGCCTCTGACAAGAGGTTAAATCACACATTACACTGCCTGAAATGTCTGCTAGTAATTAGATCAAGAATATTACTCTCTCTGCTTCCCCTTGCAGACTGCGGCCGATCAAAGCCTAATGATGGTGTCAGTGCCATTGGCAGTGCAGTCTGGGTAAAATCTCCCCATCGGGATTGCAATTTGTCAGGGACGCAAGCCCTGCTAAACAGCACAGGACATGAGTACAATGGTGCTCGACACAAAGTAGACCAAATGAACCATACCTGTCAACAACAAGCTATCCATCAGCTGCGCACCATTAACATTAACCGTCGTGATTATACATATTGCTGTTTTGAGTACTGTGTGTTGATATGTACACAGTCAGCTGAGATGTATACAGTGAGGGAGATGTTGGTGACATCTGTGAGTTTTATCCCAATAACAGTGAAACCCACCACCAGCATATCTGGCGTCTTTCCATGCCTGTGCAGATCCTACTGTAAGCAGCACCTGGTCTCTTGATGGGGTGAGAGGGCTACTGGCTATTAATTACAGAAAGCTGACACGCAGCGCAGGCAAATCCTTGCAATGAAACCCAGGGACGTCAGATACACAGCAAGACGAATGCTTCTCTGTCACACAGCAACATGACCTGCCTCAGGACTCTTTATACACGAGTACTTTCAAGTATGCCTTTCAAATTGTGGCCCACCCTCCTTCCTCTGCCCCCACCTCGTCTCCCTCTCTATCTCAATCATATTCTGCGGATGTTACACTACTTCAGGGGATATTTTCAGGCTAATGCAAAATGGTTGTGCAGTAGCATGATAAAAGTTGACATTTTCCTTCTCTAATTCAACCCTTCCTTTGTAAACAACCTCGCCTCTCGACGCATGCACACGCACACAGGCTGCAAACTCATCAAACATAACGGTCAATTTCGTGATTTGCTCTCGAACTCAACGGCTGCGAAACAAAAGGGGGAAATGGCAGGAGATATGCCAATCATTTATCGTTGAAAGATGTCTGACAAAAGAGGCCCAAAAAAACCTGACAGCTTTTCTTTTCCACGTCAGTCATTGGCACAAGCAGCTCCTTAAAAAGGGGCCCCAGACAACAGACTCCTGTGAGAGAGTTGACCCCAATCTTAACCCCATACAGGTGGTGAAGTGCTAACACAGGAAGCAGGAGCACCATTCACAGAAGGTCTGGGAGAAAACGCTCTCAGCTGAAGACCCACTCACAGAGATCATTTGACAAAGACAGCTCCCTGCCAGTAAAGCGTATTCTTACGTGCTGAAAAGAAAATGGCCTTGAAAATATTAATGGTAAAGACTCATTCTCAGTGCAGAATAAAAGCATCTGGTTAAAGGGCTTTGAGAGTCACAATGTTAAATAAAACTCTATAATCAAGTAGCAACACTGAATTATGCTGTGAAGGTTGTGAATCTTAAGCGTCGTCAGTTCTGGTTCCTATGGTGTGACACGATTCTGTTAAGATAATCTTGATGAACAAAAACAACAAAGCTGAGTGAGGTCTTTCAGCAGAGCAGAATAAAGTGACTTCTGGATGATGGCTGTGCAGCTGAGCTCGACTATAGAGCTGAACTATGAACTGTGATTACAGCAAACATCCCCACACAGTGCTACAACTGCATCTCTGCACATACCAGGAAACGCAGCCAACTGAAGGCAACAAATAGACCAGAGAGGGGGAGACATAAACAACGTGAGCTAGTTTGAGAGTTGCCCCGATGCTTGCTGTCTCAGTGTGTGCATTTCATCTGCACTGCCTCCACAGCAGCAGCGACGGTATTTCAGCATGCAGTGGGGAGAGGCTGCTGATGCCACAGGCCTGTGTACAGAGGGCTCAGTCACAGGCTGGACAGGCTATTTGGACAATGTAGGTGTCAGACACACTGCTTGTCTGGAATAGCGATTCAGGTGAGCCACTACAAAACACCCCATGGCTGCCTTGAAGTGGAGAGTAAAGAAAAAGAAAAAAAACAGTATTTGAAGTGTAGCTGTTGAAAACTTGGGAGGGATTTCTGCCTTGTTTGACTTGGTCCATTGCTATCAGGGAGAAAGGTCTGCATTTGCTTGAAATGGGCACTGAATGACATGCCAGAGATTAGCCTCTGAAGGTCACAGTCTTACCCTATTCTTTCAGCCGCCTTTCACAACACAACCCTGAGGCCTTTTGAACAACAGGAAGAATGTCATCTGGTTACTTTTCAAGGCACGGAGATACCATTCACTGTGGCCAACAATGGCTGCAAACAGGGACCACGGGGTTAGGAGGTTATAAAGGGCCCCATTCTAAGCACTGCTCCATCGATCTCCAGTACACTACACACAGAAAAAGCACACCCACGCACTGAGGCCTGGAGAAGTGGTGAAACTGATGATAAACTGAGGAGGGCCATGGCAAAGTGCCATGCACTGACCGCTCACCTCAGCACCCTCCAGTCATCCCCAGCACAGCTCTCAACACCCATACCAAGCCTCCGAGCCTGGGCTGCTTTGTCAGGCTATATAACCATAACCTCCATCCTTTAGATATTTGTAACTAGCCAATGGATACAAAAGGCCAAATTTACAGAGGTATTTTCTTAAGCCCTGTTTACACTGCAACGTTTTTGCTGAAAAGTTTTTTCTTTGCGTTTTTTAAAAAGTTCTGCGTTCACACTTCGTTTTCAAGATGACCCCCAAGCGAACATATCTGCAAAAGCAGCTGAAAACGCTGCGGTGTGCATGCTATAGAGCAGTGAGTGGTGGTGTACCCTTTAAAATCAACACCACTGAATAACATCACAGTGGTGATGCAGCAAAATCTACACTGGAGGAGCATAAATAAACTTCACAGAGTCGTCAGCGTAAACAAAACCACAAGTCCGACATAGTTTTTTGTTGTTGTTGCTGTTCTGTCCACAGTGTGTCCGCATACGCGAATAAGGCTGGAGCCGAAATAGACGTGTGCTAAGCTAGGCTGTGTCGTCATCCTTTTCAGAAGAGTTAGTTAGCATTTTCAGGCCCCAAAAAGGCCATTCTCATGTAAATGAACGGCCAAAACGCAGCAAAACGTTACCGTTTTGGGGTGAAACGGTTGTCGTGTAAATGACCCCTTATAGACTGTGATTTCAAATACCTGAAACACATTTCAGTGCATACTTATTGCAAGTGAAGATGGATTACTTTCAGAGCTGAACTCCTTCACCAATTAAGTGTCTAATGAACCCTCTGAAATATTAAAAATAAAGCCTAATTAGCCGACAGCATTTCACATCTCCTCCTCCATAATCCTCTGGTAGCGTAGCCTGATCTAATGTCTGCGTCAACTCTGACACGTTGAGCCTACTCTTCATCTATCCCCTCCACTTGATATCCCCTCCAGCTTTAGTAGTGCTTTGTTGTGCCATTCTTTCTGACCTCAGAGACGGGGTCAGAGTCTGAGCCTCTCTGGTTGTGTCTAATGATGCCCTGATATGTACAGCTGGCACGGACATTGGAAAAATGCAGCAATAACTACAGACATGCTAATGGAATCTATTGGGATTACTTAAGAGTGATATGGGAAATGCCTGGCAACCTATTATTGCAAAGGGCTTAGTAGTGGGGTGGAGAGCGTCAGTGGAGGGTCAGTGATCCGATTGAGACAGCCTTATCTTGAACCATAAACAGATAACAGTATGCGCCTACTCTGCTCTTCTACTGTTCCTGTGATATGGAGGTGGATAAACAACCCTGTCATCTCTGGTGCCTCCGACAAGCCTGATCAGACAGATGCTGTCCTAAACAAAGCCTCGTTCCCCCTGCTGCTGTGACAGCTATTTCGTTGTGAAAATCACCAGGAGGCCTAGATTCCTCAACGATTGCCCTCAAGCTGAAGACACAACAATTTCAGAAAGCCCTTTGGTCTTGGCGTTTGTAACGTCAGGTTGCACCACTCCCTGGCTTAAAGGCCTCGGGTTTGCTGATCATGCAAACCACCCAGCCAGAGGAGTGCTTTTTGCCCTAATTGGACTTGGTGGGTAGTATGCAAATCCATGCAAAAAAAAAAGGCATGGAGAACACAAATATACCAAATATGCAATAAAAAAAAAGACAGAAAGTGTCGCTTCAATCAGAATCAGAATCAGACAAAGTTTTATTGCCAAGTACGTGTAAACATACAAGGAATTTGACTTGGTATGCTGCTGCTTATATAAAACTCGACATAGAGCCAAGCATAGATAAAATATAAACTCAAGTGGAAACAAACAAATCAGCTCTAACGCTTATAAATATTTGGCATAGCATAAAAAAAAACTATTTTATGTGAACCAAAGTAAATACCATGTAACAGCTGAACCACATCCCGAGTCCCTACAGGCCAGTCCGTTGTTGTCAGACGTATCCAGAAGTTGCCCATGATTTCCTAAACACCTGATCTGGCGGTATCATGTGGCTGCAGTTCTTCACTCCCAGCATGACCTGCGTTTGACCCTCACACTGCGTCTCCTGACTTGGCCCGCTCACACAAAGGCCTCCAAACATCTGCTCCCTGTCTGAAACCAGACTCATACAGCTGAGAAGACACCGGGTGGCCTCAACGAAAGTCTCTTCAAGTGGTGGGTGGCTGAGTGGGAGAGTGTGGGCTGACAGCTGCTCTGGTGACTGGAGGAATGAAAGGTGGAGCTGGCCGACAGATTACTGGTACCTTGGAAATCTCTGCCCCTCTGTGTGGGACAGGCGGGCAAGCCTCATTTAGCAAATGGATGATATTCAACAAATGCTGCTCATCTGAAACGAACGAGGTGAGGAAAATAAAGATCTGCTACGCACATAAAATTCACAGACAACACCTGCATGAGAGTTAACATACACGGGCCCCTGTTGGAATACGAGCAGGACAAATGTACTGCTTTGGAAAGACGTGGTTACACATTTACAATTCAAGCACCATCGCTAAAATGCTACATCAAATGACTGGCTTTGAATAAATCAAAATGAGCATCAGCCAAGTGGTTCAATCCTGAACAGAAAAAAAAAACATCGTTTCATCAAAAATATGCTGGTTAGCTGAGCCATTTCACAGTCAACAATCACAGAATCAGGACTGTTACTAATCAATGCATTTTAATGAGCTCCCTGTGAATCCCAACAACCAGCTGACACATAAAAGCTGCTCAAGCTCTCTTTTTCAGTCTTTGTACCTTGTAATCTGTTATTCATAGTCTTGCTCTGAAGTCTCTAAGAAATAAAGCAGAGCTTTGAGGTTATCCTCTTATTACTGCTGTCTGTGACAAGCTTAATGTCGGGAATCAGATTGCTTGGCTGTCACATGGAGAACACCAAACATCCTGGACTCAGTGTAAGGTGCTCACTTACCAATATCTGCTTTGTCATTTGCTTACAAGACGAAAGTTTGATACTCTGAGGTTAGTATCTGGGAAACTGTGTGGGTGTTCGTATTACATTCACACTGTACTCTACTCACTACTTTAAAACCTCCACACAAGCTTGAATACATTAGTGTGTAAGTTCCCTACAATTAAGGCTGTGTATTGGCAAGAATATGGTGATACGATATGAATAGTGATGCAGGGGTGGCGAGGGTTGATATATTGAAATACTGTAAGAAAGGCAACATGTTGTCATTTTTTTGAATCCGATTTTAGGAAAACTGTCATGCTATAAAGAAGATACCAGCATATGCAGAAAATCTGAGATAATGGTTTACTTTTTATGCAGTCAGACCAACTGGAACTGTATTTGTATTTGTCACAGTTTCTGTGGTGGGGGATTAATATAAGACTCAACTGTTAAGAAATTGAGATTTGATGCAGTGCTACAAAAACATGTTATTGTAATACATATCAGTATTTTAGTACATTTCCGTCTACAACATGTAGATCTTAAATAGTTTAACCTCATTTGCAGGCAGCTGTATACTAAGAGGCTATAGCAGCCAAGGTGCTACAGCCTCCAAGACTTTTAGAGGAAATTACCCTCCTCTGCTCACAATGTAAATCAATACATTCCAATATATTTGTCACGGGTTGGCCGAAAAAAAAAGAAAAGAAAGTAAACTTGTTTTCCTTCCAGATTTCCCTCAGCAAAGACTCTTGGGTTTGCCATGACAGGTCAAAGAAACAGCACATGACCATGGGCACAGGATAGGAGATACTTTGAAAAGCTATGCAGAGATCTAATTAACACACGCATTCAAGTTGTATTTCAGCGCTGTAATTTTCTACAATGCTGACCAGCGTGACATGAACTAATAAACCAAGAATTCCTGACATTCAGGTTTATCTGCAGCCGTTATAAATAAGAGCAAACACACAAATCATTTCCAGGCTTAAACAGAAGTAAATGCTGTAGAGCATGCACAGTCAAAAAGCTGTAAACTACTGCAACATTAATACAGCTACACTCGCATTATAATATATCAAAGCAACTTTGAAGCACTTTACTCTCACTCCTTCAAGTGCCTGTCAGATTGCTGTCATTAGAGGCAAATGGCATTTTACAGATGGGGAGAGGCCTTACAGTCATTTGTTTCTAAGACCTAATTAATCTTCATTGTGCTGGGAAACATAGCACCCCAATGCAAAAAGGGTTCCTTCTACACGATAATTGCAGAGAGTCTTGGGGCCTGAGTTTCCCAGACAACAAGGTCTGAAATTTAATTATCTGCTCTTTGGAAAATGTAGAGGAAGGAAGCTATATTGCAAAACTGCACTTTTGTGCAAGTAATGTCAGGCTCTTGTTTGAGTAAGCACTGGTTATCGCTGAGCACATCCTCCCTGCTGTCATAAACCAAACACCACCATTCTTATGGTAAAGGTAAAATAATGGTTTTCAGCTAAAAAGGAAAAAAAAACTAAATTGCCAAACAAATGTAAACAAACAGTTTTATCTCCCCACATAATACAGTTTTGTCACCTCACCACAAGCAGAGTAAACCCGATCACTTCCATAGTCCAGTCAGTCACTCAAGTGTTTGTTAATTATCCGTCAAGCTCCACGACATTAGTACAGCAATAGAATCACTCAGAGCAGCCAGGCTGAGCAACATTAACATTCCTCTGTGTAAAGATCAGGCTTGGAGGGGGAGAACCATTGACAGGATCCCATTAGTTATATGCGCCCTTAAGACACACGAAATGTGATCAGAGATAGACCTTTTTCCTTCCAGACACGAACCATTAGACGTTATGGCAAAAAGCAGCTCTTCTCTGAAACTACTCCTCCTCCTCCTCCTTCTCCTTCTCAGTGGTTGAGGTTGTGCGGCACGATCAGGATGAGCCCGGTGACGTCAACCTTTTGTTATCACCTTTAACACTTGCCTTTGCAGGTGAAAACACTTTCCTCTGTCGTTATATTAAGAGGCGCTATTTACAGCTGACGGACAAGGAGCGTACACATCTGTATCACCGGTGAAGACGAGTGACACTCTAAATTTGGATGTATGCATACATGGACGAATGAGTATATCGGATACTAGCAGAGGGAGACAACTCAGTGACAGCTACCATACTGTGAAAGCCGCGAATAGCCTAAAATAACCACACTTCCAACTTCATTCACAGCCGGCTTCTTCCAGAAAAGGAACTTCAATTTTGCTCTTGAGGTGGAATAAATGTCTGCATCATTTTAATGAAAATCTCAATGATGAAAATATTTGGCAGGCAAACCCAAATCATCACTCGCTGTTGACAAACTGCCAAAACAACGAGCTACCCACCACAAACCCAGTTTCACTCAGTTAACATCAGCTTTGAACATGAATTAAAGACTCCTTTGGAGTGTAATTAAATATGGTAGGTTCATGAAAGACAGTTAATTTCAGACGTGAGAGTTTACAGTAGATTGACTGATGACTACTACAGTAGCTATGAAGCTGCATGTTGCCAGTCAGTGTGCCAGCTGACTGCCCAGGCTCCTGGCTATAGCTAACCTAGCCAGTCTGAAACATACACAGTCCCATTGTTGCCTTCTCAATCTTTCCTCATATTTATCCCATAATTTAAGAGGCTGTCAGACAGTATCAGCCAACAGGCGTGTTATTAAGATACAACTACTTACTCTCCGTGTACCTCTGCGAAAGGCATCGTTCAGTACGTCGCCATGGTTTAAAACAGACAGATCTTCTCCCGTTGCCCTGCGCTGCCGAATCACTGCTGCTGTCTGCGGCAGCAACTTCCTGCGCATGCGCACTAGCTGGGACCGTCCCAGACTGCGTTGTGCGCAACGCAGGACAGCCGAGTGATTTAAAGGGACAGTCTGTGTGAAAGGCAATTGGACGACTGTATATTTTGTTTGGCAAGTGAAGGTGAAGTTGGTGAAAGAACACAAATTAGGCCTACATATTTAATAATTGTGTCAGTTGTGTTGTAATTTTATAATTTTCATAATTTCATGTGAAAATATGAATAAATAAATAATGTATAAATATGCATTATAATGTAGGCCTATGTATAAATATAAATAAATGTGTATGTAATAGCAATTACACAGCACTCAGAGACTGCAAATCTCCACCAAGGCAGCTCAGTCTCCCCATTGTGTCCCCATCGCCATTAGTCAAGCAATAGTCCGAAATTCGTCCTTTTATCTGGGTCCACTCCAAAATGGCAAGTGAAAATATTACCTCCTTGGTTGAGGTAATAATGACTACTAATTGTGGATCTAATTTAACCAGTGGGGTAAAGTAAGAAAACATGTTTAGTTAAATACTAATATTACTATTAGAGACACTTTAATTGATTATCTCTGTTTTTTCTATTTCTACTCAAATACATTTCAGACGAAAATGTAATTCTCAAATTTGACAGCTTTACTTGTTACTTGGAAGATTGAAATTTTTTCATAGAAAAGTATATGATTAATTTATCATCCATTGTTATTTAAGTATGTAAGTATATACATTATACTTAAAGTTGGCTCCACCTCAGTCACTTATGGTATTAAAATGGTGTTTACGTGTTAATGCACTAATAATAATCCCATATAATGATAAAAATATTAATACATGTCTTTCACTTGCAAATGAGTGTATTGTAGCCTGTTTATATTTTGCTATTTTAAGGACTTGAATACTTCATCAAACACTGCATGTGACTGTGATTTAAAGTTAAATCACACAAACCCCGAACCAAAACCAGAACTCGTTCAGATAATCCATCACTGTACCATGTTGACTCCTTATGATTCACACACAGGTATTCAGAAGAGGAAACTCAATTATATGAGTGTTGGTGGTGAATTTCTGGGTTGTATTGATGAAATGAGGTAGTAATACACATTTAAGGAAAAGAGTAACTATCTGTGTCGTGGTGTAATGATGATTGTGGAGAGCGTTGTCTAATTTCACTCAAAAAACTCTCAGAGATGTTCAGCTGGGTTGAGGTCTGGTGAACATGGAGGCCATAACCTATGATTCAGATCGTTTTCATACCCATCAAACTAGTCAGTGAGCCATTGTGCCTTTATGGAAGCTGGAATGTTGACAAGAACATGATGCCTAAATCACTTAAACTACACACAGAATTGTTAGCACAACAGAGAAAATTTCATTCACCTCCAGGAGGAGCCGACAAGCTTGTGGTGAGGATGTCATAATGCAAATGTTGCCTGGATCAAGACACTTAAATTGGCCTGCTCCACCCAGTTGACTGATTCTGATGGAAACAGTGTGTAACAAGTTTTTAAGAAATTCAGTTCACATTCAGTTTGTCATATAATAATGAAGGTCAGTATTTTTGCATCAACATTTATGCCTCCAAAAGCATTGTTTGCTCATGCATTTTACTGCTCCAGATGTAATACTCATCTGGTACACAGGTGCAAGAGTGGCCTTGAGTTGTATTACCTTTAAAATTACATCATTGGGCTCGTCAGAAAACTGTATTATGAATCTTGCTGTGGAAGATAAAACCCAATTAGAAAACTCCATGGTCAATAGTGGTTTGCTTGCATTAGTGCGTCATATACTTTTTGATTTGATGAAAGGTTCTATATGTGAAGCCTGATGTCTAGCCTCTCAATCAAAGACTTATATCTCTGTGACAACTAAAATAAATTACTCTGTTATAACTGCCACCTGCCCTCTCACAGTATTGTTACTATTTTATTACCAGAGAGAGACAGCTGGACAGCACAGAAAATAGTCATGGGAGTGCTGGAGAATGTGTGCTCATGGATGTAATGTCATATCAGGTTAGAACTTGCAGAAAAGTAATCACATAAAATGATTACAAGGACAAATACACCAGTTCACTGCCAGAATAAAGTATTGTCGAGGATAACCTTATGGACTGGTTTCCTGTGTAGACTGGGCTCATCACAATACTCCAATCAATTTAGACCTGCAAGCTTCACTTCCTGCATCAGCAAGTGAAAGAGGGGAGAATTTTGGTCTGAAAGCCCAATCACACACATCGCTCTGAGTTCAGCAGGTGGGGAAGTAGCAGCAGCAGGCTCCATCAGGCAATAATACAAAGTTAATGATGCAGAATGGTGTCTTTCTCCATACCAAAGAAGACATCAATACAGGATGTTTAAGAACACTGTTCCCAATTACGCTTTTTAAATTCACCACTGACGTGATTGATGATTTCAAAGAGAGGCATTATTGATCCACTTCACAGACAAGTCACATCGATTGCAAGACTAGAATGAATAAAAGTTTTTTTTTCTTCCTTTATCTCCCCCACAGAGAGGGAAAGATTGTACAATCAGAGCGTCAGTGTGACCTATATGGGTAGTTTGGGAGCTAAATCACCTCTTTAAAAGGCTGAGAACGGGCGTATGGAACAGTGATTGCTGCATCGAGGGACCTTGGGGGACCTTCAGGGCGTCACATAAAGACGTAACAGTTGAATCTCACTGCTTTTTCATTTATCAAATGCTGAAATTCATCCATCCATTCATTAATCTGTAGGATCCTGCATAAATATTCTATCTGCATTCGGAGTCCTCAGCATGAAAAAGTTCACGAGTGACTGTCTTACAGACAATCAGCCAGCTGTGCAGCATAACTTCTCTCACTGCAATCAGTGGTGATGGAGTGATTGATGTTCTGACGGACTGACAGGCTGTTTTTTTCCCACCTCTGCTCCCTGTTGACATGCCCCATGGCTTGCGCTTATTATTCCATGAACTTTGTTATTCCTCAGGAGAAGCCAGATCATCCTGTTAGTGCAGAGGCTGCCAGTTGTTGCATGTCTAATCCCAGCTAGTATTATTAGCAGATCAACAAAGGAGATATCCAGACCAAAACCTGAAGTGGCAGAGCATCTGTGTCCTACATCACCTGGTTCTGCTATGATTTCTGCAAAATTCAGAGACAATTGACATATTTGTTACCAATAAAAAAAGTATGCTGTTGAAATTACAGAAAACAAGATTGATGATTAGGAATCAAAAGCACATTAAATTGTAGCAGCAGAGGGAGGTTTTCCATCACACCAAGCTGAATCTCATTGGCAACTGCACTACAAGTGCCAAAGTGGGCTACAGCTTATGATTAAATGGTCTGCAGGCAAAGCCTTTTTGTCTATTTCTTTTTTTTTGAGAGAGAGCTCTTACTGAAGGCCAA
Source organism: Chaunax sp. Z400 (assembly GCA_037577475.1). Classification (NCBI taxonomy): domain Eukaryota; kingdom Metazoa; phylum Chordata; class Actinopteri; order Lophiiformes; family Chaunacidae; genus Chaunax; species Chaunax sp. Z400. The sequence continues at coordinate 6,507,025 of CM075201.1, read as the reverse complement.
AGTTAATGCAGTCATAGAAAGAACTCTGATACACTCCCACGTGAAATGGCCATGTGAGGAAATCCCGGAGGGAAAAAAGGCCTTGAATGAATTTGAGAGGAAGAGAGAAAGGGAGAGTTAGAGAGTGGGAGGGATGCAGATAGAGAGAGAGTTCAAACATCACTGATCCTCAAATATCCCTTTGATTCCTGCTTCAATTGGAATTTGACAGTCAGTGTCTACTAAAAGCTTCATTTTTGTTGCCCTTCCATTGGCTGCTTAGCTTTTAGAGTTAGATAATGACAGATTGTGAGCTACCTGATATCCTTCATCATCCTCCCCAGTGGAGGTGTTTGTTCCGCCCTGAGCAAGTCTTCGAGGACTAGAAAAACAGCCGGTGTGTTTAATGGACTACGGGGAGACATCTGCTCTGCTTGTCTTTGCCATACAGAATGAAAACAATGTGTTGCAGTAATCAATCAATATTCAAACTGTGTCCTTTTAGTCTGATGATTAACCTTTTAGACTTCATGGTTATCAAATCATTCTATCAGCCTGTCATTGTGAATTAGTACTGAAGAGTTACAGGGAGTGAGTGTTCAGTGTTTTCCTCAGGTTGGCATATTGCTTTAAGCGTGGATGCTCGATATTTCCTCACCAACAATGTCACAACTGCGCTTCAAGCACCCTCAGGGATGAGCTCTGCTTTGTGTACTCGAGGGACAAGAGGGAAAGAAAAAGTCTGCACAGTGTAATCTGATTTGTGCTTATAGGCTCACCATCTTTCACAAAGCAATATAGAGAATATCACCCAGGCCAAAAGATCCTTTGAGCGCTGTCATCCATTTTAAACTGCAAGTTGCTCATGTCAGCAGATGTGTTTGTGCATTGTGATGAGCTGATTGAAATCGCCACCAGAGGATTCTAGCCTCTGAATGTCCTGCAAGACAGGTGGTTCCCAAACTGGGGCCCCAGGAGTCCTCTGTGAGATACTGCTGAAAATGCAAGACTTTTATTTTGTTTGATGATTTATTATATATATTATGTTAATGCAAATGTTAAATAGCCATATACAGTTCTTATTGAAGTCAAAATGATTTCAAGACATGCTCAACTTTGTCCATATCAATGGTTTCCTCGAGTTCCTCTAAACTGCATTATTCCTTAGCTCTATACTTTCCTTGATGTTATGCAATCATTTTATGATCCCTTAGATCATCTGTCTTTTTATGAATCAGGAACTGTAATTCTTTAACTTCTAAACTAAATGAATAAAAGAGTAATGCATGCATTTGTCAGCTTTTTAGGCTGAGGGCAATGAGGAAAAAACAGGATTCGATTGATGCATTGTCCCGTTTATCTGTTAAAATTTGCAACCTCGTGTCCCCAGTGATCCTCCATATTTGATTTTGTCCACCATTGCTGCCAAAGCATTGATGTGAGCATGCTCAGCGAGAGAAACACCACATGGATTCTGATCTGACTCACACTGCTGTCTCATCAGCGGTATACATATTTGATTTCGGACCTCATATTTGCAGCTGTGACAGACCATAGCGGTTGTAGTTGTAGTTAACATATTGGTCGCTAGAGGGCGGTGTAGCCTCCGCCCGCACCTTAGTGACGACGCTCTTCAGAACGGAAGATGTTTCTCTTTGGTTAAAGCAACATGGTTTCACCCTGTAGACAAACGTGAACGTAAACAAGCGTGTCAGCTGTAAAACTCTTCATACTGTCACACCAGCTGAAACACGACAGTAACAGTTACTAAAGCTCGATGGCTTTCAGGGTGTGTGCTCGCTTTTTCTTTTCCAGACGGGTCGTCGCGTCTGCCAGACAGGAAAGTGCGTCATGGCCTGTCGCAGCAGGTCAGTCACTACCTGCTCTTTTCTGCTGCTCATTTACTGTCATAATGGTAGCTAGTGAATATTGTTGGGCCGCTAATAAAGCATGGGATAAAGGCTAGATTGGGGGGAAAAAGGACCTTCAGCTCACCTTCGTACACAGAGTGAACATGACCCAACAAATCACCTCTTTGGGTCTTCTGGGCCATAAATTGATCCTTTCCTCCTTGTCTTATTTTTATTACTTATTGGGGGCAGCCTGAAGAAACAGTCTAGATCCATCATCTAGATTGTTTGTATAAACAAACCGTAGACGTTTTGGATGAAAAGCCATTTCAGTATCATCACTGTAGGATATAGAATAACATCATCTTTTGGGCTTTGAGAATTTCAGACTCTTCTTAAATGAGTGTCTGGTGTTTTTAAAATTGTAAATGGTTTGGCTCGTGACTTTGTTCAATTTCGATCAGTTAAATCTGTAAAAAAAAAAGAAAAAAAAGGAAAAATCTTCTATAAAATTCCCAACTTTGCAATAACTGATTTTATCTTTTGCTAGTCTCTGTTTGACTTTTGTTTAACTCGATACTTAGATGTCCTGGTTTTTAAATTACTCATCCTCAAGGCACTGATTATGTGTTTGCCTGCAAGTGACGCATAATTGTATGTTATTTTATTATGTTTTGCTGCTTTGTTTGTCTCATCTATCCAGTGTTGCTTTATGACTTTGTCACTGTTGTTGAGTGGATGTTGAAATTATATCCTGTCAGGGAGGTGCAGATGAAAATTACCCTGAGGCTTACTCTGGAACAATGCATCAAATGGTTTCATTTATGTTTCATATTGTACAAGGTCACGAATAAATAAATTAAATACATACATTCATATATTTGTGTTATAAAGAAACTTGAAGTCTCCAGTCACCCTTCACTACATCCCTGCATTTGTTTTATCCTGATGAATTAATATCTGACATATACATTTTTTTCAACTAATCAAATGATAATTGTTTAGTGCACGACATCATTTTTTAAGAAATGACCAAAACAGTCCATCACAATTTTGCAGTGTCCAAAAGGTGACATCTTCAAGTTGCTTTAACAGCCCAACCCTCAACAATGTTTAATTTTTATGCAGTCTACAATAATGTGAAGTAACAAAACCATAACAAATAGCTTCATCTGTAGTTTGAGGTGTTGCTACTAATAATGACAATAAAGATACTAAAAGAGTCTTTAGCTATAAGATAAAGAGCCATAATGTTTTTTGTGTGAGTGTGTAAAACGATGTTAAGCATTTGCAGTAAATCTTCTATGGTTCCCAATATGCACAGTCACTCCAACACTGAGGAGGTTGCGTAATTAATTTTATGAATGACGTTATGAGAAGGGCCATCTGAATGCATTATTATACTGTGTCCCATTAACGTCCAGGTAAGCAGAATTAGTCAGCCTGGCTGGCAGGAAAGTGACGGACATATCAATGTCTTTACAGGAAGCGCCGCCTGCAGCCGAGGAGGAAGGAACGGATTTATCATGTCTCCTGCATGTTTTATTACATCAGAAGCATTTCTCAACAGACTGAAGAAAGGCAAAGCAGCAGAGGCAGATGGCAGTTTTTATCGCCTTCCAGCCTCAGTTCCGCCGGACAGCGGTAATCAAACCATTTCTTCAGAGATTTGCATCCCTAAACTCATCTGATCGCTATGGCGCAGAACGTTTTCAAATTCTGCCAATGTCATCCTGCCACCAATCTGACGTTGGAGTTATTTTTCTTGCTGCAGTCATAGTCGTAGTAACATGTGCAGTCTGGCTAATGATCAAGTGTGTTTTTGTGTTTTCAGGTGAACAGATATCGTTATTACTAAGACACCCAGATCAGCCTGCCAACTCAAAGGTTTTGAAAGTTGCCATAATAGGTCCCCCTAACTCTGGGAAGTCCACGTTGTCCAATCAGCTCCTTGGCAGAAAGGTGTCCATCTCACCTGTCTCCTTTTTTAAACCTGCACCCTATAGTGTGTCTGTCTGATTAAGGAGGTGTTGCTCACTTTTTAAAAGTCAATGAATCTCTCTTAAAGGTGTTTGCTGTGTCCAAGAAAGTACACACTACACGGTGTCGTTCCCTGGGCGTCCTAACTGAAGATGATACACAGATAGTAAGGAGCTTTTACCCATTTCTTCTGTTATCATTAAATAACGCTATACAAAAGCCAAAAGTTCAACACGTGTGTATGTTTTTTTTAGATTTTACTGGACACTCCTGGTCTCACCACTGTATCAAAGGTCAAAAGGTGCCTTCCTGTTGTACATTATTTGTATTTAAGTGTCTTGTCTACATGGATTATTTTTTATACATTGCAACATATGAATGGACCCTCTGTTTCCACAGACACCAGCTGGAGAAGTCTTTACTCGTGGATCCCTGGACCACAGTCAAAGAAGCTGACCTAAGTGAGTAAATGGGCTTTTAAAATTTATATTTTTTCTTTCTGTCTTTCATTTTGCTTCAAGTTTAAGAGTCAGATTTAGTGCTGAGTTCAAGGCCTTATCATCGTACTTGTGTGTGTTCTCAGTGGTAGTTATGGTGGATGTGGCAGACAAGTGGATGTGCAGCAGGCTTGACTTCGAGGTGCTTAAATGTCTGGCCCAGCACCCTGACATCCCTTCAATCCTCGTCCTCAATAAGGTATTCTTACCTAGAATAATATGCAACGGTTTCAGTGTCATAAAGCACCATTCACACCAACATAAACGTGTCTGATTGGCTCTACATTTAAAGCTAAGTGATTCACTACTATGCAGTGATTCTGGTGCCCCTTGTGCTACTCCTGGTGAACTTCCTATCATGAATTTTAGGTAGACCGTGTTAAGGCTAAGGACAAGCTGCTGGATATCACAGCAGAGCTGACATGTGGAGTGGTAAACGGACGCAGAATGCGGATCAGACCAGTCATCAAGCCTCCATGGGCTGAAAAGAGGCCAGAGAGGCACTCAGAGTTACCGCTTGACGAGGACAATGGAGAGCCTGAGGGCAGTGCTGAGTCAAACTGTGCACTGAGCAAAGAGCAGCTTAAGGTGCTGTGGAGCCAGAGGGGCTGGCCTCACTTCAAGGACGTCTTCATGCTCTCCGCTGTGGACAGAGAGGAGGTGGACACTCTAAAGGTAACATGTTAGATGATGATAATAGGAAGGGAAACTGTTTACAGGAAGCATTTTCTTTGATAAACATAATTTCAAACCTCTATAATTACACCTTTATGGTGATTGATAAATGAAACTAACGAAACTACAACAGAAACAGAAAACTTAAAATGAAAAGAACAACAACAAAATGAACACAAAGCGAAAATAATTTTCTTTCAAGCAAGGAGCTTCTTAATCCTTGCACATAATTAAAAAGACAACACCTATTTACATTTAAGAGGTGCTTTTAAGTATTTGTTAGTTTTACAAGACACCTTTACTTCAGTATTAGTTAATTAAAATAAGTTAAAGTCTTATTTTTATTATAGTAGCTATTAATTTGGTTTTAGTTTTACTGGATGATAATAACCGTGTTTTTAATGTTGTTGTCAATAGAGCTACTTTATGGTTAAAGCCAAGCCAGGATCTTGGCAGTACCACAGTGAGGTCTTGACGGACCAGAATCCAGAGGAAGTCTGCACCAACATCATCAGGGAGAAGCTTCTGGAGTATCTGCCCCTGGAAGTACCCTACTCAATAACACAGGTGACTCATGAGCCTTTCTAAGCTAACAGTCCACTGACTGCACTGATCCCGTCTCATTAAACTGAATCTGTGGCTTACTTGCCATTCATACTCTCATTCTATGTGCTGACATGCGCCTTGATGCAGCTGTTGGCCTCAGCCTCCTCCTGCTTCACCTCTGCTTTGCATTTGAACCCTTGCCCTTTACCCTTCTGGTATTATTTTCATTGTTTTCTGGATGTTATTTATCATGTTGGTGTGTATTTACTGGTATTCTGACCGCTGGTCTAAGGCAGCAGCTGATATCCTCTGTTCTCGACTTTTCTAGAAGCGAGCACATTGCTAACACTTACTTTCCTTTCTTTTTTCAGTCTGTTGAATTCTGGAAAGACGGAGAAAATTGTGAGCTCAATATTTCTGTAAAACTGTATGCCAAGAAAGACTCTCACATAGTAAGTGCTTCTACACATTTATGGCTTTCTAACACCTGCATCTTGTTAAGTATCTTTTCAGCCATTACACTTAGACTCATCTGGAAACATCTGTATGTTCAGATTCTTATTTAAAGTCTGGGGCTAGTTTAGCATATATATATTTTTTTGCATATGTATTTTTTTCATACCTACCTCCTTTAATTCTTTATGTGACCTGGCTGCTAGTAAGACTGCAGTTTCACTTTGGTGTTATAAAAGGACACTTTCAATGTAATAATCTGGGTTAATGTAGCAGTCATGTCATGATGGAATTACTAGTGATAAAATGTGATGAATGACAGAATGTTCAGCGGTATGCACACATATAATCAATTTTATAAAGTCAGCTGAATTGGTAGAATTCTGATTCTTTTCACCGTTGTCCTCCAACGTCAAGTCACAAATATCTAACACTGCAAAAAGTCCCACAGGGACGACCTCACAATAAGATTTCTCAAAGGTATGTTGTGTCCTGCTCAGCTGTTCTGTTTTGAAGTTACTAGATTTCATGTGAATGCAGCACAAACAAACTACTTTGTAAGAAATACCACAGTAATGAAATAATATTCTTAGACTACCACTGAAGATGCCAGACCCGTGGCACATGAGTGAAATGTTTCCCTCCATTACTGACAGCTGTGGCCTCTGATGGCTTCTCATATGTTCTCCCATACCTCCAGATTCCGTTTTTCTTTCTGTTTTTAACTTGTAAATATTTGAGCAGCCTCTCTAAACCATGCATATTTGATGGCAAAGAATATTTGAAGCTACATCCGTGGTACTAAAATGTTTCGAGGCCGATGACATTCATCCAAGAAGGGAGGCTCAGGCCAACACCATTCTGTAACTTTTAGATTCAAGAAGTGTAGAACACAGTGATGATTGACCAAAGATGCCTAATCACTTTTATTCTATGACTCTTTTCACTTTTCTTTGACTAAATCTAAAAGTCTGCATTTTAGAGCTCAACACAGTCTAAAAATCGAGCCTCTCAGAGGCGTAAAATAGATTTAAATGTTCATTTTATTGATAATAAAATTAATTAGTGATCTAAGAAAAATGCACTATGACCTAAGCATCTTCTTCCATCCACCTTCTGATACACTTTACTGTTTGCTACAGATACTCGGATACTTTTATGTCTCTAAGATGGTCGTTACTCAAATGGGACTGTTTTTTCCTCCTGCAAAGTAAAACCAGGTCTGCTTCTATTCATTGGAGACCGACGTTCCTGTGTGTCTCTCTTCTTTAGAGTATGGTGATCGGCACAGCCGGACAGATGGTAGCACGGATCGGCCGAGAGGCGGGTGAGGACCTGAGCCGGGTCTTCCTGAGGGATGTAAAGCTGAAGCTCTCTGTCAAGCTGAGGAAGTGAAGAGGCTTGTGAAATCCTGCAGAGATAGAAACAGATCCCGCTGGATCGGAGATGACTCTTTCTGTACTTTCCTCTGCAAAGGACAGACCTGACGAGTCGAACACAGGATGAGGTCAGCGTGGAGCCGTCAGGAGGTGGCTTATATCCATGTATGTATGTAGAGTATGTCCCAACATACTCTTAATTTGGACTTTTCCTTCATGCATCAGCTTCATGCAGACATTATTAAAGATTTATGTGTAAAGATGTTACCTAAGATGTTGCTAATGTGTTGTGGAAAACTGACGGTTGTTTTTTAGGTAACCGACTCATCCAATGCATGTTTTTGACTGTGTGTTCATGGCTGAGCAGGTCTGGCGAGCTTAGAGAGGGCAGATGGTTTATCTTTGGCTCTCAGAGCTTTTTACTTGGCGCTTGCTTTTGTGACGAGTAGAACCTGCACAGTCATGTTCACTCAAATGTCTCTGATGTAGCATCCAGCCCCCATCACTTTAGTCTTCATTCCTGTGACTATCGCTTTTTGTTCTGCTGCTTTCTTCCCTCTTTTCCCTGTGCTCCCCCTCACCCTCCCTCTTCTTTTTTGGCTCTTATAAAGCCCAACTCTGCCCCCGAGGGCTGAATTGTCTCCCTAATGGATGGCAAAATGGAGCACTAACCTGGTGCTAAAATGGGTCAGATAATGGTGATTGGATTCATTCCTGCTGCCTGTGAGTTAACTCGACGGTTAGTCTATTGGGGGCATCTTGATGAATAACCAGCTAGTGGCCTAAAGCAAGGGCGACAAGGCGGGGGGGAGGCATTGAATGTCTCACACAAGCTGCGTCAGCCCCTCAAGCTCTCCCTGCTCTCTGCAACGGCTGCTTCTCAGTGATTAGACAAGCCAGTTGCGAAGCAAAGATCACCACTAAGACAAGTCAACTGCTGCTTGAAAACATCGCACCAGATGGACGTCTGCTAGCACATTAATCACACCTTCAAACGCAAGATATTTAGAATGCTTTTACCCTGTTTAGACATGTTTTTACAAAAATAACCAGGTACTCGTTTGTTTGGGAGCCACAAGCTTTATTTTATTTGCATCCATAAGTACATCTACAAAACGTAATCAAAAGATTATAAATAAAACATCAACTACCATCGTTTTTTCCTCCTTCCATTCCTGAAGATATTGAGAGAGGGCCATATAACCCTTACCATTACTAAAACTCAGTAATGGTAACGGTTTGACGGCCCCCCTCTGCAGCACATGGTCTGAGTGCATGCTGATAGTGCCGGAGGGGGAATGAAACCCTGGATAGTACATCATCTATACTGTAGTGTCTCTATAATAAACTTACAGTATAAGATGATATCCTGTCCAGGGCACAAGACTTAACTGTTAGCGGTGAGCTCCCACTGCTTTTGTAAATCTGCAAGGCAAAGGTAGACGAAGCGTCAGTGATTCATACAGCAAATGTCAGACAATAAAAATATGAATTCAATAAGATTGTTAAAAAAAACATATTCAAATGCCAGTGAAAATAAAGTGATCTTTTTATGAATATTTATTGTAAGTGAAGGTCTTTTTAAAAAAAAGCATCAACATCTGTGTCACCTGCTGCAGAGCCTCCTCCTATCTGGGTTACATACCTCTTTGTACTCAGTGTTGAAGTCTCATGGCTCGCTGCCACTTTCGTCCACATGCTCATAATTTATGTCTGTCCATGTCTGGTTCACAGGCTTCTAACTGCTCCGCTTGCTGGGCTCTGGCACTTAAAGGCCCCCTGCCTCATTAGCATACTCTGATGACATCTGGGTGGATCAGACATGGGGTGAACTTTTTCTTATCTGGGTCTAACCTGTTTGCCCCTGTGCGATGATTACCCACACCCTTATTACACCCAGCTGACAGATAAGTTACTCATGAATCCCATTTTTTATTTTTACTGCATAATCATTATTTATAAATATAAGACAGAAAATAAGCACGCGGAACTTTTTTAGGGTTTTATTTATACCTTAATATCATAGGAAAAAAATATTTACCATTCTTAATATACATTCCATTTTGCTTTCATCAATATTTCATATTTAAATATTCTTTATATTAAATCCACTTTACAGAATTTAAAAGAACCCAACAGTAAGCCAAAAGAGAATTTTTTTAATCATCAGTTTAAAAGCTTGGAGCTTTTCCTGGTAATATGGCACTAGGCTTCATCTAACATTCACCATCTCTTAATTCCTCTGAATGTCATAGCGTTCGGATTTAATCAGGATGGTTTGAGTTTGATGCTGTTATATGTCAGATGATGTCATCTTTTCACGCATCTGGTGGAATGCAGGATAAGGAGATCTGAGCACTGTTTCTTATTAAATGTGTCATACAGACAGAACATATCAAACTCAGCATCACATTATGTCTGGACTGTGAGAGAGCAGGATGTAGTTTTGTGTAGTTTATTTCTAATCGCTGGAAGTTTGTCTGCATCCTTTAAAAATAAGATGTCTTTGAAAAGAAAAATAAAGCGTTTACCTCTTGGACTCATTGAACTCAAACCTCTAAAAACATTGTAAGTGGTAATTGGATGTGATCAGTCATGCAGTGCAGGAAACACAATAAAGTCTCCTATTTTCCAGGTATTGAGTGCTCTCTTTAGAAAGAGTGATGGATCTACCTGCTCCAGCACCAAATCATTACCATAGAAATATTCACAGTATACACCACACCTTTATTCTAAGGTCGAGTTCATTCATCACAATATATGAAGAAGGGATGTGATTCTTGATGTTCTTTGTTTCTTTTGTTTATATATATGCTGTACATGAACTTGTTCTTTAGGAGGTTCAGGGTTAGGTGGGAGATGACAGTCACACTAGGGTGTGGGAGCTGATCGGGGTGTGAGGGGTCCTCCTGTAGACACAGATAAAGATGGAGGTAGGTCTATCTTGGTGGCTTGGTTTCTCTCAAAGTCTTTATCTGCACCAGACACGCTGTAGTCTTTCTACAAAATGTCCAGTTGTGCTCATAGATAAGTTGTTTATTCTTCACTTCACGTAGAGACAAGAAGGGAGGAAGCGCTCAGTGAGCAACACGTCAGTTTTATCCACAGTCATCAGGGAAACTTTGTTTGATTAAAGTGTCTGCAGTTAGGTGACGTCTCTTTAACAACAAGTAAAAACCATCTAAATGCCACTACATCAATTAGTGCCTTACACCCTCTATTTCTCTACCACATGTTTCTAGCTTTGTCCAGCCTCACCCTCTCCTCCCCCTCCTCACCTCCACTCCACTGGCTCAGATCAGACCGACACACACACAACACTGTGGAAAAGAGTTTGTACATCAGCAGATGAATTAAGAAAGAAAAATAGACGTTATAAAGCGTGATTTTGATCATCTTCTGTGGAAATTTAAGTGTGTGTGTGTTTTTTCTTCCCTGTTTAGTCATAGGCAGAGGTCATGTGAGTCATATCATTTTGTATCATTAAGTGAGTGGAGATTGTGTCCTGTAGAAAGGCTCCAAGCAGAGCTGTATGAGCTCATGTTAATTGGCATAACAGCTACATCCTAAGTTTCTGAACATAATTACCATTCAGTAAATGATTGGGACAAGAGTGGTGTGGTCAATAACTGTGTGTGCTTATTCCTTGTTTAAAAAATAATTGGCATTTCTGCATTAAATTGTACCAAATCATAACATGTGCATAGAAAAAAAATTAGCAGTGGCATGTATGGATGTACATTTACATTAGTGTCTGTTTATGCTACTTTAAACTTCTACACCAGTACAATCCAGAGGGAACTGTTGTGGACCAACTGTAACAACAATGATTACCAGCTACTTTTCAGATTAAGTTTTTAAACAAAACAAACATGAAACTTATAAAACATAACACCTCTATTACAGCAGTTAGTCCCAACTGTGGCATGCATTCATATTACACATGAATGCATCAATAACAATCTAATTATCACATAAATATATCCGTCATAGAGGCCATCATCTCTGAATGGGTACTGTGCATCTAGTTGATAGTAGTTCTGTACTTTTCTATTACTATTTTGTTACTTTGATTAACATAAAGGAAATGAATACTTATGAAATGAATACTAATGAATACTAGTAAGTGTCCAGATTAAAAAGGGAACAAGCATGCATAGGCCAAAAAGTTTTCTAAATGAATTTTTCTTTTATATTACTTCAAAATGAAACATTGTAAATGTTCCACTTAAAACTAAAAAACAAGTCAGCAACAGAAATTTGATATATTTTTTCCTCTTTGAACATCTAAAAAAAGGTCAATGTAAATACACAGCAGTCTGCATATTCAGTGTTTACAAATGATCAAATCAAATTAGCATTACATAAAATATAGGTGTCCTGTTGTGTGTGTTTTACAACATGTATGATGCTGTTTCTTTTGAGTAAGTTATGTGTTACTTGTTTTATATGCAGCTGTTTTTTAATCAAAGGCCACATGCAGGAGGAACTCCTGCTAAAAAGTCTTCATTTTCCTTTTCCAGAGAATAAAAGCACCAAAACAACTATTACTGCAGCCACCATTAACAAAACAGGTGACCTGAGAAGAGTAGCTTACTCTGATATTTGTCATTCATGAAAGAATGAATCTGGTTTAATTAGCCTAACGTTACCTATTTATTGTAATCTCATAATGAAACCCCAATTACACGTAATCTGTAACTAACTAAACCTGGAGGTAATAAAAAGCAACACACAATTTAAACATTAAAGCACTTCTTTCTTTCTTTTTTCTTCTATGCATGCCCTTGTGTTGTTTTTGTGTGCTTGAATTGTATCATGCTGCTAATCTAAGAGCTGCTAAACTCTTTCGTTGTTCTGGAACAATGACAATAAAGCTCTCTATTCTCTACTCACATACAGAAGCATAATGCATTCACTTGAGAACAAAAAATCTGTACGAATAAGGTAATAATCTCATTAATTCAGAAAAACAGAGCAAACATTTTCAAGTGAATGCATTACGCTTCCATAGATATATGGATATGTAGATATATGATCACTGTGAAAGATTTTCAGGATTTCAGCGACTTCAAGTCTGATATTCCTCAGAGCTCAAATGATTTGAAATGTAGCTGAAAGATAGGAAACAATAATTTGAAACAAAACCTTTAGCAGTGATGTGACCTGAATGAGCTCACACTCAAATAACAGCCTTCACACGGACAGAGCTACATAATTATAATCAGTCATATGAACAAATGTGTTGCCATTTTATTTTTTACTACCGTTTTCTAATAGAAATGGAGTTTGTTTGTTGCTGTGTTCCATGTGTTTGTCATGTGATGTGACTGCCCTCTTCAGGTGGAATATGAACAGTCTCTGGGTCAAATTATACATTTAGCTTCCATCAGATCTCCACATCGGCTGCAGGAGGAATGAAAGTGAGACATAGTGACTAACATAACTAAAGACTTACAGCAAACCTGTCATTTTGTTCCTTTTATCAGGGCAGTGGTCCAGTGTTAGCCAGCCAGCTAATTTTCAACTGTAGTGATTTGGAGAGATGTTGAGCAACTAATGAAGTGACACGTGAAGAAATACAATCATATCACAGAAAGATGCCAAAATGACAGCACTGGCAATAAAGTCAGCCTCCTTAGGATAAACCATTCAGAAAGAACAGGATGCCAAACATTGTTTCAAACATGTACATCTCCGTCTCAGTGTCTCATGTTGCTCATGCAAAGTCTCAAACGCATTATGAAGGCAAGAAATCCCAGTAAGTAACCTTTGAGAACTTATGTCATCTAGGTAAACAGCAGCTACTTTGAGGAATCTAAAATATTAAAAAGTATTTTGTTTTGAACACATTTTGTTTACTACACGATTCCATATGTTACTTGATGGTTTTCATGTCTTCAGTATTGCTCTAGTACTATATTGTGCAGCATCACATAATGAACCCCTAAGGTATAATGGTTAAATATGTATTTAACATGGTAAAGAAACAGTAGTAAATATATCTAGACATGCAAACCATGCAACACAAGCTGCATCAGGTGTGAGATACAGGACAAGTTGACAGCAAAAGTTGTTGTCAAATAAATGACCTCAGCAATCAAGTAATTGATTAGTTGATTTGAAAGTTAACTGGCAACTTTACGGATCTGAAAGCAGCAACTATTTGTTATTGGGAGAAAAGAAGCTTTGTGAAGGAGTTACTGTGGTCCCTTATTGCCAAATCTGCATGAACACTGATATGATTTTTCTCCTCATGTACATAAAATCTTTCAAGCCACGTGTGTGAAGATGTCAAGACTTCCTAATTTAATATTCTGAAACAAAGAGACAGCGAGGCAAACAGGAAGTGGAATAATATTTATTATAAGGTGGCTCACAACACACAATAACAGGAACACGTGCTTAAAATGCCATGCTGGATCAATCTTCCAAAGGCAAGTGTTACATGAAAAGCCACAAGGTAAATTCACAATATAATTTTACTAGAGATTATAGATTATTTCCATGACAGACAAGAGATGGACAAGGTTCAGATGAAGACAAGAGTTAAGGCATAGGTCTATAGAGTTTGGTCTTTTACCATATCCTAATCTAAAATGCCACTTGGAGTATCAGACAGTTGCCTCTTTTCTCATTAGTCAATACAAAACAAGAAATTGTAATTTTTGGCAAATAACATGTTGGCCAAATAATGAATGTAAAAATTTTAAGAGGTCCAGATTCTGAAGGAAAATCTGTCAAATGCTACTGTTTGCGATCTAAATGCATAGAATGCATTTTCCTCGCACATTTGCAGAGCACACTGTCATAAGTACATAAAACAGAAACATTAGGAATAGGAGGCTTACAGCTGAACACTTATAACATACATGTAAGTTAGTCTTTGTCTCAATTCATGATAGAATGTCCCATCTGTACGTACTAGTGTACTTACTGTATATTACTCTTCATTATTCAATAAAGGCACCATTTACAGACACAAAATTAACTTTCAGAAAATAACTGGACAATTTCAACCATTTTATTAAGATAACTTTGAACTTTAGTCAGTCTGAAAACAACCACTCAGAAGTAGATTCATCTGGGTTGGATATGTAAAGCCATATGACGCCATCTTCCCAACAGTAAAATTATATATTTTGATACTTTGATATATTCACAAACTAAGTGCATTAGTTTGGTGTTTCCAGGCCAGCCAATATGAATCTTTATGACTGTCAGGGACTAGTGCAGTCTTTCAGTCATTTGTAAAAACAAAACAAAAACATGTCCCATGTTGATGTCTGAGTGAAGACGAAAGCTGTCATTAATCTATTGTGGAGCTGACTTGCAAATGGCATCCATGGCTCTACCAGTCTACATTCAAGAGTGAATTGTTGGAGAGCTTTAGGGTGCAGCAGATAATTAATAGATTGGGAGAGTTATGCCTCATCAGGTTATTTTTGTCAGGTTCAATGACTAATGACTGACATCAGATACGTAGTATTATTATACTACTGTATTTAAAATTAAGGTAAAGGATGTTAAATATAAACAGCTTAATAATATTTTTAGCAAGCCAGGCAGTGTTTTCACCATCTACAGAAGAGAAAATGGCTACAGAAACACTTACAGCGACAACATTCATGTCAAAAATTAAAAAAAACATGATTAAAATCTCCACAGGCCAATCAAGCCACAAGCCTCCTGTTTATTCACAAGGAAAATGGCGTGACTGTGATACTGTAACTTCTTGATGGTCAGCAGCAAACTAAACTACAACATTTATGGTCACAGATTCTGAAAAGTAGTTAATGATCTTTCACAAGTAAAAAAAAAGAAAAAGGGCAACCTAACCAAACGGTGACCGACAACAGGATGATATGAGAGTATAAAGTCTACTTTTATGACAGGCAGCAGCAGAAAACTTTTTTTTTAGTTCAGGCTGAAACCACAAACTTGTTGCACAATGTGACATCATGCCATAAGGGTTGACACTAAACACTGATGAAATGATTGTAACAGACTATATGCAGCAATTAGACTGACCCAATCACTAAAGAACCAAGAAAAGAAAGAAAAGAAAAGAAGACGTGGCAGTCAAAGGAAAACTGGTCCAACTGCTTGACTTTGACATTTACCCCACTGACTACCAACCGAGCAAAAACACTGTGCACAGTGTTTACAACCTCATCACATGCTTATCTTCCAACTTCATGAGTCATGAACTGACTGAATGTAACATTGAACATCTGCTTTCATCAGCCCAGATTTGGTGTGGACACATATGAAACACAGCGGCAAACTTTCAGGTGTGAGGGTTACAAAGAATGCACAAAAAGTGAGCTTTCAAACCTCAAATCATATCTGAGAAACAATCTGAGCAGGACAACTACCAGTTCAGCTCAGGAAAATGATTTAAAGCTCAGAACCTGAATGTCTCCCACATGCAACAACACCAATAAAGAAATGTTCAGAGAGCCTGGCAGGAGTCCAGAGTATCTTTTAAGGCTATTCTTTCCTAAGTGTGGCCTGGTGTTATGCTTTTGCCTGGCATTTACATCTGCCTGTGTCCAAACACAGGGCAAAAGTGAAGCGCAAACACTACTGTTAGTATAAGCAGATGCTTTGAGAACAGGCGACTATATCTAAACGTCCTCCATCTATAACAGTGATATGCTCAGACATAAATATTACGAAAGCCAAACCACTGTTCTAAGGTTTGGGCACTTGAGTGGTGAGCAGGCACTGCACATCGGAACTAAGAAGACAGGCAACAAGACAATATACCACGAGGTAAGAGTTATCATACAAGTGATTCAAATATCACTGATTTTGTACTATAATGTCAATTCTACAATCACAGTGGGTGGAGATATGCTGAGCCTTAAGTGTAAAAGCCATTTGGTAATCCATCGGGTTCTCAGAGACTGAGACATTTCAATCTAATCTAAAAGAAATGGACTTTTAAAAGCAAAGAGAGAATAAAAGCTGCCTATTCCACTCTGGGTTCAGTCTACTGCACACTACTTCACTAGCTGGGCTCTGAGAATTAGACAAATGACTGACTATAACACCAGACAGGGAAGTGGTGCCGTACAAACATCAGGGAGAAACCTAAACAATAACTATTAAGGTTTAACCTTAATGATTTAGACTCTTTCCATCACCTACTGCTGAAAAGTGTGGTGTTTTTCCTTCTATGAATAATGTTTACATTTCCACGTTTAAAATGGGCCGACTCTCAACTGTTGTCTCTTAAAAGGAGCCACGTCTGCTTTGGATGGCTTGGAGGACTGAAGAGGATTGCAGCATATAATCATGGCTAACTAGTGCAGTGTAATAAGTATCAATGAGTCTAAAACGAAAATGAAAATCAACAGAAGACACACTGGTCCTTTAGAAGTAAGGTCCCAGCTTTTTTTCCTTTAGAAAATTATAAACCTGTTAGAAATATAAACCAAAACCTCTTGGTTGTCAAGTTTTCTGGTCAACGGCAGTTGCATAAGGGGTTAGAGGCTGAAAAAAGTATGTCATGCTTGAGGCAGATATACTGTATCAGAGTAACTAGCCAGTGGCCTGATTCATCACATGGCTGTTTGGCACTGTGAGCCGACCATCTTCTGGAGCAGAGGTATCTGTGGGATCAGAGACAGATGGATGAGTTGCTTTTAACATAAACAAAAGGGCGTTGACATATTCACTAACATTAAGAGTTCCCTATCAAAACAATTTACCACTGTGGAATGGAATAGGAAAGCAGAGGAGGTTGTTCTCTGAAGACAATACAGCTGAAATGGAAGCTGCTATCAAGTCTGTTTTTAGATTGTGCGATAAAGGAACTCTTGTGGAGAACAGTGCTACCTTAGTCAGATCCACTCCAGTGAGGGCGTTGACAGACACAGGGAGTTCTGCTAATAGACGGTTCAACTCTCCGGTGACGCGGCTGCCTTCTCCACTCAGGATGACAATCTCATGGGTCTTGGCCAGGGGGGCTGCCACCTTACCAGCAATCTGATAAACATGATAAACACTGGTTTGTTTCACTGACAAAACACTCATCAGACCAACAGGATTTAAAACACATATATTACTGTTCAAATTTGGGGTTTTTGTCTCTTTGGTCTGACTTAAGTATAGATCTCTAAATCATCTGTGTCTGATAGACAGGTCTGTGTGCATGCTAATGCTTCAACAAACACCATGCTGAAGAGCTGTTGAGGAATATAATTACCTTCAATGTCAGACAATTACTACCTGTAGCATTTGTAAGGCAGGAGGGTGAGTTCATTTTAAATCAGCCACATGTAAACCTGCCAGGTGAGTTAAGGAAATATGAGGAAATTCCCTCTTTGGCAAATGACGATGGCAGATTGTAGGGCTTCGACAGGACACGACACCTGCGGTCCGTTTTAATGCAGTTGATTTATAATGGATTTGTCTGATGCTGAGGACTAGCTTGCTGATGATGGTTGTAAACAATCACATAGATAAAGCCGTTTAAAGAGGACACAGATGACTTTGGTTTATGAGTGTGATTATCAGCACTAACCACCTCTAATGTTGGTGCTTTCTTTTAAACCAGTGGTGTTTAAAATGTATAACCACAGACCTTAGGCAGAGCCTCCAGGACCAAAGCTGTCTTGGCGGCATCGCCGTATTGCTGGTAGGCTTCAGCTTTCAGCCTCATCTTCTCAGCTTCTGCCTTTCCCACTGCTTCAATGGAGGCGGCCTCAGCTTCACCGACAAAGCGGATCTTCTCTGCCTCTGCCTGCGCCGTCAGCACCTTCTTTGTCCTGGGGAAGGGTAAAAGAAGCAGCAAGGGCTGTTTAGTGTTTACTTTCATTAGCAGTCAGATGTGCTCTGCCATGTCTAACGTCAAAGGCATCAGCTTAGCATTTATTTGACCATAAAAATCAAAGGTTATGTCCACAGCATCAGAAAACATTAAGTTAAAACTGTAGTTGCTCTCTGGCATTAAAAAGGCTCAATTTAGAGAGCATGTTTGAATCATGAGTTTAAAATGCTGGCAGTAGAGTTTGGTTTAAGCACCATGTCTGCATGCGTTATTTCTCCATTTTCCCTAATTACGTAAAAACTACTGAAACAATTTCCATGAAACGCTGTGGAGGGGTGGGGCATGGGTTAGGCAAGCTAAACAGACACGTAGACATTCTTGGCCTTGGTGGAGGAATGAACTCTGAGTGCTATTCCAGTTTCTTTGATTTCCTTCCTGATTGCAACAGTTTTAAACAGATTCTACTGGTTTTCAGTGGCTGCCACTGATGATTCTGTATTTTAATGAGACTCAATGCATGATGACGAATAATTCAATCCAAACAAGATCCAGGTAAACACCGTATGGCATACAATAGCTGTATGATTCTTCCCAGTATTAGTTGTTTTAGCAAAGTTTCTCCTGTTTCAGGAATTGTGGTTAAATAAATGTTTTTGAAAATGTATTACTTGGTGATTCTTATTTGTTAATATTTGCACTGGGCACAAGAGAAATGATTCCCTTAAATGATGATGCAATGATACGTGCTGGACCCACTCACTTATGCCCCTCAGCCAGCTGCTGCATCTTGTAGGCTTCGGCCTCAGCAGGTCTCTTCACAGTGGCGATGAGCTCCTTGTCCATGCGCTCGATCTCCTTCTCCTCAATGGTGATCTGCTTCTTCCTCTGCACCACCTCGATTTCAATCTCCTCCAGACGGATTTTCTGCTGCTCTTTGGCTGCCTGCAGCTCATACGCCAGCTGAGCCTCTGCTTTCTATTGAGGCAGCAGCATTTATTCATTACTTTACTCTCACGTTTCATTGTTGATAATATATTCGACCCAAGCTGTACAACTCAATACCTTTGTGTTCACTTCCTGGTTAAAGGAAGCCTTCTGCATTTCCAGCTCTCGTTTGGAGTCGGCCATTTTTGTGTCAGCTAAGAATTTAATGTCCATCATTTCTTTCTTACACTCAGCTTCCTGCAAAAGACAATGACAGGGTGAAAGATTAAGAGGAGTTTGATGGCTTCCCATAATTATAACTTTTATCCAACAGCTATTAGCAATCAGAATGGATGCTTTCTAATACCTGGTTTTCCGTTTTATTTTCCTCTTAAAGCCCCTCTTACCCTGATGCCAGCGTCTCTCTCTGCCTCTGCCACCCCTATGTCTGCATCCCTCTGTACTGCAGCTGTCTGAGTTTTGCCCAGTGAGCTCAGGTAGTCCACTTTATCGTACACATCCTGTCAGGAATAAAAAATAAACATGGAGCTACAGCAAGGTAGGTATATTAAATGATCCCATTCAAATAAGAAACAGGACACAGGTGTTGGAACACTGCAGAATCAAGTGAACTTGATGCCTTCACGTCTCACACCTTGATGGTGAAGCTGAGGATCTCGATGCCCATGCGACCAACATCAGGTGAGGCAACCTCTCGCACCAGAGTTGCAAATCTGTCTCTGTCTTGGTAAATCTGCTCAACAGTAAGGGTGCCTTAAAAGGAGGGAAAAAGCGGTTAGTGCCTTCCTGTTTAAACTGCTACTTCCACAGGCATTACTGAACTAAAACTAACCACACGGCCAAGGATGGCCAAACTATGTGTGCCTGTCTGTTACATACATCCTCATTGTTGCCCTCTACTAGGTACAGTTCATGACAGCTTTTACACTTCATGTTTTAATCACTTCCTCCTTCGCTGAGAACGTTAGGCATTAAGTTTGCAGCAACAACTTATTTGAATAAACAGAATCAGAATAAGCATTTTGTTCAATATAATGCGTGTTTTCTGTGCCCTTCTGCCTCATTGTGCACACATTGATTGAGTGATATGAGTGAACCTTATTATGTGTTATTGTGCAAGCTGATCTCTCCTCTGTGGTATATCCCCCCCCCCTCCATGTTTGATAAAGTCAACCACATTTCTACCAGAGAGGAAATGAAACTGGGACAAGCTCAGGCAGTAACTAAACCTGCTTCTTGGTTCTGTCCTATTTTACTCCACAGCAACGTCTCTAGTAAACCTGCTTCACACAGAGCTTTAGTACCAGTCATAGTGAATATCTTACTTCATACCTAATAAAACAGACTTTGATTTATGTAATAACACAACTACTGAGCAGATCTACATTTAGAAACCACAATCAGGATCATTTCAGCCATTTACCATCTGGTAACAATCGTTTTCAAGTTGTGATCCTCTCATTCAACGGTGGCTTATAATCTTATCGTTTTGACATGAAAGTAAAGGGAGAAAATATACGGTAGAGCCATCTTGTATGCATCTCCCTTCATACCTCTTATTCTCTACTTTCCGAGAATATAAGCCAAGATTTAAAAACTGCATGGACTGTTCACATATGTTGGAAAAAAAACAACTAGAGGTGACAATGCACTTTTGAGACAACCCACCGAGGATGGCACGCAGGTGACCCTCCAGGGTTTGCAGGATGACACTCTTGATCTCTACGACTGACTTGCCCAGGAACTGTTCGCAGGCGTAACCCAGCAGTTCGTTTTCTGTCATCACCTTCACCTGGTGCCAGTGTGGACAAAGATCGTCAGCTGAACATACATCCACAAACACAGGCACAAATACAAATACAGGCACACGTGGCTGTGGCACACATGACAACATGACAGATAGTAGACTTTGTCGTATCCCCAAACAGTCTTTTTCTATCTGATCGGCAACAACACATCGTTTTTTTCTTTTCCCTTTGACACTTTTAGTAATGTATAGAAAACAGCTGACAATACAAAAGAAACCATAACATTTAGATTAGGACATCAGCACACAAATGGAATTAAAGAAAAACATTACAAAGTCCTTAATGACATGGATGTGTAAAGGCTGGGTTGTTGCTACTGGCATAAACACCTTGCATTGAGGTGAACTGCGTCAATTCCTGTTTACCTGTATTCAAGAACAGGGGCTATAAACACATAACTAATCAATGGCACTCAGGGTTGATCGTTATAAATTTGTAAACAGATTGAACAAGGATTTAGAAAATAACAGCTAAAAATAACATGGAAAGAACTCTTAGGTTTATATCAAGATAATCAATCAATCAATTCATGTACAATTTCCTGTCAAGTTTATGTGTAAACTGAAAATAATGTGCAAAATATAGATATCCCAATGCTTCTCCATTTGTTTTTCCATTTTCAATACACCAAACTAACTATGCATTTACAGATTTCAGGATCATGTTTGGATCGAGAATTTGCCTTTCTTTCATATGAATTATCATAATAGTGACTGTGATCACAATGTATGTCTGCCTGGTTCTAATCCCAGGCCTTCATGTCGAACCATAGTCACTAATCAGCTATTAGCTGCTTTAAATCAGTGATCAATATTAGATGACACAGACGTACATTTGAACTCAAGCTAATTTCTTTAGGATTTATAATAACAAGCAAAACATGTACTTGTGTTGACATTTCTTTAAGCACAAGGATGATCTGTTACTGAAGGTCTACTTTCAAGTAAGGATTAAATTTAAGAAAATCCAGACATCTTAGTTAGAGTCATGGAAATGCACTGTCAATCACAGTCTGTCAATCACAGTCTGTCAGTCACAGTCTGTCAATCTACTGTATCAACAGGATAATGTACAATTAAGGTAATTCAACGGAGGAAAACATTTGCGAGCTCATTTACGATACATATGAAAATAGGAAAAATCAATGGCGATGACCTGAAGTTTCCAAGGTAAACACAACTAAAAAAAGTCATTTATAAAGTCAGGAAATAAAAGAGGTGTAAGGCTGACAGAAGGTTTTGGATGATGTCCTACTCAACCGGAGCTGTGAAAAAAGAGAAAAGTGAGCTGGGTCCTTAGGCAAGAGGTCTGCACATGGTTTTGATAGCAACATGCACTCATAACAGGAATGAGGGCAAAACAAAGTCGGGAAGATGACAGTCATTCCAAGGAAACATGTCTGAAAATAGAAAAAGCAACAAGCCAGCCATACAACCACAACAGACCAGCTCAAACAGACAGCAGGGGGAGCCGTGCCACGCCTGAGACTGGAATCAAGACATGGTTGCAAAGTTAATCTCTTGCCCTTAATTCCTGACGCGCCCCCCCTCCCCCCTTCCCATTCCCACCCTTGACACCACCCTCCTCATACTTTCTCTAAACCAAAAGTTCCTTCAACATACAAGAAGCAAAAGAAATGTGACAAAGATACAATTATGTCCAAGCTTTTCCTGACAACTATATCTAAACTTGTGTTGTTCCTAAAAAGCAGAATCTTTTTTTTTTTTTTTTTTAAAAAGGCAAAAGATTTGTCCTTCAATTGACGAGGGCTGCCAAAAATACTCTCACTGAAAGTCAGGAAACAAAATGGGATTAAAAATGGAGTTTAATTTATATCCAAAAACAATGATCTAGATTAATATTCTGCTCTGGTTTCTTATAAATTGATTGCTGGGTGCCCCCCTTTCAGTCTAAAGGTATCGTCTCTTCATTTCAAAAGGGGACACACAACTCCTGTTGCCAGGAGACTCATGCTCCACACTAGGTTAGGTCGGACCAATCAGACAGTAAATTGTGAGAGTGAGGGGCTGTTCAGCTCCAAACAGTGGGCTCATTGTCAGCATGCACATAGGAAAACACAGACAAGAGGAACACTGGCAGACTGTGGACAAAATACAGAACTGATAACGAGGCATTTTCTGTCAAACACAAAAGGAAAAACTGGCATGCGGACAAAGAGGGATCACAAGAGTAGAATCTCCTTGTCATGTAACTGCAGAACAGAGTGGTATATTATATTCCTAGTTTTAAAGAAGAAAATCCACCATAAAAAAAGACCCTTTAGTAGACTCGTATGACACATTTATTAGACCATGTTTCCTCAAGACAAGGAGAGACTGTTGTGGAGATTTAGAGGTTCTGATTTCTACTTCACTGACTTTGGCACTGATGGAATCACTGTAACACAAGATAGATGTATTTCACATGATCAGGCCGGCTCTACCAGGCTCTAATCATATTCCTGATTGATTACAGAGATTAAGTATTAGATCAATGTTTTTATTTTGTTTCATTAACTGTGAAACAGAGTGACATTAATGGAGAGCAGAATTTCAGCAGTGCAGCTTTGAGTTACTGCAAAACAGCAGATTACAGAGCGCATCTTCAACTACAAGATTCCCAACCAGCATCAGAAACACAAACAGTGTTTGTATGGTTGTTATGGCAGAACCTAATGCAAACTATGATTCCTGTTTAAGGGAAGTAAAATCTGGTCTTTCTTTTTATTATTCTGCCTTAGCAGGAGAAATGTAAGCTCACTGCAGCTTGTACAGAACTCTGTTGATCAAGAGCGAGAAAACCCCTTAGCTTTAATCCTTGCTGCATTGCACTTGGATTTCCAAGTGTTTGCTGCTGGTTTTTAAAGCTTTGCATGGTCCTGCTTTATACCTATGGTTTGTTGAGCCCCTGAACATCTAAACTATTTTCTCACTTCAGCATTTTAGTGTGTTTTTAATCATCTGCTAAAGTTATCTTTTTATCTTTATCAGTAGTTGCCAAAATGAACTGTGGAGTAGACACACAGATCTTTTGTATTTTACAGTGGATTTCCTCTTTAACATCTAAAATTTGTTCACAAAAAAATGTTAAAGTTGGCACTGCACAGGATCAAACACCTAAATAACAGACACAATAAAAAAACACTGAGATGCACATCAGACTCTACACAGGCCCTTTCCTGACACACAACAAATATGTTCAGACTGAAGATAACCGTGTCAACAAAGTGTTAAAAAAAGGCCGACATAGATGCATGTGCTGCTAAAAGCACCAGTGAGACATTAAAATGTGATAAAGTTTGAAGTCCAGTTTGAAGGGTTGTCAGACAACAGCAGGAAATGAAGGGTGCCAATTCTTTAGTCTCACTGATAGGAATAGGGAGGCTGCTTTTTGGACACAGTGCTACTGTCAGTCTGAATGCAGGCTGGGTTTAACTATTCTGCCCAGATATGAGGGAAACTCATGCTGACAACAATTGGACTCAACTAAGTTGGCATCTTAATCAAAAGTACAGGTGTGCATCTTCACTTGAGCCCTCTGTGTGAAATACCACCTCTGCTGTAATCATAGGGGGTGATGCCAGAGAATAGGAGGGGAGAAGGTGGGTAGGGGAGGGGGGTTTGTGGAGTCTGAACTGGCATTCCCAGAAAGTGTGGTGATTTACCTGAGCCACCCCAGTGACAGTAATAGCTACACCCTCCGCTGTCTCTACATCATCACACTTGGGTTGCAGGGTCATAATCTCAAGCGTAATCCTGTGAAGAATGTGGAAAAATATAAAATAAAAATTGACATGTTCGGAGGGAGAGCAAATGGAGGGAAGGGCCAGAACACACGGAAAGAAACAGAACAAAGTGAAACCATTCACCCAAGGACTCCAGATCACTAACAACGGAGAAAAATGAGATGCTATCCAGAGCTCCAACATTGCAGGATTGAAGTTTTGGTCTGATTTCTTTTCAGACGTAGCCTTATTGAAATAACTAAATTTGTATTTTGTATTGGTTCTTCAAATCATCTTTTTAGCCATTTCTATAGCCTTCATTTATTGCCCCCGTTGCCAAAGGTGACTCAGAGTTCAGCTTAATTTCAGTGACAGCTGACTGTCTCCTTTCCACCGCCAAAGGAAAAAAGCCATGAAGATGAGAAAAACAAACAGACATAAATGTTAGGTAGTTAGTTGAACCATTTCTCTCCATTGTCTTCCTTTGGTCTTGATCACCTGCCACTGCTCTTTTGTTTTTTTTTGGTCTTTTGAAATGCATTACCTGAGCCACCCCTGTCACATCCAGGGGAACACCCTCCGAAGTTTCGATATTCTCACAGCGACAGAGGATGGTCATAACCTCCAGAGACATTCTACGCAGGCAGGCAGGCAGGCGGGAATAGCAGAGGCAAAACAGTAAGTTGGACAACAGCTGTTAGGAATGTCAGTAACCAAGGTCAAGAGGGAAAGGGAAGGGGGAGGGGGAAAGGACACAACCTGACCTCCTTTTTTGGCTAATTTTAGGCCCAAAGGCCATTTCGTGCATGATGAGACACCTCTTACAAAAACCAGGGTTGCCACAGCTATTGCACAGCTTCTCTCATGTCTGCCAATAAATGTTTCAGTAAACTGGAACAAAGGGCAAGACCCATAGATGAAACTCAAGTCAGTGGTGAAAGGATCCTCGATCCCATGACTTCTCCAAGATTACATTTGTATAGAGATTACAATGGAATTTCCTCTGCAAACAATCATTATGCTCCACTTCAGTTCTAGTGCGGATGGACTGCTTACATGAGATTATGTTTCAGAGCTGAGAAAACAGCCAGAGCTGTTCTTTCACTATAAATGCTGGCTTGGATTCATTGTTGTCAGAGGCAAAGACATCATGGGAGACTGATTACAGCAACACGTGGAGGAAGAATCTTTCTGCTTACAGAGCTCCCCCTCTTTCCAGATGAATTCGATCAATGAGTCACAAGCCTGGACATTAACATGATTACTGCATCACAAGCGGGAAGCCACACTGCCTCCCCTTGTCTTTATAATGCTGTCCAGGTACGAACATATGCACAAGAGCTTTTAGCTGAAGTAGTCACTAGTTTGGAGAGGAGCGAGATCGTCTCTACTGTTTTTATTATCAAAGAAAGCAACTGAATCGCTAACCAAAGTACACATGAGAAAAATAGAAGCAAAAGGATTCCTGGGACAGTCTGCCTCTAAATGGGGATTTAGAAATACATCCAAGCAACAAATTGATTTTATTGTCGAGGTCTACAATCACGTTTCCTAGCAACTTAAGACAAAGAACAGAACTAAGTGGGAAATTGGAAACCTGAACAAGACACACCAGGGCTGAGAAGGGATAAGATCAACAAAGCAAAGCAGGTTAGCAAAGTGGAAACAAAGAGGCAGGCAAACACCAAATAACACATCAATTAATTTGTCTTCAGAGACAAAGAATATTATAACAGGCCAGTTCGTATAGGATTACTGTACACCATCTTTTTCGGAAAAGAAAACCCCCATTCACATGCAATTAAGGCTTATAATTGAAAAATAAAGACACGTAAATTCAAATAAATAAACGTGTGATCAGTCAGACATGAATAGGCTTCACAGAAAGCTGGCCACATGACAGCACAGGCTCTGTACACAGCAGCACAACTCTAACATTTCACACATTTTAGAATATAAAGCTTTAAGCTTCCAAGTGGGTTTAAGGTCAAACTAACAGTTTACCTACTTTTGAGAGCCAATGTTTCAGCTGCAGGTTTTCATCTCTGGATTAGGACTAGACTTGATTACAATTGCTACAGTGTCAGTGGTTCAGAATAGGACTTTAATACACTAAAAGGCCAACAGTTTGGTAAATTATTATGTTTGTTTCTTTCCTTGACATCACCATCGTGGACCATCTGCTTATCTTTGCAGCGTTTTCTCAGAGACTGGTTTGTTGTAAAAGTGAAGTGTTGATCGGCTGTGCTTACACATTTGGTACACAGTTGCTTTTTAATACTGTTGTTTACTTCAATTGAACGTAAATACCTTCTTGACTGAACAGGAAAAGGGTAGGAAAGATAAATCAACAGTTCTTCTTGACTTAAGAAAAATAGCTTTTTCAGTGTATCTGAGCTTTAAAAAAGCTTGTCTCACAATGTCAACATTCTTGAAACTGATGATATTAATTCCATCAGCTCTGAAAAAAGCCAATGTGTTAAGGCCTTTTTTACTTTGACTTGCTAAATTTACGAGCCCCAGGTCCAATTTTACTTGCCCTGGGCAAGCATGCAATCTTTATTTTTAAGCCCTGTATTATTCTTAGTTTATCGTATGTGAACAAATCCCCTGGCAATAATGTAACAGAACATTTGTTGGGAACTAATTTCAGATATGGATTAATACATATTTGGTGTCCTAGAGAATACTTATAGCATCAGGAGGAGGACACCCTAACCCAGTGCCCATGCTCATCAGAATGAAGGAACATGTTACCGAATGCAACAGAGATGTGTTTTATGGATGTGTTTTTTTAATAGTTTTGGACAACAATGGAGGAAAGGATTAAACAGTGAATACATAGACAATACATACTAGTCGGATCAATTCTTTTTTTTTTATTGGATTTGTTGAAAATAAGAAAAACTTGGGACTAAATGGTTAGACAGACAAATTGAAGTACATTAATTCATATGTAAAAAAATTTAGAAAATTGTGTATTATTATTTGTGGATTTTGTACAACAACTTCAGACTCTCTAACATATTGTATATATTATATATTACTATATATTATGCAGCAGGGCCAGTTTATTACCTCTGCCAGCGAAGATGGGCAGAGGTTGTGTGATTATCAATGTTTGCCTGTGTGCAAGATTTTGTTAACATTATGAGAAAGAGCATATTTTGACTTTTGAGAATTTTTCAAGAAATATGGATATACATGTGAATGGAAAAAAGAAATCAAGGATATGTAGTTGTCTAATAGTTATGAATATGTATTATTTATTGATTCTGAATTTAACTGTTTTTTTTTATTTTTAAAGTAAAACATTAAGAAAAATATTAAAATGTATATACATTTAGAATTTGTTATTTAATGCCTGTTCTTTCAAACTGTACGACTACGTTCTGTAGCAATACTACGTAAATAATTCAAATTTAGGTTAATAAATGTATTATTATAGTTCATTTAGGTCATTGATGATATGTCTCTGATGAACATTCATCATAAGCTTATGTTGGTTTGGTTCATGAACTATTTCCTGGTTGCTCCAGTTTTAATGATAACGTTGTGGGTGGAGTAAGCACTCTGTAAGTGCTTCCTAGTTCTATATTATGTTTAAGATGCAGATAGAGTAGGACTTCCATATTTTCAGGCCTGTCAATCTGTTATGCGGCTCTGCGGATACCCTGTTTCTAAAAGCTTCCTGAGGAGTCCATGACCACTGTGCGATCTAACACTGAATGGCTCTGAAGGATGTTAAAGCCAGAGCAGACATGACTTACCTCTGGATGTCAGAGATGAGCCACCAGGCCCAAGCCCAGCCTCCCACAACATATGTCTTCTGATCAGAGCCACAACAGCCACCTTAAGAACACAACAAATGAAACAAACGTCACATGGTTGTAGTGAACAGACAAAAACTGTTGTAGCATCAGTCAGAAAAGTAAATGGACAGATCAAATGGAACACGCTAGCCCATTACAGCAACAATTTGATACTCAACTGTAAGCTACAACTTCAACGTTTTGGTTCACTCACAGCTCTCATGGTTTTGTTTTCAGGAGTACACTACCTGTACACTACCTGTACACTACCTGTACAGCATCAAACAGCAGACAGACACGGTCAGAGACTAGCTGGTGAAAGCTGCAACCTCTAACATCTAAAGAGCCAAATATTTCCATCACCAGTTGGTAGAAACTAAAAACATAAAATGAAAAAAAAGAGTGAATATTGGACTTTGCCCGGTTGCCAAAAAGACAAATATAATTTTATGTTAATGTGTGTCCATAACTACCTGCAGTATAAACAGTAGGTGGACTAACAAGTTACCATATTAACTTGAATGGTGATATGTCTGTGGTGTGTTCACACTCAAAAAACTAACAATCAAAACAACATACAATGACTCATTGAAAGGAATATCTTTACAATACTACATACTAGTCTGTGTAACTACAGCAGGACACCAGCGTTTAGACAAACTGTAAAGTAGCATAGCTAAAGAGATCAGAAACATTAGAGATCAGATCAGACCAGGACCTACTTTTTTTGACTGCATTGCTTCTTAGAGGGGTTATCATGTGATATTAAGCAAGTCATAAATAGAGGCACAGACAAGTCATCCAACCACAGTGTTGGGGCACTGGCTTCATCTCTGCTTTCACTTCTCT
This sequence comes from Chaunax sp. Z400, assembly GCA_037577475.1. Lineage (NCBI taxonomy): Eukaryota > Metazoa > Chordata > Actinopteri > Lophiiformes > Chaunacidae > Chaunax > Chaunax sp. Z400. The sequence continues at coordinate 6,477,748 of CM075201.1, read as the reverse complement.
TGATTTGATGTTACACCCCACCACACAGACACTTGACTTAGAGTTTAATCTGCATTTGTGAAATGCCATGCAATTATTGCACAACATGTGGTTTATTTAATAGAGGTGGTGCATGTGATGGGATGGAAACAATCTGTCCAACTCATACATCATGATAAACTGTCCTTACAATGCTTCTGTAAATGAAAAACCTGAAACACTTCTATCGACACTATACGGTACCACTTTTCAATTGTCCTGTCAGGACATTAACTTACTGCAGAACACATCATTCTGCCAAACAATCATTCTGCCTCCCAACATGGCATTTAAGAAATTATTGTAACAATAGTTTAAAGTGAATGTCAGATCTTTCCATATAAGTTGTAAGTTAGTTTAGGCTGCAGTCGCTGGCCTCAGTCTGATAGTTTAATCTCCATCGTTTGGTGTGACATTCCCAGCTGTCACACATTAACTGACAGACAGAGGAGGAGGAGCTGGACTATCTTTACTCACACACACTCCTGCACAACCAAAATGTCTACCAAAAGAAATCTCACTATCTGAGACAGTGGCCTCTTGTGTTTACTATTCTTCACATTATGCATGTATTTAAATTTCCTTGTGTTACTAAGAAATATCCCAGAGGAAACAGTAGCATTATATTCTGTGTAACACTTTCAGTCTGAATTCAAAATGAAGACCTTTTGCGCTACGTCTGCTATGTGGGTTAAAATGTTGGCACATTTTCCTCAGTCATTCCTAAAACAATTCAATATGTGAAAAAAATAAACATGCTGTGTTTCAATATAAAGTTAATTAGCATTTTGCCTTCTTGCATCCTGAAACTTTGAATCAGAGGCTTACTGCAAGCAGAACACATACTGTGAAAATTTACATCACATAATGTTAGAAACAGTGTTTTACTGCATAACTGTGGGTGCAACAGGCTTCTACCATTAAAATGCACCTCACTGCTGCCAAATGCCATCACCAACCAACATGGTAAAAGGGTGAGGACCAGTCAGGCATAGTGGCATAGCTGAGATTCCTGAACGTGCTCACTTCACAGAGGTGGGGGAGGGCTTAATGTGAATGAATGACAATTTACTCAATAAAAAAAAACCTGTCATCACTTCAGTCTTCTTGCTGGAGGGGTTTTGTTCTTAACAAGAAAGGCACGATTTTACTCGCAACATGCAGATAAGGTAGCTTTATATATTGATTTGCTTTTAACATTAGGCCAACTATTGAAATTGTGCCTGAACATCAACCACCTTAACATAGAGAAAATAATTTCTTTTCACATTTGTGAAATTATTCAGTTTTGGAATCAGGATGTGCAACTCACCTCCTCTCCCAATCTACGTCCACTATGTGGAAACGCTCTTAAAGAGTTTGTTCAAATTGGAAAATCCCTACCCTGTTCCATGTTTTTCATCATCAAGACTTGATCAAATTAGAAAATTGCACTGACAGACTGAGCTGCAGAAGAGTTATGCAAACCGTTCATGCAAAACATTGCCAACACCAAAAAAACACAACAGCAAACCCAGAGAGTGCAGCAACAACTCATCAAGGACCTCCCAGTTCATGTCATGGATTTTCCTGTAAAAATAAAATCGAGTGATATTTCTATTAAATTCATAGGATCTTGCAAAACCCTATAGCTGAAATCGTCTCTATTCAGATAGCAACGTTTTCCAAATGATTCCTGTACAGGCTGATATGCAAAAACAGTTGAAAACGCTGTAGTATGCATGACAGGGCAGTAATTGGTGGTTTACCCATTCAAAATCAAGCCCACAGAATAAGATCACAGTAGTGGTGCAGTAGATCTACCAGGAAACTCAGCAGAGTCTGCTGCACAAACAAGACGGGATTGTCTGACATTGTTTTGTTGTTGTTGTTCTGTCCATAGTGTTCTGTCTGCAACTATTAGAAGGAATACACAAAAACTACAAGACAGATTTCCATAAAACTTGGTGGGACAGTTGAGCAAGTGGGAGCGAAGAACCCATAACATTTTACAGCAAACCCAACTTTGCTGTAAAATGGGGCACTGAACTTTACATGGGGGTCCCTGGGATTAGAATAAATCTTGTGACATCATCTGATGGTGTCTGTAACCACAGTCTATTAGAGTCTCCCAAGTAATTTAATCAATGTAGCTGTATTCCTCCTGCAGTAGAGTGCCGCCATATCCTTCCACCATTGCTGAGGGACAACATATTTATTATAAACATTTCAAGTCCTTTAGTTTGTAGACATATAATAGCTACTTTTAACATCATAAAATGTCTACGATAAAGCAATTTCTTGAGCAAACGTGACACTAAAATCCAGATGTGGAACCAAAACCTACGGAATCCCAAACACCGACATGTGAAGAGAACACTTCAACAAGCGATACAACAATGACGTCATCGATATTACAGGAATATTAAGGAGCGATAACAGGTGGTTTTATTTAGAGATATATTTCGGAGCAGAAACGCATTATTGTTGGCAATTTATGATATTATGGTTCATCCATCAGTTGCTATTAAGAGCCACAACATTTTCAGATACATTTACACTTATCAGGGAAAAAACAACACGGGCTTCTGCTTTATATGTCGTGGTTGTGGCGCGGACCAAACGTTAAAGTACATCAAATGGTGGGAGGTTAGGTTATATTCGCTTCTCGAATGTTGTTAGCTACATACATGAGCTGCACCTCGAATAAATGTTAGGAGAATAATTTAATTACAGTCCAGTCTCATCCCTGTGAGCACAGCACGGAGCCTGACGGCCCAGGAAGGAACTCGAGGTTCTCAAACATCGTCCAAAAAGCGTTCACGTTACCTGAAACAACAAGGGCCTCGTTTGGTCCAACGGTGTGGCAGTTTCCCATTTTACCGACTGAAAAAACGCCTGTCCCAACCTACTCGACACATACAAAAGTAATTTGGTTTGTAAACACGTTTTTTCGCGACAAACCCACGATTATCGATGATTTTTTTTTCAAAACTGGAGAGTCGAGCAATGGCAGTGACACATGACGCGAGATAACACGCAACCCTTCCGCTTATAAGTTTCAAAATAAAAGAAATGTTCATGAGGAAGTGCTTGTGTGAGCTCATTATTTGCGTAACCGAGTTTATTTTGAAGGTGACATGGCAATACTCCCACCCTGTTTCTGCTGCAGCTTGACTCAGCTGATCAGGTACCCCTCCCCTTTCTTCTGCCCCTCCTCCATAGCGGAGGGATTCGAGGTCACAATAATGAAATGGGCGTGGTTGTTCTAATTTCCTCTTGCGCAAGTACATAACGTAAACAGGAATCACGAATGTAATTTCCCGAAGAGGGATGTGCTTTTCCGTCACAGCCTTATGTTTAATGATCTGTCCACATAGTATTTATGTCCTCTGGTATCATCAATATGGTCATAGATAGAATGAAATGTATGAGGGGATGGAGGGGGCATCAAGTCCCGAGGGAAGACGTGTTATATTGTAGAATTGTGCTTTAGTGTTTGCAAACAAAACTTATATGGTGTTTTGAAATACTAATCAAGCAGTTGAGATTCTACACAATGCATTCAGAAGCTTTAAATGATTTTACTCCTTCCTAGGGTAGAAGAGTGCTACTAATTGCACATTTACAGCAGTCTTTGTATGCATGGTAAATAATGAATAAACTCTGGCTTACATTTAGACTGCTCACCTGGACAGAGCTAATTTACTGGATTGGCTTTGAACAGAATACGCCTGCTCCCACGGTAACCCAAACAATCTCCTAAAAATTTGTGAATCACCATGCCATGATTTCTTATTATCTTATTGTATGATTGCCTTTGCTGGGGCATTTTTTTCATCCCCTGATGATGATTTTGTCAGGTCAGGTTATGTTCAACAAAAGATGAGACAAGACAAGACAAGACAAGACAAGACCAGATAAGATAAGATAAGATAATCCTTTATTAGTGGGGAAATTTACAATGTAAGAGAAGCAAAGAGCAAGCTTTAATAACGTGTAGAAAAATAAAGAGTAAGAGCAAAATAGTTACTAAAAACGGTATTGCAGTAGTGTCACACTACCTTGAAGCTACATCCACAAACATTCCTTAGGTGAGATCTTCCTACACCCTTTAGGGTTGCCTGATCTCTCATGAGGGGTGGAGCTTCTACAAGGCCCCAGTGAGGGTGGTGAGGGTCCTCAAAGACAAGCCATTGAAAATTAAGGACACCTGCTCAGAGGACAACAGAAGTAACCCATGGAAAGTATCTAAATATCTTAATTCACCATCGTCGCTTCAAAAATAAGCTTACCCTTACACTGGAGCGTAGCATTAAGGTATCATACTTACTAAAGGGGTGCTCTAACAGTCATTCACTGTCTTTGATTTTCTTCATATTGTATGGTTGCTATTAACATTCTATATCTTTAAATTCTGTGTTTTGTTCTGAAAAACATTTTTATGTCTTTTCGTTTTATGATGTTCAGCATCTACAAAAAGGCCAGCTCATCTCTATTGCTGCTGCAGACACCAGTTTAAGGTTTGAAGTTTGCTCAGGTTGAAAATAGTTGTGATCTTGTACTATACTCATAACAGAAACAAGTGGATAACAGGCTCCCTATCTGATGTCTCCATCATCCCACAACCCCACTGCTTTACTTTTACCTCTCCTCCAAAGTGGGTTTGGTTGTGGTTTAGACTGGAGGCATATTAACCTGTACCGGTCCATCACTGCATCCCTCTGCCGCAGTCTTTTCTTTTCTTGGATAGCTGTGCTTCCATTTAACCCAACTACCCAGAAGGTTGCTTCATGTTGGTTTCTTTCCAACTGCCTTTTTGCGACCACTGAATCTTGGCTGCCCCCCAAATCCATTTATATACCATGTGCATTAGCACTGTTGACAACGGCATATATGTCTAATATTTAATCAGCGGACTCCCTTTTAATGGATGATAAAAACTCAACCTGTAACTCATGCTGTAAGTTGTATATGGGCTACTGTGAGATTGTTATTTTGAGAGCATTCGCCTATTAATTATGTCCCCATTGGGCAAATAGTGAAAATGGTTTCTCTGCACTGTCAACATGCTACATTAAGCATGCTAATCCTCCATGAGGGATATGGGACAATATAGGAAATCCATAAATATCCAAGTGTGACATTAGCTTAATTGCAAAGACAGTGCAAACAAACAATGTCTGATTGATTAAAGCCCTTTGCAAAGCTGCTGTGTGGCTTTACATGTTCTTTGTCATGGTAACATATTTAAACAGCCAGCAATATACTATCTCTGCTTATCATAGAGGTTTTTTTTCTTTGACAACAATGACCCTGCCTGAAATGTGTGCTACAACACGTGTCGATTAGAACATTGCACAGTTTTTCCATACACCGATTTTGTATGTGGAATACTGCACATGTGTAAGAACCAAGTCATAAAAGACTAAAAGAGAAATATTTGCCTATTTTGTCTTCACTGGGGAGCTTTAGATTTCTTGTTGATTTTGGTGGCACAGAGGCACAACTTGTGAAATCCATGAATTGTTACACAATGTTAGACAATTTTTAATAATACTTGACTAATAATTTATATGAAAATGTATCTAATAATTTCCATTATTTCCATTGTAAATATATTCCTTTCAGTTCATAAAAAAACAGCAACATCCCGACAGGACAACTAAATACTGTAAAGTGCTCTGTTTGTCTCCCTCTCAAAAATTCAGAGGGAAAAATCCACACAGCTTTCTCAATACCACATTCACTATCAGATCAGTATGTTCCATCTGAAGGGATCCAGTATCTGACCACTTGTAGATCTGTTTATCCTCCTGTGAAAATGTGGGGACATTTCTGACCAGAGAGGGATTCTGAATGAAAAGGAGCTGCTTTCCAAAGATGAAGTTGTCAAAACAATTGCAGAAGTGTCACTGGACTTTGAGCTCATTCATTTTCCACATTCCACAGCAGCAGGACCCACGTAGCCGGTGTGGCAGCTCCACTGAGGTGATCGCGTTGTGCCTATTCAAAATTGTTTGATGACCATAGTTTAAATCAGGTTATCTGTCTTTATTCTAGTCATGTCTAAAGGCCTCCCTGAAAGGATAGAAGCCTCTCGTGGTCAAAATCTGGCCCAAGAGCCCCTAATTGGTGACCCTTGGTGTATTGTTGCTGCTAAGCTAATCATTAAGGATAATAAAAAGGAGGGTTATATCACCCACTCACTTAAATTCCAGCTAACTTTCCATGGAGTTTGTGGCAGACGTGTGACAGAGCAGACATGGAGGAACAGCTCAACAGACCAACATGGAGCAGGCAGTTAGAGTTCACCCTGGCTGGCATCGGCTATGCTGTGGGTCTAGGAAACATTTGGAGATTCCCTTATCTCTGCTACAGGAGTGGAGGAGGTGAGAATCGAAGCTGACATTTTATCCACAGAACTACTGACTAGATCATCCTCTAGGTCTTAAAACTGTGTCCAAAGGTTAACAAAGTGGTAGTAAGCCCTGCTTCAAACACTGCGTTCTGTGGACACACTGTTTGAGTTGAAAAATGTTAAATTTATTCTGAAATAGAAATATACTACTACTACTACTACTACTAATAATAATAATAATGATATACTTTTTTGTATAGCACTTTTCATACAAGAAATGTGACCCAAAGTGCTTTACCACAAAGAAATTACATGCAAGGTGCTAAAAAGACAACAAACAGGATTAGAAAATAAATGTGAACTTGAAAAATAGGGATAATAATGGGAATAAAATAAGCTAAAATAAGGATGAAAATAAAACACAAAATAACCATTAAAATTAAGTTTAAGAATAGCATAAATGAAATATATAAATCAAGTAAAATACAGCATTTTGAATGTAGTGCAGTTGTGCTGTTGTGAAGAAGTTTCATGTCTCTGGAAGGTAATAGCTAGTTAAATGCTAAAGTGAAGAGATTAGTTTTTAGCTTTCTTTTTAAAAGTATTCAGTGAACTGGCTTTCCTGATATCCATGAGTAGTGTGCTCCATAGTTTTGAGCCATAATTGATAAAAGCTGCATCCCCAATTTTCTGGGAATATATTGTGTTACAAAGAGTATAGTACAGAGTAGAGTAAGCCACACTCTACTCTGAAAAAACATTAGTTTACAATCATAAAAATCAGGTGTACCACACCTGAGTTTGACAAACAGCCCCACGCTTATGCAGTGAGTGCAAGTACTGGTTGACTTTAATATTTAAAGATTAGAGGATACCACAAAATAGTTGAAGCCTATTTTGCTAGTGTGTGACAATTGACTTGCCATCCCTGGTTGCCAGGTGCTTTTCTGGTGCCATACCTGTTCATGCTGGTGTTTTTGGGGATCCCTCTGCTCTACATGGAGTTGATTGTGGGTCAGTACACAAGGAAAGGGCCTGTCCATGCCCTGGCTATTGTCTGCCCACTGTTAAAAGGTACTGCAAGGTGTCCAAACTGAAGAACAGACATTTGTCAGACTGCAAAAATATTATTTTTAACATTATTTTTGTCTGTCCTCAGGAGTGGGCATAGCATCGGTGGCTATCGCCTTTGTCTTGTGCACTTACTACAATGTCGTCATCACCTGGGCCCTATATTATCTCTTCAACTCCTTCCATGATCCACTGCCTTGGCAGAACTGCAACAACACATGGAACACACCCAACTGTACCAGTCAAGTCACCAACAGCAGCTACTCATCCACGGCTAGCCAGGAGTTCTTCAGGTACATTTCACTGTGTGGGAGAAATCAGTGCTGGTTCCCAGAATTATAAAACCAGACTAGGTAGTCTGTATGTTACAGCAGGAATATAAATTCCCTAAAGCTTGGCAAGAGACTGAGCTCCTCACAAAACTCTAACTCTGGCAATCAATATTTATTGTAATAAACAGCATTTATATTGTTACCACGTCTTATCAGAATCACGTGAGGGATATCAGTGAAACTGAAGGTTAGTGATAAGTGTTTGGCAAACAGATTAAATATCTCCAGGAAATGTTAAGTCAGCTAAGTTCATCATGAGTCAGGTCAAGTCGACCTTATATGTACAGCACATGTCACCAGGAGGTTCACACAGTAAACCTTAAATGTAAAACACTTCCAAAAGCCTGAGAGAAAAGCAACATTCTACAACTGCCTTTAAAAGAAGATACAGTTGCCGTAAATCTCAAGTCATCAAATTACCTAATAAAACCTAAGAATGTTAACAACAATTTTTTTTTTGAGATACTATATTCATCCCACAGGGGAAAATTCTTCCTCTGCATTTGACCCATCCCTGCGGAGCAGTGGGCTGCCCCTACATTACGGCACCCAGGGATACTTGAACTTGTAGACTTGTAGGGGCTAGGGATCGAATCACCGACCTTTTGTTCCTTGAACTTCCGCTCTACCTACTGAGCCACAGCCGCCCCGTCTACAGTAACGCTTGGTCTAATGTGAAAAGTTTTGACCTATAAAACTGTGTGGCTTTCTTCTCTTTGCAGTAGTGTCATATTACATGAGTAAAACAGATGTTCTTTAGTTTTGATGTGGATATGAAGTATTAAGTTTTAGGATAAGGTTTCCAATATGCTGAAGATTTTCATATGGGAACTACATTCTTAATTGAGGATATCTTGCTGTTTATACAGTAGAGTGAGCACCATGTTTTCAAACTGGTTTGATAATTAACTATGTTTAACTACTGTTGGTGGATAAATCTGGGAGGTCAAGTGGAAAGTGTTGTTATTTTCTCTGACAACTGTCCAAACTGAGAGTCTAAAGCCACTGTAGTGGCTCTGTTAGGCTGTAATAAAGGTTTATGTTCAAATTGAGCAGTTGTATTGACATAAAAGTAATATATGGCCAGAGGTTCTTGTCAGAATGAAGGTCTTGTTGTTAAGGCTACAGAGGTTAAAAAGTGGAGATACAGACATTTAAGAAATATTGGCTTTTTTCAGTAAGGGGGTCATGAGCTTTTTAAAATGTGTCTGGTACTACTGTGGTTGTCATCTCTGCACAGTGTAAACACCATTAGTGGTTTCATCAGTGTGAAATACAGTTTAGGCTACTGGGATTCAATTTAATTCATTGGACATATCAATAATCTGACCTGATAGCGATAGACTTTCTGCACCAAAGTACATGAAAATCAATCCAAGAGTTGCCAAGACCAGACCAACATTCATGATCCCCAGAGGATGATGATTATCAGTCTTACTTGTACTAAAATGTATCCCATACCAAACGTGTAGATGTTGATTGGATTAGATAACATTAACATGATAGTGGTGCTAAGTGAAAGTCAGTGGATCACCAAAGTCATTAGGGATTATCCTCTTGGTACCATGAACGTCTGCAATCCATCTAGATGTTCAGATACTTCAGTCTTCCATCCATAAAAAAACAAATCCATACTGAAATCTTGGTTCCATCTCTGATATTAGATTATCGCACTTGGGGTGCGTTTAGCTCTGTAGTTCTCAAGTGGTGGCTGTGGGTTCAATTCTCGCCCATGTCTTCCCCCTGGCTCTCTCCCATATTTTCTGTCTCCTCTTCACCTGTCTCTGTCCCAAATAAAGGCAAAAAAAACCCACATTAGTTGCACATGAGTTAGTAGGATTTCGAAGCAGACATGGAATTTAATATTCATAATTATGTTCTCATTAGTGTGTAATCACCTGAAACTAAGTATTTTTTCTTTCTATTACCTTGGAAAGAGCCTTTCATATATTCAGACTTTTCTACAGACTCCGCCATATTGCACTGCGATGTTCCTACAGTAGCCCTGAAGGGATGAACCAAACTCTGATTTTAAAAGGACCTTTCCACATTTTTAGCAGCCACCATATAGGAGGGTTAGATGAAGAAGAAGAAGAATCAGCTTTATTGGTCACATACAATAATACATAGCACAATGTAGTGAAATTTGTCCTCTGCATTTGACCCATCCCTGAGGAGCAGCAGGCTGCCTTTACAGAGCCCAGGGAGCAAACTGGAGTTCAGTATCTTGCTCAAGGATACTTTGACATGTGGACTGGGGGAACTGGGGATCGAACCACCGACCCTCTGATAAGTGGAAGGCCGCTCTTACCACCTAAGCCAAAGCCACACGGTGTTCACTTGGTTGCAGGCAACACCCACAGAGCTAGATGCCACTAAAATCCTACACGCTGGCTCTTTAATATGTAACCTTTTGCATCCTCCTGCAGTGGAGAGATTACTGGTATAATTCTTACCGTGGACAACGATAGTATTTGGTAATTAAAAATGTCCAATGATCAATTGTGGTCAGATGCAACCAGTGCAAATCAGAAAAAATAAAGGCCCAAAATGGAACCATGTGGGACACCACATGTTAATGAATCCCTACCCATTGTCCATCTGATTACAATGAGTAAGTTGACTAACTAATGGCTATAGTTTGTCAGTTTTGAACAGCAGGATTATAGTAAAATGTAATTGTATTAAAAATAAATAAATATAAAATGTTGTCCTCCTGTTTGACTCCTTTGAAGACATAAGATGCTGGAGCAGACTAGTGGAGTAGAGGAAACAGGAGGGATGCGGTGGGAGCTTTTCCTTATTCTCATTCTGGCTTGGATCCTCATTTACATTTGCATCTTTAAGGGGGTGAAGTCAACAGGCAAGGTAAGCAAAAAGAAGGAGAAAATAAGAGATGATGGGAGATGGATGCATGGCGAATGACAATCCTTGTTTGTTTCTGTCTGTAGGTGGTGTACTTCACGGCTCTGTTCCCATATGTTATCTTGATTGCCCTTCTGATCAATAATGTGCAGCTTCCTGGAGCATTAGATGGAATAAGATTTTTCATTGTGCCGGAATGGGACAAGCTGCTCTCAGTGGAGGTAATGAAGAAAGAGAGAAGAGGAACTGGAAATAGGTACTGGTTCTGTCTGACACAGACAAGAATTTAACTGGTGCTGCAGTAGTGAGAGGAAATATTTATGCTAGCATTTATGGGTATTGATGATTGGTACTAGCAGTGATCAGTGGTTTTAACTCCTCCTGTGTTGCAGGTGTGGGCGAATGCTGCAGTTCAAATCTTCAACTCCATCGGGATTGGTTTTGGCTCCCTGATCGCCATGTCCAGCTACAACTCCTTCAACAACAACATTATGAAGTAGTAAACCAAAATCCTCACCCTCTCAATTTCCATGAATCAATGACAATAATGCTCTTTGGACAAAAAGAAACCAATACAGAAAACATATTTCCCCTTAGGGACACCCTGACGATATCCATCGTCAACTCCATGACCAGTATCCTGGCAGGTTTTGTCATTTTCTCTGCCTTGGGCTACATGTCTTATCTACAGGGCGTTCCTGTCAGCGATCTGGCTGTAGATGGTGAGAAGAAAAGTTCCAGAGGGACTTCAGATTACTGTCATTACATTTTGGTTTAGAGAGTGCCATCTTTTCTCCCAATAGTGTGACTGGGCAATAAAGGTGATTGTTGAAATAATTTGAATAAAAACACAAACAGGTATCTGGAGCTACAATGAAATATGACAATAGCTAATTAAAGCCATAATTATATGACAAATGACAGGGGAAGTTGAAAAAGTTGAAAGTCTACTAGACTAGTCTGTCACACATTACTGCTGTTAAACACACATACGCAACAGACAGGAACAGAAAGACAAATACTGTTTCTCTTTATTTCAAATGCCCTCATTGTGGTTATGAAAAACTTCCCACTTTGAAAAAAAATTTTTAAATAAAAAAAAGGAAGAAAGAAAAAAACAACAACAAAAACAAACAAACAAAAAAATGTTCCCACTAATTTTAAAAGATACATTTTGATTATATAGGCCTATTTGCAGTCAGGCCTTCTTGTGGTTTTCTACATACTGTACATTGCTTTTTATATTTCAAATTTCATAATCTCATGTCATAGTTCTCCTTTTCTAAATGACATCTTTGTGTATGTGTGTGTGTGTTTGTGTACCTAGGTGTAGGACTGGTTTATATTGTTTACCCACAAGCCTTTGCCAACATGCCAGTGGCTCAGCTCTGGGCTGTGTTGTTCTTTTTCATGCTGCTTTGCCTTGGACTGGATACTCAGGTAGTTAATAGGGAAAACACTGCAACTTCAGAGATAATCCATAAAAAAATATCAGCACTTAATCTTATTGTTCTTGTTCTTGTTCTTTCGGCCAGTTTGCGATGGTTGAGGTGCTGGTGACCAGTCTCCTGGATGAATTCTATCAGACTCTGATTAAAATTTTCAGGCGGAAGGAGCTGTTTGTTCTGGCTTTATGTGGTGTAGCTTTCCTCCTAGGAGTTCCTTGTGTATTGCAGGTACAGACTGAGTTTATTGGATGGATTTTAACCAAACTATGACCACATTTAAGATCATTTGTCTGTTTCTAAAGAGTCTGTTTCTGTTCAGGTGGGAATCTATGTTTTCCAGCTCATGGATCATTACACTGCCATAGTGTCCATTGTGTTTCTTGCATTCTTTGAAGTTGTCGCCATCTGTTGGAGTTATGGTGAGTAAAAAACCTTTTCAGTTGTTTTCTTTGCAGGCACATCTTAATCATTTTTAATCCTACACATATAAAGCTGACTGATTGCCAAAATGCTGTGAAAGTCAAATATAATATGCATGGCTGTTTACTGGAGAAGCTTTCAATGTTCAGGAGTGACTCGACTTTCGCAAAACCTGCAAGAGATGACTGGAAAAAGAGCGAACATCTTCTTCAGACTGTGTTGGCTGATAGTTGCTCCAGCGCTGATCGCTGTAAGTTAACTTTTTCATCAACATGATTCAGGTTTTTCCCCTAAATCAAAGCTGAAATCTATCGTAAAGTGTCACAACTGTCTTGTTGCAGGTTATTCTGATTTTCTCTATCATCAACTTCAAACCAGCACGCTATGGAGACTATGTGTTCCCTCCCTGGGCTCAGGGGGTCGGCTGGGTCATTGCCATGGTCTCTATCATCTGGATTCCTGTGGGTGCTGTTCACACATTGTGGAAGCTCCCTGGCTCATTCATACAGGTGACATATTTTTACAGTTTGCTTTCTCCTCTCCTCACTCACATTGCAGGTAATATCCATGTGGCTATGTCATGTTCACATAAAATCCAGCTCTGTTAATATTATTGGTACATTTCTCCAACAGAAACTGAAGCTGTCCATCACACCCTACGCGCTGAGTGAAATGTCAAAAATGCCGTATTATGAGAGGGGAGGACAGTATGGAGATCCAGTCAATTCTGTCAACAGCTCCAACATCCCTCTACCTGAAAAATCTCCTACTGAGACATACTTCTGATACCTCTGTGCGTCTCACAATCACAATGTTCACTACCTAGAGTGGCAGAATTATAGTAAGCTCAAGGTAATCACAAATGGCTTGTTGGATTAGCAGAAATTATTTACAGGATTGTGAAAATGTATTGCTGTATATCTGCCATGCAGATATATTAAATTGGCCATTTTTGTGAGCCAATGAATTGAATTTTTCTTCTGGAGATTTTGTCGAACTTCTGATAACAGTTTTGCTCATTTTTAAAGAGATGCTGTGTGTTTAGGACAACACCGTTGTTGTTGTAAACATCTGTAATATCTAGCTAACACCTCCTCTGTTGTGATAGAGCTTTTAAGGACATGGGAGTGGCCTTAAGGACCTTTCCCAGCCGTCAATTGAGGCTTTTACTTTGCTAAGGCTGCCATCTTTTGGTGAAGTCTGTTGATGCAATGAGATCTGCTACTGCACTTTTTCTTTTTTTTAGATTTAGGACATTGATTTTAGTTAATAAAATGACAAAGAATCACACTATTGAACATTCACAGTTCATAAGGCTTGTTTATATTGAGCTACTTTCCTTAAAAACATGTGAACTAAATCATTGTGGCTGACTCGTTCACTAGGTCAAATGTAGAAGGGCACGGCTGATAAAAATGATACATGCTGGTTCAGAGAGGGTGTAGTAAAATCTTGTCACAAAGTCCACAGCCTGTGTTTTATTTCTGCAATGACAAACTGCTGAACATAACACAAACTGAAACTTATTTCTGGGCAATCGTTTTTATTTATTCTTTTAAGGGGAAATTTCCACTGAAATGTACACATTTCTAGGGTATGCATTGCACAGAGTTAGTTTCTATACATAGGTTACCAGTATTTCATTCTCATAACTCTTCATGAATGAATCCAAAGTGCAGAATGACTGAAATTACAGAGGCAAAAAGATGGATTGTTGAAACATCTTTTTTTTCCACTTCCTAATTCCTTATGTGGGGGCTGAAAACTGGATAGATCCAAGTAAAGATGGCAGTATAGACAGACTGTTGATGTTTAGTAACAGTGATTGACATAGTGATGTCTATGGTTAGTGAGTATGAGACCATATCTACCAAAAGTTAACATACATTTAAAAGATTAAAAAAACGTCTTCCTTATAAACAGCAATTACTCTTTCCATTTAATTTCAAGAAGATATGTCATATTACCTACAAAAACAAACAAAAAATGTGCAATCAATGGCATACTCTTCCCTCAGAAGTGATGGTCATGCAGATGACCACATAACACAGCAGCAGCGCTCTCCTTTGTAATTTGTTCCTACTGTAGTTTGGAGTCAGCTCAGTTGAGGACTGGGCTCAATAATTCACAAATACCTTGTTGCTGCATTCAGTAGTATTTTCGTAGTGGTTTACAAAGTCCACATCCATCATTTCCTCACACAGCCTCTTCAAGACTCCAGCCCTCTTCGACTTCTGTCCTTGCAGTTCCAACACAGTCCAACATAGCTGTAGTTTATTTGTTTTACCACACCCCCCTCCCCCCCTCCCCCTTGCCCAGCAGAGGTCGCTAAAGGAGTCACGACGGCTGCGATCTGCTCCACCTGCAGCTTCCTGTTCCGCTGCTACGACACCTGCTCCACTGGCCTCATCTGCACATCTCCAATCTGATGACACAAATAATGGAGATCAATACAGGAACTATGGAACACTGATGAAACAGTTGGTATGACAGCCAGAGAGAGATAGAAAGAGAGAGATACCTGGACATGAGGAGGGGCACTTAGGACGAATGTGACTGCACTGGCTATGTCTTCTGCTTTTAAACACTGAAAAGTGGAGAGGTGTCATTGATGCAATAAGGCAGGTGTTTTCGTTTTGTGAAATCCATCTGTTGACTTTCACTCATATGTGTACTCTTACTTTCATACTCTCATAGACAGAAGCTGCTTTTTCTGGATCACTGTTGTGGTGCCTGAAGGCAAACTCAGTCTCCACTATTCCAGGAGAAATACACTGCAAGGAAGGCAAAAGCATGAGAAATGTTCTTCTTCCTGTTTCCACACTGATACACACTGATGGCTACTGACTTACTGTGGCTCTGATGTGGGTGTTTGCTTCTCGAAGTTCTTGTCGTATCCCCTCAGTCAAAGCAGTCACAGCGTATTTAGTGGCACAGTAGAAATGCTCATCAGCACTTGGCATCACTCGGTGCCCGCCGATACTGTGACAGGTAGAAGAAGAGATGCACACGAGCTAGTTATCACATTTTGGAGGTCAGGCTTGATTCAAGCACAAATTTAAGGTAATAAATTCTCTCTGAAACGTTTCTCTGGTTTAGTTCTCCTGCTGCTGCAAATCTATTTGCTCATTTTTACAGTGAGATTTCTCACAAGTCATAATTATTTGTATGGTCTAATGAGCTTTACATGTCGAGAACAGTTGTAAAAAAAAAAAAATTTGAATTTGACATCTGAATCAATTAATGGATCTACAAAATCCGACAAGATGATTATAAGACAATATTATTATATCAATGGCACTGAAATAGGGCAAAATTAGGATTCAGTATCAGTTCTGCCTGCCAGACTAAAGGTATTTTCAGGTGAATCCATAGATTTGTACTTTGATTTAAAGGCGTGTCATTGTCTATATAGCTTACCCGTTGATATTGATGATGTGTCCATCGTCCACATTCCTCTCCTTCATTGATCTGTATGCCTCCCGAGTGCAGATAGACAAGGCTAAGACATTCACCTGCAGAGGGTGTGAAAACAACTATTTAAACCCTCTATGTATCAGCCAGTGGATGTTTCTATCAGCAAGGCAAGAAATCAAATTCATGATGTGTGGGAAAAAAAGAGTCATGATGAATGATTGGTAGAATGTAACGGCAGTTTACTGCTAAATCACATTTAAGAGAGCCATGTGATGGGACTTAATTAGTTCAGCTGTTTGATGTTCTCTGGGTCACAGTGACCATTTGAACCTTCTGTTCCTGTCGAGCTTGTGGCCTTTAAGCTGCTGCCGTAGTCTCATTGATTAATGGCAGGTTTAAGCCAACGTGGTGGCAGGACAGGGGGAAGTGACCAAATAAGGTCAGCGTACAGCTTAAACACGAGCTAAAAATACACTGCTGTACACATCCATGTGGGCTGTCATGACAACAGATGGATGAGCGTTGTGAATGCAGGTGACCAGGGACAGAAAGCAGGGGGTCTTCAGTGGTCAAGAGCTCAATGAGTCAGAATGTACCAATAGGAGAAATAGTGCTGGCTTTCAATAGAGAGCCTCTGTTGTACCAAGGCTTCTCCTTAGAGCCAATGAAGCAGCCTCTGTGAGGGGAGGGGGATCTGCTTCTTCTTTGAAAAACACCAACTATACAAACAGTCACAATGAGCAACCACTTCAGTCCCTTCCTCTGATTTTCTGTTTGAAAAGGCCAATCGTAAAATCAATATAATATAAACATAGGGGGACAGGTCTAATGATCCCTATGCTTAATAAATCATAAGTTTCTCTCCAGCTTATTAGAGCATTTGTATTTGTTTGTTTGTGATCCACTCACATCGATCATGTTCCTCCAGCCCTCTGTCTTTCCACTGAGCAAGGGCTCATTGTGGGCCAGTCCGGCATTGTTGATGCATACATCCACGCCCTTGTGCAGCGTCTTGATTGCTGAAAACATGGACAGGATCTCCTCCTCATTAGAGAGGTCACACTTGTAAGGGATCAGCGTGCCACTGTAGCCCGCACTCTGACATTCTGCTGCCAGCTTCTGAAAAACACAAATCAGACCCAGTTTGACAACGTGAATCGTTGTGAGAGAATAATAAAGACAACATTCTAAAGAACATGAGTTGATTAATTAATTATAAGGACTGAGACACTCTTAGGGAGGAGCTAGGAATGATTAACTTGTAGCAACACCATAAAAAAAAACAACACAATACCCACTCAAACACAGAGAAAGCAGTGAGAACGTGCAACCATAAAATACACATCCCATCTGAGGTAACAGTACAATTTAACCAAAAATTTGTTCTTGTTTCTAAAGAATGAAATGCATATTCATTCAGATTCCATCTTGACCTTGGACTAGCAAAACCCATGATTGCACTGGGGTACCTCTTCGTTCAGGATGCAGGCGAAGCAGGCTACACTCCAACCAGAAAGGCTGGCTGTTCACCACTGTGTGTTTAGAAACAAACGGACACAGATCCCCCTACCAGGCACAGCTGCACCCGTCACCTGATGTCTGAGGCTGGAGGGGGCATGAGTGACAAGGGTGGGGCTGGTAGTAAGACAGAGAGGAAACACTAAAGGAAGAACTGAGCATCTAAACATGCTCTAATGAATAAAGGTGGAGTTGGCATATTCTGTATTAGCCTTATTCCATACATGAACCATGACTTTGCAGTCAGATGTTTCCTCTGCAGCTACAACGGTGCTTGATAGCATTTTTTTTGTTTTTGTTTAAACTGCTTATCAATTTATTAGGTGACCATTTCAACTTTTACATTTGAACAATTTAGACTGTTTTTCCATTACTTTAAGCAAACAATTTAGTGTTTCTTCGCTGCTTTTAGCTAACCATTTAGCCTCTTTAGCCATGACTTTTCGCTAACACAGTATTTCAAATGTTTATTTACCTCCAGCTAACTATCTAAACTGTTTACCAGTTAATTTTACCAAACTTTTCATTCATCACTATTAGCTAACAGTTCATTCATTACTTTTAGCTACATATTTTAATTTCTTCTCCTTACTTTTAAAACTAGCTAACTAGACTACTTTAGCTTCTGTGCTTGCTTGCTATAACTAGTTTTCACATGTCTTACAAACTGGGTATCCATCCTTGAGGACAAATCCTTGTTGGTTTTCTGGATAGCCAAAATAGTCCCACGTTACTGATTTTATTTTCTTTTTGGGGGGGGATGAAGATCAACGAAAAAGTATCTGCCTCACTTCTCTCTGCCACTTTCTCCGCTGCATGTGTGGTGATGGCTCCCACTGCGCTGTCTGACAGGCATTCCAGGAGTAACAGAGATTCTCGGTTCATCCTTTTTTCTTTTAAAATCAAAACAGGTAATAAGAAAATGTTCATGGTATGATAAACGTGAGAGTTTATCGCGTGGTAAACTGCAAACCTGGTAACCGCTGCAACCCTACTGTGTACTGCTGTCCTAACATACCAGAAGAAACCTATTAAGGCACTGGAGCGATATCAACATCTAATGATAACAGACAGGAACACAGAGCATGTGATATGCTGAGGGTGGGCATATAAATACTCCAAAACGATATAAAGAGGTCAGGATTTACATGTACCTGTGCATATCTGTAAATGAAAGCAACAAGGTCATGTCAAAAACCATTGTGAGTAATATTAGAAATCACAAAGTGAATTACTTAAAAGCTGGTGTGCAAGTACATATTCATAACTCGCATACGATCTCATGATCTGATGCTTCATCGTCACCTAAATTTCCATGACAGCCATTTCATTTGTTGTGGGGTACACCTGGATCTAAGTACCACAGTATCTCCTGAGTGTGGCAGCCACTGCAGCTGCTCCTTTAGGAAAAAGGAAAGTAAGAATACTTGTCAAGCCTATTTTATATAACAAGGACGAAAGTGGATTTAGGGATCATTTTGTCTTTTTCTTGTAAAGCATAATAGAGTGATTGCACCCTACGTCATACTTGGAGTGTGTAGATCTCCCTGTTGTTCCTCCAAGCTGTTTAACTCAGATTATCCCGAGAGAAGGCATCACCTGAATAAAGCTGTCAAAATGCTAAAACACTGACAGCATGCCTCATCTATAAAACTACAAGCAAGTCTTTTGCCTGTGCTGTAGTTAGGTGAACCACTACCTTTGGAGTCACATTACTTCAAACGTGAAGCAAGACCAAAGATCTTTACATCGAACTGACCTGAATCACGTCAAGGGGAAGCCAGGCCAGTCTTTTGTCAGAGGGGGAGAATTACTTGAGTTACTGAGGTTTAACTGGGAACACTGGTGTTAACAGCCTGTGATCACGGTCCAACTATGGGAAGTCTCAGGCTGTGAATCTATCTGTGTGGGTGAGTCCTGGCACCAGTTGTACTGCCATGGTTAGTGCCAGCCTGCATACTGGTCACACCAACAGCAATGGCACAACATTCACAGACATGCAACCACGCCTGAAAATACTTGCCAAAAAATGCAATCTCCAAACATGATTCATTCATCATGAGCCACACTGAAACTGTATAGCTGCAGGTTAAAAATGATTGGTGTTTGAAGACAAAAATAAAGATGTTAATGTGCTGAAGGCAGACAAGCTTAAAGTGGTGAACCAGATCAATAGCACAAGGTAGCAGCCGTGAACAGAGAAAGCTGAGAAATTAGATTAGTCTCAGGTCGACTCAGGACGTTTCCCAGACAGAAGGTGGATTGTATTATAGATCACTCTGCCTCCACTTATTCTATGAAAAGACTGGTGAGTAACCATAGTTGAGCCAGTACCTCCCCCCCCTCTTAATCCTCTCTGTTCACTTAAATACCTGTGACACACACAACAATTTTGCCTGTCATTGTGCATTTTCATCCTCATTACTGAGGCTGTTGACCAGCGATTACAAAAAGTGTGCAGAAGGAGGGAGAAAGAGAGGGAGGGTTAGGAGCCAGAAAGTGAAACAGGAGGAAATCCACTCCACAGATGAATACTGTCGGACCAGTTTAGTGCTATTATCTTCACAAGTGTAATCACTTATTGGTAAGCAGCACTTCCCCCTAAAGTCATGAACTAGAGAGCCAAAACCACGTTTGGAGAAGCCAGAAAATATCACTTGGAGCTGCTCCATGAAATAAAATGAGGTGAAACTCTTCATCTATCGGTTTCTTCTCCCAAAACAAACCAATGAGAAGGTCTCTGAGGGATTTGTCAAGTGGAGTTCATTCTGCAAAGCCCTCCCCCCATTATCCAGTGGAACTACTATTGTGTGACGTAAGAATACTATTTAAAGTTTGGTCTGAGCACAATCATACAGAGTGTGGGGCCAAAGGTGACAGTAGGCTGTATAATAAGATTGCAGCAGGGTAGGAGGGATAGACACTGCCACCAAAAGGTCTAAAGGTTGACCAGGGCGGTTTTTAAGGATAGTCTCAACAAGACTGAGAGATAAGAAAATAATTAAACTCTTAGTCAGAACAGCTATTGACAGATTTAAGTTTTTGTTGCCAGTTTGGCCTATGAGTAAATATCTTAAAACCTAAATATGGGGCCTGTTGATGATTGAATTAAACTAAATTGTCTGTGATTAGACACGCATGACAACTGATGTTTGCTGGCACAACTAAAGAAAATGTCGGAAAAAAACAAAGAAAAAGATTTATGACCCTGAAAGCCTGAAGAGATAGCAGGCAGCCAGGTTTTGTATAACAAACTGGTGCAACCAGTATGGTGGAAATATTTCAAACAAAGTGATAAAAATCAACAAGAGGAAGCAGCAGATTTTTTTTCTTTATAAAAAAGAAGAAGAGAGTGTGGCAGTTTAATATTGGTCGGCAATATTTCAGTACAAGAGCAACAAGAGAGAGCAGCCTTTATTCATATATTCATATGGGGATGATATGATTAAAAAGTAGCTGTACAGTTCTCTTGTTTGCAGATGAAACATGCTGAGGGCTGAACCGTCCTGTGTCATGTGGCTTATTCCTGCACCTGATACGGGCCATCGATGCTCTTACCACTATCTGATGGAGGCCCTGGTGGTAGCGATACACCACATCAATATGCAAGCCAAGTTTTATGATAACTGTAGCCCAGAGGAGACAACAAAAACAGACAGAGGGGAGCCTCAATGGAGACACGGTTGATCCGACAAGTCCAAAATAAAACCTGGGGCAGACTGAGCTGGGTCTATACAGCATGTGTGCTTAGCCATAAAATGTTTCTAATATTGAACAAACCCAGAGCAACAAATCCAATCTGGCTGCTGCTGAAGAGAAAACAACACCACTTGCATTCTTTACCCCCCCCCCGCCTCCCCATTTTTGGAACTACTGAATTTGAGGAACTCATTCTGTCTGTATTTGTGTTGTACATTCATAAAATTCTTTCACCACTTAGTGCTTTCTTGTGCACTCTCCTCTCTCTCCTCTCCAAAAGTGCATTCAGTTAAAGAGCTGACCTGCTCCTGCAGTTGCACTTAGTGGCGTCTTCGTCACTTATACATATAACACAAATAATCTTGTATACTGCACGCAGAAATTCCCAGCAAGTCTTTGACAGGCCAGGCCAGGACAGGACAGGACAGGACAGGACAGGACAGGAAGCGCCCCACCTATCATACCACAAGGTTAGAGGAAGTAATGTCACTGCCAGTAAACCTTACACCTCGAAAGATGATAAGCACAGAGAGGACAGCACAGTGGTGGTGCAGGGAGATTGGCTCGTAGGGGTCACTGAGCTGTCTAGACCTATCAGACTGTTTACTGTGGGATCTTGCGTAACAAGCAATTACACTGCAGACATACAAGCATTAAATCATGTTGCTGAGAATAATTAAAATGCAGTAATACTGATTGTATTACGGTCTTGTAGTAAATACTGTAATACTGTAGAACAGTCACTTAGATCAAAGAGAACTTTTTCATTCATGACAAAGTATAGTGGGTTTCTCAACAGCTGTGTTTATCTGAACACAGTAGATAAACCAATCTGAACCAATCAGAATGAATGAACATAATTCAGACCATGACAACTAATTCTCTCAATCTCCCTACTGCTATACCAGCTATTGTTACAGTGTTAAACTAGACAAAGACAGGTTTCTCGTGCCACAATTTCTTACATTAAATAAAAGCCTCAATTTGGAATAGATGAAGGTGATTATTTTTTAATTGTAAGCTGGAAATGTACTTAAATTAGTAAAGTTTGCACATTACACATCGTTACAGATATGAAATAGATTGATTTCTTATGATCACCTGTCTTTATTTCATACATTTGTATTAACCCATATGTGATATCGTCAAATCAATCTGGGCTGCTGCTTTGGGAGGATTCACTTATGGGAAAGTGCTGTTGCTGTAAGTTGTGTTATTGAGGATGGTGCTTCTCTTTGGGGGCAGAATCCGTGGAAACATGATGGATTCTCAGTTAGGTAGAAGTCTTTGTCAGCTCACGGCTCAAGTGGAAAACCTGCAGTCAGTGGAAAAGCTTTCTGCGTGGGTAAGACAAAAGCCTGTGAGCCGAGGAAGCCTTGGGGTAACTCGATGAGCTCGGGAGAACATTGATATGGGAAATCAAAAAGTGAAAGTGAAGCCAACAACAGCGCGTTGATTTCTCTCATAGCCGATGATACAAGAAATGACACAGCAGAAAACACAACGGGACGATTCACAGATAATGGATTTAACATACAAAAGCTAAATTGTGTTTGCAATAGAAATGTTTCAGCAACCCTCCAACTCGACTGTACATTTTGCCCATCACAAATAACTAAACTTTCAAAACTTGAAGAACAAGACAGAAAGTGAAGGAAATAAAAGAAAGAATCTGGAGACAAAGAAAAAGAGTGAAACACAAACAGAGTAGAGATGTCTGACCTCACCCACTTCACATCTTTTCAGAAGTGAGATCAGTGTGCAATAACCGGTTGGGTGATAGGCAGTCTTGTGACAGCTTCAGATCTGAAGACACAGAGAGACTGATTGGCAGTGTTTGCAGCTTATTAGCTGATTGAGGTTGGTTTTAAACTAACCAGCTGGCTCACCTGCCAAGGGCTCTGAGTTTGAATTTACTCACTCAAGTAATAGATGCTTAGACTAATTTAAAAAGTGAAGTGTCTTTAAAGCAGAGTTGCATGATCTGGCAGCCAATCAGGAGCCTGAATGATATGAGCCCACTGGAGAAGGGCGTGTTGGTCAGCGTTGACAAAGTTCTTTAAACTGATAAAATACACAAACTGAATCTACTCAATGTATTTAAATGTGTTTATCAGCACTGCTTTCCGTTCTTGCTGAGCACAGTAACAGAGAATATCATCTCTTGCTAACACATGCCCTCTGCTAAACCTGTTTAGCACTAAACCCTGACACATTAACTTCTTTAAATGAACCTGATCAAACACAGCAGCAGCCAAAGCTTTGAATTATGACAGATGCCTCTTTTGTGTTCAGCCTTAAAGCAGAGGGGTTTCCAGTTTCATATCACCAGTTTTCAATGGACATATAATGCAAATAGATTTATTTATTACCAAGGAGCAGGTATTCTTTCTGCATTTCGCCTTAGTTAAAGCAACTGTGATGACCGCATGCAACAAGTATAGAAAAGTAATTCTGCCCTATAACATGCACATTTTTTAAATAATGCATATTCAAAACACCAAATCCTCCCGGGACATTCTATATACAGATTGCATATATACGAATTTTGTAATTAGGAAAGGGACACAGCTGAGATGGGGCCATTCCCTCTGGGTATAATAGTGATGAATTTTACACAAGCTTTCAGCTCTCAATGTTTCATGTCAGCCTGCATACAGTACGACACAAACTATACTTTCCAGTAATCATTAGGTGCATTGGCGACCATCAATTTGATTGATTGGATGACAGACCAAACAGACCTCTCCTCCACCAGAGCAACAGCAGCACTGACATCGACTTTCTCTACGCTAGCCTTGACCTGCAGATGACCAGCTAAAAAAAGAATAAAAATGTATGGTTATCTTGTGTTTCCTAAGGTGTAGCCATACACTTAATGACAACCAGCCTATTGGAGATTCAGATAGCAAATATTTTCTATATCTAATTACAACTCCGCAATTAAGAATTCATGTTTAGCAAACAAATGTAAACTCATTCGGTTTCATGGAAGTTCCCTGCTAAGAGAACACAAATGAAGAGAATCCTTAAGTCTAATGTTTGTGTTTTAAAAGAAGGGATTATTATGGTGATCAGCAACCTGAGTTCATGCTCCCATAACTGTGCACTAACTGTACCACAGCATCACATTGTGCCACTTAAGCAGATATAATCCATCATATGGGCTATGTGGGCCAGAGCGATTTAGAGATCTAAGGAAAAAAAAATCCCTATTCAGTTGGTAACCGAGTCAGATATGAGCTCAGACTTAAAATCCTTCTCATATCAGCAATCTCACAAACACGCATGTAGTTTTATTTAATTCCCTGAGACGATCCTTCCTCTGTTTGATGGTGATCTCACCACGCAAAACAAATACTGGAGCGCTCGACTGTAAATGAAAATGTGTGGCTCTCAATGGCACGCTTTTGGACTGTCCTGTCCGATGCAAAGAGGCCACTTTAAATCCTTTTATGAGCTCAAACAATACACTGTGTGCAGTGTGAAGTGATTTTTCTTCCAGAGGAATAAAAGCTTCTTCCACTGGTCTTCAAAGGTGTCACAAGTGTAAATGAGAAGCTGTTGTTGCTGCTGCTTGGATGCAGTCCTGTTCTCTCCATTCCTGCGCCGAGGCCATGGTGACCACACGTCTCCCTTGGGCTCACTGCTCCCCCACTGCCTACTTTATAGTCTCACTGACAATAAAAAAAAAATACTGCAACCGCAACTCTCCACTCTTTCTGCGTGTTCTGTTTACACAGAAAAACAGAACCCTATAATATTTAAATCCATTTCTCCCTTCAATAATCGTTTCCTCTGGTCTACTTTGAGTGTGAGTATTGCTGCTGGGAAACACTATCCATAAAAGCTTTATTTCCCCAAGTAAAGAAATAAAGACCAAAAGGGAAGTCAAGAACAATTGCTTTGAGACAGACACTTACATCCCCCACCAGCAACATGCCAGCTTTGGCACAACTACAGCAAGAACCCAGTTTACATATAAGAGACAGCACAATACTGGCTTTGTCCCTCAACTCACACAGACAACTCTCTAAGGTCTTGTACAAGTGATGAAATCTGTCATAGAGCTGGAAACATGTCCGTCTCTCTCTACTGTGGGCAAATATGAAGTTAGTTGAATTTCAGCTTTAATTACATGTATCACAACTCATCGTAAGGAACAACTGATAGCTCTAGCTGTGATGTAGTCAGCTCTTTAACTCGGACTGACAACTGTACTGAGTAAAAGCAATGTAAAGATTTTAAATGTTGTGACCTTGTTTTCGTCTTGAACAAATCAGACAGGGGTTGAAACAAGCTGCTGCAGTTAACTATTGACAGGAGCGTCCATGTGACAACAGCGTGAAGAGAGGGAGGCTTTCTATTGCACAATTTTACACACTCTGTATGCATGTATGGGCATGGCTGTGTGTGTGAGCAGTCAAGGTGTGGAAAATGGTTGTATGTAAAAAGATTAAAAAAAGAAGAAGAGCTGAATTTTTTGATGACTAGAAAAACCAGAGGGGCACTCAGTAAAGCTCATACCTCAGAACAGCCCCTGTTCATTTAATCAAACTCTAATTCAAATTCCACTATGTAATTTAAGTGTAATGCCTGTTTGTCATGTTCAATGATCCACTCCAAAATTTAATGGCTTCTTCCCTGCAACATGCCCAACCATTTGACAAAGATTTATCAAAATCTGTTAAGTTGTTCATGTGTTATAGCCAAACATGCAGAAAAAAAGCTGCTAAAACTGACAATGCTCCAATACTCTTGCTTTGCCAAACTGTATCGCTGCAAACACTAAACGGCGCAGCAGCAGAAACAGCCACAGTGCTGTATGCATGTAGGATGCGCCAAGGACACAGATGCCTCCGCTACTGGAAAAACTCAATTTGTTCTGATGTGGATTGAACATAACCTGTATCATTACACACATTGCAGGATTAAGCAACCGTTTTCTTCTGGAAGTGCATCCTATCGTTCGGAGCACAATAACAGCAGAATAGTAGCAGCTGCGCAACTTTAAGGCCTCTACAAAGCATGTGTGAGATTTCATTGAATTCTAGCCGACGATAATTGAGGTGATGTGAATAGATCATACGCCCTATCAAACCTGTTGCTTAGGGAAAGACAGACAGACAACTACCTGCCCCAGTTGGCGGAGGCATAAAACCACTGTTTTGATCATTAATTAATAGGTTTAATGCAAAGATTCATGACAATGGCTCATTTTGTGCTGTATGAAAGCCAGATAGAATCTATCTTTAGCCATTGAATTCTTCAATTCCAACACAATACTGACAATATCACAATATATTGAATCGTAACGCCTGTATTGTGTTACAGACTGCCTTGCCAAATTCCTGCTAATACAAAACCCTATTAAACAATATTATCCAGTACAATACCTAACTATGCAAATATGACAGTGTTGTTCACAAGGCTGCAGAATGTAGGTGTAGTAAGCCTTCTCTGGGCCAGGACTGGAGGCTGGGACCAGCACAGGGTGAGGAGGAGGAGGAGGAGGAGAGTGAGGCTTAATTATTGGCTGACAAGATAAGCAAGGTGGAGTGCCTTATGGCTTATGGTTAACAAGAGTTAGTGGGGGGGGCACAGACATCTGCCCCTCTGCCCCACATCAGAAATTAATATTGCTGTACAATTCTGGAAGTAGAAAATATAGATTGTTAAATTGAAGGCTCTAAATTTATTACATAAAATACAATGGTCATATAAATTAGAAATATGGGTCATTTTTTGTAAGACATTTTAGACACTATATTTTTAACACAGAAATTAGCAGGTATCTCCCTTGTTTGTGTCATTTGGCAAAACATACTGAACCCCTGCCAGCTCTGTACATGCTGACCTCAACGGGAAATGTCAGACGAAAGGAGGTGAATTTTCCAATAAGGATTAATAGTACTAGTTTATTACAGACTGAGGGTTTGTATAGGCTAAATATGCAGAGTGATGCTGGTTTCAGAGCATCACGTTTGTCTCTTTTGATGTGGTGATATTGCAAAGTCAAATACTCTTAAGTGTCGAAAACCAGGTATAATAATGCTCCTGTAGTCTATAGTTAATTTAGAATGTATTAACCGTAGTAAAATACGACGCTATTATTGCCGTAAAACTGTTTATCTAACGTGACATAAACCCTGATGTGACCATTTTTTAATATAAAGATGAAACGCCTCCGTTACCTGTCTCTCATATCTTAATAGCGGGTCGGCTAATGGTTTCTAGCTGAAGTTGTAAAGCTAATGTTAGCTAGCAGTTAACATTAGTTAGCTAGTTTGTTTATGTTATGATAGACCTCGCCTCTGAATTGAGTCGGCTCGATTATTTCGCAGGTGTTAATGATATGGAATTTAATTACCCACCTCTATTTTGTCGACATTCCTGGCACAGCCGACAACCCTCATGCCTTGCTGGACCAGTGCCCGAGCTACAGCCGCTCCAATCCCCACCGAAGCCCCGGTCACCAGGGCCACTCTGCCTTTCCACCGCTCCATCTCCCTCGTACTGTCTACACCGGTTTTGTAGACGAAACAACAGCTCCTGTGCTTTACCGCCGTCTACTTAATTCAAACTGTCACAAATGTAACTATCAGTATTAAGCAGGATATGTTCAAATTGAGGGATGCAGCAGTCTCCTGTCTTGTTGTGCGCAGCATTCAGGACAGCGGCAGGCAGTGTGTTAAAGCCCAGATCCATGCGCTTCACTGGATGAAATATGAAAAGCCCTGGCGTGAGATAATGTTTGGTTCACGTCACCTCCCACTGTATTTTTCAGCCATGTGGGTCTACCGCCGCCTACTGGAGCACATTAAAACTACTTAATAACTATTTCCATGTTCCCTTCAAGTAACTCTCGTAATCTAAAGTTTTGGGTGGGGAAATGTTTTAAAAAGACAACAGTCAAGCTTTATGGGGTATTCCATATTAGTGCACACACCGATATTTTACAATATTTGTTTGGAACACAAACTGTGATAGCAAACGATTAAAACAGCATCATACACCATGACATTCACATATTATTAAGTCAGATTTAATTTAGCATATTATAGATTTCTCTACGCCAAGACTCACCTTTTAACACTGTCCAGGTTAATTTAAGTGATACTAGTGAAAATTCCAGCATCTCCAAACACATACTGAAACAGCAAATTTGTTTAACCATTCACTTAAATTACACAAATTATGTGTACAAATATTCATTTGGCACCTGATTAGTAGCCTATTTAGTCAGATTCATATCACCACAACATTTAAACAATATTTAGATTTCTTTCCAAGAATTGAAACTATTTTCAGACAATGTCAAACTTAAATATTCATTGAACAATGCTTTGAACTCAGGGCTAGGCTTACTACTAGTCTGGTGAACTGCCCTGTGTTTATGGTGTTTACTTGGTAAAGACAAGGAAAATGTGGCTCAAGGAATATGGACTCTTAATATGTATCCCTATCCATAATAAAATAAAATACATGAACCCTTATAAAGTAAAAAAAACAACAACAACAAATGTCTAATGCATATTAATAAATATTCTTTATTTAGTAAATTTTGCACATTGCGCTCTTGACATCACACCCAAATAATCATTACAAATGGATGTTGTCTGTAAAATCTTTATATTTAGAATTCCTGTACACATTTAATGGTACAATCTTCCCCACAAGATAGACGTGTCACCAAAGATAGAGAGAAAAACAAAAAACATAAATAAGACTCCTAAAATGTATCCCTAATGTCACAGCTTGCGGAGACTGATTACTGATTCCATTGTGCTCTTCACCCATACAGAAGACTAACAACAAATAGCTACATTTGGTCAAAGAGAAAAATTACATGTGGGAAAGTGGCCACAATGCAAGATGGAAAAGTGTTGGTGTAAAACTGTAAGAGAGAGAGCAAGAGAAAGCAAGAATCCCAAACAGGAGAGATGACTGAACAGGACACCGGATATACTTCAGATGATCTCTAATGATGTTGCAGCAGTGGTCACGAGTGTTTTTTCGAAGGGAAAATGCTAATAGTGCAGCTAATTGACACTGGTGGTGGCAAACCACTTTCCACAGACTGGCTTACTTCGCTCAGTGGCGTGGCAGTAGTTGGTGAATTTCTCCTTCAGGAGCTGTCGGTACTGGTGGCGGTTGTTGTAGAAGGACTGGTTTCTTTCTAAAAATGCTTGGATTTCATCTTGTGTCAGACAATTCTCTTCATCTGAAGCCACTTCTGAATCATCCTGAATTAAGAACACAACCAAAGTACAAGAGTTTACACCAGAACCACAATCAAACCAGTGTATTCATTTATTCCAATTATGAGAAAAAAATGTAGTAAAGATTACAACCATAACATTTTCTTTTCAAGCATTAAATATAGATCTTTTCTACAGCATACATTCCTACTAACCAGAAGTTCCACAAGACTGATGTTTGCTTCTGGAGGACCTGCATGAAGGTTCGTCTGACGTACCGTCCACGGTAACCGTAGTGCAATGCTTGCAAAAGTATCGCCACATAAGGAGAAGATTCCTTTGGATCGGCAAGAGTGTGATGATTGTGGACTGTGGCCTGTTGTGTTCCCATCTGGCATACAAGCTTCACCAATTTGCCCCTGTGGAAATGTACATACTTTATTTGATGCACAGCCTTAAACATTTTGCATATAGATCAGGAGAATTTTTCAGTCTGTCCTCTCACCTGATTGTTGCATAAACCCATGGCCTTCTTCTTCTTTTTTTTACTCTTGCATTGACTGTTTTCATCAGAGTGTGGCCAACAGTCAACACAACTGTCTATTCCATCCTCTTCCTTGTCTTCAGCACAGTGATGGACATTTGAGTCCTCCCCTGCAGAAGGTAAACAAAAACACAGTGAGACCCAAGATTCTTGTTTAAAAAAAAAAGTAAAAATGGTTCCAGTTAAAGTCCTCAGCTTCTTAAGAGTTGCTCATAACACACCTGCTTCATCATGATTGCATATTCCCTCAGAGCAGGCAATATCAGATCCTTCTGGAGAGCATGTCTCACTCCCCTCCATACTTGAGGAGTAGCCACAGTCACTACCATGGCTGTGGGGCAACAAGTCTGAAGGAACGCATGAAAAATATCATCATTTGTCTGTAATAGACTTGCCTTGCAAATGCAGTAACCCTGACAGACACACAGGTTTATTTGTTTGTGGTAACGTCTGTGTTACGGCTGTCACTTTGTATCTGAAATTTGAACTTTTGTTTAAAATGTCGGAAAGAATAATGTAATGGCCTGTTTGGATTCCAAATCTAAAGTCTCCAAGCGCAACACTAAATGTTACAATCAGCTATGACTATTCCATGAGATAAACTAATAAATCAAAATGAAGGACATTAGCAAAGCCATTTCGATTTGATCATGAGACCCCGAAGCATCTGAGAAACAGTGTGTGGTATTATACTGGGTTCTACATCATCAGTGGCTAAATTCATTGATTGAAAAAGTGACAGCCTTAGTCTGTGTGCATTTCTTTACCTTGCTTGGTGTTGCAACTACAGGAAGTGCTTCCATTGGCAGCGATGCTCTCATCACATCCAGTCTCCTCCTCCTCCTCCTCCTCCTCATCGTGGCTGCCACAGACCTTGCAAGAGCCCTCAACGGACTCAAGAGAACCCTGCAAAACCCCAAATGGGCCACATGCAATTAAAGGCAAACAGATGTGTAGCTGCAGATGATCACAGACATCTTGGATAAATAATGTGTAACTTTATGTTCTAGACATTAACTGTTGTTGGAGGATTACCTCATCCAGATTTTTCTCCTTGTCTTCTGCCTCATGTTCAGCTATATCAAAGCCACACTTGTTTTTGCGTCGATTTTTTCGTTTTTGCCTCTTTTTTTCCTGCTTCAACTCTTTGGCCCTCTCCTCCTCAGACAGCTCCTCGACAAACTGCTCTAGCCGACTGATTCCCTGCATCTTTTCCACTGCCATCTAGGGGCACAGTAATAAGTATACTTTCACATAGATATAGCCATTTGTTTGAATTGATGCCATGCACACAGTAGCTTGTTGTGCACCTCAAAACTTTTGCGTAGTGCATCAATTCCCAAATGGAACAATATCTGCCAGGTCTGCTCCTCTGCTCGTAGTTTCTGCCAGATCCTGTGCAGTCGCTCATAGAGGTGAATGCCCAGACAGGTCAGGACCTCTTCTTGTGCAATGTCAATGGTCTTGGCATGTCTCTCTCTGCGTCTTAAAGAACAGTATAATCAACTGAATATTTAAGTTCATTGAGAGGAATGTGGCATTAATGGTGAAAAAGAGCTCTGTACCATTCACTGTTTAAAACCTTTACTTACTCATAACCTCCTGAAAACTCCGGCTCTGCCCGGCCAAGCAGGTGAGCGATGAAGTCAGTCTCACAGCACACATGGATGTGGCGTTCGTGGGGGCAGCAGCATAATCCCTCATACAAGGCAGCGCAGTACCCCTTCTCTTTAGTGCTGTCCAGCTCCCCCATGAGGATGTTGTATGCCCTCAGGACTTTATTCTTACAGTCAGTGCAAAACCTGTGGACAAGACAGTAATGCACAGTTAATTAAGTTCTTTTTAAACGTCTAACATTTAAGAGAGGCGGAAAAAAAGCATTTTGGAAATACAGGATGTGACAGCCACACGTTACCTGTGTTTGCGCAAGTATGTCTCTAATGTTTCTAAGAGACAAGCACCGTCAACTAGGACCACCTCATCTCTGCACTCCTGAGACATGAGCTCCCACACATCCATCCAGCTTCCCCTGTAGGCAAGCATACAACTATTAAAGCTATATCGTCACAATTTGCAATAAGCATCTCCAAAACCTGTAAAACAATGGCTTTTGGTGAACTTGTTACCACACAGTTTGTTAAAACATTCAGCAGATACTGAGCAACAGTATTTCTTATGTGTCCTGTTTCTGACTACCTAGCAAACCTAAGTCAAATAGTAACTCTTTCTCCTGAGGGAAATAGCTGACTGTGGTCCTATGATCCATGATCCATTCCCTTATCTTTCCATTATGGTTTAAAAGCATTGCACAGCAATTCCTAATGGAAAGAAAAAAGTAAATATTAGAGCAGGAGTGGCAAGAGATGTATACATGTTAATATCTTGGGTTGAATGACAATATAATAATCCGTTTTGGAAGTAGGTACATCACTTGGTTTGTTTTGGTTCACAAACTTGAATACAAACTAAACCATTATCTACTGAAAGGTCATCAATATTTATTGAAGCAGACACAAGGTAAGTAAAAACAGCACCCACATTAGTGCATCTGGGTGACACTGCCCAAACACCAACCAATGTGCTCTCATTTATAATTAATTAGTACAAACTGTATTTAAAGTATGCAACAAGGCTGCAACAAATTGAGAATTTCCTCACTGTGGGACTAATAAAGGAATATCTTATCTTATCTTTATACAAAGAAGTGTAATGATTTTTTTCACAATAGTTATTGAAGTCTGTATATTTTAGATCTCTAAAAAAACAAAACAAACAACAACAAAAAACACCCAGTCATCATCCCATATTGGTTTCTGTCAAATTTTATATTTGCCAGTCAGAATGCTCACCGACTCACTTTCCAAATGGCAGTTTATGTTTGCATATATTATTAACTATCTAGAGACAAAAGAGTCAGTGCTTTAAATTATACATAGTGATCTGGCCTGAGGCAGAGACCTTCTGAAGAAAGACAATAACTTGGTCTTCTATGGTTTGTCTACAGTCTACAACTGCCCAAAAGCAAAGAATATGCTAAATATGCTGTATTCCAGTGGGATTCCAAAACCTACCACTTTCTGTTTCCCGTTCACACCATAAATTGATAAAAGATAAGTTGAACAAACCGATCCTGCCTAGCAGGAAGAGCAACTATTTGAGTTCTTAAACAAAGCTTCTTAACATCAACTTCCTGAATAATGTTTAGAGAAAAAAACCGCTGACACAAGTTTGTTTAGGATAACAGATGAAAATAGTCATAACACTCACCCCAAAGGTTTAGGTTTATGAGTGTCCAAGGAGTGTAACTGACAGCGCTTGTTCTTTTTACTTTTTGGAATGGCATCAATCATGTCATTCAGCTTTGACCTGTAACAAAAAAGAAGAAAAAAAGGTTTTAGGTTCCATTGTTGTTTTTAACATTTAATAAACCTGTTCAAGTGTCCATTTGCTAAACCAGACAGTAAATAAAACATTGTGTGTCAAAGGTATGAAAAACAACACAAAGAATGTGCACAGTTTGCAGTTTATTTATTTAAACACCTCACCACATCCTACTCTCAAAGGACTAGAATGGTGGATCTACTGCTTAGAAGACAGCAGTATTTCATCTTGGTATAGCATTATCATTATATAGTATGCCAACACATCCAGAGAATATCTCTTTTGACATCACATATTCAAGTTTTGATTATCTTGTTTCAAGTAACAAAAGCACTTCCGGGTGTTCTTTTGATTCGTGACATTATCAATTTAGCAATGAAAAATAAAGAAAGACCTTTCTCTGTATCTTACCCATGAATGTAGAAGAGGGTGTATAGCTTCTTTACGTCTGCTAAACAGGCCTTGGTGACAGAGAGCATGCCTGTGGGTTTCACTGTGAGGGGCTCCAGAGCCGGGTTCCCTGATTCCACTAAATGTGAGAAGAGGCGCTCGACGCTTCGTCTGCAGCCCACGCATGGCACCAGCTGAGATAATGTACTGTAGACTTCTCTGGACGTCACCATCAGAGCGATATTCAAGTCCTGTTGCTTCAACTTGGAGTGATACTAAAGGCCAATGAATCATACATCTGTTACGACTTTGATGACATGTCACATGAAGACCAAATGCACACTTTTTGGCCCAGCTGTGCACATAATAGTAGTAGGCAGAGCAAAAATAAAAAAAGAGCAAAAATACACAGGCTTTTGTACATTTTAATGAGTGTTACTGTGCAAAATTAAAACCACCCACCTGAGTAAATTGCTTCCAATGAGAAATATTTATTTCGTTGCTGTGAACATCCACGACACTGTCAGAAAATTCCATCACCATCTGTCAACAAGATGTAATATTACTTAACATACAATGCAGAAATTCTGAGACTATCATAGATCCATGCCTAAAGATTCTGTATTAATACGCAGATATCTGTTAATAAAAATCAGGTATCTGTGCCCATGATCAGAGTAACGATTGCTTTCAGTGCACTGTTAAAGTTTGTACCACTGCCACAAAAAGATCTTGGCACTTATACACTGTAAATGGACACCTCTAACTTAGATTTTTATGTATGTAAATTAATATGCTAGTTTTATTGTAAACGTATGGTGCTATCAGAACATTACTAAGGCTTCAGTTCCTTAGTTTAGTTTGTGCTCATGTGTAAAGATTTTATGTGTCAGTGGGGCAATAAATTTGAGGTGTTCAACTGTAATATGACATGATAATAAAAAAATTATTTCACCTCATTATCGCTATTGCATCATAATCACAAGTGGAGTCAAGAAAAAACAACAAAGTCTTAACTTTTCTTACTTGAGTCTTTAATGCATTGTGCCATAAACACTGAATGTTTGTCTTTCAGACTGGTTGTGAATTTAACTTTAAGCCTTTAATTCTAAGCATTGAATCAGAACTAATGTGGAGTTGTAACACATGACCCAAAGAGGCTTATGGTTGAGTTGGCCACTAAGCACCTGTGTCATTCTCCGTGTGGGAGAGCTTACTTACCGTGAGAGTATCATCGATATACAGGGGAATCTGCCTGGCAAGAAATGGGTAGTCTTCTTCCCCATCCCTGCAAACTGCTACCAGACGTGCCATGATTTCTTCCAGGTTGGCTCTGATGCACCTCGCCTGCAGGTGACACAAGAGACTGATCACAGCAGCACAGGCTACACCAAGCTAATGCTAATCTAATGTGGGCTACCTACATCAATTTCACAACATGTCGCTATATTACAGACTACCTGACACTAATACACAATACATAAGGCCAATTATTTACAGACATTGCCAACGTCTAATATAACATATCTAAAGACAGATGCAGGAAGTTAACGAATTTCTCTTGAACCATATTCAAGTAGCTAAGTTAGCAAACAATATGGGAAACGACAGTTTGGACAGGGAAAGGGTATGGTGTTTCGGTTTATAAGATATGCTTAAAGCTGTTTTGTCTGAAATTGTCTAAATTAAGACGACTGGTGTAATTATGCTACTAGTCCAACTATCAGCTGGGCAGGATAAAGCAGTAACTATTGGCTAGCCAGTTAACATTAGCCTGCTAGCTAATATCATTTGCCAGTACGATTAAAAAAAGCCGGTCAGTATATTCCAGGAAGAATATTCGCAAACTGTGTACATGCACGAAAGTTATCAATACCTTAACAAATAATTAATAAAATAGGTAACAGTATCGATACAGTATGTCTGCGCCCTGTCGATACCAGCAAACCTGGCTAACTTACTTACTGTCTTTTGAAGCTAATGTTAGCAAGCTTGAGCAATATAAAGTTTAACTAGGTGACTGGTCCATAACGACTGTCACTTTTATCAGGCTTTCTTATTAATATTTAAAAGATTCACAGCTTTTGCCATCTTGAAAATATGGGTTGTATAAAATAACATCTGATATTGTTTTACTTACTATTTGTGAAATTTCCCCGTAAATAATAAACAAGTGCTACTGAGTCAGACTGCGACGGTGGCGGAATCTTCATTAGTGCTGTGACCTCAACACGTAGAGCTGACGTTTAAAACTTCTAGCCTCTAGGGGGCGCAATAGGGGTACATTTTGAGAAAACGTCCACTCATACGAGTTTTTTATTTAAACTTTATTACTGAATTTACAAATATACAGTACAAAGAAGAATACAGATATACATACAGAGAAAAGATAAAATAGTGAAGATGAAAAGTGCATTTAGAAGAGTACAATACTTGGCCTATTTAACAAAGAAAGGCATAACGTACTCACTCCAAGACTTTAAAGGAATTGCAAACATTCAACGTCCTGATTGCCTTTTCCTTTTTCTAGGAAGAAATTGTCGACACACAAGAGTTCCATTTCCTTCATAAATGCAGAGAATTGAGGTTTCTTGTCTGTGAATTTACATTTGTGAATGTAAAATTCGGCAAGAAATAAAATCACACTAATAAGGAAAGTAGCATGCACAATTGTTGTTGGAAAGCAACCAAACTAAACCTCTTTACAGGAAAGAGAAAATCTGGGAGAATATCATCTACTGTAAAATTGATATTCTTCAGCATACAATAAGCAAAACCACAGGACCAGATTAGATGTGAGCAAGTTTCAGGATGTGATTCGCAGAAATGGCAATTTACATCTATGTCACTCTTTAAGTAAGAAATGCTTCACTGGGTAGAAACTACTTAGTGTTAGAAGGAACTTTTGTGGTGAAGTCCAAACTTTCCTCCAGTCAATATTACTGACAAAATTACAGTACTTCAATAAAGTGTTGTTGTTCAGTCAAGTAAAATTGTTATAAATCCAACTTGTTTGAAAAGAGTGAGACCCGAGTCTTTCCACTTGTTAATTTGTTTTGCTTGATGATTCATAGGCTTTAGATACATGTGTTCCTGTTTAAGATTTTAACCCCAGCTCTTAGATTTTTTAGGGCTCATAGACAGTAAAGATAGTGAATAGAGAGCTGATTTTAAGTGTTTTAAGAATAGTTTAAGTTGCAGCCACTGACATTTCAGAAGGATGTTAGGATCCAGCTATCCATTTTCTGTAGCCACTTATGCTGTTCAGGGTTGCACATGGCACTGGAGCCTATCCCAGCTGACATTGGGTGAGAGGCAGGGTACACCCTGGACAAGTCGCCCGTTCATGACAGGGCCAACACATACCAAACAACCATTCAATTGTGTGCATATATAGATATAAAGAAGAGTAAAGGCACTATTGCACACACATCACAGGCTATGTTCAAATGCTTTTTCATTTAATTGTCATTTTCCCTATTATGAAAAGCTTAAATTTGCTTCATATCAAAACTTAAAATCCTAGTAAACCAATGCCACTTTGTTAGGTCAACCCATTACAGAGAGAATATATCATTTAGCAGCAACTACTATACTGTTTTTAAAATACAGACAGATGCAAATCACTGGTCTGACAGTATATTGTTGTCCAAGTCCTCACTGATTCTGAGACACCATTTTAATCAATACATGTATTAATTTGCATATGAACATATCTTGTACAATTGTAAGTTCATCTTATAACATTAACTCTTTCAAGTGTAATTGTCTTGACTTTCGATGTCTGTCACAACATCCTCACAAAAACGTTCAGAACAAAAATGAAACGAAGTACAGTTTAAAATGTAATTTTACCAGAATTTCACTGTTATTCCACACAGATGCAAAACATACATTAAAGTGCAATTCGTGAAACTGTACAACAGCAAAACACACACTGAAAATAAACTGCTACAATTAAGAGTGTCCACTATGGAGTTGGTCAATCCTGTCAGGACATTTGCAAGCAAAAAATACAACAACTGATTTCTGTTGACAGCTTGAACAAAGCAGTATTTTTCTATTTCACCTGGCTTTTTGTCAGAGATTGAGTCTGATTGTTTTTCACACAAAGTCCATGATGAGGGTACAACATGACAGCCTGATGTTCTTTTGGAGAACAGTAAAACCATATCAGCTAGACCAAGGGAGGACATCAAAAACAAAGACTGAGCAACACTCCACATGCAAAAAGGTAAATTAGCTAAGCGGCGAGACACTGGCTCCACAAGTGTCTCGCATATGCACAAAGCAATGTATAGGACAAAACTTCCAACCAAGAGATTTAAAAGTGCTCTGAGCCACTGTCTAATCTGAGACCTTGGCTGCATCACATAGAGGCCCACCTGAACTCCTGCCATATAGATGGCTACATAGCCCACTGTGGAGAATATGCCCTCCTTGTTAGCATGCAGAAAGTCCTTTTCTCTGTCATTGTTGTGGATAATGAATGCCTTCAGCCCTGATCTGTCCAGAGTGAACTGATAAAATCCGCTGATCAGAAGGGCAAAGACCCACGATCGACTGGCGGGTAAAACAACCAAGACCATAGACGCAGCAACTCTGACGATGGCTAGTGTGAAGAAGAAATTCCAGTGCATGCCATATTCTGTCACATGCTCATGGTAGCCAGTCATTTTGACACTCAGCAGCCTTCCCATACCAAGAGCAACCAGCGGCCATACAGACAGGAGCTGCTTTGTGATGTGATTAATCTTGGATCCTGAGATGTTCTTTCTCCGTGCCTCTGGACAGACAAGGGCATTTGCAAAGACAAATGCTCCAACCCCATAGTCCATAACCCCTGTGCCATAATT
Organism: Chaunax sp. Z400; assembly: GCA_037577475.1. Classification (NCBI taxonomy): domain Eukaryota; kingdom Metazoa; phylum Chordata; class Actinopteri; order Lophiiformes; family Chaunacidae; genus Chaunax; species Chaunax sp. Z400. The sequence goes on along the minus strand of CM075201.1, from coordinate 6,439,248 downwards.
TTCTGTTTTAGCATATCGCCTCGGGAAAACACTAAAATCTACAGCAAGAATGCTGATGGCTGTATTCACATTTACAAAAACTCGGAGGAGAGTTACAAAGGGAACCTGATGCAATTGAACATGACTTTGAAGGAAGGTGCTGACAGTGTTCACAGGATGCCGACTAGACGGATGGCTGTTGATCCGATAGATATACCAGAACACGCAAGTCAAAACAATGATTATGCTGATGACGACCTGGTGAAGAGTGCTGCTCAAAATGGTGCATGACAAGACCAGAGGAAGAATAAGCACAGAGAAGTCTAAAAGCAGGTGAGAAATCAGAGGAAGTGGCAGCAGGTGTGTCTCTTTGGTCTGATGGTAGAGGATCAGAATCAGTCCTCTGCTGATGAGGCATAGTGGGCTGAGAAATGAGCCCAGTGCCACCTCCTGCAGGCTGGTTCCATTCAGATTACTGACAAATGCCTCCTTCAGATCCCTCTGAGACATTTCCTGCAAATATTCAATATTCTAGTTAATTTCGACTACATGCTTGGAACAAAGTTGAACAAATAAATATGGATCAATAGACACTGGGAAATAGAGTGGCACTTAGGAAACCATGACAGAAACCACAGTGAATTCATGTGTTAAGTTACACTTTTCTGTTTTCAATTGAAAGTGTCTTATTTTGGTTCACTAAAGAACAACGTAAACTGCTCCTGAGGATAACTTGTCTTTCCCATTCAGCATTTCACAAGCATTCAACACGGACGGAGTCGTCTTAGTTCTTTAATCTGTACTACGACCATTAATAACATTGCTAGTTATCAGTATTTATTACAGATATATCTCTTATGCGTGGGGAATGCAGAAAAGAGGCCACTTTTACAGCATACCTACGGTATATTTAGCAAGTGGGAGTCGAAACCATGATGCTACCTGCATTTGAAAGCTCCTCCACTTATTTCCGCATTCAGTCTCATGCTGCATTCATTTACCTCGGATATTTGGTAACTTCCAACGTAACCTGTGTTTCAAGCATGTTTAAAATATTGTAAAATACAGAATTCGTGCTAACCTTACTTTAGGCCAACCATATATAAGCTGATCAAAGCGTTATTTAGTATCTGTTTCAGACAGCGATAAATACAGGTGATTATGTTAGAGTGTTGAAATAGCAAAAAACGGAAAACTAGATAGACATAGATGACTCCCAATTTTCAGTCCAGTTTAGTGAAATTAAAAGCCTTAAAACTTTTTGATTCCAAATTAAGAGTAATTTGAAGTAAAAAGGCTCACCTGTATAAATGTCAGTGATCAGCTGGGTCCGTGAAACATCAGGAAGAGGGCGGGAATGTGAGTGGTTTGGGAGATTGGGAGGCAGTCGGTCAGACAGGAGGCACGGACGGGAAGTTGTCCTTCAGGAATTCCAGACAGTCATGGAAAATACTGAGGTACAGCAGAGTCGAATCACCACAACTCATTAGTAGAATTTAGATATAGTTCTTATCAAACTCTTTGCTTTGACTTTTTACTGTCAAATCAATGGGTTCTACGGACAACCATGACGCCGGAGAAGGATACAGTAATGGAGGGAGACCGGTAAGTTAGGACACGGGGAACACCCGTGCTCAATTCTCAACTCGTAGTTTAGAGGTTTTCCTCTTTGTTTACTAAATGTAAACGTCAATAAGAACTTAAAGTGACCCTATTGGTCTCCACCAGTACGCAGTTGTGATTGGTTGGGTCGTATTCAAACGCTTTGTGAAATGTATCAAAACAAAGTTACCGTAATTCAGTGTTTAATGTGGCAGATGAAAATAGTCATTACAATGCATCGATTAAAGGAAGCCGTAATAATACATTTTGCAGCGTAGCTTGGGACGAGGTGATTTATCTGTTATTCAGCTAACACATACTGAGGAGAGTGACAGAAGGCTGTCAAATTGTTGCAGGGCCCTTGGATGTATTAGGAGCAGCAGTATGCAATGAGGTCAGCAGACAAGGTCAGGGCCTCTTTCAGGTGTCACAGAACATTAGAGATGATAACTTTAAGTACTATGATCATGTATAGTTCATGATCTGCCTGTACTTAGGTAGATAACACAAAACTTATGTGTTAAATGTACTGTTAAATGTCTTAGCTATATATCCTATTATTATAATAATATTTGTGTAGTATAAGGTATTAAACTCATGACCTCACGACTATTTACATGGTTTAAAATGACCTAACTGAATGATGGTATCCAGGCTGTCTGATATTGGATTAATCCCGTCTGTACAAATTTAGTTCATTAGACTGCAGTCAGTCGTCAGACAGGATGCAGGTCCAGGTCATGTAATCTTGGCAAGATGAGGCAGTAATTTATTTGTCAGTCTGGAGTGATTGTGACTGAATTAATTGCACGGACACATTGAGCAAAAGTGGTTCTGTGATAAATACACATAGCAGTTGTTCATGTAAAACAATGGGCTGTTTTGGGCTTTTAAAATAAACCAGGGTGTCACTGAAGATAGCATGTGATATGAGTAGAAATACAGCTCTCTCAAAGGCAATAATGAAAACAACATTTAATTGAGTAAATGTTTATAGGTGCTTCACAGGTCAAATTTGACTGATTGTATGAACCTACCAAATGTTTAAGATTTTGATGCACAAGATAAGTTGGTTCTTATTTTTTGGGAATAAGACAGACAATATGCACACAAACATAGTCCTTCTTTCACACCTTTATACTTCTTGTCTAATTTTTTTACTCTTGTTTCCTCTCATGGGCATTTACTCGGCACGATTGGCAATTGATATATTTAACACCGCATCCATTCTGTTTGTGTTTGCATCGCATTTGGCCTCTCACATAGGTGAGAAGATTCATCCAGAAAGTCCATGTTCCTCAGCCGTCCCTAAATGATTCACTGGAGGGAGAAATTCAGGCCTTCCTCATTGACGAAGACCAACTGCACACTTATGACGACCTCACCAAAGTCAACCCAGTGACCCCAGCTACAGGTAACAGATATACTATATCACTTGATGACGTGTGCCTGCTGCAGCCAAGTGGAATTTAAGTCAACAAACTTCCCGTAGTATGACGGCATACATCTTGAAATCTCTGCAATTTAATGTCAGAGCGTGCAGGTTGTTTGACATGCTATACTTCGTCTTTCTTTAAAGATTCCCAGCCAGTGTGACTCATGTTTTCCATCTCATGTCACCTTGGATTGCAGCATTTGCTGTGTATTATTTAATCACGTTAAGATAAAATCTGCAGTGATGATAAAATAAAAAAATAAAAATGCATGCATGATTGCTGTGCTACCAAAACGCTGCAGTATTCTAAATGATAGGGAAGACGCACTTCCCAGAAAACAACAATTCTTATATTCCTTCTACATTTATAATATAGTAGCTACAGTTGGAAAAAGAATATTCAATTGCACGGACCCTTGGTAAAATGCTAGCCCAACCAGAATATTGCACATATTAAAGTGTGCACTATCCCTATAACCTTGTCTAGCCACAGTGCTTTTTAAGATATGAAAACAGGGTAACCTGACTAGACCCGCTAAACAGAGTAAAAAGTAAATGATAAATGCTGCTTTTAATGACTAATGCAGTTTCAAAATTATTCAACCCCCTGAACAGCATCACTCATTTTGACGTCAGTGTTGTCAAAACACTGTACCAACCTCCATAGACTTACTTTAGCAGTATAGTCTGTAAGTATATCTGTTCGAGCCTAGATTTACAGAAGGGCCTTATGTCCGAATTCCAAGATGTATACCACTGCTGACCCAAAAGCAAAAGAAAAGTCGGCTCCAGTAGCTCAAAAGCATCTAGACAAGACACAGACATTTTGGGATGCTGTTCTACGGAGCGATGAAACATAACTGGAAGTTTTGGGGCCTGTGGATCAGCGGGATGTTTGGAGGAAGAAGAATGAAGCATATGCTGAAAAGAACATCCTGCCTACAGTGAAGCATGGCAGTGGTTCGGTGATGCTCTGGGGCTGCTTTGCTTCCTATGGCACTGGAAACCAGCACAGCGTAGAGGATGAGATGGATACCATCAGGATATGCTAGAAAACATCTTGCCATCTGTGAGGAAGCTGAAGCTTGGGCGTCATTGGACATTCAAAAAGCACAATGATCCCAAACATACCTGAAAGTCCACCAAGGCTTGGTTTCAAAGGAAGTCCTGGAACGCTCCAGAGCGGCCGTCACTTGTCACCTGACTTGAATCCCATAGAAAATCTCTGGTGGGATTGAAGAAGGTGGCTGCAAGGTGTAATCTGGAAACCCAGGAATATTGCAGAACTGACGGTGTTTGCTCCTGAGGAATGGGTTAAGATTCCTCAGGAACGCTGCCATAAGCTGGCATCTGGATATGCATCACGTTTGCAGGTCATAGCAGCTAAAGGGTCTCGACAAAGTACCAGAGATGCTTGTCGTTAAGGGTTGAGTCATTTTGAGACTCCAGTAATCAGTATAAGTAGCATTTTGTGTTGTGTTTTGTGATTAAAAAGTATGTTTTCCTAATAAACCTAATATACAATGGTGACAGTAGCAGTCGCTGTAGGATATTTTCTCTTAAAACTTATGGATTGGTTACTGTACATATATTACATGGATCATGTCAAATATTTTACTGAAGATTTTAATGCTGCTGTCTTGTTCCTGCCTCTGGTGATTACCATCTGTAAAACACAGACATGCCTGTTTTTCCTGTTAATGCCTAATGATGTTTAATCTTTCTTCTCTGGTAGTGCTGAAATGTCTGCAGGCCAGGTACAATTTGAAAGTCTTTTACACCCATGCTGGCTGCACCTTGGTGGCTCTGAACCCCTTCCAGCCAATCCCAGATCTCTACTCTTTGGATGTGATGAAGGAGTATCACTGTGCTCCTCAGCCCCAGGTATGAGAGTCACAGTTGTTCTACCTGTAATTCATCCAACTTGTGTACATTTCTCTATAGGGTTTCTAATTATGTTATGGTGGCCGCATTGTAACAGTTTTGTTTTTTCAAATAAGAGTTTTAGAGTGCAAAATGAAAACGGCATAATGTTTTGAGGTCAGTTCAAACATAAATCCTTTGGTTCCTAGTTTGCCTCACTTTGTGAAGAACAGCTTCAAACCCTTTGAAGGCACTCCTTCCAGTCAGGCCTGGCCAGCACCTTCATAAGTCTGTATTTTATAATATATTTTTTATGTCAACAGGAGTTCAAACCACATATCTTCATTGTGGCAGAAGAGGCTTACAGGAATGTTCAGGGCCAGCTGGAACCAGTGAACCAATCCTTGGTGGTCAGCGGTGAGAGTGGTGCAGGAAAGGTAAACCAACACATAAAAATAAACACAGCTGCCTTACGTGATGAGGTCTTTGAGCGTTTCATTCCTCAATATCGTTAATGCATATTTGTCAGGAAGAATCGTTCAATATTCCTCTTTGGTGTTCTTTGCTCAGTATAAGATTAGAAGGGCGGTTTGGATGTTAATATCTGCTGGCATTGCAATGTCAACCCAGTTAATTTACTGCTATGAATGCACATGCAAATGTTGTTACATGTTTAGCTCCACTAGAGGTTTGTTTTGAGTAAATAGAACCTTTGCTGATTTCAGCGACTGAAATATGAGAATGTTTTACTTTTCTTTCATATCACGTTTCAAACAGTGTGAAGAAAATCTTATACATCTGAAGGATTTGTTATAATAATAATAACAATACAGTAATACATTTGTTAATGGAAAAGATAGTTGGTATTAATAGATGGTTACTGGCCTCAGTATCTCAAAACTACATGATCAGAAAATTCAAAGAACAATTTGCTGAAAGAGCTGAAATAACTATTGTGTTAACTGATGACTCGATTGAAAGAAAGTAACCTGCTTCTTAAAATGTGAGGACTTGCTGCTTTGAATATTGAATATTTAAATTAAATCAACTTAGAGTTGAATGAGTTCAATGTCGTTTTTATACTAAATGTGTAATCATAAAAATAATGGAGGGGTTGATGGATAAAGACAATAATCATTAGATGCATCCCTAAATAATTTCTAATCTTTAAACTGGGTCACATGAATAGTGGAGGCAATATTTAGTGGACCAATAATTTGTGTCCTTCTAGACATGGACATCTCGATGCCTGATGAAATACTACGCCACTGTGGCGGCCTCTTCCTCAGTGATGAAGAGTCAGGACACAGTGGCGAGGATAGAGAGGAGGGTGCTGGACTCCAACCCCATCATGGAAGCTTTTGGTGAGCAAACTGATTGCTTGTGTTTCATTTATGTAAAATCCTCTCTGCAGAAAGTCACTCATTTAACACTTTGTCCTCCATGTAGGCAATTCCTGTACGCTACGGAACAACAACAGCAGTCGCTTTGGAAAGTACATCCAGCTCCAGCTAGACAGGTACCTGCAACTGAGCCTGGTGCCCTTTATGTATGCACTGTAATCAAGTGACCACTTGTGATCAAATCTGATTTTCCTGCTCTATATGCTAATTAACACTTGAATGACTGGGACAATCAAACACAATGATTTTTTAAAAAAAGAAGAGAGAGATAATTTAATGTATCGCATTTACTGAATTTACAATAATTAAGAATTTGTTTTTCAGAAAGTTTATAATGTTTCTCTTAACTCCCTAACTCACATAACTGAGTGATTTTTTTTTTCCAAAGAAGTAGTAGTTTAAAATTTGGCACGTTAACTCTCAGTGAAATGTTGTATCTTTTAAATTGAATTTAGTGTAAATGGTGAAATACGTTGAGACAGTGTTCAAACAGCTGCTAAATGTTGGCAGGTAAGACACACACATTAAGACAGGCTGCTGCACTGATGACAAAGGGACACTTTTTACGATGAAGAGAAAAACTTAACATTTTGTATTTAATTTACAAGAAGGCACAAATGATTCCGAATTCTCCTAAGTTGTTTTGCAGAGTTGAAGTTTCTCCTAATTCAACAACTCTCGTATTGATGACCTTTAAGAGAGGAGAGAGGTGTGAGGTGTCAGGACGTTGCAGTTGACAGTTCAGTGATAACTTCAGTCCAAACAGACACTGTGCTGTTTACCTTGACCTGTAGGAGAGCTAAACCAAATGGTAATCAGACAGTGTGTAATCATTTTTCCTGTTGTTTTGGCTTCTTGTTGTTTTGCAACAGATGTCAGTTGAGTAGCTGTCCTTCAGTTTGGCCCAGGATTCATTAACATTCACACTGCTGAACTAATGTGGCCTAGATCACCTCTGAATGATTGGATGTGTCCTAAATGCATCTTGGGTGCATTCACTCCTATACTTAGATTTGTCATCTTGTGATCGGATCACTCAGGACAGATGTTACCAAGACTGATCAGGCTCATGGTCATCAGTCTAATATTTTGAACATGTTTTTTTTATTAATTGAAGGTGTCAGATGTTAGTGGGGGCGTCTGTGCAGACGTATTTGCTGGAGAAGACCAGGGTGGCCTGCCAACCAGCCAATGAGAGGAACTTCCACATCTTTTACCAGGTGAGTTAACAGGACTGCACGAAAGACAATACATAAGTCAAAACATATGTAAATACTGAGGGCATATTGTTTTTCAGATGGTGAAAGGGGCCACAGACGAGCAGAGAAAGGAGTGGAAGATGCCGCTTAGCCAACATTTTGCGTGGCTGCCAAATTCTGAAAAAACAGTTGAGGGTTGGTCTTTATTTTTCATCTGTGCTTTCGAAGTGTTTTTGTATCGTAATCTGTGCTGTTGTATGATTCTCACGCTAACTGCCGTTCATTCAATGTTTTATATTGATTTGTATTTTTTAGAGGATTGTTTTCATGAGACGATCGAGGCAATGATTCATCTGGGCATCGATGTAGGAAGACAGAGACAGATATTCAGGGTAAGTATTCATCATTGGTAGGAGGAGGAGGAGTCATAGTTATTAACAAAGACTTCAGTAAACTCTTCATTGACTCACAACTACAATATGTTGTGTTATAAACTGTCTTTTTATGTTTATATACTACTTTCAAATGCTTGATTGGTGCAGTTAAATGCTACCTAAACATCAACGTTAGTTTTGTGTGCTTGTTTTTACTTTTCTTTCTTTGAGCATATCATTTAATTTCTCTGTTTTAATGCATTACAGATATTAGCAGGGATTCTGCAGTTGGGAAATGTGAGTTTCACCTCCTCTTCAGACGAGTCAGAACCTTGTAACCTCGATGAACAATCCAAAGGTATTGGATTTTTTTTTCCCGATCATATCCAGTTGCTGAGTGCTTCAAAACTCCATTATTGTGTTATTGTGTGATGCTCAAGGGATTTATTTTGAAGGATCTCATACAGGTTCTATTTTCATGTGTCATTCTGCTGAATAGAAGAATAAATTCCACAACATCACTCTGCTCACTGACTACCATCATCCACAAACATGGAATATGCAATAGAGGTGACAGCCTTCCACTCCTGCCTGTCTTTTAGACTTCTTGCAGAGGGCTGCTGAGCTGCTCTGCGTCCCTCCTGAGGAGCTTCAGACGTGTTTAAGGGTGAGGATGTTGAAGGCCGGTAAGCAGAGCGTACTCAAGCCCTGTTCACAGTCAGACTGCAGCACAAGGAGAGACTGCCTGGCCAAGGTCATCTACGCCCAGTAAGAATGAGGGTCTGATCAGAAAACAACACAATAATTTGTCAGAATCTGATAAGCACTCCTCATGCCTTGTTTTGTATGATATGTCATTTTTCATGGTTTCATATTGTGTCACTTATTTCCAACAGATTGTTTGAATGGCTGGTTACATTCATCAACGACAGCATACGTGCAGACGAATCCACTTGGTGCAACTTCATAGGTAAAAGCATCTCTATGTCATTTACATCATTTCTGCCCCACTTTTTTGAGCTCAAACACTCCTCTCCTCTGTGATCTCTAGGTGTTTTAGACGTGTACGGGTTTGAGTGTTTCCACATCAATAACCTGGAGCAGCTGTGCATCAACTATGCCAATGAGAAACTGCAGCAGCACTTTGTGGCTCATTTTCTCAAAGCTCAGCAGGTACTGTTGTGTCCATTGGTTTTCCTTTTCCAGATCTCAGATTGTTGTCCAGGCCTCTGGCATTCAGGAGGCCCCTCAGAAGTCTGCCAATCGAATCAGAGCAGCTTGTTGTACCTTGGATAATGTGAGAAATGAATCTTGAACTTGATTATTCGTGTACGTCTCCTCTTCTCCCAGGAGGAATATGTGTCTGAGGGGCTGCAGTGGTCCTTTGTCAAATACCAAGACAACCAGAGCTGTTTGGATCTTATAGAGGGAAGCCCTGTCAGTGTGGTTACTCTTCTTAATGAGGCATGTTGCTTATTTTTCTTTTTGCCATTGTTATACATTTTTAAATGATACAAATATGAAAAAGGTCAACATACAACTTATATGACTTGCAATACCCACACATCCAAAAGCAAACGGCACACACCCATTCTAATCATATTAAAAGTCTTATTAATCTTAATAATTAAAATGAACAGACTTTCAATAGTCCATAATGTATTTAATTTCCCCTGCCTATTTACAGTCATGGCAGTTGAATGAAATATTGCCCAACAATTGAAAGCCAAACTTACTTTTGTAATCATATAAAACATGACTTTTGTAATCAGTAGTACAATATTTGCTTCTGTTTCTTAAATCAATTGTTGTTTGTGAGCACAGACTTTAGGTAATAGAGTCCAAAGCTAAACATCTCTTGATTTCCCCCTACAAGGCGATGATGACATGACGACGAAGCCAAAATAAAAGCATCATACACTCTGTATCATCATTACAAAAATGACATTTGTGGTCATGATCTAAAAGTATTTGTCTTAGATATCAAGGACTGCATCATAATGACATATCAGTCTCTACACCTGTCTCAAAGGTATATCAAATATGATGACGTTTCTGAAGAATTACACAGGAGTAATCTTTTCAAATGGATTTATCTTTTTACGTTGAAGCCTCTTGTAATTTTATATACAAAAAATCTTCCTCTAGTCCTCTTAACTTTTTGTTTCCACGCAGAAGGGATTGCAGTCATTTTCTTTGTTAATGCCTACAATGATTTATTGTTAAATTCATGCATCTACAGCAAGTGGATATTTCCAAATGTTCATTTCTGTCCTACAGGAGAGTCGTCTTAATCGAGCCTCAGATGCAAAGACATTCATGTTTCGTTTGGAGAAGGAGCTCTGCGATAATGCCAACATCAGCTGGGACAAGTTCAGTAAGGAGCCACACTTCACTGTGAACCATTATGCTGGCAAAGTCAACTACCAGATACAAGGGATGGTGGAGAAAAACAAGGTGTGTAAGAAAAGATGTTAAAATGTGTTCAGAAAGTTGTCCCCTCATCTCTGACTGGATTTTCTGTGACAGGACCCGGTGCCACCAGAGCTCATCGACCTGCTTCAGAAGTCTGACAACCCCCTGCTTCACCAGATCTTCACTGACATGGAAAAGGAGAACCCAACTACCAAAGGGCTCAGTAAAGTCACAGTGGTCTCCAAGTTCAAGGTGGGAACAAACTAAAGCTTATGTAAGGTTTACATAAGGTTTACATAAGCTCCATCAAATATGTCTCTTATTTGATAGAGACAGATTTTATATAAAGAACTGAACAAGAGTTAATCAATGCAATGTCTCACAGCATTAATAGCTGCTGCTTATTTCCAAGACATAAAACCTTTTCACAGACAATAACAGTAGAATCCCTTATGGAAGTCATTGCACTGATGATGGTAATGTCTGATTGTAGAACTCTCTGGAGAGCCTCATGAGGATTCTGCACGCCACAACCCCTCACTACACTCGCTGCATCAAACCAAACCCAGAATGCAAGCCACTGACCTTCAAAAAGGACGAGGTAAATGTTCTTCACTCACACCTAATAACGCTCTCTTTCTTAGCAGTACCACAGTGTCGAGATGCAAGGCTTTTAATTGATGTATCCTGTCAGGTTATCCTACAGTTGGAGGCCTGTGGGATTGTGGAGACTATTCATATTAGTGCTGCTGGTTTTCCAATAAGGTGAACCATTTTTCCTTTGCTTAATCTTAATGTATAGCTTTGTTTCTCTTGGATTTTGGTTGACTTGTGATTTGTTTTTGTTTTTTATAGAATTCCTTTCAAAGGCTTCATGCAACGTTATGGAGTGATTGCAAAATATTCAAATGTCATGTCAGGGAATCATTGTGTTGGTAAGTACGGTTTTATGATCCATTTTAAAGTCAGTCTATATTTGCTGTATACAAAAAATGATTTTATTTTCTCTCTCTAGGTTTGCTGGTTTATTCTTCTTTTCCTTCATTAGACTTCCTAGTAAATTTGGTCATCAGGTCTCTACTCTTCTTGGGACATTTCCATTTGGTCTATAAAATCAAGACTTTCTAACAAAATTAGCAACTTCTCATGAACCTTTCAGGTAAATGCATGCACCTCTGAGGCTCTGACTATCCGGCCTTGCTTTGCATGCTGTTTCATATTTCTCCTCTAATTCCTGATCGTATGTTTGAACTTAAATTCATCTTAACCGACTGTTCTGTTGCTTTTTAGCTGTGATTGTGGCTTTATGGACGCCAATGTTAGCGAGTCTGTCCTTCCCTTTGGTCCAGACTGGAATATATCAACAGCTATCAGATAGATTGCTCTGAAACTTTGTGCATTTTTTCATGGCCCACAATGGATGAAACCTGCTTTACTATGAGGTTAAAATTGTAATTTGTTTCATACTTTGGTTTGTAACTAAATAACTGCAAAACTAGTGACATTTCCATTAGTCTCATCTTCTCCTCATCTGTACTTTGTGTCTAATTAGCAAATATTAGCATGCTACCATGCTAAACTAAGACGTGGTGATCGTGTTAACATTTTCATTGTGAGCATTTTAGCATAAGCATTTGGCCCGAAGCGCTGCTGTGTCCAGGTACAGTATCGCAGAGCTATTAGCCTGGCTGTACACTAGGAGTCTTGAAGGATCCTGCTCACTAATGGTGTGTGGGTTTTAAAGATTGAGTTTTAAAGCATTGAGTTCAACACAATCATATTGAAACTGTACTGTTGAGTGGGATGGATTTCTTTTTGCTCAAACACTGACCCACTGAAGAGTCTCACTGACTGACTGATGCACTGTCAAACAAATACTACGTGGTAAAACAGAATCTCTACACAGTTGCAAGGCTGTGCTGCCCATGCTTGAATTATGTCTGCCTCGCTTCACTCTGATTCCTCTCTGTCGTAGATGTGGAGGCTGACAACAACAACATTCTTCTGCAAGACGTGGAGAATCTCCTCCGTCTCGTGTTACGTCACAAGGCGTTCGACCCCTCACACAACATTGACAGTGAAAAACATAATTCATGGGTGCACTGTGGAAGGACGAAAGTTTTTCTCACCCAATCAATGGTCAGTTATTTGCCACATCAGGCTAAGAATTACCGTTTCAATCTGATCACATTGTACTTACTGGGTGTTTCAGTAATGTATCAAGCCTACTAAGGACTCTGCAGTACTAACCTACCTGGCTGTTGTCTTACAGCTAGATTTGCTGGAGGATCAGAGGAAGAAGATCCTGTCTCAGTGTGCCTTCTCTATTCAGTGCTGCTGGCTGCGGTACCAGCGCCGCAGACGCCACACCCGCCGGCAGTCTGCTACTCTGATCCAAGCAGGTAAACTCTTAATGCCCTGGCCAGGTATCATTGAGTGGTGTCACAGTGTTTGAGTCTGCAGGCTCTGACCTCACTGTCTGGCCAATGGGGACCAGCTGGCAGAGTCTGTACACAGTGTTTGCAGGCTGACACCGTTTATCCCTTCAGAAGCTACCAAAGCTCATCTGATTATCTGTTAATTACAGATGTTCTTTTGGTAATTCCTTTTTAATGGGAGTACATAAACATTTCTCTCCACATGGTACAATTAAAGTTTAAGACTAAATGGCTTTGTTAGATGTTACAGTGTTTTATGCCCCCTGCAGTTGTGAGGTCGTGGCTGGTCAGGAGGGAGGTCCAGAGATGGAACAGAGCAGCTGCGGTCATCCAGGGCACTTGGAAGAAATGGAGGGTGAGATTTAGAAGAACACATACCAGATCTTATGTTTTAAGCTCATTCTTGATGGCTTCCTTAAATCTGCATAAGCCTGGAACTCATACTGGACAAATACTGTGCATCTAAAAATGATTATCGGTCATAGCAGTCATTTTTTATTTGTCAGCACTAACAATCAGTTTGTCTTTGTAGTCCTCAGTCTGTCAGTGCTGTCTGCTGTCACATATTGCCTTGTTGATATAGCCACTTTATCCTATTCTACATGCATCTGTGTCTTTTATTAAGACCATGCTTATATTGTGTCAGAGTGGTTTTGTTTATGTGTATGTGTTTTTGATGTGAACTGAATGATAGTTTCACATGTTTCAATTAGTATCTAATAATGCAGCACAATGTAGTTTTATTCAGTACATTGTTCTTTTTAATATTAAATTTGAATTAATCAATGTTGCACATCGCAGTCTTCCGGAGTGCTGCTGCATATGTGGAAAAAAATGTATAAAGCCTTATTAAACGGGCTGAAGTATAATAAATGTACTCTAGTGACGTCACTTGAGTCAGTGTTGGTTGAGGCTGCAGACTACAAGTTTGAAAATAAAAGGATGTGTGAAGTTAGAAGGAGGTGAGCTTACAGACCTCTGTAGCTACTTCTTCAACTGTTTGAAGTCACTATCACTGTCACTATGCCTATTAAATAAATGTGGAGTTGTGTATTTAGTTAGATATAAATTAGTCTTTTTTTGTGACAGGCATTATTACAATCCTTGGCTGAGGCAGAACTGGATGATGCAAAGGATCTTGTGTATGAGAACCTGCCAGCATTGAACCCTGTTATCAGGGAGCGAGGCTCGGTACAGCTCTCCAACATAGAGGAGCCTGTCACAGTGCGAGGGTGGCCCATGGGCCTGGCTCTGGCCTCGGCCCCGTCCATCACTGTGTCTCTGACAGCCACTGGTTTGCAGAAGATGATGTCTGTGATGGCCTCCCTCAACCTGCCCTCCAGGAGAGGCGAGTATAAGGTGGAGACCAACCAGTACACGCAGGAGCTCGCCTCCATACGAGCTCAACCCAAGGTGAGAGCACAGCCACACAGGTTCTGTTACATCTGATATAAAGCTTTTTATCATCTGCATGATTTTAACGAGAATCCATTTCTCTTTTCTATTCAGAGATCTGTAAAGCTGCACTATCAACGATCACCACTTCTCTATGCTGACAGGCAACCAGGCTTGAAGAGTGACGTGACAGGGTTCAACGAGATCCTGCTAGAGAAAACTCTGTAAGAGTTCCTTCTTGCTGGAACATGAAAGGCTGATTTCATTAAGACAAATGAGGGACAATTTCAAACCAAGTCTTTTAAGCTGTCATTTTGCAAAATGTATTTGTGTTTAAAGCAATAATTTATAGCTCTTATTTTTTCAAGAATGCCAAAATTTATCTCATTCTGCTATACAAGGGTTCAAAGACCTACAAAACTTGAGCCCTTGCATTGTAATATTTTATACTCAGGTCAGGTAATAGAATACAGTGCTATTCTGCTCATGCCCCAGTTACTCAAAAAAATAATCTCTGATTCAACATCATCATACTGTCCAGCTACTTGCCCCTTTTAAAACCAGAGGGCTGCTGGTTTTTGTCTCATTGCTGCTTCCTGTGTGCCTTTCTTCAGATCTACACCCAAACCAAATCACAATTAGGCTGTTTGTAAATGTATTTACAGGTGGCTATTCATCTGATTTTATTTTTATTGTGGCTGTAAATAATGTGTTTGCGATTCCGATGCTCAAATGATTACCGACGTTAGCACATCATCCTAAATCCATTTTGAGTGCGATTTATTCTGGGGAAAAGAAATTGAGCACGTTTTGCACACGTAAAGCACATATTGCACATTAAAACAACACAAAATAACAGCATGAACAAGCACACACATCACTAATGTGAGACAGGGAATGCATTAACCTGTTTGTTCAAATTGCTGCTCTTTGTTCGATAAGGGCTCTTTATATTATGCCCAACTGCTAATTGTTTGAACACTTTATATATATATTTATATATTTTAATCTTCTGCAGTCCAAAGCATCAGTGAAAGTACCAACGTACCAAAGTATTCTTACACTTATGTGGGAGAAAATATGTTATTTTAGCCATTAGGTTTTATTATAGTCAAAATATTCATTGAACTTCATACTGTTTATCCTAAATTTTGATGCAACTAAGTACCTACAAGGATGTATACAGCAGCTGTCTGTGCTCACTATACAATTTATCTTTGAAACTTTTCCAGCTAAATGTGTCATTAAGACTGTTTATAATTTGAAATATGTATACTTGTTATGTCAGTGGTAACAAGGGATCAATGTGCAACAGCTTGAACTATGTTAATAGTTAATTTACTCTTGAAGTAAATGTCAGTGTTATGAAATAATGAATGTAGATTTTTTTTTAACTTCCACTTCCGACTTTGTTTTCATGTGGTCAGACATTTTACAGTTAATAAATAGTTAATTCCACTGTAGAGCCTTTGGTAAGGAATCAAGAACTGGTTTGAAAACATTTAATTTACTTGTACACTATATACATACTGTAGCACGACAAGGCACAGGTCAGAAAGTTAGATTAAAAAAAACAAAACAAAACACCGTAACATGCGTGGTAGGTACAAAACATTACAGACACCCCATCCCCATTCAATAAAAACTGATAGACTAGTTTAAAATGCACCATTGTCATTGGATATTAATGTTTTTTTCTTCACTCTACAATTTTCAGACACTGATCTGAAAATTCAACAAACAGAGGCTCCTGCATGGCAGCCTTCACTGCATCATATTTGCTGTCTGCACTGTCAACAGAGCATAGTAACTGTCTCAGATGGGGGTTGCAAAGAAGATCTCTCAGCTCTTTTGATTGACCTGTAGAGAAAACAAGACCACATGAATAAGGCACATCTGACATTATTAAAACTGAATTTGTGTGGTCATCGGTACATACACGTGACATGAAAGGCTGCTTCCAATAGTGTTAAGATACACTAAGGGATTAAATGCAGACAAAAGTCATGTTTGATTGATACCTAAGAGCTGAAGTCTCTGCAGAGGCACTTTGTCAATTATGTCGTCTTCATTCAGAAGATCATCAGTCCACGGTTCTGCAAAGACAGAGCAAAAAGATTTCACAAAGGAAGGTTTGTGACCAAATCTACTAACAGGACAATTAAAAGACAATTTTGACAAGTTACACAAATATTTCCCACCACTTTAAGGTCAGCTTTTCATACCCACTACTTTACTTTTCCCCCCCATACCCACTCTACCTCAGTTTAGTGACAAGCAGTTGGACTTCAGGCATTCTAATTATTGCAGTATTATATTGGTTGTTGCAAGGTAAATCTCACTAAACTTTAAAATGACATGAGAACACAAAGTACTCTGTTAACATGAATTTGGCTTTTTGTAGGTTTCTGACAACTTGGTCCATGTTTCCCACCATCGACCTCTTATAAGCAATTCATTTTGTGCTTGTGCTGAGGAATAAGGACACAGAATCACAGGGATGACGAGAGTCAAAACATCATGTACCAGTGTTGGTGACTTCCTTAGCTTCAGGACCAATAGGTGCAGGCTGCTCCAAGGGAACGCAAGTATCTGAAAAAAAAATGAAAGTTCAATGATGGATCAGAAGATGATTAGCAGCAGAATATTTATCATAGTTTATCTACACCAAATAACTACAGTACATCACGAGAAAACTGAGATCAAGCTTTACCTTTGTGTTTCTTGTAACAGCCAAGTGAACAACTGTCAGAAAAATAAATAAAAACAGTAATTTATCCCACAGATCATACTTATTACCTATGTGCAAAACTGAATACACACTGATATCAGTACATACTGTTCATAATTACGTGTTTTTTCTAAGTTGGGGATTAATTAGACTTATGATCGCATTTTGTTTTGACCTACGAGGGTTTGCATCCTATTTGGTGTTGATGTCCAAAATAATTTATTTGTGCAATTTAATGAAATTACATTTAGTCAATATTGTATATCTACATTTGCGATCTACAGAGGGGGATTAGGACCACATGAAATCTTTTTACTGACTTAATAGTCCGAATTCAGAGAATAAAGTCCGAATTCTTAGATTTAAGTCCGAATTCTGGGAATAAAGTCAGCATTCTAAGAATTAAGTCCGAATTCTGAGATTAAATCCGAATTGGGAATTCTGACTTTTCTTCCCGACTTTAAAAACACTTTTTTTTTAAACTTCTGACTTCAAAGTTGTACATTGTTGATTTAATTTTTTTTTACTTTTAAAACTAGTCCCCATCTTTGTCAGTTGTTTATGAAAATGATGCAATGCTGTTTTGTTCTGAAGCTACAGAAATGTTTTGTGTTTTTGTGTGACTTTCAAGCCAGAACTCCAAGAAAATATTTCATCTTAAACTAATCCTCTTCCGTAGTGTTGACACTTTATTTTGAGTTTCATTAACAAGGGTCCCCATGTTTCACATTTTTGGGACCCAGTGCCATGTTTCAAAAACATTGCTACGTTAACTGTTAATCGTAATTTAGCTTTACATCTTGGTGGATAAGGCTAATATATTTTCAGATACAGTAGGTCCAATAAATAACAGAAAATTATGTTTTACCATAATGACTTTAAGTGAGTATAACTTTGAAAAGCAACTAAACTTCATGTTTGCCAAACAAACAAATCGGAAGCTAACTGTAGGTTAGCTAAATACCTTGTAGAGTTATTTAAATTTACTTACTATCTTATTTTGCAGACTGGACATCTGTATTTCGGTGTCTGATCACTGCACACACTGCATATCTGCATCTTTGCGCGAAAAGTAGTCAACGCTGAACAAACAAGTCAAGTACTCAGCAGCAGCTCACACGTGTGAAAACACGGAAACAAGTGATTTTAGTTCCGGTTCATCAATCCTTCAAATTAAAAGCATGATTCAGTCAGTAGTCCAGCGCTAATAAATCAATCAACAAACTAAAATTCAAACACTAAGGTGTATTTACGAGCCTCGAGTTCAACTAATATATAAAATTATATTTGTAATTTGCAGTGTACTTTTCATAACATCCAGACATTTTAATTGTAACTAATGGATCCGTATCATTCCAGTCAAACACACTTATTAAGCAGACATGCTGGTGTGCTTTTGATTCAGTTTCTGTACATATCAAGTGAAACCCCTAGAAGTTCATATCAGTACAAAAACATAATTCAAATTCCAACATTTGCATTATCAAAATGGATACCCTCAGGGTTCTGCTAAAGAAAGTAGGTGAAAAAGAATGGATCAACTCCAAAATTTGATGATTTCTTTCCTGTCATATGCCCCACACTCCTACCAAGTTTCATTAAAATCTGTCAAACAGTTTTTTGGTAATCAACAAACTAATGCCAGTGAAAAATCTGCCTCCTTGGCAGAGGCTAAAATTGCTGTTTGTCCTTAGAGTCGGGATGTGCATGCACTCCACTGGGATAAAAAATGCTTACTTGTGGGGGTCTCACTCCCCTTGAGAAAACACTGGACAAGAACAGGAGGGAGAATCATAGATGGGTCTATTGGTCAAGTTGAGCAAAAGGAGAGAGGGGTTCATGGGTAGACTCCGCTTTTGCAGAAACTATAAAAACACAAATCGAGTGCAAACCTGTTACACAGCCAACATAACAGAACTAAACCAGATGTATTAAATTGATTGAAAATTACATTATCAGTTTTGAGCAATAAAAATAAAATATTCCAATGTGGTTTAGTAA
This sequence comes from Chaunax sp. Z400, assembly GCA_037577475.1. Taxonomy (NCBI): domain Eukaryota; kingdom Metazoa; phylum Chordata; class Actinopteri; order Lophiiformes; family Chaunacidae; genus Chaunax; species Chaunax sp. Z400. The sequence continues at coordinate 6,420,413 of CM075201.1, read as the reverse complement.
ATATCAGTTTATTGAATCAAAATAAAGAATATCTTATGCACACACAGAAATGACTATTCATTTCATCAAGTACACACCACTGACCTATATAGCCTAGCACATGCTATTCAGCTGTAACTTGAGAGTCACAGGTCTTGTTACAGTGTAGAGAATGTCATTAAACAGGAACAGCTGTTTCATGACTGATTGGTGTCACAGTACTCCATTCACTGGGTCAGGGAAGGCAGGGACATTTGGCCATAGTCAACATCAGAAATCCAAACTTGTATCCGCATCTGTGTGGAAATTAGAAGTAAATGGTTATCACAAATCGTATCCTGGAACTTAAGGTTTCATTATCTACTGTCTTATTGAATCATTTGTCCTATAAAATGTCAAAAAACAATTAAATGTCCATCAATCTTTCCTGAAGCACATGCTGTCAAATTATTATACTTGTTTTGTGCGATAAACAGTTCAAAGACACAAATGCTCAATTTACAAAGAGACACGACTGGGAGGACTACCATCTGAGAAGCTGACAGACTCAAACATATAGGATTAAAATGATGTAAATGACTGATTGATTATATAATTGTTGCCAATTAAGTTTCTGCAGATTGACTATGTGATTAACAGCATTAACGCTATGCTGGCATGAATTAAGGCGGCAACTACTCCAGTTTTAAGGTTCTATCTGTGCAAGACATTGCACTGCTTGATCCAGATGGCTCAAGGTAATAGTGATTCGATTGGTGCGGATGAACTTAGATCAGAATCATTCAGACTGTTGTTCACTTCGTAATATCGAGAGTTAGCTGCCTGACTAATCCAAGCAGGACGGTGGGATTTTTTCTCCAAGCACAAAGGCCAATAGTTGAAAAAACAAAGTTTTCTTCAAAAAATAGACATGTATGAACACTATTTTGAGAATAATGCACACTATTACCTGTAAACATCGAGGAAAGCCATGAAGACTACGAGCTCTTTGTTTTCCTGCGTTTCAGTTCGGTGTTGTAAAATTTTTCTGCTATCTTCCTCTCGTGTCCCGCGGGGCAATGGCGGTTTGTGTTCATCTCCATTTCTCTCTTGGTTCTCCCTTTGCCAGCTGCATGGCACGAGTATTCGAGCAGATTATAGTAGTCATATTGATCGTAATGAGCTTCCTCAAAAGAAACAAATCTTTCCATGTCTGTCGCCATTTCGATACGGAATGCAGTAGTTTACGCTTCTACCAGACGAGTCTTAGAGCGAGTAAACAGATGATGTCACCCTGTGTTTATATTCATGTGATCACGTGATCATAGCTGTGCCATTCACAGGAAATAGTTAAATAGGCTGGTTGTGGAAATATTATGGAAGTATATGTATGGATCGTTCTGTTATTTCAAATTGGATGTATTTTGTCTTTGCATGTCAATTTCTTTTCTTGCTTTTTGAATAAGTGTTTTGCGTGTATGTACAGCACAGCGTTAATAATAAATCAATGCTGAAAATGCTACCTTGCCATTATGTTGTGAGGAAATACGTTTAGGGACCTTTAGTGACTTAAATGAGTTTGGATATGGAAATATAAATATCCAAGAAAGTTACGATAGCCTAGTTATGCTAAATATGGTTTACAATGTACATTGTGGGATTATTTATCCCGGCATGTTTATATTTATCCATTAATTATCCACAAACATATGCAAATTACAAGTGTTATCCTACTGTTATATGATAAGATGAGGACTAGAACAAATTTATGCAGCCGTGTCTCTTGTCTGTTTAGTTCTTCAGCACAGCGGCCCGCCCCTGTCGGTGTGGCTCGGTGTGACGCTTTTCCACGTCGCAGTTCTGTCTCACAGGCGAACCCGTTGCGTATGTATGCGTGTCTCCAGCTAGGCCAGAGAGTGATGGCGGCGCCCGTCCTGAGAGTGTCCACCCCTCGGTGGGAAAGAATAGCTAGGCTTCTTGTTTGCCTGTTGGGCATACTGGTGTCTCTATATGCCTTTCACGTCGAGCGGGAAAAGGCTCGGGATCCGAGTTTTAAGGCTATGTGCGACATCAGCAGCTCCATCAGCTGTTCAAAAGTGTTCAGCTCAAGGTAATATTAATTTAGCAAAGAGCGTTCAATAAAGCTGCCTGCTATTGTGGCGATCTGGGAAGGGCTGCGCGGTTTCAACTGTCAAGTGCACTCGGCTAACATTTGAGGGCTGTCCTCTACGACTAAGGCCAGCTGCAAAGTATAACTGCTGCTGTGCTGTGGACACGCTATTAGTTAAATAACCTGTGTGATTTAAGTTCACTTTTAGCTTATCTTTCAATAAGCAAATCAGTAGCAATCTAGCCTAGCTCGATGAAGCTAACTTTGCTAACCGTTAGCTAACATTTCTTAAGGCTGTACTTATTAGCCGGCTAGCTATCCTCAGAGCGCAGTCAGCATGTTTAAATTCTCGATTGATAAATTTTAGACCGCCAATGGTTAAGTGATCATACAGGTTGCAACCCATGTATGTATCTCAGGGTAACGCATCTCTAACATCAACTTTAACACACAAGTTGAGATAGCTTGGTCACTAACGTTTGAGTGTTGCTGCTGAATGAAGTCATTCATTCTGTCGACCATAACTATGATTTTTGGTGGTTCGCTGGTTCAATTTTTGATAATTTTTTTGTAACTTTTGAACCAGTTATGTTGAACTCGGCTGTTACGCTGCTGTCATTATGCTAATGTCACCTAGCAGCTATCAGCCTTAAAAGGTTTAGACCCTATACTCTTAATTAGCTGAAGGGACAGTGCATAAAATTGCTTCAGATGTCAGTGCAGAGGACTGTAGCAATATTGGCGACACTTAAGTTTCAGTCACACATTGTTATCCGACAGATAAGCTGTCACAGCCACAGAGAAAGCTGCTGCTACAATTTTGCTTAACATAATTCCATTAGAAATAAACAGGTTATTTTATTACCAAATATAAGTTTGCAAGCAAAGTCATTCAAAATAATATCTCTTTATATTCTTGGGTCACGATCATTGGTGTGAAAGTAATTCTGTAAAGTTGCCATACAAGCTTTATTTTGGAATGCAACTATTAATACAAGTTAACCCCACCTATTGAATTGCTTAGAATGAGTTTTTGCAAGGCTTGAACAAATACTCACTGCATAGTTAATGCAACTAATTGGAATGCAACTTGTCTAGGAGTTCATACATATTTGGCAGATGAGTGAGCAATTTGAATGTCCTTAGTTTTAGACAGTCTCACCTTCATCTCTTAGAATAATCTGTGAACTATTAATAACGACGGAATGTCTTTACAAATAGTGAAGTAATGACTGCATGACAGATATGGTTTTTCCCTCTGAATGAATATATATATTTATATATATATATTTATATATATTTATATATATATATTTATATATATTTATATATATATATATTTATATATATATATTTATATATATTTATATATATATATATTTTGCAACTTGTTGCATCTATACATGATGAATTGCCTTTTTGTTCATGCCTCCTTAAATGCTAATCAGTTCAAGATAAACTATTGAATCACTAGCCCAAATGCCTGTTATTGTGGAAAATAGTAGAAAGCATGGCTGTTTATGTGGGAAGGTATAATTTATTTGACACAAGAAGAATACACTCCAGTGATAAATGAACTGAATTTCTCAAACATATTGCACACTGTCACATGTTATTTTTGTAATTATTTGGAATGGTAACATGCTTGTCTAGAGGCTTTTCAACTCAAGCTTATTACTGTAAACACAAGTGGGCATGTGGTTGTGGTAAATGAAATGAAATAAAATGAAGCTCTGCTATGTAGCTTCAAGTGAGACATGAAAAACTATTCCAATGTTCACTAAAACATAATAAGAATATTCTTAGAAACTTTGCAAGTCGCTCATTGTTTGAACAGAGAAGCTATTTCTGATTACATGAAAAAGAATTGTTATAGAAGATGCTTAATAAGTGAGTGAAACTCGTACTGTTTTTACTTCCACCAATGAGCACAAGTTTTCATTACTGTTTGTCTGTCCTTTTGTTTTTTTGTTAGTTGGCAGAATATTTCAAAAAGTTTCACTGAGATTTTGTGGAGGCGTCCCTTGGAATGAGGAAGAGCCACTAAGAGTTTGAGGCAGTTCTTCATAAAAATGCAGATCCAGAAAGGTTTTTGCAGCCTTGACGGAGGTATGCGCCCTCCGAGTGTCCTTCTAGTTCTCTGCTCTAAAAAATATTTAGTGTGTTGGATATTTTGTTTTTCTTGGCAGTTTTAAGATGGGTTTGTGCTGTGCAGGATGTACTGTGCATGTCACATGCAATAGCGCAGTGAAGATTCTCTCTGACCAATCAGTGTTCTGCAGTGCTTTCACGTCACCTTGGTACCTGCTCAGCTTTTTTGAAACCTCAATGCGGGCAATACAAAAAAAAAAAAATTGGTACTTTTACCTGATGGAAACCAAAAGCGAGCAGACGAAACGCGACTCAATGTGTTGCATTTGTTCAAAGTTGGTCGTGATCAGCAGTCTACTCATATTAACAGGTTGGGAAGAGAGACCGTTTCACCAGCACCAGTGGTTATACCACTGAGGTTCACACAGATTTAATGTTATCCTCATGACAGTTCTTGAGAGAGTTCTAATAAAACTCCCATCTCTCTCATATGAACTGAAATACTCAAGTGATGTCACTGTGATTGTTGATTGCAGAAGATTTTTTTGTTTTGTTTCGCTGTACTTGTTCTCTCTTAAAATCTCCAAACGGGTTCCATCAATGAAATGATTAGTTGATCACCAGACAATTAATTTTCAGCTATCGCTTTGGATTGGTCATATAAAACATTAGGAGATATAACCTTGGACTTTGGGAAACCGATGGACATTTTTCTTAATTGCTATGCAACATTTTGCAAATAAAACAATCGGGAGGCAGATTAATCACTAATGAAAAGAAAGATTTGTTACAGCTTTAGGTTTCTGAGCACTTAAATACCTTTCTGTGAGTCATAATTAACTTATCCTAAAACACACACAAAATCTCAGTCAGGTGATATTTCAGGTTCATGAAAAGCAAACATGGGAGGACCTGTGTCTGATTGCTTTGTACTGTTGTTTTATTTTTAGTGTGACTCAATGGGTTTTGATAATCCTCAGATGTGATCCAGTCTGTCGAGTTTACCACAGTGTTCTTCTGTACGCCTGCCTCTTTTCCTGATATTTTTGTGTGGTGTTTAGGTGGGGTCGAGGATTTGGACTTTTGGGCTCAATTTTTGGAAATGACAGTGCACTGAACCAACCCAACAGTGTCTACGGGATTGTCTTTTATGCCTTCCAGCTTTTACTAGGTAAGATTTCATTTTATTCAGAGTAGTCAGTTAATATTGCTTATTGAGGTGACAAATTTCTCCAGCAACTAGTGCTGACTCAACACTTTCCCTGTCATGGTTATCTTTGATCCCGACTCTCATTGGCTGTAACTTTATGTGTAGTGTCCACATATAAATAGAATGATATTCTCAAATGTGAAACACATATTTCTTGTAGCTCACCCAACTGAACTACAGTCATGTTAACTTAATTAGAGGTTAGGAGGATGTTATGTTTTCACCAGCATTGGTTTGTCTGCCTAATAACATGATCGCACGGGTTGTGCATATGCCAGGGAAGAACCCAGTACATTTCTGAGTGGATCCAGTTAAAGGGGAGGAACCGGATTTTATTTCTTACTTTATTTAACATTGGGAGATATGGCATTTTTCACCATTTCTGTCTGTTACACATAAACTACCAGATGAAAACTGAAAAATTGTCCTAGGGTAGGACATGTAACAAGGAAGAATCCATTAAATTTTTGAGTGCATCTGGATAAAAGGGCAAATTCAGGAATTTTTCAAATACTTTTTTGAACATTGCAAGATGTGGATCATTTTTGTTACAGAATACCATGAACCTCGCTGGAGGAGTGGGGCATGTGCCAAAAATGGACTCACTGAATTTTAGTAGACCTGGTTAAAGATATGGATTCGTGATTTTTGTTTTTCACTTAACTTAAGCAGAACCCTGAAGGCAGTTATTTGGATGGTGTGCATGTCTTTTTAGAACTTAGATTAGGGTTTAATTTAATTAAAAGGAGCCTTTGGGCCTTGGCGAAGGTATGTGCTTCATTGCGGTCTCTTCTATTTCCAATTCATTTCTGTCAATACTGCAGCGATAACATTCGTCCGTTAACATTAAGATAAGCAAGGTGAACTAATGCATGAATTGCTGTTCTACAGATAAAAGCATCCCTCCTTTTAAAGGTTGCTCTCATTAATGCCGTCCTTGTTCCAATCTGATTTTGGCATAGACCATTCAAATTGATCGTAAAATTACATGTTTATGATCAGTTATCGATGTTTTTCCTTTTGGTTGCATGCACAGTCATATTCTCCTGCTCTTGGTACATTTATGTTGTGGTTGACTCAACCATACTGGTTTGACATGTTTGCCTTAGTGGCCTTTAAGCTTGCTTTGGTATCTGCCCTGGCACGGAACAAAAGGTTCTTTTAGCCACAGCACTCATTTGACTAAAACAATAGCTGCCCAGTTACACCAAGCTGCCTCACATTTCCATATCAACGCAGACCGCTTAGTTTCAGAGCTTCCATTATCCTTATGGCCTTGAACTGTCACATATTTGTATGAAGGCACGACATCAGGCTTTACTCTCCGATGAATGCCACTGTACAGCATGGGACTGCTGTCAGAAAGGATATTTTCCTTTAATGTAATTTAGTGTTATGAAGACAATAAAAGAGAATCGATCATGCCATATGTCACTGTGGAAAAATGCGACGATATTCTGGAAAATCAATTGAGAAACTTTTGATAAATAAGATAAACTGACGATAATCGTGTATTTGGATAATCCTGCAATTAAAATGCCTGACGAATAAAAGTTCTTCAGTTACATTAATACATAACTTAAAGAAATAACTACAAAGACAATCCGAACAATCCTACAAATATCTGTTGAGCTTGCCTGACCAATGCACCACCCCTCCACACAGTTTAGTAGAAACTGGTTCAGTAGTTTTTGCATAATTAGGGAAAAGGACAAACTGACAAATCCATCTCACCTCGTGGTATTCATTGTTATATTATTATAGTATTAACGTGTTCTGGTTATCTCACCTGCTAAAACACCTCTCCTGCACTTCCACAACTTCAAATGTCTTGCAGTGATTGACATTATTTCCTATATGGCACCCCCAGTGGTGGAATACAGTGGACAACACTAGCAATACCTCAATGTAGAAATACTGTTCCAAGAAAAAGTTCTGCATTTAAACTTTTAGTTTAGTAAAATTCTTAAAAAAACAAGTATTGGCATCAACATATACTTAATGGTATTTTTTTACAATGCATACCAAAAGTAAAAGCACCCATCATGCAGAATTGTCCTTTCAGAATAATTTTTTAAATTTCTTTAATGTTGCATCTTATAAATATGGGACCCTATTCAATTACTCAATTTATAGTTAAACAGGACAATTTGTTTTATTATTTTTTTATTTTGATCATCTAAATCTAGAGTAACTAGTAAGTAAAGTTTTTAAAAATAAATGTAGTGGACTGAAAAATATAATGTAATAAAATGAAATTTTGTTTGCAAAATAAAATCCTCATTTGTTGTTTAGCAGTTGTTGTTTCAAACCTCATGAAATATCACCAGCACAGACACTCAGGAAACTTAGCCTCAGAACTTGGAACTTAATATTACTGCACCTCATGTGACAACAGAATAATACGACCAGTCTAGTCAGTGTTTGATGAGATGAGCGTCATGAGACTGAAAGCTCTGAGGAAACAGCAGACTCATCAGGTTGCTTGTGTGTTCCATGCTTGTCTTTTTTTTTAATGGTTGTTTGTCTAAGCTAAGTCTATGTTTTTGTCACCGTAGGAATGACTGTCAGTGCAATGGCCGCCCTTATTCTCATGATGACATCCATCTTATCGGTGGTTGGCTCGCTCTACCTGGGCTACATCCTCTACTTTGTCCTGAAGGACTTCTGCATCATCTGCATCACCACTTATGCACTGAACTTCATTCTGTTTATTCTCAACTACAAGCGACTGGTTTACTTGAATGAAGCCTGGAAGCAGCAGCTCCAGGCCAAACAAGACTGAGCTGTCGAGAGCGGGGAGAAAAATCCAATAAACAAACAACAATAACAAAAAAAGAAAGAAATGTGACCTCTGAACATTTGACTTGCCACCAGGAGACCTTGCTTCAAAACAATGTTTATTCTGCTATGTGTTCAAAAAAAAAAAGAAGAAAAAAAAAGAAGAAATTTAACTTAAATGTTGGGCCTGACATCTCAATGTTGCAAACACGGAAGGATTTGTAAGTGAAAGATGATTTTCTTTTAATTTCGTTTTCCTCGTTTAACATTCTATTCACTTAAGGAAGGAGCTGGCTGTGTGTGTGTGATGGGGAAACACAACAACCCGAGCAAACAGAGGCAGAACACCACAAGACAGAACGATGGAGGACAGCTCTCTTGAACAAAAAGGATCGCAGAACAGAAGAAAAAAGGGACAATAAGGGGCGTGTACTTGTACTTGAAACGGTTAGAAAGGTCCTATTACTGCACCGCAAATCTGCACTTAAAACCATGAACCTAAAAATGGGTCCTAAAATCAGAGAAAAACACTTAGTAGGTCATCAAAGAGTACGAAGATAAGGTTCTATGGCAGGTTGGGGGGGGGGGGGAGAGAACGATTAACATTTATACAGATTTTGTTTTTCATGTTTACACTTTGTAGTACGTTTCTTTTTGAAGAGGACCACTAAAAATAAACACAGGGCAATGTGAGAAATCGTGTAGATCAGTCATATTTGTTTTCCTGTATTTCTGTAAATAGCTGCTGAGCAATATTCCAGGCTAGATCGTGATTTTTAATGTTGACACAATCCTTAAATGAAAAGGAGAACAAAAACAAACGAACAGGAGACAACATGAGTAAATCTGGAACAAAAAATGATGGAGGTCACAGTTAGGTGGAGGAGGCTGAAGAATCCTGGTCAGGCATGCAGTGCAGACATGAGTGGATTTCTCTCATAACTGGTTATTGTTCCATCGGAAGACACAAGTCTGTAAAATGGAACTACAGGTTGTTTTCACCAAATTTGCAAAAAGACACCACTTTTTGTGAAAAGCATTCATGACCACCACTCAAGTGAGACCCATAAAGACTTATGTGCCTAAAGGAGTGTTAAGGTGAATAACCTGTTTTTTTAATGTTTTGGGTGGGGGAGTGGGATGATGTCATGCTAACACCAGTTTTGCGTGTTGTTTTGCTGTCACAGATCCAAGGCTTTATTTTATTTTTTTTGATCATGTTTTTGTAAGTTAATATAGGCCTACCAGTGAAGTGTTTCTCCCTCCCTATTAATAGTCTCATGAGGTAGCAAAAGGCTGCTACACTGTGATTGTGCGCTCAAGGTTAGGCTGACCTGGTGGCAGAAACGTCTCTCATCTTGCCGATTCCGTTGCTTTAATGCTCATCTGGGTTTTGTTCACTGTCCAGCCTGTATACATTTGATGTCAATTGAACAGTAATAGTGATCTTGCCAAGCTGAGTTACAGTTCATGTGCAGGATGTGAACAAAACTTGGAGAGTGTCCTGCTTTGTTGACGTGCGCGGCAGAAGCCTAACGCAGATTCTGTAAGACAAGTCAAGCCATAATGTGAAGTTCGTCAGATGTTTGTGCCAGTAGGGAAGGTATTCAGGTCGCTGATGGTTTTCTTACAACCAGTGGTTGATCTAACATAGTAAGGTTTGTACAGACACAGATCCCAGTATGGAGATACCACAGCCTGTAGTATTGTCTGTTCAGTACAGCAGGCACTGACAGAGTAGGACCATTGTCTCTTCTGTACCCTGAATCCACTCATACTTGTCAGATGCATGGCACTCTGTCTCCTGGCTTTCAGCATATGTTGGCCATTGGACAATCTTGCACACACTTGTCAAAGATGTAGAACAGTCATCGTAATATCTGTAATGATGTGATTCATCAGTGGCGTTAAACCAGCTCGTTGATTGTCTCCATTTCCCTTCACATTTAAAGAATCCAAGTTCTCCTTGAAAGTTTTTTTTTCTTCTTCTTTTTGTGAGGGTTGTCGATGTATTGATGATGGCAACGGTCAGGAAAGCCATTCTGTGACATGCTTCCTGTGATAACATGAAGTCATCGGTTGTGTATGAAAATGGAAACTGAGGTGTTACTTTTTCACTCTTTTGTCAAAGTCAAATCGTCTCTTCATGCATGTTGTAACAGATCTGCTACTGAATCATATGTAAGCTGTGTTCTGTCAGTGTTAGCCATTATCCAAAGCGAGCCAAAAGACTTCAGTTGCACTGTGGTGGATAATCTAAATTAAAGTGGTGTTCTAGTGTTAAGCATTGAGCTCCTATAGCATCTTTAGAACGATGATGCAGCAAAGTCAGAGGTGGTGTCTTTTTTTAAATTCCATGTCTTCTTCCTTGTCAAAACCTTGCAGCTCCATTACCCACAGTGCAACTCTATTGACTACAGTTCAGTCGTTTTGTTATTCTAATAGTGGCTAATCTCTCTGCTGTGCAGGTCTGGTAAACTCATTTCTGTCTAATCCCTCACCCCCTTCAGATTTTCTTGGAGTGATGTCCACATGTAACATCACTTGATGACATCACACTTTATACAACTTAATCACATATGCAGTAGTGCTCCCTCAGATCTGTGAACCGTCTTTGTCTCAGAATTTCTTCTCAAGCAAATTTGAAAACTTTGCAAGCTGATTGGATTTTCCTGCCACACCTACGCACAAACCAAATGTATGGAACCAAATGGCTGCCTGGAAGGGAAAATAATTTAAACACTATGATTTGCTTTGGAAAATGGTTAGCAGTTATGTTACGTTGACATGGTTGGTAGTAAAGGGGTAACACTAAATTCGCTCCTTTAAACGAAATACATGGTACGTCATAGAATGATTTAAATGTTTTATCATTTCTTAGCAAGCCATCTTTAAGAGCATCGGCTTGTCGGGTTTACATCTGGGTCTTATTCATCTCAACATAAAACGAGTAACAAACACACAACCCTTTTTTTCCTGGGAAAGCCTGTGCACTCATGTGCAAAACAAGTCTTATGGATTCACTGGCACAGGGCAAATTGTTGTGGAGGAGTTAAACTGACAGAACATGCAAGTTTTTGTGGCAACAACTATGTGGGTTTAAAGTAGGTAGCCTATTATGTTCATGATTCCAGTCACATGTAAGCCTACTACACTAGTTGTGTGCAGTCACTGTAAAGAAATGGGTGTAGAATTTGGATGAGTCAAAAATTTCAAATGTTTGGCTGGCAAAAGGAACACCATGCTGCGTGGTGATTGAAAGTGAAAAAGGAGGTCAAAACGATTGATAGTGGATTCTCAATATTAATTTAGGCCCTGAGGTATAACTGCCATCATAGTGACATCACCAATGCCAATAAAAGTGCCTTCTGTTTGATCACTAGGCCTTGAGCCAAAGACAAGCAACAGTCATAGCCTTGAGGAAAAAAAAAGAATGGTAACTTTTAATAGGCAGTCCTGTTTGCCTTCCTCAAAATGTAATAAATTGGTGATTCCCAAAGATCTGATTTCCAGTATCAGTGCAAACATCCATTCAGAAATGTCAAAAAAAAGCCCTGTCAAATCAATGGCTGTTTTCATTCCTGATCTCCATTACATCTACTAAATATTCTTCATATTGTCTAGCTAGGAAGTGTTTGTTAGCTAAGAACACACCTGTTGAAAGTACACGATTGTAATGTTCTTTTTCATCATTACTTATGCCCTTTAGCTGTATAGACTGTTAACCATCTGGGTTATTTTAGTTAAAAACAAAACATTGAGGGGTTGGAGGGCTGGGAATTCATGTCAGGATTAAATCTTTATTACATTTCTGTGTGGAGGAAAACTTACTGGGTTTGCTTCTGTATTGCCAAATACGTTTTAAAATGCTGTATTTTCTTACATGGAAAAGTGTTACATGAATGGCAGGAGGGTGCAAAAAATCTGTTTAAATCCATCTTACTTTAAGGGAAAACTGTGGAAAAAGGTCGACATGAGAACATTTTTAAGTGTATCATTGTAAAGTGGAAATGATCTACCATTAAAACATTCCCTCTGAAACTACCTGTCACTTTAAATTGTTTGAATGAAATTAAATGGTGCTTAAGACATGGTAATTGTGACTAAGGTAAAAGGGAATCACTGCTGAATTTAAGAAATGCATCAGTAGGCCTATATGACACATCCTCCAATCATTTGGTGAGTCTAGAGTAGTGTAAATTGTTTTGGATGCACTATGGAGAAGATGATCGACCTTCAGAATCACCTTAAAATTGTCTTTCCATGGAAAACGAAAAACATGGGTAAAATATATTCCAGAATTCATCTAAAATTAATTTGATGCTTCAGCAGTCTGACTTAGTAATAAACACAAAAACTCTGGAAGATTTCTGTCCGTCTGTTGCAGCTCAGCAAGATGCCCACTTGGTTTTTATTGTTAGGGTAGCTGATGAAGCCTCATGAAAGTCAGATAAACTCTGGAATATATTGTGCAGAATGGGATTTTGTCCTGAAGCCTTCTTTTGCAAACATTTTAGAAGGTCTTTAATGGCCAGGAGGAATTATTACAGCAAAAGTAAAAACTTAACATGGGCATCTGACTACTGGTATAAAACATGTAAAAATTGCAAAGTTTTAAAGTTGACTCCGGTAGCATTTCTAATTTTTGGCTTTGGCTGAAATTGTAAAAGAACAAAAAAAAAAAAACAAAGCATAAAAATACTCAAGATTCCACACACTGACACATTTCATTGAAAAATGAAGTTATTGAAGTTGTCCCTGTTAATTGCATATCTGATAAAAAAAATCCATCCATTTAATATTTGTGTATGCTCTCTTTTCTGACTAGAGGGACAACAGGATTTGGATGCATCAATAATCAGTACTAGATATGGATGCAATAAATTGCAATGACAACATAAACTATACCATTTATATGAAAGGACAATAAAATCATACAGCATAGTTATGAAGCAAGCCTTGATGAAGAAAAAGGACTGAATATGGAGCGGTTTTATCTGGCTGACACTCCATCCATTAATAAATCCAGTATCAGTGCTGAAACACATTCAGTTTATTGGATTTGTTCTCATGTTTCAAGAAGGTTGTGGAAAGTGTTTCCATCCACAATTATTGTCTAACCAGCAATTCCAGCAGGACCAAATCAAAAAAGGCTGTTTTTTTAAAACTGAATTTTATTTTTGTCATAAAAATACCATAAAATCTCTTCCACACTGAGCTGGTATGTTTACAGATATGATAGCTGCTGCATGTTTGAAAGGAAACTAAAGCTGACTGTAGTTAATCAGTAGTTGTCCAGCTGTGATGAGTGAACAGAGTCAGTAAAAGTGAAAAGTCTGAAGTCCCGACACCAACAATCAACACATTACTCTGGCTCTTTCCTCTTTGTTGAGTTTAAAAACAAACAAACATGCAGTCAGTGACTTGGAGGAACAGCACTTCATTTTGCTCTACAGAAATACGAAAGCAATGCAGAAAATGTTGACAATTCTTAAAAAAAAAACAGTTTGCATATTGAGTGCATGTTTCGTCTTTACTAGACAATGTAAGGACTATGACACACATTCATTCAGATTTCAAACAATTGCTCTGGATTTTCACATATGAAAATGAAACACTCATGATTAGATTCAGTACTAATTCACATTCAACACAGAAATGAGTAATATTTCAAAAAACAGTCTGCTAAAACATTAATTAAGACATTTATTTTGGAAAATACACATGGATGAAAGGAAATAGCGGCGATGGTGAGGTGACGTCCATCTTTTAGTGTCTTTGTAACATCATGTGCTTTTTCTGCCAGGTGTACTTATATCACTGTTGAAGGCCTTCATGAGTTTCTGACCAGACATTTAATAATAGCAATAAAAAACACCACCTCTCATAGGCGTAATCAGAATGTCCTGTAACAACAAACTAAATGAACCCTAACAACCTCACTCTTATTGCTATAAAATGTGATTTGCACCACTGATTAGGCACTAGAGGCTAATTTTTAGCAGCATACATATTGTTTTGATCTCTGAAAAATTTCCATGGTAACCTGATCACATCATATATATTGCAGACCACAGGAATAGCACAGCTAAATTGTGTTTCACGGTGGTTTGATGATTTCAAAGAAGTGCTTTATATGTGGTCCAGTAAACTGCCTCAACAAATTGAATCTTACCAGCATTTTCCATAGACAGCGTTTTACATGAGATCCGAGCCTGTGCTGGGCTAGGTACCCCCAACTGGTGGTCGTCACAGTGAGCAGGGGTATTTAGTCCAAGGAGGCAGTTTGTTAGTTTCATTTGCCAGTCTCCAGTACCTGTCCCTCAAGGTGAAGGCTCCTGCTTTGGGCTGCCTTTGCCTGCTGAAAATGCCCTTCTTGTTCCCCATCACGCGGGTGATCCCTGCAGACACAAGCGGGATCAACAAGAACCTCATCATATACAGGGCACAAATAAGAGGAGCCTTTAGTCGAGCCAATATGCAGATCCATTATGGTCTGAAGGGATTCTTTTTTTGAGCAAACTGAACTTCATACTTGAACGTATAAAAAGCAGAGCCTATAGCAACAGATGCAAGTAGTTAGAAGTGGGCAAATTTTGCTCCGTCACCAGGATGTTCTGATTTGTCAGGCCAGGGGGACAAGAGGGCCTAGAAAGTGGACATTCAGGAGGTGTGTAAAAGTCATTTCTTGTCACAGTGATACCTCCTTTAGGCTTAAACCATGCACAAAGTGATGCAGAGCACCAGCGCCGACGGAATCTCCTTTCACAATTTCTACAGCCAGGGCCATTTGTGGACATTCTGCTGCTGTTGGCGAGGCGTCCAGTGACATCTGAGGGATTGATCTTTTCATATAATAAATAATACTCGAATATGGCGTAATTTAAATGTAACTTCACTCAATGTTAACATCATCTGTCAGATAGAAATTTTACTGTATATGCAAAGTAGTGCCTGTTATGACCTATTCATTCTAAGACTATCTGGCTACTGATTATCTGTGCCGGCATGTCTGACTCCTTCACATCAACCATTTCTCTACTGAGGTGCAGGTGTACGAGACTTTCACTTATTTTAGAACCCATTGTTTATTTTAATATTTCTATCTTAGAACAACTGTGTGTGAAACAATTTAAATCCATTTCACAGTTGAACAGCTCTGACTTAAGAAAATAAAACCTGCTGCTGCCCTGTAACATTTTGCAAAGTGTCTGATAGAATTTAAGGCACTTGCCAAAAAGAGAGGATGTCAGTAGAAAACCCTGGACAACAAAATAAGATTAGAGATGTGGGTCACCTGAGAAATATCACTGAAATAGACATCGACATAGATATCTTTAAATGTCTTGTTTTGTTTGAAAAATGATATATTGTGGGCTAAAGTAGGGCTGCACAATATATCATTACAGCATCAATATTGCAATGTGTCCATGTATAATAGTCCCACTGCAGGACACTCAATGTCACATAAGGCAAATTCATTCAAATAAGTCATCCACTGATCTATATATAAAAAAAAAAAAAAAAGTCTGTTTATCTTTTAAAGCCGTTTGTCCATGCAGGGTGGAGGTGTGGACTGAACCAACTCTCTCTTTTGTTAGGAGATAGATTTTTAAAATGATGAGGCTTATAATCAACTGTGTATCTGAACATGAATAACAAACTGCAAGTATCTGGTGAAATTCCCTGTATTTTTTCAGATCGCAACATCGTAAAGAAAAAAGTTATTGGAATGTCGGTTCATTCTAATATATTGCAGCCCAAAGATATTCAATTTTATGTGATAAAAAGACAAGTACAGTCAAAGTAAGTAACAGTAAAACACAGCAGTTGCTTTCGACTCATTTACGACAGTCAACAGTTGTGAGCAATTTAAGAAGAGCAGCTCTTTTTCCAGTGATATTTTCAGGTGAACCATACCTTTAATCTTTAGTATTTTATTAATGCTGAGATTGAAGCGAGTCTGTCGAGAATCCTGTAGACACAAACGACTTTCTTTTGTAACTGACAACAACAAGACCCGACTTGACAGCGTACCTGTGCATGTTTCCTGTTAGTACTGTATTATGAGTAACAGGTGTTTCGTGCAGTGACAGCAGTGTTTTAATGTAATGTGCATCTTGGACACCAGTCTGACAGACCTTTATATGTAGACTGCCTGTCTGAAGTTAATCATACATATTCCCCCCCCCTCCCCCCCCCCCATTCTTGGGTGCCTTTGTGGTTCTACAGGTCTGCAGCTCCAGTACCTTGTGCAGTCATGAAGTCGGCAAAGTTCCAGATGAGTTCACCAATCACATACTGCTTCCTCTTCTGGTCAAACACGTTGTGGTAGCTCTTCAGGACTGCATTCTGATACTCCTCAGTAAACATTATGGGTGGATCCTAGAGCGTGAAAAGAAAGCTTCTTAACAATGACATTGACATGTCTGTGGGAAAATGTGCTGCAATTAGAATGTCTCACACAGATGTTGGGAGACTGAGGTTTACCAAACTCTGAAATTCATCACAGCCTTAGGATGCAGCAATAAATATAATATTAATATAATTTCTGGTGCACTACAGCCAGGTGATGGGATGTGCATGAGTGTGAGTCCTCACACTGTGAAGTCCAGACACCGTATCTGCTCCGTATTCACTTTGGATGATGGGCTTCTGGTACTTTCCATACCAGTTCTCAAACTGGGTGTTGAGCTGGATGGGGATGACCTCCAGGAAGCCTGCATCATGGTACCAGGAGAAGTAACTGTTTACACAGATAACATCCACGTAGGGAGCCTAGAGATATGATAGAAGACGAAACCCTTTTCAGAATTAGGGACTACATGGAGACAGTTTTCAAAGGTAAGAGGTTCTGAGTTGAGCAAGTCACATTCCTTTATAAACTAGTGGCTGCAGACAGACAGTGACGGCAAACTAATCAGTACCTTTAAGCTACTAATTTCACCCTGAAAGATATTCCTCAGAGCAGAGGAATGTCAGCAAGTCAAAAGTATGTCAACAACTTAGTTTCATATTCAGATGAAGCTCTAAAGTTCAGCAGGATTCATTTGACAACCTGACTTTTATTTCCTAATTTTTCAGGCATGGTATCGCATTCACTATAAGTTATTCTTTTATTGTACAAGAACATTCAGTCACGTATCGTGATCTGACTTGCAGCACTGTGAGGCACGAAGGTATGTTTCACTCTTCTTTTCCCACAAATGTTTTTACACATCAGTATTCCTCACCCCCAAATGTTCTGTGGAACATTTACAATATTCCAGAATAATGTGTATGATTACATAATCAGTGTGTCCCTTTGAAAGGTCCTGTAAATACATTGCTCAAACATCTTCTAACTATGGATGATGTGGGCACACGGTGTTCTGCTGAAGTTGTAACAGTTGCAGTTATTTCACAAGAGGGATTTCAGTCTGATGTTTTCTCTGTGCTCTTCCGATTGGTTTGACAGAGGCAGGGCTTGCGTGTTAGCAACATGTGAATCAGAATCTGAAGACAGTTTTACTTCTTCACGCTGCCAGGACTGTCAATGAAGTCTGAGAAAATGCAGAAATTACAGTCCTGATAAAACAATTTTTTTACTTTTTAAAAAAATTTTTTTTTAGCAATAATTAAGGATGAAAATCTGGAGAACGTTTGCTTTTTTCGTTTGCTTGCAATGTGATTAGACAATATTCATATAAGATAATAAAGACTGATTTTCAGCAAACACAATGCATTACACGAGAGGCACATAGCCTTGCTAATTCTGTCTCTGATTGGCTTGGTAGGATGATGAAAGAAAGAACTTCGATTACATGAGAAATCATCATTCCAAGCCAATCAGAGGCAGAGTATGGAGGGTCAAGGCATCGCCATATTAGGATTTGCAGAAAAAAAACAACTGGATCTTATCACTTTCCGGATAGCCTCAAAATCTAACAGGCTGTTCCGCTTCCCAGGAACCACCTTTCTATAACATCTAACTGAAATATGTTCCAAACCTTGGGAGTTATTCTGCTTACAATCACACAGACAAACAAACAGCGGCGATGACATCACTTCCTCCAACCATTGTTGGCGAAGGTAAACATCTAAATAAACAGGCTGTAATAAATATTAGAATAACTTCAATATAATAACAATAAATAATACATATTTTTAACAGCAATAATTTAAAGCAATCTGTGGAAAAGACAATCAGCCAAAAATCTGACACATGGCCACTATGACATAATGCAAGGTTAAATGTACAGCAGAGAGCAGCAAAAACTTATTTGAAAAACTATTGATCCCTCATCTCCCAACAGTTACTATTTGAATATATAAACAAACTTAGAAACTTCAACAACAAACAAACAAGTATATATTTCTCAAATGCTCTAATATAATGCACCTGGTTAAAACTGAAAACTCTTTGGATATTCAAAATATCCACATAACCAACTGCAAACTGCCAAACTCATTCATTAAAATCATTTATTTTTGATATTTGCATCACTTGGATCCCTAAAAAATTATTTCTGCTAAAGTGTCAAATAATAAACATTATCATACTGTTGATATTTAAGTGAGCACTGTAAAAACTCACCCCTTTGTCCCTGGCATAATCACTGTTTGTGACATAAGTGACGGGACGGGTGGGGTCCAGAGATCTGGTATGTTGTATCACAGTCCTGTAGGAATGATAGATTTCACTCTAAGTTCTACAACGCTATATAATTGCTACAACAAAACATTTGCTATATATTATCATTTTAAGAAACTGCTCAGTGTGTTACAGATTCAGTTTGACAAAGAATTAAGTGTACACTTGTTCCCCACACACCATTCAGATTGATTGTTACAGTAGTTGAGCAGGTGGAGTGTTTGTCTGCCGTGGCCTCAGGCAGTAATGTCAGTGTTCAGGACAGTTTCATGACTACTCTTACTGCATTCCACTCACAGAGTACAGCAATAGGCTGTGACTGACAAACTAGTGTTCCTCCCTCGAACACATATAAACTCACAGTTTAAAGCTTTCAGGGCTGTCAGTAGTCCAGTTCTGGTCTGTGTCTATCCAATCAGATGGGACAGTCAATAGTGAGTTTGTGTATGAGTGAATAGTTGATGAGTAGATCCATTACTCACTTGAAATAGAATCCAGCAGGGGGCATCTCTGAAGCCGGCTCATTGGCTACTGACCACATGACCACAGAGGGATGGTTCTTGTCCCGACGCACAAGTTCATCCATGACTATCAGGTGGTGGTTCAAGGAGGCGTTTCCAAAACTGCGACTACATTGGCAAACACAAAAGATGTAGCACACCAGGTCTTCAGGTCTATTACCCAGTCATCTAACCACACAAGAACAGTTAACGGTTCTGCTTATCAGGAAAGATCAAAATTACAATATTCCACAAAGAAGTTTTTGTGTGTATTCACATTTCTTTTGAATTCCAAACGAATCCATCTCAAAAGAAGATGAAAATACTCATGTACCCAAACATATTAGTGGTTGCTGTAAAATTCTTTCCATCAATACTGGCTGTTAAGAGATCTCTGACATTAATCCAATAGAATAGTCCTTGTTCATTCAACAGTGCTCTATAAAGTTCAGCCGGAGCTCATATGAGGCAGCTTGAGTTAGTGAAATCAGGTAATGGTGCTGGGAGAGTGTGTCACAAAGATTGTATTGTGATTGACAGGAAGAAATAGTCAGCTCTCCAAAAACCTGTCTCTAAAATTAATATTCAAATATAATATATTAGTTATTAAAAATACTATATTTTCAATATGCTGTTGAGAATATGCATATTTCAAGTCAAACGTCAGTGCTTCTTTTGCAGACTGTGTGTGCAGACTTTCATACTTATTGCTAGTGGGTGCGTCTCGTCTGCACCTTAGTCAGGATCTGCAGACATTCCTAACATATAAAGGGTGATTTTTTTTTTTTTTTTTTTTACACAACAGTCAGGAGATTTCCATGAGTAATGGTGATGGGCACCACATGTCAGTCGATGTTCACTCTGTGGACCACGGTGCACCTTCAAACACACCCAAAAGTCAGAGAGATGTGAGCAGTGACACTTACATGTCTTTGATGCCCACCCCTGGGCACTCGTCTATCACCACGATACCATGGCGATCACACATCTGGAGGATCTCCTCGGCATAGGGGTAGTGGCTGGTGCGGAATGAGTTGGCCCCCAACCACTTCAATAAGTTAAAGTCTTTGACAATAAGGGGCCAGTCCAGGCCTTTACCTCTGATCTAAAGTTTAAAAAAAAGAAAAGAAGCGTGGGGTTATTCAACCGGATCTCCTTTTTCGATCAAGATTCCTGACTGTGATCAGAAATGAGTATGTGACCGGGACAACAGGAAAAACAGGTCTGTGGATGTTAGCTCTGTAACAGATATGTTGCTCAAAGCTAAATGGACAAAGTAAAGGTTTGCTTCCCTCTGGTGGTACTCACATCAGAGTCCTCATGTTTGTTGACTCCGTGGAAATAGAACCGCTTGTTGTTGATGAGAAACTGAGTGCTGGTAACTTTGACGGTACGGATGCCAACTGGTAAAGTATAGACATCCTCATATGCTGATCGCTCATCAGTGGCCATTAATCGAACCTACATATGAAAGTGCAAATGTCAGAAATGTTTTTTCCTTACATCTCCTTCAGTACCTATCAAATCAACTGCCTTATTACTATCACAGATATAGTGGAAATGCTCATTTGAGCCTCATCTGAAAAAGCCAGTTTGCCAAGTCTGTGAACATTATGTCTCACCTCCAGAGAGTAAAGATAACCTGGATTCTCATGCATCAAATACGGCCACCATAGCTTGACATCTTCCACACTGAGCGCTCCAGATGGCTCGCTGGAGAAGGCCACAGAGCGGCCATCTTTGTCTCTCAAAGTGACTGCCAGGCTGGCTGTGGCAGCGCCGTGGACTGAAACTTTGTATTTGACTACACCTGAAAAACAGGGAAAACAGTGTCACATAAAAAAACCAGCAGAAAATCACCTCTTCTTAATAAAAAACGACTGTTGATTTTTGTTAACTCTGTCAAATGCTTTGCTGCTAGCGATGATTTGAAATTGAGTATATTAGTGGTTTCAGTGCATTCATTTACCGGTGCTATCCAAGAAGTCAGTCACGACAGTGATGTCATCCACGTAAGCCTGAGGAGTAGTATACAGCAATACAGGACGATGTATGCCAGCATAGTTGAAGAAATCAAAGTAGATGTTTTGCACAAAGAAACCATCAGGATACCTGTTGAGCAGTTACATGTTCCTCATTATCTGAATACTCACTGACAGGTACACATTTTAATCTCACCAGAAAACAACATTAAACTAGAAAAGACTAGAATCCCCAGAATAAAGAATAAAATCTGTTCAATCACTGGAAATTAGTGATAGACCAATTAAACCAGTCAGCCCAATAATTGAGCCGGGTATCTGGCTTTTTGAACGGGTACCTGGACCAGCTCCATTTCTCAAAAATTTAAAAAGAAATTGAGAAATTGGAATTATTTGTCTAGACTGGAAAACTTGCAAATTTGTCACCTCATTAATTACCATTAAAAGCAAACCATGGTTAGTTTGCTTCAGTAAAGCAAGCACACAAATGTATTTAAGCTGTGGTATCAAGTCAGTGTTGTCATGAAAAAAAAAAGAAAAGAAAAAAGAATTACTTGGCGCGGTCCTCCATGTACTGGATCGTTCCTGGAGGAAGAGTCTGCAGAGTCAGAGTGTTGTTGACAGCGATGGTGATCCTGCACGGCATGGTTGGGTCTTTGCGGATTAAACTTCCGACCTCAGCCTCAAAAGGAAGATGGCCGCCTTCATGCTCTGTCACTTTCACCCCGTTCACCCACTGCCAAAGGAGACGACTCAGCATTAGTTTGATGACATTATTGTAACTCTTCTGAGAAAAAAAAGGCTGAGTGACATAGAGACTTTTGTGTTTTTGAACTTTCACTGGAGTAGATGGGGAAGGTACACATGGTTACTCACCACTATGGAATAATAGTGAGCACTTCCCACTCTGAGAACCACTCTTGTTCCCTCATCAGTGATCCAGCGGGCAGGCACCACCACCTCTCGTTCATACCACACCCAGCCAACGAAGTCTCTCAGTGTGGAGTCCTGAGTGATGTCATTATAGCTGGCAGGAACCGGCATGTCAATCACTGGACCGGTCTAGGGAAAACACAATGTAAAAGCCTCCATATGGATGTTCTACACATCAATAATGACAGTTCATAATGATAATTACAATAATAATGATTGCAATAATGACTCTGCCCACACACCAGCCTCTGCCTGTCTCTCTCTCTCCCTCTATTTGCTGTTGACTTTCTTCACCAGTAGACTGTTTTATAAAGTTTCATAAAAATCACAACAATTTTTTTCACCCATGATTCCATTTTCACAACAGGAGATGATCCGCATGTCGTAGAGGCTTAGCAGTTTTAGTAGTTCACCAAAAGAGTCTAAACCGACTTGGTACCAAATGGTTTTGCACCAACCAGGTGGAGTTACAAGCTTAAAACAATGGCACAAGTAGGGCCAAGACAAACAGCACAATCAGTACATTTACACAGAGGAAAAAAAAGGAATAAAAAAAAAAGCCTTGTTTCCAGGAACCTAAGAGACCTCATTTTAAGAAAATATGTCTCACTTTGTCTTAAGATTTTCCAGTTAATCCTGAGGTAGATTTAGCCAAAAACCAGGTACAACACTGGTTTGCATAATTTCCCAGCAGAGGAACAAGTTTTCCTTATTTCAAGAACAATTATTATTTTACTTTTCTTTTCTTGTTCAAACAAAAATGTGTTGTGTAGACTTTTCTGTCTGTTTTTAAAGAATACATAAAAGAATAAAACTATCACTAAATAGTACTTGGCTACTTGTCTACCTTACACAGCAGCAGACAAACATCCTGCTGCTTACCTTCACCAGGGGACTCTTATACCATGCCTTCTCGAAGCCCTGGTTCCTGTTTGGGGACTTGTCAGCTCTGAAGGCCCACAGCCCGTTCAGCTCCTTCAGCTCTCTGGAGGAAGACTCCCGGGGGAAGAGCATCCCGGTATCGAGCAGACGCACCGCGTCCAGCACCGCGAACACGCACAACACACGGAACATCCCGAGTCACTCAGTCTGATCTCACTGAGATATTTCACTTCCTTATTGACTCAATCATAGTCAGCTGACCGCGCGGCGCCCTTTTTTTGTGTGTGTGTTGCATTTGCGACAGTCGGAAATTGCTCTATTAAGATGTGAGCTGAACGTTTTACGGCATGTACCACGAACAATATCGAAGAAACAATAATAGAATTGTATTATGTTGTATAATCGTGAATATACTATTCGATGTTTTTTTTTTAGCATTATTTTTAATTGAATATTGTACTGAACTTCACTTGAAGTTTTTTCTTCTTCTTTGCCTAGCAGAGTAAAGTCCGTCAGAAAGTCCTCAAAAACAAGACACATCAAATAAATTAACACAAGGAAACTAATATTTTATTCTCGCCACTAGCATTAAGTACAGTAATCATTCACTTATGCAACATTGATGAAAGACACTAGATGGCGCCAGAGTCTCATATATCAAAATGAATAACACAGAAAGGCACAGTCAAATTAATTTTCACAAGTGTGTGTGTGTGTGTGTGTGTGTGTGTAAATAAGTGGAAACCTTAGGTCAGACAGCACACAGACAGATTAACCTACTGAGGCCCCCTAAATATAGCTTTGGGCCCCTTCAGGTCCTCTGTCAATGGAAATTTGAGTAAACACAATTTTACTGAAGAATATGCACTGTATACATTTTGGAAAGTAGAAAAGACAAGTAGCTAATGTAATGCAGTAACCACTTTAAAGGTCTCATCATTTGAATTGACAATGCATTAATGGTGTATATTCTCAAATTTCGCACTTAATCAAATTATTACAATCCAAATGACTCACAATAAAGTTACCCACTTTGTGCAGTTAGTTCTATAAATCTGTTGACAAGTATTAACTGGAATTTAACCCAGTGGCAGTAAAAGTGATATGTTTATGTCTAAAGAGTTAGTACTAGGTACTATACAAAAATATAATCATAATAATAATCATTATTTGAATAGCACTTTTCAAAACATAATTACAAAGTGCTTTACACAACAGTGTAAGTGGCACACAGTCTGAGATTTGAACAAGCTGGAGATGAGAGATGGCCTTTAGGCTGAGCCCAGAGTACAGGGAATTACAATATCAAGAAAATATCCATCCTTCAATTGTCTATAACCACTTATACTTTGTAGGGTTGACGGGGTCTGGGCCCTATCCCAGCTGACACTGGGTGAGAGGTGGGGTACACCCTGGACACGTCACCAGTTCACTACAGGGCCACACATCGAGACAAACAGCCATTCACAATCACATTCACACCTACGCAGACACATGCTATAGAACTACTACTGTATGGCAAGCAGAATTTACTTTGGAGCAACTGAGTGTTTTCAAAGGGTTACATACAGTCATTTTAACACTTTAGTCTCACTGAATGGACCCAGATATTCTTGAATCCAGTTTTGGTTTGTGATGCAAACCCTTCCAGGCATATTTCTCACCCATTATGGCCACAAATTGATGTGTATGCTTTCTTTTCCCGCAATGATGCCTTAATCCCACAGGGTCAGGATCCAAAAAGTCTTGCAGACCCAAAGGAGGAGATCATTTGGTCTGCATTTTTCTTTTCATTTCTGAATGTCTGCCATTTTGTTTAACCCCATTACCCCTGGTTTATTCTAGGGGACCATGCTTTCTCATAAAATCCAAATATTTCACTTTGCTAAAGCTGGATCTCTATTCCCAAGACTGTCAGACACTGACATCAAATACAAGAATTCAGTCTTGGAATTGTTTGATCTTTATTTTTAGTTTTATTATCTATTTGTTTTTGTTAAATGTATGCCTTCTAGAACAGAAAGGGCCAAATTTACCGTGAATCTAAAGCACAAAAAAAGGCAGGTTTGAAATAAAGTGTTTCAGGGAGTGACTAACTCACTCAAACAATCCATAGTGCTGCCATCCGCCTGAAGTTAATGTCAGGCTAATGGTGAGTTCAGTGTAAATATCCTGTCTGAAGTCTGTCCCAAGTCATTTTCCCACCATCCATTTGGGGTCTTTGGTTGGTTCCCACCCCATGTCAGTGACGTCTTGTTCAGGAAACCCGTGTTTTGATTGAAAGGGTGGCAAATTTACAACTGAAAAAGAATTCAAGCTTATTACAGACTGGTATGATTGTTGTGCTTTGCTGTAACAGATTAATGAAAAACCCTTTAATAATACAGTTGCAGCCATCATGATTTTCAGTTTTCAACTTTGATTTGATCGAAGCAAGACAGGACCATTGAGTGTATTTTGAGGCATTTATTCACATTTGTAAACCTTTAAGGCATAGGCTGGTTCCAACATGCTTCACAGAGCAAAAAAAAAAAAAAAATACTCCAAGTATCCACAACCTGTTCAGGTTGCTCCTGCTCCTGTTGTAGCACAAGTTTCAAAGGAACCATTTTCCATCCTTCCTGCAGTCCTCTGGTCTGCAGCCAGTACACACTTGACACTTTTCCACATTGCCTGGACTCCTTCCTAAAAGCTGTCACATCTCCACCAACTCAGTCTGTTATGTTTTCTTCTCAAAGGTGGACCCACAGTGTAGAACTTATACACGAGGCAGGATAAACATTTTTAACAAGGGTTTAATGAATATTTTCTGAGACAATTGAATCAAATAATGCAAGAATGAAGAATTAAGCCAACCAAGGCAGACGAATCAGACTGAGCGGGCAGAGAGCAAGGCAGGCAGGCAAAATCTTCTGATCTCTGACTGACTAACTCACAGAGAACGAGCAGGCTTCCAGGGCGTGGCACAAACAGGCGGTACATGACAATGTCTACAGCACAGGAGAACAGGTCAGGAACAAGTGAGCAAAAACAGATTTTAAAAATGATAGAAATGTCAAAAAGGGAGTCGAACGTATTACCACAGAGTATAACTGAGGATCTGAGAAATACTGGGTGGAAGACCAGGGCTTAAGTAGTCTGGTAGGTCAGGTGGAGCTGATGAGATGATTAGGTGCAGGTGATCAGGAGAGGAGGAGGCGGGAGTGAACTGGAGAGTGAGCCAGTCAACTACACCCTGGAGACACACAAACAAACACACACACAGACAGGGGAGACAGACAGGAAGATAGGGGAAAAAAACCCAAAAATGAAGGAAACATGAGGGAGGAAAACTTCTCCTGACACAGTCATAACTTCACTTCACACAGGTCTCTGTGCATCTACTTCAAACCAAACCTCATGTCTTTGGATTGTACTGGATTTCTAAGAATCTTTTACCGTTTACTTACAATCTTTGCAACGTTTCACTGATCCATAGAACTAAAACCTGCGCTCACGATGCTCACAGGAGCTGTGGATTATGAAAGAAGTCATAACATGACAGATAAAAACAACTGGCAGAGGTCAGGGCCACATCAGACAACAATGAGGCTGGGGAGTCTATCTTCGAACATCTTTTAACATGTCAATCTGTCAGACCGCTTTGTTGTCTAAAAATCCTCTTTCTCTTCACCAGTATGTTGAATTTTAGTTATTGTCACTTTCATTTGCATTTTACAAGCGAGCTCGTGATTGTGTGATTAACATGAACAATGTTTGAACCTTATTTTGAATGTGTTAACTTATATTATTTATGAATCAAATATAAATTCATCTCCAGAAGTCCTGATGGCAAAGAGAAAACACTATATATCAAAAAGAAAGTCTTCAGTCGTAATCTCTCAAGTCAGAATGTTATTTTATCTTATTCTGCTGCTAAATACATATGACATTGTTTCATTTATCCCATCTCTGTCACTTCTATGCACTGGTTATTTTCATAGCCGACCTGCTGTTATGCCTCTGACATTCTTTTATGACTAAAGTTGTTGTTATGCAAAAATAAAATCAGCTGACAGCAGTTTTTAGGGGTGTTCATTCATGCATAAATGATAAGTAAGTAAGGGGGAGTGAAAAATATAGGATAGAAGAAAGGGAGGGTAAAAAGGGGGACACAAATTCCCAGAGCAAGAATTTTTGCTGATGTGCGTTTCACCGTCCTCAGCATTACATCAGTGGTGAAAGAAAACATGTCACAGTTGGAGGATTAGTATGTGAGTTTAAAAACCGACACATACAGAGTGAAACAAGGCCAGTTGTTGTAGTGTACAGAGTGCAGCAGTACATTGTACACTTTGTGTCAATGATATGATATTTCAAAAATCCTATCTGCAGTCTGTGAAGATGTAGTTAGATATCACATCTTATTGTTACATCTTTTTATATCTCTCTCTAGATATGAGCGTCCACATTGATGGTTTCCATTCATTTTTGTGAATGAATTATCGTAGGATGTAATTAACAATATCTATGTTGTGGAATATTTTTCTAAGCATTCTAACAGTCATGATAACCATCTCCCACAGAAACATACTGTGGCTGATTAACTGGTTCCAGTGTAGAGTGGATGTACTTGTGCGTTTCCTATAGTGCTCTCTGCATCCTGTCTCTTTTCATTGTGCACACTGCTTGAGTAAACATTTACTGCTTGATAACACATCTGATAAGGGCCCTGAGTTTTGGGGCTTTGCTCATGAGTTCTTCAAGCCAAAATCCCAGCTAACATCAGAGTGTCAGTGTATTACTCTAAATCCACTGATAGACAGGATGTTTATTGATTTGTAGGCATTGCATGTCAGATTTTTGGAAATTAAATGCCTTTATGTCTTACGTACCAATGGCAGTCAGAGCAGAAGGAAGCAACGGTCTTAGTTCTCTGCTAAAACTAGACGTTGTGCCCGGTGGACATGTGTTAGAAAGGTGAACACGGTCATTGAGACAGCTTGTCATGTGCGCTTCCACGTCCTCCGTCCGGCCAAGAAAGTCCTTACCTCAACACTGCTGGGTTAAACATTATAAATTTGTCTGTAAATGTGTTGCTAAAGAGGCTGAGACACACTTTGGATTCAGTCAGGTGTGATAGGTATGATAGGTCTTTGGTGTGACCTTCTAGCAGCTAAATCACATAGAGTTTAATGGCAAGATACACAGAAGGGATGCTTTCAGCATCTAATCACATTCACATTTTTTGTTTATCATTATATTCATAATGTCTTGCATATTATAGATCTTTTATCATGTCTTGTCTGTCATCGCCTTGTCTGTCTTCAGAGATTTGAGTGTGGGGTAAAGGGTGGAGCCCAAATAAAGGTGTAGCTGCACTGAAGGAGGCTCAGTCGGATAGCAGCAGTAGCAGATTGGCTGCGTGGGCGCAGAGTAGGAAGTCATCCCTTAAATCCCGCTGCGTCTCCCTCTGTGCCAAGGATTCACACTGTGATCAAGGGCCTGCAGTCCCATCACTATCTCAGTCGAGATCCGCTCTGTTCTGCATGTTTCATCCTGTAGTAATGCTGAATTTTAGGAGGTGCCACTCTGGCCATTTCTGTGTCTGCCATAGAGTAATATCACTGCTTTAGACCACATGAAGAAAAACAGGTTTTCAACTTGTCGACAGCGTTGAAATCTGTCAAATGATGTGTCAGATGTGGCAGCTGTATTAGAACCCGCAATTTATATGTTGTAATAGCTAAAGAAAATCATCCCCTTCCCTGCAGATGACATAACAGCAGACTGGTGCAGGCTGCTCCCAGTGGACACAATAACACAGATGTATGACAGCAGCTTCCGACACTGTAACGTGTGAGGTGTGAGAGCCGCAGCTGCACAGGCACACAGACCCGGTTCATCGATTTTGATTCCAATTCGCAACCACATCCCTGTCATAAAAGGGTGAAGATATACTGTACGATGAGTTATGGATCATGATGTCTTCAATATCGCAGCAAAAATGCGGGCAAATGGAATCAATATCCTATTCGATCACAATCTTGTTTTCTCAGCTACCTGTATGGGTGAAGGACAAAACCAGCTGAAGATGAACGGTTTCACGTCAACATGTTAATGGTACATTACAGGTCATGCAGCTGAGGCTGTGGCGGGAAACAGAATAGCTGTTATGGCAGCAGGGCCAAGCAGAGGTCACCGACCTGCTCTGTGGATTTGGATGCCTCATCATTTTTAGTGAGAGGAAGCAGGTGGACTATTGTTTGCTGCTAACATTTTGTGTCATACATGGTTGATTTATCCACAATCAAATATGTTAGATGATTTTTTATTAGAAAAAATACATTGAATATATTTTACAGAACCTTATTATATGTTATTCTGTTGTAAATGTGATGTACTGCTTGAAAATCATTCATGTTTTTTCTCTCTGGAAACATTGCTCTTAGCTACAAAAGAGGGAGTTTTGACACAAGAGGATAAACTCAGGCTCAGTTTTTACATTCAGACACCGACACATAGAGGTGGGTAATTTCTCCTCATTTTTGTCCTCCCTGTGCCAGAGTGCTGATGGTGCATGAGGCACTGAGAGTGAGCTGGTGGGAAGAGAGAGAGAGGAGGCGTGAGAGGGAAAGGAAAGACAGGGAACAGGCTTTTGTCGTGTTCTTCACGTCTTCTCACTGTTCTCATGTGGAAAACAGAGTTTTGAATAATTCATAACCCCTGGGAGGCGAATAATGATGTGCGAGTGATTAAAGGATCCATGCTGATGAGCTAGAGAGAGGAGGGCTTCCCCTGCTGAGTGATCTCCCACTCGCTTCTTTGGCAAATGAAAAAAGAGCAAATGAGAATATTCCAGTAGAGCAGCGAAAATAGAACTCATGCTTTTCATTGAGTGCAGTGTCTTCAACTTGCACTGTGAGATGAATATTGCTTCCTCGCAAATGCAACATCGCTTATATCCACGTGCTCTGCTTCACGCATTCGTCTGCTCCAAAGCTCTCTGAATGCCATAAAACTGTGTAAATGGAGTGAAAAGGGGAATCCATGTTCAGAAATTGTGAATAATACATTGGTGCAGGATCACGCAGAGCTATGTCTGCATGCAGGGGTTTCCTGTGCAGGGAGGAGGTGAGAGGAGTGCCAGTGCATCTGGGGTTTATCTCCCCTTCCCTAATGCACTCTCTGTTACAATGTGTGAATGCATGTAAATGATTCTCTGTGAAGTTGTGCATGTGCCTATGCCGACACATCTGAGCCCATGCATGTGCAGTTGGTTTTGCAGAACATTGGCCATTGGTTCCAATGTTTAAAACAACTCCACATATCCACCCATGCAACACCTACTGTTACGTACAACTGTTCTAAATATACACCTCACATGTACGTGAAGAAGCAGCATGTCTCTGGGCGGGACAAAGGAGAACCCTCCACTTTTATTTATTAAAGCGATGTAGGAGGGATGTGCATCTGTGGTGGAGGTTCTGACCTCAAAGTTTCATTGAAGCTGTGGCCAAACACCAGGGAGCTGCTCAGCATGTGAGGAGCCGAGGCTGGTGTATGATGTGTGGTGCTAAGACTTTTTTCTTGTCTTGTATGAGACCATGTTCAGTAGCATGTACTATAAACAGAGGGTGTGTGGTAATGCAGTAGCAGCGGAATTGATTGATCTGCGCTGAGGGTTTCCCTTTTTAATGAGATCATGCAGCCAGATGTCCATTCAGCAGGTGCAGCAGAAATAATTCTACTGACAGCACAAATATACAGAAGAAATACGTAAATGTAAAGGCTTTCAGGTCTGCAATAAAGGTCACATATTGTATGACAATAACTGCAGTCTATGTGTGATGTTTTGTGAATAAACTGAACGTTGTGGCACTGAAGACGGTGGTTAGCTCTGTTGCCTCTTCTGGTTTCAGATCCAGACCTGGAGCCTTTCTGTATGGCGTTTGCATGTTCTCCCCATGTCTGACTCCCAAGGTTCCCTCCTGGAGCTCCTGCTTCCTCCCACTGTGAATATGGATTGGTGACTTTAAGTTGCCTATAGGTGAGAATTTGTGTGTGAATGGTTGTTTGTCTGTCTCCTTGTGACGAACTTGAGACCTGCAGGGTGTACCCCACCTCTCACCCAATGTCATCTGGGATAGGCTCCAGCCCCCTCGTGATCCTGTAAAGGATAAGCAGGTACAGACAATGGATAGATGGTCACTGCTTCCTCCTCTAATGCCTGATTGAAATTCCATACATTACTTTTGTAAGAGGAGGTAACCAACATGTAGAAAGAATTATAAGTTATAAGTTAAATCTCTTAAATAAAAGGAAGATACTAACAAATCAATTAAATGACAACAAGTTAAAGATGGCCTTATAGATAAGTAAATGAAACAGTTCCATCAATAAATACATGAAGTTAAATTTATATTAACAACATGATATTGACCATGAACAGGTTTTTATTTTTAAAGACAAGCAAGTACCTGATCACGTTGTTTTAAGAATATAATTAAAAGCTTTTCATATATAAGCATTTTGATCAGTTTTAAATTATGGAAGTTGATTCGGAGTTTAGACGTTATGAAAAATCTATGTTAATGAATGACATCAATATGTGACTAATGTCCTCCATCTTCAAGATTCAGTAATATGTGTAATACCAACATTAGCTCTTGTTACAGATGAAAAAGATAGCAATAAATAATCCACAATGAGCTGGACATAATAAACAGATCTGACATATAATGTATGGATTATAAAGTTTCTACAGCCAGCATGTATTTACATGTCCAACAGACATAAGGCAACACTAGCATTACTTTAGAGTTGCATTTCCAATCACCTGATGAATATAAATCTGATATCCGCTCTCCTATTAGCTCTGCTTTGGTTTCTACCAACATGTCTCTTTAGCTGCTAACTTCTCCACTATATTTACTAGTTATATGAATTTACGTCATTTACGTCAGTGATGTCATGACCTACGCTATCTCTCGCTGTGATTGGCAAAAGCTAACAAGTGCTTTTTACAACGACAAACAATGATCTGAATACGTGACTAAACTTCCAACTGAGGCCCGGCTCTGAGAGATAAGCTCCACAAACCTTGGGTGTATCTTCACACACATTCATACACAGTACATACTTTACTGTGCCCACTTTTTTAATATTTCAATAAACAGTATCAATAGATTTCAATATGTGGTCGGGTTAGGATATAAACATTAAAATAAATCTTAAAGCATATACAGGAGGGTATATACTGAAGGAGGGTTGGATTGATTCAACATATGTTCCTGTTTTCTGATATTAAAAGATTGTCGTAAATGCATGAAAACTGTGACACTTGGGCAAAAATTTGATGGTTTGATATTTACATCCATAAAAACACATAATGTCAGCCATAACATGAAATAGAGCAGTTGTTAGGAACATGTGCTTTTCCTACTATGACAAGTCAAAATGTCTGCTGTGTAAAAGGCCTATGAGAGCAGGGGGACTGAACCAAAAAAGAGATGATGCATGTTTTAAAGTCAAAACAATGAGCTGACAGAAGCTTTTCATTGTACAGTCGCACTCATTTGACCCATTGTTCATATGAAAATAGAGAAAAGTACAGCTTTAAGGCCATGGCTAAAGCCTTTCTTTTTGTTGTTTCTCTGATTGGTTCAGCCTTGACGGAGCAGAGGTCCATGCTTCTGGTGTGGGTCAGTGTTCTCCAGGGTGGACCAGCGTCCTGGGGTCTTCAGCTGGAAAAATAAACCAGTGTTCCCTCGCTCCATGTCTTCAACCATCAAAGCTGGCTGACACTGCTCTCTTGTCACATTCTTTTACATGACCGGAGGGGAAAAAAATACAACACACAAGCTAATGGTTTCATGGGAAAACTTTCAATGGATAGTAGAAAGTAGAAATGAGATTCCTAAGAAAAATGAGAATTCCAGACAAAACTATTTTCATGAACTAGGTGTGCCACACACCTCACATATTTCTTGGCACATGACATAATTTGTTATCAGCGGAGGGGTAATCAGGAGAGGTCCTGATCACTGCTTAATTCCTGCACACAATCATGCACTCAGCTTCCTCTTCCTGCTTGTGAAGAGAATAAGACACAGGCACAGCCAGACGGTATTGACACAAAACCAGACGCAGAGGATGTCTGGGGGACATTTGTCATGACACACACACACACACACACACACACACACACACACACACACACACACACACACACACACACACACACACACACACACACACACACACACACACACACACACACATTCCTTTTCTTGGAAACGGCTTGTGAGACAGATTTGAGTCCTCGGTGTGCAGGAGATCACATGACAGCAGGTGTTGACTCAGAGCACAACAATCAGCCAAGAGGAGTCAAGGAGTCTTGTCATCACTGTGAGGTTTCCAATCAACTCCAGGAAGTCACAGTGTCCAGACACTTTTTGCAAAGTTGTAAGTGTGTGAAACAATAGCTTTTCATTTGTAGTGTTATCATGTAAGAACACAAAACTAAGATGATGAACATCATACCAGCTAGATTTCACCATCATTCACCATTTGTCATCATGGGCTTGTTAGCATACACTCTTGCATTTAGGTAAAAAGCATGACTTTTCAGCCTGTCACCTATGCTGTAGACCCAAATGAGACACAAAAGTAAATGAGCATTAGAGGTGTTGCTAGGAGGATTTTTGAACTTTGAAAAGAGCCAGAGTAGATGTTCCCCCTGATTTCAGTATTTTTGCTACACCAAACTGATCTCCTCCTGGCTCTATCTACTGTAACACAGACAGTGACATTCATCTCCTCATCTACCTCAATACCCAGGTACAATGCAACTGTTGCACTTCTCTCTGTTAATTAAGAAGAGCAAGATATTTAAATAAAAACAGAATAGAAAGGAGGTAAAATTTAATAATAAATCAAATCAATGAAAATGATAAATAAGTAACGGCAGCATGAAAATGCATGCAGCGGTGCAAAGAGACTCAAGTGCCATTAGTGCTTGGTTTTTATTTTTTGTGTGTGTGTGTGTTTGTTTGTTTGTTCTTGATGTGTGTTCACAGTGCCTTATCATTGATCTTTGGAAGGGGGGTAATGGAGGCCACAGCTCTGGGATAAAAGCCCATTCCTCAACCTGTTTGTTTTGGATTTCACACAGGGAGAGGCCAGGTTGTGTGATGTGACCGTGGTGCTTACCTTCAATCCAAGTCTGCTGGCATATACAGTGTCCAGACGTGGGAACTCTATCCTGACAATCCACTGGGATTCAACATGCAGGTCTGTTCGCTCTGCAGCTGTGCAGCAGGCATACCACACTGTAGTTCATCAGGATGGTTTAAACTGTGCTCCTGTTGAAGTTCAGCAGCAGTTTTTTGTGGGAGTTTAGGGTGTTTCAGCTTCCTGAGGAAAAGAACTGTTGGGCCTTTTTATTATGGGGCGTGAGGCGTTGGCGGTCCCCGTCAGCCCGTTTGACATGGTAACTGCAAGACTTTCCGCTATCTCTCTACGTATATTGAGGAAAGGTGTACTACAAAGTTCTTTTGTAGTCTATGATCATCTCTTTTGGCTTTGGGTTATCCAGGGCCAGGTCGTTACCTTGCACCACTCGGTCAGATACTGTAATTCACCTCGACCCTCTGGGCCATTTCATCATCATCCAAAACCAGGCAAAATATTCTGATGTTGTCTGCAAATTTCATTCTAGAGTTAGAGTTTAGGTATGTAGGGGAAAAGAGCATTGGACTGCAGGGTGCCTGTGTTTAAGATGAGGGTGGTGGAGGTGTGCTTACCACCTCTAATTTGCAGTGATTGGTCTGTGGGGAAGTCCATGACCCATGAGCACATAGAGGAGCTGAGACTATTGTTTTTAGTGCAGAACTGAAGTTCACAAATAGAATCCTCAAAGAGCTGTTTGATTTCTCCAAGTGTGTCAGAGCAACTGTGGAGGGCTGCTGGGGTGGCATCCTCTGTGGAGCGCTTTGCCCTGTTGTCAAACCTATGCTTATCCAGATCAGGTGGGATGATGGTTTTGATATGTGAGAGCATAAGTCTCATGTCATTTAGTCATTCATCCAGTCATTCAGGCAGATTTCTCTTGGCACAGGCATGATAGTGGAGGATTTAAGGCATGTGGGAATAGCAGCTTGTACTAGTGCGAGGCTGAATAACTCTGCAATCTGATCATCACATGCTTTCAGTACCCAGTTGGGCACTCTGACTTGCTTACATTAATTTTCTTGTAAACGGTCCTCAATAGAATAGCTGCTACCTTGGTGGCAGCTAATGGGGATGAATGAATGAATGAATGAATGAATGAATGAATGAATGAATAAATAAATAAATAAATGAATAAATGAATGAATGAATGAATGAATGAATGAATGAATGAATGAATGAATGAATAAATAAATAAATAAATGTTTTTGAAGACCAGTATAAACACATAATGTTGAGCCTTTTCAAAATTTTCTTTTGTATTTTGTGAAAATCACAACATTCGCTATTGGAGTAAAGCTTTATCGTGGTGCCATACATTTCACTTGTCAGGAAAAAAAACAGTTGCGATCCATTAATATTCACATTCATACATACATTCATGGAGCATAGCTTCCTGTTTTGCCCACATGCATATATTGTTCCTGGCATGCTAGTGCAACAAACAATTTCCCAGCTGTTCCCGGTGTTCATGATCATATCAACACAGAGGCGTTGCTCTTCAGAGGTTGGTTCCAGCATACTTCAGGAATACCAATCAGCTCAGGAATGAAGCAGGCTGAAGGTCACAAAGGCCAGTCATATAGGCGAAGTCACTGACTACCTGTCTGGCTTACCGCAGGTACCTTATTCTCCCTCCCTCCTGTATCCTGATGTATTAAGAATGATTGTGTGCCATGACGTGGAACAGTTTAATTTCCCATTGTCCCAGAGCGGACAAGTTGTCTCTACCTCTTCCTCTTGGAGATTTTCTAAGGTTGCGTCACTCAAAGTGTACTTTTTGTAACTGTGCCCGTAATAGCAGAACATGTAGCAATGGGTTCACTACAGCACTAATCATAGGAAAACTCTGGGAAAGTACTGGGTAGAGTTTCTCATTATGTTTCTGTCTAGTGAGCTGAACCTCATCAATAGAAGAATGTGTGACACATTCCCTGTCCTGGTTTCCACTTATTGACACGCCTTCATAGATATTAAATGGTACATATCATCCATTTTCTGTAACTGCTTATCCTGTGTAGGGTCATGGGGGGCTGGAGCCTATCCCAGCTGACTTTGGGCACCTTACACCCTGGACAAGTCACCAGTTTATCGCACACCACTTATCTTCACCTTGAAGGCATAGAGGGAAATTTATGCATGTTGTTAGCAACAAAGTAGGTCAGTCTATGTATAGAGAAGGACTGATTTAGGGAGCACAGACTCAATCCGGATCCTTCTCACCTGCTATATTATATACATATATATGTATGATGTGGTCAGGCCAACACAGGGTTTATGGTTAGAGGTCTTGGGAAGGTTGTGATTGAATATGTAGTGGCTATAGTGGGAAGAGGACAGCAATCATGAGAAAGTTGCAGCCTTGTTCACAGACCACCCACAATAAACAAACCAGGGTGAAACATCTGGAACTCCATGCAACATCAGCACGGTCCACTCAGATTTAACATTTAATAAACTGCCCTTACTCAGATGAAAAAAAAAATATATATATATTTAATATTTGTAATTATACTAGTTTCTCATACATGCACTGACCTAATTGAAGAATATGCAATCTACAGATGATGTATTGTTTTTCTTATCTCATGTTCTCAAACTCATTCACTTCCCCTGTACTGAAAACAAACAAGATTCTTGTTATCTACCTCACATCCTCCCTCTGGACTGGGTGTATAGATATCACCATCCCTCACCCTGTTCCCCTATAGACTCATCAGCAATGTCATCCTGTGTTAGAAGGGGTCATGTCCCAGTCACGCCTTATACAATGTATCTGAGACCTTTGGGTTGGGGCCAGCAATTAATGTCTGCACCATACGTCTGCAACAAAGCAAACAATATGAGACTGAGATAATGTTTGGGTTAGGGTGAAAATGGAAAACCTCATCATGGTGTCCGACTCCATAGTTTGAACAGCCTGTGAGGTTTCTTCATCAGACTTTCTTAATTTCGCATCACATTCATGTGACTAGTCAAGTGTTAAACATAGCATAACATACAGTGTTCTATAATATTACATAATACATACAAAGCTTTTACATTGTAACCAATGGCTGAGTTAATGTTTTATGATGCTCTAGCGAAAGTTCAGTCGGGAAATCTATCCCTTTCCACACTTTGGCCATAATTCACATTCTCATACCATCCTGTCATTCACTCCTCTCACGCAGATTCATTAGTGTCCCGCTGTCATTGTCTGGGGCTGTTGAGGTACTGATCGAGATACCAGCTGTTCTCGTCAGGTCGTCACATCTATCCAATAGCACAGAGGCACACTGTCATTGTTAGCCTATCATCTCACTGCTGTCTTTCTAAATATGATTTTCTCTGTACGTCTAGTTCTTTCATTCTGGTGCTGTTATGCGCGCCGTCCACCTCCCCATCACTGCTCACAGATTCATCACCATTTCATCAGCCTCATCAGTCCCAGCAGAGTCATCAACCACCGCCACCACCAGTGTCTGTATAAATGGGGTATTTATCTTGCAGCAGCTCAATGCAAATGTCCCTCAATCACAATGTCCCTGAAGAGTCTAAATGCCAAAGACTTTCTGATATCTAATTATCACGCATCATCTGCTATAATAAATAATCAACTTTACCATTCACTTGTCTCTCCTAGAAAAGATATAATTATTCTTGTTTTAGAAACCTTTTTTCCTGGTTGTGAAAAGTATTTTCTCCTCTGGCAACTTAATTTTTTTCTTTTTAATTTAGTACTTTAAGGAGAAAACCTTCAATGAAGTATTTGAACACTTTTAGTGTGCAGGACATCTGAATCACAATTAGTTCTTCATTTACAGCTTTGTGGTTGATTAGAAACTCAGAACTCTCTCAAAATCAGAAACTCAGAACTCTGTATTGATGACATACTGCCATTTATAACTGCAGATTGATTCATATTTATACATATTTTTATATGCCAGGTTTGCTGTTATAAATTTTACTATGGTAAATAGTAAAATTACCAGGTATTTGGTGATAAACAAAAGTATTACACAATTTGCAGTTTTGACCAGATAAAGAATTTTGAAGAGTCAGGGAATCATCAAAGTAATTTAAATTATCGTGAAGGGCAGCATGAATATCTGCACCAAATTTTATTGATAATTCAGATACTTCACTTTTAACTGAAGCGGTGAACTAGATATTGCCATCCATAGAGTCAAGTCTCCTCAATTGCTAAAAATGCCTGTTGCAATGCACCTGTGTGTGTTTGTGTTTGTGTGAATGGCTGACTTTGCCACAGACACACTCAGTAATGCTTGTGTCGTCCAAATCCTGTCGATGCATTCCCCTTGAAACCAGAGTGCTCGTCTAATTCAGCGTAAAATTGAGGCAGTTGAATATGATCTGCATCTTTGAGACGCAACACTCAGACGCCCCTGAACCTCATTCAGCTGTGAACAAATGCCTCATGAGGGAGCTGCCTCTTGTTTTAATGGCTCGCCATGGCGCTAATGACGACCCACTGAAAGTCAACTAACAGGAAGAAAAAGAGTGGGAAGTCTTTGATATTTCCTTTTTCCTTCCTCTGTTGTAAAGGCGTCAGAGGTGAGGGTTTGCTTGGGCAGGCTGCCACTAAGGTGGTGGGCTGGTGTAACAATATATGGAAGATATTTCACCAGCTTCTGGAAAGGTCAGAGCTCTTTGCCACAGAGAGGGAAGGTGACACACTGTTGACCTGCAGCAGGCTTTTCATTACAGAGGCTGCACTGCTTCAAAATATGTGAAGCTGCTGTGGAAGGATAGAAAGAGAGAATAGCATGTTATCTGGTGAGGGAAATACCACCAGCCCAAATCAACTCTACAATATTCAGGATTCTGAACACTTGAACCATAAAGATACCATTGTGCCCTTAAAACTTGCTTTTGATTAAACCAGACCTTGTTTTGAATACTTGTTATGGTTTGCATTTTTCAACAAAAGCCATTCAATAATTTACAATCCTTAATTACCGCTCTACATAGTTTTATATGTACCCTCCAACAGAAAGGCGAAGTCCTTCCTCTTCTAATATCCCCTGTGAGGCCTTATTTCGGGAAAAAAATGTGGCAAGTAAGGTTCTGATCCCGTGTGAGTTGAACCGTGAATTAAACATATCAAGTGTGTCAATTTGAACGACGATTTTACAAGTCAAGCAAGTCACATTTTGTCATAAAGAGAGTGAAGTACCCTTTAGTTTTATGCAAAACCGATTCATGAACCTACATCTCTCAGCTTGCACAGGATGATTCACAGCATACACCAACATGGCTCCAGTATTAAAAGAGGCCAAAATAAAGTCTGCCCATGCTGACAACTGCAGCTATGCAGGACTGGCTCTATAAGGTTTCGGTCATGCATTTAGAGGAGTGTTAAAATAGACATCGTCACTTACACGACCGGTGGGTGTGTAGTCTTTCTAACATCACATTTTTACAGTCTAAAAAAATTTGACTTTCTGGATTCTTTCTTGATTTTGTTAAATTATTCTATAAATTCACTAACATCAAATGAGTGATTCATGATTCAAATTGGGACCAAAAAATGAAAACTACCATAAATGTTTTTCCTGAGGTGAGACCCCGTGGTGGTAACCTGGAAGGGGGGGAGACTTTGCCTTTCACAGGATTCACAGGAAATGATGCAAAATGTATTCCACTGTTGCTATTTATGATGTCATATCATTACTAGAAGCCTCAATTAAGTTAGTCCTGATGCAAATCCCACATCACTTTGCTGACAGCAGTGTGACATATCACATTATATGCTGAAAGTTTATGGCCAAACTATACATGAAATACAAATTGTAGATATTTTCTTTCATATGATATATAAATTTATCCATCATGTAGCATATGGGCCAAATGTATTGTTCTTATGTATCCTTGGGATCTGGACAGGAATTCAAAATACATTTCTGTGAGTTTGAGCAATGCTTAAAGAAGAGGTTAAAAAGCATATTTAACATTTTGGATATGTCCAGTGCTAAAAGACTCCACCATTTAATGGGGCGACATACATATCGTTTCTCCCACTGTTTCCTTTCTTTTTATGACATGGCCTGAAACACACACACACACACACGCACACACACACACACACACACACACACACACACACTGTTGGCTATGTTTGCTCCATCTATAGAAACTGAGGTTTCAGTATAGACAGCACTGTTCTTTTTTTAACTTCTTGACAAGGTGACAGTAACAAAGATTTAGTATTAAAACAGCAGAAGGTGTCTGACCTCTGGCCTCCTGTAGATTTGAAGGTAAATTCTGGTATTTCCTGATACCTCACTGCTGTAAATGTGTTTCACTTAGAGTATCCGCAGTGTCTTTAATGCTGGTGGAGAGTACATTGTTTCTCTAACCTGTGTGTATTGTGACAAAAGTGCAACAAGATGACCCAAAGATAAACTTCCATTGAAGTGGCTGCACATTTCAATGCAAACAATCATGAAGTCAGTCAGTTATTCCTGGTGGCATTATGCAACACATAACTGAGTTTTAGCCTTTGTTTTAAAAGGCTGATATCAATCAGAAAGTATGACTCCAACAGAGAAGTGAAGCAACATCAAACTAATTCAATGACTGCATATTGAAACTATTTTAAAATGTGAATTTCACAGTCTTTTATCTATGCACAAAGATTTAACAGGAAAATGACACAACATGCATTCCATTGAGACTTCAGAGGAGTTTCATAAGCAGTCTCCCTGACTGTTCAGGGAAGCTCGTCTGTTTGAGAGGCTTTGGGTGGAAACTGCATTAGAAATGAAAGAAAATGGCTCATTGCATTATAACAAATGTATATTGATAGGCAGCATGTAAAAATAGTTCCTGCCACTGGAATTGAAGGATTAACAGCATATTAAATATACAGTTTGATTTATTATGTTAATATATACTAACATGCACACACTGACAAATTTATAGTACGTTCAAGATTTTTTAACCTGCCTATGGTTGGATTCAGATTTAAAAGATATTTCTGAAATAAATATCAATAAAGTTGCTATTTTCTCATTTCACTCATTTTTGACACTAATTTTAGGAATTCAGTATGAATAGTTGAATATTTTACTGCTAAAAAAAGTTCCCTTTTCTCAGGAATCTGATACGTTAATTTCTTAGCAAACGTCTGCCTTAAGATGTCTGAGAGTGAATTCCAGCACTCATTTTCCATTGTAGGATTCATACTGATGATTAGCCTCCGACACTCTGGTCATCTCTGGTTGTAGTTTCACATACTCACCACTGAACCACAGAACTACAAAGAACTAAATTACATGTCCTACAAAGTAAAAGTAACATATAGAATCCCATTGTTCATTATTATGTACAAATCATGAAAATATCACTGAAGGTCTACTGAGCGTTTTAGCGTCTTTTAGCTCAGTGTTTTGGTTTTTACACTCTAGTTAACTGTGGTGTTTGGCCTCACGCTCAACATCCAATTTTCAAATGAGAGGTTTAACTTCCATTAATGTGTCTAACTCTAAATCTAATTTACAAACTGGCCACAGATTTACGAATAAACTCAAAGGACAGTTTCATCTGAAGTCAGGTGTCTGCATGTGTCATTTTAGAGTTTTCTGAGCTGATTTACAAACTAGAGCAACACAAGGTTCAAAAATTAGTTTATGAAATACATTTGCTAATAAACAGAAATATATGCATGTTTGGAGCATGTGGATTGTACATGTGCACAGCGCTTCAGAAAGTGTGGGGGCAGAGAAAACAAGCAGTCCACAGACACTGTGTAGGCTAGAACACCATTTATTTATTTCTTATTTCAACACTGTTTATGCATCATTGCATTAAACCTGGAGTCGCCTCTTTGTATGCGAGGAGTGTTAATCAATCAATGTGTCTCCTTTTTAAGACTGAACGTGAAAGTTAAAGTTATGTTAGGAGTAAATACTCTTTCATCTCATAAGTTGCTAACAATAAAGCGGCTTTAAATGCAATAGTATAGTGCTGGTAAAAAAAAAATACATTGTCATTATCACAGCAAAATAAGCAATTGATCACTAATATAGCATTAATTATAAGTAATAATTAGCAGACTGAATCCATGTCCATATCCACCATGTTCCATGGGGCTCATTGTTTTTAATTTTCGGCTTGAATTCTGGAAGTTATTGTTTAATACAAAAAGTTTTCCACCAGTTTGAGCAGAGCTCTGCTTCACTATTGTCAAGGACGTTTCCGTCTCCTGTCTCTTGTCCTCTGATCCTGCAGTTTTCTGTCTGCCTGTACATTTTTCCTAGCTGTCTCCTTCCTTCAGAAACATAAATATTACGTTTTCAAAGAGACAAAACATTTTTTTTTCTGCTTCCACATCAAACATTTATTTGGTGGTGGACCAAAGTGTAGCTTTTAACAAAAGAAAAAAGAAAAGAAAAGACAAACATTTTTTCATTGTGGATTTATTTGCATTCATAAAGCATCAGCGCTGTGTGACAGTTGCTAAGGTGGATTTGAGTGTCAGGAGTGGATGGTGGGTGGGAGGTGGCTTGCAGCTGGTGGGGGGATTTTGTTGTGATGTAACAGCAGGCCACAGCCTCCCATTTTGATTGTGACTGTTCAAAATGGCTCATGACATTCAGTGTAACAAATAATAAAATGTCCCAACTTTTACTCACCACCCAGGTAAACAGGGTGTGGTGCTAGGAAGAAGAAGATTTGTAGCACCGCTAGAAGGGTGGAAGGGTTGTATTCACAGTCAGAGAATAGAAGTAGGGATTTTGGTATTTGATTGATGACTAATACAAGCATGGTCTTGATACGTGTGTGTGCACGGCGTCCTGCAGCCCCAAGTTGGGATTCTTGACACATTAAAGTCAATATGAATGTGGTTTATTGAGAACAACAGCGGTGATCAGTACATGATCACAATCCTTCAGGGAAACCTGCCATAAATTGGATCATTCGAGAGTGTGGGGTTAACCTGAAGCTCCACATCAGTTTTCTCTTTTTACAGGACCCCTCACCCCCTGCACTGGCCTGTGCCCCCAGAACAATGCAGCCAAACAACATTGTTCTCAAAAATAGAACAACTTCTCCGGCTCTTTGTGAGAGCTGATACTTAAGGTTAGAAAAGGAACGTCTTTCGCCCTTGCTACCTTCCTGCTGATTGACGCCACCTCAGTCCAAGTCTGCAGTCAGGTCATGTTGGAGTGCCACTTTCACAATCATATCAGCTTCCCCACACTTAACTTTAGGCAAATATGTTGCTTTCTATCCATACAGTCTCCCAGAGTACAGATGATTATTTTACTGTGTTTGGCCTTTGGAGCAAATTTACTCAGATAGGGCTTACTGTACTTGAGGTGAATGCATAGCCTATCTTGTCAAAACTGCACACGCTCAGACTAAGAGGCACCCAGGATGACGCTACACACACACAAAGATACTACATTTTATTTCTATTGTGCTGTACGATCTTATCAATAACCCGACACCAGAGACGACAAGACAACCGGGGGTCACAATGCCACACTGCTATCATTATTTTATCTATCTTTGGGATGAATAAATAATGATATGAGTGACACAGACAAAAGCACTGTTTATTTATGAAGCTGAGGAAACCACTTACATCAAGCTCAAGTGAACTTAAAGGATGGGTTCACACTTATCTTAAGTCGTTCTTAAAACTAAACTCATTTGTCTATCATGTACTGT
The DNA here is from genome assembly GCA_037577475.1 of Chaunax sp. Z400. NCBI lineage: Eukaryota > Metazoa > Chordata > Actinopteri > Lophiiformes > Chaunacidae > Chaunax > Chaunax sp. Z400. The sequence goes on along the minus strand of CM075201.1, from coordinate 6,376,441 downwards.
ATATTGAAAGAGTTTTTGGTAGCTGTTGTTCCTCTAGATCATACCGGCTATGAAGAAAAACTCTTCCTAATGTTCTTCCAATGGAAGAGATGGGGGACAAAAAAATCCACAGTCCTTCTTCTGTGTAAAAGTGATTTTTAAATTCAAGGCAAACCTGAAATGAGACTGCAATAGTCTAATGTAAGTGTATTGGATGCTTCTTGTGGCAGTCTCCACAAACACTTGCATGCGCCTGCAAAAAAACCCTCTGCAATCACGTAATTGTGACTGATGAACCGATAAGTGACTCTCAACCTTTGCCTCCACCCTCTCATTTTGCCTTCACGTCCACCTCCCTTCAAAATGCACAGATATAAAAATACAACAATGCAATATACGTATCTATAATACATGCAAAATACACATACAATCCAACAAAAATCAAAATCAAAGAAAAGAAAAGATTAACTTGTGCTCGTAATTACCGGCTGAATTCCCCCTTACTGTAAAGGTCAATGAGTGATTTACAGCTGGGGCTTTCCTTCATATCTGTGCATCCATCCATATCATCCCTCCATGAACTACTGTGTACTGTTGGCCAGACTAATCCAGATCACTTTCCCAAAGCTGCTGCTCCCATAATGGATTACAGTGGTTAACCTATCGCTTTTGATGACTCTCACAGACCAGCCTTTGAGCCAGGTCTGTCTGCTTTCCTGACTCCACATTCAGTGGTTCAACACCAGGACCAGTGAGTCACCTCGGCACCATCTGATCCCTTTGTCTCTTAACCCAGAACCCTCAAACACCTCAGAGGATCAGAGCTCTGATTGGTATGCAAAGAAGATAAAGACGTCACAACTTGACCTTCCCTGCATATTGAAACTCGAGTGTTAGTGAAAGGAAGAATGAAGCTTTTGAAAAGGCTGTTTGAAGCTAGTCATTTATTCAGTCTATGAAATCAGAAGGATTCAAGTCACTTTACATTCTTTCTCATCGTTTATCACAGAGCTGGATGTAAATTGATGTAAGCTATGTATAAATGGCAGGAAATTATCCCCACTGATGGGAAATGTATGCTAATGGCTGTAACAGTGTCTGTGCCACGGGTAGGTAAGTAGGCTCCTAAAAAAAGATATTAGAAGTAAAAGGTCCCCTGCTGTATTTGTTTCATTTTCTTTAAATGAAAGCCTTTGTGTGCAAAAGACAAAGCAACATTCTGCTCGTAGTCTATCTCTTCTGGGTTTAATTTAAAAGGAAATTAATGTTTTGCTTCCTCCAGATTCTTAGCAATATAAAAACAAGCTGCTGCTACATTACCTGGCTAGCGAGGGGTTATCCCCCACCGCTGGGGGATTGTAGTACTTCATGACTACAATTGTAAGCCGACACCTCTGTGAGTTATATCCCTGACAGCACAGTAACTAGGTCTGCAGGTTTATCAATTAGATTAGCGCAAATGTGATTGGGTCACAAATATCTCTCGGTGACAGCGTGTCGTAGAGGCGCACATATTGCACCATCGATCATCAGACTGCATGGGATTTATTTCAAGCTTAAGGTGCAGGAAGTGGGGGATATCACACAGAGAGGCAGTAAAGGTGTTTGTTTTTCCTGAGACCTCATGGACAAAGATTGACCCAGTGACCTTTAACCAAAGCTGGCTATCTGATTGGCTGCTGTGTGTGTGTCTCAGTGAGGGTCACATTCAAAATGAGGATGCCTCTGGTTTCTCCCAGGGAGAATGGCACCCTTTGTCCCAGGGACCCCAGGGAAACAGGTCATGTGAGGGGAGAGTCAGAGACGTTGTATGGGTGCTGTCCTGTTGATTAGAAGACCGAAGTACCACTGCCAGATATTAAGCATCCATCCCTTGATCTCCAATCCCTCCTGATGCTTAACTGAAGAAGACCTGAGCAGAGGAATGAACAGGAGTCTTTCATTCAACCTTTTATCTTTACTCTCTCCATCTCCATTCATGTTTCTGTGAGAGGCTGCTGTCTTCCTAAGCCTGTCCATCACAATAAGCCTTTTGATTCTATAATGATGGGGAAAAGCAAAAAAGTGGGGAGGAGGGGCATAAAGTAACTTGAAAGGGGGATGAAGTTTGAAAAAGCACCTTTAATCTGTCAGTAAGAAAGGGGCCAGTAAGAAAAAGAAAGGTGTGTGTTGTCTCATAGTTTTTACTGTGTTGATGTTGCTCCACCGGTAGCTTTGATAGTGATACAACAATCTCCCATTCAGCTATGTGCATTGGTGTATGATAGTGAACTTTGGCCAAAAACAGCCCTTATAACATTAAGGACAAGTCAATTAGAAAAGGATTAAGGGATTGACATCCATGAGCACCCTCAGACTCTCTGGTCTGTGTAGCTGAGGTAGCAGACAAACAGCAGAGCCAACAGAGTGTATTCTGATACCGGTTTTGACAGTGCAGAGATGCAGGGATAGGACTGAGGATATTTTTTTTTTTTTTGGAATCTAGGGTTTAAATAGCTTGAATTGTGTTTTGCAAGCAGGAGAGACAGTCATTAAAAAGGCATCTACATAGTTTATTCTTTTGTTCAGTCTGGAACACATTCTCTACATTATTCATGACACTTTCAAGCAACCTGACAATCTCATACACTTAAACATCATAAGTAAAATTGATTAGTCAAGAACAACTTGATGCTTCATATATGGGTTTGCATTCAGTACTATATAAACTTTGCAATACATAAATAACAATAACTGTGCATTTGATATCAATATACACATTCAGTACATAAATACATGTGTACAATGACACAGCGTAGAAATATAACTTGATGCCCTTCGAAACAAAAATATGCAGATTCCTTGCTTAATCATCACAGTTAATCTTGCACAGATCTCTCAGTAGAATACATAATGAGTCCTCCAGAATAAATGAGCGAGAACTCAGTGGGGTGTGATTCACAGTCGATAACATTCGGTGGATCCGAGAGCCTGTAATACAAGCCATGAACACAGTCACATGAGATAATCTCACTGAACTTCACGGGTCAAAAATGGGAAATGGAGTGCCCCGAGGTGTGTGCATGAATTTGGCAAGCGCGGTTTTGTGTGTGCAGCTTCACTCCAGTTGCCATGTCCTGTACATGTAGCTCACAATAAACATCTTGCACATCAAGACATGCAGATTCATGCAAGGACTTCAGATGCATGAAAATAATGACGTTGGTTTTATAAAAGGATTATTTTTATGCTGGTTGTCGCTGTGTCCTCCTCGCGCAGCAGATGCTCCCTCTTCCCTCTAAAACCAAGATAGGCCTACCGCGCGCTTTAGCCATTAGCATTAGCATCTCCGCTTCTTCGTCTCCGGCTCGGATGTCAGTGGCCTCCGACTCTGGGAGGAGACAGACTGCAGCTCTGATGTCAGAGCAGCATGCAGTTGTTCCTGCAGAGAAAGGAAAGACCTGACACCCTCCACCCTCCCATCCTAACTGCTGACTGAGTGACCGGTTCACCGGACGGCCATGCTGTGTGCTCCTGGATTAGGAAAGAAAAGCCAAACTGCTGACTCCTTTGACCGCTGGCTTTGAAATGGAGCTTGCTTTTTGTGACATAGTACTGCTATAAATAGCTCCATGCTGTTCACATGTCCCACTCAGAACAACATATCATGTGCCAGGTCATGGGGCTGATATTGGTGACTTGCACTGACATTAGTGGAGACTAAATTAACTTGACATTGGACAAGACGGATGAGGTCTGACTTCTATGAGGATATGTGGCTGCATATTTTTATATGATGTTGCTGTGAAAAATTAGGGTATGACTAAGGGATCTGCTGGCGAGTTTGAATTCAGTTGTCACGTGAATCTCTTTGTAACCTGCTTTATGGCACATTCATAATGCTGAAATAAGACCTACTGTAATACCTCACTACACATGCACGAATGCTGGTTGAACCCTTACAGCACCTTTCATAAGGCATTCGTCAAATGCCTTTATCATTTGTGTTGTAAGCGGTGAACACCGGGATGAGTCATGCCTGCACTACGACGTGGTCAATCAACTTAGCAACCATGTGATGAAGATGTTACAAACCAGGATTCAGCTGAGGAGTGATACGGAACTAAGTGTTCATGGATGTCGCAGTGCAGCACGAGATACCTCGGTCTAATTTGGTTGGGACAGTGCCAAGGCAGTAGCAATGGCGGCCATAACGAAGGTGGAACTGGCCAAGACCACTGTGCCCACTGACCGGTAGACCTGCCGGCCGTTTAGAGGCTGGACCGGCCTGAAGGTCCCCACCATCGCCTTTCCATCGTTGAACTTGAGCTCAGAGAACACCCGCAGCTGGGGGGACAGAAGATAAATACAAATTTGTGAATGCTGTGTTTGTGTCTAAATCTGTCCATTTAGAAACGATATAACTCCGTAAATTTACTCTTGTAGTATACTTGAGAAAAATATTGAAATAAATGTACTTAAATGCATTAATTTTATGCCACTTTATACTTTTTTACTCCACTCCATTACTACAGTTACTTTACAGATTAAGGAAAAAACATATGATAATTTAGAAATACAGTTCATTCTTAAAGATGTCTAGCAGTTCCCTTAAAGAGACAGTTAGCCTTTAAATCCTCCAATGATTTCATTTAGATAACTATTAGAAGCACAAAACAAAATCAAGTATGTTCTGGTCTATCCTAACCTGATCCTTGCTTAGAGGAATTGGATTCTCAAACAGAGTCCAAATCACAGCCTCGGTGCACCCTGGGGTGGTCAGAGAGCCCTTATAGCGGTAATAGGACGTCAGATTGTGCTTAGATGGGATGAGCTCTGCCAGGGAGATGGGAGGCAGAGAAATGCTGTCATCTGAAAACAGAAACAACATTAGAAACGTTAGGAAAGCTGCTCATGGGGCCCCATTTTTGGGTCGGTTATGTTGAACTTCAATACTTACTTGTAGATCTCATGCTTCGCAGAACGTTAATGACGGGGTCATACTTCCTGTTGGCACTATTGGACCTCTGAAAATGGAAATATGCACATTTGAGTCCTGTTTCATTTCACCTCGAGGTCTGCTCTATAAGAACAACTTGATTTAAACAATACAAGACTTGAAATGTTACCTCGTAGAAAAACCCAAGGACTGCAACTCCCTCTGAGTCTGATAGTGCTGTTGTCAGATCAGTATATTGCTGCTTCATGTGAACTATGTGCAGCTGTAAAGAAAATATTACTGATATTAGAAAGCTGTTGTAAACAGGACCAACCAAAAATAATGATTATATTGATACACAGCTGATGCCTTATTTGTAAAGTTAATGCTAACCAGAGAAGCACATAATTAAGATACCAGTTCAAGTTAATCAGCTTTTTCTAAAAATGTGTCTTTTCTAAATAATAAATCGGCCATTAATCAATGAATTAATGGGTTAACCATAAAAAAGTACAAATTTACATACGACGTTACATATGTTTCTTATTGCCAACACCTTCCATGAAAAATCAATACCAACGATGAATTGATTCATTAAGAAATCTGTGAATCTAAAGTGTGATATCACTTATTTCTCTGCCACCGAGCTCCAGTGTTTCAAAACCCTGTTAAAAACACCTTTACACTGGATGTTCCTTTTTCAACATGAACACCGGCGTCGTAGTTTATTTGGAGTCAGACTTTCTTTCACCATCCTGCTGTTGTAAAAATACTCACTAGTGCACCAAAGCTGAGGCAGAAAATAGTTCCCTATTAATGGATTCCTATTTAAATAACATTTAAAGCTAAAACTACAGGGTCCAGCCGTTTCATTGAGCCTTTTTAAAAATTAAACCATAGAATATATTTGTAACCTGCTATTAAAGATTCATGCAAAACCTAATGGACTTGAATGCTGCAGACAAAGTAAAGAAGTTTGGAAGCATTGAAAGATGGACTTAATCACCTAAAATGTTTGTTTTTTTGTCCAACATTTAGATTAGTTAGTTACACTTTCTTCCCTTTAGTAGTTTTAAACAAATATAAAGTTTCACTGGAGTACAAGATGATTTTAACTTTTGACATCATAAATGCCTGTTTAATGAGGTCTATGGACATGGCACTTTTTCCATTGTGTTTTTTTTATGTTGCTGCAGTCTCTGGCTCTCTTCTTCCACATCCTTCCACTCACTAGATGGTCATGACTCACAGCGACCTATAGGATGCTGTCATCTGCCTCCTCATGCATGGATTGGTGTGTGTTTTTTCTCTGGGAATTTTGTATGTATCATTACATTTTTCAATCAATATTTGATTGATTTAAAAAAAATGATTGGAAAAGAAGACTGTTGCAATGCTGCTTTTTCATTTGCACACATACCATGAAGCCTCATATGTAGCATCATCTCACTATTCAGTCCATTTTTATCTCTAACATTTGGTGAAAGTGGAGTGACAGATAGCACTCTTAATAAAAAAACAAAAAACAATACAAAATGTCATTTTAGACATTTATAATAAATGTATCTACTATTTAATCGAAATATTTCACTGCTTTTGTGAATATAAGACTTTGGTAAACCAACTTCAAACACCAAAACAATTTGTCCACAGGAATAAAGGTGTGTTTTCACAGGAGTTTGAAATAACAGAATTCAGCTTTTTCGGTTCAGGGTCAAATGATCTCATTACACAATGCTCTAGCACAAAATGTGAGCCTTATCTTTAGAAAGCTGAGACTGTGCTGTACAGTTTGACAAAACATTCGGGTATTCTGCTGCATGCAAGCACCTTAAAAGGGCGAATTTAATAGGTTATGTAAAAATTGAGAAAATGTCCTCAGACCAAAGATGATTCATATGAATGACGTGTATCTATTAAACTGACTTTACATGATCCCAATCAACACATCAGATATTCTTCATCTCCTGCCACGTTAGAGACAGGCTGTCTGTGTTTTGTATGCTGAGGTTAAGGTACCTCCATGGGATACTGCTCCCCATCGATGGTGTGTTCAGAGCCAGGCCCTCCATTGTTGCCCCAGTGCAGGTGGAACTGCACAGCCTTGTAGGTGCCCGGCAGGCCTCCACCTGAGATGGTGCACTGGTGAGTAACACCCACTTGAACTGGAGTTAACATACACAGAGAATAAAGAGTTCACATAATCGCTTCAGACCAGTGATGCATATTTGATGTTTAATGGAAAATATGCTCACCTGAGTGGCCGTTGTTCTTGATTGCTCCTCTGAAGGTCTGCTGGTAGTAATCAAACTGGAAAGGAGTCAGTCGCTCGTCTTTCAACGTCTTTCTGGTGACGATGTTGATGGGTGATTGGTATCGTCCTGCACAGTTGCCGTTGACGTCGCCCCACTTCTCTGGCACTAAAACAAGTCAAACACCTTAGTTAAACAAGTTGGACTGAAGACTTTCTGTTCAATCTGATCAATTTCAGTTGTGTTTCAAAGTGGTCACAGTGCTGAGACGGGACCCCTCAGGCTTTGTGATCGTATTATGTATTTATTATATTAATTTCTCTTTACATCTGTTGCTTCTACGGTGTGCCCTTCTTTTGAAGCATTGTGTAACTTGTTTTATGTATTTAACTCACAAATGAGTATTTACACCTCCCCTCTACACATCTACTAGGCCACATCAACATTTCTCATGTGTCTGACATGTTTTTTTACAGGAAATAAATAAGTATAATTACCACATTAAAATCCTTTAAATGACAGCTATTCTTTCTCTCTCATTAAAAACTCCAGAATAATAATAATAATATTTTTCATTTCAAATGTTTAGCTGCTTGGACACAAATTGATTCCTGCTTCATTGTGAAGTCTTTATTCTAAGTGTATGTGCACTTCAGATCCTCTACTTGTGCATGGGATTGCACAAGTCAAGCTTGGAGGGCATTCAGGAAGAAGAAGAAAAACACATTTGAACGCAGGATCGGGGGTGACTTTCAGTAATCTTACCATTGCACTTATGATCACAGGTGAACTGGGACTGATAGCACCAATCTGAAAAACAGGACATGAAGACAACCATGTTGAGACGAGGTTTTCATTGACCAGATGCTAACACACCTCTACACTGTAAAATGTAAGATTGAATTTAAATAGAAATACTGAGTTGACATAACTCAGTTTTTATCAACGTGTTAATAAAACTCATTTTATTTTAGTCACTTTGGCATCAAGTAAACTGTCAAACTCAGTTTACTTGAGTTTGGTTCATTTAAACAAACCAAGTACTGGGAACTTTTGTTTTTTTCAGTGCTTAGTTACATCCAACAATGTAACTAAGTATATTACTCTTGTACCCCACAAATTAGAGCTACTTTACTTGAATAGCCAGTTTTCTGTTTGACACTTTCTACACTGTAAATTCTAATAAGTTGAGTTACTTAAAAACATGATGCAAACTCATCGCCTTGGATAAATTAAGTAAACTTGAGATTTTGAGTATGCAATACTTAGATTAGCTTGCTTACTGTTAGTGTAATAACTTAAACTACCAGTATCCTAAAATGTATTGTAGCATACTGTAATTTCTTATTGCATGAATTTGACTAAAATAATTTGCTATTTGCTCTGGAGTTCTTGTTATTACAACACATCACACTACTTTATTTTATCACCCTCTTGCATCACCCAGGAGGGACGTGACTAACCGTGTGAAAGACTTAACTCATGGTGCCATGGTATTATATGACTAATCATTTTCTATAGAAATATTTCTAAAGAGCTAATTATTGCTCAGCTGATAATCATTCAGAACACATTTAAACACAGGTTACTTGGTCTTATGGCCTCAAACACATTGTTTCTAGGTATACTGGGAAACTCCACCCACCTGTCCCCAACACGCTACAGTATCTATTATCCCATTGTGCAAAACCACAGTATGTAGTGAATTAAAGATTTTAGAAGCTGGGAAAATGGTACTTTTGTTGGTACTTTTGTTTTGTTAAACTCTACTCAGGTATTTGCTGTCCCATCTTCTAAAAAGTAGTTTTATTTACTTTTTTGGTAGTTTAAGTTATCGCAAAACAGTAAGCAAGCTAATTTAAGTATTGCACACTCAAAATCTCAAGTTTACTTTCCTTAATTTATCAAAGGCGATGAGTTTGCATCATATTTTTAAGTAACTCGACTTATTCGATTTTACAGTGTATGCTGAGCTTTGATTCCAACAGCACATGAAGACTAACTAACCAGTCAGCTCCCTGCATTGTTAACCCCTGGGTGAGACCAACAAGCCTCAGCTGATTGTAAGAGGAGAAAGGGATGTTTCCTCTTGACGTACACACTGAAAACTCTCCAAATAGATTGTATACCCTTTTACTAATAATTATGTTTTCCTTACTGCAAACTGGGAATTGTTCTCACACTAGTTTAAGTCAACTGTTATTTCTGGTCACAGAAAAATCCCTGATACACAGGAGTTTACGCCCTATTCTCAACAAAGTTGTGCATTATCTTTCCGTGCTATCAGAATAAACACAGAGCCATCAGCCTGGTCCCATTGTCGCATGTTTGTCCGAGGGTTTATTAATATTTCACAATTAGGTTTGCATGTTTTCCACCCCGTGCTCAGAGACAAATATCTGCAGCTATCTCACAGATCAAATATTTATGAAAATACACATGCCATTGAAAAAATACAAGGAGGGTCTCCCACTCTGCTGTTAGACTGGTTTGAGGACTTCTCCCAGTGGTTGTGAAGGAAGTCACTGCTTATGTGTTTACCACATTGCCTTTTCCTCCTGCTCCTGTATGTTAATGGTTTTGGAAAATAAACAATTTGGAAGGGTTCAGATTGCGTTCAAGAATTCCATTGTTTGGTCCCAGCTAATAAGAACATGTTCGGTTCTTTGATTTATTTGTGATGTTTTGGTCCAGATTTGCATATGTGCAAGTGGAGCAGGAAAACTGCAGAAGAAACAATGTTATGTAATTAATCTGTGAGCACTATGGTGCTGAGGGCATTAAAAGAATGTGCTTAATTTGTGATCTTCCCTCACTTTTTCCTGTGACAGTATTGAAGGCAGCTGTGAAAACGTGTCTCTTTCCATCCTTTCAAATCTGTACTGAGGCTAACTAAAGTCAGTCTAATTATAGGAGCACAGCTGTACCAATTACATCTGATACATCTGACATTTCATTTTTGTCCACGCTTTTCATGTTTTTTTCTGCAAGCAGTTGTGAAAAATAATAGAACATATAAAACTCAAGTACTATAGAACAAATCGGATGTACTCTATGTGAATATTTCCATTTTATGCCACTTTATACCTCTAAACTCCTATTTTTCAGAGACAATATTCTACTTTTTACTGCGCTACATTTATTTGACAGCTATAGTTACCAGTTACTGGACCAATATTTTACACACCATATAACGAGCTTGTAGAATATAATGAACTGTTATAGATCCAACTACGTATAGCGGACAGTATGACAACAAATTTAGTTAAAGATCCATCTATCTCTGATCTATTTTTATTGCTCATAGTCACTAGCTTTAATCTCAGCCAATCAGATTTCTGTCCGCACAAGATTTGCCCAATCGGCGCTTGGTTAAGATCTCTTGTTCGGCGCGGAGCAAATGAACAGTACAAACGGGTTTCTGTGGATGTGAGGGTTCTGCCATGGAGCAGAGGGGAAAAGCGTCAAATATACAGCAGAAGGCAGCGAAAGGAAAACAAATAGGCACGTCGACCAGAGAGAAAACGTAATGCGAACACAAACTGACGCGTTAAAGGGATTTTTTCGGTCCACTGTGTTGAATGACATAAACTTTCATACAAACACAAGGGAAGGAGAAATTAAGACTGTGCCATTCGACGCCAATCGTTGCGCTCACCGGTGTTCTAAACAATCTAGGATCCCGAGTAAAGTGAGGACTGGTTCCGTTACATTACTTTTTTCAACGCATTCATTTGCACGTGTATCTCTCGTGCATGCGCACTGGACATGTGACCAAGGCGTCCAGAACCAAGAACGCGCCTCCTCAACGTTGATTCAATGAGCGCATTGAGCAGCGCATCAGATGAACCACAGTGACAGACAGCCGAGGTTGGAGTGTGTGCCTACATCTAAAAAAATAACTGTGACTATAAAACTTATATTTATACAACAGGAATAATAGACAACGATCCAACTTGCGCGTGACCTATACATCATATACGAGGGAGTGTTATCAGAGTCTCTTAGTGCTTTTTAAATTAAAAATGTCAGTGACATCGTTCCTGCCTCCCGATATGACGAACATTTGTGTTGTGCCATCACCATATGACTTTCTGCTATATTCATACACTCATTAATAGTCCGAAAATGATTAAAAAGCCCGATGTGTTCACATTTTTAAAACAGAAAAAAATATCTGGAATTAATAACAACACATTAGGGGAGCTGTTTCCTATTTAGTGGTGTAAATAAATAGCAGATATTTACTGCTGCGTGAACCAAACACTTAGTCACGTCAGACATCAGGCAAAAATAGGGTCCTGTCACCAATCCTCACTGCTCTCCCTGCGACATGAACGCCTCAGCGTGAGGCGCTGTGGATCCGGAGACATTGGCGGTGCGCAACTCGATGCCTCTCTCTGCAGCAGCCCTCACGCAAACGTCTGCTATTGGCTCAGTGTTGAAATGAGCAGGTGCATGACAGGGAGACAGAAGTCTCCGAAACAGAGAGGCGCTGAGGGAGTCTCAGCTCGGTCCGACCTGCCGTCGTCTGTTTTGGCTCGGCTGATACAGAATCACATCCTACAGTAATTCCTGCATGACGGACACATGACGGAGGAATGCTCGGTGCTACATGAGTGTGATGGACGGGGCAGGTGTGTGCGTATGGAGAGAGAGAGAACGTCACGCAGACTATTTGATCTCTTTCATCTTTGCTGGCTGCCTTCATTTGAACGGTTTTTATTCATTTTTGGATTTCTGTCTTAGATTTTTGGGATAAATCAACTTCCTAATTGAACAAAGTGAGTGGCACGATTGGAAAGAAACGGTGAAAAGCAACTTCATAGATCAGCCGATCTCATTGAGCTGCTGTCAAATGCATTAATTCACTTCATATTGATTGATTAGTGTTAAGAATTAAACAGATACATTGATTCAAATATCTAATAATCTACAACTTTCATGCTTGAATGTAAAATAACCTCACAGATTGGATTCAGAAATATAGGATAGAAATCAGGTAAATGGTCTCATACAGTAATTCAATCAATTATCCTATTGCCTCAACCATATCTGCATATTTAGGACCTGCTCACCAGCAGGAGAGCCCTGAATAAAGCCATCACTGGTTTGACGTATCTTGCAGCTGTGAATGAAACAGACTCACCTCCTGCTCCTGTGCAGACTGCCCAAAAGGATGCCAGGAGAACGGTCAGGATCAGCTGCTGCATTTTGGAGCGTCTGCGACTCGACGGAGGGAAGGCAACACAATGACTTCTTTAAATCAATGTGATCGCATTCTTGCAGGGGGTCTCATACTTATCTATCACCATACCCAGACAGGAAAGAAGGGCTGGCCCCTCCCCCGTCAGGCATTGCCTCTAATAAAGCTCTCCACTAATAAGAGCTACAACAAGGGGGCCCATCAATTGGCTCCTGGGGTGCAGGAGCCAGATCTCATGCATTCACTATTATAATGGTGATGGCGAAGCATTTCCTGGTGATTTGACGGGTTTTTGTGGCACTGCGGGGAATCAGATGTCTGCTCACTGCTCCACGGGTAACTTAAAGTGGCCCCCAGAGGATTAACTGTGAAGCTATGTGAGAGGAACATTATTAGTGGTCTGAATCCTCCTCATTTCCCCTTGTTGCGTTACATTTAAGGACTATTGTATTTCACACTGCTAATATATCCTGTTTTTGTTCCAGATCTCTATTGAGGTTGTAGGATTTTTAAATTAAGTGAAATACTGAGCTACAAATCTCTGCATTATATGTCTGCAATGCAATAAAAATGAACTATTATAGAGCAAGTATTCAAACTATTTTAGGTGTAGTACACTATAAAATACTATGATAATTAAAAGTGCTACATTCAAAACTGTATTCTAGTAAAGTGGTATTAGTACTATTGTTTTATTGGATCATTATTATTGATTAGCTAACATGTAATGTAGTTGTTGAAGTTACAATTAATTAGAACTAATCTATGATAATATGTCATATTGTATAAACTATGTTTTAATCTGTTACATATATGTAGTGGGATAAAATATGTCTGAAATGTAATGGAGTAGAAGTACAATGTCACATAAATACAAGTAGAACAAGTATTTCAAAATAGTACAGTACTAGAGTAAATGTACTTAGTTACTTTTTACCACCTTACATTATATACATTTCCCTGCAATTCAGAGTGATGTCATTGGTATTATGTAATAATATTTTGGCTTCACACTAGTATTCAAATAAAGCTTTTTGGTTTTGGACAGCCTCAGTTTGAAATAACCAAGTCACTGACCAATCAGTGAGGTTTAAACACACACACACACACACACACACACACACACACACACACACACACACACACACACACACACACACACACACACACACACCTTCTGCACATCTAAAAGAGGATATCAGGAGAAATCTTTAGAAAAATGATCATTTTACAGACGAGGTCACCTCGTCCTGAAAACCTGTCCAACCAGTGCAAAGCTTTACAAAATACCAAGTTACTGCTGTCATTTTTATTTTCATTCTCTGAGTGTAAACCTAAAATATCCTGATCCTGAATTACTGATCATGTTGAGCGTACAGTGAGGAACATCAGCAGAAGGTCCACCTAAAATCGGGAATTAGCTTTTGCTGCTGCTCTTCAAGACGTGTGTGTGTGATGTTTAGGTTTCATATGGATTGTGTGAGGGGAAAAATGTCAAATATAATGTCAAGCATAACAGTCACTCTCAGTTAAGACATGAGAGTTGATACACTGGTTAGAAGTTCACTCATCTTCAACTAGAGGAAACCAAGAGATCAAGAAACCAAACAGTGAAATGATGCAAAGATCTCTTGATTTGCTTTACTGACAGTTGCTATTGATGCAGAGTCACTTTGTGTTTTATCTGATGGAAAAGCTCCATCTGCTGGATAAATGGAGGCAAGTGTTTTTCTTTTTCACTGATGTTTCTCCCAGTGCTGGAGGAAGTTTTCAGATTCTTCACTTTACGTCCCTTTTGACTCCAAAATGTGTTTTAATTGTTCTTATTTCACTTGGATGTCCGAGTGTCAATGTACAGAATGATGCAGTGCAGTTTGACATTAGAAGGCCTTTTTCACATTCATCTGCTGAGGGAGGAATGTCTCTCTGTAGTCACCTTAAACTCACATTAATACATGACTCCATTAGGAGGATTTTATGACATCACAATGGTCCATTATGCAACTTAGCTAAATGAGATGCAACTCAAAATCTCAAGCGCACAAACACAGAGAATAGATTTGAAAATTTATACATTCTAAAACTTCCAATGAGGGAGGAGTCAGTTTGAAAAAGTTATAACAAGCTATTTCTTTTAATTCAGTGCCTTTTTACATATCTTAGACCATGACCAATGGATTCTTAAGTGAAAGAAAAAGTGTGACAGGTAATAATTTTGCAGAGTTGCTACTGCCAGTGTTATATGATTGCCTTTGTCAAGGAGGGTATTTTTTGTCAGCGTTGTTTAGTCTGTCTGTCTGTCTGTAATCTGATTACTCTTGAACACATCTTCATGAAAGTTTTGGAGATGTAGGATATGGCCCAAGGAACAATCCCTTAAATGTTGATGGTGATCCAGATCATCATCTGGATCCAGAATTTCTTTTAAAGAATTCTTTATTATTGCATGATAGGGACAATTACAAGATTTGTGCTTCTAACTTCATGGATAATGCCTACAAGGCTTGGACAAAAAACCCCAAAACAACCCACAATGACATCTCCATAAGATCTACCACACGTCACAGTCTGATCTGGGCCCCAAGTAATATTCAAAAATTTACAGGACTCGAGGAAAATTCACGACTTTAAGATAACAAGTAATAATACTACAGAATTTAACCATCTAACTAAATATACAGTATATTTTATATATATTACCACTGACTTCAGCAGGAAGTAAAAACTACAGCAAAGCTACCTGAGGGAAAAATCTAGTTTGGTTAACTACAGCTACTTAGAAAGAGTAGTTTGAACTTCCTAACAATCAAGTAGAGGTATTGCACCAAGCTGCATTACTCAGCCTGGTAGCTTGTAAAATACTGTACTTGTACTATGCAACAACGTCTCTGAACAACTGTTGATAAATAGCAATAATCAACATTAATGAAAAGGGTTTGGAGCTGGTCAGACAGGATTCAATTACAGTAGAGAAACCCTAACCCTCACCCCCTCCCCCAATTCTAACCCTCCAAAGAAAAGCAAAACAAAATCATTCCTGTTCTTTAATGGCCTTAAATTGATTGTATTTCAACAAGTACTTGAATCTACTTGAATCATTCTGCAAATACGAATGTAACTGAGGTATTGGCAAGCAACTCCAAACTGTAGTTAAATTACGACACATTTAATCACATGTAGTTCACTACTACTCAACACTACATATACATAATATTGTTAGCAGTGCATTAACACGTCAGCAGCATTTCAATGCTTCTTAACTAGTGTGTGCTCTAGAGTCAATAGAAGAAATGAAATACTCAAGTAAATTACAAATACTTCAGAATTTGCTTATGTAGAGTAGTTGAAGTCAAACAGACCGGCTCCTCTAAGTTGTATAAACACCTTAATCTTTGAGTCTCAATGGAACAACGTGTCCCATCCGTTATGTTCAGGTTGATCTTTACTTCTGGTTGTTACATTAACGTATTCTCCCAGCACTCATGCGTTGTACACTGGTACACTGTACCTATGCCCGTGCCTCGACTCGATTACACACACATTTTTGCACATCGTCACACAGCTGCACATTATTTTAAAACAAACTGTTTGCACAATTGTTCTGTATATTGAATAGGTTTCTATTTCACATCTACGCTTAGAGTTATTATGTATTATGAGTACTTTTATGTAAGCACCAGAACACCAAGGCTTGTATGTATCCTTGTATGTTTACACGTCCTTGGCAATAAAAACTGTTCTGAATCTGACTCTATTCTTTGTCATCTTCATGGTAATTTTGTACAGTTGTTTTTTTCTCTCTCACCCATTTCACCATCAAGCAATTAGCAGCATGTTTATCATGTGTTTGAGTCTCTTAACATCCCAATAACCTGATTTGTTGTCAATAACACTGAAGTGTTGAATACCTTTTCCAGAGCTACATGCAAAGAAGCAAGCTTGAAAAACATTCATGATATAATCTTTTATTTTAACCCATGGGATTTAGCTTTTACAGTGCATTTCTTTACAACAATAATTCATTAAGTGACAGGTTTTAGCCACCACTATGGATCAGATAACTATGTATATTCCGCTTAAAGATTTTGACTTCATGGACACCATGTGAATAAATCCCAAATATTAGACAATGGATAACCACACAGGTTAACTAACTCAGTGACATCCAATCGTCCATTGAACTGGTTAGCCTGGTTATCAAATGGAACCATTTGTTAATCTTTATTATCTCAGTGTAATTAAGCAGCTAACTATCTGTACCATTACAACATAGAAATTAATGGCCAATTAGAAACCTGCTGCCATACACAAGAAAGAAAAAGGCTTTAAAAATAGACAAAACAAAATATGGCACTATTGTCTCAAGGAACAACCAGTAGACACAACACATCTTTTATTTTAAAGGGGACTGTGGCCAAATGCCCCTCAACAGAAAAATAAACCCCGAGCACTTTGTTCAGTCGTCTTCCAAGCAGTCTTTACTGACAGCCAGCAATCTGAGGAGGAGTCATCAGACTGACTGACATCATGTGTACGGTGAGCCAATCATTCACAGACATATCAGACCTCCCTCTGCCACCTGGCAGAAGACCCAAAGGACCTTCAAATGACATTTTCTTACACCAGAAGAAGACCTGACAGAAATCTGCCCTCTGTCAGCATTAATATGCTCTCTTCATCTTAACACATCAAGCGCACATCCCACAAAACAACATGCATCATGAAATCTGTCCACATCTGTCCACACACATCTCAGAAAGTCTCAACATGGCTATACTGGAGAAAAGCATTGATAAAGACAGAACCACATTGACTGTGCATATACATAATTTAGAAAACACATTGCAGCAATGAACACAGAGTATATGACCCACCAAATGCGCATGAACATAAAAGTCTATCCAGTTATCCATTACATATTACATTCAGGCTCCAAGAAACAGATGCGATGACAAAGTAAACAGCAGATTTCTCCCTTTTGGTCTCAAATTCTCTCAAATACACAACAGCTAGTAGTGCACAAAATAAGAATACAAAATTAGACTTTTAAATACTGTAGCAGCAATTCTTTTCTTTTAAAGTTGAAAGCCTCCAGTAGTACAGGTAAAGGCTATATAAAGTCCCCGACATGTGGAAGGGTGAGTGATTGTCCTCTGAAGTGCCAGACGGTGCCTGTGAGGAGGGTGCAGGTGTTTGGTACTAAAGGTGGGTGACTCTGCTGGGGTGGACAGGTTGGAGATGTGTCTCAGACAGGGCACTGCTAAAGGACTGAGCCACAGGGTGGCAGCTAGACACTGCAGCGCTTCAAGCTGTAAATGTCTTTGAACAGAAGGGCTTTGTTATGCAGGAAAACCTCCTCTGCTGACACTTCCATCTCAGACTTTTACTTCTTCCACCTCTCATACAGTCTCACAGTGCATCAGCCTTCCAAACAGAGCAACCATTCCTCCCATTTTCCCCCTCCCCGCAGACAAAACCACAGCAGACTGGGGTTACAACGGGGTGCTCAGCTCATTAGTCCAAAACGAGCAGGACAGAGCCGAGGCGGGTCATGCTACATGACACTTCACTCAGCTAGAGGCTGTGGCGATGGCCTTCTTGAGCTGCTGGCTGCGGATCTCTCGGGTGCGGGACTCCAGGAGCAGGTCATGGCAGGTGTTACAAACCAGCACAGGGTCGTACAGCTGCTGGTCTGGGATGGGCAGCCTCAGATGACAACAGTCTTTACAGAAAATATTGCCACAGTTCCTGATAATGGAGATCACACAAACAGAAGTTAGGATACCTTTTTAGATAAACAGCTCATTTATCTGCATTTAAACAGCAACATGGACTAAAAAAATTTAGACATCAGAACAAAATACGCAGCGAATAGAATCGACAATACAACTGCACCAATGGAGAAGTATAGTTTTCAAGCAGCGTGTTGTTGACAAGAATGAAAATTCAAATAACTGAATGATATGTCAAATACTGAATCTGGGACGTTTCAAAATAAAATGCTCTTGAAGGTCCTTATAAGTATAGATTTGATCCATTTAAAGAACTGCGTTGTTTGGTACATGAGAGTAAAGGCATAGACAACAGTCCCATCCCAAAATACATGAATCTATCAAAAATAAAATTGGTATACATATATGACTTTATGCTTTAATGTTGACACATTTCAAGTTAGTTCTCTTCCTTTAACACAGTAGTTTTATTGCTATCCTGCTACATCCCAGTCTCTACATTCAGAGCTCTTCCCTCATCCACACAGTTAGAGACTCAACTCTGAGATTTCTGGCCAGTTACAGTGATGGAGACAAGCGGTCTCAATGTTTCTTCTAATAATCTAAATGAAAAAGCAAACTATTGGCATTTAACTATTCTATTTAATACTTACTGAACATCTTGGATTTAGGATTTTAAGTAATTTGATCTCCTGGTATCTAATAGTTACTAACATGTACTGTAGAGTACATTCTTTTCATGCCCTTGGTGATGCCCTGCATGTTAATATAACATTTTTCCAGTTTGGGAAAAACTGAGTATTTTTTTGTGGAGCATTTGAATTATTGTCTAGCTAACCTGGGACCTTGATTAATGATTAATGCATAGTGTTACTTAATTTTCACTTTCATCCCCAAACTGTCTAATAGAGTAATGGACACTGTTATCTTCTGGGAATGTCCTCATCGCTTATTTTTCTTCCAGGTGCTACAGCCAGTCTGCCACACGCGGGCATTACGGGTTCGGAAACCGTGGGCTGAGACCAAAGCTTTATTTGTCTTTGAACTGCAGGCTGTTACTCAGGCAACATTCTGCTTCAACAAATCAGTGCCAGGAAGAATGTGTATAAAAATAGCCCAAGTTTAAAAGGAGTGTGGCAGCGGGGTTTTGCTTAACTAGAGACACGAGAGAGAGAGGGAGAAGGGGTGGTTCAGGGAATGGGGCCAGGGAGAGAGAGTGAATTCTTCCAGGTGTTTTGTGTTGAACTGACAGCTCTCTCTCCCTCATATTGCAGTGTGCTGGACCTGGACGGCTCTGCCTGTGTGAGACGCGATACACACATCTGACCAGATGCTGGAAAGCGTCTGGACTGGAGAAGCTGAACAGCTTGTGTTTAAGTTTGTCTTGATTTCTGCATTTAATATAGAAAGTATCAAATCTAAAAAGAAAAACAGATCTTCAATCAGTTTTTCAACCCAAAGCTGCACAGATAAAGAGTATTACCAATGTGTTGCTATTTGTTCAGTGAGTTTTTCTGTACCAGCATATTAAATTTATATTATATTTTGTGGGCTCAATAATTTCTTCATTTTGCAGAGTATCGAAAAAGGCAGTATAATTGTTTTATACAGTTGTATATTGATAACCTTTTAAGCATTTAAGCATTTTCAGTCATTATTTTGGTTAGAGGCAACTTATAATCTACATGTTTTAACCTACTTACTGATAAATAAAAGACAAACTGATGGTAAAACAAACGTTAATTGCAGCCCTTTCTCTGTTTTTTTTTGGGATAAATGCTGGGATGTAACAAAGAAGCTTTAGCCAAAACACCTAGGTGTCCCACAACATGTATTTTCCAAAAATAAAAAGATCACTATGCCTCAAACTCAAAGAAATATTAAGAGACTTTTTCTTCAGCTTATTAAGATGTTTTCCTATTTTAAACAAAACATGTAACTATCTAAACATATCAACCTTTTAATAAAGAAGCAAGTTGGTCACATCTCAAAGTCAACTTGAGGTGCTGATTCAAGGTTTTAAAAAAAAAATTCAACACCCAGGTTGTTTCTCTTTCACCTTTATATTTGTGAATAAATGTGTTCATAAATATAAGAAAACCACAGTGAAGCCCCACCTGCAGTGGTGACGTCTCTTGGCTATCCAGAATTCACAGTCACAGTTGAAACAATGGGAGGCCATGTGGTCAGGCACCCACCTCGTGACCTACACACAGATATCAGAACAGTGTGCTGTAATTAGAGGTGCTCATAGCCATTCAAGGGGAGAAGGGAAGGTGAGGAAGTGAAGGAAGATGAGGGAAATGAAACAGGGTGAGGAAGTGGACACAGATGCTTTATTAGACGATAAAGCATGAAAAGGATGCCAACCTCTGTGTCCTTGGGCTCCACTCGGTCCCAGCTGCCCTCAGACAGACGGTCCTCACTGTGTGTCGATAGCGAATCCTCCTCGTTGCTGTTGTCTGACTCCCGCAGACACGTCTAAACACAGTGAAAAAAAGATCAGAAGACACACAGGAATGAGAGGAGAGAGAGCACTTCCTGAGGATAATCAAAAGTAAATATTTACCAACGCTGCAGCCAAAAAGAGCTTTTAGCGCTGGGCTGTCTGACATTAAGGTCATCACTGACAAAGTTACTCACAATGTCATCCTCATAGTCGATGTCTGGCTCTGAGGGAGGGGTGCTGTCCTGTTTACTCTCCAGCCTCATCTGCAGCTGTCGCACCTGCTGCCTCAGCACCTCCACCTCCTGCTTATAGCCTGCCTCTATCTGCCGCAGTCTCTGCTGCACGGCATCCATGGGCACCGGCAGTCCGTCGTCATCAAGGTAAGCTGGGGCTTGGGGAGGGGGAGGGGGAGGGGGAGGGGGAGGGGAGCAGGTAGCGGAGGCTGAGGAGTACGACACTGGCAAGAGCTGGTGACCTGCAATGGAGTGGCTGTTGAGAGCAGTGGCACCGGTGTAGCCAGCAGTCCTGGTCACAGACAGCCATCCAGGCTGCACAGGGTTGCTGGAACAACAAACAGCATCTCGGCGGCAGCATTGCACCCCAGTGGCGACGGCAAAGCCCTGTGAGCGGAGCAGCTTACTGGCAAGTCGACGGCTCGGGTAAGTGTTGGGCTGCAAGGCCCGGCCAACACCAGAGTGATTGGCACTGCTGCAGGCGGACTGGACTAGTCCATGGACACTATCCAAGTGGGAGCCGAACAGGGACAGGTCTGAGAGCTGGCTCTGAGAGACCGGGTGGCGAGCTGCTACCTGAGTGCAGTCCACAGGAGCTTCTGCAACCGCTGACACGCGCTCTCTTCCTTTCACTTCTTGTGTCCTCATGTCCTCTTTCACCTTCTGAGGTTGAACCTGGGGCTGTGACTCAGGTTTTTCATCATCAAGAACATGACTCTGGGGAAGATCCTGGCACACTGAGGGAGGCAGGGTGGGGGGAGGCTCGCCCTCACCTGTGAGAGTCTCAGTGGAGTCCTCCATGGGAAGGAGTGGATTTAGCTGCTTCAGCGCCAGCAGGTCTGCAGATTGTGGGAGGAAATTCACCTGGTGGTCAGTGTGGCAGTTACGCAACGAGGTGGGGGTGGTGGTTGCAGGCTGCGTGCTGTTGCATGGCTCTGATTTAGGAGTGGGTGAGGTGGTGCTCTTAGCAGTCCTACAGGGGCTCTCACCCTCCAGCAGAGGTGGTGGAAGAGGA
This sequence comes from Chaunax sp. Z400, assembly GCA_037577475.1. Taxonomy (NCBI): domain Eukaryota; kingdom Metazoa; phylum Chordata; class Actinopteri; order Lophiiformes; family Chaunacidae; genus Chaunax; species Chaunax sp. Z400. Next base: position 6,354,657 of record CM075201.1, on the reverse strand, counting down.
GGGTTAGTGATCTGAGGCAAAGCCTGTTGGAGGACAGGAGTGGGGAAGGGAGCATTAGTAAGTGCAATATCCTTGGTGAGAGGGACAGGGGGAAGGGGCAAAGAGGGCACGGGCTGTGTGGTGAGACAGGGCTCCTCCAGTGAGTCTTCACAGCTCTCTGCACCCGGGTCACCCTCTGGGGTCTTGGCAGGAAGAAGAGTTTCTCCCTCACTGCTGTCCAGTCCAGTGTCAAGTATAACCTCATTAGAGATGCCTGCAGAGTTTTCCTCTGTGGCTGGTGAAGGCTCCGGGGCAGAGCGACCCTCATGGCAGTGCTTATTGAGGTTGGGGTCGCTGGATGTACGTGTCAGGGGCATCCCGTTCTCAAAAGCTGACAGCAGGTTGTCCATTGAACGGGTCTTGTGAAGTCTGGAAATCAGAAATACATATCAAAGATTTTATTTTTTTCCATATGTGCAAAAAAAGTAAAGATACAATTCTCCGTTTGGGACACTGGAGGGCAGTGTGACTTGCTTTGACAGGTTTTTATTGATAGAATTTAAGTATATCTCTGTTCAGTGATCTGCAATGAATATATGTTTGGATTTGCACCTGTCCAGAGAACGGGAACCGAGTTCGTCTCCTGTTACACTTGGGGGGAGGTAGAGCTCCATAGAGTCGTCCACAGCAGTGCAAGGGGATGAGGTGGGGAGGTAGACAGCTGTCCACAGCTGTAATGCCCGTGTGTGGCAGACTGGCTGTAGCACCTGGAAGAAAAATAAGCGATGAGGACATTCCCAGAAGATAACAGTGTCCATTACTCTATTAGACAGTTTGGGGATGAAAGTGAAAAGTAAGTAACACTATGCATTAATCATTAATCAAGCCACTTGCTCTGTTCGGGGTTCATTTACACCTTAAAAAAACAGTTTCTGTAAAAAGAAAAAAAAGAAAAAGAAAAAAAAAAGTCGTCACCTCCTCATGACCAGATGACTAACCTCCAGTTTTAATGTATTTAGTTAGTGGCTCAACTACAAAAATAGCATAATAACAGTGTAGATACCATATCATGACTGGGGATGTAGAGGAAGTTCTGAAAGTTCTTGTTCCCGCTGCGAAGTAGAGACCAGACACAGCAGGTGCGTTTGTAGATGTTCTTTGCCTCCCTCTCTCGAGCATTGTTACACAGGAAGGTTCCATAAAGACATGAGTATGTATGCTGCACCAACTTGACCTGGACACAAGATGAAGTGACATGCATAAAAATGAAATGACAAGCATAAAAATTACTTACTTATATGAAATGTAACTTTTTTGTATGTGTTCTGTTTTTAAAGGTGGTTTCATGTAATGCCTAGCAAAATGTGTCCCACACTGAGGCTCATTTGTAAAATAGTCATGAACAAATGTACACAGTCATTGTTAGAAGGGGTGAGACAAGTACAGTACAGAGTGCTGTACGACCACCCACCAAGAAGGCTTCGTTGAACTCAAACAGGCAGGGGAACTGTTTGAGCAGCTGGTGAACACAGTCCAGCCACTGCAGGAAGACAGGACACTGCTCGCTCACATCGTCAGCGTTCTCCTGGTGGCCACAGCGGTCCCCAAACTTGTGCCCGTAGTCCAGCCAGTCAGTCTCTACGAGCACCTGGAAACCCTGTAGATGACACAGTACTCTGCACTGAACATAATAACATAATAATAAAGTGCAACTATGCATAAAAGGCTACTTCACTGAATTAGCAATGTACTCCATCAACAGATATTGTCTATTTTATTATAAATAAACTTTTATAACTATTATAATAACTGTCCAAATTTGTATCAACAACATTGACAACAATGCCATTTGACAGAAACTTCAGTGTGTTATGCTAGAAATGGCTAATGCAGCCTCAGGACATTAGCTTCATGTAATGATGAGGAGCAGGCTTCCATTCATTCATTTTCACACTCAAATATGTTTGGCTTTTCACATCATGTGAAAAGCCAAATTTGTAATACAACATTTCTAATAAGTTGTCTAAAATCAAACATACTGAACGTTCCGTTTCCAAACCTTGCAGACTCTCTCACCTCTAATGTCCTATAGTAGGGGTCCAGTAGGATCTTGGCGAGGGCTACAATCTGGGGTGTGCGGTCCCACCCATCTGAACAGTGCACCAGGACAGGACGGCCATCCCTCTCCACTGCTGAACACACCAGAGTGGCTGCCTTCAGCATGACAGAGAGGTGCTGCAGCCAACGCGTGCTCTCAAGTGCTGAGAGCCAGCTAGAAACACCAGAGGCGACTGATTAGATGTATACAAATCTATACAGATCCTATCTGAAATGATGAAGTGATCTGAAGGCCCGATGCTGTTACATACATCAGCTTTGGTTACTCTGCCTTAACGTTGACTGGGTTAATAGGCTGACGGGAGGAGGAAGCCTCTGACCTATAGTATATCTCTGGAAGCCTCCCTACATCGTTACACACCTCTGTCAGAATAACGAGGCTTAAAATCATTTGGTGTAATTGATTAATCAGCTGAGTGATGCGATAGCTGTATATGTACTGTATACAAAACCATTTTACACTCATTGTCGGACATGTACACACAGCTGGTGAAAACACACAGACATAAACTCTGGGGCAAATAGAGAGACATATCACATGCTTCCACTGTCAATAAACAGACCGACAACCTGTCAGCACAGCAGGAATGGGACTGGACTGTGGCAGCACTCCCATCTCTGAGTGGTGTTGCCTTTCAGAGAGAGGTGAGGCCATTTAAATTGGGACAGGGGGAGGGAGGCACCAACGAAGGCAGAACCACTCAGACTGAACAGTCAAGCAGATCATCTTACTTTCCTGGATCCGGGATCTGACTGCAGACAGTCCTCAGAGCCTGGAAGCTGTTCCGAATGGCGTGGATGTTGGCCATTCCCATAAACATCACCTCACAGTTAGGGTAGTACTCTATACACACAAACAGACAAACAGCTCTGATGAAGGTCATAAGACACATACAATGCTTAGCTTGTAAAGTATGTATAGTTGAATTATGTGTTCAGATGACGGTGTTTAAATATAAGTCATATGAATTCCTAACCGGTCTGCCATAAACTATAAGTGACTATGTGCTGTCAATGGTAGCTGTTTACTGTATATCAAATGTCAGATTGGATGTACACAAAAAATGCATAACCAAGGCATCCTGCAGAGAGAGGCCACAGTTTGTAATGCAGGACGGAGCAGCACTTTCTTATTTACACATCAAGCAGTTACAGAGCAACATTAGGATTTATTTCAACTCATGATTCTGCCACAAAAACAGACACCAATATTCACTTTCCCTTTAGCTCTTTTATGGTCTCATCATCTCCTGAGAAAATAACGTGGCTCTGTAACTTCTGGATGTTTGTCTTTCTTCCACAGCAATTTGTTTTCTTTGTCTACTAATTGTCTACCTATTAATTGTTTTCAAAGGCTTTGTCCCACTTACCTTCACATTCACAGCCTCCGCCCTTCGCTCGATTAGCAACAGCAGCGGTGTATGAGCGAGCATCCAGAATCAGCAGCTTCTGTGGCACAGTGTTGTCATCGCAGCCAGAGGCAACGGCCAGGGAAGAATCTGGCGGTGAGAGGACAGAGAGATGATTTTCACTGTTTTCTGTGGTGTTATGAGAATCAAATTATCTGGGTCAGAAGGAGAGAAGAGTCTGTTTGAGTCTGTGTGTGTGTGTGTGTCTGTGAAAAAGGAATCAGAGAGGTAGCAGTGACATGATTAACAGACACTGACTCTATTTGTAACCTACTGAAAATCAATATCTCCACCTGATGACTCAAAAAAGTCAAGTCAACAGCTACAATGGAAAAGGACAAGTAATTACTGTGAGACTGCAACTGAACTACTTGTTTGTGCACTCGGACGCTGTTGTGTTGCTGCTCACTTTACAGCCTGTTGTTGTCCACAAAGTATTGCTGAAAGAACCTTTCAGACAGACAATACTCTGTAAATGTACCTGTAATCTGACATTAATAATTAAAAACAATAACATATGGTTGTGACTGCTTTGTATTCACACCCAATGAGCACTCAGTTGCACTGTACTGTGGCTACGTCTAATTACAGTGTAGTAACATTAATGATACTGCATGCACTTTTTAAAAATGGGAGCATATAAAAAACCTCACAAAAAGGAGGATGTATGGGTTGTAATGTTACTTAATAAACTATAAATCATTGACAATTTATTTGCAGAACTATGCCAATACATACCGGCATAATTGAAAATGGTGCATTGCTTAGCGCCTCTGTTTATCATTGGTAGTCCACTTTGGAAGTAAGGAAAAATTAATAAGCCATGTAAATAATGGAAATCATGAGGAAATTCCCACAAATAAGCCACTTGAGAGTTACTGTGCTCTAAAAGTGCATGCATGAATCTGCATGCATAATCATCATCTTTCGAATCAGAATCAGCTTTATTGGCCAAGTACGTGTACACATACAAGGAATTTGACTCCGGTTATTTTATTGCACTCAAGGTGTTTACACAGGAATAGAAAGCTGAACGATACGTTAAAAAATATAGAGGACTATTCTGTGTGTATGTACAGAATATTCACAGTTTGTAATCTGTGTATCCCTGTTTACCAAAATCACTGTCAGAGGAGTCTGGAGCTTCCCCACGTTGTCGGCAGGCTGGTGCTCCACAGGTTCCCTTGGTACCCATCTGACAGGCCTTGGCGATGGACGTCACCAGGTACTCATCATCCGTGTTCCTCCAACCCCACCAGCTGATCTCAGGCTGGCTGCAACGAGCGATCACTGCCCCATTCTTCTGGTGCCTGAAATTTAGGTAGACAGTCAGTCATCACAAATATAGACCTGAATAACCTAAAGGAGAGTGCTGCTGTGCAAATTGGTGTAAACATGTGAGTGTGTCAGTAGACCCACCTGTAGACCACCACAGGGATCCTCTTCCAAGATCTGAAGGAAGCCACACTCTCCAGCTCCTTGTCAGTGATCCATATGGGGACCAGTAGCTTCTGTGGGTAGCTGGAGCACAGCCTGAGGAGAAGGAGGACAAGACACAGTTTATTTTTAGAGAGGAACATAAAATGCAGTTCATATTGTTGCAACAATATACAGTCACTGGTCACTGGCTGACTTAAGTCTTTCAATGAGAATAATAAAAAGATGAAATAGAGCTTTGAGCTGAAGCAAACAACATTCTTCATCATATACAAATGTTGTGGTTTTCAGGGTCACTACTGCATCATAAACTCTTAGCTCTGGTGGAGGACAAATCACAGAGTGCTACTGCCTCACTCTGGTCTCCTCCTCCCATCTCATGATACTTTCTTCAATTTCTATTCACCTGCTGATTGTCTAAGATGGGAGGGAGAGATAGAGACAATGTGTGTGTGTGTGTGTGTGTGTGTGTGTGTGTGTGTGTGTGTGTGTGTGTGTGTGAGAGAGAGAGAGAAATGCAGTGCTGAGTCATGGGCCTCAGCAGGCTGCAGCTTGTTTAATTAGCCAGTTGTCCTGGGTGTCTCTCTCCCTCAGCAGGATATGCTCTCTTGGGCCATCTGAGCAGACTGCCCTTTTTTTGTGTTGAAATTATTTGCCTAAAGAGACCGATACACAAATGTACACAAACACACACACTGTAATGCATTATTTCTACAGGGGTGAGTGTTATAATGTATTCATTTGTGTGTACATATGTGTGAGTCTTTGTGTGTGTATGCTAAAGTATGAACTTGAGAGTGCAGGTAGCCTGAGGGGTCAGATGAGACAAAAGTGAGCAAGTATTCATATTGGCCTGTGTCGTTGATGACACTTAATGGAACAGTCTGCTGCAAATCGGTCTTTTTTCAGTATTACATATGCATATGGTGCGTTACATGTGTAGCAGGTCCTCATTTTTGCCTGGAAGGTCATCTCACTTAAACATGCCCTGTCACTGCTTGTGTCTAGCCACCTTCCTTATAAGCAAGATGCCTGCAGCCCAACACATTTTCTCTCGGCCGCCATGTTGGGGGTATGAGGTACATAATAGCAAGAGATGTAACACACACATGATCAATAGGCTACACTGTGGATGCCAGCTGCCTTCAAATTTTGAAGATAAAGAGGGAGACACAAGCTACACATGCTGCTAAATGACACCATAATACGGCCAGCATTTAAGATACCTGCGTAGGGAACATAGTTATAGCTCAACCCTATACAGAGTCTGATCAACAAGCTTGTTTCAATGAAAGAAACATACCTCAACTGAGGTATGTGTGGTTTACTCCCTCTCCTATCAATATGTCTTAACTTGTAGTTTTAAATACGTTACCTAATGTTTTATATGCCGAATTTATCCCCCTTTGACAAGCCATTGACTCATATTTCAACAGGGGTGTCTTGGAATGAGAATTATATTTCTGCCTGTGGAGACATGCTTGCAATTATCTTTTTCCCTAGTGCTTTTTAAATGTTTTAGGCTAACCTGGGATTTTAAATAACGTTTAATTTTCTTATTTCTAAGGTAGCCTGCTACTGTTTTTGTGTTCTCTGTGTTGCAACAGTTTGGGGGTGGGGGTGTGATTAACCGTTATACAACGGTTATATGTTAGATTTAGCGTTTTCACCGCAGTCACAGAAAATGCACATCGACATAGCCCTATTTGTGACTTCCATGAATATTTCTTGTCCTACTTTGATTTGAGGGATAATCATGCTGGAGATTTTCATATTACATTTTCTACAATTCTTTGGCAGAGGTAAAGAGGAATTGTCATGTTGCCATGGAGTTAGCCGACAACCACGACTAGAGACATCATTTTAGTCCCAAACTTTGTTTACATTTTGGCAAACTAACCCCATTAAAAACATGCTGAATTCTTAATTAGCAGTTCTGATACTGAACACTGAATTTAAAAATGATCACATGACGACTACAGTATCTGTATAATGTCTGTGGGTTCAGTGTGATCTTGTAACTTGACTACAACAACCACAAACAGTAATTCTGCACAAATTCAAAACTCTCATTCCCCGACAGATCTCTGACACACAGTGCTGAGATGCACCAACACTCAAAAGCTGTTGGGCACATAATCTGTTCTTTAATAATAAGTCAGACACTCTGGTCAGTGTCTGTAGTCCAGCCTCATTCCAGCCCTACTCTTTGTCACAGCTCTCAAAAAGCTCTCTAAAACACTGTCACTCTCCATTCAATCTCCTAACAACAATGATGACTCTTTACAGCTATATCCTACAATAGAGGTGTCATGCTATTTATGGTAAAATATCTATGACATACTTGTAGTTGCAGTTTATGTCTGATACTCTCCACACGTTCTGTGTGTCAAAGCCCATCCTCTTGACCTCTATTTCCATTCTCTGATGCACATGATCACCTGCACACACACAGAGCACATGGAGGAGAGAATTATTTTAAGAATATCAGTATTTAAACAAAATAATATCTAATCATCCTAAAACTTTATTGTTAAGTTTAGTCTTGATTGTTGTGTGTTAGTGACCTGGGCGACAGAGATGAACGTGCTGGTCCTCATCATCTGCGCTGCCTCCCAGACACCAGGCATGGTAGGCCAGGGCAAACAGGTCCTCTAGCCGAGATGGGTGTGCTATGGCCCGGTTCAGACGCTTGACCCACTCCTGACATTGCTTGAACGTTGCAAAGTGGCATCTGTGGAGGATGAAGATAAGTGTAACAATATCATGTTACAAATTTGTAAAAAAAACAAGACGAGATCACCATGGTCAGTGTTTTCTGAGCTTTCTAAACAGGAGTAATAATTGGGCTGGTTAGTGTCCAGGAACCAAGATACAGGTGGAAAATCTGCCACTGGGAGTCTCAAGATTTGACTGGTTTTAAACTTTACAGATGTCAATGAAAATTTCAGTCTGCTGTGAAATAAAAGCAGGCCATTGTCTTTTATATTTAAATGTCTTTTTTTACGCTAGTTCAGTCAAGCTTACGGGTAGTTACATTTGCCATCTGTCAGATCTCGGCAAATGAATATTTAGCTATTAAAAATGAAATAAACTCATCAAACACAATCCAACAAATGTTACACAGCATACACTGATCACATTTAAAAGAAGTCCAAATCGCAATAAATATGACATCTGTCTACATAATCCTTTATGAGAACAGATTCTAATGATAGTTGTATCAACTACTAGAAGTAAAGGGAAGAGACATATTACCTCAAAGCAATAGCCTATAGCATTTCAGTGATATATCACATTCTAATCTAAACAATGAAACAACAAACATATAAAGGCCTGCCCATAGTAAGAGGCACGTCTGCACAAGGTGCATCTTTAAATAGCTTGTTGTTGGATCAATAGTCTAAAGATGTTGACACACAAAAAGCCTCAAATTTAAAAAGTTGTTTTCCCGTGATAAAGAACTAAACAACAAGGAATTTAAAAAATGGTTAGGGTTAACATTTATGTTGAAATCACTTAATCAATTACTCGTTTCGTTATTATTGCACAATTTAATGCTGACTTTGATTTCCAAACTTAAAACCATTTTCAAATAATATCATTGTGGGAACACCAGAGCATGAGAATAATATATTTCCAGCTGCTACAGAGTAATGAACATAATTAAAAGAAAGGATGACCCTGTTTAACTATGAGGACACAAGACATGATTCCCATAATCACTAATATCATTAAGTAATTCAGGAAGAGAAAGATGGATGGAGCAACTATGACATCATTGGAATAATGCTAAGAGAATTTTATAGCTACTGTAAGAAATGTAAATGGTATTTTTAAAACTGGAAATATTGATTAGCGGTTGAGCATGGTATTATGATGTAAACTGCCTCCTCATGGCCATATAGAACTGAGCTATTGTATTAGTCATTCAAATGCGTACCAGGTCTCTGTACTGTATATAGTCATAGCATCAATCTGCCTGCATGGCTAACATGATGCCTTTAGCGTTTGAGTGAGCTGCCTCCTTTACCTGACAACTTTGGAGTCTTTGCAGATGATGTGCAGCTGGAACATATCTCTGCTCTCCACACTCTCTATCAGCCTGAGAGGCACCTGTGGGGGGAGACAGAGAGCAGGTGTAGTCAGCCTGATGGCCTGCTCTAAGACTAGACATCACATCTGCAAAGAGGTTACCACCCTCTGTTCTAGTGCTGACTCAATACAGGCTAGATGCAGCTTTAACCCCACTGTAGAAGAGAAGAGGGCCTCTACAGTATCCTAAAGTTGTCTCTAGACGTCTGGTATGATACCAAACAGTATAAATTTGGCTTTTCCCACAGGATTGTCTATTGTGCCTTCTGAGTTTTAGATGTCCTGTGAACTGAGGCCTAAACAAACACCAGCTCAGATTTATCAATGACCAATGCAATGTCACTTTGGGTCAAACCTTGTAACAGTGTAACAACAATTTTGTGACCTTGTTTGAATGAGGAAATATGTTTTCATACCTTACAGCAAAAATAGAACTTGTTTTATGTTTTATTAAACCAACACACTACGGTTCATTTGTTATGTAATGTGATTTCACAAAAATCATAATTAACCCCGTGTTACTACCAAGTTCAATGTAAATTTCATTTTCCCCAGTGTATTATAATAATTAAAGGAGAGAAGAGTTGAGTAACTTCAGCTGTCTAGACTGTGGCAGAGGGTGGTGCTTTATCATATGGTACTCACAGATATCTCATTGTCCACACCTGGGTAGGTCTAAAACACAGTGACACGATGGAGTACATACAAAGAAAAGGGGGGAGGGAAGACAAAAGACAGGAGGACACAGGAAAAAATGAAAAAAACCCAAAACAACAACTATTAAAGAAAAAAAAATTAAAAATCTGGAGACATAAGGAGTTAACAGGAGAGAAAATATCACAGGTTGAAAGATGAAAGATAAGATAGTGAGGTGTGCTCTTTGAGCACGTGACCAAGCCAAATGGAAATTGGAGAGAGAAAGAAACATGGATGGAAGCAAAGGGCAAAACAACACTCTTAGAAGTAAGGGGTGGGACTGTGAAGGGGGGTGTGGGTGAGAAGTTGTGACTTGATGTTCATATAGAGTTCATCTGTGGTGCTGCAGTCAAGGCAGGACACTGCCAAGTAGGAAAAAAAACTATTCATTACAGACAGAACTCAGTGTGCTAATCTGACTCTGCTAGAGTAAGTCAAGGTGAAGAGACCTCATCTCCTCCTTCCTATCGTCTTTTCCAGAAGTTGTCTGGAAAATATGACGACGATTTTTGGACAAAGGAGGAATTTCACTGCCAGTGAATGCAAACAACTGGCCTGCTTGTCCTTGAGCAAGGCCTGACGTCAGGAGCAGGAGTTATAGTGGGCATCAGTGGCCAAGTTTGGAGCTTAGGTGTCACATTAAACCTCCCCTGCCTGTAGATCACAGGGCCCCCCCCACTCCGGTGGTACAAACGACGTCATACCAACTACACTGGAATATTACTAAAACTGTTTTATGAGTACCCTTTGTAAAATACTTAGGTTTATTATTTAGGTTTATTTGCCTTGTTAGCACAATTATGTGTTTATATTATGTGTATATGACGGAAAGGAAAAAATCTACATCCAAACTGCACATTATAGCCTCCTCTCTCCTGCTATTGGCTTCTGTAATGGCACGGCGGCAGAGGAGATTACACTGCCATTAAGATTTAAGTACATTTGTCATTCCTCTGTGTGTATTTTGTCTGTGAATTGTGCTCACATTGATGACAGAGTCCTTGAACTTGATGTGGAGCCTGTAGTTAGAAATGGCGATGATGGCTTCATCAGCATTGCCAAGATATTCCACCCCTTCCCCCTGAAGAACTTGGAATGGCACCTGCAGAGACAGAACAATAAGATTGTTGAAATTCAAGCAGTGAAAACATGATACCAACACCAGTTTATTGTCAGGCTTTATTATGTCTACTGCGAGCAATATCCTAGCATCCACATTTACATGGTCTAGTGCCGTGCTAGTTGATCTATGAGGTATAATTTCTGCTTGGTGGTGCTTTGAGATAAATGCAAACCAGGACAAAGGTGACATGTTTATGTTTAGAAAGTTTATGTTCACCTTGGGTAAAAAGTAAGCATGCCAACATTTGATAATTAGCATTAATCTAAAGTATGGGAACGTCAGATTTGCAGATATTTAGTTATAATACAAAAGTATTGGACAAAATAAAATTTTGACCTTATTATGACTCTATATCGAGAAATTACAGATCTTCCAAGTTCTGACAATTCATTCTGAGGGCAAAATAAATGTGTGTAAGAAATTTCATGGTAATCCATCTGACAGGTATTGAGACATTCCAATCAATTCCCAAATGTCAACGTCACAGAGACACTAGATCAAAATTCTGTAGAATCCTTTTTTTTTTTTTTTTTTGGAACAATGCATATCTGGAAAGAAAAAAAGAGATAATGAGATACTTCGTTGGATACACAAAGATTCTGTTGCTAACACTAGAGGGAAAGTCAGGGGAGGTCATGAAGGTCTATGCAACATTAAATAGTTATTGAGATATCTGAGTCTGGACTGAAGTGGAGAACAAACTAACCGACTGTTTGACCCGTGTCTAAGAGATGTAAAGAAGAGATAGACATCACCATCCTTACAGCATCACTGTCTGCATGGCTGAAAAAGAACAAGCATTGCAATGTTGGGTCAGATTCTTAATCTTGTTTGCCTCTTTGATTAGAGCCTTTCTGATTTTAAATAATAATTTTGCTCATTTAAGTCTGCATTTATTTAAGCAAAGATCTTGGAGACACTGTTGCCGATTTAGCTGTAAAAGTTTACAAGTATGGAATGTATTATTCTGGTATCGCACTCAAGTATCATATTGGTATAATTCGCACACATCGTCCTGACTGCTTGGAGCTTAACTTGCATGATGGAGTCACATGAGGGATATGACAAAAAGGGGGGACATGGGGAAAAGAGTGTGCATGTGTAGTTGTCCAATTAGCACACAGTAGTTTTACAGAAGGACCTTTATGAGCACGGAGGGCTTATTGGTGAGTCTAAATGAGGAAGCTGGCAGGGCTGGGAGGGAGAGAGAGAGTCTGCTCCAGTGTGGACGGTACAGTGAAGGATCCCAAACTGTTTAACATTCTTATTTGTACCATCTTATTACAGGCCCAGCCAAGTCCAGTCTACCACAGGCCCCCTATATTAAGATAACTGCTTGCCAACAGAGGATAATATAAACCATTTTTCATTACTCTCTAAGGCAGGGCAATAGCTTTAAAAGCCAATCACGTAGATGAGACACAGCTAAAGCTGCCAACTTCTAAAAAGTGTCTCAACTTGTATAAAATGGAAGCCCCTAACCACTTTCAGACTGATTAATTTTATACTGATGACTGACAACTAAATGTTATTGTACTGTTTACTACAGCTACTTTTCAAGGGCTTTAAACATGACGACCTATAAGACCTTTAATGGTTGCTGTTGATCAGAAAGATTTAAGCTATAACATTATGCACAGAGATGAAATCATGTTCAATCATCTTGTAAAAAACATTCCTTCTGGTTGATGTGAAGCATCATCTTTTGGGAGATATTGTAGTGCTTCACCAATTCATTCTGCATTGACATGATGCCTTTACACTTAGTCATCACTTTCTATGTGACTGCCCTCATGCACTGATGTCAGTTTTGGCTGCTTTAACACTATTATAGTCATTGGGGACCACAAATCACAACTCAGATCTTGTTGTTTGGTTACTAGTAGTGGGGACAACAGCGTTTCTTAGAGACAACATTACCTCATCTTACATTTGCATGCACTGCTGAGTCACACAGAGCAGGGACCCCCGGCACATAATAAGAGGACATGCAGCAGGGCAGATGGGGGATTATGGAATCAAGCTTACTTGAAACAACATTAGCAAACAATGTTAAAAGCACAGCCTTATGATTGTACAGAGCACATGAACTGGATGTGTTCAACGGATCCATAAACACAAGTCAACGTCAACTCACTCAGCTTATGTTTTACCAATAATACAAAACAAAACTATTCTTGGAATACTGCAGATTAGGCATACAGTCAAAAGCTGTCAATGCATCACACTGTTCACCGAGAGTGCTTATCACTGCACCTGCAGTTGCTCATCTCTTTGTTGACGTAAAAACGTGTCCGTGAATCAGGACGGGACACACGATGAGGGAAAAGAGTACAGCTTAACCTGGGAAATGGAGCACATAGTACTATACTCTCAGACAGCAACAAAGCCAAATATAGGCTGCAGATCCCCTGGCACCCAGCCAGGGACCTAACGTGGAGAAGTATGTGGCATCAAACAAAGCTGAGAAATCTGTAGATACAGTTTTACCATATAGAAAAGACGAATAGAAGGGAAAGCCTAATCTAAAGCATTGCTGCCTTCACCATGTGTGCGGGGATGTGGCCAATTTGAATGAAATAATGCCTAAGAAAGTGCAGCAATGGTTGAAATGAAAACCTGACAGATATAACATGTCCTGCTAAGAGTTTCATAGTTAACATGCTGTACAGACTGGGAGCTGCATTAAACAAGCAGGGCTCCAAAAGTAGGAGCATGAGTCAGAGGCAGTCAGAAAGTGCAGCAGAAGATACTGTGTCACTCTATAAAGGCTTCAGCTCAGAAATATTTTTAAAAAACAGGAAAACAGAGGGAGAAAGAGAGAGAATGTGTGAGTCGTGACTTCCGGCTCAAGCAGCCTGCCTGTGAAAACAAGCACGTGTGCAAACACAACTGCAAGCATGCGTTACGGCTTACACGCACAATGGAGGGAGGGCAGCAGAATATTAAGTATGGTGGGGTAGGTAATGCCTGTGATTTGCCTGAAGGAAAGCGGTGGTAAAAGACAACAGCTGTCAGAGAATCTATCGTGAGAGCGCCTGCACACAAACGAAGACACAAAAGCAGTGACAAAGTGTGACTGCATGTGTGAATGCAGGGGGAGGGGGAGCATAAGTATAATAGTGCAGGAACATAGAAAGTGTTGCACGGTGACTAAAAGAAGAACAGTGTTCAGTTCATCAACAGCTATGTTACAGATCTCCTCCAGTCATATCACTCTGCCAAGTGGGAAAATGCCTCAATTGAAAATCATCAAAAAAAAAACAGAAACAGATAGCGACCCCAGGCTGGACAAATCCTACCATCTTTCTTTTGTACAGTTCTCCAGTCTCATGATGCTCTGGTCCATTAACCACCAGACAGCCATGAGCACAAACCCAACAACCCATCACAATCTTGCTATTGTCGTCTTGTTGTGGAATTCGCTGTCACTTAACTGACCTAAACCTTTTTAAACTTTTCTTTATGCTCTGCTGTGGATTCTGCTGTTTTTGTGCAACAGTGTGGGACACAGCCCTACAAAAGAAAGAGTAAGATGACATGTCCTGTTCACCAATTCAATTTTATAGTCAGCTAATACACGTCGAATGAAAGGAATAACTGGAAAATGAAGGAAATGAATGAATGAAAGAAAAAAAGATTTTGGTGTGATATGCAGGCACAAATGGGACATTGAGATACTGGTACCCCACCAGTGTGTGGAGACCAGTACATGTCCCCTGTGTACTAAGGCTGTGTTCATGGCAGTGGCCTGAGTTCTATTTAGACATAAGGCCTTTTGCTGTGTGTCGTCCCCTCTCTCTAATTCTTATATCGTCTATCTTCAACTGTACTAACAAATAAGCCAACCATTTCTACTGAACGTAAAAAGAATGTCAGCATTTTCATCTACCAAACCTTTGTTCTATTTTCTAAATACATACTGGGGAATATGTTGTTCGTTAATTCTGATGCTTCAACTGTAGAGAGTGTGGGCAGCGTCTGCATTCAAATGCAAATATATTGTTATCCACCATGTTGCCCAATTAACTGTCTTGTGTTGAACACTGATAAAGGATGGCAGTGTTATGACAAAATGCTATTCCATGACAGTTTCATCATCTCTCCTTCAATGTCTGGCATCAAGGCTGCTTACTTGTGGCAATAACTTATTGCTTACTTGTGTAATACCTTAGCAGTCACACTCTACACAGGGTGTTTCAGAGGAGCAGTCTAGTGTTTCAAAAGGAGCCATGACTGAAGATGAGGTCATTATCTAGAAGTACCACACTTAGTCATTTCAACAGCTCCTTCACAGGCATGTAGCTGGATGTCAGAGCAGATGTGGTTGTGGTCAATGAGGGTTCATAAAAACTATTTGGCTCACCTGAAGACTTTCATCCTCCTTCACCAGCTCCTTCTGGGGGAACAGGTCCTTGGCCTTGATATACTCCAGACTGGGAGGCCCTTCTTCACCCTGTCAGACAAAAAAAACAATGCAGAGGTGGTCAGATCAATACTTCAGTCATAATTTTAATTGCTCTAGTCCAATACAGTTTAATAACATCATCAAATCATGTGAAAAAAGCACTGGAAGGGTTTTTGCAAAAACAATTTTATGTAATAAACTCAAAGTCAATATTCTAAGTGTTCTTGTATTGAGCTTTTATCAGAGTGGCTAGCCTCTGATGCAGGATGCATTCCAGGAAGAATTTCCCAATCCCCATCAGCTAACTCACAGGTGTCACGTAGGAGATTAAATATTGACTATGAGAGATCTAAAATTACCTTTAAATAGCAGCATAGGACCTAGTATATCAAAATGTTTCCAACTCCAACCCTGTCAAACATTTCCCCTGACTGAATAATGTTAATGCTGTAGGAAGAATGCTATTCTTGCATATCTGTATTCTGTTTGTTTTGGCACTGTTTAAGTAGTCATTGCATGAACAAATGATAGACAGTACTGGGCATCCGATACCAAGGGGTTGTAGACTTTGTGACTGGGTGTTACAGCCTTGTGCAAACAAAGATAGTTGGACTTAGTGAAGTATTTTACACACTCGAGCAGTTTTTAATGAGTCATGGATTGAGTCTTACAGAGTTTTTGCAATTCCTTGCTAGGATCATGTCTGATACCAATAATTAATATTAAAAAAGAGGGTCATGAACTAATTTAATGTTATATTACCAAGGGTGCTGATAAATGAAACATCTAAATGCTGTCCTGTAAAGTTAAAATCAATGGTTGGCTAAAATTAGATTGAAACACTTCACGAAGTGGCAGAGATGAGGACAAGAGAGGAACAGAAAGGAAAGTCAGTCTGGCACAGCTTAGTGCATTAATGCATTGACTTTATGTTCAATGTTAAGAATGTATATGAATACGGACAGAGCCTTCCATTATCTGCATTCATGAAACAGACGAAATGGAGCAGCACCATCAGAAATCATTGGGGGCAGTATAGCCATAATTCAAGCAAGACACGACAAATGTCTACAGACGGCACAAAGAAGATTTCTTCTGAAAAAAACTCCACATATTGCAATAAATTTAACGGCTTCACAGATCACTGATTAGATCACTGCCTCTGCTGTTGTTGCTTTTTATTTACTGATTACATTATCACAATTATGCTGACTACATTATCGTAACCTGTTCTACCGTCACCATTTTTGCTGTTGTCAACTTAACTATCATAACTGTCATAACTGGTTGTATCATTGACCCATGGAAGGATGTGAGCGTTGACGGATACATCATCTGAAATGGATATATTAATTTTTGCATGTAGATGGAGTATAAATGAGCCTTAACTGAGGGGTTTGGATTATGGCTTCCTGACCTCTGCTACCTTATACTCTACTGGGTTGGGCTTCTCTGTGGGCATATGTCCATGCTGTTCCTTAATGAAAACGGTAATGGCGTTCTGAAGGGGGACAGGAGGGAGGCAGAATGCAGTCTCCTGCGTTTTCCTCAGTGGACTACATCTCCTGACTCTTGTTGATCTCTGCTAATGAAAGACTTGGCTCCCAGGGATGAAACACAAAAAATTTCATACATGATAGGAAAAACCCCTGATGTCTCACCATGCAGACCTCCTACCATGTTTACAATCACTACATCTGTGATCCTAAGGTCCTAGCGGATGATTAAACCACATGATAAGCATAAGCATTCATCGGTAACAGAGGGAGATGGTGTTCCTACAGTGACACCATCTGATTAGAAATGCACAAAGATCAGAGGAATAGAATAGCCATTTATCAGCTTTGTTGACAGTCTACATCTATAGGCTCAACAATGAGAAACAGCTTATTGCCAACCTGACAAATGCACCTTTGACTGTGAAGGAGGAAAATGTGTATAAGAAAAAGCAAGCAAAAAGTTATTACAAATTTGTTGAAAATGTATCAGCTCAGATAAAATGCGAGGGTACTGGTATTGATTTCTTAGAGGTACTGACGAGGAGAATCCTTAAATGCGGTAGAATTTGTGGTAAGGTGTACTTTAGTTATGGGAAGTCTGTGCGAGAGAGATTAATGGGATAAGTGTACTTCACAAAATCAGTCCACCTGCTACTTCAACATGATCAATTGTGATAAATGGCAGTGCTAATGGTAGCCATGGATGTGGGTGCCAAGGCTGGGCCAAACTAAGGTGTCTGCACTCCTTGAAATATTCTCCAATGTTAAGTGCTGGGCTGAATGACCTCCATATGATGCCTTTATATCTATGATAAAGATGTGTTTCCATCTCAAAATAGCGACACTCAAGGTGAAGGTAATATGGAAGCTTCTTTCTAGCATAAAGCTACTGGTGGACTCGACTGTATTAGCATTACTACTGGATTTTATTTACAAGCAAATGCCATCAATGGTGCCTTTGCAGCCATGTTGCCAATCATTTGTTCACAACTTGCACTTCTTTAGCAAGTAGGTAACATTGTTGCTGCCACAAAGTCCTATATTATAGTTCCGAGCCTTACTCCAAACGTTTACCATTGAAATATGATGTGAATGCAGCATATCAAGAACAAAGCTGAGCAAATCAAACTGTAAAAATACGGCATTCAAAACTCTCTGAGGAAAAGATACTCAAACACCATGAGTCTCAATTTTTGCCGTATGAACTTGTCATCTTCAAATCCCTCTGCAATGCAACCCCACTAATCTCCTCACCTTTGACGCAAACCAGCCTTCAGCAACAAGACTGATGAGGCAGCTGTGAATCAGACATTGCACTTAATTTCACCTGGAAATGAGGGGACCATGACAGTACCCATCAGTCAGAGGCATCCTTCGAGGGTCTTGTCATTACAGGCTGACCTCACACACTGTTGCTGAGCAGTTTGAATCACCAGTCTCACATCCAGACACAGACATGTGTGCTTTTACTGAGAGGGAATAGTGTTTAGCATGGTCTGCCAGACTGCGGTCATCAATTTCTGAAGAACCTATCATTATAGAACCTCCCCGTGAGAAATTTAATGCTAATCAGTTAAAAGGAAGATGCAATCAATCTCCGAACACACAATTATCCATCCACTGCATTGGCTCTTTTAAGTCTTGTACTGGAAACCTAGTACAGACTTGGCAGCATTTACTCAATTCTCTTATGGAGCTGCCCATTGCACTCCTCTGAGAGGTCTGCTAGAACAGAGTGTACTTTAGAGGCAGCAAAACTGCTGACTAACAGTTGCTTGGATGTTGCATTGCTCCATATATCTGTAGGAAGCTACACACACAGACTGATTCATCGGTGTGCCAATCTTTATAAATATAGACACCACACTTTAAATTGTTTACTTGACAAGTCATTTTGACAGTTTAAAGAGACAACAGAAAATGTCAGGGAGATTGTTTGGAGGACTATTTTTCGCAATTGAAACGTCTCATGCAGGCGGCCTTGATACTTCAGTTTCATTAGTCCCTTCATATGGCTGAAAACTGAACAAGACAGGGCTTAAAATCTGTCATTACATTTACAAGCAAGCAGTGAGGAATGGCCGTTTTCTGCTCCATTGCAGTTTGTCCACAACCAGACAATCAGCTTACAGAAGATTAAAGGAAAAGAGAAATGCTCTCACTTCCAACTGACTTGCAAAGATAAAGCACAGCTTGTCCTGTGGACGACACGTTTCTGCCTCGTCACTGCTGCGAGCCTCAGCACCCTCCCCCTCTTTGGTCCAACCAGCAATCAAAAAAGTGGAGCTGACAGGCATGTGCACATACACATACGACTCAATGCATTTCACAAATATTGTCACACACGTATGTCTTGAAGGCATGTATTGCCGTAACAGTGACAGTATCATACCTGCTGACTAGACAGTACTGATATAGCAGATGAATAGCATGTATATGGAGGGCTCATTTTTAATGCACTTAAAAAATGTTTAAATTGTTTGTGAAAGCATGTGTGTAGAAAGACATTTCTGTATGTGTGTGAAAAGAAAAGTGATCAAAGCAATCTGGTAGACTAGGTAGATGGATTTAAAGACACAAGCACAGTCTTCATGAATAAGTATCTGGTTACCATGGATACAACAATCTCTTTTCAAGGCAGAGTCCATTCCCTTTCTCTCTAAAGCTTTTGGAAACAATATGCTTATTTACTTAGTCTGACTAGGGTTTTGTCCCAAGAGTTGTGCAGATTAGAGATTCACTACATGATGCAGAGGTGACCTCCTGAATATGAGGGGGAAATATTCTCATATGCAGGGATTTGGCAATCTGGAGAATCATACACTTTATTTATAACCTTCAGAAGACCACTAGTGGTTGTTCTGAAATTGGTGACCCGACAGTGCATAAAGTGATTAAATATTTTTTCTCCACAGAAATTCTCTAAAATTGTGCAAAGGCATACAATGTCCAAACTAGTCGCTGTAGTAGAACCAATAGGCGACCACTGATGTTTAAAATGAATATAGCAAAAGTTAACTGAGTAAGAGTAAAGTTACCGAATATTTTTCCAGACAAAAATTCCCAAAAGATTATACAATATACAGTACGATTAGATTATACAAACATATTTTCCCTAAAACATTATTGTAGTATAACCAGCAGCAGTCCGTTGATGTGTGGAATTATTTTGATGAGCCTACACTGCAAAACAGTTATTAAATGTTCTGCACAATCCCTTCACATTCTATTTGCAATATGTACACAGTCCCTGGGTCCTCGTCTGTCAACCGGCTGCATATCGTGACCGATTTTATTTGTCAAGCTTGGAGGATGGCTCGTTTTAATGAAGATTGTAACTCGCTTTCTATCTTACTGCAATACGGAAGAGGCATCGTTTGTTTTTGACAACATTTTGCCGAGGTACTGATCCTGGAAGCTCCAATCTATGAACATCTTTCCAACTTTACCAAAGTAAAATGAACTGACAAGACACTGTTAAGTGTGAAACAGCCAATCAGATTTATTTAATAATTCATTAATCAAAAGGTGTCAGAGCACTGTTTCGGATCGTTCTGGCCGACTTTAACCTCTACTCACATGTTTCCTTTCAGGTGTCCAATTATTTGCTGAAATGTACTATTAATTTGTTCAAATGAAGTTTCAGATAGTAAGAAGAGGAGGGGAGTAGATGGAAACAGAGAATGGAGGGACAGAGCAGAATTAGAAGCATCAGGTATGGAATGAAAAACAATCATGACAAAGATATGCTTTCTTCAGTTGAATTTGGCAGGGAAGTCTGAAAGATTGCAAAGTATAACTAATCTTCTTAAATGCACTTTTCTTTTCCCCTACCTTCTCTCTGTCTATGTTAATATTTCATACACCGTGTTCTAAAAGATCACTCCCATTTTAGTCTCATAACTGAGCTGTAAGCCAATATCTGTGGCCATTAGGTAGGGACAGTGTCTAGAATGCATAACATGAGGAAGTAAATAGATTTTTCTATGAAGGTATGTTCAAGATTCCACTTCCTCCTAAACAAAAATACATAAGGGAACATTTACAGGTCTGTTCAGAACATTAGGATGGCCAACAAAACACAAAAATAAGCAAGGGAAATGTTTTGAGACAACATTTTTCGCAAGGAAAATAGAACTTACTGTATGTCATATTTTATCATATTGTTCCATTTTACCAGGGTGCTGTGAACATGATAGTCTCTTAAGTGTCACAAAACAATGACTGTAGTTCTTAGGGGTGTGCTGCCTTAGTGTCAAGCAGTGTTCTTCTACACCAATACTACTGTGCCTGCTCTGATGTGCTTATACTATGTTTAGCGTGTCACTTGCATTTGGGGGCAACAGGGGAATTATTTTGTTATTCATGAGGTAAACAAATGTGGTAGAAATGAAAGCGAGGCCAGATTAAGTTACAGAAGTAAATAGGAACCGAGTTGATATCAAACCTCAGTAGTAGAGTTAGACAGCTGGCATCCTCTTACTCAGTTTCTGGAGGATTATCTCACTTCCAAATTCCTGCTCTTAACCCCAGGGGCTTCACTTAGGGACTATCAATAAATTATTGAGTAGACAAAACAAATGTTAATTTTATTACATGTGTGCTGTCTTGTACATACTAGTAAAAGTTCTGTTAAAAAAAAACTATACTAAATTGGTATCATGTATCACCATCTATTTTGACTGCTAATGTGTAGCTAATTATTTTGCATATATATATTTGAGTATATAATAACTTGCAGTTTTTTTCTTTTTTATTCCGCCCATCGTTCTGTGTGAATGCAATGAAGGTGCAATGGGGAGTCGTTTGTTCCACCTCTGTGACAGCAGAGGAGGTTATAATAGTGCCAAATATTTCTCAAATAGATACATGGCACTCTTAAGTTAAGTGCATAAACTGTATCTATGCATGTATGTATGTTATTAAAAAGAATCCAGGGAAACCCTCCTTAAAGCCTCATGCATGTCCTTAAAAAGCTTTTGGCTAAACTTAACACCATTGATTCATTTAGCTAGAGGGTATAATATATTCTGAGTCATGGAAAAATCTTAAGCAATTCAATTAAGGCTTTAATAGTTCCATTTAGTGCAGACAAAATCATAATACACAGTGAGATAAACATGATATACTGGAGAGAGACGGAACAGGAACTATAGTTGGATCACAGCAGTTGTGATGATGATAATAACTTCACACAACGATGCAGCCCTCCTCCACAGGAAAAGACTGACAGAGCAGTGGACCATTAAGGAACAGAGGACGTGGACACTAAATTATACAGACAGTGACATAGGAGGAACTGCCGACTCAGCTGCACCACAGACATATTAAAGACAGATCATAAATAGTGTAAAACCTGGCTTTGGCTAGTCACAAGGAAAGGATAAGGGAAATTAGCAGATGCACTCTTCCTGATACACCTGATAACTTCACAAATAAGACGTTTTGTGAAGAAACAGTGTTGGAAGCTTTCCTAATATTAGCATGTTCTTGATTGTTAGCATCACACTGTGCAATGCTAATCCAAGGAACCCTTCACTGTTGTCTAGATAGTGTCTGTGTAATGAATCTGGGCAGTGTAGCATAAGACACTTATTTGTAATGGATCTACTCAAAGTTTTAACTGATTTCCATTTTGCACACTGCCATTTGCAAATGATTGATCATTGTTAATTAACCGTGCTAACAAAATAGCTTGATGAATGGCGATCTGTTTGTCAGTCCACTACTGTGGTCCAGATATATCTTGACAAGATTGCTTTACCTGAAGTTGTTTTTACAGGCATTCATGGTCCTCAGAGGATGAATTCTAATGACTGGTGATGAGATTCTCTGACTTTCCATCTCGCATTACCAGCAAGGTCATTTATCCAGTGAAATATTTCAATATCAACTGAATAGATTGCCACAACATGTTGCATAGAAATTATTGGCTGCAATATGATCAATCTGCGGACTTTGGTGATCCCCTGACTTTTCCTCTAGCATCACGAACGAGGAGGATGATATCTGTGGTTTTGAGTGAAATGTCTCAAGAACTACAGATTGAATACTGATACTTGATACTTTGTAAACACATGCATGCATCCATCCATCAGAACACAGTAACTTTGGTGATCCCTTTCCATCTAGTGCCATCAGAAGGCTAAAATTTAAATTAGTGTAATAATTTGGTCGAAGCCGAATACCTGACAATGACATTCCCATCACCCTCAGCTGTACTGTGTGTTTATGCTAATGAATGAATGCTAGCATGTTTGTACTAAACTAAGATTGTCGACATGATAACACATCTGCTAAAGAATGTTTAACCTAATTTTAACTAAACCCTCAACATTTAAAGATGTAGACTGAGAGAAACACCTGTTATATGTCAGCTATGTACTGTATAGCAACTGTAAACCCCAATATCAGAAACTGGTCAATGCAGGTCCTCCACTTGGCACAATGCATTCCCTCTCTGCAGCACACATTTTACATGTCTTACTCTTGACGGGTCCTCTCTCTCCTCCCTGCCAATCAACATACCGGTAGCTCTGAGCCCCCACACAACTGAGGTGAAAGACGAGAGTAGCTTTTAATCATCACACGTGGAGGAAGACACTTAGGTAATTCAGTTATTTGTATGTGCAGTGTGGAGTGTTGGTTACTTACTAATATCTGCAGCGCTCACGTGTGTCGACCAGTACACCCACCCAACCCCATCCCCCACTGATTGGCCAACGGGTACACACAAGCCGGCGAGTCAGGAGGCAATTTACAAACCCATCACAAACAAAAACAAACACCCAAATAAAAGCCTGTGGACTTACAAAGCAGTTAAGCATGGAGCAAGACACCCTTCCTGCGAGGTTCATGTCGAGGAGAGGCAGGGGTGTGCCTGAATGACACGCAGCCTACAGAGCAGCAGCACGACCAGTGAATAGGGAGCCGGCATAACCATTCTTCTCCCTGCCGGAGCCTCTTCACCCCTCATCCACTCTGTAGCCCTCTGCCTCCTGCCTCCCCCTGCCCCCCACCTTCTGCAGGTTTCCCCTTCTCAATGGGTGCTGTGGGACAACACACCAGACCCGGCTTTCATTCAGGAACAACCCCCCCAACCCCAACACTTCCAGAGAAAACAAGCTAGTGTCTGAAGACAGCCTCTGTTGCTCTACTGCGAGAGGCACAATAGTCCAAACAAGAGCAGCAGTCCCCACGATCAGCTGAGTTACAACCGAGCAGAAAGCAAAAGTGATGAGATGACTGCAGATGTACCTTCCCAACTGTAGCGGAAAGACAGAGTAGGAGAGAAAGGAAGACGGAGGGAACTGCCTGATGCTAAGCTCCACCCTCTGCATGCGCATCTACCTCCTTCTCTCTCTCTCGCATTCACATGCTCACATTTCTACCTCCATCTCCTTTATCCTTACTCCTCCCCCACTCCCTCCTTGTTCACCCTTCACCGACATCTCCTAATAAATATGCTTCTCTCTCAGCAACGTGGCGATTAAGCCTGAAGTGTAATGTGGGTATCCAGAAGATGCTCTGACTGCCATGCATGCACCATCTGACAGTATGCTGTGACTCTTTCCCAAGCACACATACCGTATCCTCTAGCTGTGTACACAGGCTATGCTGAACACAAAACATATCATCAAGCAAACTCATACACACAGACAGAACAGAGAAACATCCTATCCAGTAGTTGGACAGCATCCCATCAAAAAACCGCTGCATTGGCAGCAGTTGATCTAGTGCAGGATACAGAAACGTGTCAGAGGACAGAGGAGGGAGGGTGTTGAGAGTGAGTCTATGCAGAGATCTCCAGTGACACAGCAATCTACAGCTGCTACCTCTTGACTGAGTGTCGTCTTTGCACTGTCCGATACAAATGCAGTACATTTTTGTAGTAAAAGGCACGTAGTTGCATCACCTTCCTGTTCTGAACATCAGGGAAGGTCACTGGATGCATATGGTGTTTAGAGTGTTACGTATACTACAGGGGGACGCACAGCCATTCCCTCTCTCTTATCAGAACATCCTCCGTGAGTCGTGACAGCCACTTGCCTTCAGCAGTATGACCCTACATTACGTAACACATAACTGCGTGCATGCGGCATAGGCTGCATGCACACCGCAGCACTATTAAAAAAAGAGGATTAATTTTACTGTGGGTGCTCTGATGTAATTTTTTACATGGTAGCACCTCATTTTAACACGTGCATAGAAATAAAAGTCCACTGAGAGTTGCTATACTGGTTGTACTGGTAGATGTAGGCACATATTCCAGGTTAACAAATTATGAATATATGAAATCACCACTTTTGACCAATGTTAACATTATCAGCAGGCAGAACATTTTATCATGACAAATAAGAGGCTAATCTAAACATAGCTTCATAATGTATGTCATGTGCTATTGGCTATTACATGATCAGAATAATGTGATGTAATTTTATCAATACAGTGCTTCTGTCCACAGAGTCATTCATACAGAATAAATAATATCTATGATTCTAAGGCCATATCAATTAGGCAATCAAAAGAAAATTAGTTAATAATTATTTTGATAATTGATTAATCATTTCAGTCATTTATATAGCAACAAATGTCAAATATCTGCTGGTCCAGCTTAAATGTAAGGATTTGTGCCAAGGAGGTTTTGTTTTATTTGTTGGCTTGTCAGCAGGATTTCCATGAAACTTGTGAGATGATGGGTCTTGGGCCACAATAGACCCCATTACATTTTAGTGCCGAAATGTTTCAGTCGCCTCGTCTAATTCAATAACAAATAAAATGCAGATTACGCAACAGGAGGAGTTTGATAGACTCCTCCTTTGCAGAGCAAAATCTGGCACTGTAAGTCACCCAGATCTTAATGCTGCATGCCGCGGTTGCTGGACAGGACAGGTTTAGAAAAAAAAAAGAAAAGAAAAGAAAAAACAATTTAGTGCAGAACTCCATAAAAGGGCAGAACCAGGATTTTTTCCACTGTCTTTAACATTGGGAGATAGAGCGTTTGACTTTTGTCTTTATTTTCTCAAGGAAATAATACATGGATGTTGATGGTAATAAATAAATAAATAAAAATAATAATGTCATTTAATTAGAATTTGGATAAGGCTTGACTGAATTAAAGGGGACTGTTGGGCCTTGGTGTAGGTATGCGCTCTTCTGAGTGCCAATTTAGTTAGCTTCGCCAAGGAGGTTATGTAATTGCCAGCATTTGTTTGTCTGTCTGTTAGCACAATTTCTCAAAAATTTATGAATGGATTTAGATGATTTTTTAAAATTTGAGTGGTAGGGTATGGCTCAGGGAAATGTTCATTACATTTTGGTGGACACAAGTAAGATGAGCAAAAAAGAGCTGCACCTGCAGTTCTCTCACCAGGAAAGGTCACCTGGCTCATGTAGAGGTGAACTCCATTACAGATTTGTTTAGAAAGGGATGGTGTGCCACAGGGAGATTGAAGCGCAATAACAAATTGTATTAGAAAGTGAGCTTCATAGGGGAAACATGGAGAAACTGAGCTGCCTTTGGTGGAGGTCTAGTCGTCTAGTATTAGTAATACACTTACTGACAATTCAGGTTTCTGTTGCATTAAAAATACACTACAGGTATACTATACACTACAACTACAGGAGACCACTCAGGAAAAATAATTCAGTGAGGAATGTTAATGTTTAAAAATCTCAAGGATGTAGTTATATAACAGCAAGACATGTCACTCATGGCTTCAGCATATTTTGCCTGCAGATTCATTAGCAGCTGTTGTGAACAGATTATTGTAAATCTCCAATTATTGTAAATGAAAACTAAAGCTAGCTCAAACCGCATAAATTTTTCATGAGAAAAAAAATTGACATAACATTACAAATTAATTCATTTTAAATTTCTTTGTTCTATAAAGCACAACTAAAATGACCTTTTACAAAACAATGTTTATGTCATGGATATTTTATAGACCACTAACACCTAGTCTGGATGATTTTTAAACTTGTGTTAAATGTCTGTATATTAGAAGGGGGAGAGCGTCATGCTGCTCGAGGCTTGATGCACTATGTCTCATCGGGTAAATGGACTCATGCAGCTGCTGCTATAAATCGCACTTCCACAAATCAAGCAGAACCTTACAGAGAATCATGTTCATGTCACAAGCATGTGACTCGAAACAAAGAAGTAAAATAAACCATTATGCATTGCAGCTACACCAAACCAGTCAAGCTTTAAAAAAAAAAAAATTCCTGGTATGTGTGTGCATATGTGCACCTACGAATTTCACTATATGTTGTACTGTGTATGATTGTATGTGACAATAAACCTGATGTTATTTACTGTAATTTCATTTGCATTAGTTATGATTGTGTGAGCTGTCGTAGTGAGAAAGAAGCAGAAGAATGTTCAGTGTCGAAGTTCTACCAGCTTCTCTCTCTTATGATGTGTGAGAGAAAATCACTCAGCATCTCAGTCTGAAGTGTTTACTTCTCTGGCAAAATCCCAATGATTAAGACTTCTCATATCCCAGGCAAGTGCAGACTCGTCAGGTTTGGAGGTGTGGAGGGTTTTCCTTTGATGAGATTAGCGAGACTCTTATAAACTCATTATAACCTCAGCAGATATAAATATAACATTTTTTAGTCTATGTAAATGTTATAAAATGTTAATAAACTAAGTTTAGATCGAACATGGTTTATGAGGATAAACGTTTAAAAAATACTTTGGATAACAGTTTTAACAGTGAGCCATTGATCTTGTAAAGCTCAGGCTTTCTAATAATTTCCATTTAACAATAAAAGACAAATTGAATGCATATTTTAGGAAACTGGGAATATCTAAGTCTAATTCATGATGATTGGGTTCAGTGGACTTCAAATTCGACCAGCTGAGCACCTGATTTGCTCTATTGTGTCTCAGGTTTTATTTTAAGAAAGGAGTCACAAACGCAGAGTGTCAGCCTACATGTTGACGCTAGAGAAGTAGGATATGAGGAAGAAATTAGTTCTTATTAAGCTAAAATATAGCTAAAATAATCAAACATGAAAATGTTGCACATTTGTGTTTCAAGTGTCTGCAAATACATAGTTATTTATGCATGTGCTGTGCTTTATAGATTAAAGTCATAAGCTATAACTGCTGTATTTTATTGTGTTTTCCAACCATTTTGAATAATTTTGTATGCGAGATTGTTACAGCATGTTGGTCCTCACTATAAGACATTGTTACATGTGGCAACTCTGACCTTTACTTCAAAAACAGGATTTAGCTTAATATGATGCATTAAATGCAACAAAATGCAGGTGTACCAATATGTTCACTACAAATGCTCACCAATGCAAATCTTTTTTTCTCATTTTTGATTGGCTGCTAAAACATGCTGTAGTTCTGGTCAACAGCCTCTGATAAAAAGATACAAGTTCACATATTTTTAACCAATGAAAAGGAGGAACAGACACTGACAGCCAGACTTCAGGAAGCAAAGCAAACAGTCCCAGAAGCTAAAGACTTTCGAGGAGAAAGCAACAGTCAAATCATTAACGACAACATGAAATGAACCCTCTGGCTTTAACTACAACTCTATGGTGTATGTGCATTTGGAAAGAAAAGCAGGTGATTCAATTGTAAGGCAAGCAAGTGACATCACATGAGGGCAGTGACACAGAAACATTGTCCTCATTTCCATACCTGCGTTATCCTGCTAACAATACAGCAGCATGAGTGGACACTGAACTTAATACATCCAGTTGTATTTCAGCGAAATAGCTGGAGGCCGGGAAGCAATTAAACACTGTTTTACGAGACATGATGAAAAGGATCATATTACCTGTGGAACTATGGAACAAACTAATACCACCTGAGAAAATAACTCTCAGAACAACAATAACTGAAAACAGAGAACTATCATTTGCTATAGTTTTTTATATACACTTGTAAAAAAACAACAACAACTGCATATATTCATGTAAAATACTAAGAATGTCTGAGCATCAATAATAGAATAAGCTACCTACAAACAAACATTTGCTGATCTGCATTGACTGAACTTCTCACCTGTTGCAGGAGAAACTTATTCTAGGGTATGCTCAGTACATCTAACAACACCATTAAGTGTGATCACGTGTAATAGAGGACACCGCTGACTATGTCAAACCACACCTTTAAACTGCAAACCCAATCTACCTACGGGTACAAATAAAGTAACCTGAACCTGAACCACACCCGAACCACAAGCAAAGAAATAACTGGTCAGTGAAAAATCCTTGAACTTCAGCACAGGAGTAATCCAGGACTAACTGAGCTCTGCATTCTCATTTTACAGTGACCACATTATTTGTTCATCAGCCTCGCCATCAATTAAACTCAGAGCTTGACTGTGTGTCCCATGAGAAGGCTGAGAGCTGGGCAGTCAGCCACGGTGGCATTCTGTGGAACCAGTTGACCAGAACCTTGGGACACACATCCTCTTGTTACACTTCCTATTTCTGTCCCATAAAAGCTGCACCCAGCAGTTTCAAGAGGAATTTGCCTCTATTTAAGAACAGTCTATTCTAGCTGAAGTACATTTACTGAACATCCAGTGAGAAATAGCGTAGGGACAGGCTATCATGTGCCCTGGGTTGTGCCCCAAATTAGTGAGTATAATAGTGTTATTACAACAAACAGACTACAGTATTAACATTTCCAGGCTATGAGAAATGGCACACTGCTGTCAGATCGAATTCATTGTTAACATATGCACCTTATAATTACTATAAAACAAAATGCACAGCTTGCATGGCTCATATCAATTAGAGTTGTGATCTACAAATAGTCTTGCATCCTGACCGTTGTTTAAAAAAAAATTATGCTTCAGTATAGCTGCAACATGCAGGCTTATGACTGCAGCATGACTAGACAAACCACTGCTTCTCTCACATAAAGTTAGGGTTGCAAAGGGGCGGAAAATTTCCGGAAATTTTCCACGGGAAGTTTAACTCGGGAATTTTGGAAATTTTGAAGAAAAAAAAAATTAATGCTATTTTCTCCCCAAAAAACATTGCATGTGTCCTTGTGGTCTAATAAACATGTTGAATGTATGTCCTACCTCATAAGTCATTCGCAAAGTGTTCTTTTGGGAATATGTTATATGTTTACAATGTAAACTGATTTCTTTATTTATTACTAATTGTTTTTGCATATTGAAATGCCTGTACGTCTCGGCGACATTGTAAATGAGGGTAACCTCAACTGTCTATTCGAGAATAAATAAAGGTTTGAATGAATGAATGAATGAATGTTTTGAATGCTACAAATCAGTACAATGTTTACATCCTGCTTCAGTGTCTAATACCGATGAGTGGGGGGGTTTAGGTTTTGGTTTCCTTATCAGCTGTCCGACATAAGGAAACTGAAACCTAAATCCCCCAAGGCCCAAGGACTACATCCACTACATCCAGTCAGGTAAGTTTTGATGATATTACTGTGGTAAATATATTTGATCTATGGTATTTAAGTTTAACTAGCAAATACTAAATCAACATGTGCTTATATAGTTTCTAGCTTGCCAGTTTTCTGTTGATCTATTCATCTAGCCTATTTCTATTCATTTATCCATCAATTGTAAAATATTTTTAAAGACTATTCCAATTGTTTAGCTAACTATTTATATCTCTGTGCATGGCATTGGGCATTAGTGTTTTTCACAAGCTTTTTTCTCAACTTATTCTACAGAACAATGCCACGTGCACTATCTGACGTGTGGAGACATTTCACCCCAGCCAATGCAGAAGGAACTAAATGCTTTCATTTTACATTTTGAATGGGACTCATTCGGGGGGAATGAATAAATTAATTTAATTCAACATTCATGTTTTTTGTTGTTCCAGAATCCATTAAAGTTCTACTCACAAATAGACTTGAGTCAAAAATGTCATTTTTATAATTTGTATTTGGAATGTTTGCATGCATGTGTGCCTATGATAAAACAAAATGTTTATATTTATGTCTGTATATGACAAGGTAAATAAAGTAGTATAAATTACCCCAAAATTCCCAGTTTATTCCCGTTAATTCCCGTTGAAAGTTTCCAACTTTGAATATTCCCGGAATTTTGCAACGCTACATAAAGTAAAATCTCAGTTGCAGCATTTCCAAAGAAACACTCTGGTTCAAGCAGCCAAATTATTTCTCCACTCTATTACACCAATAGCTTTCATGACAATGTTACATAACATGATTGCTCTAAGTTTAGCCTCAGAGCTGAAGGGCCAGTAGCATACAGTAGAGGGCAATCCGTATGGACAGATTTTTAGTCAATAGTGACTGTGGCAAAGCCATGCATTGGTTGTCTTGTCCACTGGACTACAGCACAAGAATTTTACATTTTGGTCATATTATATATATGACCATATATTTGGTCATATTTCTCTATGACATTCAAAGCAAGCTGGTGTTCAGTGTCTTACTCAAGGACCTTGCGCTACGTTGAACTGTCACATATTGCAATGAGCTTCTTTATGTGAATAAGGGGTTAATTGGGTCAGGAGAGACACATGACTGGGTACATGAAAGACTTTTAACATCTGTTACCTGCTACTCAGCAGTTTTAATGATGCAACAGCACGTCCTTGAATGAAACAAGCAATGCAATAAAGTCTTAGCCCTCGTGAGGACGCTACTGCTGGGATGGAGAGAGATACCACCTGAGGATGACCTACATTCACTGACTTAAATTTGTGTTCCACAATTTCCTGTTGGTGCCGACTATATCTAGTTATTTGTTTACATATTTGTTGATGCCCAATGATCCCACCCTCCCTCTGCGCAGGCATCATGTACAGCCAGAGGGACTGAACATGGTCAATCATGTGATTGTTAATATTCAGAAAAAAGCTGGAGATTTTGGTGCCTCAAAGAACTGAAGAAAATATATCCCCTTTTTAAATGAAAATGAAGATTTGCTTAGCATGATTTAACAAACATAATTTTGATTACCTCTGCATTGAATGAACAAAAACACCTTCAAGTCGAAATGAAATGTTTCTATATTCCTGACCAAGACACTTGATATACTACTGTATGACAAAAAACAATACGACGAGTAATTGGATACATGGACAAGTAATAATGCAGCACCATACAAACATATGAGGATTTTAAAAAGTCAGAAAGGTTTGAGTTGCAGGTTTGAGTTGCACATTCTGTTGCTAAACCTGTTGCAACACCCAGCACTCTGTCAAGGCCTGTAAGAGTATGAGACAAATCCTGTGTGATTGAGAGTGTCCCAACTTGACATTTTGCCTTCAGAAAGTATTTTGGGAGTTCACACAGGCACCTAGTTTAATAGCTATCTGGAGTCTATAGCAGCATCTATAAATATATAAACATAGCGGCCCCTTCCCCAATAGTGTCATTGACTCACCATGCTGACAGCCAGTGCTGTAGACAGTCGACCCGGGTGTTCCTCTTCAGATCCCTCCCTCTCCTCCTGTCTACTGGACTCTGCTGTGCCAGCAATGGCTCCTGCCAACAACAAAAACACACACTACCTTCAGACATGGGGTGTGTGTGTGTGTGTGTGTGTGTGTGTGTGTGTGTGTGTGTGTGTGTATGGGCATTTGTGAAGTGTGTGACTGCATAAACGGCTGGATTCCAAAAACCAGCCTTCCTCAGTCTAAAGTACAGCAAGTAGAATGAAAGCTGGCAGTAAAACCATAAAATATTGGAGAAGTCGAGTGTGGATGTACCTAACATTATATCAATCAACTCACAACAATTAACCCCAACATTCAACAGCTCACAACAGGGTGCTGGCTGTCTGGGACAAGAAGTACTCTCCACAAATCAGGTCAAGTCAGTGTAAACACACTCCACACATGCAGTGCTGCAGACAGACATGCAGGCACATGTGGGAAGTATGATGTGACACTGGAAACTTTGGAGCATATCACCTTAACTGACCTGAAGGGGAAAGGTGTAATTTACAGGAAATGAAAACTCAACATTCCTCATCTGGTTATCAGCAACCAAATAGATAAGTGCACATATGTGCTCTTCAGCACACCCACCAAAAGGCACTCCAGCTGGCACACTGAGGTGGATATACTGAGCAACATGACTGGCATGTTCTGAAATGACTTACAACTCTGGAGGTCTGCACAGTTCTGTGCATTGGTACAGTAGCTGCACACAGATCAAAAGCAACAAATTTAAACACTGAACACAAATAAAAACAAGGTGACAGATTGAGGATATGAAAACCAAGCACTGATTCACTGGATAAGTGCATGAAAGAAATATTGCTCTGATAACACACAGCCTTCTCTTCCAGTGCACATGCAAGCTCAGTCAGGAAGCTCAGGGTAAATTTACTATGAGGGGAGTAACACACACAGGCAGCTGGACAAAACAAGGACACAGTGCTCACTTCCTTGCATTTAGGAATAGACTAAACCTCTACCTTATTACAAGGACACACCTTGAAACGAGAATGAAGTTCTAATTTTACTACACTTACTTTTTGTTTCTGGACACACCTCCTTTTGCACACAGCTCCATGAAAAAAAAAATACTACTCTGAATTCACAAAATTCTTCTCCAAAAGTTGACCTCTCTCACCTGTAAAAAGTGCTGAATCTTCTAACCCTTTGATGAATATTTTGTCTGCCTTTTAAGATCGAATTAAAGCCCAGTGCCTTGCAAAGTAGCAGTAGTCTGTATACTTAACATATACTGGTTGTAATCTAGTGCATGACATGCCTTCCTCCCTCCCTCGCTCTGTCTCTATTGCTTACTCTTTCTCCCTCCCACTCTCTAGTGCCAAGCTTTTCAAAGTGAAAGAAGCCATATTACCTTCTACAACCTAACACCGTGTTGCTTATCAGTCACAAATAAAGAGAGATGTAAGCAATGTATGCAAGTGCCAACTCAAAAGTAGCATCACACAATTTAACTATACAAAAGAATGTGTGTTTAAAGTGTAAATGCAAATGAGGTGCAAGTTTACCAAAATCTGAACTTAAGAGTGACCTGGTATATTATGGCCTTTTAAAGTTGTGATGGCCTACATGTTCAGTGCTACCCATTTACTTTTATTGCCTGCTGTTGGGTTTCTGGTCACCTGATGAATGGAGGTCCAATATTCACTCTCCTAATTGCTCTGCTTTTGACTCAATCAACCCCAGAGAAAAAATATCTGGATCTTAAGCTAGACATTCACTTTGTTGCAGTTTACTGTTAGGCTGCCTGTGTACACTGAGTTTATTAGAGCCTGCTGGCTGATAACAGCTGACAGCTGCTGAAAGAGATGAGAGTGAACCATACTGTACGTTTGTGGGCTGTGGAACCACAACAATGAGCCAAAAAGGGACAAAAACTGGGCAGCTCTACAGAAATATTGATGCTATTCTACACGTTAGTACATGCACTTTATTATCATTATACCTTATAGCCAAGAAGGTTTTGTTTTCACCCATGTCCGTTGGTTGGTTGGTTGGTTGGTCGGTTGTTTGGTTTGTTTATCAGCAGGATTACACAAAAACTACTAGATGGATTTCCATAAAACTTGGTGGAATGATGGTGCATGGGCCAGGAAAAAACTCATAACATTTTGGAGTGGCTCTGGATAAAGGGTGAGATCCAAGAATTTTTCCACTTTCTTTAACATTGTGGAAAGTGTGTAGGATTGTTCAACCTGGGGGCAGTATGCACTCTACTGAATCCATGCAAAATAGATATTTTCAAAATATGTGCAAACATCTATTTCTAAAACAACTGCTCTGATTCCACTTATCACTCTGGCTATCACGTTATGTAAGCCAACTTTTCTCAAGTGAAAGGTGATACTATATTTTTCTGCTGACGGGAGTTCACAATTAGCTTGATTAAGTCAGGAGAGAAAAACACAGTCAAAAATCCCTCCACGTTATTCAGTCTTTCTACATATTATCACACAAAACAGGCAATGCAACAGACAATCTGTGATCATTCTGCTTTTGCAAAGGTTAGTTGAGATCAACTGAAGGAAAACAGATTATAAATCAAAACAATGATGACATTTGTGGAATCACTTTTCACTCAATGCTTGTGAAAATAAATAATGTACTTGAGGCTGCAGCTTGGGTGTTGTCATTATTGGGATATTTTTAAACACAGGTAAGTGGCTTGTCAGGGAAACAAAAGAGATTCCCCATAGTGAAGAGAAATTATGAAAGGTGAGCAGAGAAATGCTATAAATTCCAAGTATGAACCACACCTTCCTATTTGGTACTGATACAAAACCTGTTTTTAGTACTGGGGAAGAGATAGAAGGTTTAATGTCCTCTGATAAAGACATGCATTTTGGCTGCTGAATCTTATTACAAGCTTGAAGACTTCATCCCCCAGATTGATTCATAATGTTAATCAGCACTTTAGAGCGGTCAGTCTCTAATTTAGCAGAAAATGCTACAAATCCAGTTGGATAGAGGTGACCTGGTGGGACCAGGTGTTAGATATCCATTAATTGGCATTCAGTAGAGTGCAAGGTCAAAGGCCCAAAAGTCCCCTTTCAATCAATCAAGCCTTATCCAAGATAAAATTCATAGCCCTGTAACTATAATTTAAAAGGGCAGACTACACCTTTTGAAAAGATATTTAAATCTGGTGGATCCACACCAAATTGCAAACACTCATAGATATGAATGCCCTAAATATGCCTAATTTGTTCATCATGATCCATTATGCCCTGAGATATTAAAGAAAATATGAATAACACTGTTAAAGAAAAAAATCCTGGACCATTCTTCAAGATCCACACAAAAATTTAATGGGGTCTTCTCCAAGACCCATCCTCGCACCAAGTTTCATGGAAAGCACCAAAACGGATTTTGCATAATACTGCTGACAATCAACCAATCGACAAACGGACACAGGTGAAATGAAAATATAACTTCACTGGTGGAGGTAAAAACAACACTGAAAAAAGATAATTATTTTCTTCATTTAGTTCAACTCATTAAGTTGTATTCAATGTGTAAATCCAGTAGCATTTCTTTCAAACTTGATCAAAACGGTAAACCAGTGGTGATTACAATAAATATCGAAAGTGATAAAGACATTAATGCTGAGAAAATCTACTGAAAATGCAACTATTCTGATAATAAATTAATCATGTAATTTATTAAGAAAAAAAAGAATAAGAATAATAATAAAAAATAATACTCACTGGCACAAGTGTAAATGTTGAAGTAAAATTGGGTTCCCAGTACAGTGATTAATATAAATTACGAATTTATAAAAATTGGCAAAAGCTAAATTATGTGTGGGCCTACAGTGCGCACAACAGCAGCATTAAGTCGGCTAATAAGGAGAAATAATTAATTAAGTATTTCCACAGATGACACCGCTAACTATTGGAATAACTTTCACAAAACCAGTTTGAGAAAATGAAACTAATTTCAAGTCCAGTGAGGGATTCCAGGGTGTTTCCCTTTGACCAAAAAATGGACAATGGATATAATGGAAAAAATGTGAAATTTGCAGCAATTAGTGCTGAAATTGAGCCGTGAATAACAGGTGATCTGTGTGACTCCTGACAACACAACAGGTGTGAACGTTTGATAACTAGGGTAAAGTTTAAAGACATCTAAGGTGAAAGTGAAAGTCGACTACAGCCTCACCACAGTCTGGGGCTGTGCTAGGAGGAGACAGTTAAGTCAAGCCAAAGAGTGAGTGTGTGTATGTGTAGTAATTGAAACGTTAGCATTATGCTAGCTGCCGGAGAGCACATTACTACGGGCTGGTGTGTTACATTCGTTCATTTACAAACAGAGAAAGACAAAACGGCCCAAGGTTCACACTTCCATCCCAAGTCTGACAGTCCCAGAACATGTCACACACAATACATTATTTAGAAGTTACTTCATTTCAAAAGAAAAACCGAGTTACTCACTCAGAAAGAATCAGCTGACATGACGGTGACTCAGTAGACTACACAACTTCCGCATTCTTGAGTGATGACAGCAGCGCGAGCCACTAGACAAGTAGGAAACTGAATATTATAGACCAATGGGACTACAGAATCAGTTTGGCCAATGAGGATTTACAACAGTCGAGCGAATGAATCGCACACACCCACAGAAGAGCCAATCATGCGCCACAAAACTTCTAAAGCTCACCAATAGAAAATCACAGCGCGGCACAAACTGGATCCACACATACACAGTGCGGTACATTGTGTGTGCGTGGATGTGCGCACAAACACAAATAGGGATATAGAGATATTCGCCGGAATGTAAATTATGATGCCACCATGAGTTTGTGACTTTTGATAGGTATATAGGCTACAAGAAGGCAACTTAATACAAAGTTGGAGTTTTCTTAAAGCCGACTGGCAAATAAATACAGAATGTATTGCTGAATATCAATGGAAGGTGGTGTAGCTGTGCAGTAGACCCTCATGATCATTAGAGCTGCATCAACAAGAATCATCCCAAAGAATTCAGTAAGATAAGGGCTCCGTGGTGGAAAGGTGAATGTAAAAATGATACAAAGAAAGAAACCATGCATAATGATTCCTAAGAAATGACTGGAGTCAGCATAATCTGATTGATTATCAAAGGAACCGAGCAAAAGTGTTATCAAGGAAGAATCCATGGAAGTATTTTTGCTCATTTGTTTGCTGTGAAATAAAACTGGGTGCTGATTAAAAATAGAGGAGTAAAGGAAGAAAATCTGGTAAAGTTCCAGTGTTGATAAATGGAGAGTATCTGCAATCCCAAATAAGGAGGCAGCAAATCTACTGGGTAATAATTTGCAAGTGAGCGAAGTGAAAGCCATTTGGATGATATAGTGCAAAGATTACATTTTATGAGAAACTTGTAAGAAAGATCAAGATAGTGATGAATTGAAAGACATGGACTTTATATAAATCAATTACAAAGAGCCCTAGAAGAAAGTGAATATACCACAGTACAAGACCAACAAGTGTTATGCTATGATTTGACAATTACCAGATAAAGTCTTGAAAATAATATTATTAATCAGTTATTCAATAGAATACTGATAACCTTTTGTTACTTGATTTGGGGGAGATCTGGGTTTTCTGTCTCACTTTTTGCTTTTTTTTCAGTTCCTCAAAAACTGAAATGAAAGCATCCTTGCACTGAAATGAAAGCACTGAAATGAAAGCAATCCTTAGTAGATTCCGTTCCAGTGCGTAACCGAAGCCTTAACGTGTCAGACCGGAATGGAGTGATCTCACTCTCCGTAAGCTAAATTTTTTTAAAGAGATATGGACTGTAAAATTCATCTTTTGTACATGTGATAACCATTCCTCGTGGAGGTTGGTCATCACACACACAAGATTTAAAAATTAAAAATTAATGTAGTCATCTCCTGCATTAAGAGAGCATATACAGGAAAACATATTCCAAAAAGTGCCTTTTGAAAATTCTTTTTATAGCAAAAGAACAATAATGCTCAAATCATCCTCATGTTAGTCACTCACTAACATTGATACAAGTTGTTAATTGTGGCAATCAACCCCAACAACAATATGTTGTAGCCAAGCTAAGAAAAATCTATATCTAAACTATAGGTAGTCCACCCTTTACTTTTTAATGGTGATAATTGTCTAACAATAAATTCATTAAAAGCCTAGACGAGAAATACAGAAGAGCAGAGTATTTACATTCTGATATGAAAAGGTTAAAAAATAAAAGTCCTTGTACTTTAATGTTAACTATCTCCTGAAATGACTATGTAGATGACCCATGACCCAAATTCTGAAAATTTGAGCACCCAGACAGCACCATCTGGGGAACTCATAAATGTGACAACCAACCCCAGTCTCCACTACTTGCCAAAAGTCTGTTAAGCAAAAATACCAATATCGGGTTCCAACT
This sequence comes from Chaunax sp. Z400, assembly GCA_037577475.1. Taxonomy (NCBI): domain Eukaryota; kingdom Metazoa; phylum Chordata; class Actinopteri; order Lophiiformes; family Chaunacidae; genus Chaunax; species Chaunax sp. Z400. The sequence continues at coordinate 6,316,050 of CM075201.1, read as the reverse complement.
TCTCAAATGGTTTGTGGCTGTTTGAAGGGGTCATAATGAACATTATATTCAATGTCATATTGTGTAATATATTGGGCAAAATTATCAATTGATTAATTGAAGAATATGGATTAATCAATAATGGGAATAATTGTAAGTCCCAGTCTGATAGTCTGATCACTTATTGTTTTGAATGATCATTGTCTGCATTTGCAACATTGCTCTCACATTTTCCATGTGTGGCTGGACGTGTTCTCCATAATTAAAATAATTTATATATGATTATTATGGATTACCTAAAATCAGTTCCTATGCTAATAGAAAGTTCTGGCTTTACTTACTGATCCTATAATACATTGCTAATTTGTTTGTTTTGGAGTTTGAATCAGACACTATTGCGCCCTCTAATGGTGAAAATCAAAAGGCAAAGAGGGATATCAGAGGGACTGGTTTGGGACAGGACTATCTTTACCCTCAACACAACTACTGTACCACTGCTTTTGACGCTACAGTCCTGGCTCAGTTCCACACATTCTTCATGTATCACTTCTTGAGTCTCAGTTATATGACAAATAAATACTTCTACACTTGATTCTATTACATATTACATTCTGAGAGGTACAGTATCTCTAAAATCTCAGGTAAAGCATCTTAGACCAGAGGGAGTGTAGTATCTCATTATTTTCTCCACAGTGAACTTGTGTCTATATTTCTCTGACAACTGATAAGACACTGGTCTCAAGAGAGATGAAAAAAACTTGCTACTGAACTTTTTAGCTAGAGAGCAGCTGAAACCAAAGAGGTGGACAGGTGGGAGTATATCCTAAAGAACCAATCACAGTTGGTTAACAGGTCAGTACTTATCTACTCTCCGCGGGCACTGACACTGATTTAGATCTTTTCCTTCATAGAATTGGGGCCTATCTACAATCACAGCATGGTAAGAGGCATCGCCACAATGCTCTCAGTAATGGGACATTGTCAGATGTGTAATTGAGGAGATAATTGTATTTTCAGTGGATAAGAACTGGTTAAATCACTTTCAACTGTATGTTAGACTGAGAAGTTACAGCGATTTTTTTTATCTGTTCTCTCTTTTAGACAAGCTACACAGATAAAGGGGAAAAGGTAAGATTATCTAAGAATATGTCTTTTTGTGATTTGTTAACAGCACTGTTAGTTCTGTAGAAAGAAGGCTTCAGTCTTAACCAAGTGGCTGATTGCTGTAAGAATAAAGAGGTCATTCAAAATCTTCAACTAAAAGGAGTGACGATTGCTAGTCTTAAGGTGATACTAATCATTCAATAAAATTGAAACACCCAAAAAAGAAAGAAAAGAAAGAAAAAGAAAAACAGGTGTGTTTAATTTCTTGCCTTCTACCAATGTCATTCTTTTGTCGTACTTTTGCCTTTTAGCCCACAAGGGGAAAGTTTGTCAATTTTCATCATCTCACTTTCTGGGTCGGCAATGCCAAACAGGTCAGTATCCAAATGCTGCAGTACGACTAGAAGTTTACTTTAATGTCATTTTCAGTCAAATAATCACCTTTAATTCTTACACATAATTGCTATTTAAATCAAGATGAACTTTCCCAGATATATTGCGTTTGATGATTCAGGGTCTGTATCCTGCTTTTTGATGCTTTTTCTTTTTACTCGATAATTATAAGTGACTGTGTCGACTTTCAGTATTAGCAGAGACACCCATGTTAAGGGATATATATATATATATATATATATATATATATATATATATATATATAAAATTTATTTGATAGTACAGCCAAAAGAGGTGACAGGAAATGTGGGAGAGAGAGTGGGGGGAAGACATACAGCAGATGGCCACGGGTCAGAATCAAACCCGCGGTGACCCATAGAGGACTATGGCCTCAGTACATGGGGCGTGCGCTCCAACCACCGCACTATCTGCGCCCCACATTTAGATATTTTAGTAGGGATAACTTTAATTTAATTTATTTAAATTATTTTTCTAATTTCAATTAAAAATTTAATTTTTACAAACACAATAAGTCTGACTTCCTTTCAAATGAAAAGCATACTTGTTACATAAACTTGCTCAGTTCATTCAGCTATTTTGCTTCAGCACACAAGCCAGGCAACCTATTGGCCTGGATACATTATTGGCTGAGGATAAATCCAATTTTTTCATCAAAAATTCCCTCCACACTAAAGATAGTCTGATTACTTTGCAGGCAGCCACCTTCTACTGTGATAAGATGGGCTTTGAGCCTTTTGCCTACAAGGGTTTGGAGACTGGCAGCCGAGAGGTGGTGTCTCATGTCATCAGACAAGATAAGGTATGATGTTGAACATCCTGTGAGACTGAATAACACTCAAGTGCTTGACTGTACAAATGCAACCACCCTCCTCTCGCCTCACAGATATTATTTGCATTTGAAAGTCCGCTAAATCCTGGAAATGAAGGCAAGTTTTCTCATCTCAAAACCTGAGACTATAAAAGAAGAGCATGACAAGCTGTATGTCTGTATTTCAGCATGGTTTTATCTCCCCTCAGACATGGGACAATATATGATTAAGCATGGAGACGCAGTCAAAGACGTCGCTTTCCAAGTGGAGGACTGCGACTTCATTGTCAAGGTAGCAATGATACACACATGTCATTGTATAATCTTGATGTGCTTTTGGATTTATTCACAGTTTGGATTGAATTGGGTGTGTGTTTATCTTTTATTAGAAAATATAGTATATTTACTGGTGCCTACATTACACAAAGTATGTATTCCTATACAGTGATGAATCAAGTGCTTACTTAAAGTAAGTATGGGGAATTAGCATGCAGAAAATCATGATGCAATTTATGGTGAAACAGTTATAAACCTTAGTTAGGATGAAATTGTTTTGTAATGTGACCCAGAGCTGTTAAAGGAACAGTTGGAAAGTAAAAAGGAAATTTCATAGCATTCTCTCAAACAACAGAAGAAAAGGGAGACTCCTTTTAAAACATAAACATTACAAACACAAAAATATATACATATATGAAATGACTCCATACAGCAAGATCGCAAGTTCTCATTGCTCTTGTCTAAAATATAAAACATATATATACACTTTAAACGAGTCCCCATCTTGTTCAGTTGTTCAGGAGAATGCTGCGACTCTTTTTTTTATATGAAATTCCAAAATAGTTTTGTGAATTAAGAAACTTTGCCTGACTTTCCATCAGCATGGGGCTGAGTAGATAATGACTGAATTTTCATTTTCAGTTGAACTGCTCCTTTTACTATTTAACCAGTAAGGTTGGTTATTTTTCAAGCATAAAGTTCAGCCTGCATGACAATGAACAATGTTTTCTCCACTGAAGAGGCACCTTAGGGGCACTTTTACCCCCCCAACCCCATCCTTGAGTACACTAGGAGTGTGTTGAAATTGGGACAAACATGATGGTGGTGGTAGCTTTGATGTTTAGCTGCTCATTTGAACTCTTTACCTGAGTCAAGGTCAGCCTGAGGTTTACATAAACTTTCGCTGTTGACTGTCCGGCAGATACAAAGATAGAGACTTGCCCCTGTACTCTGAAATCAACAGTAGTATGATCTAAGTTCTATATCACAGCATGTGTAGGAAGATATTCTATCTTCAGCCACTGGAGGGCTTCTAAGAGTTGTCTTCAGTCAGAAACAATCTTGTAGTGCTCCTGTGTTTGCCAACTGATCCCAATCCACTCCTCTGACAGACAGCTAAAGAGCAAGGAGCTGTAATCGTCAAGGAGCCCTGGGTGGAGCAGGACAGCCATGGGAGGGTCAAGTTTGCCGTGGTCCAAACGGTACACACATTTTAAAACCTCAGGTAATTACAGTAGTGATACCTGGAGGTGAATGATAATGTTGTTTTCATGTTTTGTCCCCAGTACGGAGATACAACGCACACATTCGTTGAGTACCTCGAACCCTACAAAGGCCTTTTCCTGCCAGGCTACAAAGAGCCTCTGTTCAGGGATCCTCTGTTACCCAAACTGTGAGTATCTCAAAATCAGACCAAAATACATTTGGGGCATTTTTTAGGGGGTGTACAAGTCCTATTTTTGCAGTAAACTAAACAATGTGTTTATATTGATAAAAAAAACAGCTCTGCATTTCCACATACTGTATCTCATCAAAAATATCTACTATGTAGTTATATTGAGCTCTATTTATTATTATTATTATTATTATTATTATTATTATTATTATTATAATTATTATTATTATAATTAATTTCTATTCTAATTGAGTGAAGCTCTATTTTCTTAATATTTATTTATCTACTTTCACCTTATGAGCTCAGAGCTGAGTTATTACTGGGTTACTTATAAAGTTGAGATTGATGTTTGCCATCACATCTCTGAGCACACTGTCTGACTGATTTTCAATACATGCATTTTGAGGATGAGTGCTTGACTTTTTTTCTTTCCTGAATTTTCATGGAAAAGTACCCATCTGACATTTATTATCTTTCTTTTGTTTGTAGTCCAGCAGCAGGTTTAAAATTCATTGATCACATTGTGGGAAACCAGCCTGATAATGAAATGGTGCCAGCGTCAGACTGGTAAGTTTCCTGCTTGAGTGCATGTACACACAGAACAAACACAGGGTGAAAGGACAAGTCTAATGCCTCTGTAGCAGGGGAAGTGACATTCAGAGGCTCCAGTGCAACATTGCTGAGAGGAAATGAGGCATATTTGAACAATTCCGAATAAGATATGACTTGATCATTTAGTTCGTCACATCTTCTGTTTGTGCTCTTAAAATTCCAGGTATCAGAAGTGTTTCATGTTCCATCGGTTCTGGTCAATAGATGACAAGCAGATCCACACAGAGTACAGTGCACTGAGGTCCATAGTGATGACGAACTATGAAGAGACCATCAAGATGCCCATCAATGAACCTGCATCAGGGAAAAGGATTTCACAAATCCAGGTGTGACTTCATCTGTTCATTTTATTACTACAACAGATTCTTGACATATGGGGAATTGTGACATTCAAATTCCTGGTTTACAGCCCTTCTTCAGTACATTTCATGTTCTGTATCTCCCTCCTCTCAGGAATATGTAGACTATAATGGGGGACCAGGTGTTCAGCACATCGCCCTTAACACTTCAAACATCATTGAAGCTGTGAGTCTCTTGATTATCTTCAGAGATTAAAATTGTACAGACCTTAGCCTCATGTTTGCACACCCTTCCCTAATCTGCAAATAAAGGCAAGTTGCAGACTCTTTTTTTAAATTTTTGTCTTAAAACAGATAGTGAACCTGCGTGCCCGAGGGCTAGAGTTCCTCTCAGCGCCTGACACGTATTACGATGACCTGCGAAAGAAACTCAAAACGGCCAAGATCAAGGTGAAGGAGGACCTTGACCGTTTGCAGGTGAGGAGACCTGATATTTAAGCAAGCATGAAATCATTAAAACTCAGTTTAGCTTGAGTTTCATAACATCTGCTTTTCTTTTAAAGGAATTGAAAATCTTAGTTGATTTTGATGACAAGGGCTACCTTCTCCAAATCTTCACCAAACCTGTGCAGGACAGACCAACACTTTTCTTGGAGGTCATTCAGCGGCATAACCACTTTGTAAGTGCAACTACTGTATAACTACTGGTATGACTTCTGAGGGTATCTCTTAGTCTTTTTGTCTTTGTGATGGGATATACAGACCTGTGGTACTATTTCTCATTTCTACCACCTTTGAGAAGCCGAGATAGAGCTGTCTGAACACCTGTTTACAGCTCCCACCCAGTGTGAACTGTATAACAGTAGCCCGCTTGTAAAAGCTCAGTAAATCTATCACCCGTACAGATTAAAAGGCTCCCTGCTTTACAGCAAGAGGGATCTTTGGATTGAGTTGCACCCTGTGGCACTTCATTTCTAACTGTAGCAACCATTTGTCTTGTCAGAACAGGCACCTCTTATCACTCTCTAGCATTTCACTGAGTCTATACATGTGGGTACAATGCATGAAAGTGAGAAAGTGAATCTGAGCCAGAGAAAAAAAGTCTCTCATAGCAACAACCAACACTTGATCTCTTGGCTATCTATGAAAATATTTACATAATTAATTTGTGAGGCCCTAGTGAGTGCATGTTTTAATCCTTTGAGAAATATCTATCTGCCATGATCCGACTTCAAAGTGTTTTACACCCTTAACAGAGTCTGGGAAAGATCCCCAGAGCCATAAGAAATGACACAGAAGACGGCAGATCTTTGGGTAATTAGCCATCTGTGTGTGTTTGTTCTTGATTCAGGGCTTTGGGGCAGGAAACTTCAAGTCTCTCTTTGAGGCCATTGAGAAGGACCAAGATGCCAGGGGCAACCTCAAAGTGATGACACCCAAAGGGCAGGCCAAAGCCTTCTACTGATCCTCTGTCTTCTGCAGCAAAACCACACTTAGGCTGTACGTTTCAGAGTCAATCAGCAGCACCCTCCACAACAACAGTATATCAAAAACATTTAAATTTGTTGAATATCCTCATGTGACGAGCTGCAAATCCTGACAGATATGCTATAATTTGTCTAATTTTCTGCTGTATGGCTAATTAAAGAGACTCATGTTCATGTGAGTTGGCAGGTGTATTTGTGAGATAGGGGTACAAATTTTAAAGGGATATTTTGTGAAATATGATTGTTTGTTTACTTGCTGAGTGTAAGAAGATTGATAGCATAGCATAAAAGACATAGGGGGGAAAGCTAGCACCCTGTCAAAGGTAACCAAATCTGCATAGCAGCACCTCTACAACAGCCGTCAGATAGCACGACACTAGGAATGGACTACACCACGCCAAGAAATATGTTGGTATGAGTCCCCATAAAACCACACCATGTTTTATTTTTCACTCTTTTCTTACCTAAAAGATTGAGCTTTTGTAACCAGTCTTTGTGCAAAGCTAAGTGAAGTGTCTCCCGGCTGTAGTTTTATATTTATAAGAGTGATTAACTTCCCATCACTCACTAAGTGAACAAATGCATATTCTAAAATGTTGAATTATTCCTTAATACCGATATATTTTAATACTGTTGCCTTTTTATTCCTGAAATGGATGACTCTAGTTAATATTTCAAATCAAAATGAAAGTTTATCTGCTCTGCTTAAAGTTATTGTATCTCAGTGCAGTAATTATGAGATTAAATTAAACAGTCCCATCTTTGCCTTCTACACTACCTCACAGTGTAGACACTAAAAACTTACTAAAATGAGCTGTTTCATAATATAAAAATAAAAAAATGTTACTGGATATTTCTCAGCTATTACATTAAACTCATTCACACTATCTTAGGTCACTTTTGGGGAAATTGTTTAGACTTACATTCATTTCCAAAAAAACTAAACCCCTTAACCTAACCATTACTTATCCAACCATAATCCTACCATAAAATGATTTACAATATTGGGACTTGTGTTTTATCCACAAAGCACAAGTCCCAATCTATCTCCCCATCACTCTATCTCTCTCACCCCAACCGGTCAGAGCAGAGGGACGCCCACCTGGAGTCGGGATCTGTTTGACATTTTGGCCTGTTAAAAGGTAGTTTGTCCTTGTCACTGTCACAAAGTGCTAGCTCATGGGGGATTGTTGGGTCTCAGTAGAATAAAGAGTACAGTCGAGACCTGCTCTTCTTGGAAAGTGACTTGAGATAACTTTTGTTGTGATTTGGCACTATATAAAAATAAAATTGACTTGAGAGTTTGAAGAAAGCTGAATTCAATCAATGTGGGGGTAACTATTCCGTTAAAAACACTGACTTGTAAACACAACTCATTTTACTCTTGTGACATTTTTCTCTGGATTCTCCTGGAGAAAGATATATTCAGCACAAAGGTTTTAATTCAAAATAATTTATTTGCATATAATTGGAATGAAGGCAGGTTGATACATCTGTGATGGCACTGGTCAGATTCCATATAGAAACATTCAGTCTATACAGAAACCACTCTTTCAATCCTTGACAAAATGGATAAATATATTAGTAAATAAATATATTAGTGACATGTCACTATATTGAAATGTTCTATTATATATAAAATACAACACTATTTCATTTCTGTTTTTTGATGTTCTCTTTTTGTATACAAAGTATCCAAAATATACTGACATATCCCTTAAAGTTCTGGAGGGACTTTTTTACTCATAGAAAAGGCAGTTTCAGCTCATTATTCTCACAAAACATGACAAAACGAACACATAAACAACACATTGGGAAAGATCTTGGACAGGATGAAATCAGATATTCTGCAGCATCATTGAATGCTATTTTCATGTACTGATGGTTTTGGGGCTTGTTTTAAAGGAATAAACTGAGATTTGTATGTTTTTTTTTCAATATAAGATCTGCTTATACCAAAGTGCTGCTTGTAATTCAGTCATTTCCACGTCTCAGTCTCGGAGACCGCAAGAATAACAGATGAGGAAACCCTGATATTTTAGCTGGAGGACGCTGCGTGACATTCAAAGTGAGGTATTAGTCCAAAGTGTTGGTGAAAAATTAAAATGCGCTTTAATTCTGCCATGCTCTCTATTGTCACTGAAAAAACATTTAAGGAGAGGGTTGGAGCAGGAAAAAAAGGCACAACACATACTATGTTATAGTATATTATAAGTTCATGGTGTTCAAGATTTTGCCTCTTTGGTTAGACAGATAAGAGATTAATGTGTTGGGAGGTTCCTGAATTATTATTATGAACACTTTGAATGAATAAGGCACATATGAGGCTTTAGTAAGTGCTAATGGTTGTATTGCAATACCCATGAGCTCCTTGCTATCTATGCTAAGCTAAACTGTATCTGAAGCTTTCACATTCTCACTGTGAAGGAAAGTCCATGATATAACAGAATTCCTCGTCCTCTGATCTCAGATGATTTAGTCTAGTACATCCAAGCATGAAGATAAAAAGTTAAACTCAGAAAGCCATCTTTGATTGAACACATTTTATGTCTGTCAGCCTGCCGGAGTGGCTAAATGGGGGCTGGCCAAAATTTAAACCTCGATTCTATTGTTTGTAGTTTGGAGAGATGTTTGGAAAAAACATGGACTGGCAATGCACATTTACCTCAACAAAAGATTTCTCAATGATTTGGGTATCATGATTGTATTCTTTCATGTATCATTTTTCCAGTGTTTCATTGTTCCAGAGATATTTCTCAGAGTTTGAAATGATGGGGAAAGCACACAAAGCTTTCATTAAACTGATGCAACAGACTGAGCTGATGCATGGGACTGTATGGTCTACCTAGCATGCCTTTACTCCAGTTATATCATTAATAGTCACTGTCCCTTTACTAGAGATGCAATGAAGAACATGCTTGTAGAGCTTTAGTTCCAGAAGGAAAATGGTAGGGTTTTTGCTCGTTGGAGGATTACAAAATATTGCAATGTTTTCGGTATTAAAAGAGCAGAGGAAAGGTTTATCATGCCTGTTCACTCTGCACTAATCAGGGGGTTTAACAGCACTGAGGTGAAACATGTGAAGTAACTACTGGCAAGAGAAATGACAAGAATGATAGCTTGTAATGACGACGACATGATTCAGTCAAACTGGTTCATTTTAAAAGGTGAAAAAAAATACAGACTACAAAAAAACAAAAAAAAAGAAACAGAAAATGATCTAAAACATAAACAAACATGTTGAAAACAGCTGCCATTACTGAAATAATGAAAACGAGGCCCTTGCGAGGCTCAACAACCTCAGTAAACGCTTGTTGATTGAGGGGCTGAGCGTCAAACTTTCTCTCCATTTGGACAGGTCTAACGTTTTGTTGAGTTTATGGGAGCTACATGGTTATGACCAAAGAAAATCACTACAGCAGTACCTTTAAAGACTACCTGTGTGAGGCATGTTAAGAAATCTGAGCTGAGGTAGGCTGGAGAGAAAAGCTTCTCTCAGCTGAGACTGGACTCAGCGAAGGAAGGCGAAAATCACGCAAATGAAACTAAGTACCTCTAAGATAAATCAAGTTACTTTGAAATAGAGTGAGCAATGCAGAGATGGAGTCTCACTTCATGAGGGCTCAACACCTGAAGCACGGATCATTAGTTGTCACAAAGGAGCACCGGAACTTGTGATATCATGCTGGTAATGAATATTTTTCCTATGACGGACAAGGTAAAACACTTTTTCCCCTTTGTGGTGTATGAGCTGCTTCCCCAGCAACCCCCAAACATTTTGATCATCCAATATATGCTGATCTATTATGAGGGGCCCTGCATAATTCTCAAATTTTACTTAAATTACAATATTTTCATAGCGCCAACTCAGGTGAAAGGCCATTTCAAGTGAGTTTTAAATGCCTGGGGAAGCTGGGGAATCATCTGAATGAAGGCAACTCTGGTGGAATTATATAGAAGACATGAGCGATAACTGATGAGAGGCTTGTCCATTCTGGCTCCCGTGTAGCAGCGTGATAATGGGGATCCAACAAGTTCTCACACACCAGACTCCTCTTCTGATCCTGCAGACACAAAAACAGCTCAAGTCATTCTCAAAATGTAAGAAAATCTAAAATGCTATTCAGGTTTAAAGCAATTATTCCATCTCATCTTTTGAGACAAAAGCGCTGGTCATGTTATTCTAGACAAACAAGTGAGACACCCACCCTGATTGTGGTGTAATGTTTTGCAGTACAAACAAATGTCTGTGTTGCGATCAACAGCAGGGCCATGGTGGAACCTGCAGGGTGGCCTGTCTATAGCAGTCCCAGGCCCCTGGAGCTGAGGCTCTGAGTGGGCCTGCTGCACCCGCTTTTTCCACACAACATGGGCCCCGGCACAGCAAGGCCAGTCCTCCATACCTCCAGAGTCCAAAATAAGAGGCACGGGGAGTAAGGCAGGATGCAGCTCAGGAGGAGAACAGCAGAAGCCCGGGCCCTGACCGTAGTGGATGTGGATGCTGCGGTCATCCTGCAGATCTAAGCTCTGGTGGAAGCAAACAGAGGGGCCATCAAGCACACAGCCACCCACTCGCCCCAGAGGAGTGGGAGGGTGCCCATGACCCTGGTGGCAGCAGTGGGGTTGAAGCTGTAAGGGGATTGGGGACACCAGGACCGGAGGTCCTGTAGGGTTGCTGGAATCATGATCCTGACACTCTGCGCTGGGATTGGGCCGATCTGTAGGGTCTGACTTTGGGCACTGGCAAGGGATGTGCTTAGAAGCGCACACAGGTGAGTCTTTGTCAAGGAAGAGAGTAGCAGGGGCAACTGCAGCTGCAGCCCCTTGCTCCTCATCTGAGCCTCTGCTTGGGCCCTGGCTGTGCTCCCCCTCCTCATAATGGTGGTGTCTGTGGCGGTGGTAGTGGATGTGGCTGAATACAGTCTGTGGCTGTTCTTCAGGGCAGCCTGCTTTGTTAACCACTGAGTCCAGAGACCTGGGCCTGGCCTGGGCAGATGCCTCCAGGCTGTTCCTGCGGGGGCCACGCCCAGGACCTGGCCCATAATACACAAACGGGTCGTAGTCACTACTCAGGGAGCTACGGAAGGTGGACCAGCTGCCATAAACTCCCTGCAGGGACACGTCAGTACAATTGAGAACTGAGTCGCTGGAGGAGCCATGGCATGGCCCTGAGCTGGAGTCACTTGCTGGCCCATCAGCCAAGTATCCACTGCGTTCTGTGTGGTAGCTGCCACCTGAGCAGCTGCCATCATCCTGCCGGCTATGTGGTGGTGCTCCGCGGGTCTGTGGTGTGACGGAGGCCGCATGGTGCAGTCTAGAGCTCGACACACTGCGCTGGGCCGGACAGGATGCACGGTAGTTGTTGCAGGACCGACGCGGGGCATAGTGGTGGGTGGAAGTCCTGCAGTTACCTCCAATCCTGTGGGGCCTTCCGGGAACCTCTGCAGGAAGGTGGTACCCACAACCGTAACCAAGTCTCCTGCTGGTGAGGAAACGCAGAGTTTGGGTGTCCCTGGGAGAAGAGCCAGTGTAGTGGTCCAGAGAGGGATAAGGTCCAGAGGGTCCACGAGGATAGTGGGGCCTCATAGAGAAGGGAATGGCATGCTGGGGGAAGGGGTGGTTGCGTGGGCTGCTGTAAGGCTGCGTGTGCAGGAATCCCTGGCTTTGCTCTGGGCTCTGCTGGAGTCTGTTCCTCTGGGGCTGCCGCTCCGTGCCTGTGGACCACAGCAGCAGTCAGAATATACAGAACAGCAACTAGAATGGTATTCAGTAGAGCACATAACTTAACCAAGGATGAACCTATATCCTATATGTCTGACATACCACAGATCTGGAGCCACACCAAAAATTTGATCATAAGCTGTATGGGACAAATCAAAACCTTATTATCAAAGCTACTAGCTTGTGTTTCTGTTACCATATAGCAACTAAATAAAGATCACCTTCTGAAAATAGATATTTTACTCCAGCAGGTCTGGATTATTATCCGGATATGCACCACAATATGCACAATATTCCCATAAATCCTATAAAGAAATGGGATTTTAGCATCATAGTTTATGGTTTATCTCCTAGGAAATTTAAGAAAATGTTTAAAATTCCCTAACTTAAAATGATAAGGAAAGTTGTAAAAACAAAATCCTGGATCCACTTGTATGTCTGGATCCACACCATCTTGTCTCAATCAAGTTTGGTGGAAATTGGTTGCCTAATTTGGGAAAATCTCGCAATGCTGAAGAAAAAAAACAGACATTTAATAAATAAATAATAAAAATGGATACGGATCAAAATTGAATGGATATGTCCCTGGTTGCAGCCCAATCCCTATACAAAATTTGATGAAAATGTATAATTTTTGTAATTATTTACAACTTTCGAGTAATCTTTCTGACTAACCAACCAACAGATATGGGTGAATTCAAAACCTCCTTGGTGGAGGTAATTAACATATTCCAAAAGGATCAGAATTCAGAAATAAAGCTGGTTCTTGTCCATTTATTTAGATCTAAATTCAAAATGTCAAATTTTAAAATATCAAAATCAAAATATTTTTGCAATGATCAAACAATGGGAGAAGTCACAGGTTTCTAGATGGTAAAAAGAAAAGAAACCTCCTAATTGTGAATGGGCTTTACAATTATTGAACAATCTTAAAAATGTTAAAGTAGAGGAAAAAGAAAGACATAACATAACAGGAAATATGCTTTTCCTCACCCATGATGTTGTGCATGCAGAGGGGGCAGGTGCGGTGTTGTAGAAGCCAGGGGTCGACGCAGTCTTTGTGGAACTCATGAGCACAGGAGATGATCCTCAGATGCTGGGATAAAAAAGTGATAGAGGTAGATCTGAGGATAAATAGCTGATGAGGACAATTAAATCTACTAATTAAGTATGTTTCTCACCCTCTCCTCTTACCTGCCCGTCCTGAAACTCCTCCAGGCAGATAGCACAGACGGGGCTCGAGTTGGAGCTGCTGGCTGACCCCCAGGCGGCCCGATTGTGCTGAGACTCCGAGCAGCCCTGGGAATTGTAGGTTTTGGTCTCCAATCGGCTAATGGCCCGCATGGTCTGCTGATGGACAGAGTCCTGCATGCATAACAAGCGAGGCTTAGAAAAAACCTTTGTTTGATCTCCAGCTGAGCAGTAGATCCAAACTGAAGATGATCCACTGACTCCCCTCTACCAGCTGCTTTCACTCACCCAGGTTCTGTTGGACTTGCACTTGTATCGGAAAGCGAAGATTAGGACAATGGTCAGAATAGCGAGAACAATGGTGAGCAAGATACCCACGTCATAGTGTGGCTGAAAAGGGAAGTGAAGATGGGAAGAGAGAAAATATTCATGAAATTAAAGCACAGCAGCAATATAACACAACAGTTACTCTGTCCTTTTTTAAATTGTGTGAACACACCTACATCTATCAATGTCTCCAGATCAGTACATTCTGCTAAATTTTACATTTCACACTAAAACAACATTAAAACACAGAGAGAGAAAAGTCCTGACATCTGTCTATGAAGTCAAAGTGAGTCGTGTTCCAATGCTTACCCATCTAGGCTGCTCCACCATGATTTCAATGCGAACCTTGGCTTCCTCGTTCTTGTTGACCAAACCCATCAACTCCTCGGCGTCCTCCGCCTCCACCAGCACGACTGGACGGGGAAGGGAGTCTGTTTCTCGTAGCTGTGTGTGTGTGTGTGTGTGTGTGTGTGTGTGTGTGTGTGTGTGTGTGTGTGTGTGTGTGTGTGTGTGTGTGGGTGTATGTGTGTGTGTGGGTGTATTTAGGATGTTACCAAAGGAGGGAGAGAAAGACACAGAGAAATGAAATATGCAAAAAGTATTAATTAATATAGCTGTATGTAGCTGTGGCTGCAAACTCACCTCTGCAGCAGCATTGGCATCATCACTGACATCAAAGATAACAGCCTGAGCTCCTTTATCCAGTGCCATGCGAGCCTGGAGGAGAAAACACAGTAGAGACAGCAGTTAAGAACCAAACATACAGACAGGAATGTGTTAAACTAGGACATTATAAGGACATTCCTGTGAGTGAGTGATCTGAATAATGGACGAAAACGATATGTTCAGTAGGAAAGCTTGGAGCCCAAACAATAGACAACAACACTCCTTAAGAGGCCAATGACACAGTGGACTGTTCCTGTGAATACAGACCACACTTGTACTGTGTGTCTCCAGCCATCACTAGGTGGCAGTCATGCACTGAGCCTTAGGCCTCACAACTCAGACCAAAGTCCTGCTGCCACTTTTCCACCTGACTATGGAAAGCACACTGGCTAAAAAGAGGAATCTGAGGAAAACAGGTTGAATCTGCTGCCTGAGCCAAAAATTCCTCTAATGTGGGAGAGTGAAGCCAAAAGTTACAGGAAAGTGGTTTGATTGAGGGAAAAGAAAAGTGTTATAGTGAATGAAAGAAAAAAAAAAAGGTGAGGAATTTTGCATTTAAACTTGTCTCTGGCAATGTGCTGCATGTCTCTCCCAGTAGCACCAGTGGTGCTCAGTGGCATTGCAGGCAGTAACCAACACAAGGCAGCAGTTTGATAGAAGAGCACGGTTTAGTTATTATGATATTTACATTAATACTGCATAATTTAAAGGGAGCTATAAGGGTGCTGTTGGGTACTTGATCAAATTCTATGAGTGTACTTTCCTGCACTCTGACCTTTCGGTCCATGTAAGTGTTGAGTCTCACTGAGGTGTACGTCAATGAAACATTTTATTGTACAGGTTAAATAGAAATATATCAAAATACCATAGATTATAACATGGTAAACTTACAATAACAGATTTTGCAGCCTAAGACTTGTTTCAAAATGTAAAAAAAAACACCCAAAAATAAAAACAAAATAACTCGACACAGCATGGATTATGCTGTCAGAGTTGTATGGAGTCATTGTATGTTTTAAAACATACAAAATACAAAAGTCAAAATCGACTTCAGTTGTTTAAGAGTCTTACTCAATGCTGTTTTGCTGTAAAGCTCCAGAAATGCTTTGTAGACTATGAAACTCCACCTGAATTCTCATCTCTGGGTGAACAGTTCCTTTATGGTTATATTGATTAAAGCTGGGTTAAAACAACAGCACAAAATAAAGGGGTCATACAGTCAGTGGTTCGGCCGTTAGCTTACTAACACAATAATGTCATTAACATTAAGATACTGGTCATACCAGATCAAGTAAAGCTGCAGCAGCAAAAACCCCGAGTGTATTGAACTGTTCAAGGGTGCATTTATTTAAAATATAAAGTACTGCTGATAACACAAAATGCTGTTAAGCCTGAGTTTTGTCATTGTGAGCTTTGTTTTAGTTGCTACTGGGATAGTGTAACTTCTAAAAGTTGTAGTTTGTTGTGTGCCTTGGTTTGTATGTGTATGCTCCTGTGAATGCACTACCACTGCTTCTGACCAGCTCCTCCATGGGTTGGAGGGTTGACCTGACGTTGTGTTGTGTATCAGGCCGACAAGTTTTTCTGCATTGACACCGCAGGCTGGTTTTTGTTCTCAGCGTGCTCTCCAAGAGCATCGCCAGAAGTTGGCGAGAAAGCAAAGAGCAGCCTTTTAATCAATATCTCATCACATGCCCTCGAGGGTCTGACATCAGCCAATGCTTAATGAGGAGCAGACAGTTTAAACACTTAATCACCTGGATAAAACACAACACTAAACAGTCATTTCCAGCCCTCTGCTCACAGCCAGGGCAGGAAGGAGTGCACTCGCACACACACACAAGACATGTACAAAAAAAAAAGTGAGGTTGAAGCATCACTCAGTCGATCTATTAATCAAGATAATAAAGAAACTCCTTTTGTGAAAAGGCAGCACTGATCACCTCGTAACACTTCAAGAAGAGAAAGTCAATAAATGACAAGGAAGGAAGAGAGGCTTCCTTTGCGTACACTTCAACACACCTCCTGCCGGTTTCCTCAAAACACGTTGCAGAATCAAATGTGCATTTAATGCTCATCTGAGATTGTGCATACAGCATGGGTATGTGTGTATTTGTGCACACTGATGGAGGCAGGTTGGAGTCTGCAAACTATCCCACAGAACCACTGGCGGTATTCAAAGGCCGTCGTATCGACGGTCAGAAAGAGGTCAAATAAAGAATCCCCTTATCCCATTTGATCTGGCTTCCAGCTCTGGTGCAACAGCCTTTCTCCTGTTTCATCATAACACTAATTCTAGTACGTCCACGGGCCTAAACGGGGTGCGGTCACATAGAAGGAAAAAAGCTGGATCACTGACATGTGGAAATTTACTTTACCTGGGGTTCAAAAGTTCCCTGTGCTGCACTGAACCCATGCATCCTCTAATCGTTGTATAAATGCAGGGATGCCCACTCGTGTGGTCCAACACACCCACACAAACACACACACACACACACACACACACACACACTTGAAAAGTTTCAAATGGTCTCCCACCGTTTAAGAATATATCATAATATGCCTGCTGTTGTGGTCTTATTATAACTCCGTATTAGCAGCAGTAACACCACAGACTGGTCACCAGGCCATATGCCTCGACTGAGCCACACACCAGGAAGAGGCCCGAGAGATCTCATTACAGGATTAATAGGAGATATATTTATCCTTTAACGGTGCAATCAAAAGTGCAGCTCTGACACTAACAAGACAGTTCAAACGCCTGCCAGTACGAGGGTTTCAACATCTCCATGCCTGTTATGGTGCGCTCTGAAACAGACATCTCTGTGGTTAGGTAAATACCCGTCCTCATGAGCTGCAACTTGACACATGATTAAACACTAAATGAAAACAAATGCAGCATTTTGAATGACTGCGGTTCACATGGTTACAGTGCAGACATCCCTGAAAAACTGAAAACAACACACAGACAAAAACAGCCTGCTTCTGCTTTTACAAAAGGGTTTGTGACAGAGGGTATGGGCGAACCAAGTGGTGGGTAAGATTTGCTCTGCTGTGTGAAACACAGTGGGATTATCACGAGGCTGGGGAGAAGAAGTCGCCGGTAGTGCAGAGCTTTCTGGAAAAGCAAGCTGTCACAAACATAAACACACCCGAGGGCCCGGAGCCGGAGAGACAGACGATGAGGTCACGCAGGTACACAAGCAAGAATATGTTCAACTAAGACAGGTTCCAGTCTATCAGAGGTTTACTTACATTCTTACAGCTGTGATGACCAGCCACAACACAGAAATATAATCAGGGGTGCACATAATATTTTTTTGTTCTGGTTCTCATAGGAGTACCTTAAGATGTTGCTTGGTGCTCACCTTTTGCACTGCAAGAAGCAGACATGTTTCACTGTCATCACTTGTAGCCACTTGAATTTGAATGGCAGGTAATAGCCTCCGTATTTTCAACAGCCTCTTGCCTCCATGCAGAACATCTAATATTGTGAAACTACCCTATTTAACCGAGGCAATGCTATTCTCACCACATAGCTCCTTTAATTGTTCTGTCCTTTTTGCAACCTCTTTCTGTAAATAAAAGCTTAGTTACTTTAAAATGGAGCAAGTAAATATCTCACAGTACGGGACCATGTGATTTAGCGCAGTTTGCAAGGATGTGGGTGGTGCACAGAACACAATCACCGTTTGCCACCATCTGATACAATGTGGGAACGACCCCGTAGTAAACTTTAACGCTGACTATGCAGCACCGTGTGCAGCCCGAAACCAACTTCTTATTCCACTCAGCCCATAAACCACAAACATGGAAGAGTTACAGAACCCCCTTTATTATGTCTGTGTTGTTCAATTCACACCTTAATCAATTAATCTGTCCCTCTGTTGGTAGACACAGACACAATGTACACAGCTGTGGTATGCAAAGGCGCTGCGCATCGTTTATTTTGATCATACATGTGCACCTGCGCACCTCTTATGTGCACGTCTGAATACACACACAATTAAAGCTGCAAACAGCTTTGAACAGGCCCTCGCACCTCCATGCTTGTCAAGACAGCCTCACTACCTGCAGGTCGACACGGCTCTGAATTTGCATGCGTTACGCACACTAAGCAACTGATTACTGAATTATAACGAGGATTACTTCCTGTTGCCAGCAGGTGACACTATCACTGTGACCATGTGTTTGCATATGGATGTCTTTCGTATCCGCAAACTCTCTGAAAATATGCACAAACACTTGCAAAATGAAAGCAGATTACGGACTGAAGGCTCTATCCGTATCCGTATCCGTCTGTAACGTCGAGCATTATTGGGCCTTTAAGGTATTGAGATGGTATTGACCAAATTTCAAGTCGATTGATGGGTTAAATCTCTAGGAGGAGTTTGTTTAAGTACTATGCGAAGTTTGAAAAAAAAATTAATGCTAAATTAAAAATCCCCGACTTCCTGTTGGGTTTAGGTTATAACTTCAAGAGATTTTTTGTAGATCTTGATGTGATACACATAAGCACAAATTGTTGTACTAGTAGGTGAAACGCACTCCAGGGACTGCTTCTTCAAAATTTTCTGGGGGGCACTGTGGAGCTATTTTCCCACGCCCATTGTCCAATCCCATAAAACACGTACATTTTCACCACATATGACATGTGTGCAAAGTTTCATGAATTTTTGAGCATGTTGAACCCTTCAAAAAGGGTTATAATCCGAGCAATTCCAACAGGGCTTTTGCACTGTTTAGGGCAAAGACAATAATAAAAAATTATCATCCGGTCTTATTACTGAGTTTTCCTGGAGGCATTTTTCATATTAGAAGGAAGCTCCCTCCCACCTGAGTAACACTGAGATGAACTGGCTGAAAACAACAGACATTCTGCACCAAATATTCGCCAAACATGATCTAATATTTCTTCAAAACAAAAACGTGCATCATCAGAATAATTTGAAAGCTGCTGTATTCCCAAAACAATTCCACACATAGTAGCTTTAAACTGTAACACCTGCTGAAAGTGTCAGGGGAAAATGACTCACAGATCAAGCCTGCTCAAAACATTGGGTGGCCTGCTCAAGGTCAGCCAGCACTGTTTGTTTACATCCCTGGCGAAGTGCGGTTTGTGAGGCAAGCCTGGCATCACAGTGTGTTCTCAACAGGGCAGAGACAAACTGCACTGCCCTCATGTCTTTCACACGTGAGGGATGTGCCAAGTATTTTTCCGTCTCCTGACAACATCGCTTTGCTTGTTAACGTTTTGGTGTTTGTCATAAGGTCAGTGCGGTGTGGAGGGCCAGTTCCTTTCATCTGCATCCATGTTCCAACGTACCAGAAAGGGCAATAATGACAGTATTACACAAGTACACACCGACAGTCTTGCGATGGAGAAACATCTGTTATATCAGTTAAACATCTGTGATTTCAGAAGTATATTAAGGGTCAGAGTGTGAGCCTTTGGAGAGCAGATTTCTGTAAATTATTAGTCATTTATTCTCAAACAGTATTTTTGTCATACACCAGCAACAAGAAAAAATCTGCAGATGGACTAAAATAATTAGATAGAAAGTGGCTGGCATTTTACGTGGGTCTACAAATGAGTTTCAGCATGAAACAATAAAAAAGAATGCAGAATAACAAGAAGAAGACATTTTTAAAATGAAACCAGATGAAATCATTTCACTCAGTTTTTCCTAAAATAAGCACATTTGTTATTTTTGAACAACGTGGGCTACATTTTCAACATTTTTAACAATGCAGCCAGGCATTTCAATCTCGATTTAAGATAATTAGAGAGCAACCTTGTCCGTATAGTGAAACTCTTTACCATTAATTACACACCATGACACACTGCCATAAAGCTGTGTGACTATCCACATCATTCATTGCATGAGTAAATTATACCAAGGAATAATATGTGTGGGAATAAAGAGTGAGAGTGAAAGAGGTAAAGAAAGAAGGACGGAGAGGGAGGCCAGTCGGCTGTGGTGCTTCTGCTTTAAAGTGTCTAATGACAGAGTACAGAGCTCTGGGCCTACAGGTCTGAGGCTGACTCTCTGCTCTGTCATTTCTCCTGACTGGCTTGGCACATTGGAACCATTACTGAGGGACTGGGACACACCGCATAGCTAAATGAGGAGCAGGCAGGGGCAAGGGCTGCTGATGATAATGGGGGGGACACAGGTGCAAATTAAGTTGATGTTAATCCAATCTTAAATATACATGATTTGAAAATCTCTTCTTGTCAACTGGAGCTCAACAGGAGATTTCAGCACAAAATGAGTTAATGGGATCCAGTTTAGAGATGTGTCAGACATCAAGATCAATCTCTATGGTAGACGGTCGGCTCAGTGGCTACATGCAATATGTCCAGCATTCACAATGTTGGGTAGCATTAACTTAAATGTGTCTATATATGAAATCAAGTCTAACAAGTCTGTACTAGCTGCTCTGTGAGGCTAGTGGTGCTCTGAGCCAAAGGCTAACATCAGTGTGTTAAAATGCTAAATCGCTGACATTTAAGAATGTTCTGTTTACAATGTTCAACACCTTAGATTAGCATGCTAACTTTCAATGTAAGAACAGCTGCAGCTGATGGGTATGTCAGTAGTTTTGTAGGTATTTGGTCATGAACAACCTGATAAATACACGTTTTGACAGATGAAGCCAGATGAAAAGTCCAAACCTAACCAAAGCCATTACCCCCCGAGGACATGAGTGTGTGTCTGCATCAAATTTCATAGCAGTAAATCCATTGGTTGATGAGAAATTTTACAGAAAACTTTTATGTGAACCTGGTGGTGGCATTATGGGAAAAGTAAGATGATCACTGAAGGCAGTAGTCTGAAGGTTTAAATACTGGGAAAGGGATAGTTTTGACTGCTGGTGGCTTTAGATGAAAAGTAACATGATCACCAAAGCTAGAATAGGATGATGAGCAGTCTGTGGCTGTGAATGCCTCTAGATCTAATGTCTATTGAATAGCAGAGATATTTCAGTCTGAATCTAAGTGGTGGACTGAACAACAGATAACCAACATTACAACCAGCATCAGAGCACAGTAGATGGCATCAGCACCATTTATGTATCAATTTATAACTTTTAGTGTTAAAACAACTCACTCTACAAAGAGCATGTTAATACAGATGACTGGAAGGAGCATGTTCTCATCATTTCACAGCCAAGAAAATCATATTGTTTTCTTGAGATACTTTATTATTTGTCAAATAATGAATTCTAATAGGTTTGCACCTGAAAACGATGTGGATCATCACAAATATGTTGTCAGTATGTGGCCAGTTTCAAGAGTTCCACTCAGTAAGTTGTCAAAGTAACATCATACTTTCCCCCAGTAGTGACAGATAAGCTACACTTTATTGTCCCCGTGGGTGTGAAGAGCTGCTGTGTCATTTTCACAATTCAATCCACCCATCCATTTTCTACAACTGTTAAATAAACAAACCATTACCAACAATAGACACTCACATTCACACCTATGGGCATGGAGACAATTAACCAATTAAGCTAACCTGCATGTCTGGACCGTGGGAGGTAGAGCCTGAGGGAACACACGCAGACACGGAGGGAACATGCAAACACAGAGGGATGCCAGGTTTGGGTTAGAACCTCGTTGCTGTGAGGCACAGCGCTAACCACAACATCACCATGCTGCTCTATTTTCATGATAAACATGTGTCTTAAGGGAATGTTTCAATTCTCCCAGTGATGACATTTCTTCTTTTATTTGTGTTACTTTTTTACATGAATGTTAAAGTAGTTTGTTAAATTACATCAAACTAACACAGACTTGCTTTAAATGCTGTTTGCCAAGCTTTGGATTCTAATTGTGTGTGAATTATTCCTGTATGATTGTGTGCTCTGTGATTGTCTGGTGCTCTTCACCGGCTGAACGGTAGTTGACAGTTGAGTTGGTTAGAGGAGAGAAGGGTGTGGCCCTGCTGGCTATCCATTAGTCACACAGGTACTTTGATGTGGGGCCGCTGGAGGGGACGAGTAATGTATGAGGGGAGGGAGGGGGGGCAGGCATGCCAGGGCACGTAGGCAGATTAGTGAGGAAAAGTATTGAGCCTGCGGGTATGGGCCTGAATCACACACACACACGCACGCACGCACGCACACACACACACACACACACACACACACACACACACACACACACTCACACACACACACACACACACACACACACACACACACACTCACACACACACACACACACACACACACACACACACACACACACACACACACACACACTAACTTGACCATCTTCCTGGTGCAGAGAAGAGAGACACAAAGTCACAAACCTGATCTGCCTGTCTGGAGGTAACAGAGGTCATTTAGAGAATTTGCAGTATTGAAGCCCTACACGCGATCTCTCTCTCTTCCTGCACAGCCCTCGTCTCTCGCCCCCTCTCCCTACTGAGCGCTGGCTGAACTGTGACACAGATTTGAAATGCAAAAGCACAAGGTGACATAGAGAGGCCGATGTCATATGATCCATTATCGTTTGCTAAACACATCCGCGACACATCAAAGAGCTGAGCTAACATCCCAGCGGGCAGATGAGACGGAGGCAGCTGCCTGTCTTGAATGAGCACATGCCACAATGTGACCTCCCGTTTCACTTTTGAAACCAATACAGCCTGATGCCTGGTCATTGAGAGTGTTAACAGTGGGTCAACAGCCAGTAAACATGTCAAGAAAAAGATTTTAAAAGCCAGGGGAGCAGCTACTTGAACCTGTGCTGCTCCTTAAGGGGACTGATCAATGTTTGGGAAGTATGTTAAAAAAGATAAATACCCCTCAGGAAGACAGTGAATATGTGTCTTTACCAAACATTCAAGCTGGACTAGAGTGGTTCCACTTGACCACACTGTCCTAGCTGTCTAGTTGATGCTAAACTATGTACAATACTGATTCAACTGTATGCATTACAGATATAGACATGGACATATGGAAAATGCAGCTTGAAATCAGTAAAGAAAGATTCTCTTGACTGAAATGGAGTCTTTAACAATACGACTGTACCATTGCATGGCGACACAGTCTATACATATGAGAATATTAACATTATATCAGAGACAATTAAGAAAACTATAAAATATTTGCATATGAGAAGAAGAAGGTTTTTGCCATTTGGCTTAACTGTCAAATGATTAATTAATTATCTAAAGACTTGACTGACTAATGGCTTCAGCTCCAGTATACTGTACTGTACAAGGTTTGAACACTTATAAAAAGTAAGCGCTCACATGGTTACGTACAGTGACAACGTGAGCATCATACAAAAATGTATTTTAGAAATAATGGCATTCAATCATCTGCACAACGTAAAGCTGGACTCTGACTGTCTGGACATTTTGAACGGCCTTCTTTGGCATTGTCGGCATGGATATGTTTGAATTGTCAAGCAGTAGTTTGTGTGATTTACAGCAAAACTGCTACTTGACTGAACAAACTTAACAAACTTTAGATTAACGGAATCTGTGTGAGCATATGAAGTGGTTCCAAAGTATATCATGATACACTTTAATTATCAATGCTTGACTGTAATAAACGTCATTATGTAAAGCATCTCAGGCACATGGCAGGGAGAAAGATGCTGAGTTAGATCCCTGGACATATGGACTCTTCTTCTTCTTCTCGCAGGGACCGCACACATACCAAACCCCCACCCCACCTCAGACGCTTCCTTCTGCCTCCTCTTAACGCCTTTTTAAAGAACCTCACCTGCGAAAGTGCTTCGTGAGAAACCATCCAATCCCACACAGAAGCCACAGCCTCTTTATTGTTTGTATTGCACTCAATCAAGAGATGCAGATAGGAATAATCCTAGACACCCTTTTTGTAGGCTTGGCATCAGTGAGTTGATACATTCCTATAGTGCTGATGAGAGAATAACTAGAGGAGGGAGAGAAACTTTTCCTCGATAATTTCTCTCAATTTGTGGCAGAGGATTCCTTCTTTCACCGACGGGCGGCAACACAGAGACACAGGGGAAGCCAATTAGAGGGCCTTTGCCGGCCTTTTAAGAGGCAGATAATGTTCTTGTTTTCTTTGAGCATCCTGTTATTTAATCAGGCCTGTAAGTGAGAGCCTGACAACCCTCCTACAGTGTAGAGCAGCCTCCCTCCTCTCCACCCCTCCCATCATTCCTGCCCTGAGCCCTCCATCTCATTCAACAGCTCTTGTAAGCCTCCAGGAATTCATTCTTGGAACAGGGCGAGCAGTAAGCCGTGGCTTTCTGCAGAGCAAACACACACAGACACACACACACACAGACACACACACACACACACAAAACCAGCACAGTGATAACTGAACACACAAGCTGTCTGTAATGAAACCAAATGTAATAAACCTTGACGCAAAAAATGTGGAAAAAAATGCAGCACTTTCTTTAATTTTACAGAAAACCAATAGTATCCAGTACATTCTGTTAGATAGATAGATAGATAGATGATAGATAGATAGATAGATGGATAGATGATGGATAGATAGATAGATAGATTGATAGATGGATGGATAGATGGATAGATAGATAGATAGATAGATAGCAGAGTGCTTTAAAATACAGTTTTGTGAGTGGCTTGATGAGCACTACTTTGAGCAGGCACAGCCTCATGGAGCTATTGTTAATTTGAACCGGCTGACTTCTCTTTGTTAAAAGTGAGTGATACCACTTGATAACTGTAGGGCTGGCCTCCAGCTGTCTGAGTTTATGATTTAAAAGATGTGGCTGGAGAGTGTTAACAGCAGAGCTTAAGTCAATAAAAAACAACCGAGCATAAGCTCTGCTGCATTACAGCATTGATCGCATTCTCCATCCTATGTCTTTGTCTATAAGCAAACTGTAATGGGTCTTATTTGCTGTTTACTTCTGCTTTCAACATAGACACTACACATTTGTCAAGACATTTCATCACAAGTGATGTCAGAGCAACAGGTCTTAAGTCATTGTTCTCAGTTGGATGGGCTTTCTTAGGGACAGGAATAATTCAGGAGTTTTTCGAAAGTGCAGGAATCTTCAAATCAAATCAAATCAAATTAAACTTGATTGTCATTTTGCTCTACATACAACTGTAGTGCAAGCAGAATGAAATAGCGTTTCCCTGGGATCCAGAATAACTTTTTTTATTTTTTATTTTATTTTTCCAAATCAAACTTTATTGATATGCAAGGGTTGTTGAAAAATAGGGAGCCATGCTGGTGTTAGCTCTTCATGCACATGTTTTTAAAAGAAAGAGTCCTATATCTTTCTTAGCAGAGACAAGCTTAAAAACGTACAGGGCATGTTGTGGATCGATGTATGGTCTGTCCTCACATTCAATGGAGGATGAATAGTCCAATTCCTTCACACAGTCTGCAGTGAAATAATGTAAAATCCCAGATAAAAGTATTTAAATTATCAGCCATTTTCAGATCATCTGAGGTGACTAAACACTGAATAATATACATCTGCATGAGCTTTTAAGAATTTTTATATGTAGTTCTGACTAGTTCCATTAATTAAAAATACCAACCTGCAGAGTAATTACTGTAAGGCAAATAAACATAGTAGTGTGGAAAGTACAATAAATTAAGTACATGCAAGTCAAAATTGTACAGTCCTTGAGTAAGTGAGGTGGCCACTACTACTACACCACTATTACTACTAAGTACAGATTCACATTAAATCCATCAGTGTCAAAGTTTGGAACGTAATAGTGCTTATGGACGAGATAGTAGAGAGAGAGAGTCACCAGGAGAATAATGTTAGAGAGAAACAGAGAGACTATGCAACTCCGACAACTGTGATTTCACTTTTCAAAACTTGACGCAGACAACAGTTTGCTTCAGAACTTACATGAAACGCAAATGTAAGTTTGCCAGAGAAACACGTCTAACCCGAGAAAACACCTGTTAAAACACCAAATATGAAACAGATGAAAGTGTATCATGTGAGGTTGCCTGAAAGTCAAGTTCCCTGCAGCACCTGCAGCTAACATTAGCATACTGCTGCCAGCTGCGCTCGATCATGCTCTGAGATGATCAAACACTCTGTGAAGAGGAAACGTTGAGCGAAGCATAGACACCTTTAATTGACTTCACAATGTAATCCTTTAGATGATTGGATAAGTTGTTCTTGGAGATCACTTGAGCCTTGAGATGTTGAGTAAAGTGTGCAGAGTGCAAACAGTTTGTCGCTCTCTGGTTTTCAAACAGCTTCCACCTTTGCAATAATGCTGCTATTACAACATATTTGGTGACTTATTTTCCACAACAGAAATAAAGTATTGAACAAAGGCAGCATTGGCTACTGGTACCAAATTCACTGGTACCGGTTCAAATGTGAAAGGTACGAAACCTTGATGATGGATCCCTCAGATCACCAAAGATCAGAGGGATTCATCCTCTGGGGACCATGGATGTCTCACAAACTACACTATACTCTTTTTTGATCTTCTTTTCTTTTCTTGTCAGGCAATATTAAAAAAATCCCCAAATTCCCAATTATCCATGCTCTATAGCTATTAGGTATTTACCCCATGCAAATCTGTGTCTAAATAGTCTCATTGTATGCAAGTGAATTATAGAGTAGAGGCACACTGTCCACCCTGTGGATCTGTTTTGTCAAACCCCTGCTAAAGTCAGAGGGGAGGGCGTACTTGGCTCTGGCCCACCTGAGTTAAACAAGTTCATACTGCAGAGGAGAAACAAGAACTCACTCCCTTAGCCTGCAGTGTTGCTCTCACAAGACCAGTTTACCGGTTTGCTCTGAACTTTGGAAGATGCTTAATGCTAGCTTGCCTGGGGAAGTAGTTATTGGTAACACAAACCTGTTGCCTTTGCCCAAGCCTGAGGCCAAAAAAGAGAAGGAAAGAGTCAGAGACAGAGAGGAGGACAAGACAGAGAGAAAGTGAGAAAGAAGAGGGTGAAGGGACAGCGGGACATGTCTAGTTTTTTCATGGAAATGTTTCACTTAATCTCATAAAGGCTGCGTGAAAATTTCCATCTGTTTGCCGAGCAGTTCAAAAGAGACTCCGCATGCCTCCGCTTGCTGCTATATAAAAACAACATTCTAATGCAGATCTTGAAGAGGGCCAGCGGCTCAGTCTGCACAATGAGAGCCCATGGAGGATGGGAGGGTGGAGAGAGAATTAGGTAGGTAAACAGGGGGGAATGTGAGCAGCAGAGAGCGACTGACGACTACAAAAAGGGAGGAGAGAGACGTGAGAGAGCAAAATCAAAGCAACAGATTTTCCTGTCAACAGTCCTGTTTCTGACCTGGTAGACCTAACCTTGAAGCACTAGACAGACAAGACTGGTGTGGGTTGCCCTCTGGCCTTGCCTGCCACTCCTCTGAACCAACCCATTCACCTCTCCACCTCTCTGACTCTCTCCTGCTTTCTGTTCCCTTCTCTTCTCCCTCTTCATGTTTCACCAGGAGGCTTACTCAGTCACCTTTGTCATTAATAGAGGAATGTCCCGGCTCAGAGCGGCATCTCGTGTTTTATCGTGGCTTTCGAGCAGGGATTCAAGGGCGGCAGCCTCACATTCAGAGCCCGAATTTTGATGTGGTCTGTGAAAACAAAAATGGGGTTGCTCTTTTCCAAATAAACCTACAGCAGGCTGAATAATCAGGCCTTCTGTTGCTAAGACAAAACACAACAGACTAGCAACAAATATAAGATAATCAACGATTTGTCTGATCCATCCAAAGACTATAAACCGAAGGTCGATGAGACTTTGACAGGTTTCCCTTGTACACTGGTGCTTCTGCACACCTCCAGGCCTCCTCTCCCCATAGCTGGGGCAAGACCAGGCCCGATCCCATCTGCAAAGTTATGTTGACAAGCCACCCCTCGAAAGAACTCCAGGGTTCAAACCACTGGAAGATCAAAAGCCTAATACTGCAGTAATAATAAGTTAGTGCCCCATGAACGCCTCATTCATCAGGGAGAGGCAACGATATAGTTCAGTAATAACTGCAGGGCCATTAAGCACTCATCATGTGATCCTATTTGCCGTCACTGTAAGGATAAACATCTTCAGCTCTAAAAGCAGAGTGAGAAAGAAAAATGACCTCCTGGCAGCAATGCTTAAAATCCAAGCTGATAAGGAAGCACATAAATATCTCGTCTTTGATGAAATACTCCAATCTGTCCCAAATGTTTGTGCACAACTCCCTGCCTCACCTCAGGCTACAACCACTCCATCACCCCCCCTTCCCTCTTACAGCCAGCTGAGGTCGTCTCTCTCAGCCAGTTGGGATGGAGGCGTTTTAATGACAACTATTTGACTCTGGAATAGTATCATCTGGGCTCTGTCAGTCTTTACAAGCATGACACGGCGTTCTATATTTAGGGTAGCGTTTTTCTCTGATCGCCTGCGCCGACGACAGCCTGATGAAACCCTAACCCCCCGCGAACTCCCTTTGAAGTGACAAGTGAGAGATGTGCCGCCCTAATATGAAGGCCTTCAGACGCAAACACTTTTCATTCTCCAATACTGGGAGCAACTCTGCAAGAGGGCGGCTTGTTTGCCCTCAGGGGGCAGATAAGCAGCCTGGCGTGCATAGACTGTATTTAATGAATGTTTATATGTGTGTGTGCATATTTCAAAATTTTCTGTGAAAATTTGCTCATTTGGTGTTTTAGTATATTATCAAACAATTTAAGATGGTTCAACTCAAAAATATTATCCTGTCACCACAGTATATGAATTCTTAACTTGAACTTAGGTTGAATAATTATCTATGCACTGCTGGAATTGACGGAATACGTCCCTTCAGTCGGACCGAGTGGCAAAACATCCTGGCTACGTTTTGAAGGAGAAACTGAAAAAACAGGAGTCAAACAAACTATTGTGTTCTTACATTAAAGGCAGTTGGACTCGACAGTGATCTTTACAGCTTACCAAAGAACCAGAGGTTCACAGACATCAACATGGGGCCAGGAATCAGACAGGGTTCCTGACATTTATATTTATCTGATATCGACGCTGAGGTAATACACGAAACAAAGCTTGAAGGCATACAACAGCCTTGACTCTTTGACGAAATTCAAGGCGAGATTTGTTGGTGAAATTAAAGTGATGAGGACACCGATGGATGTTCTGGTTATAGCTCGACAGGTTTGCACAAATTTCATTACAACTTGTAGCGACATGTGTTCATGCAGCAGTGTAGATGTTGTAGACGTAGATGATGCACAGTGTGGAGCGTTTGAAAATTAGAAAATGGAGCATTCTGAGGCTACCTGAGGCACGAAATGATCATTTCTTCTTGTATTCTTGCTCAACTGATCCTTCGGTGGCCCTGATCTCGCTTTCAGTTCAGTCCTTGGCTTTCTTTCCTTTGTGCCGAAGGTGAAAGTTCACAAGAATGTGAGAATCTTGCTCTAAGTCAGCTGATCCTGCTTCTTTAAAATTTGACATGTTGTTTACTTGCATTAATTTGATATATTTACAGACAAAAGATTTGTTGTTTAACAGCATAATCTCGGGTATTTATGACTAATTTGCATCTATTAGGACAAAGTTATGAAGCTGAACGTTGGTTTGACATACCTTTGAGCTACTTGATAACTGTGATAAGGTCTTTGAGGATATATTGATAACAGATCCTCAACTTTAACGTTTCAGTGGCTGGATTCCTGTTATTTCTGTGAATAGCATCGAACCATTTGCACTTCTTTTCTTTAGCTTTTGGCAGTTTGTAAAAGGATAGCTATGATTTCTTATTGAATCTATTTGTACAGTCAATCCCACAACAGCTCTGACTCATTATGGATGTGTTTTTTTGTGGCATTTAATCTGAACGTAACACTGTCATGTAGTAGGAGCTTTCTGCCGTTCAGTGGTTGTAACCACAGTGCACTTCCACCTCCTGTGACATCATATGCATAGCCTCTGAACAGAGAGTTGACTGAATGGGCGACAACTGAGATGGAATTGTTACAGATAGAGTTCCTTTTTTTCTCGACTTGAAGAAATTAAAGCTGTGGCTGCTGTTGAAGCTACTTTTGCATCACAGTTAATACAGAAACCTTAAAAGGCTTCTTCCACCTCGTAAAATTAGAAGTGTCTGTGAATAGATGCTTAATTAATTTCATACTTAATCGGATTGATCGGTTTCTTTGTTGCTACCTTGATTTTGTCGGACATTTGAAACAGCCCTTTAAACACTTAATTTGATAACTTGATATTGTTCAGCAGTAGTTACATTTAACTCATCATATCGAGCCAAAAAAAAACTTTAAGTCGACTGACCGCATTTTTAAGTTTAATTTAAAGTTTGTTTGTGTGGTTTTTTTGTGTAAAAAGTGAAACGACATTGGAAACAAAGGGATTTTCTTCTGTTTTCATAGGAAAAATATGACTTTGAAACAAATATTAGCCAGACTTTGCAAAGAGGGCAATCCACACATATAGACATGCAGGTGATATTCCAAAAGCTTCTATTTTGGAGAGGCTCTTCCCACCGACCGGCACTGTGTAGACATGTCGCTGTTTGTGTATAAAAGTTTTGTGGTGATGCTGTTGACAAGTTCAAATGGGGCTGCCGAGTCAAGGAAGACTGTATTCGCTCAACATGCCTACGATAACTATGCACAACCAACACAGCCTGTGTGGCATTTCAGTGAGTAGAGAGGAAAAGCATTGAAGGGAGAAAAGGGGACAACATGCTGCTAATCGCTAGCCGCTGAGAAAAAAGAGCTATTATCTGAAAACACCTCCTCTCAAGGCAAACAACACATCTTCCAGGTTTTCTGCACGTGTTTGTGGGGAGGACAGCTTTCTGTGTCATCAGCTAACAGCCGATGTTGAGCTTAGGAACGCTGGCACCAGGCTAGAAACCGAGCGAGGACAAGATGAGAGCTGCAGCCACAGCTGGGGTGTGTTGTGCTGAAAATACCCCAACAGATGCCGCAGCAGGAGTAAGACACGCACCTTCAGGCCAGAGA
The DNA here is from genome assembly GCA_037577475.1 of Chaunax sp. Z400. NCBI lineage: Eukaryota > Metazoa > Chordata > Actinopteri > Lophiiformes > Chaunacidae > Chaunax > Chaunax sp. Z400. The sequence continues at coordinate 6,284,806 of CM075201.1, read as the reverse complement.
ATTTTCCACCTATTTAAAGGTGACAGGATGAGTGGAGAGAGGGCAGCGGGGGAACAGGCCTTCTGCAGATCACTCACACCTTGTTGATTGGAGCGATGACAGCGCTGAGCCGAGCTGAACGACAACAATGCTGCCGGTCAAGGTGACATCTGTTAAGCTGTGACCTTATCTAACCTCAGGTTTGAGTCTCACTGTAAACCTGAACACCTGCAGGTCAAATGCTCCTGGTCACCTGTGGGTTGAACGTTCCATAATTGATTATTAAGGCTCTCACATGTATGCTTGCTCTTCTACAACTGTGTTTCGTACGTTTTGTTTTAAAAATGTGAGATGCACTCCAAATCTGATGCTTGGTAAAATAAGGCTTTTACTGGTAGATTTGATTCGACTATCCTCCACTTGACATGAAGGCGGTTGAACCTATAATTCCTCCTCCACATACACTACCAGTCAAAAATTTGGACACAGTTTCCCATTCAAGTGGATGGGTAACTGTGTCCAAGCTATTGACTGGTACTGTATGTAAAGAATCATTTGTCCAAAGTTTAATATATCTCACCAAGCAGCCCAACCCACTTTCCTTTTCCACACGGTGAGAAAGAGGACCTGAGTCCATCCATCCATCCCCTGAGGTTTCAGTAACCCTGCTCTCCTTTTGTTTCCCACCTGCTCACCTGAACAGACGCATTAAATTCAACGCATGTTTTCCATTCTCTTTTTTGGCCTTACGAAGAAAACCACACATGACTGCGAAACGCAAAGCACAACACTAGTTTTTGAAGTGCTGACAAAAAGAGGAATGCACTTTCCCATTGAGGAGGGAAACCTGAAGTATTCCTCTCATTGTTAAGACGCTCACAAAGCCAAACTCTCCGTGAAAGGTCTCCAACCGGCGATAAAGGCTGGCTCCTGGGCTTGCTAATCCCCTCGATTGCACAGAGCTTGTGTTAAAACTACATTGCAGTACAGTATAGTTGCCGCCCTGCCTCACTACGCAGATTCCAGTATGGGTGTGAATTCTATCCAGTGGTGACTTCAGCAGAAACCAGGTTTCCCTCAAGCACTTAGGCGCTCGGGTGGTGAAGGGAGGATACCGACATCGACGACAACACACAACAGTATGAGGAAAGCATCTGTAACTAATCAACAGAAAATCTTTCTCATATTGTACACAAGCCCTCCCAGAAAAAAACTGAGGTCAACAAGCAGCAACTCAAGGTTACTTCTGGTGGCTTGAACTTGAATGACATTCCCGTTGCTCAGGGCTCTTCCTTGTCTAAAGAATGCTTTTGCTGAGTCCCATGAGAACGTGCTCTCCTGTTTGTGTGATGACGAGAGAAGACTTATCACTCCGTTTCCCTGTCCTTGGACTAATAGCACCGCAGATACTTCATGAAAATCCACGACTACGATTGATTTTCACTCTCAAACTCCGGGTTACACTGACCCAAAACAATATTTTACTGCGCCTGAATACATCTCTGCAGTTCACTTCAGTAATTCTTGATGAATTCCACAGGTGGGGCGCACAGATTGGCGTGGCAGTGTTTTACTGTAGGTCGGAAATGAGGAGTGTCTGAGTCAAAGGTATAGTGTTACCCACTAAAATGTCATGGTTGAGAGCGAAAAAGGAGGGAAAAGACACAATATCTCATACAAAAGAACTCAAAATTCTTTTTTCTGTTCCAATGGCTCCTTCTTCACCCGATTACGCGTGCATTCATTTACAGTAAGTCACAAAGATGATTTAAAGGTCATGCTAGTTGTTCTGTTGGTCTGTATGTAGACACGATGCCGCTTACATGTTCACAATGACAACACTAACATGTAGATGTTTATGTTCACCAACCACCTTTAGTGTGTCTGGATTCACAAAGTGCAGCCGAGGCTGATGGGAATGTCATTAGGTTTGTATGAACCAAATGACTGAAATTAGATTAAACTTTGATGCTGGCTCATGATAAAAAGTGAAGGGATCATCAAAGTTCCTGGTATTAAAATTCAACCTGTACCATGGCAATCTAGAGAACAGGTGTTGAGACGTTCCACCCAAATAACACAAAAGCAAACCTAATGATGGTGCTCGATTACCAGACTTTAGGATTCATCCTCTGAGCACCATAAATGTCTACATCAAGGCAGACTTTCTGGGCCAAAATGGCAGACTGCTAAACCAACAGACCAAGGTTTTGAATTTTCAAAAGGTTTTTATTTTATTGTAGTTGTAACTTTTATATTTCATTTTAGTGTAGTTTTAGTTAGCTTTCAGTATGGCTTTGATAGTTTTAGTGTTAGTTAGAGTTATTTATAAATGCTTCTTCTTCAAATATTTATATAAATGTTCTATGTGTGTGCAGCATGAAGGCGCTGCAACTTTTGTTTTCATGTGCAACCTTGTGTTGCAAAATGACAACACGTTGGCTTAATGAATCAAATGTTAAAATGTCATCGCCTTATTGAATTCATGTTCATTTTTAATATATTTCAATTTTGTTTTTTAATCAGGCAATATTGTTTCAGGTTAGTTTCAGCTTAGGTTTAAGTATCTTGTTGTTTTATTAAGTTTTCATTTTGGTTTCTGTTTCCCATTATAGCCCTGCCACAGACCAACACAGTCATACGTAGCCTCCAAAATAGCCTCCAAAACAAATCATCACTTTAAGAGTTACATTTTTTTATTCAACCAGTTTCCTAAAGTTTTGCTGATAATAACTTTCTGTAGGAGTAAACAAGGAATAAACCACAAGAAGGAAGAAGACTGCAGCTCAAGTTAACACTGTGACCAAGGAATGTTATGATTCTGCTTGTGTAGGATGGTTGATGAAGGAGCGGCCTGACAAAGGTACCCATTGTTTGGCTTTAATAAAAACCCTGTGAGTGCGGTTTTCCTTTTAATAACTGCATCATCATGAATGGTACAAGAGACAGCATGCTGGCTCGGTAGTGTATCTATGTCACAATAAAAGACAAAATAAATGAGACAATCCTCAGAGGCAGGCTAATCAAACTACCAATTACATCACGGGTACAGTAAGAGCCATAATGAGTGTACTGACTGAAAAGAAGGCAGTCATTAGGCTGCCGGATTTGAAGCTAAGTACTTCCTACTGAGTTATCTTCACATTGATATGGTGAGGTATGACAGTGCCTAAGTTTAGCAACAGAGGAAATGGGAGGGAAAACACAGTGTCGGGGTCAAACGGGCAGAAAAGGAGGAATGCTTAGTTAGTTTAGCTGTTTCTTAAGAGAGAAGAAATGACAAACACAGTGGCAAAGGGATGAAATCTCTTCATCTGCACAAGCAAAGTCAAAGGGAAATATTTGGAACACCGGTGGGTGCAGCACTGTGCCACGATAATGAGGCTGTCCATTCACACTGCTGTAATAGGACGAGACAGATGCGTCCATGGCTACTAATACATCACTTTTGAAGCTGGTGTGTTCAAGATGAAATGATCCCAGCAGTGTACGTCTGACAAGGAGCAGAGAGAAGATGACACTTAATTGGAAGAAAGGGCTCATCTTTTGTTCAGAAGACAGAAACATGGTTTTCAAACCTTTTATGCAGGGAATTGCAGTTAACCTCAAACTGGAAACAGTGAAGATGCTGTGGTGAGTGTGTTCTGCATACTTCAAAGATGAAAAATATATATCATCTAAGGTGCATGAAATGGTTTGAGAGCTGCACGGTCTGGTCTATTAACTGAGCATGGTAAAGGTTTTAAAAGTTCAACTTTGACTAACAGTGGAAAGGAACAGAGAGTCCTACTTTATTCCTTTGAAGAAAACTGTGCAGCTGTCTGGCAGAGACAAGCTAATAATGAAGTGAAACCCACAAGTCTGATAACACAGACATAACACTGATGCACTTCATACTAGCCAAAATATCCATTGTGTATCTGCTGCTTTTTGCATTTACTCTCAAAAGCTGAAATATCTCCCTTTTTCCAGATGTTCTCCAGTGTTCCCCCTCCTTGGCTTGTCTCTGATGAAGTGGAGACGTTGGACAGGGCTCCTGAGGAAAAAGAAGCCAAAGGCAGCTGCCATTGCATTTCCAGTCCTTGTCTTTGTTGAAAAAAAAAAAAAAACAGCAAGCAGGAATAACCTGAGGTCAGTGTCACCCCCTACAGACAATCAGACACGGGAAGACAAAAACATTGTCAGGAGGCCCATGATTTATTCCTCCCTCAATGGGCTTTCCTTGTTTTCAACCACTTCCTGTCACTGGGATGACTCTTCCTGGTCCGATAGTTTTCATGTTCTGGACAAAGTAGCCTATCATTAATTCTTAGTTACTCTTTCTATGGCTACAGTATTTGTTGCATTTACATTTTTTGTCTCTCTCTCTCTCTGTGTGTGTGTGTGTGTGTGTGTGTGTGTGTGTGTGTGTGTGTGTGTGTGTGTGTGTGTAGTCATGAAACGGACGAAATACAATTTTCCTTTAACCTCCAATCAGATTTTTAAAATAGAGAAATTTTTTTTTTTTAAATTAAGACCTTTGGGTTCACCCAAAAATCAAATCTGAAATGAATATCCATATGGAGGTGAGCAGCTCATAGGCAGACGCTGTGAGTGGTCATTATGCCACATGTACACACGTTCAAGCTCATGCATCCACTTCAGGGTCCACGCTTTCATCTCATGCGAAATGAAGTGAAGATTTTCAGAGTAGAAAGGTGTGAATTTGGGATCTCTGTGTTTCTGGAGACTTGTACTATGCTGTAGGAGCTATGGAGTCATTTTACATTTGGTTACATTTTAAATCAACTCTTAATCTTCTTCAGTTTTTAGGAGAAGGCTAGAACACTGTTTTGCTGTGAAGCTCCAGAAATTAGTCATGGACTAAGAAACTTTACCTGACTTTTCATCAGCATGGAAGTAACTAGATAATGACTTTGCTGGTTCATGTTACATTGTGATCAAACACATGCTTGATTTTCTCTCGTTTATTGCTATTGCTTTTATTGTTTTTTTGTTTTGTTGTTGTCATTGTTTATTTTCATCCGCTCTTATTTTGTTAAGCTCTTTGGACTGCATCTTTGCATATTAGATGGACGCCATACCAATTATATTCAGGCTTCTTATTCAATTTTGCACTCATATGATGTAATTTCCTCTTGATCCCTGTGAATGACAGTCTTTGGATCTCCAAGCCTGCCTCAGCACAAAGCGGCCACCTTTAGAGCTTGAGAAAAATACTTCAAGTGTGCCTTCCCAGCTAAGTGATCCAATAACACGCACGCACACACACACTAGTTAAATAAAACAGGATTACTGCACAATCAGGCCAAAAGACTATTCATCTGCAGGAGCAGAATCAATAAGCAAGTCTTTCAATGACAGTCAACAAGTTCAGGCACGGGCCAAAGACTCGATCACTGCAAAAGCTGTTTTCACAAAAACACAGATTCTTATTGATGGTGATACACAGGGGTGTGAGAAAGTCAGGTCAGTGTCTCAAAAAGCCCAGATTATTGTATTTCTTCCAAACATCATCAGCCTGGTGTGGAGTATGGAGCAGCCCTCCGGCACCGCTGCAATGCCTTTTCTCCATGAGTCATGTGTTGCTCTGCGACTTCACTTGAGAACCTCTCCAGTGCTTTAGTGTAAATGGAAAAGGCAGGCTGGCTAGTGGGAAGCAGAGAGATCAGTTCTAGCACAACATTGTGCTAGAACTGATGCACTAGATGATGCATATGTGAGAAATCAGTAGGAAATAACACAAAGAGCAGAGGTGGATACTTTTCGGACACTTCAGGTATTAGGTTTTTCTAAGTTTGCTTTGCAAAAGTGTGCAAGGAAATACAATCACACACATCGTTATAAAAGGGAAGTTGATGTAAATGGATTTAGATTTGAGGAAAGCATCAAACAAAAGGAGCAGATTGCAGATGAAACAAGCAATTTGTCTATATATACGTATATAATGAGGAAAAACACCACAATTCCTATGAAATAGCGTTGAAAAACTCATTTATTCTCCTATGGAGTACAGTAATATTTCTTTTAATTCATGGATTATGAATGACATCCTTCTAAAATTTGTTGCATTATAGGATTATTAAATATGTCATTGTCACGTTTTAATAATCAATATGTAAATGTGGGTGAGGGGTGGTGGCAGGGCAGAGTGTACCAGGAGAGGGCGATGGTTAGAAGCCTGATGCACCACATCCTATTTGTGGTACCTGGCGAGTGTTTGACATGTTTGATACTGTCCTCTTAATCTGACAATGTAATATCAAAATATCACTGCCATGTTTTGAAGTGCAGCATAAGAGGTAACTAAAGTATCCATCCAGTAAAGGAGCATGAGAAAAAGCACACACATCACTGCAAATCAGCACAGGAATCTTCCTTGTTGATAATGTCTCTGAGAATAGGAGCTTCTGAAAACCAAAATAAAAACAAAGCACAACAATGAAACCTTATCCTTCATGGTTTTCAGCTTCACTTTGTTTGGCTTACAGTCTATTCTGAGTGAGTGTGGTGCAACATGAACCCTCTGTGGCTGTCAGAGTATCTATGGATCAGTGGGGTGGGTTACAGTCAGACTAAACTGTAAACAAGTACCATCCAGAGACCACAGCTAACCCAGCAGCACACATCCCCAACCGTCTGATTCATCCTCCTCAAAAAGGGCCGAGAGCAAACTCCTCAACAGCTGCATGATGAATCCCCAATAAATACACCACGACCAAAAGCTTTGAGTCTTGCAAAGGAAGCAAGGATGCAGGTGGCTGGAGCGGAGCGGAGCGCATTGCAACACATACTTTCCAGACGACCAAAACAACAAGACAGACCCCACCCCCCCCTCACCTCCCCATCCCTCCCCTCCCTCCCCTCCTGATTTCAAAGGCGATCTGCAGGGACGGAGAAGGCACTCGGAAGCAACAGCCTTTTGTTCAAGGGTACTTTTGCATGAGGGATAGAGCGTGTTTTGTTTGCGGGACAACATAGTGTTGCAATCAAGGCTTTAATCAAAACTGTTTTCTGGAGTCAGCCTTGAGTGGTACCCCTCTTCCTGCCCCCCTTTGGCCCTGCTTGGTTTGGTTCCCACTGAAGGAGCAACAGAAGGAGGAAGAAAGGAGCGGGGAAGTGTGGGAATGTCTCTACATCGTCGCGGCGGCGGGCAGCTCCTAAACATGGCTTTAAATTAGGGGAAAAGAAAACACGGGCTAAAAAAAGGCAGTCGCCTAACTATACTCCTGCCTGCTAATTTGTCACCACTTGAAAAACGAGGAAAAAATAGCAACAGCTTTAAATCACACGACTTTAAAGTTAGGATGTGCCAGGCAGTGTGTATGGTAGAATACTTAAACATAAGGGAGATTTAGATCAACCCATCACAGTTGTACATACATTTAAACCATTGTGGGTGGAATCTATGGAGCTACTTTCATATTAGAGGGAAGCAGAAATGGAGAACCCTGAGTGTCTGGTTCTGGATGGCTGGGATCGGACCAGTGACAGCTGGGGCTTGAAAGCCTTACATCCAAAGCCAGGGCTCACTGCCACTTGCTACATAGCAGTGTTGAGCTAAGCCCACCCCCCACCCCCCTGTCCAAGTCCTCACTTTAAAAGATCACTGTCCTTCACAACACATGAAGCTCCTGCATGAAGCTCCTGCCAAATATTTCCCTTCTCTTTTAAGTCTAAATCCAAGAGCGGAAGAGGTCCTGGAGGGAAGACAAGATGGCATGATCTGTCTGCTGCCATATCTGAGAGGGTAAGGGGTCACAGAGAGGGGAGTTTCTCACAGGATCCAACCAGGGAAAAGGCATGAAGCATACCCAGTCTGTGTGTGTGTGTGTGTGTGTGTGTGTGTGTGTGTGTGTGTGTGTGTGTGTGTGTGTGTGTGTGTGTGTGTGTGTGTGTGTGTGTGACTGTACCTTATCGAGCAGCGGCAGACAGCGGCGGACCCTGTGCTCCAGTTTGACAATGGTGATAAAGTCACTCTCTTGCCTTTCATCCTCGCTTGTGTTGCACAGAGACAGAGGGTGATACTGCAAAGAGAGTGTGACAGAGAGGAAGAGGTTAAAACAAGAAAGAAATCAGTTATGAAAATCAGAACTGTTAAACAATGCAGAGGCTTCTGGTGGAATAATGTTCTGGTCTGCACATTTTAGAGTGGCCTGTTATTGTGACCATCCCAACGTGCAATAATCATGTTGTTCAAACAGCGTCGTGATGTGATTCACCTGTCAGGTGGATGGATTGTCTCGATCAAGGACTCACTGTCATGGATCTAAACAAATTTGTGAGGACAATTTGAGAGGAACAAGCCTTTTGTGTGCATAGACAAAGTCTTAGATCTTCTACTTCAACTCATGAAAACTGGGAGCAGAAACAGAAGTGTTGCGTTTATATAATTTTTTGAAGTGTCACCTAAAAAAAAAAAAGAGTTTAAATAGCATATTTTCGAATCACTTCTAGGATATTAGGACCTCTGGACAGTTGTTTAGGAGAAACGACTGTGAAGCTCCAGAAATGTAAATAATGAATTTTCATTTTTTGGCTGGACTGATCCTTGACAAATCCTCAAAAATTTCGGGGGATTAGATGTTTTTTTTTTCCAGTGACAACATCAACAAAATATTATGAGAAGCTTTGCAGCACTTTCTTTGATAGTACAGATGGGAAACTGCTGCTGTTAAAACAAAAATGGAGAATGACTTAACTTGAACATAACTGGAAATGTTAATCGACAAATGCAACACATTCAGTATGTCTACTGATTGGACAAACTTGTACTATTTAATATATATTTGGTGTACTTGATTGTTCTTTGCTGGAGACTTGCTCTTCTTTTCTGCACTATTGCTGAGGTATTACATTTTCATAATTCAAACTCTGAGGTTTAGCTTTATGATTAGAGTGTTTAAAGGAGGATAACAAAAAACTTGACACGTCACACTAGACAAAACTAGACTCGTTTTTTTTGTTTTTTTTAAAAACTTTCTATCTGTTGCATGTTTTAAGTGTATTTTGTTGTGTGGACCCCAGGAAGAATAGTTGCTAACTTGGTGGCAGCTAATGGGGGATCCCAAAGAATGAAGAATAGAGAATAAAGACCTGATGCTGTTGTGATATAAGTAATGTTTCCTTTGCATGTGGAACGTCGGCATCGCGATTTAAAGCGACACACACTGGAGTGGCGTTGTTCCGCCATCGTCTTCTTTAGTGTGAACAAACAAAGGTGTCGTAGAGAAGGGACTTTATTGCAGCACTGTTGCACGATGTCTGTGTGAAAAAGGCTGCTGTCTGTCCTCTGATGAAGAGAGGTGGAGGTGGGTAAAAATACAGCTGTCTGCTCAATACTTCTCTGCAGTAAAATAATGCAACATATACCAAAAAAACACAATGTGTAATCTAAATTATAGGATTATAGGATCGGACTAAAATGTTTGAGACAACCTTTCAAAAGACAATCTAGACAGAGATTTGAGGCTCATAATAGATTTTATGAGTTAAATGAAGGCGTTTCCTTCCTTCCCAGTTGATATAAGAGGAAAAACCCCACAAAAAAACACCCTACAAAATCAGTTACATAGATGGCAATGTTCACTCCCACTCAAAGCCTTGAGGACTGAAAGAATGACAGATATTCTTTGGCCGGAACATTTGATCCTCTCTGAAAGGGAGGAAATTCGGAGCTGCTGAAAGGCTGCATTTAAGAGCTCAAGGGATAGCAGCAGTCACAGACATGCTATCACGGGTACGAGGGATTGCACATCAGTCCAGGAGGAATGAAGGTGCTCCTTTAACACCTCCTATGCAGCACTGCTTTGCTTATTAGACATCTATGAGGACACCAACACAGTGCTGCTAGATCAGTCCGTGTTATGGTTCACACATTACCCTGCAGCACCCAGTCCCCATGCTCACCCACACCCCTGCAGCAGTCCCACCCTATCCTTCCCTGTGTAGGCCCGTCCCCAAGCCTGGATGAGTCCCAGTGGGCCTCTTTATGTGGCTATGGGCTGAGGTCATAGGGCTCCCCCTCATCTCACCCAGCGGAAATCCCTAAATTAAAAAGACCCAAGGGTGACATCAACAGCTGGCACCCCACTGCAGGGGAATTGACGTAATGTGCTGCAAAGGGCTGGTGCATGTCTGTCAGAAGGAGGGAGAGGAGTGGAGAAAGAAAGGAGACCTGACTGACTGGGTGAGGCACAGAAGTAAGTGGGGGAGAGAGGTAAACACTATAAATATGATAAAATACCACAAATAATATGAAATCTACTATGAGCCTTGACATGAGCAACAACAGCAGTAATGATGCCACACAGACAACCAGGGGTACCTCTAGTACAACAGGGGTAGTTCTGTCATTGCCAGTATATGGAAAGATTGGGAAGTAGCTAAGCTAATTTGGGGAAAACATAAATGATTTAATTTAAGACATACTGTATATCCACATGTTTTTGTCTATGAGAAAAATACATTTCAAAAAGAATTAGAATGGCACTCAGCAGAGTGCATACCTCCACCTGCACTCTTAAGGCCCCGCCAAATAAATATCACCTCCTACAAATTGATATCTGATTCAACAGACTCATAGAAGGATTAAAATCTGGATCTGCACCACACTATAAACACTCACAGATATCAACACTGTGAATATGTGCACATTTTTACATCGTGACTTATGAATTATTTTCTACCCTCTGCACAGGCTTGCACCTAAATTGAATGGGGCCTTTCCTTGCCCATGCCCCACCCCTCCACCATGTTTCTTGATTTTCAGCATTATTTACCATCTACTTTTCTGGACCATGACAGGTGGTGTCAGTGATGGATAAGATAAATAAGGTTGGGAAGCATGGCAATAGACGATTAAAGACTGGGTGGTGGTTTGTATTCAGGGAGACTTAAAACACCCTGGAAACAAATCCAAAACTACTCTCTGTAGTTAAGAAGCTGGAACAGAACATGAACAATCAATAACAATGCTGATTAATTCTGTTGTGGCTAATGTTTTCAGATCCTCACATGTAACCTGAATGGCAGACCCCGTTAAGCAGGGCAGGCAGCAGACAGCATGAACCTCTGGCCTGGCCTGCATGCAGCGCTGCCAGCTGCCTTTACCAGTCCACATTGACTAGGCCCAAATTAGAGGCCTATGGTTGAACTTGGCCCTCAACAAAGAAAGAAAGAAAGTAAAGAAGTCTTTAATGTCACTATTTCTTTGATGCCACAACCTCTGCTCCTTTTTGCTGTAGGTTTGTGGGAAATTTGCTACAACTACTCCGTCAGCAGGGAGAATAACACTGATTTGAATCTTTAGGGTGTTTTTGTGTTAGGATCATGTTGTGATATTAAACATGTTGATGCATGGGGCTGTGCAATCATACCTATTAAAGTGGATAATAATCCCAAAGCTGAGCCAAACAGGCTCAGAAGGAGTGGCAGGTTTGACTTTTTCCTGGCTGTCTGAGGCTTTGAGGGCAGCCACCTCAATGGTCACAGAATCTGTTTTGCACCGTTGACAAAACCAAGCATTATCTTCTATTTTAGATATGCAACACGTACAATCAGATGGCTCTGTGCACTCACCATGTGCCACCAATGGTGCTATCTAACCACTCAGAAACATTCTGCCGTTAGACTATAAATGGCAGCCAGGACAGGCTAAAGCATCTTCATTGGTTCATGGTTTTTGTACAGCCCTGAGAAAAAGGGGCCTGGGAAACCAAATCACTGAGTCTCAATTTCACAGGGACTAGAAACCACAGGGCATGCAAACATTTCCCCACAGACTGTTAACAATGCTCACTCCTTCGTTCCGCCTCCTCTGCCTCATCTGTCTCATCTGTCTAGATCTGTTGCAAAACTGACGGGGAAATGTCCCTCTTTTTTTTCTTTTTTCTTTTTTTGCAGGCAAGATTCAAGGCATAAATTTCCAGTTCAATCAAAGACTATCCAAAAGATATTCAAAGCAAAGAATCTAACAGCCTGAAAAACAAATACATGGGAAGACGAAGGAGAGATAAATAGTAACTGCAGTGAGAAGTCAATAATATTTTTTTTTCCACACGCTTAGCCCTGTGGATCTTCTTTCTTCATCTGCCAATAATCAGCAAGAGAGCTTTCTAGTTCATCTGTTGCCAGCAAGGAATCAGGCCCAGGCACTTATGTCAGGGTGTGTTAGAGAGGGAAGCAAAAAGAGCTTACACTTCTCATCAAATTCCACCGGTCACTTACCAGCTATTGGACGACATTCTCCATTATTATTGAAAAGAAGTTTGGTTTAGAGATAGAGGTGTTGGAATATACAATTATAACTTATATTAACTACACACATGTGATAATATTGTATAAATCATCCAGTGGCTCTAAAAATTTTTATTTTATGTTCTCACTGCCAGAGGCAATAAATGCACGTTAACACTTGTTAAGCTGCAAGAGAGAAGATGCAGGAACTAGCTGGCTAGCCGTTACCGCAATGAGAGGAAGGTGTTAGGCCTTGTGGAACTTTTTTCATCTGGTTTGTGCTTTACAAGTCAAGTCAAGTAAGTGTAATTGTTCTTTTTGTACACTATTGTAGTTATTGTTGCAGAAACTTGGCTGTGGCTCAGGAGGAAAAGCATCATCCACCAATCGGGGTAATCCCAAGACCCTGCATCTACATGTCAAAGTGTCCTTGAACCTCAACTTTCTCCCAATGGCAGCTCCATTGGTGTGGGCGTGTTATTAGCTTATGCCACCAACGACCATATGAGTGGGTGAATGCTGGCTTGTGTTGAAAAGTTGTGAATGATTGGTCAGACTAGGAAAGTGCTATATAAATGTAGTCCATTTTGAGTGAAGACCATTTGCCAAAAAACAGTCAAAACCCACACAACGCAAACTAAAAGATGACAGCTGTATATAAATTGATTATATAATTTTTTTAATTGTCCATAGACATCTTGGTAATATCATGCTCATGATTCTTTTGGCAACAATAACTATGTTATGAAAATCTGAGATTGTGACAGCTCTAGTCGGAGACAAAAGAAACGCATCAGCAGTGTGACAATTCTATCGTACTGCATAAATCAAGATGGTGAGTGACAAAGGCTTCCTCAATGGATCTCTGCCCCGAGGCCTGGAAAGCCTGCCAGGTGCATATCAGGGAAGAATTCAATCAAGCACTCCACTTGCAAGGTTGCACACACACACACACACACACCATCTGTTGCATGAGTTCTGACCCACTTCTTTACTGAGTGACTCAGCCTCCCATGTCTGGGCTCTAAAGCTAATGAAACCTCGTTGTCTCTCTCATTCTCTTGAGTCTTCACCATTAAACCCACACACCTGTTATGCACCAACACTTAAAGCACATTCATGCTCTAAGTTAAAGACGGATAAGGACGGGGTCCTCTGTACGTCCTCCATGTTCATTTCGGATGTATTTGGGCACATTTTCAGAGTGCTTACGGATACAAACGAGATGGACAAATGAAGCAATACCACCGGAAATGTTTGGGGGCAGTGTAGCTACAATTCAAGCAAGGCACAACAAATGTTTACGGACACAACGAAGACAAAAAAAGTGAAGTGAAAAAGTGAAAAAACTCTGCGTCCTCAAGTCTCGATGTACTTAAAGGCCTCACAGACCACAGCCGAGTACATCGCTTTTGCCGCTTTTTATTCACTAGATACATTATCACAACCTCCTCCGACCATCAGCTTATTTGTTGTCGTCGGAGCTTTTGACACTTCACTGCCCTCCTGCAGTTGTATCAATCTCGACATAAAGGATGTACGGAAGTATGCAGGCGTTGACGGATAGACCATTTAAGGATGGACGTATTCATTTACATACGTAGAGGGAGCATAAATGGGCCTTTAGAGTGCACAAACACATAGAAAGGGTCAAAATGTTCTGTGTAGGCTGGTAGGTAAGCCGCAGAATTAAGGCGTAAGGCTGGTAAACAAGCTCCAACCTCTGGTTGCCAATGTTAACAGAATGGCTCCATTATATAACTGGCAAAGTGTCAAAGTAGCAAGAATCAGTTTCTGGGTTTGAGTCTCTCTCTAATATCAGTACCAACTACAAAGCACTCGGAGAGCGCAGACCTCTGCCAAGGGTCGCATCACTGAGAACTATATACAACAGTTTCATAAAGTTTGAACCACAAATACTAACTTTTATTAATGTTATTGACGGAGTGCGGCAAAGCAGTGCTTACCTCTGATCAAGAAAAATACGGCTTTGACCAGAACACGCATGCACGCACTTACGTCATCGCTATTAGTTTGGTAGCGGAGGTTCAGATGTCAGTCATTTTGTTGCAGACAGACCCATATTGTGTAGCCTTGTAATCGTTACATTACAAATGTACATGTGGCAGTTTAATCCTATAAAAAATTCCTGGATCCAGACGGTGATCTGGATCACCACCAAAATCTAATCAATTCTTCCTTGGGCCACTTCCAACATCTCCTGAGAATTGCATCAAAATCTGTCCATTACTTTTCGTGTTATCTTGTTAACAAACCAACCAACAAACCAAGACCGGCAAAAACATAACCTCCTCCCTTGGCGGAGGTAATTAAGAATAAACGTTAAAAAAATACATCAGTAGTGAAAACTCAAAGTCCTGTCTTGATTTTATCTCTAACACACAGATATTCAAAAAGTGATTTAGCCTCAGCCAACATCAATCATCTTCATTCAGGCTCTCTAACGGTATCTGGAAGTATAAATCAAATATCTTTCTCTCATACCAATTGGCAGAAGATTCTATTGCAAAGGCAATTGTTTGTTTTAAGCGGTTGCCAAATGTAGCAATGAGACTGTATGTAATAGTAGAGAGAGAGATCTGAATCCGGTTGCCTGGGTTAACGGGCAGCGCTTACTTGACTGCGGATCCCTGCGAAGATCTGGCTAGGTTCATATGCTTGAGGGAAAACGGAGCCTGTGGTGACAGGACGAACTGAGACTCTGAGCCACTGCTTCCTGTCCTGCCATCTTGAAGACAAATCAGACACACAAGTCTGCCCAACAAAAATGTGTTTTTGTCGGAGTTTGTGAAAGAACATGAGTTAATGAATGAGAGCACAGCTATGTATTGTTGCTAGAGGCACCCGAGCAAGTGCTTGCATGTGGGCCTATGTGTCTACTGATTTAACTGTGCAAAAACTTGCGCTGGGTGCAGAAGTGTGTGTCTATATCTTGCTCGGGAAGGGGGCGGTGGTGGTGGTGGGCGGGCACTGAGCCTTTTCTCATATGTAATATCTGTTCTTGGTCTGATAATTAAGCAGCACTGGCTTCTACACACACACTGTGGTCCAGGTCTCAGTGCCAGAGATGACAGAGATAGACCCTCCTCCTTAATCACACAGCCTTGTATTTCATGACCCTACATTAAGTAGATTTAAACGAAAGGTTGGATTGAGAGTGACGCCGGGTTGCCCGGTGCCAGGGGAGCAGAGCAGAGGGCCTTTCTCTGTTAGAGCATCTGGAAAAGTGGGCTCTGAGGCCCTCGTCCTCTTCTCTCTTTGCAAATGCAAACGAAGTGGAGCATAGCTGCTTTGGTCCTGTCAAAACAAAAGGCGTGTCATCTTTCCCCACCGCTTTATTGACAGTGTCAGCCCCATATCCAGTGACGCTCACCACAGAGAATGACTTGGGGAAACATGATCCCATAATGAGGCCCAAATAATTACCACCAGCCCCAAATTTGCCTGGGCGCTTTCTTTAAGTAGGAGTGCTTCCCCACAACTGCAGGCCCGTCAGACTGTCTCTCTGTTCCATAAAAGGGATTAGACAAGAGAGAAGAAAGGACCTGGACAGGGAAGAGGACTTGGTTTTAAAGAAAGGAAGCTGAGGAGTGAGCTTGATTGTTGTCGTTAAATAAAACTGTATAAAACTCTAGTGCAATGACAGATGAGGGAATAAATGTTTGGTTTGTCTGATGATCTTTTTGTTTTCACTAAACGTTGCCTTACTTTGAGAAGAAGAGCGAGGGTTTCAACATAAGCCACAGCACAAGAGCTAAACTAGAGTGAACTATGCACACCAAGGCGCCAAACTAATTACAGCCGCACCTTTGCTTTGATCAGTATGGCTGATTTTCATTCAGGCAAAGTCATGAAATAACAGTGGATTCAAGAGCTCAGTGGGGGCTATAATGTCCTATTTGAATGCAGCTGTAAATCTGACATAAGCAAATATACTTAGTATGCAACAAAACAATCTGCAGAGATGGTCATACGAATTTGGTTTTAGATTAAAGAATGACTGGGAGACCTTACAAGCACCTCAGACCTGCATGTGAAGTCTAAAGCCAAAAGTGTGACAACATACAGCACAAATTTGAAAATAAAAGGGGGAAAAAAAGCAGATTATAACATTTAGAAGACAATAAACTGGAATCTAAGGAGTATACACTACAGTAAATGTTGTCCAGCTGGCGTACATGATGCTATAAGAGGGTATGACGAGACCCCTCCAGCTCTGCTTAAGCATCACAAACCCATCACGCATTAGCTTTTAGTATAATTGTAGCTACTATTGTAAATCCTAGCAGACTGACCCGTCTGTGTGTGTCTGGTCACAAGGCATCCTCTCAACAGGTAAAATGCATTAGTTGCTCAGAGAAAGCTTCAAGATGGAGCCTTGTGTCGTTTGGTTTTACATGAATGCACGCGCTTGCATATATCCACACGGACCATTCGCGTCACCACAAACAGCTCGGGCCACTCCATCAGCCTCAGGCCAGTGCAACAATATACATTTCAAAGCTCTGAGCTAAACATAAACAGAGCACTTCCCTGTCATAACAAGTCAGTGGTTTGGTAACCCAGCAGTTTGTTAGTATTGCAGTGATCCTTCTTCCCTGTAGACACGGGGGCCACATGCACACGTCCTCCAGGCTTCCTCCGACCCGTCCCTGGCCCGCAGGACCACGCTCAGTCTCACACAGGTTCCACAACATCAGTCAGAGAGAAAAGCCACTCTTTTCAATGTGTCAGTTACTCACGTTTGGGAACCTGAGGTCAGCTATGTGGACAGAAATTAGCCTGGTGACTGAGGAAGGGAACTCCAAATTACAGGAGACAAAGAAACGGCACTAGTTGTCAATTTCCTTTCACGTGGTTACTTTGGGCTTCTGACTGCTGTTGCATCTATTTCAGAAACTCTAAATGCGAATGTTAATTTGATAGATTCTTTGTAGACTTATTTTGCACAGTAGGGATGCACAATATGAATGTTTGTCAGGCGATACAGGTAATTTGTAATTATTGGCTTTTCGTGACCGATATCTTTAAGATAACTGATCATTTCAGTTTTTATTTTTATTTTTTTTAAGTTCGCAAATTGTAGTTTATACCTATGTGAGGGTAAAAAAAGAAAGAAAGAAAAATTCATACAGAAGATGACATGTTTGGCTCTCTTGTCTTCTTTTTTTTGTGACTATTGGTGAATCACTAATCAAATGATCAAATTTAATGCTGCATCATGAAACCTACTGTATCTGAATGCATCCATGCTGGAATTGCTCAATTAAGTAAAAAAAAAATCTGGCTTTGCATTTTTGTCTCTATTTACCAGGTAGACGTTCATGGATACAGATAAATAGCTGATAATAAAATTCCAAATATTGGACCATACATTTTCAATATATAGAAAGTATTACATAAGTCCTTTAACCCCCATTCAAAGCATGTGTTCCAGCAAACCAACATTAGATACTTGAACATGTTATCACTGCACTCACATGCAGATCTGTACCAAATTTCAGGGCAATCCATCCAATAGTTTCACTGAAAACCACAATATCAACTTCACTGAGGCACAAGAGAAAAAGTCAGGGAACACTGCAATCAATATTCCTCATTATCTGAGGACCAAGGATGTCAAAATTTCATAGTAATCCATCCGGTAGTCACAATCTCCACAGAAGGTACAGACGGTGACAGCAGAGGAGAGTTGTAGTGTGGTTGTCTTTAATGAGAGACAGGTGTCCTTTTTACACTTACATAAAATAAAAAACAGTAGGCTGCTGGGGGTGTTTTTATCATCCCCCTTTCATGTGGAAATACAATCCCACATTCCCCCCTGAACCCACCCACCGACATGTCTCCTTCTGCATGAATATACTGTCCTTAAAGAAGGGGTCAAACTTTATTATGGCATATGAGAAGGAGCCATTCTTTCTTTCTTCCCTCTTCCTCTTGCAGCTCCAGCTTTTCCAACTGTTCTTCCAGTCAAGCTCACGCAGCTTAAAGCTCTGACTGCAGCTTGTGGGCTGAAACTAAATGCCACTGTACAGTATCATAAGCAGTCAGTGAGCTTTTCTGTGTTCATAAAGCCCTGTGTAAGGTCCTGTGTGGGGGATTCAGGGGCATCTGTTGGCAGAAATGAAATATAATATTCACAATTATTTGTGTACAATCACCTGAAACTAGGAATTGTTTTTTTTTTTCTTCATTTTTATGTGTCACCACAGGGGAAGGTGAGATGAGGGGTGTTCAGCAATCCCACCGCTAGATGCCACAAAATCCTCCACACTAGACCTTAAGAATATAAATCGAGATCTGTTTGAAGTATGCAACCAATTTCCCATTTTTCAAATATTTCCATATTTCATAAATTGTTAGTGTAAAAACATTTGTGACTCAACTTTCGTTGCTAACAATGCTCATTCATCAAGTTGCATATACTATAAATGTCATTTAAAAATGCAAAGCACTGCTTTTTGCAATGATCTTTAAGTAGACACATTATATAAATGACTTCACTGAAATCAAAGGTTAGCAGCAGGTGTGCTTCATTCATATGTGACTTAAGCATAAATGGAGAAATGTGAGTCTCAGTTATTGGGGTTGGAGCTTACACCATAAATCATTTCCCTGAAAAACCCTCAGAGGCGTCCCCATCCTCCCATCTACTCAAAACAAATGACAGACAAAATGACTTAACCCACTGACTTCCTTCCTCACAGCTAATTCTTTAAACATCTGTACGATTATTATACAGTGAAAAACCTTTCCATGTGAACAGGTCATGGGGTCGTATGTGTAGCCTTGAATCTTATTTTCGTAGAAAGAAGAAATCATCCATAAAACAAATGAGAATGTAGCACAGAACTTCTAAGAAAGATCTCCCCAGTGTGGGGAAAAAAAAAGGATTTTAAGATAAAAACATGAAAGTGAGTATTTTTACTGTGCAGTTGTCATTACCTACTATTCTGTCATGGAATATCTCTAATTTAATCCAGGGGAGGACCCTGTGGAAAAAGAAAAAGAAAAACAGTGATATATTTCTCCACAGATGCCACCATTCCTCCACCCCCCCGTGGGATCCCATAATCACCTGTGGCCGATGTCGGAGAAATGCAGTCATAAAGGCAAACAGCAAGTAAACACAACTAAATAAAGGGCTTCTCCGTGTTATTTTTGCTCTTTGCAAATGTTTATGTGACCATATTACCAAGGCACTCACACATGTCGCATCCTTAGCAACCCAACGGGTAAATAGTCACAAAAACATCAGCGGGGAACTTCTCTGATGTGGCCGCTGAATACTTGCAACACACGCTGTAATTGGCAGCATAATTGTTTTCTTTTTCCCTGCTATATTTCACTTTGGCTCTGAGGCAGGCGTTGAAGCAGCCTGATTTATGGTCAGGGAATGTGCTGAGAGCTTTTCAAGACAAACCAGCGCAGATGTTTCTGCGAGATGCCATTTGCGCGACTGGATATCCACCTGAGGGAGGGGAGGGGGAGGCTGAATCTCCTGCCCTCCTATGGCGCTATGGTGCATGTGATCCCTCCCTTCATATCCTCCCTTGCTCTGAAGGTGCCCTGTTGGTGCCCTGCTGGTGGGTGCTGTGTGCTCCGGTCCCAGCTGGATCCTGTGTTGTTTTAATGGTCAAATGGAGTGTACAGTTGTACGAGCAGGAGCATGTGTGTACTATATGGGGAGGTGGAGGGAAGGGGGTTTTAGGATAAACGACGCTGAGGCGTGGGCACGCAGCCAGGAGCAGGGAGCACCTCATGGAATGCCATGGAAAAATGAGACAGAGGAATGCAGACTCCATCTAGCAGTGTAAACATGCTGGGCCAAGAGAATGCTGCCACGCCGCTTTGGAGTCGCTCCATCAACACAGACCTGTGAACTACTGCTGCGTGATTAACCCAGAGAACATGATTTTAACTTGTGACCAGTACGTTCTGCTTTGTTTAGGAGGTGATGTGAACGCATGTACAGCATGGGAGTATTTTCAGGCCGGAACTTCTATTCTATTTATTACTCAAACACACTTCACACAGGAGCACACATATGCGCCCACGCACATGCCTGCGCAGTCACATACAGCACGTCCATAAAAACATACATACACACACAAACATATACAGACACTCACACCTGCTCTCCCTCTGCATTCACAACACTTCAAGGTTTCCGGGCCGGCTGACGGCAGTGAATTTTATGAGCAGAGTCCATCTATCTGCTCAAACGCCATCCCTCCCTTTTCTGCCCCCCCCCAGCCCTGCTTCAGTATGGTCTTTCAACATCTTTGTTGAGTGTGTGGCAGAGATATCAGACTAAGAATGCCTCTGGTGTAGACAGCAGACACGCAGGCACCGGAGCCTCTACCTCAGCGTCTGAGCCAACCGGCTGAGGAATCCACTCAAGTGGGCAGGTAAACACTGCTGCCCTTTGGAACGCCACTCTCTCTTATAACAAGTGTGATGGTGAGAGGGAGAGAGAGAGAGAGTGTGTGGAAATAAAGTGGAACATCATAAGCACTTTCAAGAAGGGGTTAAAAGATATGCAAAACTATGTAGTTTGTAGTTTTGGAATCAAGGAAAAATATAAACACTCATCAAGCCAAATTTTTGGTTTAACAATTAATGGTTAAACGTCAAAAAACGAACAAAGATGCATATATAAAAAGTCTGTATTACTTAAATCTAATATATAAATCGGTGGTTACTTTGGTGGAGGTAACTAGTACCGTCCAAGGCCCAACAGTCCCTGAATCAGCCCCTTTATCCAGATCTACTCCAAAATCGACAAGTTCCATTTTTGGTACATGTCCACCAACTTTCAAGAAAATCTGTCAGCGGTTGGTGGATAATAATATGCATAAACAACAGATATTATGAACCATGCAGCTCATTTTCTACAAATGGCTTCATTTCCGCCACTGCTACCAAATTGCTGCTGTTAAAAACAGAAGGCCGAGTACCAAATAGCATATTTCTATTCAAAAAGTCTTTAATTGTGACATCATTTAGTTTTGTGCCATCTCTTAGATACTTTTATGTGTGGTGATATCTTTTATGTTTTTTACTGTTTTCTTATTTATTTACATGTACATGTGCAGCATGTACAGCAACAGGTGATGCAGTCATTAACATTTAAAAAAAAATTGCTGCTGTTAAAACTGCTAAACTTTGTCGAATGTTATTAAGAGTGACAAAGTTGTGATGTCACTTCCTGGCTAGGATCTCTTTCATCTCTTTTTCTGAAACGTAAAATTGTTATTAAGGTTTACTAAGATATGCAAGGGTCTACTAGAGAACGTTCAATTACAATTTGAACTCTCTGTGGTTTTAAGTTAAATGATAATGCTAATTTCATGGGCATTTAAAAAAAACTACAGGCAGCTTGTGTGATAAATACCATCTTTACCTTTAAATCCAGGTCGGCTTCATTGAGAGCAATACTTTTTTTTTCTTTTTTTTTCATGCTTCCACAGTTCCACATGTTCACACCTGAAACAATATTACACTTTCCCTGCCCAGAATGATCCTATTTAGTAAATTAAACCACCATTTGACCACTAACCCACTCCTCTAATCTTTATGCTATTAAACCATTGAAAACAAATTAAATAAATATTACACTTCTTTAAAACCATTCATCTCTAGATACATATGGTAAGGGACCTTTAGTAATTCAGTTTGCTCTCCCTAATTATTTCTCCTCTCCAACATATCATTTGCATCTACCATAAACTTTGCTCTAGCTAAACAGGCTGGGCTATCCTTCCTGTCACAAGCTGACACGCTGCCAAAATGTTGTTTTGAATCAAGTATACTGTAAACTGTAATTACGCTGCATTCGATGCCACAGGCTATTATCACTTGATGTGCTTATTCAAAACAAGTTATTTACAGTACTGGATCAGGTGCCCTGCAACAAGCATGTCTGTGATAGTATAAATACATGCACAATCATAGCCCTACTCTCCAAGCAAGTCAGATTTAATCTACAGTACCAGTCAATAGTTTGGACATACCTTCCCATCCACTTGAATGGGAAACTGTGTCCACATTTTTGACTGGTACTGTAAGTCAGGATTGGAGAATCTTCCAACAGTCACACCTTACAGTAAATAAAAGAGCTTACATTCAGTGATACTGGATGCAGAAGGTTGTGCAATTACATCTGCCTGCTCCAACAGCAGCACACAGGCTGCCATGAAACACTCGACAACCTCCATGTACGCTCTCATCACAGTTTATAAGGTGTATACGTACATAAATCACTTGTCGTACTTGATAACAGCATGAAAACAGTACACACACAAAGTTAAGTTGAGCTGCTGCTGCAGTCTTCATTTCCACAGAACTGTGCCATCTAAGAAGGAATAGTCTGAGTGTTTTTGGATGTGTGCACACAGTCCTGAGTCCCATGGATGAACTCTGCATCTTCACTGAGAGTTGTTCCATCTGGGCACCAATAAAAACACAACAGATAGAGCAACATCCAGAATACGCTCTACAGTCTCAAGAGGGCAAAGTGCCTTTTATTTAGGCCTCCTTCCTCATCGCTGTTGAATATATTTGGCACATGATTACAAAAATGGAGAGTATGTTGAGTTTTTTTTGAGCCAGACTCGATCAATACAAGGCGCCCTGCTTTTATGGTGCACTACTTCCACAGGCAGCAAGTCTTCCGCTGTCCCTCCCAATTCTGTAGGATGAAAGGTAGGGAAGCCCGGAACAGACCGAAGCCTGTCATCACCGCTGCACCATCACATCATAGGGTCTTTTAAATTGGTACTTGTGCTGCCTGGCGGAGCAGGTCTGCTGGTATGCTCTCGTACCCCGTCCGTTAGGTAAATCTCCTCAGCAGGGGCAATCTGTCTGTGATTTAGGTGCAAGTCGATACCACAAGTAGAGAGAGACCTTGACCAGGAGGGTAAGGTACAACCCCATGCTTTTCACTCTCCTCCTCCTAATCTGGGAGCTCTCAAAGCCTGCAGACAAAACATTGCTGTTTTTCTGCAGACTGCACTCGAGTCCTGAGCGCATTTTTTCTTTTTACTATCGTTGGCTAGGATTCATCGTAAACAGAGATTCTCCTCTGTAGAGAAGAGGAGGTATGTCCCTGACAGAAAGTTTGCCTTCCTTACTTTGCTACTGTCTTTTAGCATCTGGCAAATGACTAAACCAGACTGGTGTCAGTTGCAGGGAGATGCTTAAGTCATTTCCTGATGAATATTTATTTCAATCACAGCTTTTCACGGGGTCGCCCTCTACGCTCCTTAGTTCTTTCTTCTGAGCCGCCTCAAAACATTGCCCTTTCTGTCCTCGCCTTGTTTTTAGGGGTAAATTTATCACTTTTTCCCCCCTAATATGGTGGTTAACCCAAAGGTCATAACTGGCAGACAGAGTGAGAGCTGGTAATCCTTCCGTGTACCTTGGCTACAATGTCACAGACCTCACCAGCTCGCCTTAAGTATGTAAATATGAACAGGAGGGCTGGAATTAGATGGAAACTTTATTTATAAAACACAGATCCTGCAGATGGCTGACACAATTCTGCAGAATAGGGGAAGGTTGCATGGCCTCATATTATAAAGTATGTAATCACCCATTATTACATTATTACGGCTCCTCTGCATCACTTGACTCCATAATAGGCAATGTGGCATCAAAAACACTTTGAGGTGTATCTAAGAATTCCATTCAAAAACAGACACATAACTTCTTTTTAAACATAAAATGTGACCCATGCATCCTGGTTCATGTGTCCAAATGTGTCAGACTTTGGAAGAAAATGACAATGTCATGAATGATTGGGCCCAGTATCTCTTTCCAAGTCAAAAATGTTTGAATGGGATTCCACAGTGCATTCTGCGGTTAGCGCCTACAGGCAGATCCAGCATGGTCTGCGACACAAACAGGACCCCGCTGACAGAGACGAGACCCATTCACTGAGACAGATCAAGTCCTCTTGACAATAAAGACCTGGCTGGCCCCGCAACCCGATCCATTCTCTATGCAGAGTCACTCAGCAGCCTCACATTAGACCTTTACACTTCCTCTGCTGGGTCTCCTTCCTCTGGCCCTTAGGGTGTGAGCACCATGGGTATCTGTGTGTGGTTGTGCACACTGGACATAAAAGAGGCTGACCTCACATGACATGAAAGCAGACTAGAGAATCCTGTCTCAACTGGAGTCAACTAGAGAGTCCACAATGCTGACGTCCTGCCTATTAACTGTCATCTGAGTCGATTTTGTCTGCTGATCCGCCCACAGCACAAACTCGGATCAAGTTATTCTTACCTCTTGTCTGACTGATCAAACCATTAAAATCTGGTTCTAATGGAGGCCTACTGGAAAGGAATGTTCCACTAAGCGGCTGGCAGGTGACAAAAACAATGTGGCAATAACTTTTCATCACCTTTTCCTGCAGCTGTGGGTGAGTCAGGGGGTTGGTTTGTGGCATTTACTGCCATGTGAGAGGAGGGACCGAGTATAAAGTGGAACCAGAATTTCCTGATCCATTTTTATGTCAGAGCCTTTGTAGACAAGCCAACACATCTCCACGGTCGAGTGCACACACACACACCTGCAGCCGGCGGAAAAAAAGGGAGAGGGAGGGAAAAAAAAGCAATGAAACTCAACTGTAGACGGCAGTAAATAACGGCATAAAATCAAACTCCTGGCAGGGAACTGATAAAGACTGAGGGAAAGCACAGCATTCCCTCGTTTAGGTCCATTCAAGCTTTGCTGCTATGTGGGTGGGCTGCAAACCAGAACCAGCCTTCACAGGCCTGTCCCTTCGAGGAATCAGTGCTGTGTGCCACTCCACCAAAGTGCTTCACGCCCCAGCTCTCAACTGGTAAACTAAATCACAGCCAAACTGACAGCAGCCCTGACCTTTGAGACCAATCATCATGAGCCCGATTCCCACATCCCTCCCACTGCTCTTCACACCTGATTATCACTGCAGGATGATGGTGAAATAACAGAGCTGTGGATGGGGGAGCAGTGTGTCAACATTAAAAGGTTTAATTAAACAGCTCAAAACATGCTTGGGTGGGTGTTCATGATGTCAAACATCTGTCTGTGCGCTGAAAGGTGACAATAAAGGGAAGAGCAACACCCAGCTTTTCAGATCATATTAATCTTTTTATTCCATTATCCACAGAACATGTTTTTATTCTGTCACCTCCCTATAACATAGGAAAAAAGATACCTTCAAAGCTCTTAAAAATAGAACATATTGCCTTTAAAACATCCAATAAATGCAGCATTTCCTATCTCTATCTATATCTATCTATATCTATCTCTCTCTTTATCTATCTATCCATCTATCCATCTATCTATCTATCCATCTATCTATCATCTATCTATCTATCTATCTATCTATCTATCATCTATCTATCTATCTATCTATCATCTATCTATCTATCATCTATCTATCTATCTATCATCTATCTATCTATCTATCACATCCAGAGAGAGAGAGAGTGCCGAAGGATATTGGTGAACAAGACTAAACATATGTGTAGATCGTAGATAATTTCTCATGTCATGTCAGACAGATTCTCATCTCATGATCCCACGCTCCTTTATCAGGTCATTAAACCGTTTTTTACTTTTTTATGTTCAACATTCATAGTGTACATTTACTACAGCTCTACTACTACAGTGTGTGTCTTTGAGTCTACAGGCCTGCAACTAATGATTACTTTCATCATATTGATTAATCTGGTGATTATTTTCTCAATTTAACATTTGATCTACAGTACACAATGTAAAATAGTGACAAATTTCCATCTCAGCTTCACAAGGTTACACAAATCATTCATTTGCTGCTCTGCCCCTCTAGTTTCATTGATTTTTGTCTGCCTGTATGAAGGCGTGACTCATGGGATTCAATGAGCTCAATAATTGCAGAGGAATTAAGTCTGGCTGATACTCATAAAGCATTAGATGAGCTGTACTTCTTCAATATACTATAATACTTCAGTATTCACCGCAGTCTCACTGGCTACAATGAATGGTTAAATTACTACAAGCAGACGTTTGTGATCCAACCATTGGTTTAGTCATGATGACACTCTGGCAGCCTATTATCACTGCAATAGTGAAAGAGCCTGATGTGAGTCATAATGATAGCACATGTTGTTGTACTGCTCAATCTTAGGCAGTGTATTAAGGACCTTAAGTGGATTTATCTCTGTGATTCTTGGCACACAAACATGCTTTAGACATGCTTTCTATAGAGGTGCTAGCTAAGCATGTCAGCATTACAGTATGCCTCAGCTAAACTCCTCCAGGCCTTTTGTACATTCATGCAGCCCCAAACACTTAACAGCATGGACAAAAAAGAAAAAACGAACAAAGACACGACAATAACATTTTGCAAGATTTGCTGCAAGAATTACATCAACAAAAATAAATAAGCTTAAGTCAATTAAATATCTAATATATATCAAGACAATGGGTGAAATGTGCGTGCACACAATGATTCAACTAAAGCAGCAACTTAAAATGAAAATCGGGCTATAAAGATATGTCGAGGTCTCTTTTAAAGGAGTCCACAGAGGTGGAGTCTCTCACATCCACAGAGATGAGGACTACAGTGACCGACTCCTCATTTTAGCTGGACTTCTAGGGACGATTAGTGGAAGAGGATCCAAACAATCTGCTGGGTAAATATTAAAAAAAAGAGCGTCTCCGGATCTTAATCGTCGATTTTCAATTTTTCTATTTTTGGAACAACTTGTGTTTATATTAACGAACAGTTGAGACTAAACACATGAAAGGCAAAATCATCCAGTTCTTCTTTACAAAGACCGGCTCTCTTGTTGTGTTCCTCAGTACTACTTAGCCCCAGGGTGACTTTCACATGATGGCTCTTTTACTGGCAGTTCCTCAAAGTGGGACACTCATGGGCTCTGATTTACTATGCCAGAGGGAGGTCTCACCTTTAGTTCTCAGCCTTTAGTTCTGTCTTGTTTTACAATAATCAATAATTCATTCATCATTAATAAACTATGAAGAAGGAAGATTAAACTTTTCCCGTTGCCTGAAGGTACACCATAAAAACCCAGGTGCTCAAAGTAAAACTGAATATTAAAAAGAATAGTTGATGGCAGCTGTTGGCCATCAGTAGGCAATTTGAGATTCTGTCAAGCTGCAGTTTGGCAAATACATTTCACATAGAAGTGGGCTGGCTTTATCCACCTGGACACCATCATCCATCGAGGCCATAAAGGAATAGTGTGACATTTTGGGAAGCATGTGAAGACCAACACCACTCTCGTGCACAAACAAAAGGTACTACTCCTGGCCAATGAGTAGTTCACATAACACCCAGCAACACAGCAAAATGCCATCTTTACACATTGTTTTCTGAATGAATTAAACTAACAAGGTATAACATGTTTATTGTTGAGCTTTAGAGGGGCCAGCAGGTGGATTTCATTACCTATGTCTATGTTTCCACTTTCTGTTTTCTGCACTTTCTTTGCAGAATCAACTAGTATCGAGGTTTAAATACACAATATTTGCCATGTGGTTGAGGAGGCTGTGTGGTTTAAAGCCGTCTTTGACAGCGGTGAGCTTAGCTCCAAAAATAAATTGTCACAGGTAATATTACCAAGTTATTATACCTCAGCCAAGGAGGTCATGCTTTCCATGTCGGTTTGTTGGTTGGTATGATATCAGGATGAAGCAAAAACTACTGGACGGAAAAACACATTCAATTTTGGCACAGATTCACATAAAGGGGCAGATTCAAGATTTATTTTCTATTAGGTTTACTTAACATTGGGTGTTTTTCAACCCTGATAACACAAAAACTATGGACCTGATTTCCATGAAACTTTGTGGCAGGGTGGAGGATGGGTGCGGCAAAAATTCTAATGACATTAACTTAAAATTAGGTTAAACTCTGGACCGGATCCAGCTTCCTTTAGCATTGTGATGACATTTTGCCAAATTTCTGAGGAATGTGAATGTGACGCAAAAAATAATCTGCATCTGCTGGAACAAACCATGTATTTGTAGGGGGGGGTGATCATTAGACAGACAGACATATGTAGCAGGGATTGACAATTAACTGAAAATGGCTTGAAACAGATATTTAGAGCCTCTCACTGACTGAATCTTGCTCATGTACATTAATTTGATTAATTTAATTAATTAATTTAATTAATCCTTAAAAACAAAAAATACTACATCATGTTCAGTCACGTGCCTCCGCCCTGTCAAAGTAATGTTAATCCACATTCACATCACACAAAGGTGCGTGCAGAGCAGCATGGATGACACAAGAGCAAACACAGAGCAAAATAGGTCTCAACCAGAGGAGTATAGGACTAAAAATAATGCAGTGTCCGTCCTTTTGGCCACATTTTGCCGTCAGTGAAGATGACACCGAACAAAACAAAAAAAAAAAATGTTGCAGCCTTGATAGTTCAGCATATTTACAGTACAAGCCATGTCAGCGAACATAGCAGGTAATGTTACGAGCTTATAGGATGCAGGCCAAACATTGCTGTTGGTAAAGGTTTCTCTTGTATCAGTGGTATAATAATGACAGAATGTAAAGATGAACAGAGAAGCTGAGAGAAAGTGGCCATCCGTTTAACATGCAGAAGACGATGGGTGAGCCAGATGAGGCCTTTAATATACTATATGTGGTTTTTGTGTAAAGGGTATGACGCAGAAAAGAGCATCCAGCGCCATTGCTCAGTGATGAGCTACAAGCAAACATCTGCATCAACAGGGAGCTACAACAGCTGCCTCGACCTCACTCTCTATTGATGGTTTACATTAGACATTCCTCTGACATACATGAACACGCACTACACACATTTACAGGCACAGGAGCATGAGAAAGTCTGCATCATCCTGCAGAGGTGAAGGGATCTTGGCAGCGTCTTGAGGTGAGTGTGTTCGTCTCGTTGTGTGGACCCCACAGGCTAGACGGTTCAAGAAAAGGAGATGGGACTGATGCCTCGGGAGAGATGCACGGGCTGGGAGATCATTGCAAAGGGTGTGAAGGGAAAGCGGGAAGGGAAGGAGGTGGAGGAGGGACGGGGTGTCTTGACATGCAGCCCCTCTGGGTAAATGGGCAATGACATCCAAAGCACTTCCTCCCTTGTACCTCTTCCGAAGCAACATGTTGTTAAGGTAGAGAGAGAGAGAGAGAGAGAGAGAGAGAGGCTGAGAATCATCGACATTCATCACAAGGGAGCGCCACATTAGTGGTTAAGGCCCAAAGGAAAATACACCACTATGATTGGTGTTTATCAGGCCACGCCTACTTGGTCAATGAGTTCAGCATTATTTTAGAGTTTTGCAAATTAAATTAATTTAATTAATTGTCTTTAAAGCAGCTCAACTAAAAAATCTAATCTGACATCTAATCGGCCTGATGTAACACCAAGCTGCACTTGTGGCTGATTCAGAGAGAGCAAAACAAAATGCAATCCCCATATTTAAAAAAAAAAATAAAACAGCGATGGGGAAATGTTTAGAATAGCTAAGGTCGAATTCAGTGGAATAAACTACAAATGTCGAGGGGATTCTGAAAAACAACTGGCATGAGAAGCCTCTATCGTCTGAGGAGGAAGTGGAGCCGTCCCAGGGTGTTTTCCACATTACATGCGGCCCTAATATCAAAGGAGATAACAATTCCAGCTGCGTCGCTGTTGCTGCTACACGCAGGATCATCTGGAGGAGTCATCCGTGAACAGAAGCTGCGTCCAGCATGGTAAAAACGAGGCAAAAGCGCAATAACATCCACACATACTTGTCATGCACAAATGTATTGTTTAGACTGAATCAGATACACAAAGCTACATAATGGTTAAAACCGGCCTGAAATGGGACGCCCTTTTCGTTTAGTTTCCTGCCTTTGTAGAAGCTGGGGCATGAAATAAGAAAGAGGCAAAAATCTATATTTTTAATGAAGGCTGTCACTTCCTTCAGATCCTAATTAAAGGCTGAAATGGTTGCACGCGATGGATCTGGCCCTAGGCTTAGACCTATGACAGCTGAACCTGCTGCGCTCCTTTGGTAAGGATCTGCTCTGAAGCATGCCGTCTATTTTGCCCTTCGGGCCAATCAGGCTGAATGTGGGAGAGGAGTAGGCTAGTAGATCGGGCATGACTCAAATACACCAACAATCCTGTCAAGCTGCGAATCATCCAGCGAGAGATCAAGATTAATCGTAGAAGCATCCTGTGTTCTTCCGCATTTACGGTTCAGTGCATAGTGAGTGGCACAGCTTGAAAGAACTGGAGTTGGAAAGTGAGCTTATTTCCTGTTGTAAAAAGAGTTAGATGAGAAGTTAAAAGCCAAGTCTGTGCACATAATATGGAGCGAAAGCCAGTATTGGGTTAGCTTAGCATAAAGACTGGAAACAGCTGCTGGCTTGGGCCACAGGTAGCAAAGTCTTCCTGCCAGCTCCTCTGAAGCTCATTATTTAACACATAATGACTCCTTGTTTAATCCGTATGACAGGCAGCAGTTTTACGAGGACTTTATTGCCGGTCAATTTCTGAACCGGATGCAGTGACGTCCATGAGTCTTGACGGCAATATGAGGCCGCCGAACATACTTTAATCATGTTTTTAAAAAACGGATTCCTTCTAATGAAGTCAAGAAGAAACATCATCAATGCACAAACTCGGTCTTTAAGAGGGAGTAAAACTGATTGATAATCTTATTAAAGGTATCGCATTGTTGATTTCAATCCCTTGGTTGGCTTCAGTTCAAAGATTTGTAGTCAAACTAAAAGGTTTGTTCACTTCAAGCGATGCATCACTTTTTAAAGGCACTTCAATAAATAACAGTAAGTCAACACTTCACCGTTAAAACATACTGTATGTTGTATGTTGCTGCAGTCTATTAGTCCAAGCTGTCATTACATGTCAGTACAAAACTGGATTAAGCACTCCTCATAAGGTTCATAGCTCAGCAGCCTATTACATATGATGAGATATCACATTATGAATCTGTGTGCTTGAAACAGGGAACACACCTGAGGGCCAACGGTGGCAATTAAAGTGGTGACTCAACAGTCCACAGCATAAAACGAGGTGAGGATTGTGTCAGTCTTTCGGGAGCAAAAACCGGAACACATTTTGTTTCAGTTTTTATTTGAAATGGATTTGGATTTATTTTTAAATTGCACAAAGACACAAAACCCCAAGCCTGAAATCCACGTGCATGCTGCAAAAAACAGAAAAAAACCTGATGGACCAATCAGCTAGATATCAATAGTTTGGATAGTTGTTTGTGTTGAACCTTTGAATAAACGAGTACATCATAAAGTTACATATCAGT
Source organism: Chaunax sp. Z400 (assembly GCA_037577475.1). NCBI lineage: Eukaryota > Metazoa > Chordata > Actinopteri > Lophiiformes > Chaunacidae > Chaunax > Chaunax sp. Z400. Next base: position 6,253,252 of record CM075201.1, on the reverse strand, counting down.
CCCTCTTCATTAGAGATTTAACAATGTGATGCAGTTAACGTGGAGACCAACTGGATCTACAGAGAGAGGGCACCAGAGATCTCCCACACACACTTGTGCAGAGGACAGAGTGGATTTTGGCCAGTAAATCTCTCTGGATTGTAGACTGCACTGCTCAGTGATTTCATCTGAAGACAGACAAACGTTCTGCTCCGTGATGTTGAATTACATTGGGTGAAGCAGCGAATGGATGCGCCTGTGTTCTGAGATGTTTGCATATGTCTCATGAAGGAACATTGAAATAAAAGCAGTTCAATGGAAATCTCAAACTGACAAGCTGAAGACTGTAGGACTATTGGAAAATAAAAAAAGGTTAGCATAAAACACCTGCAACAGTCAAGATGCATCATGGGAGGGATGTGTTGAGAGGATGCAGGCTTCTGCTGCATCTGTCCATGGTAAGTAATGTCATAGGAGTGCAATGTTAATACCTGGAGAACACTTTTAAGCATTTTGTTGATGAGAGGAAAGGAAGTTCCAAGTCCTGATCAAACCTTCCATCTACGAACTGTCTCTCTTCTGATATATAAAATCCATCCATTCATTCACCCATTTTCTATAATCGCTTATCCTGTGCAGGATCAAAGGGGGGGGGGGGCTGGAGCTTATCCCAGCTGACATTGGAGGAGAGGCAGGGTACACCCTGGACAAGTCGCCAGTTTATCACAGGGCCAACACATAGAAAGAAAAACAACAATCCACACTCACACTCAATTTAGAGTCACCAATTGACCTACATTGCATGTTTTTGGACTGTGGGAGGAAGCCGGAGAACCCAAAGGGAAAACCACGCGCAGACACAGAAAAGTCCCAGGTCCTCAGGTGAATTAGAACCCAGGAGTTTCGTGCTGTGAGGCAACCTTGCTACCCACTATGCCACTGTGTCACCTTGATATACAAAATGCTACAGGAAAATATATAATACACTTAACCAAGCATCACAGGAAGCTCTGATTAAAGCTGTATTTTCTCAGTACAGCTTAGATTGACTTAAGTAACTCTAAATGTGTTGATATGTTAAAAGGACATAAGGCAAAGACAGTACAGAAAATAGAGCACGACGTAACCCATGTGGCATGTATTGTTTCAGGTATTTTTCCGCTATGCAAACACAGATTGGATATTAATACTTTATTGGCGAGCACAGAATGTTCATTTGTAATCATTATATAAAAATAACCCTCCCTGTGACTCAAGACACAAGAGAAACATCACTGTCCTTGGAGCGGGACCTTGCTATGAAGGACTTTATTATAAGCAAATGTGGAAAAATAAAAAGCATGCCGAACCAACAGACATGGGAAAAAAGAAAAAAGTTGCACATAAAAGGCGACTGATAAGGAAGGTAGATTGGCGATAAGAGACAAAGACTGTACATGCAGAAACGCGTCAAGATCAGTGAGATGAAGGTGGCGAAACATAAGCGCCTAAAACTGAGCGACAGGAAGAGAAAAAGACTAAGGCTCAAAGAGAGAGATGGAGATTGGAGGTGAAGATGGAAGTGTGTGTGTGTGTGTGTGTGTCTGTGTGTGTGTGTGTGTCTCACAGTTTGCACCTGCGTGTAATCTTGGGTTTGTCAGTGTGCTTCGACAGGAATCTCTGTAGGCTTCACTTCCTCTAAATGGACCAGATGAATATGTAATCTTTTCCCTTTCATCCAGATCCTTTATTTCCACTCTGGCTACTTCCAGTAGTCCGCCCTGCTGCTGCTCAGGCTGGCATGAAAACCTGATACACTGTACACAAAGTACAGAAAAGACTGGTCGCTGGGTCAAATCTCTAAAAGCATCCAAATCACTGAGCATGAAGCCAATTTTAAGACTGGACTTCATGATACCAATCTCCACATGAGGACCCCTATCTACTGTATATGCATTAGTGACAGTAAAGGAGGAATGCAAAACGTTCTGCTGAGCATAAAACAACATGAAAGTATCAACGGCTACAATTACTTCTCCAGGTGTTCAGATTTTCTAGCCTTCAAAAAAAAAAAAAAGAAAAAAAAAAAGAACAAATATAAAACCTCCCACTACTGGAATTTCAGGATTCTCCCAGTGCACACACTCCTTTGCACACACACCAGTGTGTTCACTGACACCCTCCCCAATCCAGCTCTAGTCCACATATACTTTGAGTTCCGTGATATGAACAGGTTGAATAATTACTGCCTTCAGGATGGGGCTCGATAAATGATCAAAATTGTCATTTTAAAGACGGCGCAAAGCACCGTAATTTACATAGTAAACAGTTCAAATTTGTTCAGGCCTGATCAGATCTGTGTGTGTGTGTCAGAATAGATTTGAATCAATTACTGTCAAAATCAATATTTGACCATCTAATCTGATTTTAATATATAACAAGCATGAAATAATTAGGATCCTCCACCGCAGGTGCGTTTCACTGAAGAAAGACAGAAAGAAGCCTTTTAAGTCGCCCCTGTTCATTTCAATTCTTGTTCATTGCATGTGTCGGAAAACATTTTTGAAAATAAAATTAATCCGATAAATAAAATTCACAAAATTCCCCAAACATCAGGCAGCAGCTCTCCAGTACATGAGAGATGTTTATGTCCCGTAAACCTTCATCTGAGACAAAACCCACTCTCAGAAAATTCAACTTGTAACCATGGAAATAAAAACAAATACAAGCGATTAAAGTTCGGTAAATAGCAAAAGGCACCGCTTCAATGCTTTGTTGTTGTGTTGCTGTGTTTTTGAGTTATGTAACAGAAATGAGACATGACGGATGAACCCTTTCCTATGCATACCCCCCCCCCCCACTCCGTCTGTTGCGGGGGATAATATACCTGACTTCATTACATTCAACTCAACATAAGGTTAGTGAAGAGGGGCGGGGCCTCTGCTCTTAGAGTGCTGCTGAGAGAGCGTAGATGACTTCACACGTTCTGCATTATCTGATTCGGGTAATGCACCATGTATGCATATGGGGGTTCCAAGACTTTGCCTTCATCCGGCTGAAAGAGGAGGACTACGTGACCCTCAGCTGATGTCAGAGATGATTCATGAATTAGAAATACTGTAGTCGGAAGTCCCACAACAAGCTGACACAACGGTGAAAAACAAGATATTACAAACGGGGGATTGAAATGATAAGAGATGTCAGTGTTTTGACTGTCTGCAGCATCTGATGGCCATGATAAAGACTAAAGGAGATAATGGAGCCCACAGCCTGAGGCAGAGTTTACACTGCACTTTTTACACTGTCATATATTCCAGCATGACATATGTTCTAACACAAGCAGATTATACCACATTGGCCATGGAAACAAGCAAAACACGAGACATGAAATATCAAGTGCTTTGTAAAAAAATAATCCAACAAAGGGTTACTTCACTCCAAGCCCTGCTAGTGAATCTCTCCTCTACCGCATCTCACTGTCCTTCTCCAACAGCATTTGGTGTCCATGGCCTCTGGTCTAAGTAGATTAGGAAAGCACTCATGTTTTCCTGACATGGCAAGCTGTCTGCTGTCCATCAGTCCACATCAAGCACATCCAATACGTTGGCCTCCACCTCCTTCTCTTAGAAACTGAGGACAAGACGGGCGCCATGCCAAATACACAAGATAGTTTCAACCACAGCTGCAAGCAGACGGCCAACCCAAGCAACAATGGATTCCAGTCATTAAACATAACCCAACGCCGACAAAGAGAAAAGCACAGAAAGAATACAAGACAGAAAAAAAGTGAATTCTTGAAAAATTGTGCTCAGAAATGACAAAACTCTTCAAAATGATGTTGAATCAGGAAATATTATTCCTTGACAGATTAAAACTATATTACAGTCAGGTGTCTGTGTGTCTCTATGCACCGGCTGAGTTGCAGTGTGCATTCATGCCTGTTCAGTCTCATATGAAGTGAACACTTAATGGGACTTTAATGAAAGTTATTGAGTGCATTTTTGGGCTGAAAGGAAGTTATCACTACACACATGATTCCAGCCAGGGAGAAACATGTTGCCTTCATTTAGTGTTAGTATTAGTAGAGTATTAGGACTGATAGGGATCTTTAACACACTCAAGTGAAGCTCAATAGCAGGAAAATCAATGAGCTTGTTTTCGAATGCACTGCTTGAAACATTGATGTTGCAGCAAAGAAGCTACAAATCTTAAAACATGGATGATTCACACACACGCCTTCAAAACAACAACAGCACAGAAGATCAGTTTCAGGCTGGACCAAAAATTAGTGCCACCAATTCAGTATCTGACAAAAAGTGAAATATGGTCACAATCTCCCCCTCTGTTCTTGAGTTATGGTGCTGAGTCATGGTCAGAAAACTGTTCTTTGCAGAACATTATGGTGTCTCAGTTGACAATGACCTTTTCCATTTTAAATGCTATCGATTCATCATCTAATTTCTGTGAAATTCTGTCTTATTTTTCGTTTGAGTCGTTGGCTCGTGGCGAAAGAAGTGTTTTATGAGGTCGCTGTGAACTGCAGCCTTAAACCACCCAAATCTAATCAGGATATCTTTGATGCCCAATTTGAAGAAAGTCCCTCTAAAAATGGGATGGATGAACAGATCCACATCTTGAAAACAAAATGCCTTCAGTTATTAGTGTAGAGGTATAAAAATAAACTGAAAACAGTGAAAAAAAACTCTGGTGAAAGGAAAGACAGTAATGCAGCCTGTCGTGGACAAGAAGTGATATACAGTGAAATGATATCTGATGCACCTTCGGGCTATGGAGTGCATGCGTCCCACGTGTGGAGAGACAACAATCTCACCACTTCGTCAAAAACACCACCACTATTATCTGCAAGAACAGTACGGTATGAAAATAATATTTTCTTGCTATCCATTATGTATTGTAGAGCAAACACACTGTTTGCTAAAGCTGGCAACCAAGAACAAAAGGGTCTAATCATATCACCATCTAGAAACATGGTACTCTTGTTCTCATACCCAAAAACACATTTACATGTCTGACATATAGCAGAATGCTATTTAAATCATTATGGGAAACGTAATGATGTATGGAATCCTGGGGTAGAAATGATAATAACTTTGGAGGATATGACTTGTACTTGTATTGTTTCTTCAACAATAACACCGATAATAATGATAATAGGGTGTCAAATAAACAAATGAGGTGGTATAATTAAACATAACCTATGTCATAAAGTAATGCACACAAAATTTATTCATTTCCTATTTAATCTTCTAGATTTAAACTGAGCGTAATCTTTAGCATGCCAGAGGTCGCTTTACTGAGCCAAATGCTAACATTAGAATGCTAACTTGCCCACACTGACAATGCTAACATGCTGATCTTTAGCAGATGTTTATTCCCATCTCAGCTTATCATGTAAGCATGCTAATTCGTGTTGATTATCACTGAATGAGAAGCGCTGAGGCTGGTGGGACTAGTCTTGTATTTTGCCACAATGCTAGCATAGCTAAAAAGCTAATGAAAAGGAAATACTTGTTACAATTGCGTTTGAAGCTACCAATCAAAAGGAGAGTTAACAACATGGTAAGCTGTAATTATATTTCACTTTTTATAGGCTGTTATTGGCAGTGACATTCCTCCACACTGTGTTTGATCAGCCGCAGCTTCGGTCAAAGATTTCTCCTCTTACAGCAACATGCCAGCTCGCCACACAGGCCCTCATTTCTTCCAAGGGTCCCACCAGCAGCCTGTGTTTTCTTGGGGAGACTCTAACATTAAAGACTGCTGCCTTCTATTTCTGTCATATGGTTAAGTTTTATAGAATTGTGCTCTAACAACCGGGGGCCTTGAAAACTGCATGTGTGTGCATGTGAAAGAGAGAGCGAAGAGCAACAGTGCCATGTTGAGAGCACAATTAGCATGTAGCATATACGTTTCTCACCACATCCTTCGTTAGTAGTGAGGACATAGCTTGGTGATGTGCCCACGTAACCTGATGCCTGCTGGTAATGGCATTTCATTCTTTCACACGAGCTTGGGCTGTCGGGTTGGGGGGGTGTCGAACATCGAGGCGAGCATCTAACGGAGGCCTGAGCAGGCCGGCAGAGGGTGGGAAACAGCTGGCCTTTCATTGACAGGCTTTGAGTGCTGGCAGTTAAGATTTCACACCAAAGAGGGGGGTGTGGTGGGAGGGGGCTTTGACATTGTTCCAACGGAAGCCAACTGTGCTTGGAGAAAATATAAATGTATGAGAAGGAGTAGCTTGGAAGACTGTTGGGGGTGGCACTGTTTTGGGAACAGGGACACTGTTCCAGAGAGGACTAGCTATTACCACAATGACAGTGCGTGCTATTTGTAGAGAAAAGCAAAAGCTAATCGTCATTTGTAATCAGTGCAAACTGTGCCAAAGCTACAAATCGCAAAACCAAGACTCCAATCTGTGATGTTTTGCCAACATAGCGCCGCCCAACCCACATTTAACACAGCCTTGGTGAACTATAGTTGTGTTAGCAGAACTGAAATAAAATCAGCCAGCTGGGTACTATCACAGGACAAACTGGGCTTTCATGTCTCCCAACAGGAGATGGGCTTGGTAAATGCTGAGCGATAGCTCTTTATATGATATTAAGAACCATGAAAGAAAAAAAAACGGATACAAATTCTCATGAATGACTAGATAAGAAGCGTTAACAATAGTGATAGCGAGGAGCTGCATTAATCAGAGAGAAACTTCTTTCATAGCTGTGTCTCAATTCAGAGGCCGCATCCTTCGGAGGATGTTGTCTCCGAAGGTGAAGCAGCGCTGAGCTCTGGTAAATGAGACGGTCTGCTCTGGCTGCTTCGCAACACTGACAGTTGGAGTTGATTAATTGATGAGTAATTGAGTAGAAGAAGTGGTAGTAGAAAAAGCTGTAGTGTAGTCGTAGTAGTAATAGTCATTAAAAGTTGTAGTGGTATTATTAGTAATAAAAGCAGTAGTAGTAAAACTATTGTAGAAATGGTAGCAGTAAGAAATGGAGCCAGAAATTTGAATAATTTTTTTTATTTATTGTGAGTATGAATCTTAGGATGGGGAAAGGAAGGATGCATTTTTGGGCCACATTTGAAGGAGCCTTCAAAATGGCCAAAGGATGCTATTCAGACTTTTCATAGACAGATAAAAGCACAGATGTGATTTATAATATCATGGAGGGCTCAATACATTTAGCTGTTCAAAGTAACGCATAGGCCTGTAAAGAAATGCTAAATTATTAAAAAGCCAAAAAAGTTGTTATGAAGGCCGATAATAAAAAAATAATGTCTCATTCCTCTTTTTTTGTTTTCTGGATTCCCCCCCCCCTTTCTTTCTCTAAGATTGGAATGCCTATGGTCAGTGGTGGAAAGTAACAGTACATTTACTTGAGTACTTGTGTTGTGCAACAGTTTTGAGGTACTTTGCTTGAATATACTTAACTTGAATATAGCCATTTCAGTTACTTTATACTTCTACTATAGTTTTACAAGTTATTTTTCATAATAAGATTTTCCAGTGAGCTTGTGGTTACCATATTGTGTAAATGGTAAATGGTGTGTAAAAGATTACCCTCTTTGACCCCTCTTTGGGTCCTGATCAGGCCTTTAACTTGTTAGCAGTTCCACTTATGAGACATGGGACCCCTCTGAACTCATGTGTTTGTATGTACATGATTGTTCAGGGGATAAAACAGGTACAATCATTCATTATTTCACAAAATGCAACAAGCAGCAAATGTCCCAAAAAAATAAATAGAAATTTGCACAGCAAATGTATTTATCATTATATATTATTCACTTTCTATTATTCATACGATAATTACAAGCCACCGAACCGGAAAACAACGTTCACTTCAGCCTCCTACATGTCATGTCATGTCAGTGATATCGGGAATTTCTGCACCTGGGGCAAAGAACTACAATGTCAACAGATCAGTGGCAAAATGGCTGCAAAGGCTCCCTTACTGACAGTTACATTGAAATAAAAAGCTAACAACACGGATACAATTGATTCATCTGACTTTAAAGGAAGCTATCACAGGTTTGTTTGTGTCAGGCTTACATCTAAGAAAATGTTTGAACACTCCAAGGTTTGAACGACGGGAGCAGTTTGACGACAAGAGCGACAATTAGCTGATCACAAATCAGCTTTAAATGTGCAAATACGGCTGCTTACCAAAACTGGTGTGTAGATGCTCTGCTTGTTAAGTAAATGAAAGCAACATGGCTTCTTCTTATTGGCTCTATTTGTCAGCTACAATTTCATTCCCGCCAATAGCCGATAATATAAATGTCCCATTCTCGTCACAATACTCTATTGGTTCGATATTTATATGGTGTATCCCTTGATAATACACACAAACACAACAACCGATCAGACCATTCATTTGCTGCATGTTGTTGGATTCAGTATCAAGTGGAGCACATATTTTGACACCTCATGAAATGATTCCATCTTGTTATTTTTAGCAGTGAACATAGCTCATCCATCACCCAGCAGGATGGCGCTGTGTGTCCCAGCCCAGAACTCCCATAGCGCCCTAAGACCCAGCGACCTGCTACGTCCTGCAGCTCCCATAGAACTAGGCCACCCAGTGAAGACTGATTGTTGGGCTCTAGAACATTTACCTCATCTCTTACCCCCACCCCCATCCTCTGTGCAATTGCCAGTTGGTTCCCACACTCCCCTTCTGTAGCAGGCATAACTGCTCCCCAACCTTACCCCCACAAAAGGGCCAGTGAGTGATGACCTCACCGAGGCTCCATGCTCATGCACAACTTCACATGCATGTATTGCAACAAACACTTACATTTGGGCACACGTAAACAAAATTGTGAATACACATCCAACTCCGTACTCCATGCCACCATCTCCCTATTCCAAAAGGCCAGTGTCATCAAACCAGTCAACCAGTAACAGGATGGTTCAGCCATTCCAAGTTTACCCAAAATGAGGGTTGTATTTCAAATATTGCAATATAAGAAAATGTAGGATGGCATTATGTCTTTTTCTCTTGTGAAGATGGTGCTGTGCTCCTAAGCTAAACGAGAATGCACACGAAGCAATGAGAATCATTTCCTTATTACAGATCTTGGCCAGCTTTAACCACGGTTGCGACTTATGCCTGGATCAGATCAGGCGATCATAATTCCATGACATGGTTGAGATAATAAAAGAGGGTGAGTGGTGGGTGCACACCATGAAAAAAACAGATTCGGAGCCCCTTAAAAATATAACATGTTTTAATCTGATTAACTATAATAGATTTTAATGTGTATTAAATCCTACTAATCTTTTTTAATTAATTTAAAATGCACTGCCCTTGATCAAAATTTAATTAATTTCACTCAATTAAAAGTAATTGAAAACATTTTTTTTTTTTAGTAATTTAATTTCCACAGACTGTCCTGTCTGTGCATGTGCAGACACATGATGGTGCTTTGTTCTGAGGCGGGGATTTTTGGTTAGAAGCTGGGCAGCACTGTGGAGTGGCACTGTCATCTCACGGCGAGATGGTTTTGGGTTTGAATCCGGATCAGGGACTTTCCTGTGTGGTTCCCTCTGGCTCCAGCTTCCTCTCATAGTCCATATAGAAAAATATTAATGTTATATTTATAATACGATCTCTAAAATAAGTTAATACTAAAAAATATGGTTTAAATTCACTAAAGGATATAAGTAAATATATCTATAATATAATAATAATAATAATAATAATAATAATAATAATAATAATAATAATAATAATAAATATAAGTAAATAAATCAACTTAAAAATATATCTGGATCTAAATAAAATTATTTAGTGCACCCACGTGACATAATAACATTAAATAAATTCAACAGAACATTTTTTCCAGTGTTGTGTGCAGAGGGTAACATCACACCTGCAGGTGTGATGAAGTAGGTGTTGAGACGACCGCTCTTGGTTAAAAAAATCCAAGGGGCTGTTGCTGTTTCAGGTACTGGTGAAGCAATGAAATCTGATCCGGGATGCGCTGATTGATTAATGAATTACTACATTAGAAATATATTGCTCAGATTGCAAAGTAATCCACCCGTGTTTGCTTGTGTGCACTTCAATGGATGATTGTCATTTTGTGGTAAGTCAATCTAGGTCCAACTGTTTTGCCTGTGTGTGTTTGTTTGTTTTTGTTTTTTTGGGGGTGTGGGGGGGCTGACTGGACTTGGATTAATGCTAAAATTTAACTGAAATGAAATGACTCCTCTTTTGTTTTGCCATATCTAAAGTTGAAGGAACAAAACAAGCACCTGACACCCATGTTCCCAGCCTTTATGATACTTATAGGCCAACTCCACTCGTTCCTCGTCGCATTCAGTGGAGGAGTCAGAGCGCACCGATGCTTCATTGTTGTTCCAGCCCCCTCCTGGCTTCTCAAGCTTCTTGGCAGAATAAAAGGCCTCTCTGATCAAAAGACTCGGAGACAGGCTCCAACTGAAAAACCTGCGGCTACCAAAACAGTTTGTTTATTCTGCATTGCCATGACAATATCGGAGAAGAGATCTAAAAATATGAGGGGCTAAAGAAACGGGTAGATGATGACAGAGTAAAGCGTGCAAGTTACAATGGCTGAATCTGTATAGTGGAGGACACAGAGGGAGATAAAACAGGGGAAATACCTGTTTCCATTGCTACTGGATACAAACACTGGCAGCAGCAACACAGGCCTGGAGTCAGCTTCTCAGCTAACTTCTGATTTATGCGTCTATGTGTGGAGGAACTGAAGGTATGGTGTCACTAAATACCACTTAAATCATTTTCTTTATTAATCTTATGTATCCATGTTTCTTTTAAAAGGCAGGTGAATATTTCGACTGCTGGAAAGACAAACTTTGAGCGTGGTTTTAAAATAGCTGACCGATATAAAGAGCCTTTCATCTATTTACTTTAGATAAGGCACCTGAATAACAGTAAAACAACAAACAATCCAAAGTTTCCAAGCCATATCTCAAGTACGGTTAAAAAAAGAGCTGCGAGACTTGCAAAATGTAAATCAATGCAGCTGATTTGGGCCCACAGCTTTTACAATCTGCAGCACAGATACACTTTACTCTGCAAATCCTGCTCTCTTTCCTCGCCAGTCTTCATTTTTTTTCACCAGCATTCACTGCAATTAGTTGTGTTAAATGTTCATTTCTGTTAAATGGCACAATTGTATACAACCACAGAGACAGCCATAGCACAAAAACAGGTCACTGTTTCCACAATGCCAGTGCACGAAGTGTCCGAGAGTTAACCCTAAGCAATAGGTGGGGCTGAGAGGGAGAGTGTGCAGTGGGCTGTCTCCCCTGCCCCAGGTGGCCAATGATCTCCAAGGAAAAGTTCCCCCTGAAAAATGATTGACATGCCACAGCTTTGACTGTTAGTGAACCCTGAGGAGGGGACAAGTAGCCATGCAGCTAGGAAAACATAACTCACAGCTATGGTTGCCTCCCATTCAGTCCACAGCAGTGCAATTCTACACCGTCTAACAAGGCAGCCTTATGTTCTGCCTCTGATATTCACTTTACAATGTATTCAGGATCTCTCGTGTATATCTGAGCAAACCTTTCTTTCATTAGCTTTTGATTTCCTGGCACATTTGCTTCCATTAAAATGCCGTCGCTTTACTGTGTCAATCATTGTCGGGCCCTGTGTCTGAACTTTGAACCGACGAGGCTGAGGCTCCCGTTCTTGTACACTGTAGGGAGGTGAGGCATGGGGAGAGGGCTCTGGGTTAACTCATTTATGATTCGCACCATAAAGCTTCCTGAAAGGTTGGTCAGGCTGAATTAGTGAGGATATGTTAACCTTTCACCTTCCCACGCACCAACAGTATAGGGTCACAGAAATGGCTACATGAGGGTGTGTGTTTTTGGAGTTGCATTTGAATGGCACACTGTGTGTGAAAAGGCAACTAGACGTGTCTTTCTCCTCCTAAGAGCAGGTGTTTGTGCAAGCTGTCCCAGGAGAAGCAGTGTTGTGAGACCGCTCCCATCTGTGAAGATCAAATATGAGACATTTATTATACAGAGGGGACTTATCTAGTGCTCCCTATCTGATGGGCTATGTAATGGAGAGGCCCTGGAAAGATCCACTTTCACTTCCCTAAAAGGCTGGAGAGGTGACCCAGAAGGAAAACATTATGCGAGAAAACAAAGGCATCGTAGGTGTGGAGGAGAAACCCTCTGAACGGTACAGCGCTCTTTTTTTTCCGGGTGCGTCATGTAGACTGGAACCACTGGGTCACTGCAGAGCATATTATGTCTGCATATGTGTGTGGCTGGTGAGTGATATCTCACTCATCACCAATTCTCAAGTTGTACCTAATTAGACTGCTTAAAGCAGTAGTTCTGTGTTCAGGAGATGGTGAGCGATTATATGTTTTACACATAATTATGCGCTGGAAACAGCAGACATTTAAACTGGAGAGTTGTAATTTTACTATATTGTGGCTTACGTGTCATTTCACATATTGTATTGTTAAGTCTATAGCAATTACCCAACTGTAAAGTGCTGCCACTGCTTGTCCTCTGGGCACCAACCAGACACCAGTTAAATGATGTCGGCCTTCTCAAAGTCAAAGCCAACGATCGACTTACCAGCCCTTTCAGCAGAGGTGTCATGCAACCCACACTTGTTCCAGTGCTGTATGCAAACTGTTATATAACAAGCTACAGAGAGCTCTGCAAGACAACCAGACTGAAGTCAAACAGGATTTGTGCTGATAGGTAAAGAGCATGAAAAAGGTAATGTATGCAGTAAAGGCCTGTGAAATCTCTACCTCTTCTGTAACTTTCAGCTTTTACACTGTATGACACAACTAGTAGGGACGGGCATTTCAAGCAAAATTACTATTCCAAAATCACTCGGCACTATTCGACTGCTATTCGAATAGTAATACCCACTGCTTCATCTCATGACTTTCGCTCTAGCACCACTGAGAGGATAATATTTCTGGTTTTGGCTGAAATGTTTTCATAATTCATTAATGAAGTGGCAGGTAATTTGGTTGAGATAATCATGTTCCTCTCAGGATAACAAGTAATAACTTTGGTGATCCAGTTTGTCCGGTATTTGTCATCATCAGACACCTGGGAAAACTAAAAACTAATTAAACATCATACTGTGCTGAGGAAGATTTGTAAGTAGTGATAGAAAACCTAAAGTTATTCGTTTACTGAGGTCATAAATCCAGTGAGAAGTCACATCATTTTCTCATAAGCTTACATACAATCGGACATCCTTTTGAAACCAGTGGTGTTGCCCCCCTCTGGCCATGAGAAAGAATGCAGGTTTAAGGCACTTCTGCGTCGGTTTCACTTGTCAGACCGGTCGGTCTATGATGCTGATGTTGTCGTTCAGCTGTGCCAAAGTCCAGCCTCAGAGAGCTTGTAGCATAGCTATAGACTCTGGAGTTGCAACTAAAACAAGTTAAGCTCTGTGTGAAAAAATACAGTCCCCTTACTTATTTGAGTGGGATCAAAGTGGTTGCACAGTGGACTGCTGATGCAGAGGGCTCTGGCAAAACAATGCCGGTTTCAGCACACACACACAAAAAAAGCTGAGGCTAAAATTTTTCTCCAATGCAAACCAATGCCATCAAGGCGCTGTGCAGGCCAATTAAACCCATGTGCACATTCTTGCTAGATTACTTTGTAACATGAGCTCTCTTTCCACAGCATGCCATGTGATCGTAAAGATTAAAGATATCATAAATTCTGCCATGATTGATAAAATCTCGTCTCACTTAATTATAAATCCATCTCAATCAATCTGTTACTCAAACTGGGCTTCCTGGATTGTTTAACATGTCTTACCAGAATGTGAAGCAACACACCCTCACTAACACAAGTCTGTGCATTGTTTTAACAGAGGGGAGATTTTTGGGTCTAAACACCCACTTAGTCATGGTCATATGATTCATCTGCTGCTGGTACAATATGTTGCATCTGATGTCCCTTACACAGCCTTTTCACGGCAGGACTGGTGCCTCTTTATTCCGCCCTGATGTTTTGTGTAAATGCAATAAAGGCGTAATGGGGTGCCTGTTTGTTTCACATCTGTGATGCAGTGGAGGTAGTAACAGCGCTGAATCGCACATCTGGGTAAATGCAAGGTGGAAAGGCAAGACGGGGCTGTGACATTTTGATGACACCCAGACCCGGAGACATAAAAGCAGCTACTAGCAGTTGGCGGCTAACTCAAAGAAGAAATTCATCTGAATATAGAGACAGCACAAGGTGTGGGAGCGCCGAAATCATTTTAACCCCTCAAGCTGTATCCCTAATGTGAAGACATGTTCGGTTGGCTTTCCTCTTCTCTGAGTTAGCTGCTAACCGCTACTAGCAGCTTTTTAAATCTTCCGGATATGTGTTACATACATAATGCAATGTCAAAACATCACACCGGCATCCTGTCCACCTTGTTCTCGCTTGTCTGTCAAGGTTGACGTTTTTATAACATTTCTACAGAACAGTGACGCACAATACAAAAGGGGGCTTGAATTTCAGGTGAGCTATTATGTATGATATAACTTCAACATACACCATGAACCACAATCAGGTCATGGATTAAAGCCATAACAGTTGGTCCCTCTATTGTGTGCCTAATCATTTTGTCCCTGGCATTAAGAGATAGGGAGGATAGGGCAGAGAGTAAAACGTAAAAGTTAATTAAAAGCTGCTGAGATAAGGCTCCGGGGAGAAGATTAAGTCACCACGTCTTTGTCAGGGGATGAAAAAGCCAGGGCTTCCTGCTGGGGAGAGGAAGTGAGCCTGGGAGAGGTGGAAGGAGGCGAGGGATTATCTCTATACATTATTAAGCTTCAGCGAACCAACAGTCCTGTGTGCAGGCCTGATGATATCTGGCTTTAAGATACAGTGTGTGCCACAAACACACTTCAAACCACTTTATGTTTATATATAAATGATAAAAAATCAGATTCCACGTTTAATACACACACACCTATCCACACTACAAAGTATGTTTGCATGCCATTATGAGTGCCATGCATGCAGACGGATTCAACTTCATAGGGGTGAGCAGCTGGTTCAGGTTTGAAGCTACCACCTGAATAAATAAACAATATAATACACTATAATAAACATATTGATGGACACATTCACAGTATTCACTTAGCTGCTGTCAGCTCCTACATCTCTTTAAAAACCACACAATAGAAATATGAGTGCAGAGTAGATCATATGGACAAATGATTTTTTAAGACAGCATAAGTGGATTACATCACTGTACTCAGACACACAGTCTCTATGCAGCTCAAAAGTAGATGAACAGTGTGGCAGCCACATGCCAGTGTTAGCAAACAGGGGACAAATATTAATTGACCAGAATATGATGTTTTGGTCCAGTTATGTAATGGCCTTATATTATTATCTGGTTGTAATGAAATTAACTACATTTACTTAGCAACGCTTTAAATACACTGTGCAGCAGTCGGGACCTAAGGAGACACACTACATTATATAAAAATGGAAATATCAGGCTTGATCTGTAAAAACCTAATGCAGGTCACAGCTGTGTATAAATATCTCTAACAATGTGAAAGACTACTGTTATTCCAAACTCAAATTATTACTGCATCTAATCAAATTAAAAAATGATTTCTCTTTATCTTAAAATAACTCATTGGGATTTTCTGCTCCTCAAAGGCCTTGTTTAATATTATAAATAAAATTATGTAATTACATCCTTGAAAAATTGTCTTCTTTTGATCATGACCAACAAATGTATGGCTTTGCGAGCATTCCAACTGGACTGAAACAGATTAAGAATGGAGCTCAAGATCCTGGGGTAGCCTTATTTGTTATTTTCAAAAGTCTTTTGACTTTTATGTTAACTTGGTTGATGTGATTTCTGATTGATTGGCAAACTTATTCTGGTCCATGGCTACTTCCTGAAGAAAAGACTGTCAAAATCAGTTGGGTAAAATAATAATAAAATAATAAAGTTGTGGTCATCATGAGATGTTATGTTTGATATCTTAAGATAACAATATAATTAAACTGCTATCTCAGAATAATTAACTGACAAAATAGGCAAAATATTAATAAACAATTGTAATTCATTATCAGGAATAATGAAATAATATAACAGCAATTCAACAATATTATCAGGAGGTAATGTTGTTGCTAGCATTGGTTTGTTTGTTTGTCTGTCTCTATGTCGTGTCTGTAGTGGCTTGCATTTTCTTGTCTACGGTATGAACTTGTGGTCAGACAAAATAAGCAAATACATTACATCTAATAGACATAATCAAGAAAATAATTGGCAGATGAGTCGCTAATGAAAACAACCGCTGGTTACAGCCCTGTTTGATGCCGAATGGCAAAAGTTTCAACCTCATGAAATGTTGCATTACAAACAAATAAGAGGAGAGAATAATAAATAAAGCCTCATTTGTTGCTGTTACAACTGTATAACATTTAAATACATATGGTATAACATGAAGAGTAGCACCATAGCAGTACGCAGCAACTTTTTACTCCTTCACTGTTTCTGTACTGTAACCAACACCAAGGAAAATGAATGCAAACATAAAAGGGATTATTAATGACGTGTGAGTGGGTGAGGTACCTGCCAAGCACTTTAACCAACATGTGCATGTTCATGCAAAGGGATTAAAAGAATGGGAAGAGGTGGTAGAGAGGGAGCGATGAGGAGACAAAACAGGAGGGAGTGCTCAGATAGTGCGGTGCTGGGATAGGTCTTGAGGCAGAAACTGTGACTGTGGCCTTTTTGGAAGGACTCCAGGGCTTGTAGTACAGGTCTCCTTTGATAATAGGCCACAGTATGTGTAAGAGTGATGGGCTGCAGCCAAGGTACACAGCCTTTTGGTAATAGTTAACAGAGTGGGCAAACAGTGGAAGTCAGCGGCATGGAGGTAGGTCAGAGAACTGCAGTAGACACACTGCTGCCCCCCCCTTAAGCCCTTCCTCCCTCCCTCTGCCTCACATAGATCTGGCTTTGCAGTGGGACACTTGGCTCAGCTCCAGGCTGTTAGGTTTGAACTGGAGCTTCATAAACATGTTGTTGACTCATATCGTGTTCATGACTCATATCATATTCATAAACATGCTGTGGACTCAGTGTCATAAGTGGAACATTATGTGACATCTGTGTGTCCACCACTATTAGTGGCTGACCATGTCCCGTCTCATTTTGGCCAAGGTTCTGAATGGTGTTCCTCTTACCGTAATGTAAGCCTGTCTCGGAGAATCTTCATTTTCAAATTGACTCTGGTACAGGAAGAAGTGTGACGCTTCTGTGTGTAGGTGCATGTGTGTGTCTCGCTTTCAAGTGTCCCTGCAGTCCCAGACAGTCCAAGGATTCGAGAGCTGTAGACATATCATTATCCAATCCTCTGCCAACCTGCTGCTTTAATCTTGGTGAGCAGACCAAACACCAAACCACACACAGCTCTGCTTTAGTCTTTAGAGCTGGTTTTCAGGGCCGCTGCGGTGTAATGCTGTGCTAACCCTAACCTAGGGCCCAGAACAAAGAGAAACACCATGCTCCATTCCATTCCCGCACAGCAATCTGGGGGTTTAAATAGCATCCTGGGAGGGAATGAGGCTTGGCAGCTCTGGTCATCAACAGACCAACAAGCCCATATGACTCCACACAGTCCTAAAAACATGCCTTGTTAGCTGGACTACTTTTTTTTTTTGCTGCTTTGGAGCGGCTCCCACAGAGGTTATCAGGTGAATGGCCCTGATGAGACATCATGACTCTGGTCTCTCAAATACAGACTAACTTTTCCACCTACCTGATTCCAGTGAACTGCTGCACACCAAGGGCGACTGATACCGAAACAGATCTGGTTGTTTTTTTTTTTTTACTCGGAGGCTGCAGGAAGCCTAACATCTGAGTATATGTAACTACAAAGGTTATGTAACCTCAATGTATCACTCGATCACTTCCCCACGAGGTCCCAGAAGACCAGTTGAAGAGAATAATCTGAGTGGCAATCACCGCAGCGTACTGGCATGAAAAAGCTAAGATAGTAATGCATATTTTGAGCGACTTCAACAGTGAAGTCATTTGTGTTTCCGTTGCTGACCAGAGTTAGTTGTTAGTGTTGGCTGTAGCACAGTCCAGAGGGTTAAACATGAGGAGAGTCAGTGACTGTCCAAACTTCTCTCAGAACACTCTGAACAGCAGACTGTCAGCATTCCTGCTGGGTGCCAAGGTATTTACTTTGGACAAGAGAGGGAGGCACTGTGAGGGACTGCTTCTAATTAGGAGAAACCAGTCAGGAGGTCATGGCCAATTGGAGCGAGTCTCCTAGATACGCAGTCCTCTCCTGAGGTCTGTTGGGACAGCACACCAGGCACAGTAGAGTTTGGCTTTAGCTGTTTTTGAAGGTCATTGCATGGCTGTCCCAAATCACTTATTCCACCTGGGGTAAGACTTATAAACAGCTAGTGGCTGCATTGTTATCACGCACTTCAAGGGGGAGTCCAAGAGTAAGAGTACGGAGGCCTCAAGTGGCCTTAAAACTGTTGCTATGAAGAGCATACAGTGAAACAGTCGTGAATAATCTTGCACTTATACTGGAGATATATTAGCATAATAAACAGTTGATAGTAAGCCTGATGAAAAATGCATTGAACTGAACAGCATCAAGTAGAAACGAGCACCATATGTCATATGTTGACTTTAAAGACTTTCACAGTCAACTGGTACTAATAACCAGTGCAGCATTTGTACCCCAGGTGTTGGTCAGGTATTGGACAAACTGACACACAGATCTGAGGTCAGTGGTAGTGGGCCCCACCTGACTAAATTAGAATTAGTAGGATTTGTACCCATCTAAGTAGGGTCCTGAGTTGGGCCTCAGTGCCTCAGAAACAAAAACAAATAATAAAATAAAGCTGCACATACACACAAAGTACTCAAACAGCTCTCATACCCTGATAAGATCCCTTTAGCCTGCTGGATTTGTGTGACTTTGACCTGGTCCACTGTGCTGCAGGGTAACATGGATGCAAATGAACAAGTAGAGGCAGGCTTAAAGTTGCGCTGATGACAGTGGACACAATATGTGATTTATTTGTGATTTATTTGCATGCATACACTATATGTACAAAAGTATTCAGGCACACCTCTTAATATGGAGGAGGGATAATGGTACAGGGTTGTTTTTCAGGGGTTGGGCTAGGCCCCTTAGTTCTAGTGAAGGGAAACTTAATGCTTCAACATACCAAGACATGTTGGACAATTCTATGCTTCCAACTTTGTGTGACCAGTTTGGGGAAGGCCCTTTTCTGTTCCAGCATGACTGTGCCCCAGTGCACAAAGCGAGGTCCATATAAAGACATGGTTTGGTGAGTTTGGTGTGGTAGAACTGGACTGGCCTGCACAGAGCCCTGACCTCAACAGCATCAAACACGTTTGGGATGAACTGGAACAGTGACTGCAAGCCAGATCTTCTCGCCAAACATCAGTGCCTGACCTCACAAAAGCTCTTCTGGATGAATGGTCAAAAATTCCCACAGAAACACTCCAAACTCTTGCAGAAACCTTTCTCATAAGAGTGGAAGCTGTTATATCTGCAAAGGGGGACCAAGTCCTTATTAATGCCTATGAATTTAGAATGGGATGTCCAAAGTTTCTGTAGGTGTAAGGGCCAGGTGTCCAAATACTTTAGTACATACAGTGTATGTATGTGAAATTCTCTCAGTAAATCACGTGGGACTTTGTCTCTGCAAGCCTGAGAGTGCATTTTAAACAGAAACGGTCTGAAGCAGTCAGGGAAGAGGAAAACTGCTCTGCAGGTGAACAGAGATGAAAACTTCAGTTAAACACACTTGACTGGCAGACATACTAACCTTTTGTCTGATTAAAAAGCATGCACTTTTCATTTAGTCCAACTGAGAGAACATCCATCTATCATGCTGGCGGGCATGTGACTGGTATGTATGATGATCAGCCATGTTTACACAGAGCAATTATTTACCTACCAGTCACACAGCAGTAATTAGAAACGGGCAATCAGCTACAAAAACAGAGCCCTATTTCAAACCAAGAAAGAGTCATCTGAAGATGACATATCCTGCCTGACATCCTCCAAAAAAATCTCCCCATCATTTTTAAGTCAGGGAATGAACATTACAAAGTCTACATGTTTTATGACAGAAGGTGTATGAAACCAGCAGCAAAATAGATATGAATTATGTTATTGTGTTACTTTTGGATATAAATACAGAGCAAATAAATCATTTGCTTTTATGCTGGGGACCCCTTGAAACACCGTACAGCACCCCTGAGGACCCCCTGACCCTAGTTAGAAAACCACTGCTCTAGAAAACAACATTCTGTGAAAGCACAAGGTGATGAGTCTTTCTAGATAAATCTCTTTAATGCTGGATGTTTCTGCTTAGCTAGTTACGGCAGGAAGTTATGGCTCATTGTTAGCATCAATTACAGGCCACCTTAAATCACAAAGGACAAGAAAGGCTTATAGTGACGACAGACAACCCGACTGTTTCATCTCAATGGCTTTGCTTTGTAATTAAAGCAAGCTCAACAATTCATAAGGGATAGAGATACAGTCATACAGCAGTTTTTTTCCAGAATAAGTTCTGAAAGTCCTAAAATTCCATCCCCTTTATTATTAGTTTTTCTGCTTAGACACAAGGGATTCACAGAAAATAATGCCAACAAGTAATCATTGGTTACTGATATATCCCATTGACAGAAGGCACATTATTGATTGTTCTCTCTAAACACTGCCAGCACACGTGCTGCTAGTTCGCATTACATTTACCTTTTATTTTGAAGCAGTCACAGGAAACAGTGTAGTCACAAAGCTTGGCACTGCATTCTCTTCAAATGGAGTTTGTTTGGCTGCGCTGTGAACAGACCAGCTGCTCGTCTATTGTTTATTTGACAAAGTAACTGTTCAATAGGTTTTTTCTGACCCAAGAACTGTTTCCAACTTTACTAGATGCTCCCACCTGTAAGAACAGGTGTCGACAAATCAACCAGGAGGGTTGATAAAGGGGGGGCGGGTTGGTAAGCTATGGATCATGGTTCTGCTACACCACTATAATCCTATATATCACTATAAGTTATAATACTAATGCAACTATGATTGAAAGCATGCAGCCTTTATGAGCGTGATAGTGGAAAGATTTTTTTTTTACAGTCAATATCTCAACATGTCTCACACCATTACTGAAGTTCAAGTCATAGTTCGGTGTTTTATTTGTTTTATTTTGAAAATTGAGTTTTCCATGTTGTGCCTTCTGGTTTAGATCTTTTTGTTCATTAAATCATTGGACTGCATCCTCCCTGTCTCTGCCTAGAGTCAAAAACAACACACAATCACAACGGAGGGAAAAACCAAACACAGGAGGAGAAAAGTAAAATTCAATTTTCAAAAATAAGACGGGAAACGACAAATCAAATAGCAACCCTTGACAGAAATGAGAGCGGATTAGTGAATGAACCATTTGTCTCGGCGTGTTGTGCAGTAAAATTTGTCATTCATGTTCAACTCTTCTAATTCAATAAATCAAATTCTATTCGAGGACCATTATCGAAAGTAACGCTGAATGTTTTCTGAGAAGGAGGCCAAAAAAAAAAAAGGTCAAAACCGGGACATGCTGGTTGCTGTTTGGAAGTGACCATGTGACTCTTGAAGACATAAAGCAGCGTTATCTCCCTGGATCTGGGGTTACAATATGTCTTTTGTAGTCATGCAGCACTGAAAGATCTAAGTCACTTTGATCCCGCTTAATAGAGTTTGGTAAATGATCTCAGTATGGGAGCTCCGCCCCCTGTGCACACAAACACACACATACACACACACTGCAGACACACTCACAAAGACTCACTCATGCTTGTACACACATACATAAAGAATCAGACCGTCGCACAGGTGAAAGCTCCTCTTCTTGCGGATCGTTGAGCCAAGCGTTCAAGCAGAAAAGTAGAAAATGTGCTTCCTCTCACAAGACTTCTCTCTGCTCGCTGTAGATTCTGCTTTTTTTTTTTTTTTAAAACAATATTACTCTGCAGCTCTGCAGGCCAAAAAGTAGTTTTCAGGTCATCATACACCAGCCAAACAACTTTGAATGAATTCACATTGCTGGGAGGTGTTATGGCTTTATTTACTAAAGCAGCAAAGGACAAAAACGTGCAAAGAAGTGGCCTAAGGAGCCACGGGGAGCCAGGGAGAGGGAGGGAGTTTGTCAGAGAGCATTTATCTGTGGTATGGTGATGACTCTTTTCCTCCAACCTCTCAGCAAACTAAGCGCTTCCGGCCTTTGCAGTGCACATAGCCATATTTGTCCTTGAAACTGAAGCACATGCAATGAATTACAACCGTTTTAAAGAGTTGTCAACAAACAAGAGAGGACTGGTCAGAGGAGAGGAGGTGAAGAGGAGGAGTTTGAAGCTGCACTTTGGAGGGAAAAGGAGTGAAACAGAGAGATTAACAGCTACTGTATGGAGGAGCTTCTGAACCTTGGACGTTAACAGGAACAGAAGAAGCTGGCATAAGTGTTAGTGAGTGAGGACATTTGGTTTAAACTGACTTAATATTACCTGTCTGATGATTCGAGAGCTAGCATGAATAAGGTCCCAAGTTGGGGCGCAGATAGCGCAGTGGTTTAAGCGCGCCCCATGTACAGAGGCTGCAATTCTCTCGTAGCGGCCGTGGGCTCAATTCCCACTCATGGCCCCTTGCTGCATGTCTACCCCCTCACTCCCTCTCCCCAATTACTGTCACATCTTAAGCAGCATGGAAAGGCAGCACACTGGCAACGCCCTCCATAGCGCCATGTCTAGCATGTCTACAAAATGTAAAAGTGGTTTAATGCTTTTTTGGCGTTCGCAAACTTAACACCCTTTTAGATAGCCTGTTCAAAACGGGTCTGTTGCCCCTTTATTGCGCCTCATCGTTCTGTATAAACATTACGAAGGCATTGTTGTTCCTCCTCTGACCTGGCAACTGAGGTGGTCACAGCGCCGAATCGACGTCTGTATGATGGGAGAGAGTCAGCAAGGCAGCAGGACAGGACAGGACAGGACAGGACAGGGGTGTGACGTTTTGTGTTATGTGACCGAGCTGCAACTGAGAGATTCAAAAAAGCAGCTAGTAGCAGTTAGCAGCTAACACAAAGAAGGAGGAAAACCCTCGTCAAACTAGGGAGACAACGTGTGGTTCGGCAGCTCCTTATCCCCTGACTAGAGGCTGACATCAAACGGCATGAGACGGGGACACTAAATGATTGTTGTTGCCATGGTATTCTGTTGCTCACAACATCCTGTTTGAAGCGCGTGTAAAACGTCCCAATAGATGCTGACATTCCGGTGTTATACGTCACGCCTAGTTTGCTTGCAGAACCCCAGCATGTTATCTAAAACCCCACACAGGGAAAGTGTTAGGCTTCTGTTGGTTTGTTTAATGTGAATAAACAAAGGCAGCATAGAGAAGGGTCTCCTATGTGGCACTGTTGTGTAAAAGGGGCTTTTGTCTCAAAAGCCTGGAAGGGAAGACAAGATGGACTATTTAATTACCATCTACTGTGATTTGTCAGTATTTTGCGGTTCATATTTGCCAGTGAAGGTCTTAAAATCTAATTGGGAAATATTTTAACTGGTTTTTGTAGAATTGTTTGAAAATTCTACATCTGGCTTACAAGTCATTTGTGGTGTCTCGTAAGCCATGCAGTCATAGTTTTGTGCATGGCACGAATATAAAAATGTCACTCATAAACTGTATTACTGGTGAAAATGTAGGGCAGGTAATGAAACTACACTTTGGACAAACCGCCCCTGTGATCATGACTTTTCACCCCGGGAGGGAAGAAAAACAGACACAGCCAACCTTCCCCATCAGTCCCATCTGAATTCTAGGCCATGTGGTGCGATGGTAATCTATCGTGGTTCAATGTAAATCTCTATAAATGTGGCCCTGATCCCCAGGGAAGGGACAGCTTGGCCTCCATGCCTGCTATGGATCAGAAGACTTTCCTCTGTACTCCTAGTGTATCGGTTTCAACTGGATGGTTGAGGACAGGTGCTTCACTTGACCTGCACTGTCAGGCCAAATTCAGAGAGGTCGCACAAGATACTCATCTCACCGACCAAAACTGCCAAAGTATTCTCACCTGTTTAACCACGGATGTTTTGCATAACTGAATACTACTGACCCTGACAGTATCCTTGCCCCGTCTGGCCCTACTGTATGTCAGATACGGTGGCATCAAAGGAAAATGAACTTTTGTCCGTGCGTGTGTGAGTGCGTGCATTTGCTCTTTTATCATCAGCAGTGACTCACGACTCTCCATTGTAATGGATGCATGGGTACACAATGGCACAAACTGAAAGAGCTCGGTATATTTGCTACTCCTTCATTGCCCGGGTGGTTTCTCAGAGGGACAGGCAATAAAGGCTCTCAAAAGCAAGAGCGGTACAATGCCTGTAT
The DNA here is from genome assembly GCA_037577475.1 of Chaunax sp. Z400. Taxonomy (NCBI): domain Eukaryota; kingdom Metazoa; phylum Chordata; class Actinopteri; order Lophiiformes; family Chaunacidae; genus Chaunax; species Chaunax sp. Z400. The sequence goes on along the minus strand of CM075201.1, from coordinate 6,228,823 downwards.
CATTAACATCTAATTTAACTGTGTGTTTATGCGTTTGTGTGCCATTTCAAGTTTGTTCCACTCTGAGATCAGTGCAATGTGAAAATAAACACACAAACATCCAGTGGCAATGTAAAGGACAAGCCCTCACTTTAATGAAGGATTGAATAATGCTGTTTCTTTCTGCTCTTATCTTCCTTTTTTACACTTCCATCTTGTCCAATTGACCCTATTTAGACCCTATATATTGCATATATTGTAAATAGGCTTCTAAATAAGGTCCAGATAACTGTAGAGGTGAGAAGCCCTTTTCGTTTGGTCTTTTTTTGGTGGGAGGTCTGCTATGGTCAGTTTTCCACTAGGCTGGGCATAACATCAATCACCACAAGTTTTCTTCAATTTAATGTGCGGTTTGTCCACTGCAGACACAGCCTGTGGTGGTGAAGTTGAGCATGGTGTATTTTACGGAGTTCGTAGTTCATTGGCAAGAAGCCACCAAAAAAAGGTTAACAAATCAAGTATACTCTTTGTATGAATATCACCTTACAGGTACAGGTATCGGTAGTGGTATCCCAGTCTTTTTAAGGATAACCTGCCCCAGGACCGAGCATGTATGTGTCTTTCCATACACCACAAATGTGTGCTACAAAAAAAGAATTCTTGTATGTGGCCCCTTGGAACAAATGTATATGGGAGTGACCGGATGAGAGAAATAGTGGTACTGAAGTAACAGAAAGTCTTCTTATTTGCACGAGTAGAGCGAGGAAAAAGAGAAAAGAGTGTGTTGCATAACATTCAACAATTCCAGACCTGATCTAATGACTTAAAAAGAAGGGGGCCGGCAGGATTAAGAGATTTGCCATGTTTCCCCTTCCTGCCTCTCCCTTCTTCGCAGTGCCCTGAGAAGCATCTCAACAGCCATCTCTTGTGGAAGAGGGTGGACAGGACAGCACTAGGCCCTGCTTCCTGTGCTGCAGGCTGCAGCTTTGTAAGATCCCTGCTCAGGAGAAACCATTAGTCGACAGCTTGTCACATGTGGGGGTCTGTTCAAGGCAAGAGCCTGAGGCAATTTGGATGTGTAGTCTCAGATCACTAGAGGAAGGAGACCATAGAAAAGAAATAGCAAAGCAGGCTGAACTGATGACCATATGGAAATATAGAGGAGAAACACGTCTTGACAGCAGACCTGTGTAGGCTGGCCACATAAAGGAATGTGAGTGATCTCTGTGTCAACAACACTGAGCATGTTATATACTGCCTTTAAAGTTGACATTTATCCCTGAATGGCCTTCCTCTCTACACAAACGGCTGTTAATCACAGAGAAGTCAGCATTCTCTTTAGCAGGCGCTGTGGCGAAGCAGGGGGAAATTGCAAGCTTATAGCGCTTTCATTTGTACATTTATGTATTGGCCTGTGTTGCTGAGGGGCAGATAGGACAGATGGGGATGTGATTCTACTGTTGAGGTTTCACATGGTGTCCATACCAGTGGACATTGGAAAGCTTTGCATGCTAGACATGAACACTGTGAAGGTTAACTGAAGGCCTCATCACCTCTACTGTTATTCTCAGTGTTAACGTTAACATAATAATCAGACTTCAGTGAGTCTGGCCAATAATACTTCCATTTAATTGCAAAATCCAAATTGGGATCTTTTATCTCAGTTTTAAAATGCCCTTACAGACAAATTTTTAATAGCCTTTGAATTTCTCCATTTGCACCATTAAAACACAACATTGCATTAAAGATAGTTCTCTTTTGGTACGAGCTCCTCACTCACCACGTCATGAGCTATAACTCACGCATAATTTACAATACATCATGCAGTGAAGAGCCACATAAGGTAACTCGTGCAATAAGCATTGTCATCTTTATTGTTTTCACATAGTTTAGATCTGCTGGACAATAAGGATATTTAAGTTTCTAAACAGACACACACAAAAAAAACAGTAAACACCACTATCTCTGGGAATCACCTGTAGACGCCTTCAAGTTTGATCAGCATCTACAATTGTCAGATCACCCACCCCTATAGAAGTTATCACAGATGCATTAGGAAGCAAATAATTGAATGTTTCTATGAAAGAAAATGTATGAAGCAATCCCATAAAGATATTCCTTTCAACATTGTAACACATCCACTGCCCTTTGGCTGTGTATATCATATCATATGTGTATGATTACATGCAGCAGGCCCGAGGAGCCCTGGTCAGCTGTTATCTCACCCAGGGAGATAGGAAGTATGGGCAGGAAATCTAGAAGGAGGGAGAGGAGAGGGCCCATATGGGAAATGCAATGTAAACAGTCGCAGTTTTTAATCATCCCAGCTCACGTTCTGAACTGGACACACTTTGATGTTCTCCCTCAGCGGCCCCTCCGCCCTCCCATCCCTCGTTCCCAAACAGCCGAGCCGAGGACCAGCCAGGGAAACATGAAGATAGTGGCCTCTGACGGCGGAAGGACCAGGGAGTGACGAGGAGGCATTCACTACCTTATGGAACATTGAGAAGAGAATGCAAAGTGGTGCAGCCTTAACTGCTGCTCAGTCGATTGCCTGGTCTGCCTTAATTATAGCTGATGCATTTACGGGAGCTCTCAAAGGTCAATTCAACAGTTCAAAGTACAAAGACTCAAAATACAGTGTGGAGAGAAGAGAAAGTCAAGATGGCTTTTATGATGTCCTTTAACAGGGGACAATCCCCACTGGAGGATAAAACTCTGATTCCTTCTTTCAACAGAGGCCAGTTGACATTTGTCTCAAGTTCAAAGTTATCCCAGAAGCCCTTGCACTTCTGCTCTGGTCACATTATATGCTTCATTTTGAAGAAAGGGAGAGTCAGAATTCCTCAAGCACTTGCATTTAACCCCAGCCAGTGTTCCAGTGAACGTGCTCATTCAGAGGGCAGGGCAAACTTCCAAAAAGAACACAGTTTAATGGATCAGAGGGAGATTCAGAGCAAAGCAGAGTCTCATGACTTGAACAGACTGAGGGGTACTTCTTCTGTCCAAATTACTCTGCTGAGTTTGTTCTTTACATGTGTTAACCAACACAATCAAAACATGATCTTACTGGTGCCAGAAAGGCTCAAATCCATCCATCAGTACTGTTTTACATAACAGCACAGTGGAAGTTTTTGGTTTTTTTCCAACATTGTATAACGGATACAAGAGTTGCACTTTTTAAATGAAACACTTATTTGACTTCTGATGCCAAATGCTGCATTCCTGGATATCGATTTCCATAATGAGACAAATCTAATATGAGAGAATGGCAACTCAAGACTCAAGAGCGACACATGTTGACTTTCATCATCCTGTGTCCAAAATGACTGCATCATATGAAAAGTGGTTGTCATTCTTCAGAGAGTGAAATCCGGTGTAGCTACAGATGCTAAACTCGTTTACAGTAATTACTTCGTAGAAGATATTCATGAACCAGTCTGGCGTTACGGTCATGATGATACATTAGGTCTGGACAGTTTTAACACAGGAGAGGAGGAGGATTTTATCTTCAATAAAAAAAAGAAGCAAAAAGACAGAGGGAGGCATCTGTGGAACTCAACCTTCTTTCCAGTCCTTGTCCCCCATCCAGAAGTAGACAACAATATAAAGCAGGACTTTCAGCAGCCTGCAGAGGCAGTGAAGACCTGTTGGAACAGGCCTACACTGCAACAAAGAGCATCCTGCAGCATAACACACCACCTCTGTGCACCGGGGGAATAGCCAGAGAAGAGAGACTCTCACAAAACTATGTCTTCCACATGGAAAAATAAATGAATGCTCTTTTTTTTTCCTTTGATAAGAGACCATGGTATAAGCGGGATAATGGCCTTCATGGTGCCCATTATCAGGAATCAATGGATGATGCAGGAGGGAATTGTCCCTGACGTGTAGTAGGAGGCTGTTAGCTGAGAGCAGACCTGATGACGGGGTGAAAAACTATTCATGTATTTTCTACATAGCACATTTTTATCTTGGACCATGGAACATTAAAAAGTACTGCGCAAATTTGTATGGGAATAAAACGCAGAAATCTTAAAATCTCCGAACGCTAGAAAGTGTTTTTAATCTCAGCTGCACTGTGACATGTATCAATAACATGTGAACATCCCAATCTGGCAGTGCACCCAAGTTGGTGGTAAGTGGAGAGAAGAAAACTGCAACAGCCCCGCACGGTGTTTCACACTGGGCTTTCTCCATGAACAATCCATGCAAATCCTTATCAATTATGGCACACTGCGGCATCTGGCTTACCATTCACAAAACATCCCAGGCCTGGTGAGTGACAAGAGACAAGATCCCGCAGTACCTCATATCTGTCGTCCCGTTACTTTGGAGACGGCAAATAAGTTGACACAGCCAAGCTTTGTGGCCCGGGAACCCTAATCCACCCCAAATCCTGAATATGCTTACTGAAAAGAGCAAACACTTTGACATTTGCCTGGTAATGGCATGTTGTTTTTTGTCCAAGTAAGACACTGGTTTTGGAAAACCAATGCAATCTGCATATGTCTAAACATGACTTGTGTTGTTGAACAGTTTTAGACCACACCTTGTTATTATAAATGTGGGAAGAGCACCAGATACCATTAATGGTCATTGCAAAAAAAAAAGCTTTAATCTCAGGTTAAAGTAAAAATAGACTAAAAACCAAATAACATCAAGAACACCTTGAGGATATGTCGTCGCTATTGTTAAAGGAATTTGGATATTCTGTCATCACATGCTGACTGTTAAGTGTGGAGCATGGTTTTGTGAGCGGCTCTTGAAAACACAGTGTACTGTAACCCATGGTCACTACAGTATTTTGATGGCATATGGCAACAAGTATGCAGGTGTTAACATCATTTGGTTTATCAGACAGTGGAGGCTGTGTAAACTATTTTAAGGTTAGACAAACATGCGAAGCCAACAGTAGAGGGACTGATGGACTGAGAGGCAGAGCAGTGTGTTTGGGAAACTCATTTTAACGAAGACCCCTTCTAAATGTATGAACTTTGAATGTTGGGATAGTCCAACAGTAGTAGGAGTAGAGATTAGTCCAGTGGAACCTTTGATGGGTCCCAAAGCATGACACCAGTTAACTTCCTCAATATTATTCTGATACAGACACAGAGAACATTTAAAGTTAGTAAACCTCATCTAAGATCTGAGTCTCTTAACTATATGTCAACTTTACAGATAGAACAGGAGAACATCTTCAACAATGAAACAGGCTGATATAAATGTATATCAAGGCACGGAAGGTTGCCTTCAAACACAATAGGCCTACATAAGCAAAGACCATATACTCATACCCCACTGCTTAAGTGTCTTTGAGCAAGGCATTCAATTCAATCGATCTAGGAGCGCTTTTAACTTCTGCATTAAATTTTCCTCCGTGAAAAACAGCAGGATTGCTCTACCCTGCCGGGTGAAAACCCAAGAGAATTCCAACTGATTGTTCATTTGTGGACCTAAAGGAGAATATGAGAAGGGCTGCGGTGCTCATACAAGGTAGATGCACCTTCTTCTTTTTTAAACACATTACCTGCATTAGTTTTCCCTCCGCGTAGCCGGCACTTCCTCCCACGAACACTCCTTCCAGGGTGATGGGCTTCCCCGTCGGCTCGTGATTCAGCAATGCCACTTTGATGAGCGCTCGGAGGGCCGGCCGCTCGGACTCCATGCCCGGCTGACCCAGCACCACCTGCAGGGCCGCCATGAGCAGCCACGGCCAGAGCCCGGCCAAGCGGCGCTGGGGGACGGTCATGGCCTCGGCTGGAGCGGCGGTGCCCGGCCGCACATGGTGGACTTCAAAGCAGGCAAGCACCGCGGAGAGACAAACGGGAAATATGTTTCTATGTATATACGTCCCACTTCTTCTTTCTGCCTCAAGCTTTACTGCCAAACAGACACAATCCAATCTTTTAAAGCTGGAGGACTGCCATCATAACTCACGCGTGAATGTCCTAAAACTTCCATTCAGCTCCAGAGTTAATATTCAAACACGTTTCAGAAATGCACTCAGTGCCCACATGGAGCAAAGCGCTTCGTGACACAAAACTGTGTCCCCCCCACCCCCCCACCCCCGAGTTAAAATAAGCTTGAATTAACTGGTATCCAGTGGATTAACGTGAGATGCATCGTCTGCATTAGTTTCCAAAAGAAATAAACAAATGTCCTCATTTGTAACGTGTTTGCATTGAACTGCTGTATCCTCTCCCACAAGGGCAGGTCCAGGCAACAGTGTTTATCCGCATCCAAACTGCTTCTAGCGTGTACAAGTGTGCACCAGTTACTGCGGGTTACAATCACATTCTGGGACCGAACACGAGCTGACAGAGAGCACGTCTTTGGGCCGTCACATTCTCTGGATAAATCCACAGACACGCAGGACTTGAACTTCAAAGGCTGGGTTACAGGTTGCCGCCGGAAAGTTAAAAGGCATGCTTAGATAAGGCAGTGCCAACCAGTTGGGTAATATCTTTACAACCAAAGAGTTGCGAAAAAATAATCCTCGAAGAAGTTGTTCAATTCAGTACACTTTTATCTAATTATTAACTACAGCGAATGAACTTTTGCCTTACTTCACTTATAACTTGGTAGTAATTATACAGGTTCCAAAACCAAAGCGACTTTTGCACTCGGTACATCCACTAAGTTTGTACAATCGGGCTTCATTTAAACATACTCGATGTAAAAAAATAAAAATAAAACCACAGACATTCCCATGATTTCAGTGCCTCTGCTGTGAGAAATGAGACACGATCCTCATGAGAACACCGAGGGAAAATGAAACGTTCATCAAAATCGTCAACGACTGAGAAGAAACCCGACAAAAAGTACCAAATAAAAGTGGTCAAAACTCCTCTAGAGTTCCATTTAAAGTTGATAGAGCGGAGGTACGCCTTGTACAGTTATAACACCGTCCCGCAAATCTACCTCCCGGGCTGTCTCTCGCTCCCTTGGGATCTCATTGACAGTCTCTACCTGCTCACTGTCCTGCTGCCTTTCTGTGCTGTCGGACTTCGGGATTTTGTAGAAACTTTTGCTCATGCATGTCGGGTTGCAATAGTGGACGGGCAGTGAATTAAAGACAGAGGAAGACTCGTTCGAAAGGAGCTTCCGAGTAGCACCTGAAGGCCACATCAGAGGCTGAGGGCGGGGCAGCCGTACAGCAGCAGCGCCGATCAGAGCCTAGTGAGTGGCTCCCTCTAGTGTACAACATCCTACACAACCACGAACACATGCAGTAACACGGCTGCACTGGCAATGAAAATAATGAAATACACATAAACAAACGGCATTATCTGAAATATGTTTATTGTAATGACAAGACTTTTAAACACCCGTGTTTAAGTAACACGGTTTAAAAACACTGCACCTGTGACGTGATGCAGCAAAAAGAATAACCACCACCACCACCAGGAAATGAATCAAAAGATAAAGTACTTTTATCTTTATGGAATAAAGTAATGGGTTCTCCCCTATTGCAACAGTTTGTTACAACTTACTATGACACACACATACAAAACAAACTAAGTTAAGAATGTGCAGATTGAAATGGGGCCCGGCTGAGTTTAGCCAGCCTTACTGCTGCAAATCTGTATGAATCATACTTGAAAATACAATTCTTTAAAAACATTAGCTCGACATTAAAACAATAGGACTGTGTTACAAATGTAGAGGCAAAACCTCGCTTTGTAATGTACTGTGGAGCAAGCCATTCTACTTTTTAGAGAAACAAGACAAATGTCTATCACTCAAATTAATATATTGTTCAAAGTCTCTTACAATAAGGAAAAACAGTATTAAAAATAAAGAACAACATTTAACTACATGTGCATCTTTTAAAATGAGAGGTAAATTGAAACACCAACAAAGTTGTACAGACGTAAGAATCAGTAAAGTAGAGAAGGAAGTAAAGCTGATGAGGTCAGATCTCTTCATGCAGTGAATCAAGACTCCCTGTTTCACATGGCAATCAAATCAATATGTTGAGATCTAAAACAGGAAATATAACCAACTGTTAGGAAAGGTTTTGCAATGATGACCTTTAAACTTGTCTGTTGTTCTGTTTTCTGAATGATCTTCCCTAAGTCACTAAATAATAAAACAACGTCTTACCTAAACATTTGGTGTACTTGCTGTGCAGCTGCTGTTTGGAAGCCTGACCTTTCGAGATCTATTCCCTCAGAGACCTCTCCATCATCACGGTATCTTTAACAGGGCACTGAGGAAACCATAGCAAATAATGAATATATGTTCTGCTTCTACATTCTCTAATAAATATACATATAGTGTCCATCCATTTTCTGTAACCGCTTATCCTGTGCAGGGTCGCGAGGGGGCTGGAGCCTATTCCAGCTGACATTAGCGGAGAGGCAGAGAAAGACAAACAACCATTACCGCTCACATTCACACCTATGGGCAATTTAGAGTTACCAATTCACCTCTAATGCATGTTTTTGGACTGTGGAACCCACGCAGACATGGGGAGAACATGCAAACTTTCTTGCTGTGAGGCAACAGTGCGACCCACTACGTCGCCGTGACGCCCTACATACAGTGTGAAATTCTAAAAATACACATCATAGAATAAGATCTCCATTGAAAACTGCTGGAGTGACCTCATCCTGTCTTTTACTGGGTTTATTGTGTTTAAAAAAAAAAAAACTTAATGTCTTCAGGAAGTCTGCAATGTAGAGGCCTACCTGAATTATGGCATCGTCAGGCATTTGCTCAGATACTGAGAGCATAAAGTCCTCCTCCTGTCTGTGCCTGACTACATAAGCATTGTCTGACCCAGCCATTATAATGGGTTGAGGACACAGAGGGTTAGCATTCACGGGAAGGGCAGGGTTCCCACGCAACATGGTGTTGCAGGAGTTGAAGGAGGGCATTAACACAGGGCCTGGCTTTTCTTGTCTATTGGGCAGAGGTGGCATCGCCTCATCTACATACTGAGTAATTGCCTCCATGTTGATGTCACATTTTTTCACCTCCTGGTTTTCAATATCCACAGAATAGCTTGCCTAGAAGATAGAAACAAAAACACATGTTTTAGACACAGTATGTGCAAAAAATATATATTCCTTGACTAATCACGGATTTATTTTGAACATAGTCATTGGTCACAAGACTACATATTTGAATTAGATGAGAGAATACAGTCCGGTTCAGCTACCTGGTAGTAAATGTGGGGAGAGACCTGCACTGCCTGAAGCCCACTAGCTGTCAGATGAGATGCCATAAAGTTTGGCTGGTAGTGCTTGAAAGCTAAAAGAAGGACAAAACATCAGTTTAAGATGATAAAATGCTGGGCTTTGATTGAGGTTCCTACTCAAGTTGAAACCTACATTTTAACATTTATAATTAAAAAATAATATTACTTACAGATCCTTCCTATAGTACATTTGACTACGTTACAAGTAGTTATGCACAATTTAAGATACGAGATACATTAACTGTGCTTTAAAACTCATGCCACACATTTTCAGTTCTCACCTGTGGAGCAGTGGCCAGGCTGGTGTTGTGCATTAGGAGGAGTACAAATGAGGAAATTTGGATTCCCATGGTGAGCATGGGCCAGTAAACCCTGCTGTAAGTGCTCAGCATTGGAGCTGAAGAATACTTGACTGTAGTTGGGGCGTAGAGATACTGGCATTCTGTTGTCTGAAACAAAGACAGATGGAGAGAGATGTGGACCACAACGCCTTTTGATGTGTTGTGGTGGGACTGGGGTTCCATTGTATGGTGTCATGGGCTGCCGTTTATTTGAATAGTGGGGGGGAGGTGAATCCTGACGAGGTGGACTGGGCGGAGAAAAAACACCTGTAGATAAAGGAATAAGCAAAGCATAGCAACCTGTTAGTGATTGTTGGACACAAAATGGCAATAATAGGTTTGATTCAGATGAGAGGTGATGAAACGTTTAGTATTCCTAGTGGTATTCAAGGTGGGGTTTGTGGGCCTTTACTGGTTCTTGAAATAGTTTTGTTTTACAGCATCATTCACGATCCCTCTGGTTCCCAAACTGTTTCACGTCAAGGACCACAGACCCCATTTGATCAGATACAAATATTGTGTTGAAATGTTTTATTCCAGAAAGCGTGTGAAACCCATATACAGTACATAACCCATGTTTCTTAAGGATGTGATAATGAAAATTACTTCTCATTTTGCTGGTGACCCCTTCAGGGACCCCACTTTGAGAGCCACTGCACTACACAACCTTGACTGTTACTATTAGATTACACATCCTGATAACACTTGCCTGTTTTCACATCTATATCGTTGAAATCACTCCAGTTGAGCCGCTGGTATAGACTCGGGGGACGGTGACACACCTCCAGTCCAGCTCGCATCTTGGCCCTAATGGAGGCCGTCAGTCTCCTCAGATTCACTACAAGTTCAGGGCGGTTTCGCTTGAAGTTTGGATTAAAAAAATAACAATAATTGCTATTTTGAAATTTGCTCTCGTTGTTGGCTGGTACATTTCTCTTGAAGCCGTACAGATTGAGCTGACGGATAAAGCTTTGGAAGCTGGTGCTTTTGAAGACGTCCCCATCCAAGGTGATGCTGCCCGCAGACAGGATCTGTCTCTCATAGAGATGTTTATCAATAATGATACTCGTGCCTTCGCGGTCCCAGACGATGGCTTCACATGCCGGGTTGTTTACCAAACGCCACAGTTTGGCAGGAAAGTTATTTGGGTTCATAGTGTCAGGGAGGGAGCTTCCAGCTACATCCATGATTTTTATCTGTAGGACTGGAGACAAGTTACATCTTAACACCAGACCAACCGCTAACAGTTTGCTAATTAGCTAGGTAATAATCCAGCACAACACGGTTACTACCAGCTAAGTAGCTAACTAGCATAAGACAGCGTACTTTTATCTTAACTGCAATTAGGACTTATTAAACCTTTAAAAATATCAAAACCACATACTCTTAATTTAAACAAGCCAGAAAATATATAAAGACGACCAAACATCATCCTAATGTGTTATTATAACAACAGTGTTTACTTAAAAAGTAAAATACTGGAAATTGCGAATTACTTCGACCTTAAAATGCTAATTTGTACCGGTTCTCGGCTAGCAGCAAAGGCCGTCAGGTAAACGCCCAAAACTGCTTTGTATTTACAATTAGTTTGAACTCAGTAACGTTTCTTATGGTTGTGCAAAATTCTTTCGATATTGCCTTGAATTTCTAAGTCATGTTCCACCAAGAAGAAACACCATAATAGCCGTACCTGGATGGCTGAAGAGGATCTTCGACTGTGCTCAAAGTTCACGATGTTCTGTCCAAACGTTTTATCTGACACTGAGTCAACCGACAAGAGACGCGATTCTATATTATCCTTCAGCAAAGAGGACGGTTGATGACTCTTTATATGTTTTATATTGTAATCCTATGGAGCCCCTAAAGTTCCGTAAAGGTTGTTTTTTAAAAATCTTGTGCACAAATTATTATCTTGTGCGCACAAATTATTATCTTATAATTATCTTGTGAGAATAAGATAATGTTTCTGTGAGCACAAGATAATCCAAAGTAATGCTCGAGGACACCTTCTAATTCTGCATTCAGTATGTTTCTTAAAAGATACACAAGTAGTTTATCAGAAATAAAAGTAGTTCTTGTGCAGAATTCACTTAAATGCGTTTCTTCCATTATGTAGCCCAGGCTACATTAAATGTTTGGCACATAATGTTACAGCATGGTTGCTGCTCAAGCTGATATTTCGTGCATTTCCAAGTACAAGATGTTTTATATGGAAAAACAAAAATAAGATATTTTCATGTCTTTTTCTCGTAAAGTAGCATAATTGTTGTCAACAAGGGCAATCAAGTAAAACAGTAGGCTACAATATTTAACTTGGAAATGTGGAGTATAATATAGCCCAAAATAGAGAAAAATAATACATCATAATGATAATATAATATGTATAATAATATATCATTTAACCCGTCACAAAGAACTGTATCTTTGTAGACACTGAACTTGCGAATTAGTCTACTGCTGCAAAAATGCACTAGAGTAACCTGCCCATCATTTAATTTTAAATGCATTTGGATGATGGTGCTGAACTGTATGGAAACACAATAATAACCTGACTCTGTCCTTCACAGAAATATATAAAACCATGAATAAAATGAATGAGAGCCACATGGATTTACAGCAGCTTTATGATTTGGCTATTTCTTTTCACCCTTATACTCACAAGATTTCCCAAGATGTCAATTTGAAGAGTGCAAAATGTTTGTGTGTGTGTGTGTTTGTGTATGTGTTTGTTTGTTTGTTTGTGTGTGGGTTTTTTGTAACAGTTGCAAGGTAAACCACATTTTAAACAATAAAAAATAAGTATACAAAAGAGTGCCTTATTTGTAGTGATAAATGATATATCAACATGTTACTATAGTATTCATGTGAAGAATAGTTAAAATGCTGTATAAAATAAAAGAGATCATGTAAGACCAGTTAATGTCAAATAAATGCAGTCAAAAACCAGAAAGGTAAAATGAAAAAAATGAATATTATCATAATTAAATGGTAATGAAGTTGAAATAACAGATTTTTGTTACTAATCCTTAAACACACACATCACACACACACACATCTTGATACGCCTTTGCTTCTGTATTTCAACGTCTTTTATTATATTAGTGTACTGAAAACGTTTTCACTGGTCTGATCCCATAGGGGATCAAATAAATAACAATTCCTGTTAATTATATTTGTTAGATGTTTCTGGACATAGTGGGACAATTATCAAATTTGAGACTATACAAAACATTTGAAGCATAATGCATCCTTAATATTTTATTCAAAAGAATAAATATTTTTGAGATGAAACTATTTTTATACAGGTGCACTACATGTGTGCTCTTTTATTGGGTTGTCACATTTAGTGACACAATTAATCATGAACATACATTTAGAAGCAAGGCAGGACATCATCATGGAAATATTTCATAGCATCCTCAGATTCAAGAAAGCCAGAACAACAGTTAAATATGTCTGGACTCCAGCACACATAGGATCAGAGGGGAACGAACTGGCTGACAATTACACAAAAGAAGCAACTAAAAAAGTAGAGATCAACATGATGGTAAATTATAGTAAAGCTGAAGTTAAAAACATAGTGAAAACTGAAATGAAAATGAAATGGCACAGGGAATGGGACAGGTAAAGTAAAGGGTGACAGTACTACAGTATTCAAAGGAAAGTGGGAGAAATGAGAGAAACCAGCAGAAGTAAAAAAGGAATAAGATATTATTTCAAGAATGAGGTTTGGCCATACTGGTCTTAACAGAACTCTCAAAGTCATTGGCAAACATGCAACAGGTCTATGTATTTACTTTAATTTACAGGAAACTATAGAACATGCCATTATTCATTGTCCACAACACCATCAGCAAAAGGAAATTCTTAGAAAAAGACTGGAAAGTGTTGTGTAGATTCTCATTCTGGAGACTGAACACATCACACTGGATCTCAGACATTTACTGCAGTTGAATTCAGGGCATGTGGGTCACAGGGCTTTATTTAGATATTTAGAAAAGACGAAATTGATCAGTAAAATGTAGGGTTTATATAGCACCATGACCATTCCGATCTACACTCCATTTCAGAAGGTGGCGGAATGCGGTATGCGGTATGCACGTACAACCTGTTTTCCTGCCGCCATAAAACACAAGAAGAAGACGACGAAGCAGAAGAAGTGACGTAATTACCCTGCGACGGGAACATAATCAAAACATAAATCCTTTTGATATTGTTATATTTTTGAGGTAGTTACTCTTGGAGCTTAACGTAATGGCACTGGAGACGGTCCCCAAAGACCTCCGTCATCTGCGAGCTTGTCTTCTTTGTTCTTTAGTGAAGGTAAACCGTGTAATTGTGACAAAGAAAGCCTCAAGCTAACGGCTATGCTAACCTGTAACAGTTGAGCGTATAATGCGCAGTATTATTCCTCTGCTCTGTTCACGACACAAACTAAAACACACTTTTACACAACAGTTGATCATTTGACCCATATTATTAGTAATCTACACCCGAGTAAAACGTTTTAGAACCAAGTCTGTCTGTTAGCATCAGGACTAGGTAATGTGCTAGCCATTGTCCCCTCAGTTTTGATAGTCCTGTATTCAGAAAATCTATTACCAATGTACTAATCTGTCTCTTTTCTTCTTCAGACCATCGATCAGTTTGAATACGACGGCTGTGACAACTGTGAGTCGTACCTTCAGATGAAAGGAAACCGGGAGATGGTTTATGAATGCACAAGTTCCTCATTTGATGGGTAACGATTGATTTGGTATTGATTATTGAAACAACACTTTCACATGAAATTGTCACATGGATTAAATTGTTTTCATATTGTTTACCAATACTGTGTGTGTGTTGACAGTGTGATAGCCATGATGAGTCCTGAGGACAGTTGGGTATCAAAATGGCAGAGGACAGGTAAAGATGTATGCTTAAACTTAAAGCTGCATTATTGATTTTTATTTTTTTACTTTCTGATTAACTCCAAAACAAGCAAAGAGACACAGACATCCCTGACATATTATTAATAGTTAACCTGTAAACTGTCACTGACTTAAATTCTGTCTCAACTAATTTTCTATTTGAATTATTTTGTGAATCATAAATGTGTATGTTTTTCTCCATCCTGCAGGCAACTTCAAGCCAGGTGTATATGCAGTGTCAGTGACAGGCCGACTACCTCCAGGTACACTATAACCACTGTCTCAATAAGTAACAAGTCACACACTGAGAAAGTAACCATTTTTAAACATTTGTTTTCTTGATTGGGATTCCTTCCTGATTATTACAGTTACCTCACCTAGCTTGCTGTTTATGTTGTTACTTTGTTTCCTCCTTCTCTGAAGGTGTGGTGAGAGAGTTGAAAAGCAGAGGAGTGATCTACAAATCCAGAGACACAGCAGTGAAGACATGACTTAAACCTGACTGCTTCCAGTTTACATCGTCTGATTTGTCCCACCAGAGCGGTATCTTACTACAGCACCACATCCAGGGACAAGTAACAACAGCGGGACTAAATTTAATAATTCCTTTGACGTCATACGGAGCTGCCATCCTACTGTTCAATTTTCATCTTTTGTTGTGATTTTTTATTTGTTATGAAAAAAAATTAAAGTTCTGTTTCACAATAAATGTGAGTATTTGTTGTAAAAGTACAGTTTAATTTTGATTTCTATGCTGCAGACGCATCAGGCACAATAATACTTTGTGTTTAGAGCAATTGACAAAATGTTTGCATGCTGAGACGCTGAACTTAACGAGTGAAAATGGTAAACATGCACATGTTAGCATGTTGATGTTAGCATTAATGTTAATGTTGGCCCACATCCTCATGTATCACCACATAATCATGTTCAATCCCTCACCAAAGTCTTTTACAACTGTAACTGTTCTCAAAAACAAGAGAGAGGAACCAAATCACTTTTGCTTTGAACAAACGCTCATAAAACATCCCTGTAATTATGTATTTAGGCCACAGGGCTGCGCCTTTACCGAGTAGTTGAAGTATATGCAGTACCAAACACTGCCAGATGGGGGGGGGGAACAAAAACCAAACTTGGTGTAAAGCTAGGAGAATGATTCTCAACTACTGAGTGTTGTAAATAGGTTATACAGTTAAATTTGAAGTACTTCTCAGTTTTATTCCCTGCTGTTGCTGTTTCATTGTACAATAACCTGTGAGAACATCTCAGGTGTGCTGATTGCCACCCTGTGCTGCTGTCTGTATTAAGCAGCTGCAGCACTCTATTGTTGACTTATACAGTATTACTGTTATTTTGCTTATTGCGAGAGGGTATATACATTGTGTAATATCACTAACCTGATGGATTTGGGCCGTGCACATTGAGCACTCTTTTAATCTCTGTAAGAGAGCACAGTATGTTCTTATTGGATCAGAGCTTCATTGTAGGGACACCTTGATGCTGATATTTTGTTGCAAAGGCATGGATAGTGAAACAAAATGAGGTTATGGTTTAGTGAAGAGATGGTTTTATGATCCTTCATCATACTTCTACTAACTGACAGAGAGCAGAATATAAAATACACACTGCTCAGTTATCATTCTAACCTGGATCAGATTCAAAGGACTACCTTATGAATTACAGATAAGGGTGGCAAGAAGTTGCCACCTTAAAAATTAATGGCAACATTTATTATCAGCAGGAAGTTTAAATTCAATAACATAACGCAGTGAAAACAGCCCTAAAAGGAAAAGGTTTCAGTAAAATGATATACAGGAAAGCTGTCCCAGTTTCATGTATGTAGCAGCACGTCTCACTTTACTTTTCTGTACAGAGTACAATGGGCTATGCATGTAAATATAGGAGAAAGATCTTATGTCTGCAACGAGAGATACAACTATACTGTAACAAGATCATGCTCAAGAGACGTATGAAGTGTTTGATACAAACAGTTTTTCCTCTTGCTATTGTCTGCCAACAATAATTCTTACATAAGGTATCTTGAGCTGCAGGATGTGCAGAAGTAGCACATATAGATTTGTGACATGTTCCGCTGAAAGCCGCAACACTGTGACCAGGTTTCCACTAGAGGCCTGTTGTAACAGCATGTGAAGACATATAGTAGTTTGCACTGGAAACAATGTCTTTCAACAGATCACTGATGCTTTATTACTCAACAACAGTGATGATAACAGGTGCATGAATTTTAGGAAAGCAGCTTGGATAAAGAGGCAAAGTTATGACTCAAATTTGATCTCATTTGTGTCATGGAAATCTTGTAAATAAAGTTGGGTAGTAATGCTGTAGTAATGCATAATGCATAGTAATGCTGAACCACATTTCACCATCCAAACTAACTAATCTCTGTTTGCCCATGCAAGGCACCTCATAGGCTTGTTTAGAAACGCTGTATCAATAAAGTTTATTTGTAGGATCATGAATGTTGTGGTAAAAGGACATGTTCTGAATCTGCTTAGTTCAGTGTCTCTGTGAGCAGGTTTCTCACACGACACAGGCAACAGTCACTTCAGGTAGAAAGAGACACATAAGAAAAGGAAGCGTCGGTGGTTGTTTATCCTGAAACAATAACTCTACATTATTTTTCCAGATTCTGACCAATGCATGCTGGGATAACCTGTCAACAACATGGATATAAACATATTCAAGCCTGTGCAGCCACATAAAGTTCATCCTGCTGAGAGACAGTAGTTGTATTTTTTTAACATATTAAATGATTCTCGCCTCAATAGAAGGTAACCGACCGGCCAAAGAAACACTATCAATGTGATACCCAACATATCTGCAAGGTGCCTGGAAGTCAGCGATTTTAAAAGTTAGAAGAACAAACAAACAAATCAATTAAATTAAAATATGCGTAATGTTGAATATGTCTCATACTTTCCATCAGAAGTGGAGCAGAGACTTTTTAAACTGTGAATCTACCTACAGTGGTTAGAGACAGTTTGGAGGCAAATGATAGACAAACCACAAGAGTCAGTCTGTACGCCTCCATGTGTCAGTGCAGAACTGAGTTGCATGTCTCCACGAGTCCAGCATCAGCTCATTGTTCAGCTTTACCCCCTTTCCTGCCATGTGAAATAAGACAATTCCACATAAAAATAGCCTTTTCACCTTCTTTTTTTCTTCTTCCGTGCGATTTGAACCTCTCTCATCACACCACATGTGGGTGAAGTCATTTCTCGAGGGCTGCAAACTAAAAACGAAACCGAGAACTGGGCCCAATGCTGCAAGACGACCACAGGCGTAGTCAGGAAGCCCCGCAGCCCTGCCCATGCACCCTCCTCTACATATGGAGCGTTGTAGCAGCATCTGAAGGGAGGCCAAGCACGCCCTCATTGGGACACATAGGCCTGTCTGTCACATCCTCATTGGTG
Organism: Chaunax sp. Z400; assembly: GCA_037577475.1. Lineage (NCBI taxonomy): Eukaryota > Metazoa > Chordata > Actinopteri > Lophiiformes > Chaunacidae > Chaunax > Chaunax sp. Z400. The sequence continues at coordinate 6,210,951 of CM075201.1, read as the reverse complement.
CTCACAGCGGTGGCTTTTGCCCTTATTTGGATATGTCGAGGCTGAAGGGAATGTATGAGATGAGGTGTTAACTTAAGGTTTATGGTGCTGCTTGGTGAGCTCTGCAGGTGTCTTCACCTCAGGTTAGGTATTAGCTCTGTCTGACAGGGTTAACGTGGAGATAAGGGAAGCAGTGAATTTTAAGTGGAGGATGAACTGTATCAACAGAAGGCCACACACTCACACTGCTGTGTGTGTCGGAGTGTGTTTCATAAGGCTGACAAAACTTCCTCTCTTTTGCAGATGAGAAAGCAGCTACAGAACCGAGAGCAGCTCCGCACAACTGAAGGATTTCAATTCCTCCCTCAGTGTCAGCTTGTATGAGAGGAACGTAGTGCAGACACTCCCTTAAGCTGCAGCTGCTCAACGTGGAGCTAGTTTTTACCACTTCATGTACAGTCAAAGGATCACCAGATACATTCTGAGGGGTCAGGAGCTGATTGACGGGAGAGGAGAGAATCAAAAAAAGTTCTGATACACAAATTTATACTCATTATTCCAGATCTCTTTTGTGATTTAGTGCATAATTTCACTAATAGTTGTTAACTGGAGTCTTCATCTGTGAATTCATTGTGTTTTATTTATAGTGACATCACTTTATTTATATAAAGACCAGCTAATAAACAGTTCATAATGCTTATTTGTGTCTGTAGACCTTAACAAAGGTTTTTGACATTTCAAAAACAACGATAAGCTCAGTGATTAACAGGTAGACATAGACCCTGAACAAGTCATGATAAAATCACTTCACATGTAAATAAAAATAATTTTTCTTTTTTTTATTATTATTTTATTTCTTAGGCCATTTTTTTGCCTTTATTGATAGGACAGCCCGAAAAGGTGACAGGAAATGAGGAAACGACATGCAGCAAATGGCCACAGGTCAGAATCGAACCCACGCCGACCTCTAGAGGACTATCGCCTCGGTACATGGGGTGCGAGCTCTAACCACTGTGCTATCTGTGCCCCTGAAACTAATTCTTCTAAAAGTGAAATCATTCTATAATAATAATAATACGAGTGATTATCACTAACAACATGGAGATTTTTACATCTTTCTCGTTTTATCTGTTCCTGGCAGCTTTATTCTTTATTAAATTGACAAAGAAAAGTCAGATTTATAGCTGGGTTTGTGCTTGAAGAACAGGAGTGGACAGTTTAAAAGATGCAAAACAAAGACACAAAAGAACGCATCAACAGACAGTTGACCAAAAGGAACCTGGACTCCAGAGATGATGAATGAAACCATGAGAGAAGTTAAGAGGAAACGATTTCACAAGCCAAAAAAAGTTGGAAGCCACAGGTTGAGACTTTAACAATAAGATAATTGTTATTTAATTTGAGTAAATCTGTAATGAAAGCTGTCATCTGCTTGTAGTGCAATATGTAGTGGAGATGGATTTCCCCATGAAATGTCATGGAGAAGAAATATAACATAGTATGAAATGGAAATGTTCAGCTAAAGTACAAGTACCACATAGTTGGACTTATATAATGATCTTGAGTAAATCTGCTTCGCCTGCTGCTCTGCAAAAACCAGTTTAGAGCAGCTCAGGCCTCTGTGGAGCTCACAGAGCTGGATGGGATCTAAGCTCAGGCCCAGGAGGAGCTTGGAGAGCGCAGACAGGGAGGGGAAATGGCTGCCGGCCCAGATAAGGTCTATCACCAGAGGCAGCGGGTGCTCAGGAATGTCCCGGCTTTAGTACGCTGTTCACACGGGGAGTGAGGATCACTTTCCCATTGGCACATTTACAGATAGTGGTGGTTGCCTGCCTGAGGAAGCTGCAGCACTTCACTGGAGGCCGGTGACTCAGTTCAGGTGAAGAGAGCAGGGATTAGTAAAATGCGGGGCAGGGGTCAGCAGACTGGATGTGGCTTTGGAAGAGGCCATATGTTGGGTATTTTCAACAAGTCTTCATTGTGGATGTTTTATTTGGAGCTTCATGAGTGACCCTTGAGATTAATAGGAATAAATAATAATAGTAGCTGGAATCCTCAAACAGCAGGCGTCTGTTCAGGCTTACTGAGGCACATGTTCAGCCGCCGGCTGACGCCTTCACTGTCCTGAAAACTGAACTTTTACGAAAAGTGTATCTGTGTCACCTTTTATGTCGTGTCTTTGTCGTGTAGTGGACACACAGACATTTATGTTCTGTGGTGGATATGGATGTCAGACTGATGTCTGCTCTTTATCTCTCAGCCATTAACCTACATTAACTCCCAACAGGAGGACATGCCACGGGAATTTATGACCACCACCTTAAGGACAATTATGATGTCATTTTTACTTGTTTCCTTTAATTGCAAATACTCCTCTACATTTCAGGGTATTATCTTGTACTTTTTACTCCACTGTAGCTGTATTTGAGCTTAGTTATCAGTTAAAGACAAGATGGTTTAGCTTTGGAACCTCTAGATCTCACATTTCAGATGTGTATGAATTATTAGCATTGCATAGCATCTAAACTAATGAGGTTTCATTTACATAACGATTCAGTTCCTAATGAGGCTAAATGATATAAATATTTCAGAAAACAAAGCAAAAAAGACGTCAAAAGTTCCAAAACATTAATTGGAATTTGTGTTGCAGATCTTTTTTTCTTCTTCTTTCCCTCTCATTATCATCTCTCAGATTTATCTGGTGACCCACTGGTGGTGGGTCGACCTATAGGTTGGGAACCATTAGATTAAACTAAATAGTTATGTATAAATAAAAGTGCAGCTTAAACTCATAACTGCACCTCTTCGTCTTTGGTGAAGTAGTGTTAATCTAATTATGTGATATCTAATAATATAGAACTTAAACCAGACACTTTTACTTTATTGCATTTTGCTGATGATACTTCATTTTCATGAGCAGTATTTTTTGATGCATGTATTTCTACATTGTTGTATTGGAACTTTAACTCAAGTAAATGACCTTTGTACTTGTTTTACCACTGATGAATGTTTGTCTTACACACATTGAAGGTTACACTACTTCATAGATACAGGCCTTATTAGACCAGTATTCATGAGACGGATCTGGTGTGAGGACTGAAAATAATACAAAGGAAGAGAAAATCATATTTTATTGAAGTAACACCTTAACCCCTCACCTCCAATTTAGCATTTAGAGGATAAAAAAAATTATAACACACATTATAATGATGGTATAAAGTTAAACGTATGAGTCTCTACTTAAATAAGTATATGTGAGCAGCCTCTTTGCAAAACAATAATAATTACATAATAAAAAAATACTAGAGCTTCATCGCAAAGACTTTTTGGTGACCTAGATTAGATTGCAGAGGAGCAAAAAAATAATGTTGCCTTAAAGTGAAAAACACAGGTTTCCAATTTAACATATTATTTTCTAGGGTTATAAAGGCTTCATTTATATTGTACACACACTCATCCATGGTCTCCTATGACCAGATGCTATAGCATTAAAAGAAACCACACAGTTACGGTTGGATATTTACGAGGAATTGAAACCAGCAGCTTTCACTTTAAAAACGCTGCAGAAAGGTAGCAGCAGTCATCGTAGTGACGAACATGTCACTCCGACATGCAATCAAGTGTTTTTGGACAAGAAAACTACAGTTAAATTGTGTGACTTTCACCTTAAAGGATAAGACCACATTCAAAAAGATTTCTCACATGCTCATATGTGTATGTGTCCACTGTAACCATCTGTGGATTATTTTGTCTTCCATCACTTACATGGAACAATTACAGCCACCAGCAACCCTTTGGAAGTACAAATGAGAATGTGAGTGTACTTTAACTCGTGGAATTTGGAGTTTTACCACAGATTTTTGCTTAAATGGTTTCTATTTGAGCTGGTGGCTCATTTCCTCAATCAAACCACTCATGATCAACTCATCTAACAATAAATATACTTGGAAGACTTTGCTACTTTTGCACAAAGCCAGATTATCAGTGAAAACAATCATCTCAGGAGCCATTTCAATGAATCAGATATTGTTTCTTTGTCATCTAAACAGTCATTTATGTACAAATATGAACAGGAATGCTCAGAGCACTTATGATCTGATGTATACTTGATATGCATATTGCACACATAAGTGGTGGAACTACTAATAAAATGAAGTTACAGTTCACAGTCTTCTGATGGCTTGCAGCACAGATGGAATGCTAAACATGGAAAAACTGAGCTTCACCTTTAAAAGAGCTTGATGAGAAGAGTCAAATTATAAAAAAGGAAATGTGAGATTTTTTTTTAATGTGTGTATCAAATGTTGACATTATTTGTTTCCCATATGGTTTGTGTCATTGTGAATCTTCTTCAGTGCAGTCAGCGTTTTAGAAAAGCGTCTGCAGAAGGCAGAGTTATGACGGAAGAGGAGGAGAGCGACTGTGACTGTTAGACCTCTTCCTGTGGTTACATCACGTGGTTTCAGAGGGTTCAAAAGGAGACAACTTCTTCTTCTTCTTCATCCACTCTTTGGAGACAGAAGACACCTGTGAGGCTGCCGGACACTCGTCACTTCAAACTAGAGCAAACTAAAGAAGGTTGAGGTAAAGTACGACGGACCAAGATGTCTATTTATTACCTGCATTATTTGTGACGATGATAAAAATGCTTTTTTTCTGTCTTATAATGATTGATAAACCTGAATTACAACTATAACGACATTAATTCTAACCTCTGGTCAAGTGGCCTCTGCTTTGATTAAAGAATATTCTTCTTATGACTGAATCTTTTGTTACTGTCACGTATTTGTTTTCCAATTCATCTACTGAGTCTTTTCATTTGTGCCAAATTGTTGCCAAAAGTCCAATGATCTGATGATGTATGCATGATTGGACTACATGTCTCCAGAATGAAGCTCAGACAGAAAAGCTTACTCATGCCTGCCAAAATGGCTGCCTCAAGATAGCGCTTCCTCAAGCGGTTTAGTTTTGCCTTTTGCCACAAAAGCTGCTCTAAGGCACAGTTTGAGGCAAACAGGTGGGGTCCTATGGGTGACTTTCGTCTTGGCCTCACTTACATTGGATGAACTGTCTGTAAAACTATGTATGTAAATGTTTCAAGTCAAATCGGGAAGTGTGCATTTTCTGTTTTGACAAATGCGAAGGCTGTTCGAACGTTGGCGGTGTTTCAGTTTGGGGTAAAAGTGTGTCTGGGTGTGGGGGGGGGGGGGGTGTGTGTGTGCGTGCAGCTGCAGACACGAGCACAGGTGCAGAAGAGGAGAGAAGAAGACGGAAGAGGAGCAGTGGATGTACAGTGCAGTCATCCATAAAGTAGAAAGCACTACTAAACTCCTTGCCACAGTGTAGTGTTTCCTACTTTATGGATGAGTGTACTGTTGGCTTCAGGGAGAGGAGAGGCCCGCGCAGGAAGTCACAAAAGAGGAAGCTGCTTTGTCTCACAAGGCCATGCATTACCCAGAGTGTTGCTCCAGTCACTTCACATGGGCGGTGTGTGGCACTGAGCAAAGCTCGCAACTCTTTCCTCCGCTTTCTAATTTCAACTGTCCTGAAAGAATAAGACACCATCATGTATGCAATAAATGTGATTAAAAAAATATCTCGTGCCAATTCCTGCTTTTCAGAAACACCACACATATTCCAGACTCAGTGCTTTCTGTGAAAATATACATACTTTATTCTTGTAAAAAGATCAATATTGAAAGAAACCATCACAATTTCAAGTCAAGCATCCTCCTCAGTGCTCTACATCCTTAGATACTGTTCCTCCATCAACAAGCCTGGACATGCAAAAAAAACAAAAAACACTGAAAAACAATATAAACAAAAATATTTACAGATGAGCTTCAAAAGGGTAATAAAAACATGAATATATAAAAATGTACATCTTACACTGGTTTCAAAACAATGAATGCAGGTCAGGAAAGACAGAACGTCGTATGAAAATATACCACAAGTCCCAACACTGTTCATTATATACAGACAGCTCCTTCCCACTGCTTCAACAATCTACAAATACTGTAGACGAGTCAGCCTAGACACACAGAAATATGACAGTAACATAAATAAGGCCGAACATGGGTATAACATTGGTATGCATGCAGTCGATAAACATCCTGTAAACAACGTATTAAGACTAATCAGGGTCTTCTTGTAAGGCTAAATATGATGGATGGAGCTAAAACACTACCGCTATGGGACCTATTCAGTTAACAGTGGAGCCGCCGACTCACTACACAGCAGGTAGAGGATGAACTTCAGCATTAAAGGCCGTCAAATACAAGATCAGTACAAATATTCACTGTACATTTCGGCAAATTCTGTGCATCCGCCCCGCCCTCTTAAAAACAAACAAACACATAAATGAAACAAAAGTCTTGCTTCTATCCCGGCTAATCCACATCTACAGCGCCTCCCTTTTATTCTTGGCTTCATCGTGCTCCCTTTATGTAACACTGGCAAAAACGTTCATGATGTTAATGCAAAAGATTTGACTCCAACTTGTGTCATCAGCGAAATCAGGTCGGATCTTCAAAAGAAAGCTCCTCGCTTCAAACCACCCCCCAGACCAGACCGCTGACTGTCCTCACTCTGCCGGATGCTTGGTCTCTCGTAGCTACGGTGACGGGAAAAGCACCTACGATTTTGGCATATTCTGCAGTTTTTGAGAGCTGGGGTCAACAGGTGGCTCGGCAATATTAAGAAGCTATGAGTGAAAACCTGAGAAGGTACCCAACGTCCTTGTGTCACACGCATAAAAGGTCCGATCAGATTGATCGATCAATCACTGCATGTGTTGTAACTGAATACTATGGCCTGCACTTGTACTACATCTAAGCAAAACTGTCGCACAAGCACTAAGAAACACAGACTGATTGATTTGTTCCAGTATTGCAGTACACACTACACTGTATTGCTAAAGTTGTTTAATTTAGTTTTAAACAGTCTGGGGTTGTTGAGAGATGTTAGAACCTTTCTCATCCAATATTCACACCATAAGCTCAACCTGGAGAGTCTGTCCCAGTGGACTAGTGCCGGAAACCACAGAGCCATGACTGAACACTGGTCGGTTTTAATTCTACCAAGTGTTGTTCCTGTTAGCTGTGTTGTATGTAAACACACCCAACGTGCTACGTTCAAACCAGACCCAATCCCAAAGACTTACAGACTGCATGGTTAGCATCAGGCGGCTAATTGTTGTAGTTATTGATGTAACCGGCACCGAGCACACTGCTTCAATCAAATCTGGATATTAAAATACAACAAGTAGTCAAATATCCCATTAGTCCAGAGTTTTTCTGACTGAGATGTGCCACAAGCCTTTTTAAATTCTGAGACAGGATGGCACTTTTAGATGGGGGGGGGGGCTCAGTTGTTTCAATGTTGTCAGGGTAGAGATGCCAATTAATTGTCTTAATGGACAGAAAATTATTTGGGATTTCTTTTGACTGATTTATCGTTGAAGCAAAAAGGCAAATATTTGATGGGTTTTAAGTTGTTAAATGTGAGAATTTGCTGCTTACATGAAAGCAAACTGAATTTCTTTAGGTTTTGAACCACAGCCTCGACAAAACAAAACATCTGATGTCGTGTGATGGGCCTTTCACAGTTTTTCATGTTTTATAGACCAAATAACTAATCAAATAATCAAAGGAATTGATCAAAAGACAAATACTAATTTTAGAGTGATAATTAGGTGCAGCCCTAATAGCTTACAGAGCTACTGATTACCAGATACATCATTTTTGCACACACTGCAGGCCTCTCTCTCTCTCACACTCACACACCAACAGAAAATGTAGGCCAGTTGTGATCACAAACATCAAGAGTTCCCGTGGTAATGTCTGAGAAAGGCAACTGTTTTCAGTCTCACCATTGGACTATATACACACACACACACACACACAGAAAAGAAGGGCAAGCCTTCACATTCATTTATATATATACATATATATATATATACAGTACCAGTCAATAGTTTGGACACAGTTTCCCATCCACTTGAATGGGAAACTGTGTCCAAATTTTTGACTGGTAGCGTATATATATATATATATATATATGTATATATATACGTCATTAAACAGTCTTCATTGTTAACCTCAAAGCCCGTAATTACACAAAGTGGATCATCACTGTCTCTGACAGCTCCATGTGACAGACCTCCTGCCCTGCTGTTACTTCATTCAATGTAGTGATGATTTGGACAAGAGGCTGATACAAATAAATAACATGTTCTGTACAAAGTACTGTATAAATACTCTTAAAGAAAAACACATGTGAGGGACAAGCAGACATATTTAAAATACATCCATTCAGGGTGGTTAGTGCATTCTTTATAGTCACATAGAGGAAGAGTTAAACTGCTGCTTCTGTTCATTTTGCTTCAAATCAATAAAGTGGCACCAGTACATGAACATTAAAGCTAACATTTAATGAGCTGTTTCTGGGCTGAAGTCAGGATCCTTCTGTATCTTATTGTTTAGAATCAGAGGTGGGTAGTAACTGTTTTCTATCAAGCATTAAATCCTCTGACGGGTAGGATATTTGCAAAAGCTTGTATAATTAGGAAGTTATTAGAGAATTATGTATATTGTGAGTTTACATGCTTTTCAACATGCACCTCTACATGCTCCTGTGATGCTATAAGCAGCATGTTGATGCTGTAAAGAACTCTAAATGTAACAGCTGATCTAGCAGTGCTCTAAGGCAAATGTAGGATTTAAACAGCATCAGTTATTAGATCTGACAGCCACTATCTGCACAGACTACAGTGAGGATAGAAAAAGTGCTTTCAGTGTGACGCGATTATTCAGAGTCAGGTGTCCTGACTCTTATTCTTTCTTGCTGGATCCCAGCCTTTTGAACAGCTTCTTGCCTTTGGAGAAAAAGCCTTTCTTCTTCTTGCCTTGTGCAGAGCAGTCTGTCTGTGTCGGGCTGTCTGCTGGCAAGGGCGCCGGAGGGGAGCAGCAGGCCTCTGCTGCCGCTGGACGTGCAGCCGTGTCCAGATCTGACGTGGGGTTTGCCAGTTTGGGCTGCAGATCTGTGAGCTCTGTTGGCTCAGTGTAAGGAGGTTCTATTTGGGGGGGCAAATCCTCTTTTAGTGTGGAGGACCCAGGATCTTTCAGCTCTGTAGAAGACATCCAGGTACCCTTCAAGAAGAAAGTAAGACTTTTAGAAGGAGCATACACATGATACTGTACTATAAATACCAAATAAACATGATCTAAATCTTTGGTATGCTTAAAATTTAAACACCAAAAGGAAACACAAGGACAGGACACACACCAATCTGGAGCCAGTGGATTTGAGATCTCAAATTTTTAACCTAGGTTTTGATCAACTATTACCATGAGTAGGTGCAGGATCCTACACAAAGGAGCAGTGTAGAACTACAGCTAAGGTGGAGAGAGGAGGACATTAACAGGGAGAGAACAGGAGACACAAGTAAGGATCACTGGGCTGCTACAGTCTTGTGTAAAACACTTACAATCACGTCTCAAAGTGTACTGTTCGTTTGTGCTTCTGCAAAAGGCCATGCAGGAAATGGGGCAAAATAAATGTGACAGTGCAGAATTTAAGAAATGGAACAGTTACCACACTTTGGAAATACTTGCAAGACATAAAAAACACAGTAAAATAGAACTTTTTGATGCCAGTGGTTTGTGAAAATTACATAAATGAGGTAGTCAGAAGTTCCATATATAGTAGCATGTGCTTGATAGACATGTTAACATGTTAACCTACCTGAGATTCTCTCTTGGGTTCTGGTGCAGGCTGAGCAGAGAGAGGGTCTGCAGGAGCATCCTCTGGTAAGGCCTGCAGGAAGTTGGAGGGAACTAAGCCTCTGTGACCCTTCAAGTCTCCCTGAAAGAAAGATGTAACATTGAGACATGAAGCTGCCTTTTAACAACCCAGACTGGGCGATAAACTTACTGACAAGGGGAATTCTGCGTAACTTGATGTGCTCTGCATGCACATGGTGTGGTGGTGAAAAGTATCTGATTACCTTGTGGCTCTGTACCTCATTTGAAATATCCTGTAACAATGTTAGTTCGTTCTTTTGTGCCACTTCTGTTCTATTCACTTTTGTGTTTAATTACATTATTTATTATTAATATATTTTTTAATTTATCTTGTCTATTTTTTCATCCTGATGTTACTCAATTACAGGGTGACTGTTAATTTTCATGTAAAAGATTTCTTCTCACCCCCCGACCATGAAATGACGGCTGGATATAGTCGTCAGTATGTCTGTCCATCCTTAATCATATTTCGTGTATATATATATATATATATATATCTCAAACATTAATTCTAGCTTCATTAAACTTTACACATATATTAACCATATTACGTAGCTGTGCCTTTTGATATTTTGAATTTTATACTTATTTTATTTTTTCTGGTTTTGATGAAAAAAAAATAGTTTTAGGTGACTCTGAAGGGTGATAAGTAGTTGTGCCTTTTGATAATTGATTTTTCAACAAAATGTAGTTTTTGAGTTTTCCCTGGAAAGATGATTTTAGGGTGACTCTTAAGGCTGGTTATCTTCTCCATAGCACGTGTCCAAAAATATATATATTTATTTGGTATTAATCTAAATAGCTCATTTACAGGGGTAAATAACGTCTTAATTTCCTTCATCTCATGTCATGAAATCCTCTTGCACAGAGTAAATGATATACTGTATTTTTTCAGCAGTATGTTTGAAAATAAGAACAGGAGGACATACATAGTTAGCTTAAGTCACCATGGTATTTTAAGAAGCACAATGAAAAAATAACTACATATCACTCATAAGTGTGAAAAAAGTCAACACTTACGTAGAAGAAACCATCTTCATCCATGTCACCAAACACATGTATGATGTCTCCTGCACTGAAGGTCAGCTCAGCCTGAACCCAGTCATAAAAGATGAGGCAGATAATGAGCAAAAACTATAACAACACTTTCTCTCAACAGAATACATTATGCATGTGCGAGTCTGACCTCTATGTCAGTGTTGGGGGAGCTCTCTCGTGGATCATAATCAAAGATGGCGACCATCCTGCGAGCTCCAGGGGCCGTGCTCCCCACAGCTGAAGAGGCGGCTGCAGCCTGGCTGGGATCTGTCAGTCAAACAGAGAGGGGCAAACAGTACACTGTGATATCCTGATAATTAGAGTGACACTTGTCTCTGCCGTTCTAATCAGATCATTGGTATGCAGCTCATTGTGTCTGCATGTACGATTCCCTCAGCTCCATGCTAAGCTGAGGAGACGTCACGCCACTGCAGTCAAAAACACAAAAGGAGATTAGGAGTAAGAGTTAGCAGTTTTTATTCTCATGAGCTTGTAGCAGCTTGAGATGAGCTGATGTTTCTCAACATCAACTCTTTGCAACACTGTTAGTAAAAAAATGAATAACTTAATGATTAAATGATGCCACTTGAACTGTGAAATGGAAAGAGGAGTTAGGAGAAGGGACTGCTTGACGTTTAAAACTGGGGGTTAAGGAAGAACTTAAGAACATTAAGTGATTAGATTTCATACTTTAATTTCAGAAATACCACTCTTATCATTTGAATCAATTCCAGCTCAAGGGCCATATCATTTTTTCAAACATTCCTTTGCTGTGGATCTTTAAATAACTCATAATTCTTCAGCATACCCCTGATTAATCAAACAGTCCCTCATGGGGATGAATGAAGGCGGGCCCTGGTGTTATCAGCGACTAGAATCCAGTCGTCATGCTTACAACCATTAAGAAAAGAGATCCACAAATGTCATGTACATACATGCTGTCTTCCAGTGGACATGGAAATGCTGATCTCATCATGCAGATGCAAACAGAGAGGTCAAAGCTCTAAGTACAAACCTTGGCTGGAGGAGTCTACGCTCTCCTCCCAGAGTGCTGCAGACTCTACTGGAAGAGATGAGGTGAGGGAAAGAGCGTAAGCACAATCACAGAATGAGGAGAAGAATCAGAATGTCTGAGTCATCACACTGGAAGTCACAGATGGAGATCAGAGGAGATGGATGGCTCAAGAAGTGAACTTTAGGTGATCATGTAAGGCATTTGTGACATGGGAGCAAAATAGTGGCAAATTGCTTTCTTTTACCAATAAATACGTGACTTACTGCCACATTCTGCTGCTATGTCTATGCTGTATTACATGAATATCCAATGACAGCTGACAGGACTGACTCAGTACTCGTGTATGTGCCTTTTAAACATTTGTGAAACTGTTGATAAAATCCTAAAAAGTAAACCTGTGGAAAGATGAAGTTACTCTGAGGAGTCTCTAAGCAAAAAAAAAAGAATCTAACACTAAGGGTGCTTTCACACCTTCCTCGTTTGGTCAAGACTTTTGGACTTTTCTGTTTGATCCAGACCACTATTCCCAGTGTGAAACCTCCCCCAGACCAAGGTCAGGATCAAACACCCAGACTTTAATCGGACAAAAAGAGTTGTTCTCGGTAGGAACTGAACCATGGTTTGGTTCGTTTACAGTGTGAAAGCACTTTTTTTTGGATGGTTCAGACTTTCGGACCAATTATAGGAAGTTACAGCAGGCTACCATCGCAGTGAAAATAAGAGGTTAAAATGAGTTGCGGTAAAATATGGAAAGAGGAAGAGACGGTATTTAATAGTTATATGGTTGATTAAGAAATCAAGTCAACTGGATGAAACGCATAAAACCCTGAAACTTCTAATTTATTTTCTGTGACCTTTGTCCAGACTTTCAGATGTGAAAGCACCCTAAGTTGTAATTATAGAATATGAAACTAGAGGATGTCTATGGTAGTCATAGTAGTAATATTTAACCATAATGCTGAGAAACTGTCTGATCTCATTACAATGGTAACTGACCTAAAAATCCCCCCTGGTCGCTGAGTGAGGAGCAGCTACTTTAAGAGCCAAAGCTCAAGTGAAAGAGACAGAAAGAGAAGCAAACCAGAGCACAGAATAAAGGAGAGAGGTGGGAAGCCGCAATCTGCAGCGAGACACACCTTTCTTGGATCGTCTCGGTTTCGGCGGTGGAACAGGGCGACGGGGAAGCTGAGCATGTGTGCGAGAGCCTTTATGAAGTTTAAGAAGGGAAAACAAAAAAAAAACAAAAAAAATAGAAACCAAAAAGAAACACAGAGGTGCAATTGTTGAGAGAAGCAGACCAGACAAAGAAGACAATGAAAAGCCAGTGAAGAGCAATTTAAAAATGACAACCAGTGAAGAGCAGACACAGCAGTGAGAACAAGTGGAAGTGAAAAGGTTAAACCATCTGTAAATACCGCTCTGGGTAGAACACAGGAAACAGAAGAAAAGTGTCAGCTTGCTAAGTGGCTCGCTACCACTCACCACAGGCACACACTTTGACTTAAGTTTGTGTTTTTAGACACCTGCATGAAAACGCAGTGGCAGCAAATAGATGGTTATAGTTTCCTTAATAGCAACACAGTGAACAGGAACCAATAAAAACATATAAATTACTGCTGCAAGAAACCTTTTGGTTCTTTTTTAATGTAGTTCTGAAATCTAATCTGATCTGATGAAAGCTTTCTTTGTGCGTCCAGTTGGCTGGAAAGCTTTCATTTTGTTCTCCAATCACCTGCAGACAACAATACAGCTGTACACAGGTGATCGGTGTGAAGACCAGAACATTAAATTGACCAGCATATCGGATATTTACGGGTTGATTCTGTTACACTTGTGCTGCCATTTTCACTTACCACTTCAATGTGAACAGCGGTGATATCATGAGTAAAGCATAATTTACACCTATGGTAAAACATGTCCAAATGTACCACTTTTCAACAGTGACAGAACACACATAACAGCACATTGAATTTACACTGAAGACCATGTTTGTCGTTTGGTCTGAAATATACCAACAGGCACAGTTTTAGGTAGTTTTGAATGACAGTTTAACGGACCTATCTTCTCCATGGAGGTCGCTGTGGACAAGAAGCCCTGCTGCAGAAGCTGCTGCCGGGTCTCCTCATCCTCCACCTGGATCTCAGACACCATGTTACATGGCACGAAGCCCAGACGGCCACCGGACTCTCCTCGGTAGAACCCGTCTGGGTCTTTGTCTCCTTGAACCTGGGTGGGGAGTGTAAAAATGTATGCTTAATGAATCTTGTGTGTGTTGCATCCTTTAAGTGAGAGCCGATCAAGGGAAAAACTGAATGGAAAAACAAGCCTGAGTCTGAGCGGACATACTTTGATGATCTGTCCCTCAGTGAAGGGCAGCTCTTCTTCAGCCGCATCAGGATTGGGTGACATGGTGGCAGGATCGTAAGGGAAGAGAGCCACAAATATGCGCATGTCGCCGTCTCCTTTCACCTTTGGTGAATCAGTTCCACCTGTAGACACAAACACAGCCACAACACCTCATTTGCTGCCACCCAGGAGCATTTGGCAGAGGACTGACATCATTACATGTGTTCTCTGCTGACCCACACACATCGTTCTTTGCTGTCTTATGACCAAACTAAATCAGTTACTTCTTAACTTGTTTCTTAAAACACATACAGTTGGAAGCAAAATTATGAAACCCTCATTGTATATTAGGTTTAAATATACTATTTATCAACAAAATCAAACACAACCAGTTTGAATAGTTAAGTTTATTTATATTAGGGACCACGTACAAATACATTAGTCTCAAAGAAGAGAAAGGATGCTTTGCACCAGATTTAGCTACTGGCTAGTTTCCGTCTGCTGTCCCTGAGCAGGTGAACAAGAACAAACATACACAAACAAACTGTAACACAGTTTCCAGGACTTCTTCTGAAACCAAACCTTGGTGGACTTTGAGGCCTGCTTGGGATCATTGTCCTTTTGGATTATCCAATGATGCCCAACCCTCATCTTCCTCACAGATGGTGAGACATTTTCTCCTAGGATTTCCTGATACTTGATGGAATCCACTGCACCCTCTACACGGTGCTGGTTTCCAGTGCCCAAGGAAGCAAAGCAGTCCCAGAACGTCACAGAGACACCACCATGCTCTACTGTAGGTAGGATGTCCTTTTCAGCCTATGCTTCATTCTTCCTCCTCCAGATACACCGCTGACCCACAGGCCCAGAAAGTTAGAGTTTTGTTTCATGGCTCCACAGAACAGCATCCCAAAACGTCTGTGTCTTATCTAAATGGTTTGAGCTACTGGAGCCGACTTTTTGTGTGCTTTTGGGTCAGCAGTGGTATACATCTTGGAGCCCTTATGTAAATTTAGGCTTTAACAGAAAAAAACCTTTGGGATTCTACTACTAAAGTATGTCTGCCAAGGTTGGCACAGTGATTTAACATCTGATTTGTAAATGTGTGCTCTTATGAGGAATGCTGTTCAGGGGTTTGAATCATTTTGAGACTGCAGTAGTCAGTAAATGTAGTATTTTGTGTTTTTTTATATCTGTTGTATTGAGCTATTTAAATTGTTCTTGCTTGATTTTCTCATTGCAAACAGCTGATACATAGAATATAATATTTTGCCCTAATATACAATGGGGGTTGAATAATTTTGCTTCCAACTGTAAGTAATTATTTGTATTTATTTATTCATCATTTTATATAATATGTTCCTTTCACACAATACATTTTATCCCTTTATTTTGATGCTTTGTAAACTTTTTATTGTCACTATTATTACACTACACATTTTTTGCACACAAGCCATGCATAGCTTGCAATGAATTCTGCAGAACATTGCCGGTGTGCCCCTCCCCCCACGACCTACCAGCTGCAGTGCTGCCATGAACAGTGTTTGCAGACACGGGCATGTCCTTAAAAGAGGTAATCAAGCTCAACCACTGATCCTAAGCTGTGTGAGCCGTTTGACAAACGTGCACTTCTTCATGATATGCAGTAGGCAAGCAACAGGGGGAAAAAAATGTTTGACCCATTTACCAGTCTAAATCTGAGGGCGTTTACTGACAACATGAAAAATACTAATACAAATCAGTACCAATATTAAGAGAGGTGTAAATCACAGACCATTCAAGGCAGTCTTAAAATGTCTCTTGCAGCAGTGTCAACATGAGAAATGACAAGAGTGTGGCTAAAAGCATTGAAGCACTGTGGCGAGGCTGCAGGCTGCAGCAAAGAGAGGTGTGCTCTATCTCATTAGTGATAATCACTGTTCTGTGGCAAGAGTCATGGGCACACAACTAGCCCACTTTCACATCCTCACTGATGATTTCGTAGATAGGACAGAACTTCTCACTTGCTTCTTCCTCTATCTTTGTGCACATGTACACGTATGAATTTGAGCGTGCCGTCAACTGTGCACCCCCAGATGCACCAGAAAGGTCAGGTTTGCTGAAGCTGTGCGCAGTCTGTGCAGTAGTAACTTAGGAGAAAAGACAAGAGCGAGGGACGATGTGGAGGGACGGAGAGAAAAGAGAGGGACTCGTACTTCCACACTGCAGGCTGTGTCTTTGCTGGCTTATCATGGTTACTATTTTAATTTCTGTCACTTCCTCCTGTCATGACAAGCCACTTTGGGTTAAGCCGGTTCTCAGCTTAGCAGGCTCTCTCCCTCTTCTTCACTGCAGCTACTGTCCAACACCTCCTCCTCCCCTCCTGCACAAGGTGTAAATCTGACTGTCATCATGTGTGAGAGGGGAAGACTTGTTAACAGAAAGCACCAGTGTGTCACCTTCACATCATACATACACACTACTGCATGCTTTAGGCTCTGTATACACGACAAGCTTTTGCTGAAATCTTTGCATTTTAAGAAAGTTCTGAATGATCCCTGCACACAAAGATCAGCAAAAAGGGTTGAAAATACTCTAGTATGTATGCCAGGGCAGTGGTTGGCAGTCTAACCTTTCAAAATCAACACCACAGAATTGGATCCCTCCCCAATATATCCATATAAATATATCTGAGGGGAGTGATTAAATCAGAGCCTAGACGCCAAACTCAAATATTTTCTGCTGTAATAACAAACGTTTCAAACTCATGAGATGTTTGACTGAACTGTGATCCAATTCTGTGGTGTTGATTTTGAAAGGTGATGAGAAAACTTCTTGAACCCCCTAATCGGAGCCTATCGGTGGATGCTGGGGTGGTGGTGGGCCTGAAAGTGCAGCAGCAAATGCACATGGAGCAGCAGCGGCGGCAGTGACAGGCAGAGGCAGAGATGGGAAATTGTTGCAGCTTAAATGAGGCCTATCATGTGCATATTGTGTGTACGTAGGGCAGCTCGAGTTGTCTGCCTGAGCTAGCTTGCAGGCTTCGCTCCATTAGTTGTGCAGAAAACTGTCTACAGAGTCTAAAGAATCAACAGCACAAACAAAAGACAGTCTGACATAGATTTTTTGTCATTGTTCTGTCCATAGTGTACGGCATGTGCTAATTAGGCTGGAACCGTAATAGGTATGCTCTGGAACTTGTTTTCAAAAGTTTGTGTTTTCAGGCCCCAAAAACACCACTGTTGTGTAAACTAACAACCAAAACGCAACAAATGTACACCATTTTAGGGTAACACAGTTGTCCTGTAAACGTCCCCTGACCAATGAGATGGAAAAAAATCCAGAGACAGAGAAAACAGGCAAAAGAGGACAGAGTCTCTGACCTTTGAGCTGCCTGGCCTGCAAGCATGCTGGTTTAGAGGAGAGCTCAGCCTGGGTTCCCCATGATGGACCTGCCTCAGCTGGAGGGATTTGGCTAGGCTCCTGCTCAACACACAGTGAAAAAAAAAACAAGTCAATAAGTAAAAGTTCTAACAGAACATGAACATGTTCCTTTCTTGCACTGTGGTGGTGTTAGACCAAAGCACATCCACGGTAAGCTAGTGAAGGACAAGGGAACACTGACTAGTTCAAAACAAGAGCGGAGTGGTTTGCAAGGTGCTAGTGCAGTGGAACAGAGGGAGAACAGATTCAGCTACACTTTGGCCAACATTAAGATTAGAAAGATTAGAAGCCACTGGGTGACGATGAACTGGTTTAAACTCTTTGCAACCACTTTCTGGAAACACAACTCTACCAGCATATTTTAACTAAATAACATACTGTAGAGCGAAATATGCAACAAAATGTGCTGCCTGACCTCCCTCTGTCCACCACAGTTATAATGATGGAAAACATTGTCAACTGAGGTGTGGAGTTAGGTTATATCCACTAAGGAACTTAAAGGGTTAGATCCACCATGCAACGGGGAACAGGAGGGGGCTGGGACATTGGACCCTGCGGCAACATTTACCAGTGGAGCAGCCTTCAGCCCTCGGCGGTGAGGAGCCCTGCAGTGCTCCGATTGAGCCCCTTCTACCCACCACTCAGAGCTCATCTGGTCCATCACCACCTCCACAGGTTCCTCATTGTCGTCTGTCCCATACTCCACGTCAATCTCCATCCCATGACTGATTGGTGACCTCAAAGTCCGTACTGTTTTGCTGATTGGGTAGGGTCTTGGCGGGGTAGGACCATAGCCGAGGTTGGCTGCCGTGGCAACAGTCATCTGACTCCTGAGCATGGCCTCCCTCCTAAGGCGGTCCCCTAGCCCTCTGAGCAGTACTCTGTCTTTGCTGTTTGGGGTCACATGGGAAGGACAGCGGGCTGAGACCCGCCTGCTGGTGGGACCGTCAGATAAACTACTGTCGTCTTCTTCAGTGTAACTGATGGTATCAACTGTGTCTGCATAGTGAACCCGGTGCTGTGTCTTAGGCTTGACCTGTAAGGGTCCGTGACTGGGTAAAGGCTCTTTGGTGAAGTTTCTGGGATCCCTTTTGAAGTGGTGGTGTTGAGGAGGAAGGTGAGAGTGTAGGTTGGGGTGATGTGGGTGATGCTGAGGAGCATGGTGGAGACGTTCTGAGTCTCTGGGGTGAAGGTGGCGGGCCCTTGGCCGAGGCTGACTGTGGTGGGTTAAATGTTCTTCTTGACTGCTATCTTCCTCTTCTGTCAACTCAGGAATGCTGAACAGCTGTGTGTTGTGGCAGACCTGAGGAGGCAATTTAAGGATCCTCTCAAGAACCTCCTCATCACTGTCTGAAGTCTCCAACTTGCATGACTATAGGGTCACAGGTCAAAGTAAGCAAGAATGGGTGGGTGATAATGCGATATCACATTGTTCAGTGGAAATAAGGGAAGAGCAGACAAAATATAGGACAACCCAGAGATGAAAAGGAAAGAAAAAAGAAAGAAGAAAACAAAAAGAAAGTAAATTACACATGATTGAAATAATAATAAATATGAAAGAAGCATATCTAATTAAAACAAAAGTCACAAAGAGTCGATGTAAATATGGGTGTGCATGGCCACAAAACATGTAGTGCACTCATTTTTTACCCTGTTAGCTCCAGCTGTGTAGCCTCTGGCCTGTGCTTCACCGAGATGGTCAGAGTAAAGGTCCTCCTCCTCCTCCTCCTCCAGGATGTCAGACAGATCTGAACGGCTGTTGTCTGCATTGTAGTCACTGGAAGGCTCCACCTGCACTCTGCTGTATTTCTGCAAAAAACAAATGGACAAAATTCTCAAAAAAAAATTTGATTTACATTTTAAATACATATTAATCATTCCATCGAATATTTTGTTAAAAAATCACCATGTTAAATAATAACATGTTACATACAGTACCAGTCAATAGTTTGGACACAGTTTCCCATCCACTTGAATGGGAAACTGTGTCCAAATTTTTGACTGGTAGTGTATATAAGCTGTACTACAGAATTTATCAGTATCAGTATTTATACCGCCTCAGCAACACATACATGCTGTATGCATTTTTGGAGTGAAGAGTTTTACTATTCCAAATAGAGGACAGGTGTCAATAAATCAGGGCTGACCTGCTGTGTCCTACAGTAAGCAGGCTCTTGGTCCTGTCTCAAGAACTCCTCGATGGACACCAAGCGGGTGTTCTCTTGCTCCTCATCGATGTCTGACTCCAGTGGTGATACGCAGGGGGGTCGGAGTACATTGGTATCCTGAGGGTTAAGGAGGTCTGTGATCGGTGCTTTGGGTGGCGTAGGGATGCGCTCAGGTGTCCCGAGCTTGTCACTGGGGTCCTCGATGAACTCTGCGATAGATGGGAATGGACGTATTGTTCCAGGGCTGTCAGTGTCCCTTTGCTGCTCCAAAATAGCTAGTGCTGCCATTAATGGTGACCCTGCAGATGCTGGTGGTGCTACTGGAGATGGTTGAGGTGCTGAGGTGGTGGGGGAGGTCGCATTAATCTGAGGATGAAAAGGATGGTCAATACAATGCTATTTAATTAGCTTTCCTATTCTAGAACAGGGATATTCAAAGTGATAATGTGGGAAACTGCAACAACTTGAGCCAGACAAGCAACCAAGTTGTCGCCTCTTATATGTAGAAGAACGAGAGAGTGAGGATTACCACTGGAGTTATGTTGGAGGCTACTGGTAATGGGGCCTCACACACAGCCAAGGTAGCAGCAGAAAAGGGATTGGCCCAGGCTTTTACAAAGGAGGCCGATGAGAGAAGCTCCTCGGAGGGGAGAGCACGAGGAGGATTGGCAGCAGCCTCCACTGTGAGGCCAGTGATGTGTGTGTCTGACGGCGAAGAGCTGGGCAGCATGGAGACTTTGGCAGGAGAGTTCCCGTAGGACGGGGGTGAGGGCAGGTTACTGGGACCCGTGGGGGGGCAGGGTAGGGGTGGCACAACTGGGGCAGTGATAGCTGGACCTGCCATGATGGCAGCCAGCTTGGAGGGCACATTGACTGGAAAAGAGTCACAGGACTCCCCATGGGCGGACATGGTGCGGACAGTGAGCTCCTGAGCTGCCTGCAAGGACTGGATCTGAGATGGGCCCAGCAGGGCGCTGCCAGCTGTGGGGGAAGACACCTCCAGCACCTTTCATAGAAGGAAGAGAGGTACAATTTTAAAATTCCCATATCACACTGGCATTATGAAACTGTACACTAGCTTACAAAAAGCCATAGACAGATATAGATATATATCTATTAAAGTTAAAAAAGTTCTTGCTTTTTTCTTGTCGGCATATATCGTGTATCCAGTGACACGAACTCCATTGGAGGTTCCGGCAGCATCTATAGTGACTGGCAGCCAGCTGATGAGGGCAATCCCTGGAGAGGGACCGTGCTCCAGCTGTACATCCAGAGGAGCATCAGGGGGACCTGCAGGGAATGAAAGCATCACACCATAGCTAGAGGCAAGCACAATATGGAGACATGCTTTCTCATATAGGATCAATACTATTCACTCACACTGAAAATAAAGGAGTGCTTTGGAAAAGGAATAGTTATCACTATGGGCAAATAATTCTACCACAGGAAAAATGCCTTCTGATACTACTTGAGAAATGTAGAAACCATATACCTGTGTTCCGTGACTGTGGGCATGAAACTTAAGCAAATTTAAATGATAATTTTAGAGGAATGCATCTTCACCCTGACACTCAACACAAACATGCATCTTACTGGCCTTTTCTTGAAATTTAAGAAAAATGAAATACTGTTAACTGGGAGCAGCAGAAGGGCAATATGTTACAAACTGACATAAAATCATGCTTATGATAAATTAAAAGGCAACATCAGGAAAATTTTTCTTTTTTTTTATATGTAAAGTGCCCCTCAACATCAAGAAAATACCAATTTGTCACAGTAACAGATCCCTACATCTGCAAAGCAATGCATTCAGAGCGAAGCATCTTAAACTATTTGATAATGGAGAGGTAAGTCAGAGCAGCTAACAAAACCAGCTCTCATGAACAAACTGCTGTCCTTATGTAGGAGGTAGAGAATCACTACTACTGAATACTGAGACATCTTAAATGGGACACATGGGGTTAACATGTAGCACCCATGACTGTGTTGGCCATGGCAGAGGCCGCCTACAGACGCTGACATTAATAGTAAATGTGACCACCTCAACAATTCCCACTACTGTCAATAAAATGTAACTATCACCACAACCTAAAAAAAACACACTCACACAAACAAGAGCTTCTACACAAAAAAATCAAATGACTTGATTGCTGATTAGTTGATGAGAAATTCAGAGAATTTAGCTCAGAGAAGGATGTCTGATTTTTTTCAGGATCTCATGTTGGATTAAAGTACATCAGAAGGTAAAGGTACTTGTGTAGTGTATTTTCAACTCCATACTGCTGCTCCATATTGTAGATTAACTAAATGTTTGAATCATCAATATCATACCAATAATGTAATTTGCCACACATAAAACACATAAGTGCATCTCTGTTATCCATTACCACATGAAATCAGCTGTTATGTTATAAAGTTACAGTATCAGACTGCAATTATTATTTTGATATGATTCCCCTGAAGGTATACAAAAGCCTTCTGGATCTGGATCAAACATTTAAAGGTGCAGTATCTTGGATTTAGTCTGTATTTATAATTATGTTTTTATCAGTGTATGTGATAAAACTATAAATCATTGTGTTCTAGCTACCTTGGAATGAGCCTCTCGTGTCTACAGAGGGAGCAGAGTCTGCTATGTTGCATCAGCATGTTTCTAAAGTAGCCCAGAACAGACAAAGCCAACACTACCTCTACGGAGGGGCTTTCAAGGTTTTAGCACTTGTGCACTTACTCTTGTCCAATTTTATCATGATTAAAGTTAGAGTGGAGAAAAATGACTTATTGATTCATGACCCGTGTAGAAGTGCAGCTAGGAGGGTACCTTTAGAGAGCATCTGATAGATACATTATTAAATCCTGACCTGCCATCAATGTGGTGAATGTGACTGTAGCGCTTCTGTGTTCACGGCGCTCCACAGGTAGCTCCCATGGCGTGCGGTGCGGCCGTGCCTCCACTTTGACTGTATACTGCAGGCTGGGCAAGAGGTTATTGAGGCACAGCGAGTAGCAGCCAGCCTTCACCAGCTCACACTCCTCCTCATTCAAGGACACAATGTGCACATAGTTACTGTTGCTGGGCAACCAGGTCAGGTTGGCAGAGGTGGCAGTGATCCTCTCCACGCGCAGCTGCGTGGGTGCCACACAAACGTCCCGACCGACCAGCAAGCTGCAGCGCAGCAAGTCAGAGAGGCCCTTCTCTGTCAGGCTCTGCACTGACACACGGTAGGCCTTGAGGTTTATGTCAAGCCGCTCCAGCACCGCTTTGGTCTGGGAACCAAAGGGCACATTGAGCCGCAGCTCCTGGTCCACGTACACATTATAGCTCCACACATTGCCCCACCCAGCCGGCACCAGCGGAGGATCCCACCCGATGATGATGCTCTTGGCAAGCTGTTTGATGAGGTTGAGCTTACGTGGGTAAGGCACAACATCCACTCCCACCTCCTCCAAATCCAAGTCCAGGCCGTTGGTGAGGGGGGCTGGGACAGCCAAGGCCGAAGCTGAATCTGAGGGGGCCGATGCAGGACCAGAGGCAGCAGAGACCTCCGTCCTTTCTGAGACACTGACACCCAAGTGGAGGTGATGCTGGTGGCTGGCACTGTGCAGGCTGTTGTCTAGCAGGGAGTTATGGGACATGTCCCCTGTACATGGTTGGTGAGTGCTCATAACATCGTCGTCTGATACACGCTCCACAAAGTTAGAGGGGACCAGCCCTCTCCGTCCATCCATCAGCTCACCTGTATGCAATAAGACACAGTAAAATACCGAATGCTATGTAGAGACAGAAACATGAAATTGTAGATGCAACAATAATTATACTCCAGACTTGCCTTCATAGAAGCCATCATCATCCATGTCCCCATACACATAGATGTATTCTCCAGCAGTGAGTGGGAGCTCCACCTCAGGGTTGTCATTAGGGCCATCATATGGATTATAGCTGTTGAAAATGAAGCTATTTTTTTTAATCACCAAATAAAAAATGATTACATAATGATCAACTCTTGCTTGAGTTAATTGCTTACCTGTATCTTGCAATGAAAACCTGAAGCTTTGCAGCTCCTCTGCTGGCTGTATAAGGTGCCGGGGCTACATCAATGTCCAGCTCCTCCACTTCGCTGGCAGTGTCCACCTGAGAACAGCATGAGAAAAAGGTGAATCTGAATTTACTCAAAAAGGGATATTAAAAAAAAAAAAAAATCTTCAGCACAGGAAATCCACATATGTAGAAATAAAAGAATTGGTATGAAATTGCTTGAAAAAACAAGCATACTTATAAAGAATTCTGTTTACTGTAAATACAATAACTAGTTGTTGGCTACTATATATGAAAATACTGTGAACAATGTTGTGGTTATATGGTGAGTTAATGTCAGAGGCTCACTATAGTTAAAAGAGAATCATCTTGATACCTGATTTGAAGTTGGAGTTCCATACATAGTAGTTCCACACAATATGAAAGGAGAGGTTGTATATTTATAGCTCCCTGGGAAAACCTTTTCAAAGATAATCACTTACAACTACTACTGTATAACCTTCATAATCCACAGTGGCGAATGGATTATCTCACTGAATATGAGCTTTATTGAGCTCTGTGCATACGAGTGACCAGATGAAAGGACCACCAACCTGTCTGTTGGTGGTCCTTCTAGACCATACACACTCTTTGGAGAGTTAGCACAACAAAACAACTAAATCATGGCAGCAGTTCAAAAGAACTTCTTTTATGAATGAGCAAAGGTGTAGAGTTCTAGTATATTTAGAGGCAGTCTGTACTCGCGTGAGATGACAGAGAGGTTAAGGAGGGCTTTTTAATCCATTAAATCCAAACAATCAATGTGATCCTGTGTGACTGTCTTGGTAATCTTGATGAGCAACCTGCCTGTCTATGTAGAAACAAGGAAAGCAGAAGAGCTGCAGGCAGGAGTCTTACACAATGACATAACCGGGGATAAAAAAGGAGCGTTATCACAAATCTACATCCAGGGATTAAAATAATGACAGAACTCTATTTATGCTGGAGGAACTTGTTGAACATTTAATTAAGGCAAAAGGAAAACAAATTTAGATGACAACTGATTTGAAGCCAAGCCTACATAATGTATAATATTGGGAGAGGCATTGGCTTACAATCTTGGGCTTTGGCCAGGATTACCAGTATTACATCGTCTGACATGCAAAGTGCAAATACTGAATAATAAGTGCATTCAATTTCAGTGAACCATGTACAGGTAGATCCATTGATCGGTTTGGCTGATTAATCAGCATGGTTAGGAAATTTGTCAAAGCAGATCTCGGCTCTGATAGCGAACAGCCTCCAACAGTCGAATACTCAACTGGAACTACTGACGTTGAGGAAAAAATTATATAAAATTTGCGCCCACTTAAGATTTTCCATGTTTAACTTGATTAACTCCATATCTTTTTATTAATTATTTTGAGTTGGTTGTTCCATGAACTTGATTTATTTGATTATTTCTTTATTTGGGTATTCATTACTTCAACTTAGATCGTTCAATTCCAACAGGGTCAAATTTTTTCCATTGACCAAGATGTGGTGATATCAGCTGATTAATTGGCTTTGTCCTGCAACAAACAATGAGTGTTATAACAGTTCCTTTTATTGGTGGAACTCTAAAACTAATAAAAATAAGTAGCACTAACTATATTAAATAATTAGTCAGAGCTGTGTGGTAAAACATTATTATATGATTGCAATTATTTTAATATAATTTAATAATTTTTCCAGCAGCAAATTACAATTTCAACGCAATATGATTACTACCACAGAAGAAGTATCGGCTCCCAGGAAATCATAATTAAGAAAAACACTATTAGGGAAACAAATATGAAAAAAACTTAAATCTCAATTCTTGTTTTGTCTCCTTTTTGTGTGTCTGGTTTGCCAGGACTGCAGTTGAAAGCCCTTTGGTTGAATATGACGCATTTACATCTTATTGATGTTAATTAATGGGTGATTCCCCTGATCAACAATAAATAGTAAAAGTAAGTAAGGTATTAATGAGAAAACAAGTGATGCACCATTCATCCTTAAGGCTGGTACCTCATGTGTTGGGCTTGATTTGTGCGGACTGAGGTGGGTTTCAGATTTGGGGGTGAGGTGTGTGCCCTCTGACTTGCTGGAGGAAGAGCCTGACTTGCTGACACTGATGGTGGGCAGTTCTCGATGCTTGGTGACAGGTGAGCGCTCCACCCTGGACAGCCCTGCGGCGTGAGGGGTGGCCCCCATCCGCAGAGCAGCGGCCACATCTGACAGGAGAGAGGGGAAGAGGATAATACATAATCCATGACTTTACAGACAACCCTGGCCCTCTCACTGGTTAACCTGGATGAATCCATGAGCAGCTAAATGGGTGAGGTCACTGGTTGACATGCAGGAGGCTCAAGGTTGAACCTGGCTGATTAAACAGTGGAGGAAAAATCCTGTCTCCATCTGTTTAAGGTGAAAGGTCACGCTACCTTGAGGCAATGTGTGTCACACCAACACTGTTAAGGGGCTTAAACTGGTTCCTTTCTCACCACAGCCCACAAGGACCAACCCTCATGTGATGGTTAGCAGCACAGACAGTGTTGGACTGTGTGGGTGGGATGACAGGTCAAACATGCCATGCTTTTGTGACAGTGTCCAACACATATCATGAGTGACAGAGAGCGTACCGAGCTGATCATTACCCTCAGGGCAGGAGAGAGTATCACCTCCCTCGAGACTCCAGAAGGCTATTTCACCCAGAGACACCATATCCCATGAGCCACCAGTGCAGTCTAAAACACATTAACAGTGTAGGATAAAGATGAATACAGCTGTGGGATATATACAGTATATACTGTAACTCTTTAAAAGGAAGTCAATAATAAAAAATGCCAGCATTAAGACCCGAAAGGAGACAATTAAAGAATGGATTTGGATGTTTTCGGGGTTTTGTCTGTGAATTGAACTGAAAATTGTTCGGTACTTGGCAATATTTTAAATCTTAGACCTGGAAACATGAGATTAATTATCTTGGTCTACGAGTTATTTACTAGCTTTTCCTCTAGAATACTTATTTCTAGACGAACAACTGATTTCCAGATTTCTCGACAGGGAAAATGGTCTTACTGCATGGACAGATACCTTCAGAAGTATTAAACAATTTCTCCTCAAAGTCAGTGTTTATTTCTTGTATTCTAGCTACTCGTTTTTACAGTGTGATGCTGTTGGTCTACATTTCCCAGGACTTGCTTTGTACCAGGACTCACAACATATTTGGTGATAAGATGTCCTTTGAAACTGAAATAATGCAATAACACTAACACAGATTGTACACTTTAAAAGTTCAATTGTAGTTAGGCAGTGATTTAATGATTACATAATCTTGAAACAAGATAGTATAAGGCAAATTATGTAACTTCAAGTCAGGTGAAGCTTATACTTAAAAAAACTGACAATGCAAACATTTTGCAAATATGTAATAACACACTAGTAAGTCTTTTGTGGATATTATAAATTAACCAAAGCCAACAATTTCTTTCATCTGGTTGTTAAATACCATTTAAAGCAGTGAATATCAAAAGAATGCTCTGATGTGCATCTGACTGCAGTGGAGAATCTATTAAGCGCAAAGTCATAAACAAAAATTATTCTCTTAACTGTAATGGTTGTAGTTTTGGGTGCAGATACATGTCATCGTGGCTTGGCTCACCTCGTTCAGTAGTCAGCCCCACCCCATTGGTCAGAACAGAGAGGCTGGGATTGTTAACGAGGCTAGAGCTGGCCAGGTCCACCTTCGAGGCCTGCAGTCGAAACTTCTCCAACTCTTGGGACAGCAAACCAAACTGTTCACTCTGGCTGCGACATTTCCCCTCCAGATCTCGTACCTTTGACTAAACATATGACGTAACAGAGGGAAAACACATACTGTAAAAACACCTTTTTTTTTGCCAGAATTTGGAGAATCCACCTTTCAACACTGTACTGGACATCACCAATTTGTGATCATCAATATATTTTGGGGGTAATTTTATGATAAAGTGTTAGAATGTACTTTTTTTAATTTACTATGTACTTTTAAAACTACAAAAGCAACTGATGTACACTTTGCTTCATAGGTTGGCAAACTATTATTTCAACATTGGGGGTATGTTTTAAGGTGGATTTGTACTTTTTCTCATTAGTTGTTCATGGCAGTGTAACGACCAGCACAGGCACCTAACAGAACACTTGCTACTCTCTAAACTTGACATATTTTTGGCTCGTCTGCCTGCATATCATCTGCAGTGGCTGCCAATATGTGGTACTGTGTTGTTATGTGTGATAGCAACAACACTTTTCTAGAGAAGCTCACTTGATGAGCTGTTGTCATGTGTCAAACAAATGAAGCCAGTGATGTGACTAACTGAGAGCATGTCTTTTAATTCCCACACCCTCCAGTCTATATTCAACCGCACCTTGCCCATTCGCACGCAGCGCTGCTGCACATCCACAAACAAAAAGAGCAGCTGTGCTTGGTGTGCAGCAGACATGCAGCACTGTGTTTGTCGTTGCACTTGCATGATCAACGAGTGCCTTGTAAGTAAACATCACCTTATTGCTGAATTGTCATTGCCATGCAGAAACCTTTTATGCTCATACAGCCTATGAACTATTTTTTTTTGTCATTTGACAAATCCAGTTTTACATCTGATCATTTAATACTTATGGTTACTCTGGTGGATAAGACAGAGTAACACAATGTGGCAAACATGTGGTAAATACATTACAATATAACATTAGGTTTCTGCAAGACAGACAATAAAAATTGTCAGTAAAACGTGAGCTTCAAACACAAATAGCAAAGAATTAGAGGTTCAGTGCACAGAAAAGGGAAATAAAGGCGGGTAGATTTCTGGTCAGACAGGACAACAAGAGTTGGAAAGTTAGCATAGGTTATGAGAAGTTACATGTTGTGCTTCTTCTCTTTTGCTGTATTCACTTTAACAAAACCACTAGAAGACACGGTTGCTGCCAGAAGTTTCTGTATGTGGCTGATTTCACTTCAGGTTGCGGTGGGAGTTTCCAGGCTGATCTGACAAAAGCCTCTGCACAAAACTGTATGAACAACATTTCCTGTTAGCTCGCATCTTTGCAACGCCTGGTCTGCAGTCAGTGATCATCTTTCAGCCATCATTCAGCCACATGGCGCTGAAACTCATTTACAGACAGCAATCTGACTCTGTGATGTGTTGCTTATACACTAAGAGAGATTCTATCTCCATATAATAAAATCAAATACAAAGCCAGCATGACAAGTGTGATCAGTGCGCGCGCGCGCGCGCGCGCACACACACACACACACACACACACACACACACACACACACACACACACACACACACACACACACACACACACACACACACACACACACACACACACACACACACACACACACACACACACTTTACCCATAATAATTCAGGAACATCAGACGAGTTTCTGTGGCCACATGAAGCACTTATGAAAGACGTTTTTACTGAAGGACTGAGTACAAATCACAAATAATGTATCAACCTGGTAAAATTCAGTCGACTTGATGGGCTTAAATCAAAGTAAATGGGGTTTGTTGGTTCTATCTACAAGGGCTGGGGAAGGTTTTGTGATAGAAAGATAAATAATTTGGCCCAAGAGGTCAACAGTACCTGCATGCAGTCCAGTGTACTCTGGTTAGCAAAAAGATAACACAAAAGGAAAAAAAGTAAACACATGCTTGTGAAACAAGCAGAAACACAGCAGTCTGAGAACAGGTTGGCAAGAAATTCCTGCCAGGAGCCAGAATCACTTGTGTGTCTTGGCCCTCAGTAGCCAACATCTGCCTTTTGAAATAACACAAATTCTCTGTTTAATCATTCTGTTATTATATACATATTTCAAAATGCAGTTTGTTGACTTGGCAGCAAAGCTCAGTTTCTCAGGAGGGAAAGAGCCGTTCTCCTGCAATGCTTTGGGTTTAAATAGAGGCAGAGAGTGAGAGAGACAAAGCAAGAGGAAGGAAACGAGTTGTTTTTTTTCTCAAACAGCAGCAACTATACTCTACCAGCTCCCTCTGCAACACAAGCTGAATCAAGTCCTAAAATAAAATACACACTTCGTTTAGGAACAGAGTCGTAACAAAGGGCACAAACGTGAAAAACGGAGCACAGACAGCACACATACATGTACATCTATCAGCTGTGGATGATAAAATGTTTCTTTCAGGTTAGCAGCCAGTCAGACAGATAGATAGGGATTCATGGATTGTCTGGATACATTTTGAATTCAAATTGTCAAGCTTAACGCTGAGAACAAGATTAAACATCATATAGGAGTGGAGAAGCCATCTGTTCAAATGGTTTTCCAGCCCAATGAAGTGCTACAAAAAGTATTTTCTGCAAGAGCTTCTCTTCCAGGTGTTACGTAAGGATAAAGAGCCCATTGTGCTTTATTTCAATGCTGCTTCAGTTGCAATGGGATGTCTTTTGCCGACTGAGCACAAAGGGATGATGAAATGTTTGTACCCGTTTTGTTTGGTGTTAGGTAGATAAACCCTTCTGATAATGAATAAGACTTTATCTCGTCAGACAGGAAGTTCACTTGTGCAAGAGAGAAATACTGAGGAAGTCTGAGCACTCCTCCTCTCTGTAATGTTGGGGGTTTCTGAGTTAACCTCCACTATGACTGTGATAAACACCGGCACCTTTGATTTATGTTTCAGTAAATTAATGAAAGTAACTCAGGGCTTTACTGTGTGTCAATAAAAACATTACAGGAGATTAAAAAAAATCATTTATCTTATTTTCTTCTTTGCTGAGTAGTCACAGTCGTGCTATATACAGTACACTCACCTCCAGCATCTGAACCACTCCCTCATGCTCCCTCTTGGCAAATAACTGAGCCTGATGATAAAAAGACATTAAGTGTGTCAGTGTAATGATTGTTTGCTCATAAACAGCCAGTTCTGTTGATATCACTCAGTGCATCAATAGTGCCCAAAGGTTGCCTCCTGCTGGACAAAGCCACTGAAAGCAGCCTCAAAAGACATGAAGGTTCGATTTTAGTGAGAAAATTATTTTTGAAATATTCAAACTGAACAGGAGGCTGTGGTTCTCACCCGCTGTAATCGTTTGATCTCATCCTGTTTGAACTTAAGGATAGCCAGTGCCTGCTCATGTTCCAATTCCAGCTGCTGCCTTCGCTCGGCGACCTCTCGCATATGCTGTTCAGGGAGAAGGCAATTGTTTTCCAGTAGCAAGGTAAAATGAAAATAACACACAGAGTATCTGAGCCCAGCAGTACCTTTAGGACCTGCTCTAGGTTCTCCAGTTTGGCACGGAGTCTCTGGTTCTCCTCGAGAACTGAATTGTGTTGAGCGGTCACTTCAGAGAGATCTTCCCTCAGCTCCTCATTCTCAGCCCGAGTCTGAGGAACAACAACAGGTTAACTGATGGATCATTTTACAGGAATAATACACTTATTGCAACCACGTTCATAGTTCTGATCATCATTCCTACTGGTTATTTTGACATTTCATTCAACAACTGTGTGAAACTGAGGACCAGTTTTTTCTTTGACTTTAAGGGCTCATTTGTAGTGATGTCACTGCATCCTCAGATTTCAGCAGTAAGGTGACAGACAGCTATAGAAATGAGAATCATTTTATAGAAAAAAAATACATTTTTTTGACAGTGTAGGGAGACACAGACCTTGTCGAGCAGCTGTGCCTTCCTCCTGAGGAGATTTGCCTCCTCCTTTAGTTGCTCATTTTTGCCTCGCTCATCCTCAAGCTGGCTCTCCTGTCACCAAACCACAAGACAATGTTCCGACAAATCGTTCGATCCATTGTTACAGGATGTCCACTACAGTGATGCTTAAACCAGACTGGAGCAGCACCATAGCATGTGAGAAGATGACCGCTTACCAAATCCAGACATCTCTTCTGTCGCTTCTTTACTTCATGCTCAAGGCTTTCACATTCTTTTCTCTTGTTGCTCAGCTCACTTTCCTTCACAGACAACGGTAACGAAACAAAGTTAGTTACACTAAATCTTGCAGACCATGACAACACAGCAAAGGTAGTTAGACTGAATCTCAGATAAAGAGAAACACATACTGCATATGAGCAAAACCATGACATAATGACTTGAATTCATGTTTTGCAATGCAGAATACATTGGCCTCAGTTCTCATACTGACCTCTGTTATGATTGCAATGAGGTATTACAAAGCTTAGCATCCTTTAATTATTCTAAATGCAGCTTACATGCAGGACCAGCAGTGGAAAAATCAGCTTATTTCAGTCTGACCACAGGACCTCAATCAAGTATTACCACTGTGACTGTGTATGTGTGTGTGTGTGTGTGTGTGTGTGTGTGTGGGGGGGGCTGCAGAATAGACAGGCTAATTGCAGACCACCAGCAGCCTACTGGCAGAGATACTGGTGGACTCTGGCTAGTGATGAGAAAGGAAGACAATCATATACTCAAATGCGCTTGATTGTGTATCAGTCACAGCTTCAAAAACCTGACTCATGTGAGTCGAGTGACGACGATCTGTTGTCCGACTGTGAAGCTAAACTCACCACTGACTGGAACTCAAATGTCCCGACAGCTGTTTAATAAAAACACATCTCACTGAGCAGCTCGTTTATCTCATCTATTCTTCTGGTCTTTGCAGAGGATGTCATGAATCACCTTTTCTTCATTTTCTTCTCTGAGCTATCCTTACGCTGCTTTTTTTATTGCAGTCTAGCCAAGTACAGAGATTATTTTATAGGAATTTAAAAGCGCCTAGGTTAACCAGAGTATGAATCAGTATGAATGTAATACTCTGTTGTATCCCTGAATTCCCTAAAAAAAAAGAAGTCTTAAGCCATGCTAGAGGGTCTGTTAGGCTGTACTTATGTAAGACAGCTCTCTGTGCTAAATGTCAGCATGCTAACATGCTCGTGCTTAGTAGATATAAATGTTAAACATGTTGACAATATAAGTTTAGTGTGTTTTGTGTTAAGATTTTGACCTGATGCTGGATGAAATGTGACGGGATCACTTATGCTATTACAATTCATCCTCTGAGCAGCATGAATGGCTCGACGACATTTCCTGGCAATCCAACCCTTAGTTGTTGAGGTGCAGTATTTCAGTCTGGACCAAAATGGTGGACTGGCCAACATTTCTAGTGCAGCTAAAAATATCACCTGTGTTCTATCTGGGCTGACGCTGTTTGTGGGACAGAGCTCAGTGTTTACTCCTCTGAGGTCTTTGTTCTACATCTGTAAGCCAATTAACCCATCTAAGATATCCAATTGTCTAAGACTTTTCATATGAACTACTCACAGTCATGCTCTATGAGAGACAACTCTATGATGTCTGAGTCTGAGTCTATGATGTCAAACCCTTCAAGGTACATTTAAGATATTTTCACTTGCTTAAATCCATTTACTTCCTTGTTCAGTCAGACTGTAAATTCAAATGTAATACTGGTCAGCATAGCACCTGCTAACTTGAATCATATTCTTGCTCAGTCCATTCAGAATGTTGTATCTTTAATGAGGACCTTAGTAAAATGAGAAAGCTGCGTTTGAACATGTACAAAAATGATATTTTAGAGAGCAGAATTGAAAAGCAGCAAATCACATCAATTCTTCTCACCATCAGAAAACTGCACTACAAACGTTTCAAAATGTTGCTCACTCATCAGTGAGAGCACTGAGGGTGGGGCATTATATAGTTCTTAATCTATACAAATCACAGTCATTAAAACCCAATAACTGCACTGCACTGAGAAAAGTAAGAAGGCATGCAGCCTGGTACTGATACTATTGCTACCATGCCATCAGTTCTCCACATACTGTACAATTTCTCTCTGGGATTTCCACTTTCCATCTTGACAAAAAAAAAGTCAATGTGCTTCTGTCCTGTTTCCAAGGGACACGATCAAAATAATCCCAGCATTACATAACAAATCTGAATTTTCCTTTAGTGGCAGTCAGCTGAAGTCACAGCACTGAATACAAGTTTCACATGAAAGGCAACCCGGTTATAGACAATGATTCCTGCAGTTCGGCACAGAATGCAATAACAGCTGCTAGGAGGTGTGTTGGACTCTCATGAATAACAGTTTGGAGGAAAGGACAGACGTGAAAGCCAAGCCATTGCCATTTAGTAACTTAAGCATCACTAACCCTCTAATTTCAGCGACAACAAGCAAAAAACATGGCTATTTGGTTATGTTGAAAAACATTAGGAATATTCATAAGATGTCCTAATGAATTTAAAACCAGATTTAAAACTGAAAAAAAAAAAAAAACCCAAACCCAAAAGTCTTAAAAATGTTACACTAATGCAGTTACACGTCAGCGCCATAATGAAATATCAGCTGAATATAACACTACATGCTCTCACCAGAAACTGTAGGCGCTGCTCCTCTGTATGTTCCTCCTGATGGAAGGGGGTCGGGCTAAGGCCCGGTTGGGGCGTCACTCGCACCCCCAACTCCTCCTCCTCTCCGGGAGTCTTCTCACACCTCGATGGAGCTTCATCTAATACCTCACACGGGGTCTCTCCTGCGACCTGACGGGGGTAATAATCATTCTGCCGGTCACTTTACATTTACAGGTGTAGTCTTGAAAAGTCAAGATCCAAGGTATTGTGCTAAAAAGCCTCTGTTTTAATCTTAAAAACATGACCAACTGCTGAGAAAAAAGGAACTGTACAGTAACACCTAACATTACACCCTCCACTGTGGGTGAGGGATTAGCAGCAAGCCTCCTTCCCAGTGGACCAACTACAATCAATGAATAATCCAAGGGGAATCCCTCTGCCCTCCAACACGTTAGCAGGAAGTCTGTCCTTCGTGATTAGGCAGCATGTAATGACTTAAACGTTTCACAGTGGGTTACTTTTATTCATCCACAGTGGGTTACTTTTATTCATCAATTACAGTTAGAAATATTACATTTTTATTAATTCAATGACTCATCTATCTTTGATACAGGTGGGGGACAGGCTGACATTGGTTAAAGGTTAAGAGTCGGGAATCAGTATCTAATTATAGAGCAAACCTACTTATGCTGAGAGCAGAACTGTGCAAGTGCAGCCAAGGCCATGACCCAATAACAGGATCAATGGCGATCTGACACGTGCTGCGAAGGAGATCTCTCCTTTACAGCCGTGTCTCTTTTACATGGTTAGTTACTGGAATATTATAACTATTATTTATTGTAATATTAGTTTATACTACAGGCACTGTATCTATTTGTTCAAGAAATTAATTCTCGAGGGACTGTGAGAACACTGCATGGAGATATTCATGTATACTGAAAATGTCTGAAACCCATTATTAAATGTTGTTTATAAGCTAAAACATTTCAAAAAGTTAATGGGTAATACCTATTTGGAATTTGTTTCTTCTGATCCTTGATGTAAAAGTTTCAATTTAACTGGTAAGTTTTTTTTTCTGGGGCCTTCTTTTTTTTTTTTTTTAAAGAACAGTTGTTTTGTATGTACCTTCACACAGTACATGCATATCATACAAGCACTCATCCATGACATTAAAATGGGACAGCTAAAAACTGCCCAATTCACCCTAAAAACACTGGAATTATATTATGAATATTCTAGAGAGGCTGAAGGTTAAGAGACAGTTCTAGTATTATTGTGTAACAATAACAAGAATTCTGACCTGATTGGAAAAGACTGACTGTCACTAAAACAACTGGCAATATATAATGACTGGTGCTAATGCTAAAATCATGTGAAGGTATTCTGGCAGCACAATGTTTAATATGTGCTAAATGTCGGTCAAGCTTTCTTCTTTCTATTAGTTGTCATTAAAGATCCCCTCATATCCATCACAAGTGCACACGTGTGGTGAATTGCCCATCTTTGTATTTGGTCAGTCATGCTTAAACCAACACTTCCTGTGACTCTTAATTGGCTTGTGGCACTTCATACCCACTGACTGGGCTGGCTTAAGTGTATGGATTTTGCTGCTACAATCTGGCAGCCACGTGCCAAAGTGGGTGTGACACACAGCAGGGACCTAAGTGTGATCCCTATGCAAATATGAATGAACCCTATACTTTATTATGATTATAATTCCACTTCTTCAGCTCATTTCTCTTAACTCCTTCTATGCATTAAGTAAACCTTATTCAACTTAATCACCTGTATGACAGCTGAACTCACTTTAAGGAGATTCAAAATGTTTCATAGAAGCTCAATGAAGTAATTTAAGCCACGATTTCAGAATTTTATTTTGTGATTATTGTGGCCAAAAGAATTCATGATAACAATGTTACAGTGATAACTAATTTATCTTTTACTTTGTTTATTGTGTGTTTTGTCTCTTTTCTTTGGCAAATGAATTACAGTTAAAATACAAGTATAGGGAGGTGGAGAGGTGTAACCATTACTGTATAACAGTGTATTAAAAACAACAATTACACCTTATGAATAATGAAAATGCAACCAGATGAAATGATGAAACAAAAGATGCATAAGGCCAAACATTGTAGCTGAATTATTTGCACAATATTATAATATGTGCATGATTAACATAGTCAGACCTGCCAACATTGAGAAAATATTTTGAGAAGCACAGTTGTGTGACTGTAACACTGTGCTCTAAACCTTTCACACCACTTAACACATGGTTTCAACCAACTCACCATTATATCAAGATATTAAATCTATAAATTGGCTAGGAACAAAACAATATAATCATACATTCTTGAGAAGAACTCTTAATGAAAAGAAAACCACAAAGTGGTTCACCGACATGAGTGTATCATGATTAATTAATTTTTAATAATGATTAATCATTCATTATTTCGTTATTAACCAAAGTGCTAACACATGGGGACATTTTCAAGCTATCAAGACTCTGAGAGCCTACAATCACTTTGTGTCTGGCTGGGTGAATTATGCTGGATGTATACAGAGAAAAGAGAAAAAGAGAAATTTGAGTCTATACTTATGATTTTCATAAGTCAGCATCAGCTATTTTCTTAAAATGATACAGTTACAATATATCATCAGCATGGCATACATTGCTGTCAGTCCACTGGCCCTTAAAAGAGCAGCCCTTTTAATGTCAGAGCTCACAATGATGAGTTAAAACAAATATAATCAGTGTTCAGGCAACATGTGATATAATACTGGCATAGTTTTGATGAATGAGCTCAGAGGGGGAATATTATGTAATCGCTTATTTATACAAAGTTCTGAGGAATAAAGGGACTGCCACAGGGAGCATTAGACCAAGGCTTAGCCTGTCATAAATCATTTAAAAGGTTTATGTGCCAGCACACTAACCTAACAAAACTTAGTGACACTTAAAAAGCTGTGCATGTACTTTATTTAGCTGTTTAATTCTCTAAAATCTCTACACTGATGAAGACAATTAAGATAGACAGAAATGAGTCAAATATTAGTCCTTCAACAAATTTTTAAAAAAGCTTTACATTTTTGAGAGAAAGAAATGATCAATTTTGACATTAAAACTATATTATACAGTAATTAGAAAGAAGCTGAAATATCAGTTGTCTAGGGGGTACAAGACTGAACAATATCTTTTTTTCCTGTTAATTATGGGCCCCCAGTAGCATTCCTGTTACCACCTTACAGTGCCTAAATTTAGGTCATGTCTTGGCAGTACCCTAGCAAGAACTTGAGCAGTAACTAAACAGTTTGTTTTTTTAAATTTCAGGTTGATTATTATTAAATAAAATCTCAATTAATTTTCAAATAATTCTCAGCCATTTTGAGCAGCATCGATTCTTGTTTGAGAAGATAACTATTAGGATTTATCCCGCAAAAAAGGACAAAATCAACCTTCAGAGCATCCCATTCACTTGGACCAGTGAAGGAAGGTTAGTTGTTTCAATCCTACCACCAAACAGAGAAATCATCCATTACTATTAATTATATGATATTTTAAAGTGTGAATCATGTCAAGAGCATGATTGGAAAAAACATGTAAACAATTAAATAATATATAAATCATACAGTGTATTTGCAAGGATTTTATTCTTGAAATGGGCTAAACTGGTCACAAAGAGTCAATTAGTGTTGTAAAATAAATTACCAATGTCTAACAAATTGTAACAAAAAGCTGTTGCTGCCTTTTGCGGAAATAAAATCTGAGCATTCATAATACAACATCCACTTTTTTAAAGGGAATTAGGATTGTTTAAGGACAGCAGCAATTTCTCAAATAGGATTATGTTTACATTTTGATGTTGTATTTTTTTGAGGCCTTATAGAATATAGCTCGTTCCTGCTCTCAAATAGTCTGGTCAAGAAGAAAACAAAAAATGTAACATTATAGTTAAACTAAACATTGAACTAAAAATGAATTATAAAACGACCAGTAAATGTCATTAATGTGGATATGTTAATAGCTATGGTTAGCATCATCTTCAAATATAATAACTCCAGCTTTCAAAAGCTAATTACTAAATTCTATTAAATGTGATCAATACCACATACTAGGATCTCTGTGCAAACATCAGAATGTCTTCTTTATTTTACACAAAACTGTTGATGCCCATTCACAAGGCATTTAAACACTTTGTTTCTGAAAGCTACTGGAGTCAAATTAAAATCATTAAGAGATTAATTAAAGATTAATTAAATCATTTTGGCTGGACAAAAGCTAGTTGCAATTCTGAGTCCATAATTATATGACAGTACAATTAGCATATCATCAATTACAGCTAACAAGCATTCATATTCTACAGATGAACATTGGAGCTTGTTTAAACTATTGCCCTCTTCTGTCTTATCTTTACTCCAGTGAAACATGATGAATTAAACTTCTTTTGTAAAAGTCAATGTTTATTTCATGATTTTTATGATTATTATTAAGAATTTGCAGAATGTGGCTGTTGGTTTATCAGTCAATTCACATATATCCTTTAAAAGTGAATGTTTGACAAATAAATTACACAGTATATGCACAAAAAATAACAACCAAACGATGGCTATTGAAACTGAAAACTATTTCTTAAATTCTGCTGAATTTTTAAGACAGTCATATACAACAGCATGAAGATCTACTCTAGTGAAGGATGAAGCTACAGTATGTCTGAAGTCACAGCAGGTGCCATTGCCTGTATTTTTGTCAGATAAGGCCCTACAGTACTGTAGCTTAGGGGCTCACCTCTATTTGCACACTGCTTCACACAGTGAAGTGCCACTGTGTACATCTCCTAATGATGAGGTCTATGTACACTAAAGGATCAAGTACACCTTGGGCCCATGCAGCAGGCTCTGAATGCCATAAGCACATTGGTGTAATCCCTGCAGGCTACTGAAACGGGTAACTGGATCACTTCTTTTAAAAGCACCTTAATGGATTGGCCTGGCCGTTGATTTTCTTTTAAATAAGAATAATTTAATACACATCCATGTTCACCAATCAAACGCTCTGCCACAGGGTCCAAAACCTACATCTGGAAGCTCCAAAATACGTGTTATAAAACTGGCTGTCTGACAGGCTGCCCTTGACTAGGCATTGTGTACATCTTTGCAATTTATAAGAAAGTGCAATCAATCACAGACAGGGGTGGGATTTACCATGGGATTTCCTGAAATTAATATAAGTAACAATTCCTATGAGAAAAATCCTGCATGTCATATTGCTAACATGGGGCATGTAACATACGAATAATCTTTCAGAGTAAGCCAGTTGTTTTAATCTACCACAAATGCATCCTTGCGTGCCTTGAGTCATTTTTCTCATGCTCCTGATTCTTCATGACACTCATCAGTTTTGTGTGTTAAATCCTAACTTTCAGTCTTGCACAGCTTCTGTCTCCCATCTAAATACACACATACGAGGTTAGCTAAGGAGACAGACAGTGGACCAAAGAGACCTACGCAGAGACAACAAAACTCGTAAGATGACCTACCCCCTTGGTGTGATCTGTGGCAACGTCAAGCCTTCCCTTGGCCTGCTAGTTATCCAGAGCAGGGCGAGAGAGAAAAGTCTTTAGTGCGGCTGGAGTCTTACCTACCACCCAAAACCCTCTCACCGCTACCACAGCAACAGAGAGCGGATTACTGGACTGTACCATTCTCTTGTTAGAGGGGATTAGAGTTCACACAACATGGCCCCTTTCTGGGTGTGCGCGTGCCACTGGGAGTGCATGTGTGCGTCCCACAAATGAGAGATTACCACGATCGGCATTCTCATCTGAGCTTCACAGGCAGAGAAACAATCCATAAAAAAAACATGTATGCCTTTAAGTGATGTACACTCATTTTAATACACATATATTCTAGCATTAAAATGCACCTCTCATGTACACAATTTGCTTCCCCGTTACAGATGTTCAACGGTGTGGCTAGCTAAATTTGACCATTTTAAATAATGTCCTGTTTGCATTATATAACCCATATTTTGGCTTGTGACTGATGTATCTGAGCA
Source organism: Chaunax sp. Z400 (assembly GCA_037577475.1). Classification (NCBI taxonomy): domain Eukaryota; kingdom Metazoa; phylum Chordata; class Actinopteri; order Lophiiformes; family Chaunacidae; genus Chaunax; species Chaunax sp. Z400. The sequence continues at coordinate 6,170,736 of CM075201.1, read as the reverse complement.
TCTCATCACCAGTGAAGAGTTGTTTCTAAGAAATGAATAGAGAGAAGATCAGCATTAAATGCAGAGAGGATCAGAGTAAGGGACTTTGGTGTCTTTGATCAGGCCTAAGGTCAAGACAGGGAATCATCTCATTATGGCTTGTGGCAGATTAGTATCAGCTACAACAAGCCATTATATAACACTGCAAAACAGCATCCATGCCACCACAAATACACACGAGGTTTTTAGAAAAATTCAGTGGGCTAAATTTTACCAAACAATGTCTAATCCAATGGTCTGTTTGTAATCACATACAGAGGTGTGGAAAAGTATTGGACTCTCTCCTGATTTCATCTATTTTTGCGTGTATCTCATACATGCAAGATGTAAAAGATAATTTTATAAAATGAGGTAATAAGGCTAATCGTGGCTGCTCTATTCAGCCAACAGGGGTTTCAGCTTAGTTATTTTCTAATATGAGGGGATGATCTTACCTTCTCTTCCCCCTCCTCCTCCTCAATAACCCCACACTTCTCTGAGCCACCAGGGTCGGGGCAATGGTTGTGTGGCTGTATGGTTGATGTGACTGACAGCTGCCTCTGGAGCCGCAGCACTTCCCTCTGGGACTCCCTGAGAAGCCTCTCAAATTCCACTCCGACAGATGGAACAGGTGAGCCCTGCAAAGACACATGAGTCAAACACAGCCAAAAAACAATAACGTCATCAATTCAGCACACAATTGTTTTTAATTTGAGTTATTAACGTTTTCAAACTGCATCCCATGAACCAAACATTGATAATCTCAATCAACAGCATATACAGTGTGTGAACATGTCAATTTTGAACAAAAAATAGCAATTATTTGGTGCAATTTAGAAAAGTAGCAAAAAAGGGGTTTAATAAAACCCTATGAAGTGGTAACCATAAAAGTCAGAGGACACATTGGATAATAAACAAAAACATGCACTAAAGCTGATTCTGGGTCATGGACAGGAAACATTTCAAATTCATACCATTTGTATATTTGATTTTGAGAAGGCCATCTCACCCTCCCTCCTTTGTCACCCTTATCACATGGTGAAAATGTGTTGATGTTGAACATGGGATCCAGAACAGATCCTCTCATCTGCTCAATGCACAGCTCACCCACGTAAGACCCTTTATTATAACCCCCGACAAATGTTCACAATCAGAAAAATGACTTGCTAAGCCAGTAATTAAAAACAGGCACTGAGAAAGGCAGCCATTCCTGCACAGTCATCTCATCATCAGCAGTGACGCAGCCTTTGCAATACAGGCTTTATTAGGATGAGTAGTACCCATGTTGCCCAGCAGAGAGCGAGCTTGTGGCATTACGAGCTCCTGGCAGTGTTGATCTGTCCAAATCAGTGGCCATAGCTCAATGAGAAAAGTCAGAGTGGGGAGTTGTGTTATGAATACCTTAGTGGTGCCCAGCCGAGCCTCCAGCTCTCTGCACTCTATTTGGAGGGCAGCAATCTCTTTGTCCTTAGACAGCAATACATCAGCATGCTGAGCAAGGTCACGAGCTCGCTGACGGGCAAACGCCCTCTTACACTGTTCCACTGACCCGGGCCTCATCAGTGATGGGGAATTAACCTATAGAAGAACAAGAGGGAAATGTATATTGATTAGTGGAAAGGATTTTGTAGAAGACATCTGGAATACACAGGTCACACATAGAAACTAAAGGGATCCATCATAAAATAAACAACAGGGAAGACTTTTTAAATAGTTTGGATTAATCTGGACTGTTACATGATTCAACTATTTTAAATGTTCACGGTGGTACACAGGAAGGACTGCTGAAGAAGTCAAAGATCAGCAAAGAAAATCTGGAATATAAGACAGGGGCAGCACTAAAACACACTCCAGTATCACTACTGTCCGAGCATGGAGCTTTCAGTGTTTTGTGAGGAATTTTTGCCTCTCCCATTGGTTCCAATCAAATCCAAATATGGCAGTAAACTCATTAAACTCATGTGGGGTCGTCCTCCCACAGTCTGGTGAACAGGTGCACTCAGAATGCACAACAGCCAGTGGACCGTAGCAGCCAGGACAAAGATAGGTGGTCTTTAGATTGCTTGCTAGACTGCTACTCTCCACTACTGCTCATCAGGAGATGCATCACAAACCTTTACATTGGATTTGTGTTAGGATTGAGTACCATAACATTGCACTAGATTAGATTTCACTATGGTGTTCATGTCATTTTTAAGAGAGTATAGATTCATCAACCTAATAAGTTGTGACAAGATACTTTTTATGTGCGACACTGTGACTCCATTAAAAGTGATTTGGAAAATTGATATTTTATTTAAAAAGAAAGATGCTGTGACACACTGCATGAGCATTTACACCTTCAAAATAAAAAAAATGTAAGGGGCTTCATTTCTCTACTATGTAGAGGAAGAAATAATAATAGTCTGTCAAGCTTTGTTGTAAAAGAAGTTATTTTATTACCATAAAATAACATCCATCTGGTTGTAGAATATCTTATGAGGGTTTTTGGGGAGGTTTTCATCCTTGATCACTGTGTTGGATCTTTAGTTTGCTTTGTGAGTTATAGCCATTCTATGATGCATTACATTTTGCAACAAGGTGCTCGTACAAAGTTGCCACTCATAACATGCAGAACTATTCCATTCAGCTCATTACCACACATCACATGGTGGTGCTTGACAATGAGTCGCTGCAAGAACTTAGGTCAGAGTGAGGGCAAATGAATTTGCTGTGAACACGTCAGGAGTGTTTTATTCGGGCAGTGTACCACTTTGAGGTTGGCCTCCTGCAGTTTTCGAGCCCTCTCTTCCAGCCTCTTAGCAAGAACAGCCAGCTCTGTGTTCTTTCTCCTCAGCCGCCTGACCTTCTCCTCAGTATCTGGGGCGCTGCTCTTCCGCTTAACACATGAGAAACAAATATCATCAGATGATGCCTGCAGCAAACACTAACAACGACACAACCTCAACAAGAAAGTCATGAAAACAGTTATTCAGGAAGGTTTATTAATGGTTTGAAGAGTATTAAGTCACAGTTTTAGGGCACATTCAAGCGAAAAGGCCAACATAATGACAAAATAACCATCTATTTATGAACTGAATAAATCGCTGTGAAAAAGGCACCAAACTGAAGCAATGCTCGTTTTAAATGTTGAACTCCTCTTCTGTGCACCTGGCCTACTTTCTAGGAAGCCTTCAGTCAAGACTACAATATCTCTTTATTTTTAGTCTTACCAGCAGGCCATTCTCTTCCCTCAGTATGCTACAAGTCTTCTCCAGCTCATCAAGGGCTCGCAGGAGTTCAGAGTTCTGACGCACCAGGAACCCATAGTCCGTACCATTCTGGAAAACAAGCACAAAGACAGGGGGCAGTTTACCAACTACTGGTTTTCTTGATTTTATGAAACACAATGAAAAACAAGATATTTCACTCTGAAACTGAATAAATCATATTATATATTGGCGTGTAATCTGTAGAAAATATATATTATACAGAAAAGCCTCCCTCTGCTCACAGCCAATGTTTACATAGTGCTGAGAGATGACAGCCCACTGAAGAGGCTTTTCATTAGATCATCTCAATCAACCCACTACTGGCACTCAACACCTATTATACAATACTGACTCAGCATAGGAGAAAAGAGAGCTCTGCTCGCTGATGAGCTATGGAGAGAGGGGAAGGAGAAACAGAAGGAGAGAGAAGGTAAGAGAAGGGATTATATATGGATGGATTCAGAATTATCCTTTCATGTTTTTAATCATTTTTGTCATATTATCTACACACTACATCCCTCATGATGACATGCTATTGAATCTTGTTTGCTTCTTCCCGGCATATGATCTCAACTTCTTTCAAATTGCACATAAATACCAACTAACTGAGGATCAGGTCTCCTAATAGATTTTTTGCTGGAGTCCAGGCTTTAGCTGTCCCTCTTGAGAACATTTGGTGACCTGTCCCAAAACTGCTTCACCTACAGTATGGTTCGTTGTTGCGAAGACAGAGAACCTTCAACATGCTTAACACCAACTTTCCTAACGCTCTCACGATAACCACATGGCTTCAATATTAGCAAGTTAATATGAGGTAAAAACATATAGTAAATAGGTGGAGGTGAGCATTTGTCTCAGGCAGGTCTGCTTTGTGCAACCTGCACTTTAGGGGGATGTAGTGTGACTGTATTGAAATATAAATACTCTGAGTTTTTATAGTTGATTTGTATAGTTTAATAGTGGTGGGTGTTTAGCATGACATCTTGTGAAAGAAGAGACAGCTCAACAAAGAAGCAGTTGATGTGGCAGACAGTCAATGTGGGGGTCAAGACTGTTAATGGCGTTTGTCGTACAAGTGGAGGAAACCAGGAAGTGGGGTAAACCTCTGATTGGTCTTTCAAATACAAAATGAAGCTGACCAGCCTGTCACAGGGATGCTCTAAATGAAATGGGGCTTCAAGGGAAGGTTTGAAAGTGGACCAGGCACACATGAATGTAATGACTGCAGTGAGAGCAGACGATAGACAGGGTGAAAAGATAAGATGGAGGTAAAGGGACAGTTTCTCCTCAGAGTGAAAAACATTCAATTGAAACAGACCGATTTCAGCTGCTTACGCATGATGAGGGAGAGCAATTACAATTACTGAGAATGATAGTACTGGATCATACTGCCTGTGGTCAGCTTGATAGAGTGAGACAGTCGGCATGTCCCTACCTGCAGCATCCACAGACAGATAGACAGAGGAAGAGGTGCCTAAACTGTAACACACCACATACAGTATCTCAGACAGACACTGATGGCTCCACATGTGAAACACTAGTCAACCTGTGAACATGTGTTCCATTATGTCATCATGATACTCTTGGGATCTCATTATGAACCTGAAACCTCTGTCACAATGGCACTTATATAACGGCACAAACACTAATGTTATATAAAACATCCTGGTAACACAATGCTGTAAACAAATCATCTTGTGAGAAAATATTTGATGGTAACAAATCGCATCAATACTATTGTATCTGTTATTTAAGTGAACTATAATGACCGACAGTTTGCTAAATCAACAGCTGAGGCTCCTGTGTGTTCATTGTCCAATATTATTGTATGGTAATACTGCACATCTTGTTCAAATAGCTAATCAGTGGGTAGTGCCAGAGAGACCATATGTTTCAGGGTAACATATGGAGTAAGACTAGCACTGAAAACATAAACACATGATCTGGTGAGGAAAATCTCACACAAAAAAATAACAAATTGCAGAAGTAGCAGCATGGAAAAGAAATTATGTGCAGCACAACACATTAACGTACACAAACGGAGCACTGAATTCAAAATGATTTGGTCCAGACCCATTGCTCATCCTCAAAATACAGTAAGTGCATGTTTTAGTAAATATCTAGTTTAAATTAGTTGTGAAAACCCTGCAGTCAAAGCAAAGATGTAAAAATGTCCAATCCCATAATCCCATGTTATTCTTGATTCTTAATGCTGTGAAACTCAAGCTCTCAGAGATATATTTGGTAACTTGATTTTTTCACATGAACCAAGTGCTACTGTAATAAATCACAAATTTTTCTCCTCAAGATCACATGTACATCGTCCTTAGATGATGTATGAGGGCCCATAGAGAATCTGCACACTTAGCTTGTCATGAAAACCTATGAACAGCACTTCATGATGGACTATTTACTTTGTTGATGATAAAGGAATTTTTCAGGGACACGGGGACACTGCTTGTTCAACTGTCTTGGTTTCATTTATCTCTTGCACTGAGATGTTAGGGATAAGGGAGTGCTTGAAGTTAAATTTCAAGGAAATTCTTAAAATCCAGTTAAATGTGATGTCACAAAAGATACAAAACAATTTACTCCAATAAAACCTAACAAAATGACATTGTAATTATAAGCATGAGAAAAACGTTGCTTAGGACAGGTTTAACATTAATACCAGAGCGTTGGATCCAAAATCCACCTGCAGAAATGGCTGTGTGTGCAGAAAAATGAAGATTTTCTACATAATATTGAATTTCATCACAGCTGAGACACCTGCGCAGCAACTGTACAACAAAAGGTACAGCTTAACAGGAACTGTTTGTCACAACTCATTATCTACCCGTTCACCGTGGCCACGGCTCCACCTTCACTCACTTCAAACATTTTACACTGATCTGCTGTCAATACTCAAATCGCAATATGCACAAATTTTCAGTCAAACAAGAGTCATTTGATATTCCCCTTGACATTGTACAACAAATGCATCAACATGCAACAACAGCACTGGTCCCATTGTCCAAGTCTACCTCTCAGGATGATGCAACAGCCCCATCAATTAACTCAGAGGAAGGCCAGACAGAGTGACCTAAGCCCCCGCTTGCCTCCATTATGATTTTAATCATCTTGTAGTGAGTCCATGTCTTGTAACTGTTCCCAGGTAATCCCACTGAAATACACAGGAGGCTTCTCTTTAGGCATGAGGTGATGCTGGCTTCTTACAAACTAAAAACTGAACTGTCCTTCCTTGTTGAAGGACGGTGTGGTTATTGAAACAGAAAAGGGCTGCAGGTGGTGAGGTCCACTCAAGGCCAGTGTATTAGTATTCAGCTAGATCTGCTTTCTCACAGTAGAGCTGTTTCCACACGTGCCTATCTCAGTAAGCAAGGCAGATGTAACTCAGTAGGAGGAGGACAGGGGTCTGTGCACAGACGTCTGGCAAGAGAGCGTGAGCCTTTGGGCAGAGCAGACGGGCCTAATGGAGCCATCTCCCTATGCTCTGTGTGAATCTGTCTGTAATAATTATGAATACAAGCGGATAAGTGAAGAGGTGGTGATTATAAAACCCTCACTCATACCATTTACACTACACTGACACTGCTCACCGTACTGGTGTCTACACCATGCAGGCATCATGCATAGATGTGAACTTTACAAAAATAAAATAAAATAATCATTGTCTTGTACTGGATCACTGTAATGGCTGTCAACATGAAGAATCTGATTATTATATTTGATTTTAAAGCTGCATTTTATTTTTATTTTTTTTGTTTGTATCCATAATTTCGTAAGGCAGAATTCATCTGAAATTCTAAGTAGGACTTGGCTATGCATGAACTAAAAGGAAATTTACCTAATCCCGTCATGGTCCTAATAAACTCAATGTGCTGTGACAGCTCTAGTGCAGCTGATAAAAAAGAGGAGATGTTAGATATTCTGTACTGTGAAAAATCTTTAAGGCATCTGGGTCAGCTTTTCTTCCTAACTTTATTCTCAAGTGCTTACTCCACCTAAAAATAGGAGTCGGATCCCTTTGGGCTTCTCAGCTTATTACAAAGAGAGTACTTTCAGACTTGTAAAACACATTTTCAGACAGAAGCATGTTTCACACAAACCTTGACCTGCAGAGACACTGTATAGGAGGTCCATTTGTGTGAAGAACACAGAACATTCCCTGTGAAAGGGACTACACTTGGACATAAAACTCTAAAAATACCCACTGAAGGACAACCCTATCATCATGGCTGTCACAATTTGGCAGCACAGCAGGTGGTTCCAACACCAACATATATGTTACTGACCTGCTGAGCAAATGCAACTGGAGCAACTTTAATCCCATTTATTCTAAAATTAACTTTTGAAGGTCAATCAAAACAAACAAACTTTAATTAAATTCTAAAACAAAGGGAGAAACATGGTAAGTCACTTGTATTGCATTATTTATATTCTAATAACAAGCTGACACAGACAAGTGTGAGCTGTGGAAAGAGAGTGGGCTAAATTGCTTTTTGATGATCTGGGTCAGAAGCTGTTTTATGTGCCTCGAAGGGCCTGAAGAAAAACAGCTTTGGGTTTTACAAGTTCTAAAGGGGAGGAGAAACCCAGACTCCATGGACATATTAAAGGAAGATTACAGATAGAAACCTGCCTATCATGATAATTCATCCAATTAAAATGACCTCTCTCGTGTGTATGACGAGTCTCATTTGCTTGTTTATAAAACTGTTCATACGTAGAAGATCAATATGTAAGGTTCAAATAAAAATTTCACAAAAATAGATAACAGATTTATCAAAGGTCAATAGTTTGAAGCAAAAAATGATGTCTATTAGCTGCTCTGGTGATGCAAAACATGCACTAATCATGGCTTAGCTGTGTTTTATAAGCAAAACTACTAAATGCATTTTCAGTGAGTTTTGCATTAAAGTCATTCAGATGTTCTGACAGTAGGTCTGAGAACTCATTGCACTTAAACAAATGCAAGGAATATGAAAAAAATGCAAATGCAGGATGTTAACAAGAAACGTTAGTACACTTTAAAGGCGACAAAGAAAGGAGAAGAGCAGCTCTTGTTTTTGTTACATTTTGACAGGATGGGGGACTTCAGTTGCCTTTTAACAAAGACTGGAATACAGTATTTGTCCATGGACTTATTTTTAAATATTCATAAGGTCTCACAATCAGATTATCCTTTTGTCTGGCTTCTGTGTGCTTTTGTAGGGCGTATGGAAATATCTAGTCTGGTTTCACTGAAACACCAGCATCAGCATTTTCCGCTGACTGCTAGAAATCCCCCACAAGAAACATTTAAGGAGACAGCAGGGCAAAGACACAGATGTGTGCACACATTTTTCCACTGTTACCAATTTGTTGGACATCATACGATAAGTGGCAGCATTAAAGCTCCAAGCAATTGGTATATAGCCGTTCAGGGTTTCCTACCACTAAAGCAATACAATATGGCAATAAACCACTACTTACAGATGGAGAGTAAAAGAAAACCTTCATTTACTTTAGGCAAGACCGGGATAGAAAAAAAAGACAACTCACAATACCAACTGAATTAAAAACAGTTACATATACTGTTGTACATCATTAGGTCTGCTGTCTGCATATAAGAAAGCAATAACACAGCATTGAAGCATTAAAGAGATGTTTGCATTAGGATAAGCATTGTTTTAATTTCAGTGCATCTTTATGTAAGTCTCCAACTGAAGACGGTTTCTTTCAGAGATGCAAAAGAATTTGCATTTTTTTGTAAAAGACTTGTTCAGTTTCTCAAACAAACAATGTTTGAGAAACTGGAGGTTATTTTTTTACCCTGGAATGCCAACAGATTCATTTTCATAAATGCAAAAGCACAACCTGCAAGTACCTACTGCTGAGCTTGATGCTCAGGGAATTGGCATGAAGGAGGAAGTCTGCTGAATCTGGAAATGTGCTTTAATTAATCCAGGCCTTGTCTACTCCCAGCCATAAATAGAAGAGCAAAGGGCCAACCCTCAAACAAAATGTGGTCGTACAAATTTACTCCTGAACTTAGTTTTAATTATACCAACAGATGCAGGAAGCAGAAAAAACAGCTGAGACCAGCACAGAGATGAGGATACTAATGCACATCACAATATCAGTGAGGTGTTTATTTATGGACAAATCAATGACTTCATCTTCAATAATAACAATGGTTTTCTAATGAGACTTTCTGAACTGCCCCGCTGTCAAACATCATCAGAAGAGATGAATAATTTATCTGTTTAGATTTTCACAGAGAATAGTTTGTAGTCTTTTTGTATCACTTGTACTGTGGTTGTACATTAGTTGGCCAGTTTCTAGGATTCTTAAAAATGCTTGTCTCCAATGCTCCAATACATATTATTACAGGTTTCCAAGCCTGTGTTTTGCTTTAATTACTATAATAAAGATATAACAATATCTTTATTTATGGGACAGAATATGAGAAAATTAGTTTAAGTTCATACAAAACTCTCCTTTGGTCAGGAAACAGGGAGGCTGCTATCTACAGTGGTCTAACACAAAGCAGAGAATCACATGAGAAGAAGAGCAAGGCCCGAGGTAGTTTATTAACAGCAGCTTTCTCCCTACACTCATATATAAGTCATGAAGAACCCTCTTAAGTGTCCTCTCAAACCCCCCTCGGTATTTATCACAACTCATCTCCCCCAGGATACCTGACGGTGACAGATTAGGGGGGGGTGTCTCTCTTATGACAGTAGAGAACAAAGAAACAATATGAGACAACCTTCAGCTCAGCCCCCCCCCCCCCCCCCCCCCCAGGAGTCTGAGCCATGCAGGCATCCAGCTATCCATCTACCTCCACCACGCCTCATACAAACGCCCTCTGGGTGGGGTTGTGCAAATTAAATGCACTGTCTGGATGTGGAAAATGCATGTTTGAGACTTTTATACTCCAAATGTTTGAAATACAGGATATGCATTCATTTCAGCACATACAGATTATTCAACATACATCTATGGATTGTATCCAAACATTAGATTCATGTCATGTAATCCATCTGTTATGCCAGTAGTAATTTCACACTTAATCCAACTTCAGAAAGTAGAATAGGAGCCAGGGTAACTATGATGTAGCATCTACAATACATGGCATGAGCTGCATTAATTATGATACCCCATCCATTGTCTCTGTTGTGCGTCTTTCTTACAAAGTCATTACAACACTGCCCTATACTGACAAATTAATTAAAATCCATATCAGCATGGCTGGCTCATCATCGCAGAGTCCTCGAATAAAAATGCCACAATCTCCTGAGCCTCCAGGGGCTTAAGAGATGTCAGACATGCTGAGAACAGTTGGCATTTAAAGAGTCAAATGATGAACAGAAGGAGGGGTTGCCAAATTATTCCATATAGTGCAGTGTAAGCAGAAATGGCTAGGGGAAGACTCAATGTAGTGGAGATGATTTGTGTCTCCCCCGACCCTCAACATGTTGAATCCAGAGAGCTTCAAAAGAATACAACCCTTTAGCTTTAGAGAGAAAATTGTGCATAGAAGCCCCTCGACCCCAAGCTACTACACTAGCGACAACATAATTTCTGGTTTAGCACAATTAACACATTTAGAAATCTGAATCTACTTGACCATTTCAAACAACATCAGTAATCACAGCAGGGAAAAGAGGCAATATTTATATAAAATAATACATTACATATTGACTCACATATTGAATATTATATGGGTGAAAACAAACAAAAGAAACGACAAATACGGGTACACCATTTTTTCATTCTACTGTACATATTGGGCTGACCTCCACAATGCACTCCAGAAATGGAAATGCATAAAATTAATTGAAAAAATGCACCCAACCAGCCCCCAAGGACCTTGTCACCATTCTCTGTGTTGCCAAAAATCACTCCTCCTTGCTTTCATCACAGTAGTTTTTCCCAGCCAGCACCTCATCAACAAGAGCTCACTGATAAAGAGCTGGAAATTTCCCCAGGATGTTTCAAGTACAGAGATATAATTCTTAGAGAGATCTGGAAAGTCCCATTCCTGTATCACCAGTCAGATGCAAACATGCTCTATCATTGTTATTTAGTGGCATTTTACTGTAATAGCACAATAAATGACTAACAACTATTACCTGTCTTTTGGCCAATGACTGACCTACTCACAGGTTTACAGCTTACTGACGAGTTTACACTCTCTGTTGATGATGCAAATAGATGATGCAAAAGCAACAATTAAAAAATATGTCAACTTATATGTCTCAATATGGGTGAACCATTTCATATAATGATCTGGAAGTAAGTTTAATCATTAGGTAAATATTCTATTCTTAAAAATATAGAGAAAAACATGGGGCAGACCAGGCTTCAAGATTAGTTTCCAGACATCAGGGCCATAAATAAAACACACAGCCTGGGACAGGACAGCAGAGGTTCAAGACAGTCAATACGTCTCTGACAACATCTACAGCGATCAACAACAAACCTTTACAAGTCACATTCAATAAGCAGACATCTGGTAGAGCCACTTCAATAATGAAGTGCCTAAATGACCTTGACATTCAGTGGGTCAAAAAAAAAAGCATCTTCTTTTCCTTCCCCCAGGCCAAAAAAGCATTTCCCATTGGGAGGAGGGACTCGGGTCATCATCAGTCTAATCTCGCCAGCAGATTGGGAGAAGGACTAAATGATGCAGAAATGTCACAGACAGCAGAGAGAGAGAGAGAGAGAGAGAGAGAGAGAGAGAGAGAGAGAGAGAGAGAGAGAGAGAGAGAGAGAGAGAGAGAGAGAGAGAGAGAGAGTATATACTGTGATATAATATATAATACCATCACCTTAAAAAGGAAACAATAAAAGAAAAGTACAAAAACTGAATAATTAGATAACAGATCAACAGGATATATTCTTGACATGCCACCTTCAGTAAATTATACCATGTGGAAGTGACACTTCCACAGTTGAGTGAATGCCACAGTGAACACAATGTCTGACCCTAGTTCAACAGAGACGGCTCCTTGTTGCAGCCAGACAGCAAACAGACAGACGGTGGTGTTTGGGTTGGGATATGGTGAGAGACCAATACCCCAGAGATTCCCCTCTCACTACTCCATCAATTATTCACAAGTTATTACATGGCTGGCGATGCAACACACTCGTGTGCACACCCATACATGTTACAGACTGTGTGGTAAAAATGAGCCTTATAGAATCAGGAACAGAAATAAATCTTATAAAATGTTTATATTATCTGAATTGTTTCATGAAACTATTTATAAAAAATACCAAAATGACATTTAGGCTGCAACGGTAATGTGATTAATAGATTAGTTGATTGAGTATTTGTTCTGAAGAAAAAAGATGTATAAATTCTCAGTTTTACACCTTTGTAGAGTATTTATGTTCAGGTTTGGAGCTGCTGGTCAAACAAATCAAGACCTTTGATGAATCAGATATATTGATACACGAATAATTTGTTGGTGAAATATTGATAGATAATAACTGTTGGTCAAAGCTCTAAATTCTTTTGCACCTGCAATTTAAGAAATCTTCCCATCATGACCTGCAAAATAATATGAAGAAAGTGCTGCATCTTAATGGTAAAAAAAGAGAATGAAAACCATGAAAATGTGTGAGAACAAGGTTATTTTGCAAATACAACCCAATTCTATGTCCTATAATCATTTTGAATATTAAATTAAACACAGTTTACTGTAAGTTTTGACTGTTTAGCATTTAGGCTCTTGATTTGCCAAAGTTTTAATAATAATTAATAATAATAATGATTAAAGACAAAAGAAATAAATGGTGTTTTGATCATATACTTCATCAAAAAGACCTTACCATGAATACATTTCTTTGATATTTGTGTTTAATTTAAGAAGATTACAGACATACCGCTGCACTTTCAGTTCTCCCATACTGTAGATACAAACTGGGTCACTCTTGACCTGTAGGGTTGGTGTTACTGCTCCAAATACCTAAGCCTTTGCATTCAGCGATAAATTAGCAGCAAAACTAATTTAAAAAAAAATATGACTGCTTGTTACAGAGCTGCTTTGACTCTGACAAAATAGCACCCTGCTGAGCATCTGTTATGTCATTATGTACACAGCGGGAAAAACGTTGACAAGGTACAAGCACCTATAATTACATGCTATAGAGTCACAGCTGATGCCAGACTGAGCGACAAGTACTCTTACATTTGGGTTTATTTGCAATGCATGAAAGGCCCCTCCTAACTGGATTAACAGAGGTAAAGGAATTCCTGTTGTGAACAGAAGCAGTCTGAATATAACCCAAGTGTCACCTTCAGCGTTTTGTCAGAGTTGAAACCTGCGTTTACATTCTCCAATATCAAACAGCCCAACAACACATTTCTAAGGTCTACAGACTGAATGTTTTCATCAACATATTGGGCGGTAGCTGGAATTAAATGCCCAACCACTGAAAAATTAAACTTATATGCTGTTACAACACTGAACAAAAGATAACTTTGAAAAATTAGACTGTGTCAGTGTGGCCTGAGCTTCAAAATCACAGAGAGGGATCACAGCTAAAAACAGAGTCAAAAAATAACTTCTTCTTTAGTGGAGTTACTGGGGAGAAGCAGGGTTTTGTTTATGTATCAGCTATTTGTGGCTCCATTTGGAACTCATAGTATGTAATGCCAGCAATCTTTAAACAGGCCATATGGTATCTAGACAGGTGTTAAAGGGTGGGGATCACCCAGTCAACTAACTCATTAGCCTTCAGAGGAGTCATGCTACTTCCTTCAATGAAGTGGAAAAAACTGACATTGACAACTGCTTTATGTAATTTGCCCTAACAGACCAACACAGGTTTTCAATAGATGGCAGACGCAACTGTGGACACTACAATACTTAAACCGTACAACTGAACACATTTGTACATCACAATCATATTAACTCACTTATTCAAATCTGACTATTACTGTTTTTCCAACTAAGATGACTAAATGAATGAGAATGAGGTGTCATTAGGTGCACAAATTTACGATGATGTAGCTGTTAACATTCAAGCCATGTTTAAGCAATTTAAATGCATTTAATTAGTGCAACACAACATACAGGAGCCAAACACAACAGATCTGTTGTTAGTGATCAAAGATGTCCTCATACCACTGCACTAAAACCTATTTTAGGTCAATAATGCAGGTTTTACAAGTACTTAGATGTCTCCTGACGACAAATACAAATCTGTTCAAAACTTAAAAGCCTTGGTGTAAGAACCCATGAACATACCGACAGTCACAAAATTATACAGTAGAAGATTAGTTAGTACTTCTCCCACAACCAAACTCTCCACGGCTATTAGAACTGCACAATATATCATTTCAGCATCAACATCACAATGTGACAATGTGTGATAGTCACATTGCAGGACATGTAAAATAAGGCAAAATAACTCAAACACGCCATGTAACATATTTTGCTACTTGATGACTATCACACTGCAGGTATCTGGTGAACTTTTTTTTGTATTTTTTCATATTGCTAAATACATTGCAGGAGCAGATATTGCAATGTGAGTTTTTTCCAATACCAGCTCTAATGGTCTCTATTAAGTTTTGCAAAAGTTTCAAAAGACAAATATTAAGTGTAAAAGTATAAAATCTCTATTGTGAAATCTCTTCCTGAACAGCTGGTTGAACAAAGGAGCATAGGTGTGTCTAAATATCCCCACAATGCTTTAAATTAATAATAGAAATGTTCATATATTGCTTTAGCATTATGTGGAATTCGACTCATAGAATAATGTTCTGCTCTTTGGGCGAAGCCACAGTGCATCATAGAGATATGATGATCACTTACACAGTAAAGCAGCAGTCTTATTTTTACACTACATTCATACTCTACCAGTTCATATGAAATGTTGAGCATGATGCCATTGTCCAGTTTCACAAAGTGTCTATCTGCTTATAAAATATCTGTTTTACTCTTCTTAGGACAACACAGATTTGTTATGTTATGCAGACACGCACACAGTCAAAATTATGGGTGGAACTAGTGATTAGAAAACAAAATGACTGTCAAGGTACCCTACTGCAAATGACGGCTTATGAACAGTAATCCAAGATGGCAGCCCCCTGCTGAATAACACAAAGTGACGACCCCCACTGGTCTGAAATAGCCGAATAGTCATTTCTAATGCATCAAATAATGCTCCCTCTCGGTAAGTGCAGCTACAGATCTCCAACGTTGTGGTTTGACAGTTCATTTGGGTTTTTTACAACGCTGTGATTACTGTGATTGTTAATGCAGTGGCCGGGGGCGGAGGGAGCGGGGCACAGCGGGCCATGGTGGCACACAGATCACCATCTTGGTTAAAAGACGACATTCTGCTTTATCTAAGGCGACATCAAAACCAAACAAAGGGGAAAAAATGGCTTGGTTCAATGTGGATCAAGCTGATTAAGCTGCCTTCATGTGTTGCTATTCACAGTTGAGGATGGAGACATTGTACTTCCTGTTTTACCGGGGGGACTATCTGTAGCCTTTATCCTGTATCTATTAACTCTGCTTAGGCCATCGCTCACAAACAATGATTGCAGATGTTTTTCAATACAAACAATATATCAGGTTTTTTCATTTGTTATTGGTACATTAAAAGGATGCAGTTAGCTGCATGGAGTATTGTAATTAAGTTGTTCCTTAGAGTGATTCTGCTCATTCTAGAAGCTATATGAGCATCTATCAGTCACACGGGTTTCCCATTGATTTTCATTTGGGTACCATTAGGTGGATCTGGTGCGCTCTGACCAGACCTTCCATAGGTGTTCAAACAGTGGTCTTACATTTAACGACCCATATGAAATGGAATATTCTCATCCTTTGCTTCCTTGTCAACTGATTATAACTTTCCCACTTTGTTTTATCCAAATCGGACACAATAGCAGCTGATATCTATTATCTATAGCAGAATTAACTCCCTGAATCTGGCTGCCACTGTATACCCAAACCAATTTTGGGTGACGGCATCTCCTAAGAATCAGAGGAGCAATATTCTCAGTCTGGTGCACTCTTTTTTTGAGATACTGTATTCATCCCACAGGGGGAAATTCTTTCTCTGCATTTGACCCATCCCTGAGGAGCAGTGGGCTGCCCCTACATTACGGCACCCAAGGAGCAAATTGGGGTTCAGTATCTTTGCTCAAGGATACTTCAACTTGTAGACTTGCAGGGGCTGGGGATGGAACCACCGACCTTTCGTTCCGTGAACGACCGCTCTACCTTCTGATCCAAAGCCGCCCCCATCTTCATCTATGTGTGCCAGGCACATTGGTTACTGCAATGCCACGTTTTCCACAGAGGCCACTTCACTAATGGTAAATTGGAAAAATTATTTCCCAAAAGAATCGATGCCTACGAAGGACGTGAACAATCTCCAGCTGACCATGTATACATGTTTTAGACATGCCCGAGGCTAACTGACTTTTAAACCAATATAATTAAAACTCTTCAACGTGCCCTGCCCCAACTCAAAGTATGCCCACTACTGTACATTAAGATGCAACATTGCCTTTATCATTTTACTGACACTCCAGCATCATGCTCAGTCCTTCTAACAAAAGCACACACAACACATGACAGGTGGATAAAGAACGTTTTAAAACACTTACAACTGCAGGGCTGATGAAATTCTTCTAGACTTACCTATTGTCCTCTGTAATATATGGCTATTCCCATTTGACCACTTTAATTATTAAAATAATAAAAACTATTATCATTATTATCATCTTCATTTAATAATGCATTATTTGGTGTTTTGTAGTAGTTAAATGTGTACTGCATATGTTTATTTACTAATGCTCTCATTCCACTTTATGCTACGTTTTATTCATTTATTTACTTTACTTTTTTTATAGCTACAGTATGACCAGCTTGGAAGGGTAGGAGGGTACTTGTTACTTTCCATATCCTGCTATTGCCGTCATGACTGTTGTATTTGCAGAAAACTCGATAAAAGATCTGGACACAAATGTTCTGTTTTGATTTTTGAGAAGATATAGGAGATCTTGTAACACACTACACTGTGCCTGTTACTCTCTAATAATAGCAGAAGTACAAGAACCTCTTGCGTATTTCCAGGCCCCCAACATTTCCATGTCAACCATCATCAACAAATGTTTCACACTCACCTTGCGTATAGCTTCCACTTCGAAACCATTGAGGTTTGCATAAAGCAAATGGTGCCTTTTTCCTAATAGTGACGTTGAAGTGGTGTTAGCAGTGCGTGGGATTGCTTTGTCAGAGAGCCCATGTTGCTTATTATCCTGCTCTTCGGACCTCAGCTCCCGCTGTTGTCTCCCAAGAGCATCAGCCACCTCACGGCTTTCCATCTCTGTGTGTGCCGGTGCAGTCTCAGGCTGCTCAGGCCGAGTGCACAGGTCATACATCACTCTCTGTCAAAGTCAAGAAGCGCAGATGGGATCAATATGACCAAACGAGGTGCCCAGCCACAAGCCATCCATTGCAGGCTTTTCATTTGCTGGAGGACAATTACAGGGATCAGCTGGGGTAGACTGACTTCAAAGTGATAAAGCTGTCACTGTCGTTGCATCGTCTAATTCCAGGTCGTAAGCAGGAGTGTTTGCTCTCAGCTCAGGTGAAGTGTCAGAAACCAGGCAAACGACTGTTATTGCCATGCGTGTTGGTGTTGTACCACAGGGATCGTATAGTGGGAGTTAAAACTGACAAAGACTAAACTAAAGAAATAAAGAAGGTGCTGTTCCTTGCATAAAATCTGTTACAGCAAAAGTCTCTGTACCGCATCCAAGACAAAACCAGTTACAGAAAAACCAGGAGTTGTAAAGTGCCTCCCCTCCCTATCGGTGCTGTGACGTCTTCCAAAATGAGGACAATCAGGTCCAAAGGGATGTTACATATTTTAGGCCTTGGCTTGTGAGGGAAATTCAGTGAATGTCATTGTCCTGGTAGCAATATTAGGCATACTGTAGTTAGTATTTATCATAGTGATTCAGATTCCTCATCTAGTCCTCACTATACTGACACAGTCTGTTTCTTCATGCCTTACCGCTCTACCGACTGAGGGGGTGCATCATAGCTACTTGTCCAGAAAAGAGAAAAGACACAGCAGTCCAATTCTTACCCTCCGTGATGCTACAACAGCGCATGAAGGCCCAACTGAAATAGCAAACAAGAAGAGAGAACGACTTAACTAACAGGTCTCCAATCCAGTCCCCATTCTCCCATTACAGCTGAGGTGTGGGTGGCATGTTCAGCCTCCAGCTGTGAGTCTGTCCTCATTGATGCTGCTGTGTCAAAAATCACTTCATCCAGATGCAATAAGACTCGACATGCTGCTTAATCCCATCTCAGTTAAAGCGCCATAAAGGTGAAGAGGACGAAGGAAAAATTGTGTGTGTGTAAGACGGCGAGTGTTGCTGAGAGGAGGGGGCAGGGTGGACTGCTTCCATCGCCCTATCACAGAAAGGCAGGCTTTGAGACGGGGCCCAATCATCACAGTGGCTGGAGCTCGTTTCCATAGAGATGACGCTGGAATGATGTTGGCTGCCTATTGATTGCTCAAGAGGCAGTACACACTGCAACACTGGGAGGCTGCAGGAGACGGGCAGAGGAACAAGTGTGTCCAGTCCGGACTAATTTCAGTGTTTTACTGCAGTTGTGCACTAGAGTAACAAATGTCTGACAAAGGGAAGAATGCCCCTCATGGTTTAGTACCTCAGCTTGTAAAGCTGTAGGTCTGATGCTCTGAAAATCTGTTACAACTCAACAAGTTCACTTGACATTTAGCCTTACTCTATATAATTGTCTATCAAATGAGCAAGACAGCCTAATAAATCCTCTTAACAAGCAGCGGCCTGAATACGGGCTGGGGTGGGGGGGCTAGATTAAAGAAATAAAACCAGCAGGGTAGGGGCAGCAGGGTGCAATTTCACTGCCATAGGTACTGAGTTACTCTGCTCCTCGTACCATACAATACAAGCTGCTGCTCTTCACCTAGTCTAACCTCAGCATTACGTAACATGACGTAACGACGGCAGGAGCTTGAAGTAGAGGAAAAGGTTAGCAATATGACACAATAAGGATGTTTAGCTAATATCATTAATACCATCACTCTAAAAATGTATGCTTACAGCTGGTGAACATGTGTATAAGTTAGGAACTCCTTTCACTTCATTTAGTTCCTGCATTGATTTCAAGCACCCAACCAAACCAGTGCTCTCTTTTCCCCAAATAATAATCTGTATATCGCACTGTATGGAACTCAACTTCTTCTAGTGTTCCAGTGGTACACTAGAAAAAAAGTAGGCGACTGCAACCACTTAGTAAAGTATATTTAGGATCATATTTGTAGACACAATGAATACCAAGATACAATAGATATTTGCGAAGTGATAAATATGTTGATATACCGTGTGCACTTAATACTGCATCTCTGGTTCTTTTATGCCATTGTGGGATTGCTGCAAATTAATGAAGCATCATTCTAATGTGACTCGTTGAACTATAGTCTAGAAAGTTATTAATTACATTTCTCTGGAAATGCATACAACAGATTTCTTTCACTGTCAAAATATAAATTTACATTTACTATATTCTAAGATTGTATTCATATTGTGCACTAATAATACATAATAATAAAGAATACATATTTAAATTACACAATAAAGTAATATGTAATTACATATTCAGGTCAGGTATCCCTCTGAACACCTCTTTTCAAGCCTCTTCCCAACTCAGATACAGAATGTTGGAACACGTTTGTGACGGCTTTGTTATAATCACAAAGGCTGCTGAAACTTAAGTGTGGCTGCTCTACCTCCTGTTCCTTAAAGGTCACTCTTAGAAAACACTCAGCTCCATGCAGCAAAGACATTTTGCCAATAATTAGCTGACATTTTTCTGGTATACTCCCAGTGCAGTCAAAACCAAGTCTATTACATTTACAATGACTAAGTCTGAAAATTAAAAAAAAAAGTTTCCCTTAACTGCTTCTCATCCCCATATACTGTATAAAGCACTGACAGACATGTACGGTGTGCATATTCAGTAAGACTGGGAAAACGTGTTCATGTTTGAGCGAATGAAGAGCGATGACCAGTCAGATTAAGCACTAGCCAGAAACACGCTTCCTATTTTGCCCCGACAAGAGCATGGCTATAGTAACCTCAGGACTGAAACCAACCCTGATGTGAACGTCACAGAGCACTATTTCTATTCTGCTTTAGTTCCTTTGTTAATATTAATTCATTCCCTGATAAGGAACAGAGGTGCTGACAGCAAAACAACCAAACAATCCAAAATCTGAGAGACTGAAGCACGCTGACGAGATTCTCCACCAGGAGGCATGAACAGATCCAGACACATATGCTAACCTCTCCTCTCTGCTCACAATATTGGACAGTTCTCCCCATACACACCACAACACTAATATTAAATAGTTACATATCCAGCATCATGAGGTCAACTAAGAAGGCTGCGACAGAAGTTACTGTTTGGTTTTCCTTTTGTTGTTGGACTGTGTGTATTTACTAAAGAAAATAAATTCCAGATGGAAATGGCACCAGTGTTTGTTTAGTTCTCCATCTCACTGGTACTGCCTCTACAACATTGTGATGCCTCAGAATAAAACACACCAAGTTCATCTCACAGAGGAGGTGATTTGTTACACACGACTTCACTTGATTGAGGTTACTTGATTTGGAAAAAAACACAAATAATAATAAAGAAAGTTGATGATAACTTAAATAGTGTATGCTTCAGTTGTTTAATCGTCATAACTATTCCGGGTACAGACTTTCATCACATTGGTAAAAAGACCTATTGATAGTAACTGATCATTCATTTGCACTCAATATGGTTAAGCTATGTTCTGTGATGCAACCTGTGATGTGTGTACTGAGTCAATGTCAATAAATCGGTTTTGATTTGATGATCATTTAGTTGCAGTTCAGCCTCTGTGATGTTGTCTTCCTGTATGTTTACTTTGGTGATCAGCTTATGTTTAAATATGGCTACATTTATATTTTATGAATTTAAAGTCCAGTAATGATGAAAATAAGAAGCTATGTTTTTGTATTAGACTATGCAAACATATCAAGGTAAGAGCAACCACAGGATAACAGTAGCTGGTGTTTATTTAGATATATCAGCTATTAGTTCTTTGTCAGTCCATTCTTCTCATCACATAAGTTTACATAAGCACATGTATCACACAGACACAACTTTGTGTCTGTATATGAAGTGAGGCTGCCAAAGTCTCTAAGTGTACACTGATGTCTCTGACTTTAAGGTGCAAGAGGCCATGCCACCAATACTTTACTTACTTGGACACTTTATATGTAATATTGGAGCCATGCGTGGAATTTGGAAACGTTAAATAGCTTACCTCCATGTTTCTGTCTGTGCATTTGGAGGGCGGTGACTCGTCTGACCCGGAGGACTCAGTGCAGTAGGGGGGCTGGTAGTCCCAGCCTGCATGGGGAGTGTTGTTAAGGTGACTAATTTTCAGAGAGCTGCTACAACAGGTGTCCACGACTGCAGCGGTGGTGCAAGGGTCAGCTGCATGGAGGGCCCTCCCTAGAGGCTTATCTTGTTTGGTGTTCTTCTTAGCTGACTGGGAGGCACTGTAGGATCTCTGCAGCAAGGCCTTGGAGTACGTTAGGAGAGATTTTGTCTGACAGGAGTTACTGCTTTCTTCCGGAGGTTGTTTTCCTGAGAGACATTTAAAAATGTAGCTGGGGTGACCTGTTCTCTGCCTCCTCTGTAACAGTCTTCCATGGGCCTCTAACAGGTGGCAGAGGAAGCTGGCCTTTTCTAGCACCGATTTCTGCCTGTGATGCACGTTATAGACTGCCTGCTCACCATTTATCTTCTCATACAATGTCAGCAGCAACTGCTCCAGCTTTGCATATGTTTGTCCAAAGCTCAAACAAAAAGGCCCTTTCCCTGAGGACTCCCTGTATTGTCCACTGTTTCTAATGTTCACCTGTTTAGCCAGCAGATGCCAGTGTCTCTTCGAGTACCTGTCCTTTTGGCACCCTCGCCTGGCTGTCACCTCCCTCAAGGCTCTCCACTGTTCCCTCTCTGCTTCTTCCCGCAGATGCTTCAGCTTCACAGTGAGGTGTCTACAAGCTTGCTGTGTTTGCTTCCTCTCTGCTTCCAAATCAGCATGCAGCCTCTGCAGCTCTTGTCCATACTCCACCTGGCCCTGGCATGATTTCTTCGATGAAAGTAGCAGAGGGTTATCCCTGTCTTTCCTCATGATGACACAGTCACAGCACAACATGCCTGTCATGCATTAGAACTGAGAGGAAGTGCAGGTGGGTGATGAGTGGTTGTCAAACATGCAGCATGCAATTAACACACCAGATCCCTGGAGAGATGAGACAGTGAAGGGTGTGGAAAAACGGTGAGGTATTTCAAAATGTTTCAGAAGAATGTAACTACAAGAAATGCTATGTTTTCAGCATGGTGAAAGTACAAGTGATGTTAACAGTACTGGTCTTTCTTTGTTAGCGAGATGATTCAGAAAGAAAACATGACAGCGTTTTAAAGAGCTTCAGAAAGGCAAACACAAAGAGCACACCAATCAAAACTTGTGATTTGGAAAATGCTTTGTCTCTAAAAAGCTGGGTCATGCAGTGAGGAACGACATCTGTGTCAATAGCTACTTCGGCTATGTTAAGTCCAGCCAATACATACATTTATGTTATGTATGGATACTCAAAATGGATTGCTAAAGATTTCATACCAAAGAAATTACGATTTAATTAATGGCTGATATTTTTTTAGTCTTAATTTGGCTCAATAAACAGATATAGTTGAAACAAAAATTATTCACCCCCCTTGTGTTTTAGGTTTGTTGGTGAAATATATTATTTATTAGGTGTTTCCAATAACCAAATCAAACAAGAACAGTTTAAATAGCTAAATACAACAGATATAAGAAATGCTTTTCTCAAATTATACAAAATGTTACTTTTACTGGCCACAGTCTCAAGATGATTCAGCCCCTTAATGTCAAGTGTCTCCAATACTTTGTACCCTTGTGCTGCTATGACCTACTGCAATCATGATGAACCAGACACCACTTTCTGACAGCGTTCCTGTGGAATCTTAGCTCATTCCTCATGGGCAAAGGCCTCCAGCTCTGTAATATTCCTGGCTTTACGTGCTGCAACCACCAGAGATGTTTTTATGGGATTCAAGTCAGGCGACTGTGACTGCCACTCTAGAATGTTCCAGGACGTCTTCTGAAACCAAGCCTTGGTGGACTTTTAGGTATGCTTGGGATCATTGTCATTTTGGAATGTCCAATGACGCCAAAGCTTTAGCTTCCTCACAGATGGCAAGATGTTTTGTAGGATTTCCTGAAACTTGATGGAATCCATCTGCAGGTTTCCAGTGTCCGAGGGGACAAAGCAGCCCCAGAGTATCACAGAGCCAACGCCACACTTCACTGTAGGTAGGGTGTTCTTTTCAACAAATGCTTCATTATTCCTCTTCCAGACATACCCCTGATCCTGAGAAGTTACGGTTTTGTTTCATTGCTGCACAGAACACCATCCCAAAACTTCCCAGTCTTATCTAGATGGTTTTGAGAGTACTGGGGATTGAACAATTTTGAGACTGCAGTAGTCATTAAAAGAAGCATTTTGCATTGAATGTGGAAAAAAACATAAAGTCTGTTGTATTGAGCTATTCAAACTTTTGATTGAGCTAATTATTGCAAACAGTTGCTAATACATTTGACAATAAACCTAATATACATATGGTGGTTGAATAATTATGCCTCAAATTGTAAGTAATTATTTGCTATTATTTATGCATTATTTTAAATACGTTTGCCTTCATGCAATACATTTGGTCCTTTTATTCTGCTTCTTTGTAAACTTTATCCTTATAAAGTTTTTACTGTCACTATTATTACACTACATACTTCGCACACGAGCCATGCATTGCTTCTAACTGTGTAATACAGATAGACAGCAGAGTTATTATGCCATTGCTTTTTATTCATTTCAATAGTTATTTATTTAAATAATTTATATCTTCATTTATATATCTTTACAGAAGAGGTACAGTCAGCTGAGGATGCAACAAGTGAACTGATTGTGAAAGGCGCTAACACCGTTAGCTAAAGCCAATCCATCACCAGCTAACTTAACGGTGCCCTCTTGACACGGTTCATATTACCGAAGATGGAGACTTCGGTTAGTGGATAATTAACTAGCTTAATTAAGCAAACTTTTACATCGTCAAGTTGCTGAAGCTAATTAAGGTAACGCTATAAAATAAGGTGGATAACAGTTTGTAGCATAATGTAGCTGAAACAAGTCCTGACTACTAGCTACTACAGCTTGTTAGCAAGCCTTAGCAAACCTTTACGGTTTTTTTTTAGCCGCAACTTGTGTCAAACTCACCTCTCACAGGTCTCAACTCTGTTAATTAACTGTTCAGCCACGGTTCCATCCTCTGTCAACCAAGGTACTTTTGGTAGTATTTAAACAACCTTTCTAGCAACACTGAGAGTGGTAACGTTAGTTGTTAAAGGTCCATAGAGCCGCGCAACAGCGGTTTGTTTATCTGTCATGGACCAGTCACAGTCCGTGCCCAGCGTCATCGTGCTGGCCCGTCCAGGACTGGTGCTGCCTTCAGGGACGCCGTCCCCCGTCAACATCTTGTAATACTGAATGATTTGTCCTATCAAATGACTTTAGTGAGGAATTCCCAACTTTGTGCCAAGTTTTTTTTAAAGTAGAGCGGGATGGCTTTGCATTGCCCCGCAACAACGGAACGATGACAGTGAGGTTGATCGGCTGTGAAATAAGTAATAATTGGGTAATTTATCTTTGAGGAGTTATTGTTTATACAAATACGATTCCTTATAATTGTGTTCCCCTCTAATTCTAAAGTTCCTAGTCGATACAGGAAGATCCGCCTTTCTTGCCTTCATTTACACATTTGTTTTGCAGTTCAGGGGCGTTTTTTCACAATAATTTTGGATTAACAACTTGCATGGAAGGCAGCATATTCATAGAGTCAAACCAACCTGTGTGAGATGGGTGACCACTAGTGGCTACAGGCTGCTAGTGCAGGCTTGTTAATGTTTGTAAATGGTACTCGATTTTGGTACCATGATTAGTGGGATTATTATATTGGATATTATATTATTTTAAGTAAAACAATAGGTACAATTTGTAATTATTTGAAATATATAGACTTCTTTTAATGCTTCTCAAGTGTTAAAACCATGGTCATTCATTCACTTGGCAGATGTAGGGGTATACGCACCCTGTATTATTATTATCCTTTTTTGTCATGATAAATTTATGCAAGACTTTTGAGGCTTAATAGACCTGAATATTAGAATATTGAATGTATTTACAGAAAATAATATGATCCTATGAAGCCAGTATAATTATGTCCTCTGGGAGAGAGAATGTGAAATATGACACTGTTCTCTTGTGGAGGAAAAACACAGTTTTATGAAACTGCTAGAATATATATTCTTGTAACATGTTATTATTACACTTATAGCGACAGTAGATCCAATTGTACAATCAAGTAGGTATATCTACAAAACCCCTTAATAATAATAATAATTCCAAAAATGGTGGATCTTGGGTCACTATTGTGAGCCTTCCATTGTTAATGTTATTAGTAAAACCTGTTTTTCATAATACAACAAAGGTCTGCTATGAAAAGGGCCTATTCTGTGGAATCCAAACAATCTCTAAAATGCAATATTAACACTAAACCTTCTCTTGGCAGTTGTTTTCATTTGCCACCTCTAATTTATGATTTAATATTCTCGGTGAGATGTCAGGTGACGGCACGGTGTTTAATGTGTGTGCATATTTTATAGGATTGACAAAACATCCTTAGTGTCACAGTTTTTGGATGAGAGACAGGAGGAAAGCAGGAGGCACAGAGCACAGCAGGCTCGGCTCTAAATATGTTTACTAAATCAAAGTTCAAAGTGGGACACAGCTTACAAGCAAACAAGACGCAAAAAAAGAAGGAGACAGGATTAAGGAAAGAAAAGAGGAAAGAATCCAAGGAAGCTAATCGGGAGATGAGGGACAGATGTGCCAGGCAGGTGGCTGATGAGGCCTCGGGGAGGAACAAACAGGGAGAGTCCATTGATGGTGGTAAGGAGAGACAGTGTAGGTATGTAAGGGACACCTTGTTATTTTTTGTAGCCCTGATTTCTCATCACCTTATGTTACCTGATCAGATGGGTGAGGACATATTATATTTCCTTTTATATCAGGACTTTAGAATTTATGCTTTTATACTAACTGATCATAGTAATATGTTATCACATCGATTTATTAGTCTGGTAGAGTTATATGCTGCATTTCACAATACCATCTTACATGTGATTGGTAATAGTACAATCACACCAGTGTTATACATCACTTTGTTGCCTCTGTCAAGGAGGTAATGTTTTCTCCACTGTTGGTTTGTTTATCTGTCTGTCTGTTAACAGGATTGCAAAAAACAAAAACAAAAAACATACAAAACTCTTGACAGATTTTGATTAAACTTGGTAGAAGGGTTGGGCATGTAGCAAAGAAGAATGACATTTTGGAGGGGTAGGTACCAGATAAAGGCCAGATTCAGAATTTTTTGCCACTTTTCTGAACGTTGCAAGATTGTGCTAATAGGGCTGTTTTTGTCATTTACACATAAACTACTTGATGGATTACCGTGAAATGTGGTGGAAGAGTGCTGCATGTGCCATAAATGGAACAGCTTAAAATTGGATAAAGAGGTGCATCCACTGAGGGAAGCCATTTTGATACTGCACATGTCTTGTTGGATTAAAAATTGCACAATGACATCACCAAAATATCTACTACACATCCATGTAGGATCTGGATCCAAGTAATACCCTGCTGATCCACAACATTTAAATTAAGGGCTCAATGAAAATTCACTACGGTAAGATAACAAATAATAATAATGACACCAGTGTGGTTCCAAATTCTAGTAGTAGGTTTTCATGGTCAAGGAGTCTTATAATAAGGATCAAACTATTATGGGAGTATTGCGTTTAGATGCAATGATGACATAAAGGGGGAACTGAGTGCTGTCTGCATGTGAGGATATGATTAACAGGAATGCATTGTTTAATATGATCCCCGGGACATCGATAAAACGCTTCCTGAGATTTAATTATTTGGCAACGATATTGAAATGTATAAATCCTCAGAGGTATGTACATACCTCCTCAATATCATGTTGCCAACAAAGAGCCAAAGCATGCTATGTCTGTCCACTGGGTGGCATTCGTAGAAGCAGAGAACAAGTCTGTGTTTTTACAATGTATCTTTTGCAGCATTATTCATTTCACATCAGCAGTCTAAGTGCATGGAGTGAAAGCATCTCTAATAGTTTGTGTTCATTGTGTGGATGAAAGAGTCAGTGATAGAATGAGACAGATTCAGCATATTACTCTGTCCTATCAGGGCGTCCTTGGGCTGCTTCCTCTCTCATTCCCATCTCCGTCTGCTCACATGTGGCACAGACAGAGCAAATGCACTGCAAAATCCCAAAGCCAGCTGCTCTTTAATCATTCAACACAGTTTTACTAATTGTGTATCTCACATCTACAGCAATTAAAGGTAGAGGTTTTACCGATTAGTCAGCACCAATAGGTTTATCGCTTTTGACTCAGACAGAAGCTGATGGTTGTGCAGCCTTCACCAGTCTTCTTCTCAAGTGGAATTACTGACATTAAGGGAAAACAATGCATCAAAATAAAAATAGCTCCAACATTTTTTTTCATTTTGAGTTCAGTTCCAGATTTATTATTGATTTATTTCCAGAATTTCACACAATTCATTAATATTACTTTTAGTTATTGTGATGACCACCTGAGCAGGCCACTCCCTCCAGGAGGTGGAGGATTGGTGGATTGGTGGAATTGAGTCGTCAGAGTGATTCCGCTCACCTGGTCTTGTGTCACAACTATAAAAACTGATGGCAGTCAACGAGTCGATCTCAACCCCCCCGGGCCTCCACACTTTTTGGGTTTTGTATTTAGTTTGTCTTTATCATAAGTTCTTTTTATTTATGCGAAATAAACTTACTTTTATTTACAACTCGTGCGTGTTCTCCCCTCCTTTGTCCAGCTTTGACATTATTGTGACATTATTCATTGCTTTGATTGCAATTAATTGGCTATCAACCTTTCCTGCTTCAATCTAACTTTATTATATCAGCTTTTGAAAATCTGCTATCGGTCGACTCTGTGCAAACTTACCAGCAATAGATAACTGTTATTTATTTACATCTGCCTTTATCTGTACATGCAGTATATGTGTATTAGTATAAGTGTATGCTTAATACACTTTTCATTTAAGGGTGCATTGTCTGCACATTATTTGCAGGTGCCCAGCTTCTACTATGGTATAAGGTTACAACATAAGTTCAGGCAGTCACAACTTTTGTATTTTTGTACATATCTCAGGATGATACTGTCTGTATTAGCACCCCTCAAGTGTGTGTCATCTTCAAATCTACATGTATTGCTGTCTATAATAATCTCCGTCAAGGGAAAAAGGGAGATAGTCAAGCTTGAATCTAGTTTGAAATGCAACAGCATTGCAAGTAAAATCTCTAAATTGGTATAATGCTCTCTCATTGTCTTTAATTTCTAATACATTCATCATGACTCAGAGTGAAGATTTTCATATACTGTCACTATTCTGCATGTATATGGATAATAAGGCTTCAAACAGTAATTTGGAACAAAACATATTTCTTTACCTGGAGATTATGTAATATATTTACTTTACTTGCTAAAATCTATAACAAACATATTTAGATTACCTTTATTTATTGAGTAAACATTTAATAAATACATTTCACAGCTGTCATTTATTTTTATTAAGAATTTCAGGGATTAAAGGGAAATAAAAGACTTAAATCTAAGTCTGGACATGTATATATTTGTGAATTGTGTCACAGTGGTCACCACCTGTGATACAGAACACTACCTGTCTTCATGACCTGCTTTAAAGAATTGTCCAAGACAAAGGTATCAGGATGTCATGCTGCACTATTTGTGTCAAGTTCAAATTCAAGACTCTCATAAGTAGGACACAAAGTCATATAGATAACTCATATCTTTGTCAGGCCTGGACACCATGATATGTACAGTAATCCAAGGTGGGCTATGAACCCTCTACCCCTCCCAGGTTGCATCATTAGAGTTACGTAAAATAGACTCCAAGAACATGTACAATAGCTGACCTCCGCAAATCAACATACTTACAAAATATCTATTCCAGAAACATCTCTGCTCTGAAATTCAACTAGGAGAAGAGGAGACTGGTCTTCCTTGAGTCTTTTCTTCTTCTTTCCTTTTGTTTGTGGTAGCTTTGTCCCTCTCATCATTTGAGACCTATTACCTGTAGCATAGACCAGCACAAAGATCTGAGCCCTTAAACCATAGATCAGCCAGGTCAGGCTTATACTCTTATCACTGCTGACCATCTCGCCATGTTGAAGCACAGCTGGGAATCCTTGCTTCCAGTAACACATGAACCCTCACACACATGCTGACACAAACTGGGAGAAGGACGTCACCTGTAAATTACACATCATATACGGCTGCATTTCCCACTAGGAGACAGCGAAGAGGAAGCACTCATGAAATTAATATTAAAGAATAATTTTCTGAAACATCACAATCGTTACATTGGCGACAGTGGCTCTAATAGGCCAACAATGTTTTCATGCAGTTATGAAGTAGAAATGTCATAAAGAGAAGGAACCATTATCTTGATTTTTCCATCTGTTTCCAAAAAAAAGTAGGGAAGTTGTGTAAAATTTAAATAGAAACAGAACATGATGATTAGCAAAACATTGAAACCCCTTATTTAATTGAAAACAGCACAAAGACAACATATCAAATGTTGAAAATGTGAAATTTAATTATTTTTTGAAAGTTATATGCCCATTTTGAATCTGATGCCAGCAACACGTTTAAAAAAAAGTTGGGATAGTGGCAACAAAGAAAAGTTGTGAAATACAAAAACATAAAACAAAAAAACCTGGTGGACCATCTTAAAATTAATGAGGTTAACTGGCAACAGCTTAGCAACATGATTGGGTATAAAAAGATCATCCAGAGAGGCTGAGTCTGAAGTAAAGATGTGGAGGGGTTCACCACTCTGTGAAACACTGCACTGGAAAATAGAGCAACAATTTAAGAATAATGTTTCTCAAAGTAAAATTGCAAAGCATTTGAGGATTTCATCATCTACAGTAAGAATATCATTAAAAGATTCAGAGAATCTGAAGAAATCTCTGAATGCAATGTTTGTTTGTTTTTTCATTTCTGCTGCCCCCAAGTGGTCAAGAAATGAGCTGACATAGGATTAAAGTAAAAAATTAGTAACAAAGGATGTAAATTGAAAGTCATTGGCTCATTCTAACTCTAATTCAGCATTTGATCTAAAAGTGATCTAAGTGATCTAAACACTACTTAAACATTTGTGTAAGTTTGCTGAACAAACCCACTGATTCAAACCATACACATACACATATTCATATTTGTTAGCTTTACTTCCCACCTTGATACTAAAATAATTTACTGAGGGTGAATTAATGTAGCTTAAGTAGTACTTGGTTAAAGAAAATGGTGCAGACATAAAAAGCAAAAGGCAAGACAGAGCTACCAGTAAATCTAACTTTGACTCCATGGTAGTGCGTTTTCTGAAGTGTAACCTCAGGAGGAAATTAAGAATCCTTGTGTTTTCTGCCAAATCATTGATTCGGGTGACACCTCTGGAAGGAGACCTGTGTTTGGGAGCAATTACTATTCGTCTGCTGCTCAATTCAGAGAGGCCCCTGGCTTTTTATTGTAAGCACGTATGCAATTAAAAGAGTATTTTGTATGTCTGAAGTGTAACCTGCTTCTTTCTAGCTTGTTTCAGGAGATGTGCATACTTGTAGCACACGGAGATTGTAACAATCTTTAAGACAGTGTTTCTTACATTCAGATTAGGAATGATATCTGACATGCCTCAGTGTCCAATGCAACATAAAGGGTGTTTGAAGATGCAAAATCAAGCACTCAGCAAGACGTTAACGTTCAGTTTGTTTTGTATTGTAACATAATTCATTTTCCTAAGGACTCAATAAAGACTGGAAGATTTCTAAAACCTTTAAAACTCTCTCTGTACAACTTCTCATTTTATAACTTTCGCTGTTTTTTACTTTCAAGTACTTGTGTGTGGGAGAGTCCTATTCACACACACACACACACACACACACAGTCACAGGACTTGAGCCACAGCTCACTGTGAGTGTGTGCAGAGATGAGCAGGACCGCACCTTCTATGAGTGCCACCTGAAACTGGAGATGCAGGGTTAGCGGTGAAGGGTTAGCTTTCAGCATCTTTGTCTTTTTTGGCCCCTCCTGCTTTTTTAAACATAGATAGGTTCAGGGCGTTAGAACATTAACATACAATGCTTTGGTATTTATTGCTCCCTGTTCATAATCCCTGTCAGGTACTTACAGTGAAGCAGGGTTAAGGAGATGAAAGACCTTAAGCAAATAGCGCTGGATACTCTGAGTTTACTGCTTCCATTTCTTCACAAATCTCCTCTGTTTGCTGTGTGACTTGTGGAATTAAGTTGCCTGGAGTTTGTACTTTTTGGGGGGAAGGAATTTTATTTCTATTTTGTTTTTATTGGGGGTGAAGATAAATCCTTTCTCAAGAGGTACGTATTTTATTCAAAATTTTAGCTTTATTTGCTTTATTATTATTATTATTATTATTATTATTATTATTATTATTATTATTATTATTATCATTATTATTTTCAACTTGTTTGAGATTTTAAATCTAGTGTCACTATAACTGCACATTCACCATAATTGGAAGGGACAGAGATCACATTATGTTCATACTATACAGTGTTGTTGCAAGACAGATATTTAACTAAATTATTCTCTTACATTTGATCCGTTATTTGATATGTGCATCGTCATATTTTCAAAGACGGGCCTTTCTTTTGTTCTTTTTTAAATAGACTTTGCAGAAAAAAGGATATTGCTCATAAAAGACTATGCTCAGGAATGAATGCTGATAAAAGCATAGATTCTCTGTTTGAATGGCATAAAATTCTCTTGGTTTAGGAGACTTGCAGTATTATTCTGGGGTTTATCTCAGATATTAAGGGTATTTTTGTGGGGCCGAGATCTTTCAGCTATTTCTCAGCGCAGGGAAGTGAGAAGGGAGGGGAAGCAGAGCCGACACAAAAGACAACATTATTCCCCAGCGGATCTGTGCTACATCCCACTATGAATGGAGTATTGAAAAACATAACATTGGGGACTAGATTATTTTTCATCCCCAATAACTGAGCCATTTGTTCAAGAGTTTCGAGAGGTTTGTTGTTACAGTCTGCAAAAGAGACAGCCGTGGTTCTTGAGTGCTGAGCTGGTGTTAAAATGCCCACCTCCCAATTGGATGCTCAGTGACATCTGTGTGGGCCTCTGGCCTTCTGTGCTGCACCTTTAGAGACAATGCAACAGTCCAGGTAAAATGGACCCAATATGGATGAAGACTGCACCATCCAGAGTTGTTCATGTGGCTCCTGTTAAGTGTTAATGCCCCCACAGAGCTAAATCTAGTTAAATCTACCCCCTAAAAGCTGAAGATAAGATATAGCACAATGGCTCAAGATTTTACCCCCCCTCCGCCCCCCTGCCTCCCGCTCTCCATGGAGACGAAAGGCGCCCCTGCAGTGTCATCAGGTGCCTAAGCGTTTTGGAGGGTTCTAGTGACAGATTGCAGGAAGCAGCGTTTATGCCTGACGATGGGGACCACAGAAAGCAGAAATGTCTTTTTGTGCCCCCTGGGCTCGGAATGTCCACTATCTCCAGGGGCCAATATCAAATTCTCCCCTCATCATCCCCTAATACGCATTCCTGTGTAAGGTCAGGGGGAATTCTGCATCAGCAAAGAGACAAATAACCCAAGGCCAAGCCACACACTGTGGTCTCCTAATGACAGCATGCTTCTAATGACACGATTCACTTAATTTCTGGGACGTTTATTTAAAAGGAAAATGCTAAATTTGGAATTTAATAATTCCAACTGCCCCATAGAAATTTCATATTATACTGTATTGCTTTTTGCTTCTAGCAGTGTATATGAAAAACTGAACTTTTTTTCAATTACATCCTCACACTACAGTATATTTTGCCTCACAGCCTTTATTTTTTTAGGTGAATTCCACTGCAGTATTAGATAAACGTCGTTCATCCCTGTTTGTCACTTGGGAAGAATGAAGGGTATCCAGTGTTTGACGACGGTACTATCTAATGTTGATTATTGAGTGATTGTCTGTGAATCCAGGCTATATTCTCTGTCTGTAGGGAAATCCCCTTGATTATCCATTAAAAACCAGGCCACAGGTGCCTGCCTCTGTCAGTAACACAAGCCCTCCTCAGCTGTTGATGATGCTGAGAAGCTTGGGGAAAAAAAAGCTTCCCCAGCTCTAACAGTCAGTGAGGCCTGCGTTACCTGCTGCAGCAGCAGCCTCAACTCCCTGTCCCTATCTGGAGAAACTGGGCCAAATTCATGTCTATAATCTCTTCCTTGCTCTGAAAAGTTTTTGCATTAGAGCTCTCTAATGCCCACAAAGAGTGATGTGCCCTGCATGATCCATGGAAATTATTTGAGCTACGCATTACCCAAGCCTGACCTCAGAGTGCCATCAATACTTACTACAGCACAACAACAACAGCTGCAGGCTCCATTAGAGAAAACAATCCAATACTATAACTAGGCTACTCTGAACCAGGACAAAAACTAGTGATAGTTTTGCAGAAGTAGAAAAGAGTCTACCACACTCTAGTAGATTTGTGTGTCCACACATAGTTTGGAACAGTGGGAAGGATGGTGAGAGACTGACAGTGTGTGAATGTGTGCGTTGCAGGTGGATGGTCAGTCAGGTTGCCATGCGAGGTCAGCGTGTGGTGGAGAGCGAGTGTAGGTGCTGGAGCCCGGCCGTATGGGTCCTGGTGTCCCTGCTGGGGTCCCTCGTCCTGGTGGCAGTCAGTGTGGTGCTGCGACTCGGTGAGTGTGTGTGTGTGGGGGGGTACCACAGTGGATTTGTCCAAAAACTACAGCTTAACATGTCAAAGCCTGCCCATAAAAGCATTTTATCTTCTGCCATACAGAACACTATGTGTGATTCAGTAAATGTATTATTTCTGGCATATAGATGGCAGATATTAGAGCAACCCCAGTCTGAAATACAGTCAAAGCTAAAGTCCTTTGTTTTTATTTATATTTGTATTTTTATATGTACTTCTAACACTTAATAATGCACTTAATAACATTATGTCACATTTATCAAATGGTTTAAGGTAGTTTTTCCAAGACATTTGGGCCACGTTCTTTTTGTTAGAGTTAAGAAATATACATGGAAAAGCAATAGGTCTTAATGTTTGGTCCACAATGCCAAGTGTCAAATAGAATACCGTATTAAACTGTTATTTCCTTTAAGGGTAATTTTTCACACACTGGCTCAGAACCAGTGATTGGTTGTATAAAGGCTTCAAGTGACACCCAAACTTGATCTATATCCATATCTACTACTGTAACATTCAACAAAGTCATATCTCCGCTCTTGTCCTCTGGGTATTTTTTAAAGAAAAGCTATCCATATTTTTTGGCTACTTCAGACCATTAAAACTAAATAATTCTGAGGTGGGAAGTGTTGTTTCTAAAGAGAAAAGCTTACCATAAACTGAAACAAAATGTGACACGAGATGATTTCCTTACCTGCAAGGGAACTCCCTGTAGATGAGTGTTTTTGTCATGTGGTCACCAGTGATAGCTGGCTAAAAGCCCCGTGGGTAGTTAGTAAGGAGACAGGATCAGTTCCAATCACTGGACATCATGGATCAACAAATATATAAAGGACAATTTATCCAAATGTGCCGACCCTAGATTTTGGATTTGTCTCTTGTCACAGCCATTAACTCTCTGAGTATGTGCTTCACTAACATTTCTTTAATTCAAATTTCAGGAGACATGAAAATAAACAGACGGGATTTACCTGGTAAGTCATATTTAATTTAATCACATTTTACTGTTCTGATCCCCCTTGACCCAACCCTTTAGAATAAGAGCTACGTGTTACACTA
Source organism: Chaunax sp. Z400 (assembly GCA_037577475.1). Classification (NCBI taxonomy): domain Eukaryota; kingdom Metazoa; phylum Chordata; class Actinopteri; order Lophiiformes; family Chaunacidae; genus Chaunax; species Chaunax sp. Z400. The sequence continues at coordinate 6,135,289 of CM075201.1, read as the reverse complement.
GGACGTAACCTACATGTGCCACCGTAAACAGATGTATTACTAGCCCCTGAAGCTGAAACAGGTAGTTTTACCTATGCAATGTATATGTTTCACAGACAGGAGTAGCTTGTGAATTGACCCACATTGTGTGTGATGGTTAAAAAAAAAATCCCTGTGGTGTCTTTGTGAGTTGTTGAAACCTGAGCTACAAGTGTTCAGGCTTTATGACTGCCCTTTATACACGTTCTGGAACATCTTCCAGTGTGACTCAAGGGAAAATATGTGTTGAAAGACCCACATCCCAGAAACATACCTACAGCTGACAGCTCAGATCTATATTGACTTACTATGTTTCACATAGAAAATGTTTTTTTTTGAGTGTTTAATTTGATTCACTTCGCTAACATCAAAGAGAATCATTAAATGAAGCTGCTATGATAGAGAGATCATATTCATTAGATATTGTACTTCTTTGTCACGGACAAGTGTTAGTCATATCTGGCCCTCAATTTCACATAATAGCACACAACAAACAACTGCAACTGGTTTCAGGTTGTTGGTCATAAACCAAAGTGTTATGTGCTAGTTTCTAACTTAGAGAGTGTTTGTTGGATTGATTTAAGATCAGAAGTGGTTTTGGATGACATCAGAACTGATCAGTGCATTACTAGTGTGAAGCGCTTTTCATGGCAATCCATCCAATAAATAGTTGGTGAGACATTGCCACGAATGTCTACCTTATGCTGGTGCAACCTGAAAAGTCAAAGGATCACAAGATTTAGTAGGATTCATCCTCTGGGCACCACGAATCTCTGTCTAAAATTGAATGACAATCCACCCAATAGTTTTGACTTTCCCCGTCTTTCTATGCTGCTAGCATAGCAAAAAAAAACCCCAACAAATTAATAAACTATCATTAAGTATTTCTGTTGTAGCTCGGTCTGAACAGGCCTCCTGTTGTGGTTTCAGTCAGTGTCTAGTGTTACAGGAAGATAGATATAGTAGATATAGAGTAGTATAACTGTGGAAGGCCAAGAGCCTCCTTTCAACAAATAATTTGACCATTCTCTCTCTCCTTTATGCCCTCCTCCCTCCTGTTTTAGCCAATGTCTTGCAAACTCCTGAGAGGATGCAGCAACAAGGTAAGCATGAGCAACACAGCTACATGCATCTGCCCAGACACAGAGAAAAACATGTACACCATGAAAATGTATCAGTGTGTGGCTGTGTGTCACTGAAACAGGACAAAAGCTAGATCAGTGCCCGGAGCTTTTTAAACAAGGTCACTTACCCAACTCTCCATTTCCTTAATCCCCATTTATTTGCTATGTAACCTCCCATCCTGCTGCATCCAGCTAACTGACTTCCAAGGAGTCCTGTGGCTTATTGTTTCCAGAGGGATGTTTTCTTGCTATTAACTGTCATTAAATTAGAGCCATGTTAGTCTGTCTTCTCGTCTCATACTTTTTCCCGGAATAGAAACATGTCTCTCAGACAGTAGGGCTTTTGTAGGCCTCCGATTTTTCAATGAGGTGACACAATCTTACATACAGCTGCGTGCAAAATCAATCTGACAGAGAGAAGCCCTGACAGAATTTGTCTGCTAATCTCTCCAAAGCAAAACTGGTGAATGGCCGTGACAGGTGTGAGGGTAGGCTGGAGGTGCTCCACAATGGTTCATGGGGCACAGTGTGTGACGACGAGTGGGACATGGTGGATGCCAATGTGGTGTGTCAGCAGCTGGACTGTGGAGTGGCTGTGGCAATACTCAGCAGTTTTCAATTTGGACAAGGCTCAGGGCGCGTCCTGCTGGACAATGTGGACTGCAGAGGAGATGAAACATCCCTTGGCCAATGCCACAGTCTGGGCTGGGGCATCCACAACTGTTACCACTATGAAGATGTGGGTGTTAGATGTAAAGGTATGTCTTTCATACAACTTTAATTGTAGTGATGAATGATCTCTTCATCGTAAAATGAAAGAAAAGAAGACCAAATGCTTTCTTTTCATTTCACTACTAGGTGCAGTGACAGAAGAGGATCACACCACAACGCCCACGGAGAACCCCGGTTTACGTAAGTCCCCCCTTGCTTCTACCTAAATGAGACTGATCTTCTGCCAACATGAAACATCAGAGGGATGAATTAGTGTTGTGTTTTTTAAATCAGAAAATCAGAAAAAAATACAAGATTGACTATAATTAATTTAAATCCAGTCACAAGTTTGAAATGTTAATCATCACGACAGCAGAACATACAAGAGTTTGACTTTGGCATCTAGGCTTCAACCTTAATCACTCCCCACAGATATGTCTACATAGAGACTATGGGGAGTGATGCGTGGCCTTCATGAACCCCCTAAGTGGAGCTTACAGGTGGATGCTGGGGAGGTGGTGGGGCTGAACGCCGGGCAGCAATATGCATGCAGGGAAACAGCAGCATTGACAAGCAGAGGGAGAGATGGGAAATAATTGCAGCTCAAATAGTCCGCCAATTGGGAGGGTGTGTTAGACGACTTTTGAGGAGAACGATACTTGTACGTGAAAATATTCGCACAGTATGTCCCCATAGAGAAATGTCACCAGAAACTGCACTTCCCTTATGAAACTTTATATCATCTTCTCGCTCACCGTTTTGCTTTTACTGCCTTCAGCTTCTCTTGGCTCGCTCTCAGCGCTCTCAAAGCTTTGTTTTCCGGGGGGCCGCCAGCGGCTGTTTCTGTGAAAAAGATCTGAAAGACACACTGTACACTACGTCAGCACCAAACATCAGACACACATAGTGACTAGCTGGTGAACATAGAGGAGCTCTCAACGGTTGAAGAGCCAACTTACTCAAAAGTTCTGACATTTTTGTAAATATGTTAAAAAGGAAGGAACAAGGAAGGGCTAGAACATGTGAAATTTGATGTAGACCCAGATCATAATTGAAATGGTGAACTGATAAATATTCTCAGACATAAGTCATACTGTAGGGCAGTTTTTGACATTTCGCCTTATCATGCAGAAACTTCTGAACCAAACGTTTGTAGAGGGCTGGGTTGTCAGGCAAGTCCTCACAATTGAGGTGCAGATCTGGATAGAGGTCCAGATCCTGGGATTTTTCTTAACTCTCCTTAACAGTGTGAGATAAACATTTTTTCTACTTGCGCAAAAACAACTCAACCATTTTCAAAGAATTTTTGTGAAAGGCTGTGACACAGACCAGGCAATTGAAACAGACCTTTGTGGGATTATTATGGGTATTTAGTAGTTTGATGGACGAAATGTTGAAATGTGTTTTCAACCAGACAGCTAACACATCAGCCATGTCATCTTAAAAGCTAATAATACCGTGTTTTTTTCCCCAAACTAATCTATTATTGCAGTTCTTGACCCTGCATAAAACATTCTCTTTGAACACAATCCACACCTACAGTATGGAGTTCTTACAAACCAACTAGCAGAGTGCTGTCTGCTGTGAAAAGTGACTGACAACTGGTTCAGGCTGCATATTGGTATTGACCACAGCACAGGAGAAAGATCTTCCCAAAAGTCACATGATATTTATAATATTTGTCCATTTGTTTTTGGCTGGATCAATTTGTGCATTTGTAAATCATAATGAATTTGTGTCTGAGGGATGATGTGTTAGTAATATATTGTGTGTCTGTTTGATGTGGAATTTTACTATTTGTGACACTGAATGCATTTGTGTGTTAATTGTGTTTTGAACATGCAAAGCACATTATATTTATTGGTGAACCATTTGCTTTCTTTTATTATTTAGCTTTGGCTGAATATTAGCTCCTTATGTGAACTCTCGGTGAACACGGCCTGGACCTAACACTGTGTTCAGTGAACAGAACTCATGATATTTGTTGACCACCTCCAGAAATGCAGTCATGTCATCAGCCTCATTTGCTTTAAGGTTTAAGTGCTGCATTGTCTCTCTGCTAAATAAACACATCAGGCCACACATCTCATTCCAATGCAATTTGCTCAATGTTACTTAGAAAATATGCTATACATTCAGAGGAGTCCAATTTTTAAATTTCTTTTTATCTGTGTTTGATTAGATTTTTTAAATTTTTATATATGATGTAAGGTCAAATTAAACAAAACACCCATATCTAGCAGACAGGCGGCATGCCAGACATTACTAACAAAACACTTGGGCAGGATTCCTTAATGAATGAATGGTGGCTTATTTTGTGATTGTGTGGGCAATGCAAAAATCCTCATGAAACATAGCCACACAGCCAGGTTGATTTAAAAATAGCTTTATTAAAAAAATTTTTTTTTTCAGTTGTCACCAAACTGGACAACAACAACCAAAAGCTTTTAAGGTGATTCTGCTGGATATCCTCAGGGAAACTGACGATACACTGCAAAGGCCTCTTGTATTCCAGGCTGTCCTTATTGTTCGCAGCGCTAGCTTTTGTTTGTGGTCACCTTCTTTTTTTCCACCTTGACTCCCAAGAGGATTATGAAAGGCTAGAGCAGAATCAAATTTACATGTGACGTTTATAGCCAGTTCTGCGATGGCCTGCATAAAATCCACTGGGAATGCAGTGAAGCAATCTTAGATTCTTCATCTTTCGGGTGAAGAGCATTTTTAAATGATGGACACACGAGAATGTCCATTGTCTTTGTTAAAGGTGTGTTTTTCTCTGGGCCAAGGCATTATATGACAACGTCTGTGCTTAGCGCAATATCAGATGTTCACCTTACCTCTTCTGCGTCACTTTTTCTTACAAGAGCCACAATATGCTTTGTACAGACCCACACGCTTGTCTTTTCATTATATCATTGTCTCTCAGTTATTTCCTCTGTCTCACACATTCACAAGTAAATCCGTGTAGTTTCCTCTGAATCTGCCAATGACATTGATATAGATTCTAATAATATTTATAGCAGTATGTTGTAGACAAAGACATCAATCCCTACAAATTCTTCCCTCTTCCCTTTTTTCAGGAGATGGCACCATCCGCCTGATCAACGGAAGGACCGCCTGCCAGGGCCGGGTAGAAATCTACTACCAGGGAAACTGGGGGACAGTGTGTGATGATGAGTGGACCTTCGAAGATGCCAGGGTTGTGTGCCAGCAGCTAGGCTGTGGTAGTGCTGTCTATGCACACACCAACTCCTACTTTGGCTACGGGATTGGCCTGGTTCTCCTGGATAATGTCCACTGCTATGGTAATGAACCAGACCTGTCTAGCTGCTATAGCCTGGGCTGGGGCATACACAACTGTGGCCACCATGAGGATGCTGGTGTCACCTGCACAGGTATGCTGCTCTCAGTCATATAATATGCATGAACAGAAATCATACAAATGTAACCTAGGAACTCACCAAACATTACTCTGAGCTATGTTTAAATGATCTAAAATGCATTTACGCCATGTCTCACTCCTTTTTGGTCCTTACACAGCACATAATCCAGGTGCAAAGTAAGACACTAGCTGCAAATGAGTTTCATTTAGCTTCTTGATTATTCATAGGTGTATTTTAGGTGTTTCTGGGTAAATTAAATCAACCATAATGTCATCCTACATCCATTCCATTTAAATGGCAGCTGAGTCTGCACCTGGCTACTCACTATTTAAGCAGTGGCACTCGTCTTTGCTGAGGGACAGGTATGTGGGTTTTGGCTGGTGGACCCTCTGCCTCCAACGTTTCCCAATAATCTGTGCTATCAACCATTCCATTTCAAAGCATAAGCAAATGCACAAATACTTTACTGATTATGGGCCTGGTGATGCATCTGGATGCACCATTCTGATAATAAATCGTTATTGAGGAAACTATTTATTAGATTACCTTCAGTGATCCCTCAGCAGCAGAAGTGATACGTGTTTCTGTGCTGTCTGTACCATTTTAGGCGCAGCCACGTAACGTCATGATCTGTGTTCTTCTTTAAATGCAAAAGGAACCTGCCTGCAGTGTTGTATAAGTTCACACTTCAGATAAACTAGTTCAGAGTTCAGTTCAGACTGATTGGAATGAACTGGATGACGTTCTCTTTTTTTCAGGATCGTCTACTGTACCTTCTATGGTGACAGAAAGAGGAAACTGGACAACAGTTAACACTGAAGGTATGTAAACAGACATACAATGGATGTTTAAGAAAGCAAGCAAGCACACATATTTTTACTCCTTTGCTTAAACATGCCCAATGGGTGTTCTTGGAATTTTCCCACAGAAAAAAAGTGCACTTTTCCAAATAACCAACAGGGAGAGGCATTTCTCCCTGATTACCATTAAACGTGTTGCACCAAAGTGGTGCCACAGACTAACCTCACCATAGTTATCAGCAGGTGACAAGTAGTCTGAGCCATCAAGTCATTCTGTCCTGTATTACATCTTCCCTCCAGCAACAGAGGAAGTTCCTGTCACCACTTCAACAACTACAACAGCTGTTACAACAACTACTCAGAAAACAGGTAACAAATACAAATACAGCATATTCTAATATTAAAGTATATTAGGATTCCATTAACATTTGAAGCCTCTAAGACATACCTGAATGCAATGCTTCTGTCCCATTTTCACTACTGCATATCATGTTGGTCTCAGGCGAACAAGACTGTCTTAAAACCCATGATGTCACTTCATAAACAAGCCCGAAAGTCCTTGACAGGGAATCATGACAGTATCATCATTGTGATATACTAGAAGAACTTTGTTCAGCTCTGCTCTGAGCATAAATGAGCAGTTCTTCAAGGTCTTCTTCGAGTGGAGATTGTCCCAAAATGTAGCTCCACCCTCACATAGTCTGCTTTTTCTCATAGAGCAATTAAAGAATTGAATAAACGCCCCGTCAATTTGAAAATCGGCGCCGACTTCCACATTTTCTTACGTGAGGTTAAGAAATGGATTTGAAGTAATCAGTCTTGTCAGCATTAATTTTACATCATGACAACTTTTTTTTTACATTTTAGAATATATGACTGTATTTTTAGTGTTTGTACTATGCTTTTCTTATGTGGTGTGTTTTAGTTTGTGTATGAATGTTCTTGTTCATCTGCCCAGGGACTGCAGATGGAAATTAGCTAGTAGCTAAATCTGGTGCAAAGCATATTTTCTCTTCTTTGAGACCACTGTATTTGTACGTGGTCCTTGATATAAATAAACTCAATAAACAAACAAACAAAAAAGTGGTCAGGGAATATTGTAGCTTTTTATGTAATGATCAGTCATATAAATTTAGACACTTCTGTCTTAAAATTGCAATGTTGTACCTGTGTTTTTATTCTTGTCCAGCTGAACCAGTTATTCGAGTGCAAAATGGTAACAGCAGCTGCAAGGGTCGTGTAGAGATCCTTTACCGCAATGTTTGGGGGACAGTGTGTGATGATGAATGGGACATGGACAATGCCAGGGTGGTGTGCAGGGAGCTTGGATGCGGCCCGCCAACCAGCGCTGTGAGCAATGCCTACTTTGGCTACGGTAGTGGTCCCATATTACTGGACAATGTGGACTGTAGCGGTAGTGAACTGGGGCTGTCATCGTGTGTCAACCTGGGCTGGGGTCAGCACAACTGTGGCCACCATGAAGACGCTGGGGTTATCTGTGAAGGTAAGACCTGGCTTGACATCATGTTAAAGCAGGCTTCATTAGGCATACATTTATAACATGAGCATACAATGCTGGAAAAAGGGAATGTCAGTATCCCAAACCTCTATCTGAAAAAATCAATTCCACTTGAAGCTCACATTTCCTTTTCGTCCAGTCATCTGTGCCCACCCCACTAAGCTGTATAGTTGCAATGTATGACTGGAATACTCTGAGCAGCAGACAACCCAGAGAGCATAAAAGATACAGTGGACGAGTCAAGACACGTCAGTGTCACTGCATTCCTGCAGGCCGAATTCCATTTCTCTGAGGCTGAATCATGAGCACATACAGACTCCCCTTTACTTAGTTAATCCTTGGTTTCAGCTTAATTTTAAAATATGACTATACAGCTGTTTGTAAAAGGCCACAGTTTTAAAACAAATGCCGGACGTGATTCTTAATACAATTATAAATGGCCAAGGGGACCTAATCTATGTATGACAATGACAGCTATAAGCATCAAAATCACTGTAGAAACATATTTAACAAACTGTTGATGTTGAAATTACCATAAAATGTTGCTACAAACTGTGTGGCCTCAAAGGAAAAACCAAGCAAGAGGCTGCCTATATTGATCACTAGTAATTATAAGAGAGGCTTGCTATTTCTCTTGTCACTTGATACTTCCTGAGAACTCCCTGGACAAGCATCACCATTTTCCACTTTCCTCTGTTTAGACCTAACTATAAGTGGACGTAACTTTGGAGAAACAGAAAGGATAATGACCGCCACCACCACCGCCACCACCACCACCACCACCACCACAGAACCCACTGATGGTAGGTTGACTATATCTTCAACCAGCACAAAATCAACCCATTGCTTCTAGACTCAGAATTTATGTGACTCTTGTTTTATTTTTTAGGAATGCTTAGACTGGTGGATGGTCAGCACCGATGTCAGGGTCGGGTGGAGATGTACTCAGTTTCTGAATGGGGCACGGTGTGTGATGATGCTTGGGATCTCCCTGACGCTCAGGTTGTGTGTCGCCAAGTGGGCTGTGGAGAGGCTACGTCAGCTTTGGCGGAAGCTTTCTTCGGGCAAGGCACAGGAACAATTCTGATGGACAATCTCAAATGCACCGGTGTGGAGGCCTCCCTTCGGGAGTGCTCCCATATAGCCTGGAATGTGCACAACTGTAACCACTCTGAAGATGCTGGTGTCAACTGCACACTGTCGTGATCCCAGCAGAACACACTTCCGTCTGCACCATGGGTAGTAAGTGGGCGTACCAACCTGGGACTTGTAAACATTATGTAAATAACAGCATTCACATTCTGGGAGGAATACTCCCCCACCAACAACATACGAATAAAAAAGAAGACAATATATGATTACATATTCAAAAACTATATATGCCTATTAAGCACTTTATAATTACTTATGATATGAAATACAATGTACACTGTTTTTTATTTGCAAAACTAAGAAAAAGGAAAAGGCTTTAACGGTCTCTTTTTCTTGTCTCAAAATTTTAAGATATTTACTATACATGTGATTTTTATTTTTAAAGATTAAGTAGGCTTAACGGGATGAAATCCATCAATTATTAATTATGTGGACATTTTTGTGGACACCAGCTCCAAAGCTTGCAAATATGTATGATAAAATAAATAAAATTATAAATGGGAACAATTATACTTCAAACCACAAGAATTCAGAAAACAGAAGCATCCTTAAATAAATGTATGTTGTTGTTGTTTTTTGTGAATATACACTATCTCTCCATCTGCAAAAAAATTATGTGTTACTTGTGTTCTGTATGCCATCATATAAATAAATGTAACTAATGATTATTTACATGTGACAAAATAAATGCACCTATTTTGTGGTATATAATATATTTTTGGTGTAAAAACAAAGATGTTTGAATCAGTGTCTGCTTTTGTCTTTGTCCTATATGTTCATCCCTTTCCTTTTTCCTCTTTAATAGTAAATGCAAATATATTCCCTCCACTGCATTGTTGGAAAAACAAGATGTCTCGATTTAGGGTGCTCTCACACCTTCCTCGTTTGGTCCAGACTTTCAGACTTTTCAGTTTGATCCGGACCAAAGTTGCAGGTGGGAAATCTCCCTGGACCAAGGTCTGGATCAAACACCCGGTCTTTGGTCTGACAAAAAAGGTGGTCTCAGTCTGAAACTGAACCATGGTTTGATTCATTTACAATGTGAGATCACTTTTTAGATGATCCGGACTTTCGGACCAATTACTGTACTAAGTTACAGCAGGCTATTTTTGCCAATAAACAAAAGAAAAAGAAAAACAGGCGGAAAAAGTTAAACATGAGCAGTGGTAACACACAGGGAGAGGTAGAGATGGTATTTAATAGTGATATGGTCCGATGAAGAAATCAGAAGTGAAGTATGAAACTCCTCGCATTACAATTAGATGCATAAAAGGATTAAGAAATGATCATATTCCATTTTATTAATGGTTTACAGAGTTTCCCCACTTTTATGGAATCAGGATTTCAGTGGTTGACTTTATACACTTAAAATAAATCACAGATATCTGAAGGCCTACACCTAGTTTTAATGTAGTCATAAAAAAGAAGCTAATATGACATTTTATAGTCTGGTAGGCTCAATAGCAAAGCTGGAGCTTATTGATCACTTTGACAAATATCCAGTGTCTGCAGGGAGAGGGAAACAGAATGGTCTGTACAAGAGGGCGTGTTTGATGACTAATGATAGAATGAATCAGCATATCAGCATTATGAGCCTGCTTCTTACCTACAATCTCTACAGTCAACAGAAATAATACCAAATGGTATATCTATGGTTACAAAGGTGTTTTTTGACAACACTTCATAACTGTATGCGACCAAATCTCAAAGAAAGAAACCTAAACTTTTATATTAATATTTAAGAATATAACTAAAAATAAAAAGCACATTTGTCATAAACATTTAGAATCTTTTACATGGATATAATAGACTTGCTGTTGTTCTTCTCCACTGCCAACCAACAAAGCTGCATGTATGTCAAACATAAGATAAGTGCTTTATGGTCATAGGTGTGTCTGTTCTTTATCAGCTACACCTGCTTTGAGGGTGACTCAGACCTGAAGACAGGAAATATGTTAGCCTGACAATAATTATTAGTACAACAATAATATATAAAACGTATTGCTATTGAAATATGACCTTTTTTCAGCTTTATTTTCCTCTAAATGATAAACACTGTGTGTCACTGCTTTTTCATTTGAAGATTTTTATTCGGCAATCAACATATCACTGTCTCGGTCCTGGGCTCCTGGGCCCAGGACCTGGGCCCTGGGCAGAGGGAGATCTGCCTGGAAGAAAATGGATGGATGGATGGATAGACGGACTGACAGATGGATGGATACTTCTCAGGGCATCCAAAGGGGCATGAAAAGGGCCCCACTAAGATTCTATTCCAGGGAGAAAAAGTGAAAAAACCTCTAAAGTGAAAAAAAATGTGATAAAATGCTTTCTGAGGTGCTCTTCTAGTGGAGAAAAAATGATTAAGCGCCATCTATGGTGCCTTTTCAGTGGAAAAAACGTGATAAAGGGTCCTCTAGAGTGATGCTCCAATGAAAGAAATGCGATAAGGGGCCCTCTAAGGTGATACTCCAATGAAAAAAGTGTGATGAAGTGCCCTCTGAAGACTCATTTATACTCCCTCTACATATGAAACTACATATGCCCTTTTGAAATTATATCCACCAGTGGCCACAACTTCGCCATCCATCCTTTACGTTGGCATTGATACATCCACAAGATGTGAAGAGTCAAAAGAAGCGACAACAACCATGTTAATGATAATGTACCTAGTAAGTAAAAGCGGCAAAAGTGGGGGCAGCAATGTTACTCAGCGTGGTCTGTGGACAGAGAAGAGAAGTCTTTGTCGTGTATGTGGGCAGTTGTCGTGTCTTACCTACATTATAGCTACGCTGCCCCAAATGATTTCTGACAGCATTGTTTTTCTATATCCATAAGCTTTCAGGAAACGTGGACAAATATGGACGAAAAGTCTCCGTCTATATCCATCTTTAACGTTGAGCATAAATCTGCGTTAAGATGCGATTCCAGCTAACAGAAGGTAATAAAGCATGTTTTTTTTTCAAACTGTTTAAAGAAACATGACTTTCCGTTTCCTGGTGTCCTTCATGAAGCAGCTGGTGCCTTATAAATTGAGTTGCCCCAGGCCCTCAGACAAGCCTGACTCCGCCTCTGAATCTCCTCTTCCATGGACATGAGGAGTGTGCGCTCACTGGCTGCGGGGCTGTGCACTGTGGGGACGTTACATCACTCTGTGGAGACACGCCTTTTTGGGTGGTGACACAACCGAGGGAGATTGTTCGGAGGGGGAGGGGTGTCCCGTCGGCAGGCACACAGACAGCAGGCAGCAGCTGCAGCGAGAGGAGCCTGTATCGCTACTCCGCATCCGAACACACATACAGTACGACTCTCCAGCTCCGAAACACACGGCTAAAATGGTAGACCGCGAGCAACTGGTGCAGAAAGCCAGGCTGGCCGAGCAGGCGGAGAGGTACGATGATATGGCAGCTGCCATGAAGTCGGTGAGTAGGCTTGTTCCTTTGTAATGACCTTTCACTTGTGGATGATTTTATTACCTTCGATGTGTGTGAGATATACCCGCTAGCTAGCCTAGCATGAGGGGCAGTAATACGCAGACTGTGTCCGAGCACATTTTATCTGAAGCGGAGAAGCCTCATCAAATTGGTGTATGAAACTTATGATTAAAGACTAAATTGATGGGAGAGACTCGACCATGAGCAGGATTTAACGCTTTTATAATGAGATTTGGGCAACATCATTTTGAACAGTGCTGCTAGGCCCGTAAAGCCCGTCAGCCACACATTTCAGAGGTTTTAGTGACTCCGCTTCGATACGACGAGGTCCAGGTGAAAAAAACACATTTTCTGTATGTTCGTTTTTTTTTTAAGCGGTGTGTTGAGGTGGATTGTCTCAAATGCGGACTGTTTGATCTTGGGGCGGTGCCTTTCTCCAGGCTGCTCTGTTGTGAAAGAACCGAAGGAGATAAAGCACCAAATAAAGATACGACGTGATTGAACTGTCCTGTCTGGATCAAATATGTGCGTAAAAACGAAACAGAGTCACTCTGAACACGACAGATGCGCAAGAAGGACCTTGGCGATCCATGATGTTGAGAGGGACATCGTAGGCTGAGGGTTTACTTTATCCTCAGCTCGAAATAATGAGCCATTGATTCAAAATGGAGTACAAATTTCCTCTGTCTTGACTCCAAGAAGCTTCTAGGCTATCGCTTCACGTTTGGCGCATTGAGAAGAGCAATGTTGGCTGAAGGTTGATCGCAATCGATTGGCGCAGAAGCAGCGCACCAACTGCGAACCGCTCAGACGTGGGTGTTGGTGGACGGACAGCTTTCCAGAAAGCTCTGTATATGTCATATTGCAGCAAACGGTTCGTTTCGGGGTCTGCACGACTGTGTTGGTCGATGCAGCCGCATACCTGCGTCCTCGGCCTCTTCCAGCAGGTTCCCACACAGAGGCGTGCCGCAGCATTTGCCAAGATGCAGCATAGGCCCACCCGTAGTGCACCATTTCATAGGCAGCGTTTATCAGAGCCTCACAAAGGCTGCATCTCTACATGAGCACCGTCTGGGCAGCAGAGGAGAAGACATTGGTAGGAGGATGCTGTGTAAAGGAGGCCTTTTCTCCTCTATTTAAAATAATCAATACACAATGAGATTATACTGTGGTAACTAACAGTTACTTTTTTTTAGCAATAATATAATTATTTATAGTAGCCTTAATTATTCATTTTACTCTTAAACTCAGAGGTGTGTTGTCTTTTTGTCATAGCTGTGTTATTTCCCACTGAATGCTTATTGTGTGTAACAGTTGTGTCTGTCTGCTTTCATAAAGAAGGCCAGCGTAGCTTCAGCAGTGATTATATTTAATAGTAGAGATGAGTGGAGGTTACTACGTCTGCCTCAACTCCAAGACTCAACAAGTAAGTGTATTTAAAGGCCATGCTGTGCTCTGGCTCTCTGTGGACCAAGCTGTAGTGGTAATGCCAGAGGCGACCCGGCTCCACCTCTACCCGGTTTATGCCGAGTCAGAAGAGAGCTGCCCCTCACCCAGTCAGTCTCTCTGCAGCACTGGGCAGCGGGGTGTGTCTGCTGCCTCGCCCATCATTTCAGGGGGAATCCCTTGCCACTGCAGACATGGTTACTCCTGTGGCAACAGAACCAAATAACCAGGATCATAGAACATGACACTGCAGCCATCCTCAGGAGGACTGGAACACCTCAGACTCAGGAACCATGGCCCAACCCAAATGAATGACAGCTATGTGTCGCCATTACAGCATAGCTTATTTCTTGACGAAAAATCAGGTATAAAGGGATATCATCTTTATTGAAAAGAGGGTATTCTCATTATCTGGGACAGTCATTCATTATGTAGCAGCTGCAAATCAAATAGTCTCATATCACCAACAATCGAGAGGTTCAACCCTTTTATATCATATGAAATAAAAATGTTCAGCAGAGAGTCATCACCAGGTCTCCCATGTTTTTTTTTCTTCTAAATTTAGGAGTCGACATCATAGGTTCGAGTGCAGTCTCAAATTCTGCTTGTCCTCTTTCTGTCTGCTGAAGACAGATATGTGATCAGTAACCGATCATTTCCCTTTAATCTACCTGATTCGATCAGCCCGAGACTCAAGAGTTCAAAAAGGAGATTACTTTTCAAAGATAATCACAAAAATACCTTTGACAATTGTGACTTTTGTGCCCCAATAATGTGAGAAATGTTGGCACTTATAAATATTTGGTACCTCTTAGCATTTCAAAGCCTCAAATACTGCGTATGAAAATGATTTGATGTTCTTGGAGGTTTTACCTGGAGAGCATTACATTAGTTCAGGTAACTGCCACAGAATTGACCTTTAACTCCCATAACTATTATCAGAGCAACATCTCCACGCCTTGGGCAATAAACGTTCTTGTCCCATTAGGATGTGCTCCTAGTGTGAAGAAAATACTACTATTACATCATGGTATCCACTGAGGCACAGCCCTTTGAGAAGGTAACCACTAATACCTGAAGGTTGACCTCATAAACCCAGATCAGTGCACCACATTTAATACAAGACATTTATTTAACGTGTGAGAAGAGTATCAGGTTTTCCAGCTGTGTCTCTAAAATATAATGCCAGTGTTTTAACCCACTGACTTCAAACCACACACATTTTATTTTCTTAGGGACAAAAATATTTAGGTTTACGAGATTTTTCAATGGGCTTTTCTGCTCATGAAGATCTCCTTTTAGAGAAAGCATAAATACATGTCACGTAAAAAAAGAAAAGAAGAAATAAAAGATACAAAAATATAAAATAAAACAATTTAGACAATAATATAAATAAACATCTTTTTTCCCTGCAGTATGAAAAACTGCACTACCTTTTATCAGATACATGCATCGTGCTATTCATACAGATACACAGTGAATCTTAATTATCATCATTTTTAGTAACGGAATAATCTATCTTTTTTTCTGACAGAAAAAGAAAAAAGAAATCCCCCTCTTATTTCCTCCTACTCCTACCAGGTGGTTCATTCCTCTGCCACCTGTCCACTCACTGTTTCACCTATATGTGACTCTTGACACTGGCAGGCAGAAGTGGGTGGAGAACAGGTGCAGAGGTGTTATGGGAGGGAAAAAAAAGACACATTTCGTAATAAACTGTGCAAATGTAATTGTGTTATTTACAGGTGATCTATGAATTCTGATGGTGTGAAAGTGTATGCTTAGTCAGTGTGGTGAAAGATGAACAGGTCTGGGAAGTTTTTCTTTTGTATCAAGTAGCAAAAAAAACATACTTGACTCGACTTGACATAGCATGTCCTGCAATGTGCCTGTTGCACATGAGCACATGGCGACGGCGATGCTGAAATATTTTGCACCCCTAAAATGAATTCCGTTAAAACGGGTAAAAAACAGAAGCTGAATTTTTAATAAGGGTGCATTTAAATTCGTTAAGTGGTATCAAAGTGTGGATCTTTGTTACTTGTCTATAGGACTTCCGAGCCTTGGTTTCCCATACTCACTGTTTGTATTGGTGAGGCTTTTGGCTTTCAGGCTAGAGGTAAATAAGGTGATCTTACCGGCAGCTTCTCTGCTGCGGCACCGACTTGATATCCGCCCTGTTGTAGACATTTAACCATGCAGGCAACATAAACTTAAATGGGTCCATCCGTCAGTCCTGTAACGTCACCAGAAGGCTTCAAAACATCCTCGTCTTCTCCTTCCTCCCTCTTAATCAACCACATCAGCTCTCAGACTAGGTAAGCCCCCCCCCCCTCGCCTGACAGCCATTCAAATCATCCCACAGGAGACTGTGTGTTGTAACATAATCAATCGAATGTTATCTCTAGATATCGCAGTCAATCTAGCCGAGAAATAATCAATAATAATTAGTTTAAATAATAAAGAAGATGTACTCTGCTGTATTTTTATTTTAATTTTTGCTGATTATATGCTTTAATAATGACATGGTCATGTTGAAAAGTCACAGAGCTTCTATCAAGGGTGTTTTTGTTTTTATGCTTCAGTTACTTATAGGCTTAGCTTGTGACAAGCAGTGCTTGAGGAATGGAAAAAGCCAAACATGCCATTTTGGGGCAATCCTTGAACTTTTATTCCCACAAGAAAAAAAAATAAATGTCAAGTTCCTCTTTCAAGCTTCAGAGGCAGCAAAATCAAACACACAAGGCTCATAATCCTTTCGTACAGACGTGGGTATAATGGGATTCATTGAGTGCATGTACATCCTGGGTGTGACCTGAATCAATTGAGACCATTTTTACAAGTTAATCCCTGGGCGTCACTGTCCATAGAGGCATCAGCCTACAACTGCAACTCAATACAAATGACTGCCATACTACAGACTTACATAGTTGAATAGAATTAGATTATTTTAAATAACCACATCAAGGAGCAAGTTTCATTTTCTCATTCGGAGCTGGCCTCTTTGTCTTAGGAAGTAAACGGCACAAAGAGCCAAGGCTTCCATCACACTTAATGAGCTGAGTGCATTACACTCCCATTTTCATCCATTCAGTGCATTTACAGAAACATTGTGCTGCAGCTGCTGCATACACTGAATATTTAATATATGTTGGCTAGGTTACATAATGTTTGCCGTGTTGGATAAAGAAATTGTTTATTCTCCAATAAACAGACAAAAAAGCTTTGGATTTCAGCTTTGACAGATACTGCATTGGCATTAGGTTATATGAATAGAATATATTAATATACTTGCGTCTGTGCAGGTGGGACTGACTGCTCACATAATTCTTTGTAAGAATGCATAAATCTCATATACAGTACCTGTAGGTCACCAGGTAATTAAATGACTGCAGTTTGTCATGCAAACGATTACACTCCAAAATATTAGTTAAAATGTCCAAATCTGATCTGTGAACAGTAACGTTATTGTTGCTACTCTGAAGTCTGACCCTCCAGCATCAGTTTTGCCTGTTTTATGTGGTAAAAACAAATCTAAACTGGTAAAGAAACAGGGACTCCGTACCTGGTCATTTCCATTCAATTCGAGTTAAATTCAAATCTGTGCGTGTTTGTTTTTGCTGCAGGAGACATTCTCAGTAGAAAATGCAGTTGTATGTGGGTGTGACAAGAATCTCCATAGGAGTGGGTGTCAGTGGGATGAGTCATCTTGTGGGAGGAGCCATCAAGATAAAACTGTTATCTCAAAATGTGTACTTGATCGACACGGCGGAGCGACATTTTTTTTTTTTATTTGACACAAATGATGAGCTTCATTTCCACTACTGATTGCTAATCTTAGAAATGGGGTTATTGCCCCAGCCCCACTGTTTCTTTTTTCTAGTTCATCATCCTCATTTTGGAGTATTTGCCTAGGGGGCATCAAACTTTTATCTCTTTATTTCTGAGTTATTCCACATACTCCTAACCCTCAGTGCAGTTTATGAATGCAGCCGATGTCACTTCAGGGCATTTCAGGAATGTCCCTCACTGAGCGTTGAGTCGGTGGTGAGTCACAAAGGTGTTGCCAAGAACACACACCTCACTCAACTTCACTGCCTTTCACAACATCTGAGAACCTTACATCTGCAGCAGTGTGTGCAGAATTGAGCTGAGTGTTACTTCCCTCCTTACTTCCCTCCTAGTTCAGTTCCAGTAGCATCATCCCTCTTGGCACAGCATCAACATGTACTCCCCCCCCCCCCCCCCCCCCACCAAAAATCTTATGTAGTTTTTTCTTTATCAAGTTAACATTCATGTATGCTTTTCTCTACAACACTCTTCTGAGCTGCCTTAAGTGATACAGCTGCTCAGTGGAACCGTTGCCACTCTGTGCAGAGGTCCAAAAATTAAGCAATTCATGGTCATCCAATCAAATGAGAGCAGGAAGACATTCCCAGTGCTTTAGTTTGTGTTGTGATTGCGTAATGTCTGCTGTTTATCAGAAGATAATCACAACGAAGGAAAATCACCGTTTGATATCTTTAAGAAGTTGTAAAATCTTTCTCCTTTGTTTTCTGATGAGCCTTCAAGCACATATATTTGATCATTCCAGCAGTAGGTTAGGTCGTTTTCACTCTGAACGCCCACCTACTGCTAGGCTCAGAATCTTCAGCATTCAGATCAGAAGATTGGATGAGATGAAATGTGGCAAAACTGCCACAGATATTGAATGATTGTAAAACTGTCTTATATGGCCACACAATCACCCTCAGGATTTTTTTTTTATCTTGCAAAAAATGTATATGATATATTTAAATTTCTCCCCCTCTTGATTTAAAGCCAGGTTCCTGTGTTTGTGTTTCGTCTTCCTGGCAGACGTTTGATTTGTAGTTAAGTGGCTGAAGCTGTGGTAGCTTCAGCTGTGTTATTTCTTTGGGATATCTGGCCCCGAAATGAGGATCGTGGCCGACAAAATATGAACAGACGGGGATAAATGGATTGATGGACCCACCCTAAGAACATGAGCGTGATACGTCAGCCTGAGTCTGTGAGACTGTCCAAGTATTACTAATGCAATAACTCTAAGTAATCTCAGTATGTTATTGATTGTAACACCACTAGCCACCCCTGTGATGATACCGCAGTGCCTCCAAACGATGATCTGGCCACGAATGTGACTAAGTGTATTCTTTAAATACCGGTGTAATGATGATATTCAGTCAGATCTGCTGTTTCTTTATCAGAGAAGTGAAATGGGATGTCATCGTAACCAACATGTGATTATGGTAGAACATTCAGCTCACACAGAGATGTGGCTGAACAGGGCAGTCGTGTACAACACTCACAGCAATGTTTGACAAATGCACCCTTATGCAATAGGATGGATGATTTGGTTTCTCCGCATTTCGCCCAGTGCATTAGTCTAATTAGGTCTGCACATCCCTCTTATTCCTTTTAGCATCAGCCTGTTGTGCTTCTTATTTTTGGGCGTGCATATTAGGAAAAGCCACTGTCATACGTGGTAGCATAGCAACAAAGAGCTACTTGAAGCTGCCTCTCCACCACCAATTACTAAGATACAGGCATGCACTGCCTTACACCCCCCGCTTTAAGTTCTATTCACACCAGCAGTGACGTCAGGTAGTCCATGGTGCCTTTGTGCTCTGCTGCCTGAAAGAGGGTCTGCAGGGGGGTTGTCACATCAGGTTAGGAGACATTGTGGAGGGAGTGGGAATTAACAAGGGAAAGACAGAAGGAGAGCGTGAAACGGGAAGAAAAATGGAGCTGTGAGACTGTGGCAAGCCGTCATTAGTTGAATTGTATTCCATTATAATATAAGGCTGCTGGCGTCGAGGTCTCACCCAGCCTCTACTGTACTCTCCCAGGCCTGCAACTCTTACTGTGCTTTCCTGTGAGTATTGATGGCCACGTAGAGCGCTGTCAGAGAGGAAATGATTGATTGTCCGGCCTGCCCTTTGTTTATATTAACATTCAGTTGTTTGGAAGTTGCCTTGTGTGAGGATGAGTCACGAGAGAGCAGGCGCGATTGATGAGCTTTATGGGTAGACAGAGCTCTATTGTCACCACAGCTTCTGTTGGGGCTTTCTGCTCACCCTGCAGCCTCCTGACACAAAGGCTGCCACAGACGTGCTGTTTAGGTCTTGTTTTTCTGACCTCTCTGTTGCTCCAGCACTGACCCACTCTGATGGTTGCATCCTCTGTAGGTCAGATACTCATTTACGCTAATTGAAATTTAATGGACTATAAGGTACGGAGCAGTACAGATAGCGCTGAGGCTGTGCTTCATCAATGACTAATGGGGGGGGGGGTGACTCCTGTGCTCGGAAGTGGGATCGTTACGCAACGGATGTCATTTTATTGTTTGTCTGTCTTTGTGCTCTAGCAGTACAGGGGTCATTGTATTCATGCTAGTTGTAAAGTTTACAATGTCCTGTGTTGAGACACTCCTCAGTGAACAAGCACAAAAGTCTACAGTCCTGCTGGTGGCCCTGTTCATATTCAGAGACTTCACCAGAGAACAAATCATGGAATGACCAAAATGAAAAGGGTGCTTCCTGTCCGGAGCACTGAATGAAAAAGTTCCTTGCAATCTGACCACAGGTTATCTTTTGGACCTAGTTGATAACTTTACCTTAAGGGAGCGGAAGAAGGTCAGGTTCTTGTCTGAATTTCAGGGAAATCTGACGTTTAAGATTTATGAGTTTTGGCTTCAGGTCAAAACACGAACAGTAGGGTTCAGCATCTGGTGACCATGAATAGAGTCTAAAGTAGTGCTGGCTAACATGCTCACTGTGAGAATGCTAACACTTCCATCTTTACCAGGTTAAGTATCATAATTTAACATGCCAGTATTTGCTAATTAGCTGCTAGCAAAGTGCAGCTAAGGATAAAATGCCATTATTTTTGCAGAAATCGAAGGATTGGACGAATTAAAGTTTGACGTGATGATGGCATAACTGGGAACCATTAATATCTGTACACAATTTTGCACCAATCCATCCGGTAGAGGTCATTTCGATAAATAATTCCTTCTGGTGGCACTAAATGAAAAGTCAGGCATCGTCCAGGTGTCTTGAATATCTGTACAAAGTGGTGGAAGAATGACTGACAGTACTGACCAAACTTTCATAGATGTGTACCCATCAGTGTCATTTTAACATAGAGTTGACAATATGATCTGATGGAGGTTGAGTTTGGTGCTTTCAAAATGGAAACGGTCCATCCTCTGGGAACCATGAATGATCTCTATAAAATTGTCGCAAAGAAATCAACTGACATCACCATCCTCATGCATGCGATTAACGTGAAGCGAATTAGTTAAATGTGCTTTGGGAATCCGTCCATGTTTCATGTGATTTTGCATCACTGAGCCGTGGAAATGACTTTGCTAAGACTGACTGTCCATCCACTGTGCTGCAGCTTCCTCCATAACATCAGCCCTGTCAGCATCCTTACCGTCAGCAGCTTGTAGCCAGTGTATCGAGCACGGGTTGCACAAACAAAGCAGATTTTGCTGTCACCATGGAAACAGGAGATTGCATCATTGATTGCCCTCCACTCTCTCCCTTTCAAATGTTATTACAGAGGATGGTCAGCTCTGTTGAATAGCCGTGATTTCTTCTTTGTATGAGAAAAGATACAAGGACAAGGTACAGTGTCCTGACTTCATCATATGAACACATGATTAGTTATATGTGTGTATAAATAAAGACTGTGGTTACGACTAGAACAGGGACTAGCAGCTAATATGTGTTAGTGGAGTGAAAGTACAGCAGAATGACACAGCTGCTAGCTCACAGGGACTGTGATTCACCAAAGAGGTCACAGGTTTGAGCTTTCCTGCCCTTGAGAAAGACACTGAGGTTCTGCCATGTGCCAAGGATGCTGTACTATCATGCAGTACAAGCTCTAGTTAATGTCTTATTATGGGATTGAAAAAGATCCAAATGTCGTCCGATGCTGTGGCACCTGGGTGGTGAGAAGGCAAATACAATGATACACAAACGGACGTAACTGAGACAAAATGTTATTTTCTGGCTGAAATGGCAACGTTAGTCTGTCATCGGCCCACATCTTTGGTCCAGACATTTTATAGATCGGCATTAAATTTTGTACTCTGGTCCCTGTTTTGTTCATGTTCCCCAAAGGATGAATCCAAATAATTTAACTTTTGATTTAGCGCCACCTTCCATTCATCCATCCATTTTTCCCTGCTTTTCCGTGTCCGGGTCGCGGACGTCCAAAACATCCCTCTCCCCAGCCACCTCCTCCAAGCTCTTCAGAGGATACACCAAGGCATTCCCAAGCCAGCTGAGAGATATAATCCCTCCAGCGCTTCCTTGGTCTACCTAAGGGTCTCCTCCCAGTGGGACATGCCCGGAATACCTTCCCAGGGAGGCGTCCGTTTTGCACCTCCTATCTTGTGAAATACGTCAACACAATACTAATTGATTTGGCACAAAATGTTGACATAAGTCATTCCCAGATGATGTATCCTGGTGATGATGATGATCCTGACTTTGGTGATCCCCCTGAGGTTTGCCACCTTGAGGTTAAGTCGAGCTTTTCAGGGAAATGTCCCTTTCAGGATGAGTCGTAATAACTTTGATCATCCTCTGACGTCTCATCTAGCTCTACCATCTTGTCAGAATTACAGTGTCCAGTGCTTTGGTTTCTGATCAAGTAACTGTAAACTAAAGACGTTCCTGTCAGCCTCAACTCAGTCTTTGTGTTAACTGCTAATTAGAAAATGTTTGCATGCTAAACTACAAGTAGAATATTAAACTTGGTTGTCCACCTGCTCAACTACATTTAAAAAATTCAGATTCTAAAAGTTAATTTTAGTTTTTAGGTATGTTGGGAACAAAAGGTTAGGGTATCTAATTTTGCAGATGTTTCTGCTAAATCAACACAATTGTAATTTTTTCTGGAGCAGTTTAAGCAAAACAGCTTAAATATAAAGCAAGCTTTAATTTGTGTTTTTAACCCAGAATGTAGTTTTATGATGACCGATATAGCATTCAGTAAAGGCATTGTGAAGAGCTGTTCCATGAGGTCAGCAGGGGCCCCCTGCTTTGGTTTGCTCAGGGAACTGAACTCTGTGCGCAAAAAGAAAGTAACAACAGGCTTTATGCTCAGAAAAGGTCTGTAAAGATGCCTCTGCTGCACGGTTCCAGTCGGGTATAAAGGATTAAATCCTCCAGCCAGACACAGGCCTGTCCAAACAAAACAAAACCAGCATTCAGAGCTGCAGCCAGCCAATCAGGAGTCACTTGAAAGGATGACGTCAGTGAGCTGGAGGTGTGGTTTACCA
This sequence comes from Chaunax sp. Z400, assembly GCA_037577475.1. Classification (NCBI taxonomy): domain Eukaryota; kingdom Metazoa; phylum Chordata; class Actinopteri; order Lophiiformes; family Chaunacidae; genus Chaunax; species Chaunax sp. Z400. Next base: position 6,112,389 of record CM075201.1, on the reverse strand, counting down.
TACAGGATGCAGTCACTGTTCCTTTGGATGTTGTAGTGTTTTCAGAGTTGCAGCTTTGAATTTCTTTGCATATATTGTTCAGCAATGTGTGATTGATGTTTTTTTTGTATTGGTAGTCATACCTTGTAGCATGTTAGATTGTAACTGTCCCATCGTCAGCTGTTGATGCTATATTTTGTCTGATATATGTTAACATATTTGATACAAATAAGAAAGTTGAGAGAAGACATGCTAACTCTTGCATATTTTTCTTTGCTTCCTGTTTCTTTAGGTCACAGAGCTGAATGAAGCACTATCCAATGAGGAGAGGAACCTGCTCTCTGTGGCCTACAAGAACGTGGTTGGGGCGAGACGTTCGTCTTGGCGCGTCATCTCCAGCATTGAGCAGAAGACGTCGGCTGACGGTAACGAGAAGAAGATCGAGATGGTGCGGGCCTACCGGGAAAAGATCGAGAAGGAGCTGGAGACCGTCTGCAAGGACGTGCTCGACCTCCTCGACGACTTCCTGATCAAGAACTGCAACGAAACGCAGCACGAGAGCAAGGTGTTCTACTTGAAGATGAAGGGCGACTACTACCGCTACCTGGCCGAGGTGGCCACAGGGGAGAAGAGAGCCTCTGTGGTGGAGTCCTCCGAGAAGTCCTACAGCGAGGCCCACGAGATCAGCAAGGAGCACATGCAGCCCACCCATCCCATCCGCCTCGGCTTAGCCCTCAACTACTCCGTCTTCTACTACGAGATCCAGAACGCCCCAGAGCAGGCGTGCCACCTGGCCAAGACCGCCTTCGATGACGCCATCGCTGAGCTGGACACCCTCAACGAGGACTCCTACAAAGACTCTACTCTCATCATGCAGCTGCTACGAGACAACTTGACGCTGTGGACGAGCGACCAGCAGGATGACGAGGGAGGAGAGGGCAACAACTAAAGAGTCAAAAAACCTGCCAAAACAACACAACACGCGTGCTCACAAATGATGACAAAATAATAATAATAGTTAAAAATTTCTCAGAAATCCAAAAAAAAAGGGAGGGGGAGGGATGGGCGATGGCTACTGTTGTTTATTTTTCAACAAATTAAAAGTGAAAAAAGTAGGAGGAGGGAAGACGATTTTAGTTTGAAAAATAACCTGTGATTAAAAAAATAAAAAGAATGAAACCCCCTCCTTGGTAGCTTCTGCAGCGTTTGCCAAAATACCACTTTAGAAGCAAGAGGTATGTCATAAATCACGGTGTGACTATACCTTCACACTGGCAGAGACTGGTCTTATCGCGCAAATGAAGCTGAGCTGTCTTATTGTATTTGGTGAGGGGAGGAGCATTCAGAGATTCGATGCTTGAGCAACAAGAAAATTAGAGAAACCTTGAATGTCATGGCCTTTGCTTAGTGAGAGAGCAGACGAGTTACAGAGATGATGACGGGCTTTTACGGGCTTGTGTAACTTCAAAATGTGCCGATATCTTTCGTTGCACCACATTCTGATCGTTGAGTGAAAAGCAGGTTGTCTCTGTTATTGAAGATAACATAAATAATGTTTTTGGTTGCGTTGTGTCAGGTATCAGTCAAAACAGTCATACCTTAACTAAAAAGTCAAATTCATAAAGTAAACTTAGTGCAGCTTGTCCCTCTCATGTGCTGGTGTGCTTTAATAAATAAATTAACTGTTTTTGGACACCTAATCCTTGTCGTCAGTACTGTCGTTCCTATAACAACTTCTATTGGGTCCTGATGTTTGTGGGAAGTGATTTGAGTCTAGATAGCAAAATAAAATGAATGGAAATGCTGAAATGTCCACCCTCATTCTCCAATTATGCTGTCGTCATAACAATCATTAGGACCTCTGAAACGGCACCTGGAACCACAGGCTCGATTAGTGAAGTGTAATTTGTGGACAGAGCACATGCAATGTGAAGTGGAAGCTCTAAAAGCAGATTGGAGGTTTGTGGATTTATTTTGTCTTCAGTTTCTTCTTGGTCAAGAAATGCACTTGCCTATTAAACTGTTTCTTCAGTGTAAGATGATAACTGCTCCAATATTCTCCATAATACAATATTGTGCATGCTGGTGATGTATTTATACATTAGCTTCAATTTATTAACTTATACTGTAGGTGTTATGTATTCATATGAACATGGATTTACTAGACCTTAATTGGATTATTTTCTATTTATTTCTTTTTATTGCGATTGTTAGCTAGAGCTAGACCTCATTTTAATCTGTGTTTTCTTTACTCCATTTGCTGAAGTACGCTATACCAAAACAGTGGTTGTTAACAATAAATTGATCTGTTACGGACATCGCTATGGTGACATGCAGTTCTTGGAAAGGGTGGCAAATAGTAAAGAGAAAATATTGGCGTGTGATTCTGTCGTACTGAGTGAGTTCTTTCATTTGTTTGACTGTCTGTTGGCAGTAATTAGAATCAAACACTTTAGATCAAATTCAATAATAAAGGACGATGCAGCTCTAGCTACATTTAGTTACACCAAACTAAATAAGGTTGAATAATAAGTCACTTTGTTTTAATATATAACATCAGTGGATTATTAGCACTGATGCTTGAGCATTGAAGCAACATTTTAATGTAGCTGCCTAAAGTAGGTTTTAACTATTTAATAATAATCTGCTGGCTAGTTCAAAGGTCCATCATCCTCCACAGATATTCATACTTATTTTTTTTCTGCTGATAAAGACTTTTTCCCCCCCTTTTTTCTCAAGACTGAATGTTCCAGAACCACAAATGGCAACCTCATGATGGCGCTAAAGGAAAATTCAGGAAACTGACAGATCTGGTGACTGAAAATGCTAACACTGGTCGCATGGCTAAGACTAGGGGCCCTGTATAAATTACTTGCAGCGCATGGTGTAATGCCGCTTTCATGACATCAGAAATATGGAAATTAAAGCTTTGACTCTGAATTTGTACTTGGAATCTTGCACTTGTAATAACTGACTTTAGCCCATTCGTCTACTCCTGCTTTATTGATGTGAGGATGATTATTATTATTATTCCCTTCAAGGGCCAAGGACAGTTTGGTCCGAATGCAGATCACCTCTGTGAATTATTGAGATTGTGTCCGAATTATTGGACCATATTCCAGGCATTGATTACCATGGAATTGTTTGTCAAGCTGAAATAAATAACTAAAACATCTTAGTGACGTAATAACATCAATCCACCAGACTTTTGGATTACTCATAAAACACAAACATGTCATGAACCACCTTACTTCCATCAAACTGGACCAAGAACAGGATAATTATATTGTTTTGTGTTAGTCACACAGACAACCATTAATAGTCCGCTCCATTTTCACATTAGCCTAAATACAGACATTTCCTCTCAGTCAGCTGAAATAAAGCAAATCTAGTTTTAGAGAATGAATACATTCTTTAAAACCTGGATGGCTGTGCAAAAATGGTGTAAATTGGTGTCAATGAAGAGAAATTGGATTAATTATCCTCTTGAATCATTGAGGCAGAAGTAATGGACAGCTGGTGAGTGTTAATTGGTTGAAAAGCAGTCAACATATGATTGGACGACTCCCCAGTCTAAGGTGTTACTAGCCAATCCTGAGCTGTTGCTAGGGCGAAATGAGCACACCTCCTGCTCAGTCCACATTCACTGCAGAAATACAGTAAAGTTTGTGTAGATATAGTTCATGTTTTATTTTGTGAAATGAGTCTCCCTGTCAGACACAGTGGTAGTCTGTGGTGTAGAAGTATTGTAGTAGTATCTACAAGGCTGCATGTCATTAAAGGGACGATTAGTATTCAAAATGAAGGTACAGTAAGCTGTAGTATTAGATTTATTGCAGTTTTCTTCACATGTAATCAACTACTTTTATAGCTGGTAAAATCTTAATATGCACAGTGCAAAGCCTTGCTAATGCACATCAGTAATTGCAAAGTGTAATTTGTGTTGCCCCTCTGTGATCATAATTTACTGCTGCCAATTCCTGGAGTGTAACCGGCTCTGATCCCCAGCTGTTAGTGTTGTCTCACTTTTATCAGTGTTGGACTTTCCTCCATATTCCTACTGCAGTAGCATCCTATCAGCAAGCATCATCAATAAACACCAGGTACTGTTCCAAATCAGTGTAGTGGTGAATACTAAAGGCACAGAAATAACATTTAGAGAATTTTAACCAGTTAGAAAGAAGAAGTCCTCGAACAATTGTGAATATAATAAGGTAGCATCACTATTTATCCAATCACTATCAGTGGTGAACTCCTTCAGAAGTGAGGAGGGTGTATGTAGCACTTAAAGATTACATATCCTCGCGAAGAAATGAGGAAATGATTATCTGTATAAAATAAAAGATGACAGTAATATTTATGTTGTGTACAAAATAATGCATTTTCAGACACTTCAGGATTGTAGAAAAACAGAAGCATCATTAGACGACCATTTTTTCTTTAGATGAACAGGCAAATACATTTATGCTGCTCTAATAACACCTGCTGTCTGGGGATACAGAGAATAATCATAATCTTACAGCGAATGTCTTTATTTCCTCCTAAATTATCAGTCCCCCATATACTTTGAGATCACTACACAACCTCTTTGGTCAGACCAACGCTCTTCAGCCTGACAGCCTGAGTGCAGGAGAGGAGAGTCCAATCAGTGGCCTGATGGCAAACAGCGTTTCACACGAGGCACTTCCCTGGTTTAAGAGCTGGATAGCTGCTGGATTGATGGGGATTGTCATTAATAATTTATTTTTAAACTGGGAGGAAATGGTGACTCATGGAAGAGGAAAAGTTGAAATGCAAAGTGGTTTAGAGAGTGCTGCCTCGTCTTAATGCAGTGCCTGCCTGGCTCCCATGAATGGCACAGCTCACTGTGTGGCAGAAACAAGTACTCAATACATATGGCTCTGCATGCATACAGCAGAAATGCATGTATATTGAATATCATGTTCAACATACAGACATCTGTTTTAGAGATGTTTAAAACTATAATCACTTTGCACTCTATGCACTTTTAGAAGCGCCCGAAATGAGGCTGATGATAGACGATAAGCAGCCTATTAGTCAGGTCTAGAACCATAGGGGGAAAAAGCCCTAGTTAAATGTCTGCTATCTACCCTGTGTAACGATACAACAGGCTGGGGGCTCAGTGCATAGCGGAGTGCTCTATAAATAGATCTTCCCCTGCAGCTTTGGAATCAAGAGTAGACTTAGAATGTGCATTGGTGTGCTGGCACGCAACATGAATGACTGGAGGTTGACAAGGAGAAAGAAAAAAAGAAGTGATGACAACCACCAGCCACTCAGGGCGTCACCAGTCGTGTTGCCACTTCTTTCATTTCAGCCTATATTGGCCGATGGTTAACTGGAGGGCGATGAGCATTAAGAAAATAGGATGCGGTGTTAGATTCATGTGTGCAGCTGTACAGTGTATTGATTCCAACAGGGCCCTCAGCTCATAAGGTTTGGTGATGTCATTTCCAGTGGCTGCCCCTGGCCCAGTTCCTCCTTTAGATCCTGACCATGTATTTGTACATCTTACATTTTCTGTACTTTTAATTATTGGAATGTGATAATACAATAAGTTGATGAGAAATGTCAATTGAATTTGTAAGTATCATGTGCTGTAACAATATTCAAACATTGATGGATGAGATTTATGATGCCAGAATTAATTATTTGATTTCATCAAGTAAAATGAGAATGTTTTTTTTTTTGGGTGGGATGGGGGGTTAGCCTTCAGCTTCTCAGCCCTTCTATGTGCCTATGTGGAAAGCCTGAGGCGGTAGAGAATGAATGTAGAGCACACCTTCCTGAGCAGGGAGAGCAGCCTGCAGACGACCCCCCCCATTCAGAACAGAGCCAGCATCAAGGACATCAAAGGCTGATGTAGCTGAGAATGACAGCCAAGCTGGAAATCACCCCTTTAGTGAAGGAGGAGATGGCTGGTTGTCGACTGCAGGGCTATCGCTGGTTGCATCAGCCTCCGATTAGAACTTTATTCATGTAATATTATGACTTAATTCATAATATTATGACTTTTCTCCATAAAATTAAAACTTTATTCTCCTAATATTAAGACTTTATTCTTGTAAATTACGATTTTATTCTCGTAATATTATGACTTATTCTTATTTATGACTTTATTCTAAAGAAATCTTTATGTTATTCTCAGAAACTCCGATTTTTTTCTCTCAATGTAGTCCTAATCGTACCATCCTTTCTTTCCTTGAAATCTAATTGAAAATATGAAATAAGATATTGATGTCAATCAGTCTAACAGTTGTTGGGCTGTTTCAGCCTGGACTTTAATGGTAAACCAAAACACCAGCTGACATATAATCGAACAAAACAGATTAGTGTCTATACTATCAGTATCATAAACAATCTAACCATCTAACATCCACTTGGTGCAATTGTTTCAAACGACCTTGCTTGGTCTAGAGTGGAAAACACATCTCCATTAGTTATGTTTCTTCCTGTATAAATTATTCATCAGGTATTCTGTATGATAGCATTATGTGATCTGGGCTTTATTGCACATTTCATTGCACATACACAGCAGAACGACCCATTTTTTTCCCTGTACATATGACACCCATTTCATACATCCACTGCCTTACCAGTTTTTCTCCAGGTCATAAAGTACAGACCCAGCCCAGTCGTCCACAGATCAGGCCACGGCGTTGTCAAGAAGAGCTTGGATGCCTTTGATCCTGTCTGCTGAAGGTCTCTTGAATAGGATTCATTGATACTGAATGATTATTTCATATAATATTGTGTGTTTAATGAATACTATGATGGTTGGCTCTCTATTTGTCAGCCCTGTGATGAACTGGCGACCTGTACAGGGTGTTCCTAGGGTGGCCTGATGAGGGCACTATTCTTAAGCTTCAAATGACAAATGTTAAAAGGCAGTAGGGATGACGTGACATATTCCACCTGCTCTCTTTTGCATGGATGACCACATGTCATGCTGCAAGCATGCAAATAAACAGTTCATAACTTGAGAAAGACAGACTTGTGTTGTTTGTTCTTTATTCTCTGTTTGCATAACTGATAACAACAGATTGTTTCAAAGGGTAACTGCAGATAAAGCCAAGAGACCACAGTATGGTCACCACCAGGCATTGTTCTCCACTCAGACTGGCAGTGTGTGTGCATTGATCATTTTACAAGATCACTGCTGTTACAGTCCACTTCCCTGTTGTCTTTAGTGTGTCTGCAGAGGCACGCTGAGAGGGACGTGGGTGTCAGTGAGGAGAAGAGAAAGAAATCTGTGAGCCGGCCTAAAATGAGATTTCCTACATTCAGATGAGTGTAATTACAGTAGCATTAGCAGGCATATGGCATTGGTGCAGATGTGTTTACACAGTGCACTCAGCTGGGGTTGGCTCATTACCAGTGACAGACAGGAGAACAGGAGCAAGTGCAATCAATCCCTTGCTTTCCTATGAATAAGCCTGCTTGAGGAGGAGGCATGAAGAGCTCCTTCCTCACCTCTCTAGGAGCACACTGTAGAAATAAAGTGCTTATTTGAATATATGTGTGTGTGATTTGGAGGGAGACACTATGCAGCTTTTCTTCCTACTTCTTCACCACGCCTCCTTTGTTGTCCACGTTGACTGGTATTGTGGTCTCTGAGGACTCGATGGCCGGTACGAGCAGAGGAGCCTCCACGGTCAGCATCCCCTCAGGAGACAGGGAGGAGGTCACCTTCTCAATGTTAGCTGTAGGGGGGAGGCTGGAGGGGAGCAAGAAAATAGCTTAGAAATAATAATTAAAAAAAACACTCAGTAAATTTACAAAGTCACCATCACTAATTTAAGAGAGAATGTGTGTTCAGATCCAAGAGCTCAGTTTGTCTCTGTGTGTTGTGGCCCCTTGATGGCAGCAGAGCCCTATGAAGCTGAGGTGGAGGCTGCAGCTGCGTTTCATTGCGGGGAATTTAGCAGTCAGCAGCAGCCAGCAACTCAACAGGTTGGACCAACCCAAAACGAAAGAGACACGTTTAGGGAATCTTATGAATCTGAAGCCGTCCTGAGAAATCCCTTCCTCTATGAAAATTTGCTGCAAAGCCAACACCAAACAGCAGCAACGAACTGTTGGACAAACTGGATTAAAACTACATCTAAAAAGTGATGAAGAACAAAATATTATTTAGACAACATTTCAGTCTTCAAGCTTATTCTTTGATGATTAATAAACTTTAAAATATTGAGCTACTTACGTGTATTTCCTGGTGAAGGTTCTGGACACGAAACCATGCTCGTCCTTCTTCTCCTCATGCTTACCTGATGACACAGACATTCAATATATGGAGTAATAACTGAAGAATTTATGGTGATGCACAATTCTGCAAGAAAACATCCTGTATGACTTTGGGAAATCAATATTTTAAAAACAGTGATTTGAGGGAAGGAAGCTGCTTGAGGAACACACCACTAGTAGAGCAGAGTACCTGCACTGTGTGATCCATATATCATTCATATACATACTTTATACATAGATATCCTAGGGTTCACCTCATGCATGCATACACTGAAACAATGGCAGGTGTGTGAACTTTTATACCTTCTAATTATCATGCAACAGTAAATGTTCCCCAGGCATTACCTGGTCAGGAGGAAGCCTGACAATCAGTTCCCAATCATATAAAAAGACACAAAAATATTCACTGGGAGAAATCAGATATCATCCAATCAAGTGTCAGTTTCATCTCAATGAAAAAACACCTCCTCAAATGGAATATTTCCCTTTGCCTCACTCCAAATAAATTAGAGATGAAATGGATAAAATTGCACATTAGTCAGGAAGACTAAACCTTTGCACACATGGGCTATACTTTCTTTCTCATGCTACTCTGTTATTCACCCCTCTACGCATGCTCAATCTAATTTTCCTGCATCACGGTCCGGCCGTCAACTGTTATCAGCTGTTCTCATCAGCTGGTCACATCTATCCAATAGCACAGCGGTGCACCTTCATTGTCAGCCTATCATCTTGCTGCTGTCTTTTTAAATACGACTCTCCATTCCTCTAGTTCTTTCATGCTGCCATTTTGCACACCCTCCACCTCCCCGTCACCGCCCAGTCTTTAAAGATTCACCAACTTCATCATTCATCAGTTTCACCAGGGTCATCAGCCACCACCACCAGTGTATGGAGTCCAAGGGGGGATATATATCTTGCTGCTGCTCTGGACAGATGCCCTTCGATCTTTCTGACACCAAAGACTTTCAAACATTCAAATGATCTCATATCATTTGATGACATAGAACATTCTTATTTACTTCAACGACTAGTCTCTCCTGGTTGAAATAGCAGTGAAAGCACAGGTGTGATTATTAATATAAGTAATTTTGGCTCAATTCAAGTATGCCACAGAAACAATGAATCAGCATACTGAACACCAGGACTTTGAAGTGGTACACATACATGAAAGTAAACCATCAATCCATTTTCTATAACGTCTTACAATTTGCAGGATCACGGGAGGACTGGAGCTTATGCCAGCTGACACTGGGCGGGAGGCGAGGTACACCCTGTACAGGTCACCAGTTCATCGCAGGGCCGACACATACAGTATATTGCATGTTTTTGGACTGTGGGAGGAAGCCTGAGCAAAGTGAGGGAACGAGGGGGAACATGCCACACAGAAAGTTCCCATGTTTGGATTCAAACCCAGAACCTTCTTGCTGTGAGGCAATAGTGCTAACTACGGTACCGCTGTGCTGCTGAAATGAAACCAGTGACTTAATTAATTACACCTATATGATCTACCAAAATCTAAATACTGTCAGATACAAAGCCTAAAGTCAGATACTTATGGAGGGATAGTTTGGCATTTGGAATGGTATTTCCTACCAGTCCAAATTCTATTTCCAGTTGTAGGTACCTCAGTTATCAATCCTCTCATCCAATTCTTGCCAAGAAAGTCATGACATTTATCTAGTATTGTATGTACTGTATGTGTAACGCATGACATTGCAGATGGTACAATGGCTGTGCAGTTGTCTGTTGTGGACACTGGTATTTTAATCTTCTATAGCCCCTGCCCATGTTGCCACAGTCATACCAGCCATAGCAGGTCCTCACCAGTCCTGTCAATCTCTCATAGGCACTGAGATGAGGTGTGGCTCAGTGTGGCTTTAATACAGTAACATGTTTGTCATGACAACGGTTTGACAAAGGTTGCTGTCCCATTTTCATCAAGATGACACTGCTGGGCCAAGAAACGTACTTCATCAACCACATGGAGGGTCCTGAGTTCATGAAAAGGGCTGTTCTGGGGTGAACACACAGCTCTTCACCAAAGCTGATGATACCATCTTTAAAAATAACATCCTGGTTGTCTGGTGACATGAGGTGACAAATTCCACTTGGACTAAATCCAGTGCTTTGTTTATCTGAGGTGTTTCTGACTAGTAGTCTCACAGTGATGACATATTGGCCATTGCCAGGCCCTGGACCATCCAGCTGTCCTTTTAAAGTATAGCAGACACACTGTCTGAGTCATGGCTAAACCCCCAACTCTAACAGCAGGATTCTTTGTGAAATAGCAGATAGAAAGGCTGAGAAAAGATGCTCAAAGAGTCAGAGAGCTAAACTGTTACCTGATCCATTTCTCACACACTTCTTCAGGTTTGGCCACATTTGCTTTTGGTCTTCTCAAGCATAGCTGGACAATGAAATCATCTTAGGACGCCTATGAAATAAGTCTGCATACTGTGCTCATGTGTGAGCTGCTGTAAAAGTCAACTCCCACATGTTGAACTGTGTATTTTATTGTTGTATTGTATCTAGCAGGCCTGGAGCCAAAAGCACCCCACCCTCCAGATTACTGGTGAATTTTCTCAAGATATTATGTAATTCTTCGGCAATGCTGCCCTGTGCTTGAGCCACCATAACGGTTGCTTGCATTTTTATTCAGTATTGTTCAGTTTCTCGTACAGGGAAGAGAAAAACAATAGTACACCAAGTGTGTGTCATTCCTGTATATGAGCACAGTTTTAACCTTGCTGTTATACTGAGTGGTACAATTAAATACTGGCTCTTCTCGATGGGAACCTTACACAATTTACAGAGTTTATGAAAATAATTCACTCCTCATGTCAGCACTCAATTTGTCACAGTACAATCAGAGGGTCTTTGAGAGAGAGATTAATGCTCACCAGTAATTTCCACAACACCATCCTTGGTCTTCACCACCAGCTCCTCAGGTGAGAAGTGGTTGACATCCAGGGAAACCTTCCAGCTGTCCTGGGTCTGCTTGATCTCTGACATGCCGCTGCTCATCTGGCGAGACATGGCGCGAGCCTGCTGGGCCATTGTGGCACTTGGATACATCACAGGGGTGTGGGGCATCATGAGGCCCATGTCTGGAGCCAGGACCGAGGGCCGCAGGTATCCCGGCCAGTGGGGGCTGGGAAATGTGGTGAAGTCCTCATGCAGGGCTGGCATGCCGAAAGATTGGTCGAAGATGCGGCTGTGCTGGTGCCAGTCACGGAGTGGATCCCAGCTTGGGGTACGGAGCAGGGTGAAAGGAATACGTCTCTCAGTCATGGCTGCTGTGTATGGGCAGTAGAGGAGTGTTGCTGTGGCTGCAGCTGTAGAGCCCTTTGGTCTCGATCGAAATGTTTTCCCAACGTCCTCTCTGCCACTCAGCTGAGAGCTTTTATACACTCTGACACCACCCCTATCAACAGAGCCCTCCCTCCTGTCTCAAGACCCCATAGCTAACTCCCCCAACATGCTTGTGGAAAGTACTAGGATATCTATTTGTGGCAGACATAGCACTTCGAATGGAATCCAACAGGAAGGCCCTCCCCAGTAGCAGCTGCCCACTACTCAATAAAACCTGCCTCTTTCCTGCCTCATCCCCCCCTCCTCCTCTCTCTGGACGTCCCCACAGAGCAGGAACAATCTGGAAGGTTGCTGGGGAATAAACCAGGCCTGCGAGCACATGCTAACTTGGATTTAGATAAGACTAACACACTATTTGTAACATGACTAGGTATAGGTCGTGATACACAATACAGGCAGTGTCATGCTATTATCAGCCTCATATTGAATAGTTAATTTCAATGTAAATACCCATAGGAAAAGAGGTAGCAAATAAAACTTCAGGATAAGTGGACTATTCTCAATTTCAATTTATTCCTATCATTTATGTGTGTGTGTGTGTGTGTGTATATATATATATATATTTGGCAGGTGATTGGCTTAAAGGGTCACATGATACCCGATCATGAGGTCCTGATACAGTATACCTTCACCGCCCTTCTACATACAGCCTCTTCACTCCCTATTACTTCCATTGTACCAAAATCGGCTGCAAACCCCCTAGAGGCGTCACAAAGGAGTCCTAAATGATTGGGAGTGAATGGAGCTAAACGGCTAAAATAATTATTTAGATTTACTGATTTACAGAAAAATTTACAGAAGTTTTTGAAATGAAATCGAATGAACATCTTAAGGAGGACCAGGAGGACCTTCATTTTTGACAGCCAAACGTAGATCTGGCCATTGTAATAGCAGAGATATTCCAGTGACTATTAATGCTATACAGTGGCTTGTGGTTCATGACATCACAAGTACTTCCAGAAAGGTATATCACAACATTTGAAGTTACAATTAATTGTCTAGTGGACTTATATGTGCCGTCTCCACCTATTATATGGAGAACATAATTCACAAAGAAACGTTTTTCCTATAAACGTTACATTATGAACTTCAGCTCCATAGACATCCATTCATTTTGGATTATCTCATCGCGACTGCTACACAACCCAGATATTCTGAGAGTGGACTATCTCTATACTACAGAATTATCTCTTTTATCTTAATGATAATATGACAATGACTGGTAGCAGGAACTGTGGGCCTCACATTTAGGGACCCTGGTCTACAGCCCAATATGAAGAGTAGGCTCCCCAAAGGTGAGCTGTTTGTTTCTGTTAGCTGCCTCTTGTTCCTTATTTTATTTAACCAGATTTGAAAATTCTCATGTTTCTTAACTCAAGACATGGAGTGGTGTTAATGTAATGTTGTTTATTTTGTTATTCTTTACAGTTGTGTCTTATAATATTATGCTAATACTTTGATATTTTTGTGGCATTAAAGGATGTTATGTTTCTCACTTCTGGGGACCCTTCTATCTTCCCTTTGACTCACAGACAAGGGGTTTGCATAAATGAGGTTTGCAGTTGAGTTTGATCTGGCTGACATCAGCTCAGACAGCCTTAAGGCTAATTTAAAGATTGTAATATCGGTTAAATTTAAAATGAATTTATGAGAAACTATTGTGATATTAGTAATTAAATGAAAATTCCTTCCTGTGACAAAAGATATATTTCCAAATTTCCAATTCATTTTCATTGAACATGTCCAACTTGTTGACCCGTCTTCATGAATATCGTCCCCCTGTCAGATTAAATTATGTGTCCCATTCATGACTTTAATCCCAAACAAAGAAACGTCTCCAACAAAGAACATTCATATGTTCTAAGTGTGCAAGACAGATTGCTCTCGTTTTTGTGCTTTGTAACAATTCTCAGAAAGACATGAATATATGACCCAGGTGAAAAAAATCCCAGAGTTTCCATTTAAATGTCAGATTATAACAAAATTTTTTCCTCATTCCCCGCAGGGACATCCGCATTCTATTGGTACAAACAGCTGCACCTCAAGTTAAATCTTGCTTATACATTAAGGATGTGATATTTCTTCCACTGCAGGTGCTGCTGACATGCTTTCGTTGTATAACATGTTATAAAACGTTACTTGATAGTTGACAGCTGAAAAGAAGTACCGTAAAGAGCTACATGCTGTTATGATAATCTGATTTTTCTCTCCCATTTATGATGTTCAAAGGGAAGTATAGTTTGATTGATTTATTTCTAAAGAGAGATTAAAGATCTTGTTTCTTTTTTCCCCTCTAACTTCTTTCAAACAGGAGATGTACAGCTTTTTTATTTATGTCATTTATTTTCAAAAGGAGACTTTTTACTAATTCTTCCACTTAAAAAAATTGTTTCATGATTCCACTATAATTAAGCGTTTGCTTTCATTCCTTTATGGGTCATTGTAAATACTACTACTACTACTATTACTGCTGCTGCTACTACTACTAATAATAGTAATAGTGAAATACTGTATACCATGGTATTTTCTGAGATGGTTATCATACCGTGAAAATTCCATACCATTACAGCCATAGTCTTCCTATATGACAAGGAAGAACCCATTAACTTTGAAGCAGTTCTGTATAAAAGGGCAGATCCTGGATCTTTTTCCACTTTAACATTGGACATACACTACCAGTCAAAAATTTGGACACAGTTTCCCATTCAAGTGGATGGGAAACTGTGTCCAAACTATTGACTGGTACTGTATATACATATTTGTGACGTGGCTTTGATTACATAGACGAGGAAACTGAGCTGTTTTGATCTTTGATGTTGGAAGGTTTGGTCTTGAGAAAGTGGCTCTGATGATGGTACATAATGACCAGAAACATGATGATAGTCATGTTGTGCATAACCACGCATTTTTCTTTTTCTTTTATCCTTCACAAAAGCATGCAGCACAGTTGTTTAGGGTAAAAACTTTCTGTCGTCTTTTGAAATGTATTGAGTATAAACCATTTGTTGTGCTTTATTTAAAGTCAAATAACTTAATTTGTGATTCCAGGATACAAGACAAATTGCGTGCTGAGTTGACTGACTGGGAAACGTCAATTGATCAGGCAGGAAGCCTGTATGTTTCAGAGATGGTGGCCGGCACTGATGCCGTGAAGCATATCACCTTCGCGAAGGACATCAATACAACCCATCGCCTGCCTGTGTTGACTTCCAGAGTCACAGGAGTAGGTGAGTATTCTGAAGACTTACTGTTGAAGGAGAATCTCTTGCTGTTTCTGCATATTTTCATTTTGATCTGTTGGAGTCATGACATATTTGATCAAACCTTTGCACAATTATTCAAACTGACATTTAAAGTACAAAAGAAATAAATGTAAGTTATACGTGTTTTACCATTAATCTCAGGATACAAGGAGTTCAGTGGTGGATATAAGCTCCAAACATTAGAAAATGTGGTTGAAAATGCTATGAAAACTGCACACCGCCTCATGTATCAACATTCACCTTTGGCTGCCAAGAATTCCGCTACAGCAATGGGTTTTGACGCAACCCCTCCAACTCCTCAAATCATTAGAGGTAGAACCAAACTAATGACAAACCTGCGTCCTTCAAATGCTGTCAGTGGTGCATGTACGTTCTCCTATATGTATCCTAAGAAATGATAGTATATCATATGCCTCATCATATGCCAACCTTCAAGGTTTCATTAAACTCTCAAGTAGTTTGTAATCCTGTATTCATACAAACAGAGAAATAGGTACAGATGAAAACATAACCTCAGGTAAAAATGGTGACTAAAGAGTATTTTGTGGTTTACCAGGCGAGCTACGAGCCAATGACTGCAGCCGCCAAACTACAAATAATAGAGGAGTTAAGCTGCCATTGGGGAACCCAGGACGGAGGACAGCCAATGAATGCAGCCGCCCACCTACAAATAATAAAAACATTGAACTGCAGCCATTGAAGAAACCAGTGGAAAGCCTGTCTCTCTTCTTCAAGCTGCTCTCCTTAAACGACTGGTAAGAAACAGCTCAGTAAAAATGATCTTAAGTCAGGATGGTCTGCTGCAACAAGTTAGTTTGACATTAACCCTGTCATGTTGACATCAGTACACACTGTCTAAAGCTATTTCACAGACTCTATAATGAAGATGTAGATATTGGGAGCTTAAATTCAGTCGGTGCAACATCTCCTCATAGCACGAACTTGAACTTAAGGAAATGTTACATTTAAAGTTGGTAGCATTTGCAGTAGCACTTTCAACTGTAGGAGTGTTTTTGCTGGTTGTATTAATCCTGTGTTGTTGTACAGTGCATTTAATGAGTTGTTGTCACATGATCATACAGGGAGAAGAAAATAGAAGGCATTAAAACAATGCAAGCTCTGGCACAGCACCACTCAGAGATCCTCAAACAGCCTCACCTCCACAAAGTGTGCCTTGTCCTCATTGAAGAGGTATTGTACACAGCTTCCTCTTACGTCTTTGTTTCCATATTTATTTTTCATGCAGTTTTATTTGCTGACATCTGTCTATTAATGTGTACATTTAAGTCTAATGATGTTTATTCTTTTTTCACAGGTGAAAAATCTACGCTCAGCAGTTGCCTGCTTAGCTATAACGACCTTAGGTGAGCTATATGTTCACCTCCAGCGGGCAATGGACCAGGAGGCTGAGTTAACAGGCCGAGCTCTGCTGTTGAAACTGGCAGAACCAAAAAGCTTTCTTCATCTGCAAGTCAATGCTGCACTTGATGCAATGGTTCAGAACCTCAGCTACGGTCGGATTGTCACCGCTCTCCTGAACATAGGCCTGAAGTAAGAGAGGAGCTGAGACTGCATTCATGTGTTCTTCATGTTATCAGATGAAGTGATAAAATGAAAGAAAGGGACATGAATTATTGTCATATGATTTGTTTTTCTCATACTTGCCTGTCTTTGTCCTCCCTCAGCCACATTTGTGTTGCCGTAAGAGAGAGCACAGCACAACATCTTCACCAGCTGGCTGACAGAGTGGGAACTGCTCATATGATGACAGCAGGAAAGACTTCAACTGAGCGCATCCTTAATGCTGTCTCTAAAATGTCACTGGATGCAGCACCAGAAGTGAGGTGGGTTATCAAGTTCTATAGATTTTGCGGACAGTTTGACACCATCTTGTGGCTTGTGATTTCTTGCTCATGTTGGTTTTTTTCTTAACATGAAGCTAAATGAGAAAATTTTCCCTCACAGGAACCATGGAAAAATGATCCTCCAGAAACTGGCCCTCCACCAGGAATTTCTGGAGCTGTGGACACATTTCGTACCAGAGAAAGACAGATTTCTGATCTTAAAGATCCCAGGTAATATCTTAGCCAATGTCTGCAGGGGAAAAGACCGCCTGCCATTGGGGAACCCTGGAAAGAAAATAGCAAATGACTGCAGTGGAAGAAGTCAGCTGCAATTGGGGAACCCAATTAAGAAGATAGCCAATGATTGCAGCCGCCAAATAAAAGATTATAGAGGACCTGGGCTGCCATTGGGGAACCCAGCACAGAGGACAGCCAATGACTGCAGCCGCCAAACTATGAATAATAGAGGATCTGAGCTGCCATTGGGGAACCCAGGACAGAGTACAGCCAATGACTGCAGCCGCAAAACTACAAATAATAGAGCAGTTAAGCTGCCATTGGGGAACCCAGGAAAGAAGACAGCCAATGACTGCAGCCTCCAAACTACAAATAATAGAGGAGTTAAGCTGCCATTGGGAAACCCAGGACAGAGTACAGCCAATGACTGCAGCCGCAAAACTACAAATAATAGAGCAGTTAAGCTGCCATTGGGGAACCCAGGAAAGAAGACAGCCAATGACTGCAGGCTCCAAACTACAAATAATAGAGGAGTTAAGCTGCCATTGGGAAACCCAGGAAAGAGGACAGCCAATGACTGCAGCCTCCAAACTACGAATAGTAGAGGAGTTAAGCTGCCATTGGGGAACTCTGGACAGAGGACAGCCAATGACTGCAGCCTCCAAACTACGAATAGTAGAGGACCTGAGTTGCCATTGGGGGACCCAGGACAGAGGACAGCCAATGACTGCAGCCTCCAAACTACGAATAGTAGAGGACCTGAGTTGCCATTGGGGAACTCTGGACAGAGGACAGCCAATGACTGCAGCCTCCAAACTATGAATAGTAGAGGACCTGAGCTGCCATTGGGGAACTCTGGACAGAGGACAGCCAATGACTGCAGCCTCCAAACTACGAATAGTAGAGGACCTGAGTTGCCATTGGGGGACCCAGGACAGAGGACAGCCAATGACTGCAGCCTCCAAACTACGAATAGTAGAGGACCTGAGTTGCCATTGGGGGACCCAGGACAGAGGACAGCCAATGACTGCAGCCTCCAAACTACGAATAATAGAGGACCTGAGTTGCCATTGGGGAACTCTGGACAGAGGACAGCCAATGACTGCAGCCTCCAAACTACGAATAGTAGAGGATCTGAGTTGCCATTGGGGAAGTCAGGAAAGAGGACAGCCAATGACTGCAGCCTCCAAACTACGAATAATAGAGGATCTGAGCTGCCATTGGGAAAGTCAGGAAAGAGGACAGCCAATGACTGCAGCCTCCAAATTACGAATAATAGAGGACCTGAGCTGCCATTGGGGAACCCAGGAAAGAGGACAGCCAATGACTGCAGCCTCCAAACTACGAATAGTAGAGGACCTGAGCTGCCATTGGGGAACCCAGGACGGAGGACAGCCAATGACTGCAGCCGCCAAACTACAAATAATAGAGGAGTTAAGCTGCCATTGGGGAACCCAGGACGGAGGACAGCCAATGAATGCAGCCGCCCACCTACAAATAATAAAAACATTGAACTGCAGCCATTGAAGAACCCAATGGAGAGCCTGTCTCTCTTCTTCAAGCTGCTCTCCTTAGACAACTGGTAAGAAACAGCTCAGTAAAAATGATCTTAAGTCAGGATGTTCTGCTGCAACAAGTTAGTTTGACATTAACCCTGTCATGTTGACATCAGTACACACTGTCTAAAGCTATTTCACAGACTCTATAATGAAGATGTAGATATTGGGAGCTTAAATTCAGTCGGTGCAACATCTCCTCATAGCATGAACTTGAACTTAAGGAAATGTTACATTTAAAGTTGGTAGCATTTGCAGTAGCACTTTCAACTGTAGGAGTGTTTTTGCTGGTTGTATTAATCCTGTGTTGTTGTACAGTGCATTTAATGAATTGCTGTCACATGATCATACAGGGAGAAGAAAATAGAAGGCATTAAAACAATGCAAGCTCTGGTACAGCACCACTCAGAGATCCTCAAACAGCCTCACCTCCACAAAGTGTGCCTTGTCCTCATTGCAGAGGTATTGTACACAGCTTCCTCTTTACGTCTTTTTTTAGTTTTATTTGCAGAGATATGTCTATGAAGTCTTATGATGTTTATTCTTTTTTCACAGGTGAAAAATCTGCGCTCAGCAGTTGCCTGCTTAGCTATAACGACCTTAGGTGAGCTATATGTTCACCTCCAGCGGGCAATGGACCAGGAGGCTGAGTTAACAGGCCAAGCTCTGCTGTTGAAACTGGCAGAACCAAAAAGCTTTCTTCATCTGCATGTCAATGCTGCACTTGATGCATTGGTTCAGAACCTCAGCTACAGTCGGATTATCGCCACTCTCCTGAACATAGGCCTGAAGTAAGAGAGGAGCTGAGACTGCATTCATGTGTTCTTCACGTTATCAGATGAAGTGATAAAATGAAAGAAAGGGACATGAATTATTGTCATATGATTTGTTTTTCTCATACTTGCCTGTCTTTGTCCTCCCTCAGCCACCTTTGTGTTGCCGTAAGAGAGAGCACAGCACAACATCTTCACCAGCTGGCTGACAGAGTGGGAACTGCTCATATGATGACAGCAGGAAAGACTTCAACTGAGCGCATCCTTAATGTTGTCTCTAAAATGTCAGTGGATGCAGCACCAGGAGTGAGGTGGGTTATCAATTTATTTTCCTGGTTAAATAAAGGTAAAACAAATAAGAAAAATCAAATTCCATAAATTTCGTGTGCAGTTTGACACAATCCTGTGGCTTGTGAATTCTGGCTCATGTTGGTTTTTTCTTAACATGAATCTAAATGAGATTTCCCTCACAGGAACCATGGACAAATGATCCTCCGGGAATTGGCCCTCCACAAGAACTTTAGGGCACTGTGGACAAAGATTGTACCAGAGAGAGACCAACGTCAGCTGGGAAAGATCCTCCGTCTGTAATAGCCCCGCTTAATTTCAAAATATTGTTTCAAAATATGTTTGCCTCACAACAAGAGGGTTCCGTTTGCATGTTCTCCCAATCTCTGTGTAGGTTTTCTCTGGGTGCTCCAGTTTCCTCCCACATTACTAAAAAACATTCAAATAGGTGGGTTACTCAATTCTGACAAAACGGAGGTTATTGTGCTGGGCCCTTAACTTGCTATCTAATGATAGAACCACTATGGATGGAATTACCTTGCCCTCAAGCTCCACCGTGACCAATCTGGGAGTTATGTTTGATCAGGATATGTCGTTTAATTCCCATATAAAACAAATTTCTAGGACTGCCTTCTTTCACTTGCGTAATATATCAAAAAACAGGCACTTTCTGTCTCATAAAGGTGCAGAAAAATTCATGCATGCATTTGTTACTTCAAGGCTGGATTATAATTCCCTTTTATCAGGCTGTCCCAACAAGTCTCTAAAGACTCTCCAGCTGATCCAGAAAGCTGCTGCACGTGTCCTGACCAGAACTAATATCAGAGATCATATCTCTCCTGTATTAGCTTCTCTGCATTGGCTCCCTGTAAAATCCAGAATAGAATTTAAATCCTTCTCCTCACATACAAAGCCCTTAATGGTCAGGCACCAAAACACCTTCAGGAGCTCTTAGTACCCTACTACCCATCTAGAACATTACGCTCCCTGGATGCAGGATTACTTGTGAACCCTAGAGTCTCCAAAAGTAGAATGGGAGCCAGAGCCTTCAGTTATCAGGCTCCTCTCTTGTGGAACCATCGCCAGTCTCGGTTCAGGAGGCAGACACCTTCTCTACATTTAAGAGTAGCCTTAAAACTTTCCTTTTTGATAAAGCTTATAATTAAGGCTGGCTTAGGCTAGTCTTTAGCTATGCTGCTATAGGCCTAGACTGCTGGGGGACTTCCTGTGATGCACTGAGGTCCTCCCTCTTTTTCTTCTGTCTTTTTTTTCTTCTTTTTTTCTTATGTCTCATCAATTCATGTTACTAACTTGGCTTCTTCCCCGGAGTCTTTTTTGCTTTCTCATCCCAAAGGTCACCTTGGACCAATCTACTGCTGGGATCATGGCTGACACCCTCTGACATCATCATCATCATTATCATTACCATTATTATTATTATTTCTCTTACTATTACTATCATCATTATCAATATTATCATCATTATCAGTGTTGTTATTGTAGTCAATGGTGGATCTAGAATTTTTCTAAATCAGGGGCCATAGAGGGGCCCTATTTTTTACAGAGGGGCCAACTATATGTCCAACATTCATGCAAATTTCCTTATTCAGTAAGAAGTATATACAGAATATTTCACCAGTCATTCATTGTTTGCTGTTGGCTCCATAGCTTTATAGTAAAGACACACATAATTGAATATATTATGCAATTTGTGCCTTTTTCAAACACATTGTGTACATCAAAAATGTTTAGCAATTATTGAATTCTAAACTAGAAACAAACAGAAGAGAAAAACAAACAGAAAAAAAAGATAGACAAGTGAAAGGACAGGGGCACTTCAGGGGCCAATCAGATTTCAGCTGGGGCCATTGCCCCTCTGGCCCCTTCCCTGGATCCTCCCCTGATTTTAGTAGTTATTATAAATACTACAAACTGTAATCTCTCTATTTTAATAGCTGTTATTGTTATTATGGTTGAACATGTCTGTGTCCCTGTCCCTGTCTCTCCTTCGCTCTCCCTCTCTCTCTCTCTCTCCCAACCTTTCTCTCTCTCTATCTCTCTCTCTATCTCTCTCTCTATCTGTCTCACTCCAACCGGTCAAAGCAGAGGGCCGCCCACCTTGAGTCTTGGATCTGCTCGACGTTTCTGCCTTTTAAAAAGGCAGTTTTTCGTCACCACTGTCGCCAAGCGCTTGCTCATGGTGGATTGTTGGGTCTCTTCAGAATAAAGAGTCGGTCTAGACCTGCTCTTTTTGGAAAGTGCCTTGATAAAACTTTTGTTGTGATTTGGCGCCATACAAATAAATTGAACCCCAACCTTGTACCCATATGACTTTACTTCATCTATTTTATTAACTTTTATTCTGACTACAAGGGGCACGGAGGCCTGAGTTGGGCTGAATTGGACTACCAGGGGCACGACAGTTCAATATCAGTGTTATCAGTGATATGTGTGTAAGTCATGTGTGACAAGGTGACAAATAAACATATTTCAAATATTAAATGCATTGTTGTTTGGTCCAAATTACTGCTAAATAATTATTTTAATAAAAGTATTATTATAGTATGTCTTTTTTTTCTCCCCCTAAATCACACTTGCATACATGACCCATGTTGTGCATTAGAAGGGGCTTGGATAGCTTATGCATCAAAGGGTTAATCTTCCCATCCTCTCTAAAAGTCTTGAAAAAGCAGTTTGCTAATCAGTTATATGACTTTCTAGATAACAATGGCTTATTTGACAGTTTCTACATCTACTCTTACAGGAATGTGTCTTATCTTGAAGGACAATCCCTGATTCAAGTTAAATTTTTGTTGAATAAGGTCACTTTGTATTGAAAACACAGCTTTTGGATAATTACTAATGACTGCACGGACATATGTAAAATGGGATGAAATGTATTTTAAATTTAATGTAATTAATATTAATATCATAAAGTCATCCAGGGGCAGAGAAACGGCATCTTGTCCAGAGCGGGAGGGACCTGGGTTATGCCGGTCATTCAGTGTCTTTACAAGCTGGCTCAGTGTACCCGGGAAGGCCTGCTTGAAGGTCCTGTTTGAAGATATCTCATCCCTCCTAAAGGTCGCTCCCTGTTCCCTTGTCTGCATGGCATCAGCAAAATCAGAATCTGAAATCAGCTTTATTGCCAAGTAGTTTATCAGATTGCATATGAGGATTTTACTTAGTGTTGCTGTGGTGCAAAAATATACATAAAATTTAGAGATGCAAGGTAACACAAAAAAGAAATTTGAAAAGAAAAATATAATTTATAAAGCCTGAAATATATTCTGGTGAGAGGAGCAGCTAATGATACAGATTAAAGTTTAAATATGAAATAGAGAATGAGATGAATGAACAGGACAGACCAGGAGTAAACATATGTGGTAGTTATTTATAATAATAGTAATGCAAGTTTGTTAAGCTTGTTACAGGTGTGTTAATTACACTATCTACTGCAACACAATACGAGCTCTAGAAAAATTGAATGTAAATAAATGGGCAAAGCTCAACAATATCTCTAATGAATGTTCTCTGCTTTGTATTGGCTTTGTTATGTTATACGCCTTTGTGTTAGACGTTTGCTTTCCAATTGCCAACCAACTGAAGAAAGCAGAGTTAGAGTTGTAGGTTAAACAAAAACACTTACCATCCTACGGAAGCGCATTGCTGCCACGGCAGAAAAGGAAAAAAAAAAATCACTATAACAAACTTGTCACGTTAAAACATATTCTTGTTTGAATAAGTAAAGTCTGCGGAGAACGGATAAACTGAGAAAGATGGCTCACCTACATGATTTGATTAAGTTGTACTTCACTTATAACGTAATAGCTTTTATTGTTATAACGTGAACTTATCACGTCTCAACGCCATAAGTTGGCCTCTGGCGGAAGTGGACACTTGTTGCTATTTTTCCAGTGGACTGACATCTCCATGGCCCAAAACACGGATATTCCACTGTTAAGATTTCTACGTCTTAATCCGAGCATGAAGCACAACTTAATCAAATCATGTAGGTGAGCCATATTCCTGTTTCATGAAACACATCACGTTATAACGTGATAGTGATTCTTTTTCTTCTCTTTTCTGCCGTGGCAGCAATGCGCTTCCGTAACATCCTCTATCATGGATTTCAACAAAGCAGTGTCTGAGTCAAGGCCGCCCTCCCTCCCATTGTTCGCCGGTCTATGGCCAATAATCGAGTCCATCTGCTCAAACCACTTCCACTGTTTCCTGTTTGACCCACTCCGGCTGTTGTGGTCCTTGATAGACCTATAATCACTTTTCAGTTTTTGGAAATTTTCCCTGCACTGCTGGAAAGTCCTTTGATAGCCGTGGGCTGCCATCTGTTCAGAGACTGCTGGTAGACTCTCTCATTACGTATCACTCAGTCTAGATGTCGCTGAATCCTCTGGTCCGCTATCAAAGACAGGAGCGCATACAGCTCCTCAATCAACCACAGTTTGGTTGTTCGGGTTACCATTTTCAATAATCATATTGACTGAATAAAAAATTGCAGCTGCAATTGTAACTTCGCAGTTTAAAAATGGTTGAAGTGGTGGTTTAAGCGTGCGCCTCAGTTAGATTCCCGCTCACATTTGTCGCACATCTACCCCCTCACTCTCTCCCCATTTCCTCTCACAACAATCTTCTGCTATAATAAGGGCAAAAACTCCCCCCCCCCCCAAAAAAAACAAAACAAAAAAACAAAACAAAACTTGTGGTACTTATCCTAAATGAACTTTTAACAGTCAAAATGTAACAGAAGCAATGAGCTTCAAGAGGGTCTGACCCACCACCAACAACAGCAACCCGGGAGGAGCGAGACGCCAGCTCTTATTCTACACATTGCGGTATGTAAGCCTGTCTGCCTTGTGACTAGATCGCTGATTCTTTTTGTTCTCGTTCTTCTAACAACCACATCTGACAGCTCTGGTAGAGATGACGCACTCAGGTGCCTTATATAGACTGTCCAGATCATCTGTCAGCTGGGAACGGAAACCTCGTTACCAATGGAATATATAAGTGAGTGGAGAGATAGTCTTGATATGATAGAGAAAACATCTTCCCCTCAGTCCCGGTTTCACCGTACATTTCAGTCCATTTTTGTAAGGTTTTCATGATTTCAGTCACGAGTACTGCGAGGTTCTTATCAGTGCCATCTGTAGGGAAATACAGTATATGCACAACATCACATTGTGGCGTTGGGGTTATGGTTTTGTGATCAGCTGCAGGTCAGAGAGGGTGTAGATCAGGTAAGCAGGGTAGTGAGACAGTGATGTGATGATGACAGGTGTTTTGCGTTTGGACTGATGACTCTATTGCAGTAACATGGGGGACCTGAGAGTGAGAGAGAGACTGGAGACGTGAGAAACACATCTGGACCGAGAAGCTGGAAGGCTTGGTGCTAACGTTTAGGTTGTATGATTGTTTTGTGTAAAATAAAGACGGTTACAAACACCATCATCTGTGCGTCACTGAGAGAACCCACACTGTGGTAACAGCGTCGACTGTTACACACATGAAGGTAGAAAGAAAAAAAATCACAATGTTATTATTTCCCCATTTGTTTCTGTTTATTGTCAGTTATAATAACTTTAACACTACAAAGAATGACTTGCAGAACAAAGGGGTATTTCTATTCTTGAAAGAAATTGACAGGCTTGTAGTATCATAGTTGGGTTAAGTCTGGTTACACAGGGAATGCAACATTGTGCGAGAGGCATGAGACTGGATGAATGGTAAGGAAGACTTAGGGTGATCCCTGATTGTATCGCCATTTTGTGTCCCTTATGATAGAAGTTGCATGGGGAGAAAGATGGTACAGCCCATTCTAGAATGAGCTGTACCATTGGCCATAGAGTATGTGTGTGGCTGGAAACATATCGTATAGTAGAACAATGGTCCCTCCAGTAATCACAGGGAGATGCTTTAGCTCTGCTTGAGGATTATTCGTCACTCCTCAATATAGAACCACAATGGCTTGCATTAAAAACTAAATTACGTTGTAACAGTAGTTCTCTGAGTGAAGAGACTATCTCTCCACTCAGCTACATATTCCATATGTACAAGGTTTCTGTCCTCAGCTGACAGATGACGTTGATAATTCTGTAAGACACAGTAGCTGTGCAAACACACACATATAGTCTCCGTAAAGCACCTGTGTGCATCATCACTCTGATTATCTTAGATCGACACCTGATTCTCAGTGACCTTGAGGTGGAGAGATAGTCTCTTAACTCAGAATACAACGGTTACAACGTAACCTACAGTTCTCGTAGGTATCTCGTACTATCTCTCCAACCAGTTACATATTCCATAAGTACATGGACTTCTGTAAGACACATCGCAAAGATGCAGAGCAGTCACAGGACCACAAAACCATCACCAGTGCTCACCCATATGATCAACAAACTACATACAAATGTACAATATTTACAAACCCCTAAGCTGGTAGGGTGGTGACGCCACCCACTTCCGCTGTAGGCCCACACTCAGGCGCAAGATACTACCTAGAGCTTTGCTGGCCCCACAAGACACCAAGTCCAACCACAGGGGCGAAGAGGCCAGACGAGCTAGCCCACCAGATGCAGGGTTAACTGGCAGGCATAGGTATCACTCTAACCTAGGACACTGACTGTCAGCGCACCGGTCCTGTTAGGGAACCATGGACACCTACTGTTGAGGAGCATGCAAAACCGACTTTGTGAGGGATGCTGGCATATTCATTCTGTTAGAACCAGAGCTGCACAAACTAAAGAGCTAATCCTTCCACAGTGCCATTGAGGTCAGAACTCCATGGGTAGAGTGTACCCGCTTCACAGGTCCGTCAACTGTTTAACATGCATGCTGAATTACCTCTGTGATCCAGTTGGACAGCAGTCTGAGACAGTGGTCTACACAGACACTCTTGCAGTAACCCTTCAGCCTGCATGTACGACATATGTGCCCTAACAGGGCAAAGTGGGCTGATGGAGGGAAATAAAACCCAAATTGTTCGAATGAGTTTGGCATCCAAGGGACCTTTAGCGATAGTATTTGTTGGGACGTAGCACGAATCCACTATCAGCCGGACTAAACCTGCAAAACTTCTCATGCACTGATAGAGCTGGCATTTCTCATAAGAGATAGCCACTTGAGTCTCACTGACTCTGCCCTCACAAGGCTGTGGGGACGCCTCCAATGGCCGCCATGTCAAGGAGGGCCAAGGGACTATTTTGACCGTCGCTGCCATCAGTCCCAAGAGTCACAAGCACAACCTCTGGGAGGCCCTACCCCATGCTCCTCTCCTAGCTGAGGTGAGGGCCAAGGCCCTGTATGTTCCAGGAGCCAGGACCTTACAAAATAGTTCAGGACTCTCAGTTCTTCCCACAACAGAGGCCTGAGAACCATGTCCATGCCTGGCAAAGGTGCATTTAATTTTCTGCCCATCAATGGAATAACTGACAGAAACCCGGCCATTGGTTATCTTACTGCTTACATAATAAAACAGCTCATGTAGGAGGCTGCAGCCCAGATGCTCATGTCCGTCTTCCATCGGCATGCACAAACCACAAAGTTCATCCCCCTCTCGCCCTCTTTTAACTTTATGTTATGTATGAATTGTGTCTGTACCTCTAGAACAGACTGAATGGGGCCTTTTCTCCTACCACTTTGATATTATTTCATAAAGTCAGTGTTTCACAGGGAAATGCCAAATGCAAGTGAGCAGACGGTCTCACCTCCCAGCCCCCAGTTTTGTGTCCACTGACAACGGCAGTTTTACAACAGGAGTATTTCTCTGGCATTCTGCGTGTCCTGTAGTGTCTACCGATAGGTTTCCACTACAGGACATCAAAGTTGTGTCATCTGGAACAGTAATATGTATGAATGTCTGAAAATTAGAGTGATGACACACACCAGTGCCTTATACAAGACTATGTGTGTGCCAGCCCAGCGGGTGTGTCTTACGTTTGTCAGCTGGGGACAAATCCCTGTACATATGGAATATAGCTGAGTGGAGAGATAGTCTTGGTAAGATAGAGAACTGTTAAAATTGGCCTGGGGTGCCACAATGGCATTTGTGGGAGTAACTGGGTGAAGACTCAGTTCTACTGGCTGAAATTAGAGCATCTTAAACACACAACAGTGAAATATTCACCCACCGGCAAACCTTCACAATAATAAACCCATTTTATGTAAAACATGGACATATACAATTTTCAGATAGGAATGTATTTGCAGCAATCTCATCTTCAACGTATGATCCAACGGTATTACAGCTCATAGCAAAAAATGCCGGATAAATTAAATAATAAATAAGCCATTAAATAAGGTAATAAATAGAGTAGACTTATAAATAGCTGTGGTCAACACAAAAGTGTGCATGGAGACTTTTTGCAGACAGTTTTCCTGTACATTACCATACAGCAGCCTGAGGTGCAGGCTACAGCGGTGTACACATAAATAATTACCTCACTGGTCATTGCAGATAAGGTACACACACACTCTCTCACACAAGTCAGGATTAGTAGAATCAGCATAATAATTCAAATAGGGTAAACATAGTAAATACATAATTTTTGCTCCCCCTCCCATTCACCTGTGTATGCAGGTGTCTGACATACTGTATATGTCATAGGGGGGAACAGATGCACCCTGGCACCCTTCATTTTAGCCAGGTGCTGTCCTTCGAGCAGCAAGACTCTCCTGATGCATCATGCGAAGCAAGCCTCTTCAAACTAGATGGCATATACAGTGCATAGTTTACAAAGCCACAACTTTAGAGAGTTTACATCTATACAGACAAACCTATACAATTTGTTTATTGTAAAAAAAAACATCCTTCTCTCTTTGCTTCCTGTTTGATTCGCATAGTTCTCTTTTGTTCTCACTTTTGTTGATCTCTGTGCTTCGATGAAATGTCTTTGGGGAGGTGAGTACATGATGCAGGAATAAAAAGTCTGAAAGGTACAGTAAGACGTTGATGTGTTCTCTTCTTGCCCTCTACTCTGTTCCTATTGTTAGGATATATACAGTATTTATCCATGTAGAGTATATAGTTTTTAATTTATTTTTGGTTGCTTTGTGGAAGAAGAGAAACAAAGTGCTAACATTCACAAGATTTGTTCTTTGGGCTCTTCCAAATTAATGTTTGAGATGTGGCAAGCCGTTTCATTTAATACCTTGTAAATTTGAAGACATGAGCAGTGACAGCCAATTTCATGGTAGTGTGCTATATCAAAATACATTTCTCCTCTTTGATCCAGGCTCTATATTAAAAAGGGACAACTGTCTAGAGTTGCGGGCCCTGGACTGTACAGCAGTCTGTTAAAGATACATCATGACTAAGCACAGTAAATTTAACAGGACTGCTCCTCTTTTTGCATGTGTTTCCCTTCTGCTGCACTCAGAAGCCAGGGCTGTCATAGCTGCTGCGGCTGTAGTAGCTGCGGGAGCGACTCCTGCTGCGGCTCCAGCTCTGGCTGCAGCTGCGACTCCAGCTCCGGCTCCGACTTCTGCTGTGGGTCCGGCTGTGGCTTCTGCTGCGGCTGTAGCTGCTGTAGCTGCGGCTACGGCTGCGGCTGGACCGCGACGGGCTGCTGTCGTAACTGGACGACGATGGACTAGGCCGGTAGTAAGGGATCGGCCGCTTCCGTGCACTGGAGGAGAGTAGAGAGGCGCAGGATGGAGCATTAACAGCCACGCACTATGGAGACGGCAGTTAGATGAGTTGGTGTCATGGTCTGATGTAAAGCACATGAGGTATTGAGACAAGAAGCGGTTTGTTGAGAGTAAATCATTGTTAGGTTAAACAAGTGGTAGACTTATGATCAGTACAGGATCTGAAAGAAAGCAGCTATATGGGTGAAAAGGTTATTGAACAACAGACAAATTCCCACTACAATCACGCTCACATGAACACAGAGCAGAGAAATGCATGTTAGTTAAAGTCTAAGATTAGATTGCCTTGTTAACAGCCACCCTAAACGTGCGTCCTGCAAGGTAATTAGCTGTTAGCTCCGGAAAGAACCTCCTCTTCTCAGTGGGAAAATCAACAGTCAACAGTGCGGGGAGAGATAAATGCTATCAAGCTATCCCTGCTGCTAAAAGGTGCGCTCACCTTTCAATTTAGTAGTGTTTTAGGTTACTCAGCTTTAGCTTTTGTCTTCTGTATCTGCCATCGGAATCAATAGCCTGTGCAATAGAGGGATATCCACTTAGATAAACCTTGATAGCATTTTAATCTCCGTCTCCCTGTGTTACAACATTAGTGCATAAACCGCAGTGGGGTGCAGCTTTAGTGTCGGAGTGAGTTTCTTTGTTTGTGTCATTTCAGAAGGGAGATGAATGAACAGTGAGAAGACAGAAAACAAACAAGAGGAGGCCAAGTTTACTCAGGGGACTCTTGATGGTTTGCTGTTCATCCGAGCTTCATGACTTAGACTAGCCGCATCCTACTGCATGCCAGCTGTTAACAGGGAAACTAGCCTGTGGCAGTCCAGCTCAGCAACATCCCGTTGTCTTGGCATCAGGACCTTTAGGACTGGAGTAAAAGATAACAAGGTACACACATGTCACCTGTGTCTGTTTATTCTTGTTTGAGATGGTGTGGCATGGAGGGCCACTCATTTTACACCACAGAAATATTGCTCACAGGGATGTGGAAGTTTTCTCTGCATGTTCTAATACATATCCTCAAGGACCTTCCTGTAGGACAACATCTCATGAGCCATAACTCATCATCAAGATAGGTTTGCTAAAAGTTTTGATGACTCCAGTTTTACACATACAGTATGTTAAGTGTGATTCAAACAATTTTTCAACAGCAGA
This sequence comes from Chaunax sp. Z400, assembly GCA_037577475.1. Taxonomy (NCBI): domain Eukaryota; kingdom Metazoa; phylum Chordata; class Actinopteri; order Lophiiformes; family Chaunacidae; genus Chaunax; species Chaunax sp. Z400. The sequence goes on along the minus strand of CM075201.1, from coordinate 6,081,997 downwards.
GGGGAATACAAGGTATATATATATCTGCTCCTGACATGAAGGAGCCTTATAAAGTATTATTACAAGGCAATTAACAGATTAATATTTCCTCACTGATTCACATTCAATAGAGTAATAAACAGTCTCTGATGCCAAGGGTCAGCACGACCAGGTCCCCTCCTTTCCCTGACACCTGGCACAGAAAGCACCCGGCCACCATTCTGATACTTATACTGATTCCTGCAATACGACAGACTGAAGAAAGAGAAAAACATTTCACTGTCTATAGTTTGAGTTAATATTCTCCAATGTTACACTTAACCTCAAGGTCAGTGCTGCTCTTTGTAGAGACGATGGATGTAAATATGATTATAGGGCTACTGAATTAGCAATGCAGCAGTGTAGATTACATTTCTATTTTCAATAAAATTTATAATTAGCTAGACTGATAAAAATGTATAAAAGCAGGGAATCGCATTTTCTATTTGGCTGGAGAACCTCCACTTTCACACAAAAGTGAACCTTTTTTCACACCTTTATTCACACCTCATTCATCTGTGTCTGCAGTTTTTCTTTTCTACGTCACACGTCTACTTTATTTGATGGATCTGAACGAGGTTTCTCAAAATTCTCAGTTGACAGTTAGAGCAGGAACAAATTCTCTCATTTTGTGAAGCTGTAAAATAAAAACATTTGCCCCAGCATGAGTGTAGTGCTTTAAAATGATTGGAACATGTTGTAACAACCATTAAAGTGTGTCATGTTTAAGTGCTGCTCAGGCTGAAAAATAAAGTACATAAGATAAACTCTCTCATGGGAGGATGTGCTACTCTGGTGTGCTTTAAAGACAGTCCACATAGTAAGTGTTGATTACATGCACAAACAAATGGAAATATGAAAGATCAGATGTGTTACCTGGTGATCCTGCGAGCCTCCATGAAGCTGGGCGAATCTCTTCTTCTCTTGCGAATGGGCGAGTAGCTGCGTGAGCGGCGGCGAGCTCGGCTGTCTGTGTCAGAGCGGTTTGGGCTTTCTCTCTCTCTGGATGACACACAAATCAATTGGAAACAACACAGCACGAGAAATCAAACCTACTATTGAGATAATAGAGTGACAAGCACGAGGTTTCACCTGGAGTTGTTCGGTCTGTTGTGAGGGGACTTGGCCTTGCTGAGGCCTCTGTCTCTGGAGGCAGAGTGCGATGATGAACGCCCGCTGCTCCAGGAGCTGCTGCGCTGTCTGAGGTTGGCTTTTCTCCGGGAATCCTCTTTCTTTCTGCCTGACGTGTGCGAGTGGTGTCCTGGAGATGCCGACAGGCTCCGGTGGTGTGCCTGACCCCGGCTAGAGCGGTGGTGATGCTTGGAAGAGTGGCCACCTTTTGTTCTGGGGTAATTGGGAGAATAAAACACCCATGTCATATCAAATCATAGGCTAAAGTGAGAGATAAATAAACGTCTTTGTTCTTACTTTTTCTGGTGGCGAGACTTCCTCCCTCGGTGAGTGTGTTGGGAGCGGGCCGAGTCGCTGCTGTGAGTAGGGGAGTGGGAGCTCTTATTCTGGCCTCTCTGGCTCCCTCTCCTCCCTGACGTCTGACTTATGGAGCTCCCTACAGCGGTGTTCCTGCCATCCACAGTCCCAGCCTCTCCTGCTGCACACATCTGTCCCGTTTGGCTCCTGCTGGGGCCGCTATGGAGTTTGTGCTCTCTCAGCAGATTGGATTGGATGCTTGCAGAGGTAGCAGTCAGCAGATGGAGCTTCTGTAAAGAAATTATGACCAACAAAGGAAAAAAAAGAAAAAAAAGAAAAGGACAAAAAGAGCATTAGTGTGTTCAGGTTGGTGATTGAGTGCTACGGTGTACTTGCCAAAAGAAGATAAACATCTAAAAGAAAAAGATCTAGGTTTTCTCCATATGGCTTATAGATAGTCCTCTATGGTGCAGCGCATGCAATACTTGGCATGCAAAACCATAATGAGTTGAAGAAATCATAATTGCAAAAACAAACAAAAAACTAGGAGGAAGAGGAAGAGAAGAAAAGGAAAATCAAACAAAACTGTGAACCAAATCAAGTTTAAGAGCTGAGGCAGAGAGAACAGAGCTACAGATTTTGTAGAGTAGAAAAAGAGGACCTCTTCAGTGTTTTTTTTTTAGTAATGGTTAAAAAAATAAAACAAAACAGAAAGAGAAGACAACTTGACGGAACATCACAGAAATGGAAGGAACAAAATAAAGATCACAATTATTGAATCAATAGAATCAGAAAACAAATCGTCTGCTACTCAATTTTCTCTTTCTGGATTTTTTTCCTGAAGACAATTGCTGAGATGTGAACAGCGACCCATTTTCTTTGTATTTTTTTTTAATGGTTACTCTTGTTTAACTCCCTTCTGGTTAACATCCACTTACCAATAAAGTGGCATTCCCTCCTTTAGTAGGTAAGGTATGAAGAAAAGGGAAAAGTGGGGCAACATAAGTGCATCATTAGATTCACAAAATGCAAGAGAAAAAGACACAAAACCCTTCCCTACCAGTGACTCATGAGACAATGCATGGAAATCAATGGAAAAGAACTCAAAAGCAAAGAGGAAGACCACAATGTGCAGGGAATCCCTCACACAGAGAGTAAATCCTCTGGGCGCCTTCCTAAACACCAGAGAGGAACTGGCTGTCGAGAGTGTGTGGTATTTTTTATATTTTTCTCTCCATGTAGTATCTACCACATGGCAGCTGTTTTTTTGTTTTTTTGTCTGACTACTTCAGCTATGATCAGTCTGTGCTCATGGGATCCTCCATAAAGGACACTTGTAGTTATCGCATTAGCCAACTTTTCTGTGAATGTGGTTGTTGCTACATTACATAACAATGTGTGTTAAGTTATTTCTGAAACTGGTTAAGGTTCAGCCACATTTTATGGCAATTTTGGGGCGGGACTGACTGATGTGAAAAACATTTGGTAAAAGTAAAGTACAATAAAGTAGCATCTAATTGATAAAGCCGTATCCTATCCTAACCCATTTTAATTGGATCCTTTGGGATTACCTTGTTGCTAGCAGTATAGAAATTAGTTGTATTTTACCTGTTGTCAATAAATCTCACAAAAAGACCAGAACCAACAATGAATTGATCATAGTGAGCACATGCTCACTAACACACCAAATGTGTAACAATCTGTGGCTGAAAATTGTCCCCAACAAATGGAAATGACTGTGTTGTACCTAGACTTGAATGACTCTATGAATGGCAGTCTCAGCCTGTCAGACTGAAATATCTCTACAACCAATGGATGGTGTGCCAGGAAATTATCTCGTTCACGGTCCCCAGAAGATAAATCCTGTCCCTGATCTAGCGCCATCATCTAGTTAAAATGTTTTTAATTTAATACCTTGGTTTCTGACCAAATACCAAGTCATAGTCTCAGCTATATTTTGAGTTTATTGCTATTTAGCTAATGCTAGCATGCCAACAAGATGGCAAACATGGTAATCATACCTGCTAAACATGTGCATCGTAGCACTGACGCTTATTTTTAGACATGTTTAATCATAAAGCTACATATCTGAGACCAGTTTGAGAAAATTACATCTTCAGAAGGAATTCATAGATTTGCTGATGCAAGAAAGCATTGAAAGAATAAAATATTGTTAGTTTGGGTCTTTTCATGTGATTTGTTCATAATATATAAAACATAGAGGAATGCCAGCCTTATCCTATAAACTGCGTATCGTAGAGGGTGATTTCAAACATAATCCAAACCTTTATTCTGAGCATTAAACAAAAATAGACCTTGAATAAATGATTCAATCCGAGACTTGTGATGCACAGCTAGACACTGCTCACTGTAAGCAGGTCATAAAAACAGCATTTTGTAGGAAACCAAATAAAGCTGGCTCTTCCGCGTGCATTAGCATGAGCTGCCTCAACTGCTTTGTAATCTATGATACAACAAAAGCACCAACTGTTCCTTGCAGAAAGAGGAGCCGCTCTCCACTAGGGAGAAACCAACTAAGCGGTATAATAAGAAAACACACACAACCACTGGTGCTTATGACAGTTGTTAGAAACAGTTGTGGAAATCAATATGGTGAAAATCATAAGACGAATGTACTAATTCACCGACAAACAGAGAGATGCTGGACAAACAGGTATGCATTCTACGAAAACAGAAAGAAAACAAAAGAAGAGAAAGAAATGGACCTGAAAGATAGAGCGGGATATCGGACTTCAGGATGAAGTTAAGGAGGAAAGAGAAAAACCAGAGCTCTACGTAATCCAATCTTTTAAGAGTCAAATCATAATTGATGAAGTTAGATTAATTTGGTTAAAGACCATTTGTAAATAACAGAGAGAGAGAGAGAAAGAGAGAGAGAGAGAGAGAGAGAGAGAGAGAGAGAGAGAGAAACATTGACGTCACTCAGGCTAGGGTGCTTGTCACATTCTCATCTGCATAAAGATCACGTGCGTAGGCAAAGCATTACCTACCTTCCATTTCAATCAGTGACACGTATGCAATATAAACAAAAAAAGGAAGGAAAGAAAAAAAAGGAGAAAGGAATGTTCTCCGCAGCGAAATGGGAAAAAGACAATGACCTCTTTTAGTATCAAAGCTACATATTTTGTCCAGAGGCTGAGTAGAAATAAACAAAGCAGAAAGTAAAAGAGAGGGGAGCAAAATTAAAAAAAACTCCAGATGGAATTCAAATCAAACTGAAAATTAGAAACAAAGGATGACTACAAACTACATGATTTGATTTGTCTTTTTCACTTTTACAAATGCAGCGATATTTGTATCAAAAGAAGGGGTGGGGGGTGGGGGTGTTAGAGGTGAGTGAGTTAATTGTCATATTAATGAACATCCATGTAGAGTAGAGTAGCTAGAAGGATATGAGGGGGACGAGGGAGGAGGGCATGCAGAACTGGCAGATGTGAAAGATTTGTGGGAAGAAGAAAGCCGGGACGTGAGTCACACATGACACAGATGAACAGGTAGGAGAGAGGGGGTGGGGGGTGGCGGGGTGCGAGAGTAGGAGGGGCAGTCACTGCCATATATAGATATCATATCTGAATGGGACCTCTGTCACATTTTGGCCTGGGTCTCCTTCAGTTGCAGCACAACTCTACTCTGTACTGTTGGGATGTCAGCCCAACTTCCTGCAGGGCAATCTTTTCTTATTCATTCATCACAATGAACACAGGTAGATTATAGAAAAATGGCTTCGGCCCCTTTAAAATAACTGTCATGTTATTAGCATGTGTGAGTTGTCCTCCTTAATTTCCATGTACTTGTGTTTGGAGTGTTTTAAGATATTGTTAATAATGAAGAGGAGGACAACTATCCCTGTTTGGGACAGTCTCATTCTGTATAGGAGACAGTCCCGGATGCTTCCTGGCTGTGTGCTGCTCTTTATTAGAGATGGACAAGTGAAACGTGTGTATTTACACGACTAGATTAATAGTCCTCATCCCTGAAGTCTTCCCTCTTGATAAAACCAAAACGTGCTGTGCTCAAAATCACATAATCTGCATTCCATACATTTTTTGTGAATAAACAGTAGTGTGTATGTTTCTCAGCCCGCATCGCATCACCGTCTGAGAGCGTCCTCACCACTTGTAACCGTGGCTACCAATGCCAAAGAGTGACTATTTAAAAAAATATATTATTATCATTATATTGCTTGCTCCAAGCTTTACTGCATCTTTATGTTTGCTATAGAGTTTTACAATTTCAGCACTAATAGTTGTGTTTAGGGCTACTTCACTGTTAACCTTACAGGGCTAGTTAGCAAGCAACACTAACAAAAACTTTCCAACTGACTTTGGCTGTCTTGTCCTGTCAAATTATCCTCGCTGGTGGGAGTCTCCCCTAAAGACCTGATATAACTACTGTATGGATTGTGGGAACTACAGTTCCCAGTGTTTCTGTTCCATAGTGGTCGCAAAGGGCGACATAAAACCTAGGCTTTAATGACCTAATTTTCTAATGCTGTATTTCAGTTTTTCAAAAGGGAAAGCTTCAATGGGATGGACAAACTTGCTTGTTTGGTAAATGCACGTCTGCTAACGTCTGTAATTCTGAAAAACAAGTGTGTGGCTGTTTCTGTCAGCTTTCTATGGGAAGCATCCAGGACTGTCCTCAACACAGTGGATGAGACAGGTCCAAATGGGGCTAGAGGACGACTACAGCAACACAGACTGAGATGACATAAAGCCAGAGCTCCTATGCAGAATATTTGCTTAACACAAATGCTGCAGTAAAATCAAACTTCAGTTACATCCACATATCTGTCAAACTTATCCATCCTCCTGAGTAAACATTTCACTTTGGGGATTGCCAGAAAACAAATATTTTACCTTTAGATGGAGATTACCAAGAGTGGAAACATCACCATATGTTACAAAGATGCTGCTTAAAAATGTGAGCCAATTAAATGCTCCTTTATCTCTACATCTCAATTGAATGTCTCAAAAGTATACTGAGCAACAGTAGAAACGCATATTTTTTAATGTCATGGCATCTTGTTAATATTAAATATCAAAGGCAAATTATGGTTCTCACATCTTTATTCACCCTTTAGCCATAAAGAAAAATCTTTTTGTGCAAATTAGTGGTTGTTGCCTTAGTGTTTACAAGTCAAAAAGTGTGTATGGTGATACAGAGAACAATAACAGTCAGTACCGCGTGTGATCACCTCCAGCATTTATCACTACTTTACACCTCCTGAATGGATAAGATGTTAATCTGGACTTGTGGGATGACATGACATTCTTCCTGCAGTGCTGTGACAAGTTGTTCATGTGTTGCTGGAGCAGGATCTCTCCGTCTCACCCGGCGATCCAGAACATTCCACAGATGCTCTATTGGGTTGAGATCTGGTCTGAGTCTGTGGTCTGACATTGTCATGCATGAAGGTGATGCCTGATTGCTGTATCCTGGGAATGACATGTGGACCTAGGACCGTATTTCAGTAACGGATAGCTGTCAGTGTATCGTGGATGTGGACAAGGTCTGACCACCGTCCATTAGCAGTGGCCCCCCCCACATCATGGCAACACCACTAAAACGGTCCACTTCCTGGATGTATGCGGCAGGATAGCGTTCCCCGCAACGACGATACGCATGCCTATGACCATCAGCTCTGTACAAGTTAAATCTGGACTTGTCACTAAATGTGATCCACTTCGCAATGCGCCATAACGTGTTTGCCGAGCTCCAGCCATCAGCATCATCAGCATCCCAACTGCCTGGTCACGTAAGTTTTGTGGAAGCCGTGGCATCATCAGTTGTTTCAGTAGAGCATTAATTAGACCCGGAATTTTATTGCCTTGGCCAGGTGTTTTCAATCATGCACAAAAGAATCTCACCAACACCATCGTTTACACTGAAATGCACCAATGACTGTTATTTCTATGTTCTGACTAAATGATGGTTATTCATGATGTAACATGTTTTGGTTGTGGGTACTTAATAAAGTCATTTCTATGTATCACATGCTTGTTTGTTCCAGTAGATTAGGGCTAGTGAAAGGAAAATATTGGGTTTTTAAAATGATGCGTTTCCACTGTTGCTCAGTATACATAATCAAACAGCCCTCCCTTGCCATTCTCCACTGGCCTGAGCTTAGAGAGTAGAAACAAACGTCAGTGACAGAAGAGATACTGCCACCGGGGGCAACATGCACATCGACATGGTAAATAAAGCAGTAGAAAGGAGCATGTCTCTAACTCCTGGTGGTTTGAGTGGACGCCTGGAGGAGAGGAGGATCTATCACTGAGCAGAGCTTTAGGTGAAAGACAACTGTATTGACAAGAAGAAACTATTACACGTACCCAGTTAACCCACTTGGTCCAGTTCCAAAGCATTTGTGTGCTTTTTATATAAATGAGACAGAAAGATTTGGGCATTTATTTATGGGTAAATACCACTTAAATTAATAATAATATTTAAAAAAAACAATAAGGAAAGAAATAAGCAGAGGGAGAGATATAAGACCTCATAGACACATGCAAGCTGGAGTTGAAAATAGAAGACATCAGTACTCTGGACAGAGTGTTCACAGGAAGGTATCTGCAGCCCATTTGGATGTATATTCATCACAGAATTTTAAGATTATTTCACCAGACATCCTTTCAAGTTTTTGGTTTTATTCCAACATAATGACTGCCATCCCAGTGTAACTGATCAGTTTAAAGTGCAAAAGAGTAAGGCTTTCATTAAAGCAGAGGCAGATTTGAAACTCACTTTAGGAGCCTGTACACAGATAGTTTGGAGAGAATGTGGTGCTGTTTTTATTTTGAGAGGAGAGTTTTAACCCTTTTATTACTTTAAGTGATATGTATATGGAAGATTTAAAACTCCTGAATGAAAACAAGTCAAACAAAAAATAAAGTGAAAGACACTTTGTTATTTGAATTTCACTTTCATGTATGCATTTACTGACTCACTGGAAGAACAGATCTTGTATCTCAATGGGACCTTCCTGAATAAATAAAGGATGTATTTGAAATTTGAAAAACACATGTTAAAAACACTCTGCTATTGATTGATTTTACATTTAGTCATATTTGTGACCATGAGCAGTGAGAATTGTCCATTACAAATCAGAACACTGTTTTAATGTAAAAGGACGTCTGTCATGTCCCAAGCTGGGAATATTGATCAATTTGGGAAAAATGATGCTTCTGTATTAAAAAAGAAAGGTTCTTGTGAACCTTCTAATTAAAACTAATAATTATCATTGGCAGGTCTATGCTACTCTCTGCTGGACAACACTGAAATGCAGCACACTTGTGCATTTTTGTATTTTGTGTTATTTGTTCATAAAGACACGGCAAAATGAAAAATGCAAGCGAAAAATAATTTTATATCACAATTCTTCTCTTTTCTTTTCTCTCTCGGCTTATACATTAAAAGCATTTTGATGACTTATCTTGAATTCAATTATATTGATGTATCCAATCAAATGTGACACGTAAATCTGGATTTGACCATTTGCTTATGGGTAGCTTGCAGACCTCATAGAAGGAGGTGTGTGTTTGGTTTTCAGCTGTAAAACTGTGGCTGAGATAGGATTTATCAATTTATCCCTTGTCCTCCTCCTCCTGTCTTCACAGCACATGTGAGCTCCATATCTCCAGAGCTCCATATCACACATCTGCATCATTCTGTATTAATTGAGTCACGCACACTTTTGTGATCCAATTGAATGTGTTTGTATTTCAATTTATTCCTTAGTTTGATTTGTTGTTATTTGTTATTTTAAAGCTTCCATACAGTCCAGCACAAACCACAGATACCTGGAATGGAGAGCTAAAACTCATTCATGACTGTATTTTGTAAATATTAGTTATGGCATCTTTGGATCAAGGCTATCCATTAAGTAATTGAATTAGTCAGTTCAAGAAGAAACGCGTCTGAACATGACTCAGTATTTGTTAATTAACTTTATCTGCAGTAAAAGATCAGACTCATTCTTAATACACATTTTTCTTTGATATTTTTCAGGACCTTTTGGGGGAACAATTGTTTGTAGTCACACCTCCCCCTCACTAAACTTTCTTTTGTTTTTCTTATGCTTTAGTACATACTCGCTCAGAGGGAACAACACATCTTTTTGCTCATTCATTTGGATACATTTTGTGCAAATGCAGCAGGTATTTCCATATTTCCAGGTGTAGTATGCTAATGTTTTGCTTAGGCTCAGGATATGCGCTGCACAGAAAAACTAGAACCTTTCTTCTCTTTGCTCCCTCCCTCTGTTACCGACAAACAACAAGAACAAACAAATAAAAAAATCGAGATGGCTGAGGAGTCAAAGAGAGCCAGAGACAACATAGCAGGAACGGCAAGTTTTGCACAGTAGTGTCTCTGACACGTCAAAAATAATATTAATAATAACCAGCCTACAGCCTATAAATAATGACTTATCAAAGAATTAATCTTTCAGTATTAAAGGAGATGAGAATTCATGACAACCAATAAAAAGGACCTACATAAAACTCATTTGTAGAGACAGATACCGTTGGAGTGGGTGAAGGGAGGGTGGGGGTGTCGGAGCAAAATAGAGCAGACTACGTACATCGTGACCTCTCTCGCCCTCGCTGTGGTTGAGTCTGCCGGCCTTGCCGTTGCGGCTTCGCTGGGTGTGGTCCCCGTTGTGCCACGCCGTGAGAGTATTAGGGCTCCGGGACAGCGGAATGCTGGATGCCTTTTGCCCGTCCATCTTGTGCTTGGAGTTCGGTCTGGAAAAGCAGAGGCACACCGGTGAAGCCCAGAGCCACATGTGGTATACCTGGAGCAAAGACTAAATCAGAATGAACTGAAGAGTGTGAGACAGGAGTCTCTAACGTTGGTTAAGAGTAGATCCTGCAATCCTTAGAGACTGCAATACAGAGGCAGAGGTCAACACACACTTCTTGAATTAGAATTAGAATTAGAGTTAGAGTTAGAGTTAGAATTAGAATTTGCTGTACTGTAGAATTTATGTCTTGACCCTGGTTAGATTTTTTGTTTCCATTTCCTATTATTTCATCACTATTTATATATAATAGATTGTGTTGTTTCACATTTGAATTTCTACTGGACAAATGATTGTTAATTTAAAAATCATAATTTAAAAAATCCAAATCACAGATTTAGAGAATAGCATGTTGTTTGTTAAAAGAATGAACAATGGGGCAGATGTCTGATAAATCCTTGTATCTGATTGGCTATCCCTGCTCTGTTACTTGTGATTACATGAGAGTTGCTCTAAAGGGGAATATTTGATTTTACAGCTCATAATGGTCTGTGTTAAGACCAGTCTGCCTCCAGATAGAGCTGCATGATTTCTGATATCTCTCATATATGTGCTCAAGTGATGTCACTTAGGTCCGAATATGACAAGTTAGAGATAAATTAGAATATGTGATGTGGTATTTGTGCAGCCTGTTCCTCATCTCTGTTGAAAGCTAGTGGCTCAAGACTGCATTCACTACTAACATTACACACCCAAATCTATCAGTTTGAACAGCATTGTGGGTAATGTAGGTGCCAGGCTTTGAGTCGCTTGATTGAAGTGTCTTATTTTTCCTTGTTAGATTGTACATCATTCATCATACAGGCTCGGAAACTTCGGTTAAATGTAAAATATCACAACTCCTATTGCCTTATGCTCCCCCCCCCCAAAAAAACCCAAACAAACAAACAAAAAAACCCAAATAAAAACCTAACAACTTCTTTTAATAGAAATAATACTAGAGAGTAGAAATATTTAAAATGCTCCCTTAATGATCTTATTTGCCCTAAAACATGGCAGAACTTTAACAGATTTCTTTCATCACACTCAATATGACTTCAGACTGAGATATCACTGCCATTTAATGGGGGGTTAATATAGGACATGCAGAGGAGCCTCATTTGTATCCTTATCTATCCCCCCAGGGACCCGGCCGAAATGAGAGAGAGACTGACAGTCACCAGGGCAACTGCTCGACAGTCAGTAGAGCAATATCAAGGTGTGATGTGAAGTGTTAATAGAGACGAGAGTGTGTGTGTGTGTGTGTGTGTGCCGTGGAGTCTACCTGGCAGGAGATTTGGAGGTGCTCCGAGTGGAGGACAGGGAGGCGCTGCGGGAGCTACAGCAGCTGCCTTGACGCTGTGAACTCCTACTGGGGGTCTCACCAGGGGACCTGAAGGATGACAACAAATGGACGAGCACACACACACCACACACACGCATACATGTGCGCACATAAAGCCATGTGTATATACAGTACGCACACGTAACAGGGACGTTCATGCCACAGCAAGCTCAGTGTTCTTCATGATATGTGACAGAGCTCATGCACTGCCAAACGCTTTCAATATGTATTCTAATGGAGACAGGGAGCAGCGTATGGCATGGGGATTGTTCTGAACTCAAACATAATGCTTAGAAAATGCACTCGGTGCTTTACAGTCATTAGCATTCTCTGTGAGTCTGAGCCTGAGATAATGGGTGTAAAATACCAATATATATTTATGACAGACTGAATGTGACTCCAACAGACTGAGGCCACTGTTCGCTGTTTATTTTACTGTATGCAGAGGACAACATGTCCACCACTCATTCTTATACACTACATGTTGTATATGAACATGAGAGTCTGCTGATAATAAATGTAGAAGTTTGTTAAAGCAGATGTATTGTTTTTATGACGGTTCAACATTGACATGTTCATATGTTCGAGTCCTTCCACGTGTCTCACCTCTTTTTCTGTTTGTTCTTGTCTTTGTGTTTGTTCTTCAGGCTGCCCGATCTGCAACACACATATACATATAAGAAGGTGGAGCTCCATACAGTCAACCATGTTAAGGGAGAACTCATCATCCATATGGATTGCATTGTCTTTAGAACAAACAGTATTCAATAGGCTGAAACGACAGAGACATGCAGCATACACAAGACAGCGTACACAATACAACTCAACGATGTTGTTAACAGTGCTGACATTTTTATGATGTACTGCACGTTTCACACACACCTGTATCTCCTCTTTTTCCTGGAGCCAGATGCAGATCTATAAGATGAAAACACCACAATCATTAAAATGATGACTGCATGATCACATCCGCTGAAGAATTCAGACATGATTTAATACCACAAATGTGATTCAGGGGTCGGTTTTAAGAGGCAGGTTTAATGTGATCTGGTTAACATTTCCAGATTTCTCAAAAAATGTACTTTCAAACTAGTCCAATTTTAAGATTTTTGTTGCTGCTTCTGGAAATAAATTGAATGACATCAGAGTTGCTATTTTGGACAAATTCCAAAGGCTGAACCCAAAAATCAATTTTTTTCAAATTCAACTCCAAAGTTTCCCAAGCAGTTGCATATACAGATAGTAAATCGCACACTGTGGACAGTTGGTAACAAATACAGCATATGAATGAGAGCAGCATCCTAAATATTACAGATGGTGTGAGGCTACAGCCACCCATCACAGAACACCAACATGTTCAAGTCAGTGTGAACAGCAGGAGGATCAGTAGAATAATAAATGATGTGCTCCCTCCTCACTAACCAATCTGAATCACATACATACATACACATGTGCCGAGCTCTCACAGCAGGCATTTCCTGTTGGTATTCATGACATTCAGCACCAACTGGATATCATGAATACTTATGCTTATTTTCTATCAGCAGGCTGTAGAAGATGATTCTCCCTGCGACAGGGGAAACACTGTTTCCCTTCAACTATGCGTTTTAAGAATGCAGTCATGGTGGGGAGGATGGCCATTTCTTAGTCCTCAGCGCTCGACTGACACATCACCTCCATATCACTTTCACCCTCATTGCAGTTTCCATGGTGATTAGTCAGGCCGGTCTGTGAGAGTTGTTGTTATTTTCCTACATCTCCGCTGCTGTTTTACACACCTACAGCATGCACAGTGCAGTGGGAGGGAGTGGCAGCACAAAGTATGTTGATTCTCTGAAAGGGCAGTAATAAAGCTGTCATAGTAATGTATGTGGTGATGTGTGACTCTGAGCTGTGGCCCCAGTAGCAGCCAACGTCTCCCCACTGGAAGGAATCAACTGGGGACTGCTGTATATGGAGTGATTCTGGAGAGCTCATTACTCTTCTCCTCCCTCTCAGCTGGATCCATCACCCCATCTTCTACTATAAGGGTGTGGAAAGTATATGTGAGACATGGAGCTGTTCGTTTAAAGTTGTACCAAGTACAAACAAGCGGCTGTATGAATTTTAGCAGGACACAATCAAAGTAATCTCCCTCTCCCCTCCTAATGTGCACCTTAAAAATGAGACTAGCATCAGGAGTATGCTGCCCCCCCATTGCCTCATTTATACATTATTCATATATGAACAATACCTGCAATGCAGAGCATCTTTGGTGGGAGGCTGGGAGGGAGGTGTGGGGGTGAGGAGAGAGGACCAGGGGGACTTTGATGTGCGTGGATGGATGAGAGGTGGGATACAAGAGGGGGGCAGTGCAGTGATGCTCAGCTATTTGATGAGAGGCTCATTTTTCTTGTGTTGGCGCCCCCATACCGGCTGGGTTATTAGAGCAACACATTTAGCCCCGCCCCCTCCAAGTCAGGAGCAGAACGACAGAAACTGGAGGAGAAAGGCGCTCCACAATTTCTTATTGTCATTATGATATCCCAGGGCATTGCACAAGAATGTGTAGATGAGCTCCTGCTCTTTCTTCTCTGCCTCCTTTTATCGATTCTCTTTCTTCCGTTTCTTTTTCTTCTTCGCTTCCTTTTCATCTTGTCTGTCTTCAATGTCATTCTTCTCTTCAATGAATCCTGTTTTTTGGGTTTCCTTCCTGTCTACCATTTGTTCATCCATTCTTTCCTCCCTTTTTTCTCCCCACCTTCTTCCCTTCCTGTTCATCCTGTCTTCCTTTTTCTGCCTATTTTTAATTTTTCTTCCCTTTCTTTCTCATCTTGCTTCCTTTCTTGCTTCCATTTTTATCACCATATACAGCATTACCATTTTGTTAATTTGATTATCCCTCCCTTCCTGTCTTTCCTCCATTCTTTTTTCCTCTGACTTTCCCTTTTCCCTTCCTTTTTGTCCCGTCTTTCCTCCCTCTATTCCTCTCTTCTTGAAGTTTTTCTTCGTCATCTTTTTCCGTTCCTTTTACTTCTAATCTTTCAATTTTTCTTTCCTTTCATTCACATCTTTCTCCCGTTCTTGCTTCCATTCTCATTCCTCCCTTCCTCTTTCTACCAGTTCTTCCTTTCTAGTTTCTCTTGACTGAATCATTTTTCTTCCCTTTCATTCATTCTTTTATGTTTCCTTCTTACCTTGTACTTTCTTCCCATCGTTCTTTGTTCCTTTATTCACTTCCTTTGACTTCTTATTTCAACTCCTTTCATTTCTTTCTTCCTGTTTTTACTAATATCTAACTCTTGTCCTTTTTCTCTTCTTGCCTTTCTTTCTTTCCTACTCCTCAGATGACACACACAGTATACACACACTCACCTGTCTCTCTTGTGTTTCTTCCCACTCTTTTTCTTCTTCTCTCTGTGGGTCGGTGAGGAGCTGCCCAACCTATTGATGGAGAGAAAGGAGACATTTGCATGCTATGACTGCAAAATGAGCCTCAGATTGCTGCTTAATTCTGGCTTTTCACTCATCATTGTGTTGCATTGCATTACACCTCTGAGGAATCATTTCTAGCAAAGGTGTCATCTCACAGCTCAACTCATTTTTCTCACCTATCTGTCTTTGTCCCCAGTTCTCTGTACCCCTCTGCCTTTCCCTTCTTATTCTTCACTTTTGCAGCAATGTTTCCTTCCCTTTCAGTCTCTCACTCTTTCTGTTTCTTTTGCTGACCTTGTCAAAAGAAAATTGAAGATAAGACTGTGCTTAGCTGGTGACTCCCTACAGATTTCCCCTCCTCCACAATTGCAGTATCTAATGGCTCATTTGCAATATTCACGCCTAACTAATTGGAAGTCCATTTCACAGAACCACAGTGTAATTATTCTGTCAACGAGCCTAGAAAAAAAAAGGAAAAGAAAAGGAGAAAAATCAAACCACTTCATCAGTGGAAGCTGTTTCCACTCACCGACTCCTTCGGCGGCCAGATTTCTTCTTCTTCCTTTTCTTTGGACGAGGGGATGGAGAGCTGCTTGATTTCCTCTTCAGTCTGAATTGGTCACAGAAAGAGAAAATGAGCGGATGTGCGAGATCAAGAGCTTCATGAAAAGTGAGATTGTTATAATAGTTTTCAGGTAGAGGCAATTTCTGATCTTATTTATTTGCTGCTGTGCCGATAGTGTCTGTTTTCTAATTCCTCCTGCCATAATATACAATATTCATGCAATATTTCTTACAATGGAAACAAGAAATCATTTAGAGGAAATTGTCTTTTACGTAACGCTAACACGGAGCACAATCTAAACATGGGTAGATCCAGGGGCAGGACCAGAGGGGCGCTGGCTACAGCCGGAATCTGATTGGCCCCTGAAGTTCCCTTGTCCTGTCACTCAAACACCTCTTGTAACAATAGTGATGCTGTGTTTATGTCATGTGGGAGGGAGGCTTCCTGTACAATGGGAAGGATTCCCATGTTTCTGATTTATGATGCAACTTTTATTTCCTTAACCTTTTTGACGTACACAATGTGCTTGAACAAGGCACAATTTGCAAAATATATCTAATTATATGTTTCTTTTCCCAAAGCTATAGAGCTAATGGCAAACAAGGAACGTGCATGGATGTTGGACATATACGTGGCCCCTCTGTGTAAAATGTGACCCCTGAGTTAGAAAAATCCTAGATCTGCTCCTGAATCTAAATGACCTACAATATGGTCTTCAAACATGAATAAAAATGGGTGTTTATCTGCGAGTGAATGCTGCTACTGGGTGGTGGGAGAGTTACTGGAGGATTTGTAGAACGTTTTTGTCCTGAAATCCATTGAACATTTATGTATCTTATCAAATGAAACACTAAGAAACCATGAGAAGGAGATGATATGTGGCTGATTAAAGGGTCAGAGCTGGTGTTCCTTACCTTTTGTCACTGTGGTAATCGTGGTCATAGTCTCCATGTTCATAGCCAACCAACTCAGGGTCTTCTCTGTACTCGTCAGACTGATAGTGTAAGTGGTTGACCCTGAAAACACAAGGGTCCAGGAGCATAAATATGGAGTTTGTGTGTACTTGAGTATTAAGTGGGTATTATTCTGTAGGTGTATGACAAACCCTGGTGAAAATTTTTTTTTAATTAGACACTTAATTAGAGTTTATAGCCATGCTAGCAGCTCTTTGAAGCTTATGAAGGCACAGCGGGGAGCTAAATGCAAGCGTAAGCATATAACATGTGCAACAGGTATAGTGTTCACCATTTTGGTTTACTGTGTTGGTGTGTTAACTATAACCTGACTGAAATTGATTAGGTAGTTATTGTGTAATTGGGGAAAATTACAAATTTGCAAATCAGCACTTACTGTAACACAAAGTACAGCTGCGCCATAAATTGTAATAAGTTGACTTTTACGGAAAAAAAAGTCAGGAAACTGATTGCCTCAAAATTTCCAAGTAAAGTAGATAATTTATTCTAAACTGTTAAAGCTGAAAAACTGTATTTAGCTTTAATATATTCTATTACAATTCATTATGAGGAGGATGCAAATGTCTGCATCACATTTCCTGGCAATCCATCCAATTGTTATTTCACTAAAAACAGCACATTTGCTGACATATCTGGACATCAGTCTGGACAAAAGAGGTGGACAGACTTTGCCATCCCTTGAGCAACACTGCCGGCTCTGCAATGTCGTGCTAAATGTACCTAATATGTCCCTAATATGTCCCTACCAATGTGGTTTAAAAAACATGTTAAGAAAATGTAACTGTCATGCTCAAACTCTAAACTTTTTCTATATTCTCTCGCCCCAGTGATGAGAATATTGTCATCTCTCTCAGTCTTGCAGTTCAGCTCGATGCCTTCATATCTTCCCACCGGTTTCTCTCACACACCGCATTGTGCACAGACAGATGGCAGCAGCCTCCCCCCTAATCCTCCCTCCCCCACTACCCCCTCGTCTAATGTGGCCTCCTCTGATCCGCCAAATCTGACCTTGCAGGCTCCATGTGGACTAAAGAAGCAGATACAAAAAAAAACAACACCACATTGATTATTTTTCCCTTATGCAGTCCTATCTCCCTGACCTTGTCACGTCCCAGCATTGTTAAAAAAAAACCCAGCAGGTTATGCTCTGGGCTCTCTGGTACTTACTTTACACAGAGATGAAGCATATGGAAGAATATGAACATGTTATTTGGATTGGAGTGATGTTGACAGAGACATAACCTAGATGACTAACCATGCAGTCACAATTACTGAGAGAAGGATGAAAACAGACAGCAGTAATAAGACTTAGAGGGTGAAGAGACAGACAGAAGGGAGCTGACTAAGTAAAGGAGAGTGCATCTCTAGTAAGGAGATTAAACACACGGGGCACACAATCAGAGCATATTTTACATCAGATCAAGAGGGGAGGTGCAGAGAGAAACACACAGTACACACAGTAAGTGGTGTAAAATGTTGAGTTTGACGAGGATCTGCACAGGGCACAGGCCTGACAGGAAGTTAAGAAGACACGAGGCAACGGAGCCCTTAATTGGCTGAGCATCGCTGGGATGTCGAGCACCAGCAAAATAGCTTAAAATCACAACCTCGCAATGACACCCACTTCTGTAAACACACGCACAAAAAAGCTGGAGCTCAACACACATTGCAATATACTCTCTGGGATGACTAAACTTCCACCAGAAAAACGTTAATTCAAACTTGAGCGACAAAAACAAGAGTCTCCGAAAACAGAATCGATTAAGGGGAGAAGTAAACAACTGTAGAAAGTGTGGGTGTGACACAGTTCACAAGAAGAGTGAACATTTCTGTGTACTCTGTTTGTGTACGCCTCAGTATCTGGAGTTAAACTTCAGGTACTGAGGCGTACACTAGCTGTAATTAACAGTCCTCAACAGGGATTGGAAGCATGTTATAAATACAGCAATCTACACGGCTATTATTTTTATGTCACAACACATTCATTCATTAAAAAATAATGAAGGAAATGCTGAATGAGTGTCTAATTTTCCTCCTTCATCCCAATTGTGTCAGCACATTTTGGCTGTTTTGAGTAGAAACATGCTGAAGTATCTTAGGATCTATGGGATTTTTTTTTTTTTTTACTTGAAAGAACCAAGACCACTGACGCTAAAATAGGTTTGGAAAATTCATAAGAGGAGGAGGAAACCCCTTCATTTACATGTTGAATGTTACCTTTACAGCCTGGCCTTTTAAAAACATGTTTGATTCGAGCCAACAGTCTTTCTTCCTGATACTGGTGTCACTGTTAGGTCCAGGAATGAAGCACACTGCCATAAAGAGCAAATTACAACAATAGACACTATCTAGTGGTCCCCATGCTTAGTCATTAGTGATGAACTAATTCACTAAATCACCCTTTCTTTCTCTAATGTCTTTATTGATGCTATACTCCACTATGCTGGAGACATCTGTGCAATCTGGTCTGATCAACACAGATATCCCTGTTAGGCAGATGAATGACTGTCCATGTACTTAATGGTGCCCTGGTGAGGCAAGAGACTTTCTAATTCAGCCACTGTCTCTGGAACAGACCAGTAATGGACTACGGTCAAGACCCTCCTGAGGGCCGCAGCACAAAGTAGTGCAGCTCATTCATATCTCCCCTCAGACAGCCACTCTGCAAGGCCCGGGTATATTTCCAGTGCTACAGAGAGTTATAGGTGTGTTATTCCTGGAGGAGGAAGGTGGAGGTGGGATTGATTACTTCTCAGTGTGAGGGTGGGTGCTTTAAGGTGGTCATGTATTAACATGAATCATTGAGCGGGAAGAAAGTGTAAGCCAAGCTGATCAATTCTGTGATGATTCTTAAAAACCTGGATTCGATATCTGCACAACAGTCGAATAGTAAATGCATTTTTATTGAAATAACATCTATTTCTGTTATTTCCACTGATGCAACACCAGTGTAAAGCATTTAATCAGATATTGAACAGCTCTGGGAAGCACAGGGTCAGCTTCCCCATTGATCCTGCTGTGGTTGGATAGTCTAGATGCATAAGCCTGAATGTCTCTGAGAGGCTTATCACTGCATTCCCTCTCTTCTTCAATGTTCCCATTCATTCTGCAGGAAATCAATGCGGGACATCGGTAAACAGAGTTATGAGCTAGCTCATCCGTGCTTATTGCTGGCTGTTTATGGCTAGTGTGCAAGTATTAAACAACAGCTGAGGGGCCTAGCCTGTCAATAGTTATAGTCCCTGAGGAAAAGATAGCATCTGATTAAAATCTCTCAGCCAAACAAACTGAAAACACACTAAAGGCCATCATATATTTGAGGCTGCGATGGCACTTCCTGTTATTTACCTAATTTACATATCTGTGTCCTCTATCTTTATATCTACATCATCTCTTTTTGCTGGAAGCTGAGTAGCATCAGTTTGGACCTTCATCACAATGAAGTGAGGGGTTCACCAAAGTCACAAGAGGAATCCTCTGGGGAGAATGAATGTCTGCACTAAATATCATGACGATTAATCCAGTATTTGTTGAGACATTTCAGTCTGATGGCCGACAGACTGACACAAACTGACGTTGCCAAGAGCCATAGCCTAGAGCCTAGCATGGCTTTAGCATAGTTAGCACAGCTCGATCGTGATGGCCCGTGTGAGCAGATGTGAGTCCCTTACCGTGTTGACTATCCACACAGGGTACTGTTGATCTGTTTATCGCTGTGGGCAGTGAAGGGAGGTCAGTCTGTTGGGGTCGTTAGCACTGTTCTGCTAACCTTTTGGGTTGATTGAGACATGCTCCCCATATTGTCACGATGTTGGGCAGAGGGACCAAGATTACTCCAGAAAGAGGGCTGTATTTGATGTGTGTTTATGAGTATGTGTGTGTGAGCGCCTGCTTAGTGTTGAGTGTGAGCGGGAGTGGGAGTTGGGGGGATAACATCCCTGCAAATTGCAACCATCTTCAATTTTCCACACCAAAGCCTTTGTGGAGAGAGAAAGTTGCAGAATTTAAGGCCAGCTCTGACATCCCAAGTTGACTCGACTCGGAGGTGCCCTTGAAAATAAACGAATGTGAAAAGCAAAACAAACAAAGCTTTTGGTATATCTTCACAGTTTACTGTCTCGGAACCACAAATGTTTGTTGTATGGATTTTATTATTGTGTAAAATTGTCCTCTATAACTCCCAACCTCAGTCTTCCTCCTTAGTGTGGTCTGGTCCAAACCCCAGCTTATGTGCAGAGGAGTGAGAATCATCAGTCTAGTCTTTGAGACAGGAAGCATCAGCATCATTACCAGTCATTAGTTCACAGACAGTAGGTCACGTCTCCTCCACCACACTGCCTCTCTCAACCATTCACAGTAAGACGGACTGACTCCAGAGGGCCTCCACGCTTATAATGCCATTACTCTTCCTCGTGTTCCTTGACCTTTGTGAGTGTGTCCGGCAGTGATCTCAATGAAGGCATGCTGTCATTTAGTTTGACTCCTTTAATCCCATCTATGCTTGTCTCAGATGAGGCTCTCTCTCTCCCCCCTTGCAGTCAAAGTTAGAGCGAGGCTGAACACTAAACAAATTGACAATTACCATCCCAGTCTTTGCCTCATTGGCTTCCAGCAGAGTTTAGAATAGACTTTAAAAAGCTACTGATTACTTTTAAAGCACAGAGGTTTAACCATTCCCTGTGTACAATGAATCAATTATAATCTATTGCACTTTTGCCGTAAAGTCCGACTGCCTGAAGACATTAATAGGCTGGCAGGCCATTTGTCAAAAACTCTTTTGGAATCAGGCAATCAGTAAATATCAATCTCAATTTGACATTTACTGAGGTCAAGTTTTATTGCATTCATTTACAACTAAGCATTTTTATTAATTCTGTAATTAATTTAACATCAAGAATACATTTGATATTTTTATGATTTTAAATAATTATATAATAATGTTATATAATTTATGATAAATTAACTTATAATATGCTTGTAGCGGGTATTATTTTTACTTCATGATCCCTATAAATAAATCTTGGCACTTTATGAGGGTCACTGACGCCTAAAACAAACTATATTTTCATCTCATCCAACTCGCTCTTCATCACAACCTTAAGTTTTTAAAGAAAATAGGTAATATTGCCCAGATTGAATTTCTGATTTGTATTCTTATATGAACCTCCTGTTGTATTTCCACTGAAGACAATTACTTAATATGGTACGAGTAACTAATTCAGGTGTATGGTTATTTTTGTTTGCAGCTTGATAAAGAGTTGTGCATATGATGTAAGCATATAAAAACAATTTAATGCACAACATGAGGCGATGAGACAATTTACTATACAGTGCACATACCATAAACATTAAACCTGATAAACTTACACTGGTTGTGTGTGTGAGCCCTCTCTGGTGATAACGCCTTCCTTGTCCATCAGCATTTGTCTGAATGTGCTCACTTTTTGTCGAATCTCTTCTTCTGTGTACCTGAGGACGGACATAAAGACACAACGGTTAGCAGAAGCTCACACATACCATTTTCCACCAACATGGACCAGGTCCAGTACTGGTTTGCATCTAATTTTGAACAACCTGGAACATTTCGACCAAAAGCAAATTGCTTCAAATAATAATAGCAGGTGTGATGACATCAGTGGGCGTGTCAAATTCCACAGGTTGGAGAGGGAGGATAGAGAAGGTCATTGGAGACTTGAATGAAAGGTTACTCTCAAAACTCTAAAACTTACTACATGACTAGATAGCAGGAAGATTCTAAGAATCCTGAATTGAAAGAGTGTTGAACTGGTGGAAAATGGATAACACACGCACATCCATTTATCAGTAACCCGGGTTTTGACCTCTCCACTGAGTCGTGACCAGATGCGCAGCAGATTTTATGACAGCATACAGCAGGGTCGCTGCTGAAGTTAATCGTCATCTGTCATAACTGCCACATGCCAGTATGGGAGCCATGTCGTCCACGCTATTGCACAGAATCCGAACACCGGCAAAAGAGTGTCTTCCGACTGTGCGCTAACCACAAACGACACTTGGCTGAATCATCGTATATTCTGCTGACTCCCTGTCAACCCCTCCACACCCCGGCAGGTTCCTTGTTCAGGCTTGGACTGCATGTCATGTTTTATACTGCGAGCAGAGCGCCGTAACTCAGAGTTGAGAGTACCGTGTGGCAGCATGAGGAGCGTTCAACAAGCTTGACAGACAGAATAACATGGGACACTGTGGTGTCACACTGAAGAAATTACTGTCTGTGTTGCATTGCAGATTTGTGGTGGGTACAATATGTGAACGCCAAATTTTCATAGGATCAGTTATACTTTAATTTGAGTGATATTGTAGTTGATAGAGAATGTAATGAATGAATCAAACACACAACAAAGCTGCATCTATGAACTATCTCAGTTATGGGCTCCAATAACAGCTTCTGACCACCGTTAGACTGAGTCCACTGACAGATCTGTGAGGGAGACAGAAATAACTCAGCAAACATGACAGAGAGAATAAAGCAGCTTGTGTCTTTCTGCTGCTGCTCGACAGATTCTCATAGAATAATGCATGTCTTGAACTTGACAGTACATGGCCCCCTCAGTGCCCTGCACACAATGCTGGGCTCCGTGTTTATTCACACCATCCTCACACATCTCCACGTTGTACCTTAGCTGTATTAGTGGAATGTAATGAGCTAAAACGGTAAAAGAATTTGAAGTGAGAGAAGACGAAGGAGGAAGGAGGAAGGAGGGAGAGAATTAATAAAGCTGTACAAATGTGGCCAGGAGCCAGACATCACAGTTAAACTGAGTGGTAGCCTCAGCCATTAATAATATGATGTCATGTTAATATCGAGTCCAACAACAAGAGCATGTGTGGGGTGCAGAACCAGGCTAGTTGTTTCCCCCTGATTTGAGTCTGTATGCCATGCTAAGATAAGCAGCTGCTGGCACACAGACATGAAAATGCTATCAGTCCTCTTATCATTGCTCCAGTTGCAAACATCAAAAGCTCTGATTAAAAAGGGGCGAATCAAAGACACAAGAACTATACCACATTCATATGCACATTTCAAACAGGAGCTGCTACTTGCTAATTTGCCGTACTTTTAATTAGGGGTGTAAAAAAAACAAATATTTACACACGAGTGTCACAATATAATGTTTTTGTAATAATGCATCAATTCTCAAAACCCCTGGAATGATTTTACATTTTAAATTTATCTCCTCGCTTACAGTCCTGCAACACATAGCAGTATATAGAATAATTACCCCTTTATCACCAAATTCCTGCCGACACACAGCCCTACTTTGCCAAAATGTAAACTAATAGATGAAAAGGGGTTGTAGCCGTCAGTTAGCTCACTGAATCCAGGTAAACATGATGCTTCCTGTTTGTATCCCCTGCTGAGGGAGCCTAGCAGTGTCTTTGAAAACCCCTGCTGGTGCTTTTTAAGTCCCCCCCCTACCCTCGGCCCCACTGCCAAAAAAGTGTCTTTCCTCTTGTTCCTGCGGTTGAATGTTGGAGCTTCACTGTGTGGAATGATAAGCATGTGTGAGGAGTCGGACATTCATTGTAAACATTTTCTCTGTGCTAAATGAAAATCCTACATCATGAAGTGGGGCCTGTGAGCTCGAGTGGTGACATCACAGACAGCTCGGTGGCTGATCCTGGACCAACGTTCAGAATACTAACATGTGAGGCGGAGACTTGATGCTTGAAGCTATTTATTTTTTAATCTCGTTGTTTCGATGAAGGGGAAGGAACAGGAGCCATTTTACGTATTTTAACGTAACGATTATACTTTTTCCCCTCCGAAACCATTTCACATGCTTTATAGCATGTCTATTTATGTCGTAATACATGTGTAGATGGGATTATGACCATTTCTCTTAACCTGATCTAAGGAACAGCTGCAGACCAAAAATACACCACGTTTGTGGCAAATATCTAAATTGT